>JARCIV010000005.1:1172500-2597500 GCA_029618585.1 Citrus australasica
ATGTTGCATAAAACTTGTAAATCAACATTAACTTGTAAAAGTTTCATAAAACTTGTAAATCACACATAAAATTGGTAAATGTAACCTGAAACTTGAACAAAATAGAGTAATTACCTGCTACTTAGGTAACAGGTTACCTATTTATTTAGAATTAATGGTAGAGATTTTTTATTCAAATCTAACGGTCTACGTCCATTACAGCATCAATGTCGTAAATTTAGTTACGGCATTATAGAATGACCCTACATATTTATTGAATCATTATCATTTACCTTTTCCTTTTCCTTTTATTGACTTGAGAAAAAAAAAAAAAAAAAAACTGACTATACTGTTTTTGTTTTCGTCCTTAGAACAGATTTTACTTTCTTTTGAGAAAAGTCAAACTCATTCCCATTACTTTCTTTTCAATAATCACCTCTCAGTTTTTCATCAGTCACTCAATTTCGAATTTCATCTCCATTCTCTTTCAAAGAAGAACGCACGAAGAATTTTAGCTTGCTTTACCTGCTTCTCGAATTTCAGGTATTGTTTCCTTTAATTTTGATAACTTTTTTTTTTACCTCTCTCTTTCTAGTTTGATAATTTAGGGTTATACTTGAATTAATTGTATTTTTAATCATCCTAGGTTGATTTAATTGATTCCCAAGTCTCAATTTCCTGTTCAACAAACAAGGAGCGCACGAGTAATTTTCATTTTCATTCTCAATTTTGAAAGAATCAATTTATTTTATGTGTTCAATTTTGTTTATTTAACTTAGGATATCTTTTTCATTCTTTTCTTCAAGCAGATTATAGCGTTGCTCCTCTCATTGATTATATTGAGAACAATGCTTTCTCCTTAATTCCACCAAGAACAACGTCGATGTCAGGTGATACTTGAATGTGTAATATTTTCAATTGAAATTAATTGAGTCTCGTAATAATAATAGAGATTTGAGATTTACATCTTGTTGAAATGATTTTAGAGTGTTCTGCTATTTGAATGCGCATTATTTTTTTATTTTCAATTAATTGAGTCTTTTTAAAAGATTATTTTTGTTTTTAGCAACATCTTAATGCACTTTGCAAATTGAATCCAACAAGGGAAAATTACAGAACTGCAACAGTTTTCAAATTGATTGCATATTAGAAGTAATGTTAATTTATGCTGCAACAGTTCAATGGGCTGGGCACAAGTTTAGGACTTTAGTTGCTCAATTAATGAATCCACCACTCATCAGACTTAGAACTTATATCTACTGAATCAATAAAAATAGTTGATGGAATCAATACCGAAAGCTTCATTTGATTAATAATGAACTACAGATATTTATTTATAACATCTCTTAGATTCTGGACAATCACAAAGATATAGTACCAGAAACTATGGTCGAGACACTGTAGTTGCTGAATTAGTGAAATTGTGATCACATTGCCCCCTTTTTTTGGTTGATTCTATAATTTTATTAGTTGTTCTTGTGGTTGTAAACAATATCAATTTCTAATATTAATAAAACTGAATGAATAAAATGCGATGCATTCGCAGGAAAATTAATAGTTTAAATATGGATAAATCTTGGATGTTGATGGATAGAAGGTCTATAGAATATGAGAACGTGGTAAATGAGTTTCTCAAGTTTGCAGTACTTCATGCCAGTAATCCTGAGCTTTTGAGATGTCCATGCCAAGCATGTCTTAGTTTATAGGCTCAAACAATTAAGAGTATAAAAAATGCATGATAGAACACAGAACTCATATTTTAGCAACAATCCTCAGCTCACTGGCCCTTAGTTCAGAATGACAATTCTTATTAGCCAAAGATTCAAAATGATTTTTAGTTGTTTATAAGTAGAGCACTAGATCAACAAATTATTGAAGTCGTGCAGCTTGGCTATTGAACTATACGATGGTGGCAATTCGAAGACTACAACTTGGCTCTGCCATTCGAAGTAAGCAACGCAGCTGTCCAAAGTCTGCCAAGCCATCAAGATTCCATCGAGTAAATGCCAAGCCATCAAGACTCCATTTAGAGCGGATTAGGTAACATGTAGCATTCTACATTCCTACAATGCCATTTCTTGTTATGGCAGCGGCATTCTTGGTCATGGCATCACAAGCAAATGCTTTGATTTGAAGACTTCCTTCACTATGAAAACTAAGGATAGCAAAGGTAATTAATCTTGGTGTGATCAACATTTTAATGGGGGTACTAAGAAAAATAAAGATAATATAAGGAATGTTGTTGAAGAGTATTTTGATATTTACAAAAGGGTTCAAAGTAAAAATTGATTTCTGAAAACCCATTAGATAGCGCACATAATAATGGGGAGAAAATTTTAGACTACGAATAATCCCACCCATTTAATAATATTCTTCAATCAATTATGTGTACTTCAAAAAAAAACCCATCTCTTTATTACTTTCTATCTATTCATATTAATGTGTTAATAATTATGAAGAACCGGTGTAATTTATATGATGTAGGAAGCACTTTAGGCAAAATCATCTGAATCTCAAAATTTCGTGATATTGTGCCAAATGGGAAGTCAAACCAATTCGAGGAACTCTCCTGTTTTTGACTGAACATACATAATCCGAACAATTTACAATTAAATAAATCGTTCAAAATCTCCTTTAGTCGAACCCCTATTTCCATGGTTTAATAGAATATCATAAAGGTGCCGAATACAGTGAAATTAATGTTCAGCTCATGAAGTTGCCGTTATAAAAAGAAATTAGTAAAAGAAACTGAAAACCAATTGACACTGGATCACGTAAGATTGTTTGTTGTTAACTATGATGGGAATATATATACTTGTTCTGTTAATTATCATCTAGCTAATGCAAGTGCACTTTCATTCGTGTCTCACTGAAGAGTAGAGTTACTTGATTGAATAATATTATATCACAGAATCTCAAAACTTAATTTCATTGCGCGAGCATACCACGCCATATGTAGCTCAAAAGTGCAATAACATTGAACATTCAGCTAGCTAGCTTATACTAATTAATTAATACGACTACTAGTTCTTTATGATTAATTAAAGGATAAAATATTTGACAATCACGAAACATTATACCATCACTGAAGAGTAGAGCTTCCTACATTGTTACCCAAGCTCTTCCACATTTGTGGCACATCATTAAGTAAAATGTGCCAATTAGGAAGAGCTGGCTTCTTTGTTTTGTTTTCCTGCATGTGTTGCAATTTTCCATGGATTCCAAATCTTCATATCATGAATTAGCATGATTCACATCCGACCAACTCCACGTGGCTAAAGCAAAGGATTAATTTTTGAGAAATTATAAAGAAATTAATACAAGTAAAGTGAGCCTCTTCATTTGATTTGATAATTGGCTAAGGGTGATTTCGATAACGTTTCCAAAGAAGATATAGAACAAAGATCAAAACGAAAAATAAGTAATTTGATCAGTCGATGCAAAAGTTGAGCGAGCTTCGTTGCCTGACTAACAGGACATGGCTTGGAGCAAGGATCAATGGACAAGTTTGAGGTTTATGAATAAACAGAACAGAGGAAATAAGTGATCAATTTATTACTTTGTGCAATGGCCACAGCAACAGCGAAAATATGTCTACATGACTACATTATCCTACTGGCATGGTACTATAACCGTGCAGCATTACTCTTAACATTTCCTTATCAATCAATTTTGATGGTGTGATATTAAAAACATCGATTTCATAATTTTATGTAATTCAAGAATATGACAGCTGTGTGTTGTCGTCTGGATCACATGTTCTTCACGTGATTTCATTTACCCTATAGGGCACATTTGGCTGTTGTGCTTTCTTTTCTTTTATTTTCTTTTTGTTATTGGAGTTGCCTTGCAAACTACTCCAAGCTGATTGTAAAATTTCCTCTTGCTTTAGGATCTTTTGAATGGTCCTGCTATTTGTATTTCTTTATGTGGGACTGGTTTTTTCTTTAAACAAAATTTCAGCGATGAGAAACCTTACCCATTGAATACCAACTTTGAATTTTATTATTATTCAAACTTAGAAAACTGCAGAAACAAAGTGCCTTCATAACACCAGTTAAACTGTGTATAGCTACCATGCTGGTTCTACTTTTACTTTATTAAATATATATACAGCATTAAATCACCTGAGCCTCCAGTTTCTCTAGTTTCCAACTTGAAATTAAAACGTAGAATTGATGGTAATGGAGTTCCTTATTTAATTTTGCTGTAGGTCATGGGGAATTAGACGGCCATCCATTTTTTATGTTTATTTTATGTTTATTTTATGTAATATTGGCCACTAAGTAGCTTGGATGGATATTTTAACTTAGCTCTGGCATTCGAAGTAAGCAACTCAGCATCCAAATACTGCCAGGCCATCAACACAGTACTACCAAGATACAAGATCGATAATAATAACATCAAGAATTACACTGACGCTCTCGAAATAAGGTATACGAAATTTTAATTGTGTATGTACAAACTAACTTTATCACTTCTTTCATATTAATACTCATAAATTTCAACCTTATTTTATGTTGATGCACAATCTAACTTTTTAACAAAAATAATATTTAAATTGTCACAAAATGTATTATTCTTAAAAAAAAAATTCATATACAGTAATTAATTTTTCTTCTTCTTTACTCCAGGATCCAGCTCCATACCCCTCTTTTTCGTTGTTATTCTGCTCAGCCGTTAGATTTTAATTGCGTTGATCTAACGGTTGGGATTTGTAAATGAATAACGAAGTGGTGTTTTTGGCTACCGTCTGAACCCATTGCATCTAATTGGTTTTGTGATTTTTTTGCTTTCTTCTCTGCAACGCTTGACTAGTTCTGGAAATATCGACAGCAAATCTGCAGCATGTATTTTTTTCTTTCTTTCAATTGTGGACACATGTAATTATCAACATAAAATAAGTATCCACCACCTTACCAAACCAGTATATGGATTTACGAATACATTCATTCAAATATTAAACGTAAGCAAACTGTGGCAGGATAGCAAAAATTCCGAATGGTCATTCCCAACACGAGCAACTTTGGCTCTTTTTTCCTTTTATTAATCATTAGAAAAACTCCCTTTTTTTTAAAAAAAAAATCATGTGTTATGAACATTTGCATGGTTAATGTCATCGAAATCAAATGGTTGTTATCTACGAAAAGAGAATTGCTAGAAATTTTGTTAGTCCCATTGCAACAATATATTGTTATAAATTGCATTGTTTCCCATATAACAAATACTAATAAAATCACAATAAATTAATGGTTTTGGGGATCATAAAAAAATTTATTAAAATTTAACAAATATCAATTAATTGGCAAATTAATAAATTATTAATTTATGAAAATATTCATTATTTTAGAAAAACATGATCACGTTTTTAGTATTGATTTACCTTGAGTTAGTATCTATTATGTTTTATTTGTCTATTAGTTTTCTCTTGCAAAGATTTTTTAAGAGTTAGCTGCTTTATATTAACAGTAATAAAACTATTGTATGGTTTTGTTTTTCCATGTTAAAGATCGATTAGTCCTCTGCTTCTCCTCAGCGTCATCGAGCACCGCCTGAATCATCAACAGCGTGCTCTTCCACTTCATCAGATCGTCTTTGATCTTCTCTTGGCGTGCAAACCACCGAATCCCCTCTGAAGCTAACTTTTTGACAAGCAGTTCTACAGACGCCGTTAAGACTGCCTCTCCGATGATTCGCAACTTTTTTTTTTCCGCCGGGTGGGGGGGGGGGGGGTGAGATTTTGAAACATTTTATGGAATCAAGTAACAGTTAAATAAATAGAAAAATTCCATCCACCAGTAATTTGGCTCAGAACTGTATTTTATTCCACCAAAGTGTGAATAAAACTAGTCCCACTACCATCAATAATTTTGCAAACTTCACACGCTTGTAAACGCGGGCTTAAATGTCAACACGCCAAGACAGTTAATAGCAAGTAAATTGCAAAAAAAAAGGAAAAAAGGAATAGAACTACTGAAGGAGCAATTTTTTGGTTAGGTGCAAGATTAAATTTATTATTACTCTAATTGGGGTGAACATTTCATAAAAAGAATGGTGTATGAAACTAAATTATTAATTCATTTGATAGTGGGTTATCGAATGACATGTGACCCACAACAAATACTTAAATTTGCCGGCGACAATAATTACAAGACAAAGCAACGCGGAGGTTTTGTTCAAAATACATTAACATTTCGATTACTTGAAATTTTAATATCACAATAATATCGTCATGATTCAATTTCCAATTTGATCCACTCACAATTTTTTTTTTTTTTGGGTCTGATTTCCAATCTTTACCAAAAGAAAAATATTTAGTGATCCCTTTTATCAACTTGCTTTATTGACTTTCTTCCAACAATAGAAGTAAAAGAGAAACAGAGGCCCGCACCAATAAGTGTTACCAGATTCTATAAAGAGTTAAAGACAAAATCAGTGTCCAGCAAAAAGAATCTCCGTTTTGATGTCAGTAGCTAGAACGGAATCTAGGTTTTGATGTCTTAATTTATAGGCTCAAACAATTAAGAGTATAGAAAATGAATGATAGAACACAGAACTCATATTTTAGCAACAATCCTCAGCTCACTGGCCCTTAGTTTTCAATGACAATTCTTATTAGTCAAAGCATCAAAATGATTCTAGTTGTTTAGAAGTAGAGCAGTAGATCAACAAATACTTGAAGACCTGCTTGGCTATTGAACTATACGATGATGCCAATTCGAAGACTACAACTTGGCTCTGCCATTCGTAGTAAGCAACGCTGCTGCCCAAAGACTGCCAAGCCATCAAGACTCCATCAAGTATACTTCAAAGCTACACCAAGACTGTACTAAGATACAACATCAATAATAATAGCATCAAGAAATACATGGAGGCCATTACATGTTACACCCACCCCAATAAGAAAGTAATCAAAATACAGTCCTAGAAATTAACAAACCCATGCAGTAGGAATAACTAATTAATTTATACAGTTCGGTACTCGTTCCTCTGTTTCAAATCCAAATCCACTGGTCTACCATTTTATTATGACGCAATGTATATGCCGATATTGTCCTCCCTCCATTATGTACCTTTCAATTTAGTGAGGTTTTGATGATCAACAATTGAAGAAGATGGGTTCCAGATTTGGTAAATCAACAATCACCAGATATGATAGAGCGCAGGAAGAGGAAGCATGGCTCCTAGTCCTAATATTGATTTGGGACAGAGTAGCTAACATGTGGCATTCTACATTCTTGCAATGCCATTTCTTGTTATGACAGCAGCGTTCTTTCATCATGGCATCACAAGCAAATGCTTTGATTTGAACACTTGATGGAGCATACCACAGAATTGTATGATCGACAAAGTGGATTGGAAAAATCTAGAGCAAAGGCGGTGATGAAGGGGGCCCAAAATTGTTTTTTTTTTTGGTTTTAAAGAGCGGCATTTTGATTTTTTAGTTGTGCAATTTTTTTTTTTGGCCAAAATTGTATGATAACCGACTTTTATTATCAGTTAGGTTGTTTTCTGGCAATTACGTCAGTTGAAAAAGGTGTCGTAATACTTCCTCAAATAATTTGTCCTGCATCACCGAACTCCAGATCTTATAAAGTATAACAAACTAATTTGAGTTTTTTTTTTCAATTCAAAAAAAGGATGGGCAAAATAGACAAATAATGAAGACAGAAGTTAAGCAGACAGAGGAAAATGAATTACATACTGTCCTTGAGAACTCAATTCTTTAATAAACTCAATTTTTAATTTTTTTTTTCTTTGGGGGTAAACTCATGTCATATACTATATTCTTTAATTCGGGCTTTGTTGTATCAATTTTTTTTGGTTGTTATCTTGTTTTATTTATTTTTTTATGCAAGATTTTTGGTAGAAATACATCAAGAATAAGAGTGAAATCTCAATTTTAAAATTTGGGAGAATTGAAATGCGATATATTTTTTTTATGAATAAAACAATTTAATTTTTTTTAATAATTCTACTACCAAAAACTATTAGTTTATTAACCCATCAAGTTATTGATTTCATTTGCAACTGACAATCGGTTTCTTAGTTTCATTCCTTATCTTTTAAAAGAGGGTTCCTCTATGATGCAGTAATTTTTTTACAGCATCAATAATGTTTTTAATTGTATACTATTAGATTTAATCAATGGTGCATAATATTTGTAGTAAAAAAAATAATAGCGAACGGTTAACAAACGTGCAAGGGGTGGAGAATTTTGTAAAATAACTGTGATCATCCTTAGAGTTTAAAACAATTTCACTTAAATAGCATATTTTATTTAAAATTATTTTTCAATCCTCCTTTAAATTTGAAATGTGATAATTTTTTTTAAAATAAATCTTCCAAAATCTATTACCATTAAGTATAATATATAATGGTAGGATATTTAACACAAATCAAATAAATAAGTTACCATTACAAAATTTATATATGATATAATAGTAATAAATAACACAACTAAGTACATATAATTAAGTAAATGTCATAGTTACATCAATAAACTCATTGTTGAGATTGCTTTTAACATAAAAATTACTTGATCACACATGTTTTAATAAAATTCAATATCGTATATTAAAATACTCATTATTTTATATAATATTAAGGGTCATTGTATAATTGATCATGAAGTATGTATTATTTTTAAAACCCATTTAACATACTTATTCTCTGAACTTTATATTTATCTTACAATTAATATCCTTACATGATAGGAATTTTAAGTTTTATAAGCCTATATATTTTCATTTTATTTTCAAATATCACTTTGTTAATTTCATAAAAGTTAAATCTAATATATATTCTTAATGAGCTTTAGTTTATGAATCGTGAAAGATTATTTTATTGATATCATTTGATTGTACTTATAAAATTTTATGTTATTAAGAGTCATTACTTTTGTTATGATAATTAATAGTGACAATAAATAAAATATTACCTCCAATAATATTTACGTGGGAAAAAAAGTGAAAGAAAATCATTTATATTTTTAGATTTTATTGAAATGGTAGGAAATTATCTCAGCCTTATAAAATTTAATTTTCACAAGCTTGTTTTCATTTTATTTTCAAATGTCACTTTGTTTATTTCATAAAAGTAAATCTAACACATATTCCTAATTAACTTTAGTTTATGAATCATGAAAAATTATTTTATTGTTATTCCTTGATAGTAATTATAAAATTTTTATGTTGCGAAGAGTCATTACTTATATTGAGAACTGTGATTTCTCCTTAATTACGCCAAGAACAATGTTAATTTCAGGTGATAATTCAATGCGTAATATTTTCAATTGAAATTGATTGAGTCTAGTAATAATAATAGGGATTTGAGGCTTACATCCTGTTGAAATGATTTTAGAGTGTTCTGCTATTTGAATGCGCATTAATTGTTTGATTAAATGTCTCTTTAAAAGATTATTTTTGTTTTTTAGCAAACATTTTACTAAGATGCCTCTCGTAATAGTATTACCGTAAATATAAAGTATCATACATTATCCTTCATATTCAAGATATTTTCTTTCTTCACATCTCTTATCCAATCCACCAAAACTCTCACTACTTCAAACTGGTTGTTCTTAACAGCAAGGTGCAAAACAGTCTGTCTTTGAACAGTCACATCTTCAGCACATTCTCCATAAGCAGAGAGCATTTCACTTACTACATCAACTCTCCCTTTGATAGCTGCAAAATGAAAGGGAGTCTTTCTCTCTGGCCCCCGAAGGTGACAAAGTTTCTGGTCAAATTTCATGAGCTCCATAAACAGAATGTAGCAATTGACATGCTCATCATTACCGTAATGCACTTTGCTTCAATTTGGTCTGTTTATACATTTTAACAAGAGAAAATTACAGAACTGCAACAGTTTTCAAATTGATTGCAGATTATAATTAATGTTAATTTATGCTGCAACAGTTCAATGGGCTGGGCACAAGTTTAGGACTTTAGTTGCTCAATTAATGAATACACCACTCATCAGACTTAGAACTTATATCTACTGAATCAATAAAAATAGTTGATGGAATCAATACCGAAAGCTTCATTTGATTAATAATGAACTACAGATATTTATTTATAACATCTGTTAGATTCTGGACAATCACAAAGATATAGTAGCAGAAACTATGGTCGAGACACTGTAGTTGCTTAATTAGTGAAATTGTGATCTCATTGCCCCCTTTTTTTTGGTTGATTCTATAATTTTATTAGTTGTTCTTGTGGTTGTAAACAATATCAATTTCTAATATTAATAAAACTGAATGAATAAAATGCGATGCATTCGCAGAAAAGTTAATAGTTTAAATATGGATAAATCTTGGATGTTGATGGATAGAAGGTCTATAGAATATGAGAACGCGGTAAATGAGTTTCTCAAGTTTGCAGTAGTTCATGCTAGTAATCCTGAGCTTTTGAGATGTCCACGCCAAGCATGTCTTAATTTATAGGCTCAAACAATTAAGGGTACATAAAATGCATGATAGAACACAGAACTCATATTTTAGCAACATTCCTTAGCTCACTGGCCCTTAGTTCAGAATAACAATTCTTATTAGCCAAAGATTCAATATGATTTTTAGTTGTTTATAAGTAGAGCACTAGATCAACAAATAATTGAAGTCCTGCAGCTTGGCTATTGAACTATACGATGATGGCAATTCAAAGAGGGTAAAAGCCCAGTTAGTCCCTATATTTTAAGATTAGTGCCCGTTTAGTCCCTGTATTTTTAAAAATGCCTCGAAACATCCCTGCCATTAAAGTATTGATACCCCTACCGTTACTTTTTTATTTTTTGACTTATTTTTACAATATTACCCTTTTATAATAATTTTTTTGGACATTAATAAAAAAAATAATTAAATTACCAATTTCACCCTAAAAAATTATATTAATTTTTAATTGTCAAAAATTATATTGTTACTTTTTATTTCTTTTGGCTTACTTTTACAATATTACCCTTTTATTTTGTTTGGACATTAATAAAAAATAATTAAATTACCAATTTAACCCTAAAAAATATACATTAATTTTTATTTGTCAAAAATTAAATTGTCAAAAATTTTATGCAAACTGCCAAGTGTGCAATGGTGCTTACAAAAAAAATTAATATGATTTTTTATTTTCTAGGGTGAAATTGGTAATTTAATTTTTTTATTAATGTCCAAAAAAATTATTATAAAAGGGTAATATTGTAAAAGTAAGTCAAAAAAATAAAAAAGTAACGGTAGGGGCATCAATACTTTAACGGCAGGGATGTTTCGAGGCATTTTTAAAAATACAGGGACTAAACGGGCACTAATCTTAAAATATAGGGACTAACTGGGCTTTTACCCATTCAAAGACTACAACTTGGCTCTGCCATTCGAAGTAAGCAACGCAGCTGTCCAAAGTCTGCCAAGCCATCAAGACTCCATCAAGTAAATGCCAAGCCATCAAGACTCCATTTAGAGCGGATTAGGTAACATGTCACATTCTACATTGCTGCAATGCCATTTCTTGTTATGGCAGCGGCATTCTCGGTCATGGCATCACAAGCAAATGCTTTCAAACAATCCATCAGCCCAAAGTCCTTGAGAGATTGAACTGGATTTCAGTGCATCGCATTCTGAAATTGAAACTAACATTAATTAGAAATAAATCAAATTGGGAAGTCAAACCAATTCAAGGAACTCCCCTGTTTTTGACTGAAACACACATAATCCGAACAATTTACAATTAAATAAATCGTTCAAAATCTCCTTTAGTCGAACCCCCATTTCCATAGTTTAATAGAATATCATAAAGGTGCCCAATACAGTGAAATTAACGTTCAGCTCATGAAGTTGCCGTTATATATATTGAAAAAGAAATTAATAAAAGAAATTGAAAACCAATTGACACTGGATCGATCGTGTAAGATTGTTAGTTGTTAATTATGATGGAAATATACATTTGGTCTATTAATTACCATCTAGCTAATGCATGTGCACTTTCATTTGTGTCTATCACTGAAGAGTAGAGTTACTTGATTGAATATTATCATATCACAGAAACTCAAAACTCAATTTCATTGTGCGAGTATACCACGCCATACGTAGCTTAAAAGTGCAATAACATTGAACATTCAGCTGGCTAGCTTATATTAATTAATTAATACTACTACTAGTTCTTTATGATTAATTAAAAGATAAAATATTTGACAATCACGAAACATTATTCTATCACTAAAGATTAGAGCTTCCTACATTGTTACACAAACTCTTTTATATCTCCCAAACATTATTAGACTCCCACATTTGTGGGCACATCATTAAGTAAAATGTGCCAATTAGGAAGAGCTAGCTTTTTTGTTCTGTTTTTTCGAATGTGTTGCAACTTTTAAGTATCACTCAAAATTTTAAACCGTCAACACCTGCAGGAAAATTATATATATTCTGTCAGCACTTGCATACATTGCAATTTTCAACGAATTCCAAATCTTCAGATCTTGAATTAGCTGGACTGACGTCCGACCAATGAACCTATTCGTTTGATTTGATATAATTTGCTAAGGCTGATTTCGATAACGTTTTCAAAGAAGATATAGAACAAAGATCAAAATGAAAAATAAGTAATTTGATCAGTCGATGCAAAAAAGGAGCAAGCTTCGCCCATGCATGCATGTGTCTGACTAACAGGGCATGGCTTGGAGCAAGGATCAATGGACAAGTTTGAGGTTTTTATGAAATATTGAGAAAATAGACAAATAATAAAGCCACTACAAGTTAAGCAGATCAAATAAACAGAACAGAGGAAATAAGTGAAAAACAGACACACACACGCACATTGTATGTGTGTAATGGGATGTCACAGGCCCTAACAGATAAGGCTGAACATCAGTCCCAAATCTAAAGTGAAAAACAGTAGCTAGAACAGAATCTTAGTTTTGATGTCTTAGTTTATAAGCTCAAACAATTGATAGTATAGAAAATGCAGGATAGAACAGAGAACTCATATTTTAGCAATAATCCTAAGCTCACCGGCCCTTAGTTCAAACTGGCAGTTCTTATTAGTCAAAGAATCAAATTGACTTTTAGTTGTATAAAAGTAGAGCACTAGATCAACAAATAATTGAAGACTTGCTTGGCTGTGGAACCATAGGAAGGCAATTCGTGAACAGCCTTGATATTTCATTTGGTTTTATTTAATTCTTTGTAAAGCTGTCTTGTGTTTAAAATTTTTGTTACATGAAATCGGTAGGTGAAGAGAATTTTTAAAAGAAAACATCAAAGTCACGATCAAAGGGACGAAATCAGTATAAATATTGATTGTCTCAAGTTAGATTATACAAAGATGAAATAATGCTAATCTAAAAAATTCGATGATTATAATTTGATTTCCATTATATTAATTATGTTCAATCTTGCTATTTCAATGAAGAACACTCGAGGATTTATATACACTCAGCTTATGAAATTAATTACAAAACGATCTTTGACAAAGTCTGATGAAAAAAGTACAAACTTAGACTTCCCCATCGAATTGTGTATTGTGCCATCGTTGAGCTCTTAGAAGGATTCAGCTGCTGAGGAGAAGATATAATCTGTTTTTGTGTGAGAAGCTATGTACTCTCCTTTTATGGTGTTTCTCTTGGTAGTTGTCGGACAAACTGTAATGTGAATTTCTATCTAATGGGTATTGTTTTAGTTAGTTTGGGATTGTTGATTTATATATGATGTTTGGCATCTAAAATTCAGATGATGATAATCTTGGCAGTACTTTTGTCAAATTTTCTTGTGTTGTTGTTGGTTTAATAAAATATCACAAAGGTGCAAAATACAGTAAAATTAACATCGAGCTCATGAGATTGCCATTAGATATATTGAAAAGAAATTTTCTCAATTGCGCTTTCATTTGAACAATTCCACTGTACTAATAATCATGAAATTGTGTTTTATAATAAGTTACGATTAATTGGGTCAATATTGATAAAATTTTTTGAGGAGAAAATTTTTTATCCCACTCCTAATTCGTCCTCTTCTGCGATATTAATGTGTCAACACAAAGATTCATTGTAATTGCAACAATTTTGACGAGTCCAAACGTTCAATAACTGTTAAATTGTATTTATAAATACTAATAGCGAAGGTGCAAAAACGATTAATTCAAGAAGTTGCTTAAAGTGCATTAAATTAGGGAGTATAAATAATTGTGTGATACAGTCCAGCCTTCATCTGCTTATAATTAGCAACCAAAAACCACTTTGCAACACCATTAAAAAAGCATTTTAACATTATTGCTGAGGGAAGAGGCAACTTAAGCTTATTAACTCCTCTTATTAATGCCGATGTCACAGCTGGAGATTTATATCCAGTATTTAATATTGGATATGGATATGAATTTTATCCATAAAATTATGGAGATCCATGGATATCCATAGATATTTTATTTTTATATTTTATTTTTATATAATAA
Organism: Citrus australasica; assembly: GCA_029618585.1. NCBI lineage: Eukaryota > Viridiplantae > Streptophyta > Magnoliopsida > Sapindales > Rutaceae > Citrus > Citrus australasica. The sequence continues at coordinate 1,186,912 of JARCIV010000005.1, forward strand.
AAATAAAATATAAAATAATTAAAATTTTAATATTAAAATAAAATATAAAATAATTAAAATTTTAATAATAAATTTAGTTATTCAATTATTTATATTAATATATATATAATAAAATAAAATGGCGGTTCTGTGCTCGGTGGCAGCGGTCCGGCGAACTCCCGGCGAGGTCCGGCGAAATTCCAGCGAATCCGACAGCGGTTCGGCGAACTTCCGGCGGTGGTCCTGCCATCTTCCAGCGAGGTCCGGCGGTAGTCCCGCAAACTTCCGGCGAGGTCCGGTGGTGGTCCGGCGACTTTCCAGTGGAAGTCTATTTATAATATTAAATTAATAAAATAAAATAATAATTATTAATAATATTAAATAAGTTAAAAAATTAAAGGATAATTTTGAAATTTTTAATTTTTAATATAAGAGGAATTTAAATTTTTCACTAGTTAATATAATATTTTTACAATTGTTTGTTTATTATATTTTTTATTTTTAATTTTATAAAATTAAAATTTTTTAAACTTGTGTTGGGTTAAACGGATATCCATTGGATAAAAATAATTATCCATATCTATTTGGATATAATTTTACAATATCTATTTCAAGATCCAAAAATTTTTGGATGGATATTATGGATATCTATTATGGAGCGATCCAGTTGCCATCCCTGCTGATAATCCTTTTGGTGAATATATTAAGGCAACTTAATGTCACGGGATGAGTATTTTGCGCAGCTAACCTGTGCGGCACTTAGACAACTTTGCCGAATGTTGCTAAGTAAGCCTAGAGCTTCTCGAACTAGAGAAGAGAGCAATAGAGCCAAAGAAGAAACTTGTATTGCACAAAGAGAGATTACAATGCTTGTTGTTGAGTTTGTTGGATACAAATGCCTAATGCCATCCCATATTTAGAGGGGATGCTTGCCAAGCTCTAGAGATTATAGAGAATTCTACCACTTCCTAGCTATTTACATGTGCTGGAATTGTATAGAGAATTCTAGAGTATTTACAAGCTCACATGTGCTAGATTTTCCTAGAATATTCTAGAATTGGGCCAAGCTAGCACTCTTGGCCTTGTGTTGGCTCTCTAGCCCAAAATTGTGGGCAATTGGGCTAGCGAATTGGGCGGTCCGCAACATCCTCCCCCACCTAAGCTCGCGGCGTCCTCGTCGCGTTCTCATGCTTGAAATTCTGGATGTGCTCAGCGAATTGCCACAAATCCTCTTCACGTTCCCAAGTGGCTTCGCTCTCGGGGAGGTTTTTCCACTTCACCAAGTACTCGCTATGTTCTGGCACGCCCCTCCTCGAAACCACTCGGTCCGCAATGATGTAGTCCACATCTTTGTCGAACGCGGTGACAACGGCAGTTGGCGCGCGCCTTGATTCTCCGTGACTTGGGTCTCCCATGTCTTCCTGATAGGGCTTGAGAAGACTCACATGGAAGACCGGATGGATCTTGAGTCTTGGCGGTAGTTGAAGTTGATACGAGACGTTGCCCACACGTCGAACTACTCGGAAGGGTCCCTCGTAGCGCCTCACTAACCCCTTGTGGACTTTCCGCAACGTCTTGAATTGTTGGGGTAGGAGCTTGATCATGACTTGATCACATTCCTTGTACTCAACATGCCGTCTCCTTGTATCCGCCCATTTCTTCATTTTTCTCGCGGCTTTGTCGAGGTAAGCTCGCGTGATGTCCACTTCCTCATGCCATTCACGGGCAAGTTTATGTGCCGCGGGGCTTTTCCCTCCGTAAGTTGAGGCTATGGCGTTGGGGGTCATGGGCTGAAATCCCATGATGATCTCGAACGGACTCTTTCCCGTAGCCTCACTTCGCTGCAAGTTATAAGAAAATTGGGCGATGTCGAGTAGGTTCGCCCAATCCCGCTGATGAGCGCTCACATAATGCCTCAAGTACATCTCGAGGAGGCCATTGATGCGCTCGGTCTGCCCATCCGTTTGGGGGTGGAAGCTTGTCGAGAACTTGAGATCGGTCCCCAACATCTTGAAGAGTTCTGACCAAAAGCGTCCAGTGAACCGAGGGTCTCGGTCGCTCACAATGCTCTTCGGGACTCCCCAAAGCTTCACAATGTGCTTGATGAATAGGCGGGCTGCCTCGTCCGCTTTGCAATCGACAGGTACGGTAATGAATGTGGCGTATTTGCTGTATCGGTCGACAACAACCATAATACTTCCGCAACCTTCGGACTTCGGCAGCGATGTTATGAAGTCCATGGAGATACTTTCCCATGGCCTTGTTGCTAGTGGTAGCGACTCCAATAATCCCGCTGGAAGTTATGATCTACCTTGTCTTGTTGGCACACAAGACAAGTTCGTACATATGCCTCGATGTCGTCCCTCATGTGCGGCCAAAGATACGAGGCTTGGACTAGTGCGGTGGTACGCTCGATTCCTGGGTGACCAGCCCACTTGGAGTCGTGGCACTCCTTGATAACTTCCTTTCGTAAGTTTCCCTACCTTGACACGAACAGTCGATCTCCCTTGGTGAGGAGGTTGCCTTCCTCTTGTCAAAAACGTCTTGTCTTTCCCTCGAGCACTTTCTCCAGCAAATCCTTTGCTAGCGGATCTTGTTGGTGGCCTTCCTTGATGCGTGAGACAAGGTCGGACTTTGGTTGGCTCATGCTAAGTGTCGCCAATTCTGCCTTGCGGCTTAGAGCGTCCGCAACGACATTGGCTTTCCCCGGCTTGTACTCGAGCCGATAGTCGAATTCTGCAAGGAAATCTTGCCACCGTGCTTGCTTCGGACTCAACTTCTTTTGTGTTTGGAAGTAGCTTGTCGTCACGTTGTCCGTCATGATCGTGAAGTGTGAGCCAAGTAAGTAATGTCGCCACACTCTTAGGCAATGGATGATGGCTGTCATCTCCTTTTCTTGCACCGTGTAGCGGCGTTCAGTATCGTTTAGCTTTCGACTCTCGAACGCTATAGGGTGGCCTTCTTGCATGAGGACTCCTCCTATGGCGAAATCTGAGGCATCCGTTTGGATTTCGAAGGGCTTTGTGTGGTCCGGAAGAGCGAGGACGGGTTCCTCCGAAATTGCCTTCTTCAACTCCTCGAATGCGCGTTGGCACTCTTCGGACCAATGCCACGTTCTGTTTTTCTTAAGCATATCCATCAAGGGTGCTGCCTTGGCCGAATAGCCCTTGATGAAGCGGCGGTAGTAGTTCACCAATCCGAGGAATGAGCGAAGCTCGGGCACTTTCGAGGGAGGTTCCCATTCGAGGATGACCTTTACTTTAGCATTCTCCATCATGATCTTGCCGCCCGCAATCTTGTGGCCAAGGAACTCCACTTTTTGTTGTGCAAACGAGCATTTCTCTAACTTGAGGAAGAGCTCGTTGTCTCGGAGTACTTGGAGGACTAGTCACAAATGTTGGGCATGATCCTCGAGCGTGGTGCTATACACCACTATGTCGTCCAAGTACACGACCATAAAGCGGTCGAGGAATGGTTGAAGGACCTTGTTCATGAGCGTGCAAAATGTGGCGGGTGCATTAGTAAGGCCAAAAGGCATCACAAGGAATTCAAAAGACCCGTACCTTGTTGTGCACGTCGTCTTTGGTTCATCTCCCTTGGCGATGAGCACTTGGTAGTACCCGGAGCGCAAGTCAAGTTTGGTGAAGTACCGTGCTTTGCCAAGCTAGTCGAACAAGTTCGCGATTAATGGAATTGGATACTTGTTCTTGATAGTGATCTTGTTGAGCGCTCTATAATCGATGCATATCCGCAGCGATCCATCATTTTTCTTTTGGAAGAGGACCGGTGCACCGAATGGGGCTTTTGAGGGACGAATGTAGCCTGCATCGAGCAAGTCTTTGAGTTGTCTCTGCAACTCTTCAAGTTCGGGTGGCGCCATGCGGTAGGGCGCCAAGGCTAGTGGCTTTGCGCCTTGTTCCAGCTCGATCGCATGATCTACCTCTCGTCGAGGTGGGAGCTTCTTCGGAAGTTCTAGAGGCATTACGTCATTGTATTCATTGAGGACGACTTGAATTTGTGGAGGGACTTGGCTTGGCGAGGTTCCGCCATTTCCTTCCTCGTTTAGTTCTCGAATGGAGACTAAGAAGCTTGGGTCCTTCTTGAAAGCCCTTTTGAATTGCATGACAGAGAGTGTCTTCTCTTCGGACTTGCCTCGCTCCGCGGGTACCATGCATGCTTTGCTCCCGTCGAGAATGCTTAGGGAGTTTGTAGCGGGTAGCGGGAAGGCATGAACTTGGTCGAAGAATTCCATGCCTAGGACCATCTTGAAGTCATCCATGGGCACAATGGAGAAATCAAGCTTTCCACTCCACGTACCGAGTGTTAAGTGCACGCCTTGTGCAATCACCGCAATTAGCTTGGCGGGTGAGTTTATTGCCTTCATTGTGCCTCCTTCCTTGGTGGCCTTGAGGCCTAAGCGCTTGGCCTCGTCTATGGACACAAAGTTGTGCGTAACTCCCGTGTGTAGCAGCGCGCGAACGAACTGGCCATTTATCTTTGTACTTACATACATGAGCCCTTTCTTAATGAGTGTGGGCTGTTGTCGATTAAGTGCGTTGAGGCGTTGGAGAGAACCCATGCTGAGTTGGGGTTCCTCCGAGGACATTGTGGGGTTGCTCTTTAGTTGGGCAGCAAGAGCGTTGAGCGAATTCTTCTCCAGACAGTCGTGTACCCAATGAGGACCGTTGCATATGAAGCATGGGCTTCGCGGCTTTGGTGCCTCCTTCTTGCCCTCCGATTTTCCTTGCCCACTCTTGTTGCTAGGTGGCTTTTTCTGCCCCCAATCTTTGCGGTTGTTGCCTCTGTCCTTGCGACTCTCTCCCCCACCTTTGCCTTGGTTGGCCTTTTTATCCTTGGATTGGGTAGAGTATCCAGTGAGTGATTCCACAACGGCAATGGCGTCATCAAGTGTTTGAACACCACGCCTATCAAGCTCGGTCTTGGCCCAATCCTTGAGGCCATCTTAGAAGTAGAAGAGCGAATCCTTGTTGGACATGTCGCTTATCTCCAACATAAGGGTAGTGAACTCGTTGATGTAGTCCCGCATGCTACCCGATTGCTTGAGGTGACGTAAGCGCGCTCGCGCTTCCTTCTCCGCATTGCTTGGTGCGAATTGCTTTCGGAGTTCTTGCTTGAAGTCGGCCCAAGTGTCGATGGTGCAAATGCCCTTGCCCATCTCGCCATGCTTGCGACACCACCATAGTTGTGCAGCGCCTCTAAGATAGGTGGGTGCAGTGCCCACTTTCGATGCCTCGTCTCGTACACCCATGGCATCGAAGTATTGATCAAGCCCAAATAGGAAGTTGTCCACGATGGTGGCATTTCGTGTGCCATCGTATGTGTCGGGCTTTGGCACATCAATGCGGCGCGCATCACTCGAGTTTGCGGAAGCTGGACTTGCGGAGAGTGTGCGCTTGTGCCATGCCCAATCTGAGCGGACTTCATCCACTTCTGCACGGACAACACGTAGTTCTTCCTGAACAAAACTACAAAGTTTTAGCAACTCATCATGAAATGAACGAAACTCACCTCGGAGAGTGTTTCGCTTGCTCTTGGATGAGAGCTTTGGTTGCCACCGTGAACTCGGCGTATTCTCCCTCGAGACCGTCCACTCGTTCTTCCAATCCCTCGAGGCTATCTTGAGCGGCGGACAATGCATTTTCGAGAGTAGTCACATGAGGCTCCAGCGCATCCACGGATGGGGCCTTGGACTTGCCGCGAGTCTTGCCTTGGGCATGCTCTCCCTCACGGCCGCGGGTTGGTTCCGGTGGAGCATCCATACCAACAACACCCTTTTGTGCTACATTCGAAGGGTTGGCCATTGCTTCGTGAGCTAACTTGCGTGCGTGAAAACCTTAGCTCTGATACCACTTGTCACGGGATGAGTATTTTGCGCAGCTAACCCGTGCGGCACTTAAATAACTTTGCCGAATGTTGCTAAGTAAGCCTAGAGCTTCTCGAACTAGAGAAGAGAGCAATAGAGCCAAAGAAGAAACTTGTATTGCACAAAGAGAGATTACAATGCTTGTTGTTGAGTTTGTTGGATACAAATGCCTAATGCCATCCCATATTTATAGGGGATGCTTGCCAAGCTCTAGAGATTCTAGAGAATTCTACCACTTCCTAGTTATTTACATGTGCTGGAATTGTATAGAGAATTTTAAAGTATTTACAAGCTCACATGTGCTAGATTTTCCTAGAATATTCTAGAATTGGGCCAAGCTAGCACTCTTGGCCTTGTGTTGGCTCTCTAGCCCGAAATTGTGGGCAATTGGGCTAGCGAATTGGGCGGTCCGCAACATTAAGCTTATTAACTCGTCTTATTAATGCCGATGAGGTAGCTGGTAATTCTTTTGGTGAATATATTAAGGCAGCTGAAGCTTAAAATTAATTAAGCCCACTAAAGGTTAAAATTAATTCTTCTAGTGATAATACTTTGCTTAGTTCGCTTTTTGTTTTTAATTTTTTTGGGGCTAACGTTTTGCTTATTTTGCTTTTAAAATTCTATTCGCTTTCTCCTTTGATTTTCTGTTTTTGTTGTTATCAGATTTGATGATGGTTTATATGTACGAAGATTATGTAATAAAGTGCTATATATTATATAATAAAGTGCTTTTATAACTATACATACATACATACATACATACATACATATATATATATATATTTCAACAGCTGAGAAAGAGATAGCCGTTATACATTACACATTTGCAATTGATAAGAAATCAATTCATTAATATAGCCATTAATACGCCTAGTTTATTGTTAATGAAAATTAAAAAAGAAAAAAAAGTCTTTTTCCTTGGCCTTTATTATGCATTTTAAGAGGAAAAAAATTTATCCCACTCTAATTTATGAAGATATTCTCATTTCTGTCATATTGATGTGTTAATATGAAGATCCATTGCAGTTGGTGAATTCAAATATTCAGTAACTGATGAAATTATATTTATAAATTCATACTAATAGCGATTGAAGATTATAATTCGCTACATGTGGTTAGTAAAATGGAAAAAACACAAAGGGTTAGTATTTACATCAAATTATTCAAGGGATATTATTCTACAAATTATTTATCAAACAATAATGGTTTCGTCCATGTAATTGATGACCAAATACAACTTAAAAACAACCTCGGACTAAACGTCACAAGAGGCATGCTTCGTCTTCCTGAGGAAGACATGTACCATCGTAAAATAAAACAATATTATAAATTCGCTTAGATGTTATAAAACAATATTTCCACGTGGCATCTTAAGGAACTTAAATGTTCATACTTTACAGAAAGGAGCTCCAATAATGGTTGAATAATTTGATGTAAAAACCACTTTACAATAGGCATTAAAAGAACATCATTGCTGATGAGTTCTGGTGAAGATATTAAGTTAAGGCCACAAAAATCGAAATGTACGTAGCTTCGTTTACTTTTTGTTTTTGATTTTTTTTTGGGTCAAATGCTTGACTTCATTTGCTTTTTCATTTTTGATATTTTATTGGGCTTTATTGTGTGGCATGTTCTTGTTTTCTTTTGATTTTATGGGATTTGATGACGATGTACATGTACGAAGATTATGTAATAAAATGTTTTTGATAAATTATAGTCGGTTTAGTATTAATTAACCAAATTTAATTTACTTGATAAATTGATATTTGGTAGCATTGTTGTTATACAAACACAACAAAAGAACACTAACATACTAATTAATTACTAAGAAATTAATCCATTAATTAATACACATATGTCCCCGCAGTTAAAATAAAGCGAGCGTCTTACTCTACCTTAACATTTTTCTTTTTATTAATTTAAAGCAGTTTTCAACTGAGATTTGAATTTTAAAATTACACGCTTGATTTAAAAGAAAAAAATTCTAATAATAAAATATTTTACATAAGAAATTATGTAAAGGACAAATATATGTAACCGTACCGCGGAAAAGACAAATATAAGAAACTGAAGTTTCAACAGCTGAGAATGAGATAGGAATAAGAAACTAATTAATAGAGTCCTCCTCCTTTGCTAAATAATGCGAGCCCATTATTCTTTTTATTTCGAAAACCCATTAATCACCAACACATAATACACTCCCAAATTTAAAAAAAAACTAATAATAAAATATTTAAGTCGTCCTCTGTTCAGTCATCAAAAACCCATTTACCATCTATTTCAACATAAGGTATATGGGTTAACAAGTCCCAATGTTGTCCTCCATCATGTGGTATATGGGTTAACAAGTCCCAATCCAAATAGTATCCTCCATCCTTTCTGCACTTCTCTTCTATCAACGGACATCCCATGATCTCTAATTGCAAAAGTGAGGAAGGCAGGCCCTTCTCCGGAAAGTATTTGAGCTTGGGACATCCCCAGAGAGCCAATTCAGTGAGGTTTTGGAGATCAACAATTGAAGAAGATAGGCGTTCCAGATTTGGAAAATTGTAAATCCACAGAGATGTTAGAGAGGCAGGAAGAGGAAGCGCGGTCCCTAATCTTTTGTCCTCTAGTGGAAATGAAACCATGTCGTCATCGCATCCTTTGATTTTAAGATGTCGCAGAGAGGAGAATCTGTGAAATCCCCGGCCCCGCTCAATCATTGACTTCCAAATCTCCATATTACCCCAAATATGAAGTGACTGAAGGTTGGTGGGAAGGCCATCTTCTTCTTCAAGGCTTGGAAGCTCACCTCCTATTGTTAATTCTTGAAGAGAGGTCAGATTGTGCAATCCCTTGGGTAAAGCCTCTAGTCTCTTACAATCAAGTATCGTCAGCCTCGTGAGTTTCGCACAAGGCAATCCCCCTTGGGGAAAGGACACTAGATTTCCACACCTCCATATGCTAATCTCTTGAAGCTGGCGGAAATTATGTAAACCACTCGGTAAAATTTTCAGATTTTCACAATCATAAATACTGATTGTTTCAAGAGATGTGTTGTTGTCCAACCTTTCAGCTATTGACTCCAGCTTTGAACAACTCTGAACACGAAGGGACTTAAGAGACGGAGGTAGATTGCCAATTTCAAGGGACTCAAGCGTGGCAGGTAACTCATTTTTTGAAAATATACATGTCAGTGATGGACAGCTTTTAATACGCAACTGCTCAAGAAGAGATGAGGTGTACCTTCTATTGCTGCTGCTGCTGCTACTCTGGACGCCCTCTTCCACTGTCAAAGTCCTTATATTATCGCAAAGGCCGATCTCTAGCTGCTTAAGGCTCGGTGGTAGCTGGACTCCAGCAATATATGTCAACGAATGGCAAACCCAAATCTCCAAGATCTCGAGAGATGAATTGGTGTCGCACATCCATGCCTCTGGTAATGATTTCAGTGCATCACAAGAACTAATCCGAATTCTCTTCAACTTGGAAGGCAGAGCAACCTCAGGAAAGGAAACAAGGGAACTGCAGCCGTTGATTTCTATCTCTCTCAAAGAACTGAGGCTGAGAGATGATTGTGGCAGCTTCACAAGGCCTACGCAATTACCCAATCTTAGATTTTCGAGTCTGCTTGACAACTGGCAGAGCTGCTGTTGTTCGTCAATATTCTCTTCTTCAGCCACCAAGGATTGAAGTGTGGGACACCATCCAATTGTCAGTCTTTTGAGAGAGCTAATGTCTTGCAGAAATCCGTGTTGACTCTTCCATATATACGTTTCATTTTTAATATTGCTTATCTCCAATTCTTCCAATTTTGGTAGTCGCGGCTTTAATGGCCCTGCGAGAAACACTTGATTTGATGTATCTCTACAAACCACTGAATTCTGTGAGCCGAGATGATCAGTTGCACTTCTCCACACAACTTTTTTACATCCAACAATCTGTAATTTGCGAAGAGCTGGAAGACTCGAAACTGGAACTGACAATTCTTCACATCCTTGAACAACAAGCATCTCCAATACAAAAAGGTGCTCTGGAAATGTTCCTTGCAGCTTAGAACATCCTAAAATGTGAAGCTCTCTCAATTTAGGAAACCGTTCAACTCCCTGACTGGATCCATGAGGAATCCAGTCTTCCCATTCTCGCATGCCTTCAAAATGAAGAGTCTCCAAGCATGGAAAAGGAATTGGAGTATCATTCCCATAGAACTCTGAACCCAACCTCTTTACACTAGTCATTCCACATACTGCAAGATGCTTTAGAGAGGGTAGTTGCCCGACTGACGGCAGGGTAGGACACATGCCACAATATTCAAATTTTAAGGTCACCAACTTTGAGAATGAGGAATCTCCGAACCAAGTTGGAAATTTTGCACCTCTATAGCCGTTGATACAAAATTGTTCCAATTTTTTATTGGGTTCTAGCATGTCAAGCACGCCCTCTTCAGCTTCTGCCTCCCTTGAAGATGAGCCATCGGTACTGAGTGTCCATTGAAGCAATAATTCTCTAAGATTCTTCTTTCCATCCAATTGAGCCTCCTTTGCATCACCAACGTCTTTTACATTCTCCAATTTTGAAATGTTAAGTGTCCCACGAAGGTGCGTCAACAACTTTAGCTCTCGTAAACCGGAACCACTGCCTTTTCCCACAACAAAATTACACAACGTCTGAAGACTAGTCAACCTACCAATTCCTAGTGGCATTTCCTCCAATGACTTCGTATTTGAATTCTTAAGATGATGCAGTTTGATGAGGTTTCCCATGTCTGCACACAACTTCTTCAGCCGATCACAATCTTCCAACAAAAGACTATGCAAATTGTAAAGCTTGTTGACTGATTCAGGCAGAGTTCTAATCTTAGTTCTAGACAGGTTAAGGTACCTTAAATACCTCAAATCACCAATTGAATCCGGCAGCTCAGGGATGCAGTATCCACGCAAAGAGAAGACCCTCAAGCGTTGGAGTTTGAGCAACTTAGGAAGAATGCTAGGAGCCAAGTAGCCACGCGAACTTTTTGTCAACATTACTGGTAAAAAAGTTCTCAAATGCTGGATATCATACAAGTCCCCAAACCTTTTACCGCCATCAAAAGATTCAGGAATGTATGATAGATGACGAAGATTTTCGGAAAAACCTTGCTGCTTGTAAATTTCTGAGGTATACTCCATTGCGAAGTATGTCTCCCCCGCAGCCCAACGGGCAAGGTCATTGATAAGATCGTGCATCACAAATCGTGACTTATTGTCGCTTGATTGCTGGAAAAAAGATCTTGAACGTAGCTCTTGAAAGAACTTTCGACCTAGAACTTCGTTAGGATTCCCACTCTCTTTATGAACCAAGAAACCCAAAGCACTCCATAATAAAATTATCTCCTCCTCTTCAAATTCATAATCCTTCGGAAACAACGAGCAGTATGCAAAGCATTGTTTCAAAATTGGAGGAAGATAATAATAGCTCACTGCAAGAGCTGGTATAATGGGACATCTATCTTCTGGTAATTCCCATATCTTGCTACTGAGCACATCTTCCCACACACCTCTGTCATGTTCTCCACATAAAAGTCCTCCCAGTGTTTTTGCTGCCAAGGGCAAGCCATTGCATTTGATCACTATCTTCTTGCCAATGTCCTCCAATGACTTGTGTGAACTGAAATCTCTTGCCCCCAAAGAGTGCTGAGCAAACACAGACAGACAATCCTCAGTTGACAAGTTTTTCAATTCATAAGCTTGATCCGGCCTCATGATTTTTGCAACCTGTTGATTGCGAGTAGTGACAACAATCTTACTTCCCTGTGCGCCAGCTTCAAACGGACGGCTCATGTCAACCCAGTCATTGTAATTCTCATTCCAAACGTCGTCTAAAACGAGCAAAAATTTCTTTTGAGATAACTTCTTCTTCAGCTCCTCTTGAAGCAAATTTAAATCACTGTCATCAATAGTCTGCTTGGTAACGGATCTTAGAATTGTTTTTGTTAGCCCCTTAACGTCGAAATCCTCAGAGACACAAGTCCATGCCTTGAGATCAAAATGATCCTGCACTCGCTTATCATTGTAAACAAGCTGAGCAAGAGTGGTTTTGCCCAGGCCGCCCATACCTATAATAGGAATAACAGAGAATCCACCATCGTTGCTTAAATCATCCCTCAACAGCAGTTCAACAACATCCTTCTTTTCTGTTTCCCTGCCATATACTTTGGCTTCAGTCACTAAAGAGGTTGTCTCTAGCCTTTGACTGGCTTTTTTGGACCCTCCAGCTGAACTTTCTTTCAAATCTAGCAAGTTTTTCTGTGTCACAATTTCTTGAAATCTGCTGTTGATCTCTTTGATTTTGGACATCAAGCCATAATCGAACTGAATCGATTGTGGAGTAAAAGTGGTGCAGCAAGCAGGAATGAGCTTCCGAAACTTACTTGTTCTGGTACGACTGCTACTGGGTTGATCATGAGCAGCAGCTGGTTCTCCATTTCCAAGCAGCAACATCCTCCGGAAAGCCTCAGTTTGAAACTCATCCGACATGTGTTGTGAAAATTTTAATGTACTCGCAAGCGCACGAATCTAGAAATAGAGTAGTGGTAACGAGGTCGATCCCACAGGGATTGTTATAAATTGAAAAGTCTAATTTAAATCTAAAATTAATATTAATTCTAACCTAGTTGACCAAATTGAGTTTTAAAAGAAATTAAACTAATTAAACTAAGAAAGCAATTAAAATAAAAGAGAATTCAATAAAATAAGAATTACCAAGGTTTCAGAATCTACCACTATTCAACTAGTAATTATCTAATTATTCATTAATTCCCAATTTTAGAGTGACAACTCGAAATCAATCTATGTCATCTCATGGATATAACAATTAAGCCCAAGTAATTAAATCTAATGTAGGTTCTTTTTTTGCTTAATAATATGATATCTAAGAATTTCATGTAAACGTATTGAATAACAAGGAGTCAAAGTTTCCTAAGCACTCTATGTAAACAATTTAATGAAAGACATAAAATCAAAGATAATCATGTATAAACTTTATAAATCCAAGCATAGATTTAATCGAATATTAATCCTAACAATCAATAATGCATGACAGAATTGATGAAAAGATTTTATTAACATTCAATTAATCATGTGAAATAAAAACCATAATCATTAAAGAACATATATAGGGAATTAAATAAATAAAAAGATAATTATTTCATTGAATAGGGTTTCATCCTTAACCTCAGTATAAGAAATTTAGCTTGACATACTTAAATTGGGAGAAACAAAACAAATAAAAACAGCCATGGAGAAACTGAATTGCTGCTGCTCTCGCTATTCTTCTTCTCTGCCCAGCCTTGCGTCTCCTTCTTCCTTTCTTTCTTTCTTTCCCTGGCGGCTGTCTCTTTTTATAATGCTAGTTGACCGAATTCTTCTCCAACAATTCTAAAGAAATCCTTTTCCCATTCTAATTGAAATCCTTTTCCAATTTAACGCCACTAAAAGCCATCAATTCCAAATTTTGAAAGTCAATTGCGGGCCCATTTAAATTACTTTCCACTTATTACAAAGCCATGCACGTGCACTCCAATTGGAGAATTGAAATTCAATGCAAATTGCTCTTGGCTCTTAACTCTGTCACGGCTTCAACTAATTATTCTCTCAAATTGTTATTCTTTTGCACTTTTTATTTCCAAACTCCAATTAATTTCCTATACAATAAAATAATTCAATTAATTAAAAATAATAAATAAAATTAACTAGCAATTATATAATAAAGGAAAAAATATGTATATAAATTATGCTCATCAACATGTCTTCAACATCATAAGCCAAGTCCTGAAGCTTGCCAAGCCACTTCTTCACAGACCGATTAGTCGTCTTCTTCTCCTCAGCATCATCAAGCACGGCCTTGATCGTCTCCAACATATTCTCCCACTTCATTAGATCGTCTTGGATCTTCTCTTGGCGTGCAAAAAACAGAATCCCCTGTGAAGCTAACTTATTGACCAGCAAATCAACAGACGCCGTAAGGATTGCCTCTCCGATGATCGACATTTTTTTTCTTTTTTTTTTTTGGGCAAAGGAAGAAAGGAGCAGAATTATGGGTTATGGAAAGCAGAATGAGAATATTGAACGGGTGAGAAAATGGATAATTAAGCGGAATGAGTTTGTGATTGTGAAGGGTCTGGTCCAGCAAGCTTAGTAGAAATCACGCGTTTGTACTTTATTGACCAATGACTAATAATTTGGCAATGCACCCACCACCACCACTTGGTGATCAAAATGAAAAAGTTTAATAAGTGCAGGGATCGAGCAAAATACGACGTAAAATGTGGCAAGTCTCCCCACTTGTTGTTCCTTGCAGCTAAGAAAAGAAAAAACAGAGCCCACCAATCATTAATAATTTAGCAATTCACCAATCACCACAAAATTCCATTAGATATTCGTCGATCAAGTAGTTAATCCAGTGTCTGCTACGTAGAGCCTTCACTTTACAAATCTTCAACTCATAAACCAAGTTAAATCAAGACGTTTCTCTCTCTGTATATATATTGTTTTAACTCCTAAAAGGTTTCTCTGTATATATATATTTTTTTCATTTTCATACTCAATTTTAAAAGAATATAAGTCTTCTACTTATAAAAGCAAGTTAGAGTAAACGATTTTAATCTCTCTTTTTATTCTTGTAAGTGCACTACATTTTTTTTTTGTTTTAATCTCAATGTGAAGTCATATCATCATGTTATGTTAATGTTATATTCATGTTGGAAAATGAAATTTTAGATAAAACAAATTCGACGGTACATAGTTAGTAGGTTACTAACATAATCTAAATGAAGTAAAAGACAATACTACCACCGATAATTTAGCAAGTTTCGCATGCTCAGTCTTTCCTTAAATATTATATGGAATCAAATAATAGTGATACAAAAAGAAAAGTGGTAATCCTCTTATTGTATTTTTTTTCTTTTTCAAAAAAGGTGGTGGGGTTGGGTTGTTTGCAAAGTTATTAGCGTGGGTCTATTTTTTTTTTTGTTTTAACTTCATTAATCAATTAGTGAAGCAAACATGTAATGATTTGTAAAGATCACTAGCATCACATTATTGGGAGGTATTGAGCTTAGTATTCACAATTTTTGTGAGATGAATTTGTAAGACTTATGAATTTTGATGAAAATGTATCTTTGTTAAGCTATTATTTAATTCATTAAGTTAACTTGAGGTATTAATATTCACTAATTGTGGTGTTGATTAATTTACTTAACTTGTCATTATTTATAATTAAGAATGAGGTTCAATCAATTTATTGGGGGAAAAAAGAAAAATACTTTTTTTTAGACTTTAATTCTTAAGATTTGATTCCACTCTCTCACTTTTTGACGTTGTTAAAGAGGCAGTAAAAAGCTTGCTGAATGTCATCAAGTACTTGTTTTTCATCTCACAAATCATCAGTATTTGTTTGGCATTTCATCTCAACGAACGCCGTCAGGATTGCCTCTCCGATGATTGACATTTTTTTTTCTTTTTTTGGCAAAGAAAGAAACAGAATTTTGAGTTTTGAAAAACAAAATGAGAAAATTGCAACAGTAAGTGTGAAGGGTCAAGCAAAATGCGCGTAACAAGTCTTCCACTTGTCGTTTACTCCAGTCTCCAGTAGAATGAAAATAAAAACAGAGCCCACCACCCATTAATAATTTAGCAATTCACCAATCACCAGTCACCACCACTCGTTGCGAGATTCAATGCATATAAAATCGCACCTTGTATTTGTAGGGTCAAGCAACATTAATCCAGCGTCCCGGGTAAATGCTGATTGAAGAGGAAAATGGAACGCATCTACAAGGTGCGTTCGTCAAGCAGAACGCATCTACACGAACCTTCGCTTTACAAATCTTCAAACTAAATCAAAACGTCTCTTTCTCTCTCTTTCTGCCATAAAATTACTTTATTTATTGAATTAATTTCCATGCTAAAACGAAGACTTAAAAAGTACACCACAATTTTTTAATAATTACGCCAAAGTGAAAGCAAAAGCCAGAGGCAGGCCCCACCGCTATGAATAATTCAGCAAGCTTCACATGCTTCTGCTTGACGAACCGGACATAGGTGGACCAAGCACCATTGAATAATTGCAAAAAAATGAAAAATAATAATCAGTGTCCAGCAAAAAGAATCCATATTCATGTGTTGCTTCCTATTCAGTACATCTACCTAGCATTTAAAAAAAAATGGAAGTAGAAATTAAAACTCACTTTTTTAGATATGGCTCATGTATATTACAAGTATCAAGATTTAATTAGAGTTCACATATTTACAATGTGTCTAGTTTTAATTGAGAGATAAAGTGATAAACTATTCATTAATAATGAGGTTTTTCTAAATGATTGAATAATGATATTAATTATTGATATTTACAAAATTTCTAAGAAGTGATAGCTAATACGTTGGGGATATGTGTTTGTGCGGAATGGAAAACATAGGGAATAGCAATAAAAATGGTGGAATTAATATGATGAAAAAAGGTAAACATTAAAAAATTAATATGTAATTCAAGACACGTTACAAATATCACTTTCCTTAAGACATTATTTACTCCCACCAATTGAGTGATGCACATGAGTTAAGCAAATATACCTCTATAAGATAATGAAATGCTTCTTCATTTGCTTGCGTTGTGTATCGAATAAAATAAATCTGAATATATATGAATGTTGCAAGCTTGCTAAGAATCAATATATTGATTCTGTTGAAAAACAATGTATTGGATATTTGATGCATAAAAAATAGATGTTATTTGATTAAATTCATTTTAGGAAATAGGGCTAATAAAAGAATTGTGTAGGATTATCTTATTCATATCTAAAATTTTAATATATTAATTTATTTATTATGGTGATATAATAATAATTATAAATTAAAAATAAATTTACTATTAAAAATAAATAAAATTTATTAATAAAAATAAGGGTCATATATCTTTTTTTAAATTTTAAGAAGAAGTTTTATGTCCTTTTTTGAGAGTGAATTTCCTTTTCTCATTAAGCAAAACCCACCGCATAAGTGAAAAGAAAAAATAGAGCCCACAAAACAGAGCCCACTACAAATATAAAATTGGAGGAGCTCATACTCATGCCTATGCTTTACATACTAAATTAAATAAAAGCAGAACCAAGAATCTTGCATTTGCTTATTAGGCACTATTTCAAATAGAACACGAAAGCAACGAACCCTTTTCTTAATCTTAAATGTCAGGAATATAATTAGCTTGGAATAAAGCTACATTCTTCTCCTCTGACTGTCTCTTCATATTCATTTCAAAAGTTTGAAGAGAATTTATCAATTCTTCTTATAAAAGCAAGCTAAATTAAAAGATTTTAATCTCTCTTCTTATTACTATAAGTGCACTGCATTTTTTTATAATCAACGATGTCAATTTGTAGTGTAATGTTATATTCATATTTCTGTCGCGTCGAAATAAGGTAAAACGAAATTTTAAATAACACATATTCGACTTGTTTGTTAAAGGTATATATTTAATAAGCTAATAACATAATTAACATAACGCTATTATTAAACTAAATGAAATAAAAGATGGTACCCTCCACCAATAATTAAATTAGCAAGCTCCGCATGCTCGTGTTTCAGGAACTAGACATTGGCGAATTAATCTAGGAAAACGAAACAATTTCAAAAAGCAAAATGGATACTATACATTTTCTTTTTTTAGTTGTACAGAAAAGGGGACTAATTTTCAGAAATTTTCAAATTCACTCTTTTACAAAAGCTATACAAAATGATTTCCTTTTTATTTTGAAACATTCTATTCTACGGAATCAAATATTAGTGATACAAAGAGCGCAAAGTGGTAATTCTCTTATTGTATTTTTTTTCTCTTTTTTAAAAGGAGATGGTGGGGTTTGGTTGTTTGCAAAATTATTGGTGTGGGATCTATTTGTTTTCAATTTCAATTTCACTTTATTAATTAATTAGCAAAGCAAACATGTAATCATTTGTACAGGGGTCACTAGCATCGGATTATATAAGATGAATTCGTAAGATTATTAATTTCGATGAAAATGTAGCGTTATTAAGTTATTAATTCATTAACTTGAGTACCAATTTTCCTAACTGCGGTGATTAATTTATTTAACTTGTCATAATTTTCAATTGAGAATGAACTTCAATCAATGTATGAAAAAAAAAATAACTTTTTTTTTAAATTTTTAATTCTTATGATTTGATTTCACTCTTTTTCGATTATTGACTTGTAAGAGCTTGTTGAATGTCATCAAATGCTTGTATCTCATATCCAAATTGGCATATATCGTTTGGTTTCTTTATAGGCGGCCATCACGAATGAAAGTAACAACCCCACCATATATCGAAAATTAATTTTAAGAATTTTTTTTACTTGAAGTCTTTGAAAAGAAAAATTAACCAGATTAGATTAGCGATATACATAAATTCGGTACCAATTTAAAAATGTGAGAATGATTTAATAAGAAAGGATGAGAATTGATCATGTCCCAAAAGACTCAAAATAAAATTATACAAAATTACATGCAGGCATATCATATGTTAATCTTAATTTTTTTTGTGGCCGAAAATTAATTAATTAATTCCACTACTTCCTTTTTTTAATTGTATGGTGTGTAACACATAGTAAATTATGTTGCATATTTGTTAATTCAAAGAAATAATACTTTTGTATCCACCAAACTTTATTAATATTCTTCATCATTATGGTTAATGGCTTAGTAAATTTAGGAGGAGTCAGCCAAAATAAAGTATTTTCTATTGCATTAACCTTTATTAATTGCAGAAGTTAAAAAAAGGGAGATTGCCAATTTCCCCCTTATTAAAATTATTATATACCAATTCCCCCCCTATTATTTTTATAATGACCAATTTCCTCCCTCCCGTTATAACAGTAACAGAAGTTGCTCAATTTTTAAGTACTTTTACCTATTTGCCCCTAGTGTCTAAATGACCAGAGATTGGCGCCAATTTTCTTAGCTATAGTGGATAAAATTACACAATTACCCACATATGTTTTAATTAATATATAACAAAGTGAAATTTTAAAAGTGCCCTTACTTTTAGAGTCAAAAAGACTTAATTACCATTAATATATGGATTGAAAAAATGAATATTAATAGGAAGACTAACGTTTATTTTCTAATTTCATGAATCAAGCTATATATACCCATAAAACACAATTGCAAAAAGCCTAATTTGCGTCACTTCTGTCAAACCACAATCCTCCCACAAACATTCCCGAATATTCTATCCTTTCAACCATTTATGTCTCCACAATTATAATCTTGCAAAAATGAATGAAGCCACCTTTACCCCCTGCTACAATAGTTAACAAAACTAATTAGATATCATATTTTACTAGATACTACATGCAATCACCAAAGCCATCGGGCATAGAAGTTGATGGTTGAGTTGCATTCAACCTATCTTTGCTCTCTTTTCTGACTTTTTTTGGAACAGGCTCGGTATTAATAACCCCATTATTGTTGTTGTTACCAGTTCCTTGATCATGCCCTTGTCTAGCCCTCCTTTGCCTCGCTATAATATATGCAGGTTGTTGTTGTTGTCCAATTGTAATTTGAGGTCCATATATTCCTAAAAAGTATTAATTTAGTTATTATTCATGGACATAAAAATAAGAAATTAACATAGAGGTTAAATATTACCTGGTGCTTGTTCAGGTTGTGCTTGTGCAACTACTTGATTAATTTGTACTTGTGAAGCCTGCATAGACCTTACTTTACTTTGCTTCACTTTAATGGATGTAGATAATTGTTGTTGTCCAATTAATTGGTGAGCTTTATTTGTTCCTGAAAAAAATATTATTATTACTCACAAACATTAAATATAGGCACTTTTTAAGGTTAGTCCACTACCTGCTCCTACTGGTAGAGCTTCTCGTTCTGCTAGCGCTTGGTAATTCGCAGAGCTTGAGCAAACATCCTTTTCCTTTTACAATGTCAAAAGCTACGTCAATTCAATAAAATTTTATTTCAGAATTTATTAATAATTAATATTGATACCTTGTAAGCTGGGCATTTTTTTTTGTTGTGCCCCATTTCACGACATATGCTGCATTTCACAGTGAATCTTCTCTTATAGAATGGTTTCTTTTTTGCTTCATTCACTTCTTTTCTTCTATTCAACTTAGGCCTCCCCGGTTGAACTTTTTTTATAGGAGGCTTTAAAATTGGCCTATCAATTTTAGACCAATTAGTCCTGTCTGGAAGGGGATTAATTGTTGCTGAATAAGTAAGCATATATGCCTCCCTTGTTAAGCTCTTGTCAACATAATCAGATGGCTCGCCATGATTATGTAAAATTCCAGCCATGACATGCTTGCATGGAATCCCACTCATCTGCCACCCACCACACTCACAATACCATTTGTTCAGGTCCACAATATAGTGCCTTTCCATGTCAGGCATAATCTCTACAACTTCAAATTGATATTTGCTTGCTTTTATAATTGACACACGTCTTGCAGCCTTGGCAATCTTAGCAATTTTTTTTTGTACTCGTGGAGGTATATTTGACTCCCAATCCTCACACTTCTCCCTCCTCCTTAACATCCTTTTCATAAGTTTCATTCTAATAAATTCAAGAAGCTCTAGAATCGGTTTCCTTCTATACTCATTTAGATAACTATTCCATGATTCTGACATGTTGTTTGTCACATGATCAGTCTTGTAGAATGGGTCAAAGTGATGGCATGACCATGTGCTTGGATCATTGTCAACTAGCCACCTGTAAGCATTTTCATCAATTTTGTTTATTGCTGTCATTGCATCATCAAAGTCAGTCTTGTTAGTGGCTCTTGCCGCTTTCCAAAAGTGTTCCCTCAAAATTTCAGCTGAATGTTGTTTTCTAAAGTTGGCATACACATGTCTTGCACAATATCTAGTTTCAGAACTTGGAAAAACATCTTGAAGAGCATGAATTAAACCTTTCTGTCTGTCAGACATAAATGAGATAGCCATATCATTGTGGATATCCATATGCTCTTTAAATAGTTCCAGAAACCATGTCCAACTCTCCCTCGATTCAACCTCACATATACACACAGCCAAAGGAAAAACACCATTGTTTGCATCTAAAGCAACAGCAGAAATCAAAATGCCTCCAAAAGATGTCTTCAAGTGGCAACCATCTAAACCAATGAATCCTCTGCACCCCTTCATGAACCCTTGTTGTTGAGCTTTGAAACTAATGAAAATTCTCTTAAATTTATTCTCGTTTCCAACCAATGCTTGACTAATTTTTACTGTTGCATCGTTGTTAGTCATAAGCAAAACATTGGCATAATCATTTAGTAGAGCATACGAGTTAATATAATCACCCTCACACATTTTTAATACCCTTTTCTTGGCCCTGTATAGCCTTCTCCTATTTGTAGCAGTACCAAATCTACTTAATAATACAGAAGCTATAGAAGATGAAGAAATCCCAGGATTTGACTTAATTACACTAAATAATTTTTCAGCCACCCATTTACTGGTTGTCTCAGGGTTCTTAATAAGTGGTACGCACGTGTGCGCTCCACCTTTGATTGTTTTGATCATGAAACTAATTTTATCTACCATCAATGAAGCATGAATTCTCCACTTGCATCTTTTGTTTACACATAAAGCGGTGACTCTAGCCCTCTCATTCTTCTCCCTGTGTAGAACACAACCTTGTTGGATTGCAAAGTCCTTAAGGACACTCCTGAATTCATCTACAGTAGAAAACACCTGACCAACCTCCAATATGATTTCTTCATCAGCCATTTGTCTGAACCTTTGTGCTCTTAATTCTCTGGCCATCATCTGAATACTATCTTCATCTAAGTTCAAATGAAAATCATCAGGTGACGTATCTTCATCACCACTTTCATAATCAGATAGAAGTGCATTATTGTCAAAATCAGAATTATCACTTTAATCTATTATGTTTTCTACATCCTCATTGTCAATCTTCACAATTTCCCCAATTTCATCATCAGTCCAATTTATAGAATCCACATTGTTGGCATCGTCATTGGCCAATGGTTCATTATCATCATTGTCTAATGGTTCGTCAGTCCATTTAGTTACTTGTTCATGGTGAATTGCATATGCCATTGTAGGCTTATTGCCTTCCTCATAAGCCTCAAACATCCCTTTAAGAGTACTTTCAGAAGAATTTTCAGGAATAAAAGATGTTTGATGACTTTTAAGAATGTCTGATTGCATTGCCTCTGATGGCAATGACTTCATTTCTAGAAGCAATAAAGTAATTTTTCTAGATCGTATTAGGTTCACAAAACTCAACAACTCCATGTCAGTCTCTAGTAACTGCTTAGCACCTGAAGAAGGAATTTGAGCCATTATCATGAACTTTTCATCATACAGCCGATGTCTATTAACTACTTTCTCCATAACATCATTAATTAGAGCCACCAAGCTTAAACATTCTATCTCATATTCACCTAGGTCAATTAGTTTACCATCAAAGTGAACCTTGACATGTATTTGATCCATCTGTCAATATAAATATTCAAATCATGATACTTAGAACAGAAAAATTAACATTTTTTTTAATTCAGGCACATGATTCAAAATAACTAACAATTTAAAAAAATGATTCTCTTTAACACTTATAAAAAAGAATACCTTAAAACATAAACAAAGCCAAATTTGTTTTTCCCCAATTCAACATCAATCCGTACACTGAAAAAAAATAA
This sequence comes from Citrus australasica, assembly GCA_029618585.1. NCBI lineage: Eukaryota > Viridiplantae > Streptophyta > Magnoliopsida > Sapindales > Rutaceae > Citrus > Citrus australasica. The sequence continues at coordinate 1,209,473 of JARCIV010000005.1, forward strand.
AAAAATGAGTTATTCCTCAAAATAAAAAATCAGAATACCGATTACTTAGCATCCATATTATTTATAGGCCTAAATATGTTTATCATAAATTTTTTCTGAAAATACCCATAACATTATCACTTCAGCATCCACCGACAACAATTAGTAAATAAAGATAAAAATTTCGGTTGTATTAAAAGTGTGCTTTTAACCATTCACTAACCTGAAATGGTAATAGAATGATCTCCACATGTACACAAATGCTTTAGCAAAAAGACAGTTGAAAAAAATTTGATTTTGAAACTTTCTCTCTGACACCCGAAACGATAAGGAGTAAAGAAAATGAAAAGTCACTTTCTCTTTTTGGTAAATTTACTTTAAAACCCTTTTATTTTCATTTAAGTTTATATTTTATTGTGTTAAAACCTAATTTTTTACATCATATGTCAGAATAGAATTTAAAATTCAAAAAATAATAGTTAAATGACATTCTTATCCTCATTTTCAGTTACTGTTATAACGGCAGGGTGGTAATTGGTCATTATAAAAATAATAGGGTGGTAAGTGGTATATGATGATTTTAATAAGGGGGAAATTGGCAATCTCCCTTAAAAAAAATTAAAACGAGTTAAAACAGTTCGAACTCAAAATCAATAGTTTATAACTTAGGGATGTCAAAAATATCCGTCCAGATTGAATTCGGATCGGATCCGAGCTAGTTTAGGGATGTGCCGGTCTGGTCTTGGGCATCATTGGAGAAGTCCAATGTCCTCCAAGTCCAAGGTCCGGCCAAGAACTTAAATTTTATAGAAAAAATAATAAATATATATTATTGTAAGTAATTACATTTATTTGACTCGTCTATTACATATATTTAAAATTTTAAACATTTATATTTTGCGCCCAGTTTCATTAAAATAAGATTTAAAAATTATAAAATTATGAAATAAATTTAAAAAATGTATACATACATATCATGTTGTAAAATATAAAATCCAACCTTTCCAGGGTGAAATCAAAAGCCTAGCCCAATGTGTCCAAAAAATATGTCTGGGTTGGATCCAGGCATTGCCAAACCCGAACTTGACCCCGAGTTTCGCAATTATTCTAGATCGTTATAAATATTTCCAAATTTCAGTCTAATTTACTTGTGTGATGCAAAAAATATCTTTATCACTTCTTTCAAATAAATACTCATAAATTTCACCAAAATTGTCACCCAAAAAAAGAGAAAAATTGTATAGTTAATTTTTCTACTTCTTTACTCCATTATTCAATGGGAATACAATAAATTAGGAGAAAGGAGAAAATTAGAGTGCTCGTTCCAATGATAAAAACTCATGCAAATGCTTATTTAAGATGTAAGCGTGGCATTCATTAATTTGACCAAAAATAAGTGAATTTATTTATATTTTAATCAAAATCGAGGGACAAAACAAAATTTTCCCACTCCAGATATTTATCATTTTCTTGTTAGAAAAAAAAATGCATAAAATTAAGAAACCAGTAAGTACTGAAAGAGAGAAACAAACTGAGAAGAGATCAAAAGATGGATTTGGAACTAAAAGAGAGCTTAGGCTGATCATTCATGATAATATTCTGTGTTCGCTATGATAGAGACAAAAGTTGGCTTTTGTATGGTTCCCCACTGACGGCGCCAAATGTCGACACCAAAATTTGGACTAGTTAGTTACAGACTGGATACCAAATTTTGCGTCAGTATTAAATTTATTTGTTGGGAAAGCGGCTTACCAATCACCAAGGACGCCCTCTGATCATTAGCAGATAACTCGCAAACACCTGAAATCATAAAAAAAATGGTAAGAGACGCCATAAGTTTTTCCAGCATGAACCCTCCAACGTTCAAGCCTGTTATCGAGTTTACAAGAAAAACAAAACATGCAATTTCTAGTTTTTTTAATAAATAATCTTAAGTAAATGTAATAGAAAAAACAAAATTGTGAAAGAAAGTTGAACCTCCCTCTTTATTCATTCACCTAGGTATTTTTTTATAAAGGTTTAAGTTTCCCCCCGCTCCCCCCCCCCCCCCCCTCCCCCCAAATATCTTTGTGATCATAAGAGGATGAGATAAAATATGAGCCCCCAAAATGATCTCAATCATGGAGGAGTCCTCCATGGTTTGTTGCCCTATTTTCCTATTTGTTCTCCTCCACTCTTGAAAGTTAAGGATGAGATAAAAGTAACCATTTCACTCTCCATTTTTTTCTTCATTTTTTTACTCACCAAATAGTTACGAATTTCAAATATGAGTATGATTTAATAAGAGAGAACGAGAATTGATCATGTCCCAAGAGACTGAAAATAAAAGATTACACAAATTTGCATGCAGGCATATCATTTATTAATCTTAATATTTTGTTGTTCAAATAATAAATTAATTCCACTAATCCTTTTTTTAATTATATGGTGTGTAACACATTGGCCACTTCTGAATTATGTTGCATATTTGTTAACTCAAAGAAATAGTACACTTTTCTATCAATCTAACTCACTTTATTAATACTCTTCATCATTATGGTTAATGGCTTAGAAAATGTAGAATAAGGAGTCAGCCAAAATGAATTACTTTCTCTTGTACTAACCTTTGTTAATTGTTGAAGTTAAAAAAAATTTAAAATAGTTCCAACTCAAAATCAGTAGGCTGTAAGTAGATTGTTATAAATATTTCTAAATTTCAATCTAATTTAATTGTGGATGCATAAACTTGATTTTTTCACTTCTTTCATATAAACGGAGGGTAGAATTATTTGAACTCATTAAACTACTTTTTAAATTCCTTTACTCATTAAACCCATCATGAAAATTCAAAAATCTTTGTTATACTCACTGCACCTCTTAATATCACAAATATGAATCATTTGTCTTCACTTTTGTTTGTCTTCAACATTCACAAATTTTATTTGAATCTACAATATTTTTACCACTGTTCATTCATTCATTAGAGTCTCAATATAAGAATATAGAGATTAAAAATATCATTAACGAATTATTTCTTTGTTTTCTATATGATATTCTTGGTTTGGAAAAAGCTTCATTGGCAATCTATGTAAATAAAAGACTAAGAACTTCCAATAATTCAAATTTGATGGAAACTTGTTATACTTGTTTTCACTTTAAAAAATAAAATGAAAATTATTATCCGTATACCTTAAATTTGTACTTTTATAAAAAATACTACAACACTTTAAGCGTGTATCAATCGTCCTCCTTAAATTAATAAAAGTTATCTGCCGACTACTAAACCGTTAACTGCCGTTTGAAAGTTAACAGAATTGTAGCGAATTGACGATTTTACCCTTGAAAATTATCACTTATATACCCTTAAAATCTCTTATTTTCACTTATATACCGTTAAATTATCACTTGTATCATATGAAATACCAAATTATCCCTATGATGTTATCATATTTAAACATCAACTAACGGTTTAGTGGACGACATATACATTTTGTCAACTTAGGGTGGGCGACTGATATACCTTGAAAGTGTTGTAGTAAATTTGATAACGGAGTAAAATAAGGGTATAAGGGTATACGATTGATAATTTTCCAAAATAAAATAAATAAAACAAAAGAAATTCTTGTGTTTTAAAAGAAAAAACTTCTAAGCCAACTAGAAACCAAACTAGGTTTGACGCAACGAGTTTTGGATTATAAAGAATACATAATTGCAATTTCACCTAAATCAAATATTGAATTTCATGACAATGGATTTAAACTATAGACCAGTTTACATAGAATTGGATGTTCTTGGCATTTGTTCTTGAAGTTGTTTTGCTCAAAAAAGTTAACTATTGTCCTTAGGAGTAATTTTGGTTAGGGAGAATTTTGTAATAAAATTTTTAATGAATTTATATTTTTGGTGAGTAAAATTATGGGTTCATATAGACTCTTTCATAAATAATTATTCATAAATTGAACCCTTCTTTTATGTTGATGCACAACCTAATTTAACAAAAATAATGTTCAAATTGTCATAAAATTAAAAAAATCATTTAGCTAATTTTTCTACTTTACTCCATTATTCAATGGGCAAATCTATATCTATATCTATATCTATATATATATATAAAGCTAGGACTTGAGGAGGTGATGTGGCATCACCATTTTGATTCTTTGTATATTCTCTATTATCTAATAAATAGAGATTTTTTTTTAGATTTGGCTTTTCATCTTCTTATCATTAATTTGATTGTATTTAACTCATTTAATAAATAGTAACTTTATTAATATATATCATTCCTCATCTTTTTATATTTTCTATTATCTAAAATATCTAAAATATTGGTGGATATTCTTTGTAATTTTTTCTCTTTCTATTTAAATTTAATAATATGTAATCATTAATAATATTAATTATAAGTCTTTTGAAACATTTATTTATTTTATTATGCTAGCAATTAAACTTTAGTGGCATAAAATACATAAATTAATCTATATATATATATCTATATCTATATATATATATAAAGTTGAGACTTGAGGAGGTGATGTGGCATCACCATTTCTCTTCATCTCATATTCTCTATTATCTAAAAAATTGGCTGAAATTAAAAAAATAATTACATTACAAAATATTAAAATAGAAAATAATTATTAGATTATAAATGATTATTTGTCTTTTCCTCTTTTTATTTAAATTCAACAATATGTAACCATTAATAATAATTAATTATAAGTTTTCAAACATTAATTTATTTTATTATGCCAACAATTAAACTTTAGTGGCTTAAAATACATAAATTAATTAATATTAATATATGAAGGAAGGTTCTTTCATCTTCCCTCAACAATGCCATTAGAGCCTAATTTTAATGTCATAATCTCATATTTAATTATTCAATCTTTTGTTTAGTGCATTTTGGCTTTTTCAAACTCCATAAACATTAAATATTTAAGATTTGTGGCATCATTATTTCTTATCTTTTTATATTCTCTATTATCTAATATATTGGTTAAGATTAAAAAATAATTACATTGTAAAATATTAAATATATATCTATATATATATATATATCTATATATAGATATAAAGCTAGGACTTGAGGAGGTGATGTGGCATCACCATTTTGTTTCTTTGTATATTCTCTATTATCTAATAAATAGAGATTTTTTTTTAGATTTGTCTTTTCATCTTCTCATAATTAATTTGATTGTATTTAACTCATTTAATAAATAGTAACTTTATTAATATATATCATTCCTCATCTTTTTATATTTTCTATTATCTAAAATATCTAAAAATTGGTGGATATTCTTTGTAATTTTTTTCTCTTTCTATTTAAATTCAACAATATGTAATCATTAATAATATTAATTATAAGTCTTTTGAAACATTTTTTTATTTTTATTATACTAACAATTAAACTTTAGTGGCATAAAATACATGAATTAATCTATATATATATAAAGTTGGGACAACAAGAGGTTATGTGGCATCACCATTTCTCATCATTTCATATTTTCTATTATCTAATAAATTGGTTTAAATTAAAAAATAATTACATTATAAAATATTAAAATAGAAAATAATTATTAGATTATAAATGATTACATATTTTTTCCTCTTTCTATTTAAATTCAACAATATGTAACCATTAATAATAATTAATTATAAGTCTTGAAACATTCATTTATTTTATTATGCCAACAATTAAATTTTAGTGACTTAAAATACATCAATTAATTAATATAGGATGGAAGGTTCCTTCATCTTCTCTCAATAATACCATTAGAGCCTAATTTTAATGTCATAATCCCATATTTAATTATTCAATCTTTTGTTTAGTGCATTTTGGCTTCTTCAAACTTCATAAACATTAAATATTTAAGATTTGTGTCATCATTATTTCTCATCTTTTTTTATTCTCTATTATCTAATATTTTGGTTGAGATTAAAAAATAATTACATTACAAAATATTAAAAATCTATATCTATATATATATAGATATAAAATTGGGACTAGAGAATGTGATGTGGCATCACTATTTCTCATCTTCTTGTATTCTCTATTATCTAATAAATTGGTTGATATTAAAAAAATAATTACATTATAAAATATTAAAAATAAAAAATAATTATTAGATTATAAAAGATTACATGTCTCTTCCTCTTTCTATTTAAATTCAATAATATGTAACCATTAATAATAATTAATTATAAATCTTGAAATATTTATTTATTTATTTTATTATGCCAATAATTAAACTTTAGTGGCTTAAATATATCAATTAATTAATATAGGAAGGAATGTTCCTTCATCTTCCCTCAACAATGTCATTAGAGTCTAATTTTAATACTATAATCTCATATTTAATTATGCAGTTTTTTGTTTAGTGCCTTTTGCCTTCTTCAAACTCTATAAATATTAAGTAGTTAAGATTTGTGGCATTATTATTTCTCATCTTTTTATATTTTCTATTATCTAATCTATTGGTTGAGATTAAAAAATAATTACATTATAAAATATTAAAAATAGAAAATAATTAATTGATTACAAAAAATTACATGTCTCTTCCTCTTTCTATTTAAATTCAACAATATGTAACCATTAATAATAAATTAGTTATAAGTTTTGAAACATTCATTTATTTTATTAAGCCAACAACAAACTTTAATGATTTAAAATACATCAACTAATTAATATAGGAAGGAATGTTCCTTCATCTTTCCTCACCAATGCCACTAGGACCTAATTTTATTATCATAATCCCATATTTAATTATGCAACCTTTTATTTAGTGTCTTTTGGTTTCTTCAAACTCTATAAATATTAAGCATTTAAGATTTGTTATGTTTGAGTTTTTTTTATTATTTATCCAACATCCTCTTTAGAAATGTTCTTGTGTTTTTATTTTTTGACTTATTTAAATTTTTAGTATTGTGTGCTTCATGGAGTACTCTTTTCTTCATGAGTTAAACAATAATAAAGATAGTTAGATGATAAGGGTTAGACTTTGTAAGATGTGGGAGTTTGTTAATACCAAGAAAAATAGAGAATTGATTAGTGTGAACATAATTTTTATTGATGAAAAGGTTGTGTACACTTAACTATACACATTAACATATATTTTTAATGTTAACAAAAAAATAATTAACTTTCATAAATAACATTAGTTTTATAAGGTTACGTCATCTTTAAAAAAAATAATTCATATTTTTTATCAGTTTTATCAAGTGCAAAGTAATAAAAAAAGATAATACTATTTTGTTTTTGAAAACCGCACGAAGTGCGGTTCCATTTCCTAGTATATATATAAAGCTAAGACTTGAGGAGGTGATGTGGCATCACCATTTTGCTTCTTTGTATATTCTCTATTATCTAATAAATTGGTTTAAATTAAAAAAATAATTACATTATAAAATATTAAAATAGAAAATAATTATTAGATTATAAATGATTACATATCTTTTCCTCTTTCTATTTAAATTCAACAATATGTAACCACTAATAATAATTAATTATAAGTCTTAAAACATTCATTTATTTAATTATGCCAACAATTAAATTTTAGTGACTTAAAATACATCAATTAATTAATATAGGAAGGAAGGTTCCTTCATCTTCTCTCAACAATACCATTAGAGCCTAATTTTAATGTCATAATCTCATATTTAATTATTCAATCTTTTGTTTAGTGCCTTTTGACTTCTTCAAACTCCATAAACATTAAATATTTAAGATTTGTGTCATCATTATTTCTCATCTTTTTTTATTCTCTATTATCTAATATTTTGGTTAAGATTAAAAAATAATTACATTACAAAATATTAAAAATCTATATATATATATATATGTATGTATGTATGTATGGATATATATAAAGTTGGGACTAGAGAAGGTGATGTGGCATCACTATTTCTCATCTTCTTGTATTTTCTATTATCTAATAAATTGGTTGATATTAAAAAAATAATTACATTATAAAACATTAAAAATAAAAAATAATTATTAGATTATAAAAGATTACATGTCTCTTCCTCTTTCTATTTAAATTCAATAATATGTAACCATTAATAATAATTAATTATAAATCTTGAAATATTTATTTATTTTATTATGCCAATAATTAAACTTTAGTGGCTTAAATATATCAATTAATTAATATAGGAAGGAATGCTCCTTCATCTTCCCTCAACAATATCATTAGAGTCTAATTTTAATACTATAATCTCATATTTAATTATGCAACCTTTTGTTTAGTGCCTTTTGCCTTCTTCAAACTCTATAAATATTAAGTAGTTAAGATTTGTGGCATTATTATTTCTCATCTTTTTATATTTTCTATTATCTAATCTATTGGTTGAGATTAAAAAATAATTACATTATAAAATATTAAAAATAGAAAATAATTAATTGATTACAAAAAATTACATGTCTCTTCCTCTTTCTATTTAAATTCAACAATATGTAACCATTAATAATAAATTAATTATAAGTTTTGAAACATTCATTTATTTTCTTAAGCCAACAACCAAACTTTAGTGGTTTAAAATACATCAACTAATTAATATAGGAAGGAATGTTCCTTCATCTTTCCTCACCAATGCCACTAGGACCTAATTTTAATGTTATAATCTCATATTTAATTATGCAACCTTTTATTTAGTGTCTTTTGGTTTCTTCAAACTCTATAAATATTAAGCATTTAAGATTTGTTATGTTTGAATTTATTTTTTATTATTTAACCAACATCCTCTTTAGAAATGTTCTTATGTTTTTATTTTTTGACTTATTTAAATTTTTAGTATTGTGTGCTTCATGGAGTACTCTTTTCTTCATGAGTTAAACAATGATAAAGATAGTTGGATGATAAGGGTTAGACTTTGTAAGATGTGAGAGTCTGTTAATACCAAGAAAAATAGAGAGTTGATTAGTGTGAACATAATTTTTATTGATGAAAAGGTTGTGTACACTTAACTATACACATTAACATATATTTTTAATGTTAACCAAAAAATAATTAACTTTCATAAATAATATTAGTTTTATAAAGTTACGTCATCTTAAAAAAAAAATAATTCATATTTTTTATCAATTTCATCAAGTGCAAAGTAAAAAAAAATAATAATACTAATATTTTTTTTTAAAGCCGCACGAAGTGCAGTTCCATTTCCTAGTATATATATAAAGCTAGGACTTGAGGAGGTGATGTGGCATCACCATTTTGCTTCTTTGTATATTCTCTATTATCTAATAAATAGAGATTTTTTTTTTAGATTTGACTTTTCATTTTCTCATAATTAATTTGATTGTATTTAACTCATTTAATAAATAGTAACTTTATTAATATATATCATTCATCATCTTTTTATATTTTTTATTATCTAAAAATATCTAAAATATTGGTGGATATTCTTTGTAATTTTTTTCTCTTTTTATTTAAATTCAACAATATGTAATCATTAATAATATTAATTATAAGTCTTTTGAAACATTTATTTTATTATGCTAGCAATTAAACTTTAGTGGCTTAAAATACATGAATTAATCTATATATATCTATATATATATATATAAAGCTAGGACTTGAGGAGGTGATGTGGCATCACCATTTTGCTTCTTTGTATATTCTCTATTATCTAATAAATAGAGATTTTTTTTTTAAATTTGGTTTTTCATCTTCTCATAATTAATTTGATTGTATTTAACTCATTTAATAAATAGTAACTTTATTAATATATATCATTCCTCATCTTTTTATATTTTCTATTATCTAAAATATCTAAAATATTGGTGAATATTCTTTGTAATTTTTTTCTCTTTCTATTTAAATTCAACAATATGTAATCATTAATAATATTAATTATAAGTCTTTTGAAACATTTATTTATTTAAAAAATAATTACAATATAAAATATTAAAATAGAAAATGATTATTAGATTATAAATGATTACATATCTTTTCCTCTTTCTATTTAAATTCAACAATATGTAACCATTAATAATAATTAATTATAAGTCTTGAAACATTCATTTATTTTATTATGCCAACAATTAAATTTTAGTGACTTAAAATACATCAATTAATTAATATAGGAAGGAAGGTTCCTTCATCTTCTCTCAATAATACTATTAGAGTCTAATTTTAATGTCATAATCTCATATTTAATTATTCAATTTTTTGTTTAGTGCCTTTTGGCTTCTTCAAACCCCATAAACATTAAATATTTAAGATTTGTGTCATCGTTATTTCTCATCTTTTTTTATTCTCTATTATCTAATATTTTGGTTGAGATTAAAAAATAATTACATTACAAAATATTAAAAATCTATATATATCTATATATATATATATAAAGCTGAGACTTGAGGAGGTGATGTGGCATCACTATTTCTCATCTTCTTGTATTCTCTATTATCTAATAAATTGGTTGATATTAAAAAAATAATTACATTATAAAATATTAAAAATAATTATTAGATTATAAAAGCTTACATGTCTCTTCCTCTTTCTATTTAAATTCAATAATATGTAACCATTAATAATAATTAATTATAAATCTTGAAATATTTATTTATTTTATTATGCTAATAATTAAATTTTAGTGGCTTAAATATATCAATTAATTAATATAGGAAGGAATGTTCCTTCATCTTCCCTCAACAATGTCATTAGAGTCTAATTTTAATACTATAATCTCATATTTAATTATGCAACATTTTGTTTAGTGACTTTTGGCTTCTTCAAACTCTAAAAATATTAAGTAGTTAAGATTTGTGGCATTATTATTTCTCATCTTTTTATATTTTCTATTATCTAATCTATTGGTTGAGATTAAAAAATAATTACATTATAAAATATTAAAAATAGAAAATAATTAATTGATTACAAAAGATTACATGTCTCTTCCTCTTTATATTTAAATTCAACAATATGTAACCATTAATAATAAATTAATTATAAGTTTTGAAACATTCATTTATTTTATTAAGCCAACAACTAAACTTTAGTGGTTTAAAATACATCAACTAATTAATATAGGAAGGAAGGTTCCTTTATCTTTCCTCACCAATGCCACTAGGACCTAATTTTAATGTCATAATCCCATATTTAATTATACAACTTTTTATTTAGTGTCTTTTGGTTTCTTCAAACTCTATAAATATTAAGCATTTAAGATTTGTTATGTTTGAGTTTTTTTTTTATTATTTAACCAACATCCTCTTTAGAAATGTTATTGTGTTTTTATTTTTTGACTTATTTAAATTTTTAGTATTGTGTGCTTCATGGAGTACTTTTTTCTTCATGAGTTAAACAATAATAAAGATAGTTGGATGATAAGGGTTAGACTTTGTAAGATGTGAGAGTCTGTTAATATCAAGAAAAATAGAGAGTTGATTAGTGTGAACATAATTTTTATTGATGAAAAGGTTGTGTACACTTAACTATACACATTAACATATATTTTTAATATTAACAAAAAAATAATTAACTTTCATAAATAACATTAGTTTTATAAGGTTACGTCATCTTTAAAAAAAAATTCATATTTTTTATCAGTTTCATCAAGTGCAAGGTAATAAAAAAAGATAATACTAATTTTTTTTAAAGCCGCACGAAGTGCGGTTCCATTTCCTAGTATATATATAAAGTTGGGACTATAAGAGGTGATGTGGCATCACCATTTCTCATCATTTCATATTCTCTATTATCTAATAAATTGGTTGAAATTAAAAAATAATTAAATTACAAAATATTAAAATAGAAAATAATTATTATATTATAAATGATTACATGTATTTTCCTCTTTCTATTTAAATTCAACAATATGTAATATATATATATATATATAAAGCTAGGACTTGAGGAGGTGATGTGGCATCACCATTTTGCTTCTTTGTATATTCTCTATTATCTAATAAATAGAGATTTTTTTTTAGATTTGGCTTTTCATCTTCTCATCATTAATTTGATTGTATTTAACTCATTTAATAAATAGTAACTTTATTAATATATATCATTCCTCATCTTTTTATATTTTCTATTATCTAAAATATCTAAAATATTGGTGGATATTCTTTGTAATTTTTTTCTCTTTCTATTTAAATTTAACAATATGTAATCATTAATAATATTAATTATAAGTCTTTTGAAACATTTATTTATTTTATTATGCTAGCAATTAAACTTTAGTGGCATAAAATACATGAATTAATCTATATATATCTATATATATAAAGTTGGGACTTGAGGAGGTGATGTGGCATCACCATTTCTCTTCATCTCATATTCTCTATTATCTAATAAATCGGTTGAAATTAAAAAAATAATTACATTACGAAATATTAAAATAGAAAATAATTATTAGATTATAAATGATTACTTGTCTTTTCCTCTTTCTATTTAAATTTAACAATATGTAACCATTAATAATAATTAATTATAAGTGTTCAAACATTAGTTTATTTTATTATGCCAACAATTAAACTTTAGTGGCTTAAAATACATCAATTAATTAATATTAATATATGAAGGAAGGTTCCTTCATCTTCCCTCAACAATGCCATTAGAGTCAAATTTTAATGTCATAATCTCATATTTAATTATTCAATCTTTTGTTTAGTGCATTTTGGCTTCTTCAAACTCCATAAACATTAAATATTTAAGATTTGTGGCATCATTATTTCTTATCTTTTTATATTCTCTATTATCTAATATATTGGTTGAGATTAAAAGATAATTACATTATATATATATATATATATATTTAATTATTCAATCTTTTGTTTAGTGCATTTTCTTACTGGTATCAGAGCCAAGTGGGGGTAGGTGTAATATAGTTGTAAAGAGTCTGTGTGTGTTAAAAGGTTTTCAAAATTATTTTCTGTGTGTGTGGTGAATTTTTACTGGTCATAAGTCCCGTTTTAGGTCAGGGAACCGTTTTAGGGCTATAAATCCATACCTATAGCCATCCATATAGGTTTTAATTAGAAAACTTTTGAGCATCATGGATTCTCTACTCTGTAGAGCATCTTCCTTCTCTAGCTCTTCCTCTGGGAAGACTAGTGATTCAAAGAATGTTGTGAGTTCTGAGGAATTTGTTATTTCTGATTTTGATAAAGCAATTGATAATTGGGAATTACCTAAAGTTTCTAAAGAAATGATTTATAAAACAAAAAACCTTGATTTTTTAAAGAGTGATTATATAATAAAGACTGAAGAAAGAGACATAACCCTTTCAAAACCTTTCGAAACAATTCATTTGTTTTCAGAAAAGACTTTAAAGAATTTAAAGGAGAAAAAATTTAATTATGTTCATATTGGTCTAATCCAAGTAGGAATAAAGCCCTTGACCAAAGAAGGTCTAAACACTTGTGATTAGTATTAAATATTGTTGAATTATCAAGCGATAATATGTTATTTTATGCTTATGTTATAATTTATATTTGTGTTTATGTAATATGTTAGGAATTATTAATTATGTTTTAAATATATTTAATTTTGTGTATTTTTATGTGTTTATTAGGAAAAATATTAATTTTACGAACTTCGAGGCTCCAAACAGAAAAATGGAGGTGAAATTTGAATTCCGGAGGTCCGAAAACCTTAAGATCGATCAAGATCGGCTTAAAATTGGGCTTGTATAAAAAAAGTTGACTTTTCTAGTTGACCGAGCACTGATTGGATGATGAAATGAGCTTACAATAGATATGAGTGCATGGGATAGCTGGCAATTTTGACTAAATCTCAACCGTCCATGATTCAATGGCTATGATTGTGCCACGTGTGAGGAGCACATGCATGAAGCTTATGATGGACCGCAAAGCACTAGATTAGGAATTTATTTTTCTATAAATATAGCCTCATTTTTAGGTTTTGAATCATCTCTCTACAACTCTCTTCTTCTCAAATTCTCTCCATCTCCTTGTAATCTTCATTTTCAGGTGTGTTGTTAATATTTTGTATAATTATTTTTATAAATAAAATTAGTTTTATTTCCAATTTTAGTTGTTTTAATTACTTTTAATTATAAGTAATTCAATTCTACTCCTTCTTTTTATTTTAATTATGCTTAACTAAATAATATTAGTTAGGGGAAGGTGAAACTCTTAGGTAATAAATATGATTTAATCAAATTCTATTTTTAATTTTATAAATTAAATTATTTTCTATTTAATTTTATACATGTTTTATATTTTGAAAATTTGATTTATTGTAGACAAACAAATGAATTTGGCACAATAAATACTTAAGATCTTAATATAAGGCATGGTGAAATGGTATTTTGACTTATTGTAGACAAAATAAATTTTGGCACAATAAATACTTAATCCATCATAAAATTAAAGGGAAAATAATAATAATTTGTATAATTAATCTTTTGGGTAATAAATTTAAATAAATTGGCAAAAAGAATTTATTAAGTTTTATTTATTCCTAAGAGTGGATCCATAACCCTAACTAGTTCAATTCCATAGTTTCACTTAAATTAAGTTATTTAAATTCAAGTTTTAATTTCAATTTTTAGATAAAATAAAATAAACAAATTAAATCTTTTCTCTGTGGATCGACCTCGGACTCACCGAGTTATATTACAACACGACACTCTTATACTTGGGAGTTTAATATTACTTTTAAGTTGTGTCAACTTCTATCCTCGCTGTCCTCCGCGATGGCAGGTTTACTTCCTTCGATGATTCTTTACTCAGTAGTATAGAATCCAGTCTTTGTAAAGGCCCAATTCATTTCAATTGCTATCCAAACATAACAGTCTCCCTCAAAGACAAAAATATTCTCAAAAGTATGATTTTGCAAATCAAGACCCACAATTACCATATGATTGAGGGTTCAATTCCAGTGCATTGATTTACAAAATTTCTTATAAAGCAATGAATTCCGCGTTTAATACACAACATAAGTTCCAGTCAAAAAGAGATGAAACTCTTCTCTTGCAGACTGACTTGTCTAAAGCCAATATGGTCGTCCCAAAACCAATTCAATGGAAAGACATTCACCTTCCAGATGAGTGGATTCTGGATGGAGCCACTGAACCAGTGATTCCAAGACATCTTGAGCCAAATATAGAGTTGCAAAATGTGACTCAGTATACTGATGGTAAAGTCAAACTATCTTTCAAGAGATCTAATTCTCATAGATTCTCTGATAAAGATTCTTGTTCTAGCATACATTCACTAGAAAGACAATTTTCAAAAATCCCTACAGAGATAAATATCTCTAAGGAACAACCTAGGTTTTCCACTTCGGATATTCCTAGTTCTTCTATCCATTCTGTCAACTATGCTACTAGGGTTCCTCATCCTATTTACACTAGTAGTCAAAGAGTCCAAAGACAGGAAGAGAAAGAACCTTCTCCTCCAACTTCTCCAACTTTTTCTGTCGTAACAGAAAATGTGATAAATGTTCTTGAAAAAAATTTTAAAGTAGACAAAACTCTTCTTTATAATGATTTTTATTCTGAAAATAATAAAGAAAAAAGACTTTGGTTTTTTAAAAAAAATTTGAATAAAAAAAAAACAATTCAAGAGGTTTATTATGATTTTGTAAATTTGCATAAAATTCATATTTTATTTTTTGATTGGTTTGAAATGTATGCTTCCGACAATAACATTTCCTACCCTTTCAAAGAGTCAAACCCTATTACTACTAGAAAGAAAGTTCATGAATGGACCCTCTCTGATAGTAGTAATACAGTCGAAGCGGAACATCCTCCTCTCAGGAGCATAACCATAGATCATGGTGACCCTCCTATTCCAATAAAAGTCTCTCCTTACAAAATCCATAAACCAAATGATCTTGATAAAGATTTAGATAGTATTATCCAACAGAATAATGTCTGCAATACTAATCTAAATACTTTAGGAAGACAGTTGACTAGAATAGAAAGTCAAATCTAACAGTCTTCTACTACTGTTACTTCCATTTCAAAACCAATTCCCTCCAAAACCGATTCCTTGAAAAAGCTTAAAGAACCTATTTTCAGACCTTTTCAGGTCTCGAAACATAGTCAAAAGCTTGTTCAAGATTCAAATTCAGACTTGGCTAAAGCCATTAGAGAACAATTAGATAGAATAGAAGCTTCCTCTTCTACTTCTACTTCTAAGATTCAAATTGCTCCTGACACACCTCAATCTAAAACACCTGGTACCAACCAGTCCCATACTGTTGGTGTCCTTGACCAAGATTACGACCAGTCTTCTATAGCTACTTCAGATATAGAAGCATTCAAAGAACCTATTCCAAAAACCAATAAAATTTATTGGGAATTAGCACTTCCTGCTACTTCTCATTCTCCTCCTGATCTTGCTATTGATAATAGGCCTAGTGCACTAAACCAATCCAGGTTTAATGCATCTTCTGTCTATGAATGGAACATAGATGGAATGTCCGAGTATATTATACTTGGTCTATTACAACAAATGACAATGGCAGCTAATGCCTATAAAACCCAATCAGGAACTTCTGATAAAGCCATTGCCGAAATCCTCATTGCCGGATTTACTGGTCAACTTAAAGGTTGGTGGGATCATCTTCTTACCAAACAGCAACAACTAGATATTTTGGATGCTATTCAAACAGATGAGGATCGTATCCCCATTCTGGATGAATATAATAACACCATTCAAGATGCAGTTGCAACTTTAATTTTGACAATTTCTCTTCATTTCATAGGTGATCCTTCTCACCTAAGAGACAAAAATGCTGAGTTACTACACAATTTGAGATGTAGGAAACTTAGTTATTTCCAAAGTTATAAAACCACCTTCTTTACTCGACTCTTTTTAAGAGATGATGCAAATCATACTACTTGGAAAGAGAAGTTTCTTGCAGGCTTACCGACTCTCTTAGGAGAAAAGGTAAGAAATTCTATCAAAACCCTTTATGATAATCGTATTCCTTATGACGAACTTACCTATGGTGAGTTAGTCAGTTTCGTCAATAAAGAAAGATTAAAGATCTGTCAAGATCTAAAATTACAAAAGCGCCTAAAATGGGAGCTTAGAAAGTCTAAGCAAGAACTAGGCAGTTTTTGTAAGCAATTCAATTATGACCCTTTCAAATCTCCCTCCAAAGACTGTAATGGTAAGTGCTCTTCGAGATCTTACAAGAAACATTACAAGTTCAAAAGCCATAAAAAGCTCATTTCTAATTCTAGAGAAAATTTTTATAAGAAACCTTCGAGGCCTTATAAAAAGCCCAAATTCTCTAAAAAGAAAGATTTCAAATCCAAATCCAAAACTCCTTTCAATTACAAAGAAGCCATATGTCATAAATGTGGTATGAAATGCCATACTGCAAAATACTGCAGGATGAATAGAAAGCTTCTCGAGCTTTCTATTCATGTATTTTATGCCACTAAAGTTTAATTGCTAGCATAATAAAATAAATAAATGTTTCAAAAGACTTATAATTAATATTATTAATGATTATATATATATATATATATATATATATATATATATATATATATATATATTTATGTATATATAAAGTTATATATTTATGTATATATAAAGTTGGGACTAGAGGAGGTGATGTGGCATCACTATTTCTCATCTTCTTGTATTCTCTATTATCTAATAAATTGGTTGATATTAAAAAAATAATTACATTACAAAATATTAAAAATAAAAAATAATTATTAGATTATAAAATATTATATGTCTCTTCCTCTTTCTATTTAAATTCAATAATATGTAACCATTAATAATAATTAATTATAAGTCTTCAAACATTAATTTATTTTATTATGTCAACAATTAAACTTTAGTGGCTTAAATATATCAATTAATTAATATAGGAAGGAATGTTCTTTCATCTTCCCTCAATAATGCCATTAGGGTCTAATTTTAATGCTATAATCTCATATTTAATTATGTAACATTTTGTTTAGTGCCTTTTGGCTTCTTCAAACTCTATAAATATTTAGTTAAGATTTGTGACAATATTATTTCTCATCTTTTTATATTATCTATAATCTAATATATTGGTTGAGATTAAAAAATAATTACATTACAAAATATTAAAAATAGAAAGTAATTAGTAGATTATAAATGATTACATGTCTCTTCTTCTTTCTATTTAAATTCAACAATATGTAACCATTAATAATAAATTAATTATAGTTTTGAAAACATTCATTTATTTTATTAAGCCAACAACTAAACTTTAGTGGTTTAAAATACATCAACTAATTAATATAGGAAGGAAGGTTCTTTCATATTCCTTCACCAATACCACTATGACCTAATTTCAATGTCATAATTTCATATTTAATTATGCAACCTTTTATTTAGTATATTTTGTCTTCTTCAAACAATATAAATATTAAGTATTTAAGATTTGTTATGTTTGGATTTTTTTTTATTATTTAACCAACATCCTCTTTAGAAATGTTCTTGTGTTTTTATTTTTTTACTTATTTAATTTTTTTGTATTGTGTGCTTAATAGAGTATTCTTTTCTTCATAAGTTAAACAATAATAAAGATAGTTGGATGATAAGGGTTAAACTTTGTAAAATGTGAGAGTCTGTTAATACCAAGAAGAATGGAGAGTTGATTAGTGTGAACATAATTTTTATTGATGAAAAGTTGTTTACACTTAACTATACACATTAATATATATTTTTAAAGTTAACAAAAAAATAATTTAACTTTCATAAATAACATTAGTTTTATAATGCTGCGTCATCTTTAAAAAAAATCAATTTATATTTTTTATCAGTTTTATTAAGTGTAAAATAATAAAAAAATAATACTAATTTTTTTTAAAGCTGCACGAAGTGCAGTTCTATTTCCTAGTTAAATAAAAAATAAATTCCAATTTATAATTACTGGCACGTGGAAAAGAAACAGAAGATATTGATATTATGATGATATAAATTCTAATCCTTCGAAAACCAATTTTGATACTATATTAAATTACACAAAGAATTTGGAAAACTGACATAACACGTTACTTTGCTTTTATTTATTTATTCCTTAACATAACACGTGACTTTGCTTTCAGTCAATGGGAAGGGAAATACAAAATGTCATTTTGGGGGAAAAAGAATGAAAACCAATGATGTTTGATAAAATAAATCTAAACTCCTTAATAATTTAAAACACATTTAAATTTTTACCCTTAGTAGTTGTTTGATGTAAGGAATATAAACATCTTTAACTATCTAATTACTTGAATAATATTTTTAATCATAATCAATTGTTTTATTTAGAATTAAATTTGTTCTTAAACATAATTTTAATGCAAACCGGGTGTTGTTAAAATAATGAAAGGCAGTCACACCCGTATTTTATTTACTCTGATAAACGACATTATTTTTGGATAAGTAGGGGACATAAGTTTTACAAATTTATCGGCTATAAGCCAATTACCGAAATCCTAAACCATGACCATCACCTACGGTCAAAATGAAATGTTCTCTTCAGGGGCACACCTATGGTACCACAGTGGTACCATACCACTGCTGGTACCAGCCATTGGATCCAGCCCACAGTGGGTTCAGTGCTGGATCTAATGGCTGGTACCAGCAGTGGTATGGTACCACTGTGGTACCATAGGCGGACCCTCTCTTCAGACGCAAACTTCAATTGTGATCTGGATAAAATGGCAAACTTTAATAGAGGTCCCAGTCAAAACTAGCAGAATTGATAAAGTAAATTGCTTGTTCTTCTTTGGGTGAGAACTACCACAAATATTATTTTTGGGGTAAAAATCTGATGATCTTATTATTGAATAAAAGAGCTTATTTACAGTCTAATGCAAAACTAATTTCCTTGCTGTTGTAGCCGTGAAACAAGGCTTGAACAAAGCTAGCTAAATCAAGTTGTTAACAACATCTCAACAACCTGACTATTATTCCAAAATATACCAAAACAAATACTTGCATGAAAGATCTCCTCCAAATAAGCAACTGTTAATTTGAAGAAGTCAGCTCCAAATCATCATCTCAAACGTTGCATGGCTAATGACGTGCCCATGCATATTCCATGTACTTGTTGTTGGGTTTGGCTACACGATTAGTCCTGCGTAGCTTCTTATCAAACTTCAGCTATAGTCAAGATAAAAATCATTATTATAATTATTAACTAACAAACCATGATCTTCAGAATGATCCAGATAAAATTTACAATCAAGGATCAAAATTGAATTATTGAAACCCCAATTAGGTCCTTTTAATTAACCAATTTCAAATACTAGAAAATTGTTGCTTCTTTGATACACACATATTAGTATTCATGCAATATTGTTTACCATTCACATGATACTGTTTGTTAGTCACTTTTTATATTTACTGTTCATCATTACTGTTTATAGCATTATTCATGTTATTATTCATTCACCCTAAATCTATCAACATGTTAGAAATAATAAATTGCAAAAAGTAAAGCACACAAAGAATTTTTAGGTAGTTCGGATCATAAGCCTACATTCAAGGGACCATACTTAGACATTACGCAACTTACTAAGTAATAAAAATATTATAATTTATTGAAATCTTATACAATTTTAGACACCTTCTTACTCTGACCGTCACCTTGTTGATCTAACTTAGTAGACCTTACTTAGCTAGCATCGCTCAACTTTAATTATGTTTACTACTTTCTTAACATAACATTAACACGAAAGCGATCTCTTCGTCCCGAAAAAATCGAAGTAATCATCAAATAACATCTAATCGGGCTATTAGTATTGGGTTCTTATCTTCATGCCCTTGACTTCAACCGCTTAATTGGGCTTCCATCAAGACTTGCCTTTCATTTACCTTGCGCGGAGCACAAGTGCCTTTGGGCTTCAATTTTGTCCTTAAAAAGATGGACGGCCCCACTTTTGTTATATGTTGTGGAACAAGATGTTTTGACACTAATGTTGACGATTACAGAAGCTTTGAATGTCATCAAATTCTTTTGTAAGCTGGTTATCTATTTCCACACCGTCTTACTGTAAAGAAGACCAACTTTTGCCCTAATAGATTCGGATTTTTAGACACTATCAATCGCCTTCCCCAGGACATAAGCTTTTGGTATACTTTGAATTCATTTGTGACTTGATTATCTAATTCATTCTCATCCATGACCCACCAAAAACTGGTTAACCATTACATCAGCTTTTAGTGCACTTAAATTTTCTTGTTGGCTGATTGTGATATCTATTCTATCAACGAATGCCATAAGCAAGAAGGCCTTGTTTTTTGCTCTAGTAGATTTTAATGTTTAATGAAATTAAATGCACTGTCTGTACCACTTCGCCAGCGAAGCTGCTGCATTTGTTGACGTCAGCAGCAAGAGCTGTTCCTTCTGCTAGCTACACAGCTTTTATTGGTAAAATCATTAGCCATGCGGTAGGTATATCATGAATTTGCACTCAACAAATCTGCCTCTTGACTTATTTTCAATGTGTACTACATTGTAGCCATTTGAGTTTGTACTTTAGTGGTAAATCATTATCTTTAAAGTCAAGTATGACTATAAAGACAATGATTCGAATTTCCATCGATGAAAAATAAAGTATGAAATGATATTTTTACCTCTAAATAAATTAAAAAATCATTTTATTTTATAAAAATTTTGAAAATAAAAAAATTATAATTATAAAAATATCCTTAAATTTAATAAAAATAAATCCCAAACAAAGGTACTCGGCTGATTTTTATTTAATTTAGATTTTGTAAAATTTTAATAATTATTTTTATTAAAAAATTATAATTTATAAAATTTTAATAAAAATGACTGAATTTATTTATTAAAAATTATAATTTTGTAAAATTTTATTAAAATAACTGAATTTATTTATTAAAAATAAATCCCAAAATTTTGTAATTATTTTTATAATTATAATTTTTATTTAGATTTTTATTAAAAATAAAAATTCTAATTCTGGGATTTTTTTTATTAAACTTAGGGGTATTTTATAATTATAATTTTTATTTAGATTTTTATTAAAAATAAAAATTCAAATTTTGGGTTTTTTTATTAAACTTAGGAGTTTTTTTATAATTATAATTTTCTTATTTTTCAAAGTTTTTGTAAAATAAAATGGTCTTTTAATTTATTTAGGAGTAAAATTATCATTTCATTTAAATTATTTAACGGTGTTAGTTAAAAAATAGTTAGTTGATACAAATTTTAAAAAGATGGTGCAGAAAATATATTAAGATTTTTTGAGGATTAGATGAATATAAAGTAAAAAAGAAGTGGTGCAGTGATAATTTTCTTAAAAATAATAAATACAACCGTTTTGTATTAAACTTCTCAGCTCTTTCTGACTGCTGCGTGCCTGCGTTTCTCAAATCCTTGCCATTTCAAGAAGAAAACCAAAACAACGTGGATTTTGTTCTTTCCATATATAATATGATTATTAAATGTAAGGGGTCCATAGGCTCTTCAAACTTGCGTTCGTACAATTTGCCTGCGTTTCTCAAATCCTTACCATTTCAAGAAGAAAACCAAAACAACGTGGATTTTGTTCTTTCCATATATAATATGATTATTAAATGTAAGGGGTCCATAGGCTCTTCAAACTTGCATTCGTACAATTAATTAGGAACCAACTTCGTACATTAAGTTAATAAATAATTCTAGCAATAAGTAGTTGTTGGCAGTTAGAGGTTAGCGATTTCTGCTTTGCTAGCTCAAAAGGTTGCTTATTTCATTTATATCGTTAATGTTAGGAAATCTATAATATTTGTGAATTTTTCCCCTCTACAAAATTTACTCCAGTTTTTTTTTATTGAAATTTATATTTTTTTAATCTGTTAGTAGCATCCTTTAAAGTTTAAAGTGAGGATGACTTTACTAGAAAATAATTATATATATATATATATATAGAGAGAGAGAGAGAGAGTTCCTTTAATAAATATAGAATTACATTAGAATGTGTGTTTTTTTTTTCATTTTTTAACTTGTTTATTACTTTATTAAAGTAAGAGAATTCCTTGCTTTGGATTAAGAGATGTACATTTTGAAATATTTTACCATACATGCATTAAAATTTTGGATCCAAATATAAACATTTTGTTATATTTTGCACGCATTCATTTATAGTAGTGTATAAATGTGTTTGTTATATTTTATTTATTCGATTCGATTCTATGCTAATTAAATGTGTTTGGGTTTGAAAAAATTAATTCGTTTAATCAATGGGTGAATTCAATTCAATTATCTAATTAAACAAATTGAATTCGGGTTTGAAGATATTGATTCGTTTATTCGTTTATGATTCATTTAATAAACGGGGTCATAAACTTGTTTATTATTCATTTAATAAACGGGATCATAAACGAATCAAGTACATGTCGATTTGTTTAAAATTCATTTATTATTCATTTAATTAAATTAATTTTTTTCCTTAAATTTTTTTAAAATTTGAAGGTTATTTGTATTATTAAGGATTTGTAATTTGGTATTTGAATGACTGTATATTTAATCTTAGAATATGGTTTGGTTATTTGTATTTTTGTTGTAAGATATTAAATTTGTGGCTTTTTTTATATTTTTTTTTGCTTAATTTTGTTTATTAATTATATTTTTCTAACCGAATTGTAAACAAATCCTAATTTGATTCGATTCGTTATAGGATAAACGAATAATAAACGAATCCGGATTGGATTCGATTTGTTTATTAATTCTACTAAACGAATTAAACAAATCGAACCCAGGATTTAATAAATGAATCGAATCTGAATCCTGAGATTTCAATTCGTTTAATAAACGAATCAAATCCAAATCAATAGAATTTTGACCAAACTCATTTACGATTCGATTCGAATTCGATTCAGTTATCCATTTTGCCACCCCTAGATGAAGTAGCTCTTAGCCCACAAGATTTCTTTTTTGTTATTTTATATTTTCATCTAACCAATGTGATTAGGAAAATTGTTAATTTCCTTCTACTGAAATCGATATATACCACAAACTCTCGTACTGTTTTTACAATAACCAATAACCTACAAGCACATAATTTTATAATATTATCCATATTTTTTAATACGCTTTTATCCATATTTGTTATAAATTAAATAAATCATATAAGTGAAAATTAAAATAAAAAAATTTAAATACTAAAAATAAGAAATATTTATTTCGGTGTGAATAAAAAATTAATAATAAATCATATAAGTGAAAATTAAATAAATCATATAAGTGAAAATTAAAATAAAAAATTTAAATACTAAAAATAAGAAATATTTATTTCGGTGTGAATAAAAAATTAATAATAAGATACTTTATTGTACGTTTTGTTATCTTGTACATTTTTTTATAATAAATATATGTTTTATATTCCCAATATACATTATCAGACAAATAACCTATTTACCCCTCCTTTCCATTAAAATTTTGTTCTCAGTAGAATTTTTGGATATTATGAAAATAATAGAGGGATTAGTTATTAGGGTGGAAGCTGGCAATCTCCCTGTATTTATGTCACTTCAGTTTGTATAAAAATTTATAATTCTAACATCACTCATAAGATTTAATTATGAATCACAATATTATAAAAATTTGAGCATAAAGTTCAAGTCAACATTGAATTCAAATCCAATTAGAAATTAGATATATCATTCATTCCTCTTCTCTCTGATTTCTTCTTGTTCTTTATTTGAGTTATATGACCCCTCGTCTATTAAATTGTCTTGCACAAATCTGGAATAATCTTTCTTTTTTCCCGCTTTTATATTTCTTTGGGATTAATTATTTCTATACTTGAAACTAATTTAAAATTGTATTTAAAACATGTTTAATTTAAATCAGTAATTGGCATTCAAATATTTATAATCAAAAGATTGTTTTTGAGAAGAGTAAGTAGCAGGCCTTAAAGGAAAAGAAATAGGAGTGTTTAAGAGAGAGAAAATTATAGAAAATGAATAAATACTCATTGACTATGAGTGTTTATTTAAAATAGGAAAAAAAAAAGGAATGTTTTTAGAGAGTAGGATCCTTTCCTAATCAGAATATTAAATCATGCAAGATCCTAATCTTTATTTTACAATTAAAGCATTATAACTAAGGGGTGTCTATAGCTTCAGTCTATTACAAACTTAAGTTGTCAATACTTAGAAGTTAAACAAAACAAAGAATGTTGGCATAAACAAGTTAAATTGAGAAAATTTAGACCTTTCGAAAGATATTATTGGCATTTCGAGAGAAATCAATTCTTCCCATATACACTCTTACAATTACCAAAATAGTACTCATGATATATATATTGAATATCATCAGGCTTTAAATAGAGTTGTGTACTTCAAGGTTACAAATAAAAAATAAACTCAAAGCATATTCTCATATACAAAATATTTTTCGCCACCCCCCATATAAATCGACAAATATTATCACGCACCCTAATGTTTTAACAACTATTGTTGCACACCCATTCCGTTAGAAATCACCGTTAACTTAACTGCTAAAAGGATAGAATAGTAAAGTTGTAGAGATGAATAAAGGAAGAAGAAAGAAATTTTTTTTTTCTTTTTTCATTCCTTCACCACAACGCCATTCACGCTCCATCTTCGTCTCTCCTCTATTCACACTCCACAACAAGCGCTTATTTCTTCCCTTTTCCATTTACACTCCCCAGCAAGGGATGTTTGCTTTGTAATAAAGTAAAAACAATGAGATAACCAATTAAACAGTAGTTAACCAACGAAAATCAGCTACTAAAAATTTCAAATGAAATAACAGAAAGCAAAACCAGAAGAGAGATGAAACCGAAACGTAAAAATGAAATGGAACCCGAGGCCTGCACAAGACAGTCTCCTTAAAACAGATTTACCACATTTTTGGAGTGCTTAAGGTCTGTTGGTATATGTTTCCTAGGATGCAACGGGTACGATTTTCCAGTCAAGCACAGGCTGGAAATTCCGACGAACCACAACAGTGAACTCGATCAGAGAAAACCAAAAAAGGATGATGGAAAAACAGCAAGTGTGCTCTGTGTTAGTTTTTTTCGAGTGTGTTAAAAACAGAAGAGGAGATGTCTTTTTATAATCATGTGAGGATGTAACAACTCATTTGTATTGAATTTCCGAATTCAATATGTTTTATTTTAATTGTTATAACAGTCAAATCAATTCAATGAATTGATTTCAAAATTGAATTAAAAAAAAAGTGAATAACAACTAAAAATAATTGTAAAAACATGCCTAGCTTGTACGGATGATTTTGGGCTGATATTGCGTACACGAGTTCAACAAAATCGGTCTTGAATTTACACCCCCTGCGCACGCGCGTGTGTAGAGAGCCTCTATCCTTATAATCCTTACCCATGCATGGTTAAGTATTTATATATATACACTAATTCCTAGGCTTCTTTTTCACACGTGGGATAAACCTCATTTTCTTTCAAATTTCTAACTTCAAGGGTAAACTTTGAGAGACAATTTCTCATTCACCCAAGCACCATTTTGAGAAAATAAAATTATACTATTAAAGTATCAATGGAGTAGTATTCGAACCTCACAATATTTTCTACTTTCGTTAAGTGGAACCCACTAAAAATGTGCTCTCAAAATAGCATGCTATTTTTTCAACATGCTTTTCCCTTCCATCGACGTCACAAGGGTCACATAACCAACTGCACTGCCATAGCGAATGCTCATTTCTGGGTGGAAACAAGGACAAGAGCGTGGCGTGAGATCGGGAGGCTTCTAGCAATTCGCAGAGTCATGGCCTGCTGATGACTGACGCGGCATCGTCAATGGCGACTAGCAACTGCAAAATCACAACCCTAAAATTTTGGGGTTTCCATGTTATTGTTTACTAATTTTAGGTTTGGGTATTTTATAATTTGTTTGATATATAAATTATTTTGATTGTGCGTAGAAATTGGAAGTTTATGTTGTTTGTGGTGCTTTCAAAGTAAATATTCGGGATAGGGAAGTGGGAAATGTGAGGATGTTGGAGCAGAAGAGTTGGACTCTGGGCTTTGGTTCTAGAACTGATGATTCCAATTAATTTTAGTTTTAGTTTAATTTCTTAAAAAAAGTTTAATTTATTGTAATTATTTTCGGTCTGTATTTCATCATTTTTGTTTTACATTTTATAATTATCTTTTCAAGCAAATAAATTGGCAACTGCCAAATAATATATTCCTATAATTTCTTTATGGGTGGGGCTATTTGAACCCACTAATTTACTCAATAAACCCACTTTAAAAATAATTTTTTATCATTAAAATACCCCTAAATTAAATTACAGTTATGGACACTAGAATATACTTAAAAAAAATAGAATTTTTACTCTTTAAACCCATCTTTATATTCAACATAGTTTTATAGAACCCTAATCAAATTTTTATTAAACCCTAATCAATCAAGAGGTGGGATTATTCTCTCAAGCCATATATATTGTTAAATAGGCACATGTGAGTTGATTCAGAGTAACAAAATTAATTGTTATTGATTTGATGGATATTGATTTTATGGAGGATTAATTGTTTAATTGTTATGATTCGTTTGGGAATGACCCCTCACTCAAAATTGTTTAATTAATATTGATGATTAAATTTTCAATTTATAATCAATTATTGTTTTTTCCCAAATTCTGAAAAAAAATATTTTTTTCTCAAATTCCTCATATTAGATTTTCATACCATCATACAAGATTTTTCTCACCAATATAATATAACTCAAAAAAATAATTTCATGATGACAACTATTTTCTTCATTTAGAATGTTTTGATTCATTTGTCCTTAAACGAGGGTCATTCAATTAAAATTGATTATTAAATTTCCAATTAATAATCAATTTCCAATCTAATGGGTTTATAAATGAATATTATGGGTTTAATGAGTAAAATCCCTATTATTATAAAAACTGGGTTTAGAAAGGACATATTAGGTATTTTAGTGGGTTTACTGAGTAAAATTTAAAATTTTAAAATTTAAAGATGGATTTATTTAGTAAATAGGTTTATTGAGTAAATTGGTGGGTTCAAATAGCCCCACCCTTTCTTTATAAATGTATGTGTTATTTAGTACTCCCAGTCAATTCAATTTGTATAGAGGGCAGTGTGGTAATTTCAGCAAATTTCTGTCAAAACCGTTAAAGTTAAAGGTAATTTCTAACGGGATGGGTGTGCAGTGATAAATGTTGAAATATTAGGGTGCGTGGTAATATTTATCGATTCATATGGGTGGCGAAAAATAACCCTTATAAAAAATACTAAGCATAATTTTATTTTGGATAGCCATTGAATTCAGTTACGAATAAAAAATTAATTTAAATTTTATCCACTCCTTTTTTTTAATAAAAGAAATTATTATGAGAGGTGGTACCGTCATATATATATATATATATATATATATATATATATATATAATATCACACACTCTCATTATCATGACATAAATGTTGTTCAGCTAAGCTGTGCCCTTATAAGAAGATTGATTTCTTGCAAACTGAATATGGAGACTAATCATACTACTGAGAGTATCCGACACCGGCATGCTTACTCCGGCGACAGAGAAAATGATAACACACCAGCAGTACTCACTCTCATTATCATGACATAAATGTGGTTCAGCTAAGCTGTGCCCTTATAAGAAGATTGATTTCTTGCAAACTGAATATGGAGACTAATCATACTACTGAGAGTATCCGACACCGGCATGCTTACTCCGGCGACAGAGAAAATGATAACACACCAGCAGTACTTGCGCATTTGGTGTGGGAAGAGGTAAAAGTTGAAGCAAAAAACTTGAGAAATGGTGCAAAAAAGAAGTTGATAAATGGCCTGAGTGGTTACGCACAGCCTGATCGAATTATGGCCATTATGGGTCCTTCTGGCTCTGGAAAATCAACCTTTCTCGATGCTTTGGCTGGTATCTTATATGCACATTTTATATATTATTACATATTATTAAACACACACACACATATACCAGCTCTGTTTAAAACAAGTTAAATACACATGCAGATTAAAATTTAATACTTTAATTTAAGTAATTAATGTAGTTACTGTTCCTTTGTTGTTCGTTTTTTTATATATATCTAACAGGAAGACTCTCCAAAAATGTTATCATGACTGGGAGTGTTCAACTCAATCGGAAGAAGGGAGGCACAAACAGAAGAGATATTGTAAGTATTAATTTAATTAAAAAAAAAGGAAAATGAAAAATGCCATAAAGGGAAAGCCCTCTGAATTTCTGATCATCTAGTGAGTTCTAACACCATTATTACTACTCCCTTTTCTTTTATGCTATTATTTTTCTATTATTATTGTCAAAAATTTAGCTTAGATGTAATAATATTGATGGCTATACTTAAAAATATAAAAGCGCTTGATAAAATTAAATCAAGCATCCTGATTTCTTCTTCCTCTTCGTCCTCCTTTCTTTTGAATAAATTTATATTTATTATAAAGATTTTAGATAAATCGTTGGGTTAAATGGATTTTACGATTAACAAAATATCTCACTATTAATAATATTAAAATTATTTTTTATATAATATTCAAAATAATTCAAATTTAAATTTAGATTTATTTATTTTAATATTATTTATTTATTATTATTAAAATTACTTTAATATAATAAAATATGTCTAATAGATTGTAAAATATTAAAATATTTTTTAAATATTAAAATTATTTTAAAATGTATATATTATTACATTTATCATTTTATTGTTATATTTCTATTTATTAAAAAATAACGGGCTTAATTTTTTAGAATTTATAGATTCAGAGGGCGTTATGATAAAAAAAAATATATTGATGTCCATTATTGAAAATATGGGTATTTGTGTGACCATTTACCCAAATATTCTTGGTATATGTATTCTTTCTCCTAAAGAAAATGAAAATTTTTAAGGGCTCAAGTATTAATATTGCTTTAATTTTATTATGAAGGAATAATGATAGTTTATACTTCATAAACTTTATTTTTTTTTTACAACTTACATCTCTACTAAATTTTTTGTTACTCATTTCATCCCAACAATTAAAAGTTAACAAAAATAATAGTAAAAATGACAAAAGAATCATTGGAAGCATGATATGTTAAAGTTTAAATCATGATAAATGCCCCTTTACATCCCTATAGCTTAGCTTTAATACCCTATTACAATCCACATAAGTTATAAAATGTCTCAACACATTTAGAGATGGCGAAAAAATTCAGGTCTAGCTCGGATCTGCAAAGATTTAGAAGATCTAGATTCGCACATTAAAAAATGCAGATCTGGATATTAAAATTGAAAACCCGTACAGATCCAGATCCGAATCCAGATGCAAGTGCATAAAAAAAAAAGATATCCAAATCCGTATTATTTTTAATTAATTCATTTGTTAAGTCAAAAGTAAATTAAAAAATATGTAAGATAAATGAAAAAATCAAACCTATGTGGATTTGTGGTGGTGTCTTTATTTGTGATGGTTTTAAATGGAATCTATATGGATTTATGATGTTTTTATTTGTGGTGGTGTTAGACTTGGATTATATTATTTTTTATGCTTGATTAATATTGCAGTATTTTTATTTTTGGATTGATGGTGTATTTTCTGTTTGTGGATTTATGGTGTTGTTGTATATTATTCTAGGTGTTGAATTATTGATAGCTGAATTGTGATTAGACTTTATTTGATTTTTTTTGGGTAAATTTGTGGAATTTTAAATTGTTATTTGATTTTATTATGTGGATCTGGACATCCAAAAAATCTGTCAACAATCCGTACGGATATTATCTACATCCGGATTTGCATTTTTTTTTTTATCCAGATGCGGATCCGAATCTTAAAATATAATACGAATCCGGATTTTGCCATGACATCCCTCTCTCCCAAATTTTTGCTCAAGTAATTAACAGTTTTAACCCGATAAAAATGTATAACTTAAATAAATGACATAAATCATTATGAATTATTTAAATAAGGAAATTATTAATAATTAATAAAATTATTTTTCACTATTATTCAAATTTATTGTATAATTATTAATAATGTAAAACATATTTTCTATAAGAGGAACTATTTAAATACTAACGGAAACTAATTTTTTTATTAAAAATATTACTTTAATTATTCAATTTTCAAAGTTAAATAAGAAAACATTTTAAATATTTATTCCTTAATCAAAATTTACTGTTGGAAATGCATAGAAAACATATAAATTGAAATAAAATAATAATTAAGTAACAATTATTTATATAAATATTAAGGTGAAGTTTTCAATGTGTAAAATTGTTAATTTTTTTTATTCCCTCACTTATTTGAATTATCCAAATTAATTAAAGGTAAAATTGTCAAATTAAAAAAATAAATCAAATTTGATTGATACATTTTTAACATTGCGATTAGAAGGGGAAAAATGATAAAGAAAATAAAAGGATGTTTCTTCACATTCACGTAGTGATAGAGAACTCATGAAATTTTCCATTTCATGATGGATTCGCTCAACTTTTTGGCCATGGTTTGGGGAGTTTTGAGTTATATCTCATATTAATTAGTAAAAATGAGTTATTTGGATTTATAAGTAGAGTTAGTATTTTAAGTTAGATATCTAAAAATCTTAGGTTATGTCATTTTCCAATAAGTGGTATCATAGTCAAATCCTGATTAATAGCCACTTTAGAATGTGATGGTGGAATAACTCATGTGTATGAGACCAAAAAATTGGGATTTAATCTACTTAATATAATAATATTTTAAATTAAATACCTAGAAATTTTAAACCAAACCCTACAAGGAGAAATATTGGATCTATTAGGTTAGAGATGGACTTTTTGACTTTTGATGAAGTACCACCATTATTGCCAAAATAACAGTCAACTTGAACCACAAACTGGCATCTTATCACCAATCAACTCCCACACAAATCACTCAAGACACTCATGGACAGTCCCACCCCTGATGAACCATCAAATGCCCCTCCTATACCACCACCGTTAGCACCGTGGGAGTTGACTGATGAAGAATGTTTTTATGCTTCTGACCGAACAGCAGAATATAAAGAGAGGCAGAGTATGGTTTAAAGGAAAATATGTCAATATATTACGACATTGTCATTAGCATTGGAAGCTGTAGAATGATCACAATATATGTACATAGACAGTGGCACTATCAGGAATTCAATATAAGATGGGTTAAGTTATACCACACCAAGATTTTTTTTTTTTAAAAAAAAAAAACAAGTACTGAAATTTTTAAATTTCATTCAACACATGATATAATTTAAATTCTATAATGCTTGCTACTATTAATAGCGATACTTAGTCATACGTTAAGGTAGTACCGCCCGTCTAAAATTTTGATAAAGTTTCAAACAAGTTGTTCTAATTAAATACATTTATTCGTAACGTTATTATTGGTATTTTCATTAAATTTACTAACATCTTATCTTTCTTTATACATTGTTATTTATTCATCTCAACCTCAATATCTTTCTCTCATCTAGCCTCTCTCACTCTTCATCCTCCAATTTTAATTAAAAAAAACACCATGTTAAATGCTTGAATTTTTTTTTCTTCCTGAAATTAGAGAATCTGATTCAACAAAATATTCATCTGTTGTTCAATTCCAATTGCATATTATGATTTAATTCAATATTTTTACCAATGAGAAACTTTATGATTCTGTTCTTTCATAATTCTCTCAATTGAGTGCTTAATGAATCGCAAGCCCACTTAGTTTCTATATGTATTGATTGAAATAAAAAAAAATTGACTTTTATTCATTCTTATTTTATTCCCTGGGTCAGTCTTTAAAAAAAATAGATATTATATTCTTTTACAACATTTTTTTTTCTTTTGATATGGGTTACAAATTACTATAGTGAATCATTTTATGTATCTTTTTTGCAGCAGAGATTTCTTGTAAATGAATAGTTGAAGTATAATTTTTGAAAAAATAAATAAATAAATAAATAAATCTCGTAATTCGTTCAAGCTTGTAGATGTAGTTTGTTGATGGAGTCAATCATGGAAATAAATTCTTTTATAATTAAAAGAAAGATAAAAGAAAGAAATTCTCATTAATTTTCTTAAATTTGATAACTTGAAAATACATATTAGATGTAGTCTACTTTGATTTTTCAATTTCACATAATCACTTTTTTTTTCAGTGTTACGTCGCTCAAGACGAGTATTTCTTGGGGACACTCTCTGTAAGAGAAACGCTTACTTACTCAGCTCACTTGAGGTTTCCAACTAAAATGATCAATGATGAGATAAATGACATAGTAGAGGAAACAATCATCAAAATGGGTCTCCAAGCTTGTGCTGAAACCAAGATCGGAAATTGGCATTTGAGGGGTATCAGCAGTGGGGAGAAGAAAAGGCTTAGCATTAGCATTGAGATTTTAACACAACCCACTGTCTTATTAGTTGATGAACCCACTAGTGGCCTTGATAGTGCTTCAGCTTTCTTTGTGATTCAAGTTCTGAAATGTATAGCACTTGATGGAAGGATTGTCGTCTGCTCTATTCACCAGCCGAGCAGCCACCTTTTTGATTTGTTTGATGATTTGCTCCTCCTCTCTAATGGAGAAACAATCTATTTCGGAGATGCAAAAATGGCTGTCAAGGTAAGTCATAATCGAATATATATATATATATATATATATATATATATATATATAGATATATTTGATATAAAATTGACTGAATGTTCTTAACGTAATGAAGTCTGATTTAAAAAATTGCCATGCAGTTCTTTGCGGAAGCCGGGTTTCCGTGTCCATCAAGAAGAAACCCTTCGGACCATTTCCTTCGATGTATTAATTCTGATTTTGACAAGGTTGCTGGAAGCTCACTGAAATCTCAAGCACCAACTGTATGTACAGAAAACAAGCTTGCTTCTTATTGAAATCAATTTTAGAATCTGTATGATGTTTTATGGTTTGTGTTTCTTTCTTGCTTGGCTACAGGAGATTCCAATGTCATCGAATTCCCAAATGTATTTGTCTACAGAAGAGATCAAAGCAAAGCTTGTGGAGGAATACAGGAATTCTGAAATTTCAATGAATATAAGAAAAAGAGTTCGAGAGCTTGCACATAATGTACTATGTATGATATTTTTATTTTCTATTATCTAAGAACATCAATAATACCATTTACGACTGAATGTTTCAGGAACAAGAGGAGACTGTATTGAGCAAGGACAGGGCAAGCTGGTGGAAGCAGCTCTGCATATTGAGTCATCGCTCGTTCCTAAACATGTTAAGAGATATGGGATACTACTGGTTAAGGATAGTCTTCTACGTTCTAGTGTCAATAACTGTTGGCATTCTGTATCTCAATGTCGGATTATCCAACCCTGCAATCTACGGGAGGCCAAAGTGCGTAGCGTTCATTTATGGTTTCTTGATTTGCTTGTCAGTAGGAGGCTTACCATCTTTCATTGAAGAACACAAGGTAAAGGAAATTAATCCTTAGTTTCTAAAGATCATTTGATTTCTCTAGCTAAACTTTCTGCTGTAATTTCTTCATGGGAAATGCAGGCTTCATACCGCGAAAGAATCAGCTGCCATTATGGAGAGGCTGTGTTTGTACTGTCAAACTTCCTCTCATCATTCCCTTTCCTGGTGATATTGTCCATATCTTCAGGAACAATATTGCACTATATGGTGCAATTTCATCCAGGATTTTCCCACTACTGCCATTTCTGTCTCAGTCTTTTCTGCTGCATTTCAATCGTGGAGACTTGCATGATGGTTGTTGCATTGTTGGTACCTAATGTTTTGATGGGAATAGGGGTTGGAACTGCTCTAATAGTAAGCAAAAAACTCAAATCTCCTTAGTCATATTAGGCACATATATTTGCTTGATAGATGCTATCATCCATCATGTAGGTACTTATGATGATGGCTTCTCCAGTTTTTAGAGCTGTTTCTGATCTTCCTAAGTTCTTCTGGCGGTATCCAATGTCCTACGTCACTTTTGCTGCATGGGCAGTAGAGGTATAATCTATGGGCATTTTCTTCAATTACATGATCTGAACATACTTGTAGGCTTAAACGCTTATAAATCAATGTGCATGCTGTAGGCATTTATTTTAACTATCAGAGCATTGTTGACTAGACTAATTTCAAATGGTCAACATAAGGCCTTATCTAGTAGTGTGGTTGGGTAATTGCAACTTAAAAGCTACGACAATAAAATATTAAGCACTCTATAATTTTGAAAACTAGGTTGATTTTAATCTAATATTTGTATGATGAAAAATCGATAATATCTACATTATTTTTATTAAAAATTTTATTTAAACATTATATTTACAATACATTAATAACTTTTATGTTTTAAGTCACAATTTTTTTTCTCATGACAGTTGTAAGTTATAAGTCACAACACGACCTAATTTGGGTTCTTATTTAGCCTATAATGTAGGATATCTACTGACTTTGTGACATAGGGCCAGTTCAAGAATGACATGATAGGGCTCGAGTTTGATCCAGCGGTTCCTGGTGACCCAAAGCTTAAGGGTGAGGAGATTCTACAGAAACTTTACGGGGTTCAGCTGAATTACTGCAAATGGTGGGATTTGGCTGCTCTCTTCTGCATACTGACATGCTACAAGTTTGTCTTATTTGCCACATTGAAATATAAAGACAAAGCATCAAAGCTATTACACAGACTTTTCGCCAGAAGTATTTTCCGACAAACACATCAAAAAGATGATGTCAACAATATCTCTGTTGTGCCATAAATAAAATGTTATCAAGAGATTATTTATAAATGATGTTTTTGAATTATCAATAGTGTATTCTTATGCATGACATAATGAGAAGAATTTTTACTTGATTTTGTTAACAGATTCAGTTATGATCCTCTGAAAAGTTGTGTGTGTTTGTAACATCTAGGCCAACAAACAGGCATCTTTTTGTACAAGATAATTACCTGTGCAGAGAAATCAGATTAAGTCAAGTCAAGTTATTAATAATAAGACACAAAGTTAAGATCTCAAATGGTATGACAGTTACTGGGAGATGTATTTGTCCAAATTTAAGTTTAGAAACGAAAGATGTAAGTACACTACTAGAAAGGTCCGCAAAGATGATAGCTAACTCATGGCAACTATTTTTCCAATCATAATGTATAAAATCAGATATGATGATTATTTTTGTTCCTTGAATTCAACATAAGGCAATAAGATTCTGCAGTGACGCAGACTGTACAAAAGAATCAAAGATGAAATATGTTCTCTTTGCTTCAAATTTACAAGTTAGCCGAAAAGTTCCACACTACAAGGGATTTTAATTAGAAATGCAAGTAAAGTTCTTACTTCATTCAGGAGAACATACTCAAAATGTGAACCAAATTCCAACGCTGATCTCCAAATTTACAGGTTGACAAAAATACAAGATTGGAGAATCGAAAATTGATAACAATTCATTGGTAACTCTGCAGGTATAATCTACATGCAACATATCAATACAAGAAATCATTGTAAAAATTGAAGCATTATTCAGCAATCAGTTTGCAAGGAACAAAATTGAATAATAAAATGACAGCATTAGCAAATGACAGCATTAGCCAAAAAGGTACGTAAAATACTCATTTATTTGCTTCAATGAATTCTCTGTACTCTTTCTTCATTTTGACTCCTGGTACAGTCCTGCATAAACCAAAATGGAATGGTTGGACTAGTATATATATAAAGTTAGGACTTGAGAATGTGATGTGGCATCACCATTTTGCTTCTTTGTATATTCTCTATTATCTAATAAATAGAGAATTTTTTTTTAGATTTACCTTTTCATCTTCTCATAATTAATTTGATTGTATTTAACTCATTTAATAAATAGTAACTTTATTAATATATATCATTCCTCATCTTTTTATATTTTCTATTATCTAAAATATCTAAAATATTGGTGGATATTCTTTGTAATTTTTTTTCTCTTTCTATTTAAATTCAACAATATGTAATCATTAATAATATTAATTATAAGTCTTTTGAAACATTTATTTATTTTATTATGCTAGCAATTAAACTTTAGTGGCATAAAATACATGAATTAATTTATATATCTATATCTATATCTATATCTATATCTATATAAAGTTGGGACTACAAGAGGTGATGTGGCATCACCATTTCTCATCATTTCATATTCTCTATTATCTAATAAATTGGTTTAAATTAAAAAATAATTACATTATAAAATATTAAAATAGAAAATAATTATTAGATTATAAATGATTACATATCTTTTCCTCTTTCTATTTAAATTTAACAATATGTAACCATTAATAATAATTAATTATAAGTCTTGAAACATTCATTTATTTTATTATGCCAATAATTAAATTTTAGTGACTTAAAATACATCAATTAATTAATATAGGAAG
This sequence comes from Citrus australasica, assembly GCA_029618585.1. NCBI lineage: Eukaryota > Viridiplantae > Streptophyta > Magnoliopsida > Sapindales > Rutaceae > Citrus > Citrus australasica. Next base: position 1,246,723 of record JARCIV010000005.1, read on the forward strand.
GAATGTTCATTCATCTTCTCTCAACAATACCATTAGAGCCTAATTTTAATGTCATAATCTCATATTTAATTATTCAATCTTTTGTTTAGTGCCTTTTGGCTTCTTCAAACTCCATAAACATTAAACATTTAAGATTTGTGTCATCATTATTTCCCATCTTTTTTTATTCTTTATTATCTAATATTTTGGTTGAAATTAAAAAATAATTACATTACAAAATATAATATATATATATATATATAAAGTTGGGACTAGAGAAGGTGATGTGGCATCACTATTTCTCATCTTCTTGTATTTTCTATTATCTAATAAATTGGTTGATATTAAAAAAATAATTACATTATAAAATATTAAAAATAAAAAATAGTTATTAGATTATAAAAGATTACATGTCTCTTCCTCTTTCTATTTAAATTCAATAATATGTAACCATTAATAATAATTAATTATAAATCTTGAAATATTTATTTATTTTATTATGCTAATAATTAAACTTTAGTGGCTTAAATATATCAATTAATTAATATAGGAAGGAATGTTCCTTCATCTTCCCTCAACAATGTCATTAGAGTCTAATTTTAATACTATAATCTCATATTTAATTATGCAACATTTTGTTTAGTGCCTTTTGGCTTCTTCAAACTCTATGAATATTAAGTAGTTAAGATTTGTGGCATTATTATTTCTGATCTTTTTATATTTTCTATTATCTAATCTATTGGTTGAGATTAAAAAATAATTACATTATAAAATATTAAAAATAGAAAATAATTAATTGATTACAAAAAATTACATGTCTCTTCCTCTTTCTATTTAAATTCAACAATATGTAACTATTAATAATAAATTAATTATAAGTTTTGAAACATTCATTTATTTTATTAAGCCAACAACTAAACTTTAATAGTTTAAAATATATCAACTAATTAATATAGGAAGGAAGGTTCATTCATCTTTCTTCACCAATAACACTAGGACTTAATTTTATTGTCATAATCCCATATTTAATTATGCAACCTTTTATTTAGTGTCTTTTGGTTTCTTCAAACTTTATAAATATTAAGCATTTAAGATTTGTTATGTTTGAAATTTTTTTAATTATTTAACCAACATCCTCTTTAGAAATGTTCTTGTATTTTTATTTTTTGACTTATTTAAATTTTTAGTATTGTGTGCTTCACGGAGTACTCTTTTCTTCATGAGTTAAACAGTGATAAAGATAGTTGGATGATAAGGGTTAGACTTTGTAAGATGTAAGAGTATGTTAATACCAAGAAAAATAGAGAGTTGATTAGTGTGAACATAATTTTTATTGATGAAAAGATTGTGTACACTTAACTATACACATTAACATATATTTTTAATGTTAACAAAAAAATAATTAACTTTCATAAATAACATTAGTTTTATAAGGCTACGTCATCTTTAAAAAAAATAATTCATATTTTTTATCAGTTTCATCAAGTGCAAAGTAATAAAAAAAGATAATATTAATTTTTTTTTAAAGCCGCACGAAGTGCGGTTCCATTTCCTAGTATATATATAAAGCTGAGACTTGAAGAGGTGATGTGGCATCACCATTTCTCTTCTTTGTATATTCTCTATTATCTAATAAATCTATAAATTTTCTTTTAGATTTGACTTTCCATCTTCTCATAATTAATTTGATTGTTATTATACAATAAAAATTAGGTAAAGATTTTAATGAGACATATTCTTTGTAATGAATATCCAAGGAGAAGTGTTATGAATTTATTAAAATAAATGTAAATGTTCACAACATAAATCTCTTAGTCTCCCCACTATCTCTCATTAGCGTCTATTAGTCTCCTCACTATCTCTCATTAGCAACTTTTAGCTTCCATATAACTGTCACTATCTCACAAAGAATTATAATCCATAATTTTTCATTAATTTCATGGAGTGATTATGTAACTATAAAAGAAGAGCTCATTTTTTTGTTTTGTATACACACAATTGGAATGAATAAAATCACTCTATAATATATTATCTCATTTTATTCTTTATCTTGCGTTGCTTCTTTATTTGTATTTCTAGCTAATAATCCATAATTTTTCATAATTTATTAAAATAAATGTAAATGTTCATAACATAAATCTCTTAGTCTCCTCACTATATCTCATTAGCGTCTCTTAGTCTCCTCACTATCTCTCATTAGCAACATTTAGCTTCCCTATAACTGTCACTATCTCACAAGGAATTATAATCCATAATTTTTCATTAATTTCATGAAGTGATTATGTAACTATAAAAGAAGAGCTCATTTTTTTGTTTTGTGTATACACAATTGGAATGAATAAAATCATTCTATAATATATTATCTCATTTTATTCTTTATCTTGCGTTGCTTCTTTATTTGTATTTCTAGCTAATAGCTTTTTATTTTTTATTTTTTATAAGGCTGCCTCATCTTAAAAAAAAATCAATTCTTATTTTTTATCAATTTTATCAAGTGTAAAGTAAGAAAAAAGGATAATGCTAAATTATTTTTTCAAAGCCGCGTGAAACGCGGGTCTATTTTCTAGTAATAAATTAGGAGAGGGGAGAAATAATGGGGAAAATTAGAGTGATTGTCGCTATGATACACTGATACAAATGCTTGGGTGCGCGCGCGCGTGCATAGTTCTTTAATTTGGCAAAAAATAAATGAATTTATATGTATTTTTAATCAAATTCAAGTGTCCAAACAAAATTTTTCCGGAAAAATAATAAATATATTTCCAACGTTTAGCTAAAATGATAAAAAAATTTCTAATATTTTAAAAAATATATTTACATCCCAATTCACTAACAGAAATAGTAACTTATAACAAAAATTATTGTTATATCTTGTAACATATAAAAATATATATATACAAGTTTAATTTGTGGTATTAATACCATAAAATTTTATTTAAATTTTAAATTTATATATTTAAAAATTCTTCACATGTTATTATTTAAACTTGTATATTAGTAATTAATTTTAATGTTATTTATTATGGTATTTAAAATTGAAATACAAAGTATTAATAACTAATTTTATTTATTTTTATTCTTGAGTAATGAATTAAATTTATTTGGCTTGAAGAGGAAATTTGATAAAAAATTAAATAGAAAAATTAGATAATGAAAGTATATTTATAATTTTATTAATAATATATAAATAAATTAGATAATTAATAATTTTTTTATATACTATAAAGATATAATGATAATTTAAAAAAAAATAATTATTATTTTTATTAATAAATTAGAATATAAATATTTTTTTTAAATATTAAAAAAAATTCCTTAATGTTTAAGTGTGTTTGTCATTTTCCTAATTTTTCCAGTCCCGAGTCTAGACATTTATCATTCTCTCGTTAAAAAAAAAAATTGCATAAAATTAAAAAATCCATCAGGCACTGAAAGAGAGAAACAAAGAAGATGGAACCTAAAGAAGAAACCCTAGCAACAATCCCAGAAGAAGAAGAAGATGGAGACACGGTTATTCCCGACGTTGAGAATAACCCTGAACCAACAACAAAAGACAACTCTTCGGACTCGAGCGATGCCTCTGACTCAGACTCGGACTCTGAATCAGAAGACGAAGCAAAACAGAGCATGGAGCTTCAAACCCTACAGTATCAACTATCCAACGAACCCTCCAATTACGACACCCATGTTCAAGTAACTTCAATTCACATATTTATTGAGTGATTTTGTGGATACCCGTTTGCTTGCTCTTCTTGGGTTGCGATAAAAATGGTTTTTATTTTTATTTTTTCAGTATATAAAGGTTTTGAGAAAAATGGGTGAGATAGAGAAGTTGAGACAAGCTAGGGAAGCCATGAATGGGATTTTTCCATTGACTCCTGCTATGTGGCAAGAATGGGCGAGAGATGAAGCGTCTATTTCAACTGGGTATCTGTCACTTCCTTTTTGCAGTGGTTTTTGATTTCGTGAACAAATGTTTTTTCGCTTAGAGATATGGATGTTTATGCTAGTTATTTGCTAATGTAAAAAGGAACAAAACCTGCTTAAAAGGTATTAAAGAAAGAAAAAAAAAAGAACCAATTTGAAGAAGGGGATACTTATGGTGGGAGTTCTATTCTTTGGGGTTTAATTGATGGGAAGAAGAAATAGCTTATATGTTTACAGAATTAGACATTTGATCGCGGAGTTAGTTGAGGAAGATAATTAATCCCAATGTCTGATGTTTTTTCTGTTGGCCTCAGCAAATTGTTAAGATTTCATACATTTTTCTGGTTTTACATAGCTGTGACCTAAAGCTTAATGTATATATTGATAATTACACAATCTGTTTCTTGCTGATACTTGGCTTTAATTTGTAGACCTGAGGCTCTTTTGGGAGTTGAGAAGATTTACGAAAGAGGAGTTTCTGATTATCTGGTTTGTTCCTTTAATGCTTACAGAATTTGAATTAACACTATGCATGAATTTATGATTCTTTTTATTTTTTATTTTTGAGAAAGATTTTATGAAATTGAAGCATTGTAGTAAAGCGTACTAGTTGTAATCTTGATTCACTTTGTTTTTATTTTGTTACCAAGAGGTGCTAACAGTTCATGATGCACAAAAGATTGGGGGGGGGGGGGGGGGGGTTGGGGGAATCTTCTTGGTACATACATAAATTTTAGTATCTGTATCATTTTCAACCAAAAAAATAATTTTACAGTGGCTGAAGAGCAGCATTTTCATTTATATGAAAGTTCAATTGTTATATCATCTGTTTCCGTCTCCTTTGTGGTAAATAAAGTCCTTGATGATGGCAATAAGAATCACAGAAGAAGTTGTTAATTTCATATCTGGAGATTTTCATCATAGCAGTTCATTGAAAGTGAAGGCAGCTGAAAACACTTTTTTCTGATGCAGTCTGTCCCTCTTTGGTGTGATTATTTGAAATTTGTGCAAGAATATGATCCATCTATACGCGAATTTTTACCCGATGGCATTTCAAAGGAAAGGAATCTATTTGAGCGGGCTATTACTGCTGCTGGTCTGCATGTTTCAGAAGGCAGCAAAATATGGGAATTGTACAGAGAATTTGAGCTAGCTATATTTTGGAGGATTGATGAGACTAACTTGAAGGTGAGATATTTCAATTTATTTTACTTTTTTCTTTGGGGGGGTTAAATAATGAGTTTATTACCATCTAAAGAAAGAAAAAGGGAAGGGACTTTTTTTTTCTTTTGGGGGGGGGGGGGGGGGGTGTGCAACCCTAGCACATTAGAAGCATTCCAAGACCCTTGCTGCTTGTTTTGCAGGAAAAGGAAAAACAGGTTCAGCGGATTCGAAGTATATTTCATCGCCAGTTGTCTGTTCCCCTTGCTAACTCAAGTGCAACTCTTCTTGCCTACAAGTCTTGGGAGGTCGAACAGGGGGCTGTTCTTGATGTTGAATCTAGTAATCGAGACAGAATTTCTTCTAATGTTGCCTTAGCATACCAAAAGGCATTGGAGATGTGTAATGCACGATCTCATCTTGAAGAGCAGATTTCCAGGAAGGATTTATCTGACTCAGAGAAATTTCAGCAATACATGGTAGATTAATTTACTATCATCATTTGATAGCTTTTTATAATAAGTTAAATCTAGCTGTAAAATTTTTATTAATTTCAACTTGTTTTTTTTGGTGGATTTCTTCTTATGGCATTAGTATTTTGGTTTTGTTTAGCTTACAAATAATATCTGCACTTTAAATATGATCTGTTGTTTCTTAGCAAATAATAGTAATAATAATAAGTAATAAATAATTAATATCTGCTCTTTTAACTCTTGGCCCCCGGGGGGGGGGATGCAGTGTCATTATTTTCCTTCTTCTCCTTTTTCTATTTTGTGCTTTCAAGTCTAATATTATTAGATTAATCTGTTATGGTTGTAGATATACTTGAAGTATGAGCAATCTTCTGGAGATCCTGGTCGAGTTCAACTTCTTTATGAACGTGCAATTACCGACTTTCCTGTATCAAGTGATCTCTGGCTTGATTATACTCGATATCTTGACCAAACATTAAAGGTTTATCCTTCTATTTTCTATTTTAATTCTTCTGTTGCAGCTTTATACTAATCCACTCTCCTCTTCAGGTAGGTAATGTTGTGAGAGATGTTTATTCAAGGGCTACAAAAAATTGTCCCTGGGTTGGAGAACTTTGGGTACGATCTTTGCTTTCTCTGGAACGTAGCCGTGCTTTTGAGGAGGAGATATCCACTGTAGGTTTAATTGTTACCCTTCATTCTAGGCTTAATCTATTTTTCTGAATGTAATTAATTTTGATTGTTTGAAGTTAAAGAAATAATCAGCTTCCTCGGCAAATTTCTTGGCAAGCACTTGATTGTGGGAGTAACTGAGGAGAAGCATTCCCTAGTGTTTTTTTGTTCTTCCCCTCCCCTGAAATTGCACTATATTTCCCTTGAAGACTAATTTATGCTTTAGCAGTTACACATCTGTACAGAAGCAAACATGAATCGGAGAGATTTAGTGGGCAAATACACATGTGCAAACAAATTAATGCATATTAAATACCGTGATGGTTGTTGGAATGCTTCAAAAAAAGTGTTTTCTTGGTGCTCCTGTTCCTTTTATACTTTCATAGCATTTTAATAACTGGGTTGTTTAAACGTCCTGTACTTATTTTCTTTACAAATGTCTTTGTATTTTTTAAATTTATGCAAGATTTTTCTAATTATATTAATAGCAATAAGTTGCATAAACTCAAATCTTAATTTCATTCTGCCCCTATTACATACATATGGGATTCACCCATTATTTCATCAAATTTTCCGTTACTAATTTCAGGTCTTTGAGAAGTCACTACTATGTGCTTTTTCAACCTTTGAGGAGGTAAAGATATAAATTTATGTCTACTGTACATACCTTGATTTCTTGAGCTGTATGATTTGGTATATATCTACTTCTGATTCATCATGTATTTTTTTGTGAACTGGTTCTTTTTTATTTCAGTACCTAGATCTATTCCTTACTCGAATAGATAGTTTGAGGCGGAGAATTTTATTCTCTGGTGAAGTTGAGGGTGTCTTGGATTATTCATTGATAAGGGAAACCTTTCAGGTTTGTAAACTTAAACCGTTTGCTATTCAATATTAAAATTGGTTATACTCCTTAATATCAAGAAATTGAAGCCTTCCAAATCATACCCAAAAAATGCTCAATTGTGGATTACTGGATAGAGCTAGTTGCTAGATGATACTTCTAAGATTCAAGACAAATGTTGTTTTATGTATGGCTATCAAGTACTTTGGCCCGCAATTGTGGCATATTGGTCTTATGCCATCATCAGGTATAAAATTGTGGCTGGCATAGGTACCATTGGAATTCTGTGTTTCTGTTGTATGGTTTCCAGCAGCTATATCTGTGCCCAATGTTGTGGTATCCTGTCATTAGTGCTTTTAAGTGAAGTTTTAAGCTTCCTTGTCAAAAGTTTGTTACATATCAAGTAGAAAGCACTGCACTGAAGCATTGGTACTTCTAGGTAGCTTGTCCTGGATGCTAGATTTCAATCCATTGCTTTTATTTCTTGGATCATGTTTATCTTTGAGGACTTTTCTGGCCATAGATAGAGCTGACTGGTGCTACCATCATCATTGGTAGGACAAAAAAGTCAAAATTCCTATGGGATGCTTTCTGACTTAGAGAAGATGTCTTCAAGAATTTGTGGATTTAAGCTTCACATGATATTCAACTATTGATAGTCTAAACCTCAGTTCGGGATGTATAGCTGTCTTCAAAGTTTGTGCTCATAAACAAATAACGTATCTGTCTTTATGATACCACTTAAATTTGTTAGCTTTCTGGGATTTGGAGGTTGTAAATGTCCATAAACACCAGTGTCTTTTCTTCCTTTCAGCGTGCATCAGATTACTTATCAGAACAGATGAAGAATACCGATGGTTTGCTGCGTTTGTATGCTTATTGGGCGCATCTTGAACAAAGTATGGGAAAAGATATGGTTTCAGCTCGTGGTGTTTGGGAGAGGCTACTTAAGATCAGGTTCACCAATTTTAATTTTTGCCGGTGCATACATAGCAAAATTTCTTTATAGAGTAATAATCTAACCACAAACTCTTGTACAAACTGACGTGGTATGATTAAATTAGTTGAATTAAATATCACTTGGCCCACATGATTTACTTTTATTATTTTGTACTTTCATTCAACCAATGAATTAATGCCACATCATTTTGTACAAGATGAGTTTATACAAGAGTTTGTGGCTGCATCATCACTCTTCTTTATATCTATATATATTTTTGGATAACCCATGCTTCTATTAATGCAGTGGTGCAATGTTGGAAGCCTGGCAAAGTTATATATCTATGGAAATTGAATTGGGTCATATTAATGAAGCTAGATCCATCTACAAGAGATGCTACAGTAAAAGATTTACAGGGACAGGTTCAGAGGTAAATTTCTTTCGTCTATCTTCTTTAATTAATATTAACAGCTTAACAATGTACATCGCTCTTTCCATCTTGTTTGTTTAATTGGTCTTATTTGTTAACACCTGAAATCTTGCATCTGAATTTATGATAATTAGATGTTATTTTAGATATGTGTATCTGTTAATGTTCTTTCGTGTCTGGTTCCAATGCATATTTAGTTAAACTGCTCTTTGCTGCATTTTGGATTAGTTGATATATTCCTTTCCTAAAAAACAGAATCATTCAGGACATATGCCATGCTTGGCTGAGATTTGAACGGGAATATGGTACACTTGAAGATTTTGACCATTCTGTGCAGAAGGTATGCGCTCTTGCTGCAGTTCCACTTCTATATTTAAATGCCAAGTTTTCACCTATTTTTTGTTTGACTGATTTTTTGATGCGTTTCAATTGCTTTTAGGAGCTCGGATATGTAGAAATATAAATATTGCATTTCTTAATACAATGATATCAATAATTACATGTTATCCACATTGTTGTTGTTAGTTTTTACATTGCAAGTGTCTTTGTCATTGAAGCCTACTGGAATTGAAGTGAGAATATATTATGCTTGTTGAATAATGATTAGAAGTAATGACCTTTTTGAGTGAAATTTGCCCAATCAGCTGTAGTCTTCGAATGATGTCTGGTAATTTGTGTGTATATGCATGTGTACTCATCTTGGTTTAGCTTGCTATTTTAAATATTCTGCCATCTTTCTTAGGTTACACCTCGTCTGGAAGAACTGCAGCTATTCAGGTCACAACAAGAATCCAAATATCTTCCTGAATCAGCTGATCAGAAAGAGCATTCTGTGAAAAAAACTGGTTGTGAAAAGAGAAAATCAGACTCGAACATAAGTTATGAACAGTCTCCTGCTAAGCGGCAGAAAAATGCACCCCAGAAACCCAAGAAAGTGCATGACAAGGAAAAGCGACAGGTGCAGAACTTAGCTGAAGAAAATGAAGGGAGAGAAACCAAACAGACGGTTGAGGAGCAGCCGAAGGAACAGCCGATCAAAGATGCTGTCCCTGGAAGAACCAAAGGATTCACAGATGAGTGCACTGCATTTTTATCAAATATTAGCCTTAAGGCAAGTAGACAAACTCTCCCTTGCTTCCCTGTTCAGTGTTCATAGATTTGGAAAGATTTTATTTTGCCTGTTTGTTCGCTGCTGGATAAGCAGGTCCCAGACATAACTGTGATGGTTACAATGTTTGCAGGCCACTTATGAAGATTTGCGACGATTCTTCAGTGACGTTGGTGGGGTTTCCTCTATTCGAATTCTGCATGACAAGTTCACTGGAAAATCAAGGGTCTCTTTCTTTCTTTGATTCCATTAATTCCAATATTTGTTTCTTTCTTTTATTTGTTTTATGTGCTTGAAGTAAGAAATAGGAAGCAAGCTGTTTGAGCTTCCAAGTACACATCAGTCATGTCCTCGAGATCCATATTGAACTCCTGACTACAAACTTCAATAGCATAGTGTGCACATTGTGAATTGCTGCATGGGCAAGATTTCTGGGAATCATGGTATAGCAGGAATGCATAGGTGGTTCATGGTGCAATTTGATTTACTTTGGATGGAATTTCTACTTGTATAGATGGTTCACAAAATGTTGTATGTTGTTCTTTGTTCCTAAGGTTTGAACATAAGATTCACCGTATCATAGCTTACCCTCAACTTTTAATTTTAATTCTGAAGGTGCTGCAATTAGATATTTATACCCTCTGATGTCCTTGTTCAGGGGCTGGCATATGTGGACTTTATCGATGATGAACACCTTGCTGCAGCTGTAGCCAAGAACAAGCAGATGTTCCTTGGGAAGAAGCTAAGCATTGCACGGTCAAATCCAAAGCAAAGAAAGGATTCTAGTGGTGAGAGGGCCCCAACAGAACATGGTACGCTAAATGAAGTGTTTAAAATTGTTGTTGCTGTCTTTTCCATCTCAAAGTATGTGTGCATCCGCTTGATTTCAGGGGCACATGTTAATTGTAGCCTGTGGATGCCTTCCCTCCATTCTTGTTTACTATAGCATTTTACATGCAAACAGCAAACATGTGTATCTGCTGTGCATGCATACATTAACCAGAAGTTGAAAACATTTTATTTTGTGGATGACCAAAATATTAGTAGCTGATTTGGGAGGAATTGCTTTTCTAGAACAACTAAGAAGAAGCATTTGAATTTCTGTAGTTTTTTTTTTTTTTGGGTGATAACCCTGTAATCCCTCAGAGCTTTGGATTGCAACTAGATCATATAGCATGGAATAATTGTTGCTTTCATCTCCTTCTTGTTCTTGCTTTGGGGCTGTGCAATTTTCATTTTCTAAGTACTTGAGTGTAACTTGCAGCACAATCTCACCAGCGGACTGGAAATGCTGGGACATCGGCATCCAAAGAATCATCCATCGAGACTTCCAAACAGTCTAGAGGCCGTGGTGACAGCGTGCAGCTCAAGGGAAAGAACACATTTGCAGTGCCAAGAAACGTCAGGCCACTTGGTTTTCCTCCAAGTAAACCAAAAACCGAGGAAGGGGAAGATTTGAAGCCCAAATCCAATGATGAGTTCAGAAAAATGTTTATTAAGAAGGACTGAGCCTCTTTTTGTTCTTGGGATTAGTCATTAGTTGTTTCTGTGTTGGTGATACTACAGTGATGTCAACTCTTTTTTGTAACTGCCTTGGAATGTTTTAAACATACATATGGGGGATGAAGTTGACTTTATTGGAGGGTGATTTCGGCTTTCGGTCACCTCACTTTTTTCTTTTTTTATCTACACTATCGAATTTAGTCATAAACTTGTGAAGTAAAAGAAAATAAGATGAAGTAAACCTTATTAAAGCTTTTTAATACTTCCACAACTCTTTTTTTCCGTACGTATATATAATTTTTTTTTTTTTTTTGGTTTGGGGGGTGGGGGGAAGCAAATAAAACACCTTCTTTCAAGTGTTTTTATCTATCCTTCACAATGATTTAACAACTAAACAAAAATAAATAAAAATAAAAAATGTATTTGTTTTGAATGGGTTATGATCTTTGTATGTTTACGAGATAACACAAAAATTTACTTAATAAGTGCAATGTCCATCTCGAATACTCGTATGATAATATTAATACCTGTAATTACATACAGTGTAGTTCCGTCTTTGGGACTCGAAGTGGGAGTATTGGCCGACTGAGGGGTAAAAAAGAAAAAATTGTTTTCTTTACAATAATGAAATAATTAATGGCACGTGGCATCCAAATTTGGGTGGTTGCATGATAATGCAATAGTCACGACCGCAATGAACGAAGGTATACAAATTTTTTTTTTCTTTGGTGGGAGAAAAGCGAAATTCCATAAACCCAAAATGCATTCCCTCTCGTCTCTCCCCCAGTCCCACTAGCAGCCGCCACGGTCCTCTCCCTCGCGTCTGCTCCGCCGCAGCATGTGATTTTACGTCGCCTCTGGTAATTCGCTCCGCTCCGTGGCCTTCACTTCTCCGGAAGCGTTATATTGAGTTAGTTTTTAAAAATTCTATACTTTGATAATTTGTTGATGTTAAAAATTTATATCATTTGTCTTATTTTAGTGCTAATTTAGTATTATTAAACAACGAAAATAATAACAATTGTTTAGGTTAACTGAAGAGAGAAAAATTCCCGGCCTTTTGAAGTTAACAACTGAATAATTAATATAAAGATTGAATTAGTTTAGAGGAGGTTATTACGGAGATACATGGGGAGAAGAACAGGAGGAGGCGGAGCCAGGTTCCCCTCGGGGATTCTACGGCATCGTATTGAATCATGTGAGAATAAGTACTCAACGGTGGAAGACCTCGTTGATTATCTCCGATCGAATTATCCTGACTATAGACGAACCAAGCAGCAGCCCTTCGCTAGACTTGTGCAACAAACCCTAGACTCGGTTGGGAAAAGGATGAATAAGAATCCAAAGAGAGTTCGTGAGGCCGAGGAGAGACTGATGCATTTGGAGAATGAACATGTTAAGAGAAGGAGGCAGACTGATCACGACCGTCCATCCACGTCGTCTTCTACATCTTCTTCGTCAGAAGAAGAAGATGGAGTGTCGACGTCGGAAGATGCGGTGTATGCGGAAAAGGTGGAGCCGCAGTTTGATTTGATGAAATCAATGTTACGGGATTCATACTCGGAATCAAAGACCATGAGATGGAAAAGCGACGAAAAAAATATTGAGTTTGAGGTTACACCGAGGAAGATTGATTTGGTCAATGCGGAAAGTAGGGAGTTTGAGATGAAGAAAGAAGAATCAGTGAAAGGAGGAATGGGTCTGGGGGCTGAAGAGTTGAAGGGGAAGGAGGGGCCAAGGTTTCAGGACTTGGGAGGGATGGAGAGTGTGTTGGAGGAGTTGAAGATGGAGGTGATTGTGCCTTTGTATCATCCTCAGTTGCCACAGTGGCTGGGAGTTCGACCAATGGCTGGGATTTTGTTGTACGGGCCACCAGGTTGTGGAAAGACCAAGTTGGCTCATGCCATTGCTAATGAGACTGGTGTTCCTTTCTATAAAATTTCTGCCACTGAAGTTGTCTCGGGTGTCTCTGGTATGGATTTGCTTTACTTATGCTTGTAGTTTGCTTGCTTTTTCAATTGTGATTGGAAATGCGTTCAAAATCTGTTAATACTAAATAGTGTTTTGGGAAATGAGCTTAACCATACCTCTCAAAAGGAAAAGGAAAAGAAAATGGGAAAAATTATTGTCCTTATGTATAGTTGTGTAAATTAGGATATTGCATTCAGTTTAAAGAATTGGATATCAAATTAAATTTTACTCCAGAATTTGGCTTGAACAACCTTTCATCATTTAATTTATCTCCTTCTGCTATGGGCTTTACCCTATGGCTTGGAGTATTTTGAGAATCGTAATGTTTATGTTGTGTGGTATCAGATAATATCTTTTGATGATTTCTTGATAATATGCTGTCAGGCGCATCAGAAGAAAATATCCGAGATCTTTTTTCAAAGGCATACAGGACTGCACCATCAATTGTATTTATTGACGAAATTGATGCGATTGCTTCAAAGAGAGAAAATCTGCAGAGGGAGATGGAGAGACGGATTGTTACTCAATTAATGACTTGTATGGATGAATCTCATAGACTTGTACAACCAGGTGATCAAAAATCTAAGTCAGATGCCTCTGATTCAAAACCTGGCTATGTTCTTGTAATTGGAGCCACTAATAGACCGGATGCTGTTGATCCTGCACTTAGAAGGCCTGGACGATTTGATCGTGAAATTGTTCTAGGTGTTCCGGATGAGAATGCCAGGGTACAGATTCTCTCTGTGCTTACTCGTAATCTAAGGGTAGAAGGCTCTTTTGATCTTGTGAAAATAGCCAGGTCTACTCCTGGGTTTGTTGGAGCTGATTTGGCAGCACTTGCTAACAAGGCTGGAAACCTTGCGATGAAGAGAATCATCGACCAAAGAAAGTCTGAGCTTTCCGGAAATTCTATAGCAGAACAACATAGTGATGACTGGTGGAGGCAGCCATGGTTGCCTGAAGAAATGGAAAGGCTGACAATCACTATGACTGATTTTGAGGTAACCTATAGTTAAAATTTTGAGTAATCCCTCTAAAAGACAATATTATGACTGCGAAATTGGGCATGATATTTAGCTTACTGTGACTGAGCCAATTGCTGTTTATTTTTATCTGCTGCAGGAAGCCACCAAAATGGTTCAACCCTCATCAAGAAGAGAAGGATTCTCAGCCATTCCTAATGTTAAATGGGAAGATGTTGGTGGGCTTGATTACCTAAGGCATGAATTTGACCGCTATATAGTTAGGCGTATAAAATTCCCGGAGGAATATGAGGTAACCATAGATATAGCTATATCTCTCTTATTCTTTATCTGAATTTATATATATATATATATATAAGATGGCATATTTCTGTAGAAGTGCAAAGAGATGGAAAATGTATGACTAGGACAAGTCCTGAGAAGCTGGAAGAAAAATTGAGGAAGGAATAGCAGACTAGTAAAAGTTTTAGATAGCTGTATGCGAAAACATCCAATTAGAGATTATCGGTTTAGTTGTATGAGTTCTGAATTCATTCATTTCTTTAGGAATTTGGAGTAGATTTGGAGACTGGATTTTTGCTTTATGGGCCACCAGGCTGTGGTAAAACGCTTATTGCCAAAGCTGTTGCTAATGAAGCTGGAGCCAATTTCATTCACATCAAGGTTAATCCTTTTTTGCTTTTTTTTTTTTTCTCAGTTTTAGAAAACCTGATTTTCGATGCCGTGGATCTTATTTTATCCACGAATGTATTTGAGAGTTAAAAATTCATTGTCACTGTAGGGACCTGAACTCCTGAATAAATATGTTGGAGAAAGTGAGCTGGCAGTTCGAACTTTATTCAGTCGTGCAAGAACATGTTCACCATGCATACTTTTCTTTGATGAGGTTTGTGGTTCTCCCTGAAGCCAATTAACATTTGTAGTTATCTACTTTGACGTATGGGCTTTAGCTGGGGGACTGGTTAATCTTGTGTAATTCCCGTGTCTCTCACACACTTTTGTATTTTATACTCTTTATCATTGTTTCTGTAATTCCTATACAATGAAATTCATTGGATGGCACTATTCTAACATAAATTTTTTACTTAAACTTTTGATCTTGAACCATTGATTTTAAGCAATCCAATGGTAGATTTGGAAAGTCAAAGTAGCAGTTAATGATTGTTATTCGCCCACCATCGGATTTCTTGAAATCACTGGCTTAAGTTTCGTGTCAAAATTTTAAGTAAAAAATTTTAGTTAGAATAGCCTAACCCATATCGGCCTAGTTTATTGTAGTATAGTATACTGTATTATATTGTTGTAGAAAAGTACCAGGACGAGAGATGCAGGATATTGTTCAAAACCAAAAGGTGAAAAAAAAGGTAACTAGATGGAAGTCGGTGGAGTTCTTTCCTTTTCTGGTTCTCTACAAGGTCAAAATTCCTTTGCAAATGCAGACAGCTCCTGCTAGATACCCCAGAAACATCACAAAATAGAATGTCCTCATTGTCTCTTTGTTGTATTTCCAGGTGTTATTCTGCGGTGATCGTTTTTCATTGTCTTATATTATTTTGATTATCTACAGGTGGATGCTCTGACTACAAAGCGTGGAAAAGAAGGAGGTTGGGTTGTTGAGCGTCTTTTGAACCAGGTTAGCATGATCTGCAATGACTATTTATAAACAGATTCATTCTCTCCTAGCTAGTGTTTTCCTTTTCTCCAAAAAAAGAAGGGCTAGTGTTTTTCTCTACATATGAAATGTATTTATCTTATTGCAGTTACTCATAGAGTTAGACGGGGCAGACAAGCGGAAGGGTGTCTTTGTCATTGGTGCAACCAATAGGTATATTAAATTATTCATCTTTTCTCAATTTGTTTTGACAAGGTTTCTGTTATGTCTTCCTTCAAGCCGAGGCTTTCTGTTGTCAGGCCTGATGTGATGGATCGTGCTGTCTTAAGGCCTGGGAGGTTTGGTAAACTTCTCTATGTCCCTCTTCCCACTCCAGATGAGCGCGGGTTGATATTGGAAGCTCTTGCTAGGAAGAAGCCAATAGATGACAGTGTTGATTTGCACACCATTGCACAATCAAAGTCTTGTGAGAATTTAAGTGGAGCTGATCTTGCTGCAATGGTTTGTCTGCGCTTTTCTCTCTATTTCCTTGTGTTTATTGGAATAGACTTTAATGTTATGATGACATGTTAAGGTTGTTTTGCTTCAGCTTGTGGACATTTGTATGCACCTGTTCGTAATTATGATATTTTTACCATCTATGCTCATTTTGACTGTTAAGAAATTTATCTCTCTTGTTTAACATTTATGTTTCAAACCAATGGCAGATGAATGAAGCTGCAATGGCTGCCTTGGAAGATAAACTGATATCAAGCAAGAGCTCCTCGGATGTGACTCCATTTACAATCAAGTTAACTCATTTTGAGCAAGCACTAAGTAAAATCTCACCATCTGTATCAGAATTGGTATGAGTCAGTTTACTTACATATGAAATGCACTGATATCTGACCCATCCAATTCAATTAACTTGTTTTTCGCTTCTGGAAAGCAGCAAATACAGAGGTACAAGACCCTGTCAGAGACCTTCAAAGCAGCATGAGAAGAAGTATAAATTATTTCCTGAAGGCTTTTGAGTGTGCTTAACTGCCAAATTATTTAAAGAATTACATGGCTTATGTGAGAATCAAGAGTGAGTGGCTTCACTGTGTTCCCCTTGTATTTTTACTTCATCATGGGGAAAAAAATTTTGTTAGTGATGGTAGGATTTAGGATTTCATGTATTTTTAGTAGTCACGGATGGCCAATGGTAACTGTTTCAGTTGGAGAACAGTCCATCCTACTCAGATAACGGTATCACTATCCCTCCGTTAAATCAGTTGATTAGGTCTTATTTCTTAGGTTGGATAAATTTATTTCTCTGTGTTTATTGAATATTTATGCAGTTGGATAGTGCTTAGCAGCATTCTTTTTCTTGTGCTAGCTCTCGGGTTTACTGGTCAACAGTCATGTTTACAATAGTTCTAAAGCACAGCCTCGTATTGGCCCTTATCCCGAATATATAGATAGATGTATACCCTTACCACTAATTCTTTAAGCTCACGGCTGCTCTTTGATTCAAGAAGGCATTGAATAATGAATATTCCTGGAGAGGTTGGACCGTTTGATCTTTTCTTTTTACCTTTATCTATCTAGTGATTCTGGTGTAGTGGAGAATCCATTATACCCATTTGGTAACAGTTGCTAAATCCTCCCGGATAATGTAGGGACCGCAAGAGCACCATTCAGTTTTGTGTATCTTATGTCGAGCTAGCATGACGCATCCCTTAGTGCGTGTTTCTGTTATCTCATGCCTGTGGGTGGGTTTTGATGTCGCTCTACACTTCCACTTGTGCATTGTTAGTTTTTCTGGGAGCAAGCATTACAGAGTACAAAAAAATTTAGTAAAAAAAAATTAGTATGGCGTTATTAACTTTGATGCACTTGCTCAAGCATACAGAACTGTTGAAAGTTGAAATTGAGATAACTTTTTATTTTAAATGCGGAAGACAAACTATTCAGAAAGGAAAGCTGCTGGCTGCAGAGTGCAGGCACGGATACAGATGAGTCCATTTTTTCACAATTTTTTGTTGTTGGTTAATTCAGTAACTCCTGAAGTGCTGTCTGTTCATGTGATAAAACAGTAGTGAAAATCAGAGCTGGTATCCATAAATATGCAAAAAGACTTTCTGTATTCTGCAATGCCAGGGAGGGTAGCGGCAAAGACAAAATTCACTGATTTCCATTTTTTAATGTGTTTTCCTACACGCAATTCTTTAATTTGATTTTGTTTGATTCTTGTGTATTTTCAGCAGAGCACGGACTGTAATATTAGTACTAACTTCTTCTTCTTCTTCTTCTTTTTTATATGCAGTACTAACTTCTTCTTCTTTTTTTTTATATGCAGTACTAACTTCAAGGCACGTAAATATTGCTGACAAATTATCACAACCGAATTAATAATAATAATAAATGATGAAAAGAAAATGAAACAAGTTGATGGCATGGCCCAACAAACACCTTACCACACGCTTTGTGATTGGCTCGCAAAAGTGCTTTTTCCAGTTGCACAAGTTACCCACACATGGTGGAACTTGCATGTTGCTGAAGTGCTTTAATTTATTCGTTCGATTATTTATTTATTTTTTTCCTTTTTTCCCCTCTACACATAAATCTTTTTTTTTTAAACTGATTAAGCATCAATGGGTTACTGTATTACACATAAATCTTTTTTTTTTTTGAAACTGATTAAGCATCAGTGGGTTACTGTATTACGCAGAGATATATACAACTGTCATGACAGCAGATCATTACACTGATATTTATAATCAGATATATATACATGGGACTTATATTATTATATTTTTATTCTATGAAGTACATGCCCATCCAAATTTTCCTCACAGAGGAGGGATGTCTCCACTCCACTCGTATTTCGCAAGGAAGAAAAACGTTATAAGAATTCTCCACACAATTATATTTAATTGAGAGAATTTTTGAGTCTGCGGGAACTCGAACCATTGCCCTCATAGTCATGTTTAACTTTGAGGGCAATGGTTCACCACTGGATTACAAGCTCAAGTGGCCTCTACACAAAAATCTGGATAAATTATTGAGTGAGAAATTTTGTAGTCCTGCGATTACATATTTAGAAGACAGAGGGAAATTTTTATTTTCAGATGTCTACGCTTGATTTGGTGGGATAGAAATCTAATCGCACTTATTGTTTGAGAATTTAATGACAATGCAAACGAAACTACTCGGGATGGAAGTGGAATCTACTCTCATTTGAGAAATTTATTCTCAAATGTTTTATCTTAATGAGAGAGAAATTATTCTTCACAAAATATAATTTTACACCATCTTAGAAAGTATAAAATTTACTATTGACTTGACGAGAGTGAGGTTACATTCTAGAGTAAATTTTTTTTGACGGATTTAGAAATTTATTCTCAATGAAATGAAATCTACCAACAATTCTTGAGTTCAAATTTTAAAAAAGTAGGAAAACAAAAAAAAATCAATTTAAATTTTATCTACCACTATCTTTTATAGATAATAAAGAAATACTCTAATAATCTCAAAACGTGACGAAGAGATTGCATGTAGTGTTTTTTTTTTTTTTAATGTCAAGTGAAATAAGTGCAAACACCAAAAATAAAAAGAAAATTAATTGTAACAAAGTAAAAGTGAAAGGAAGAATAAATGAAAGTAAAAAAATGGTAGCGGGGACCCCAAAAGAAAAACAATTAAAATTACGTAAAAGGTTGAATGTTGTACAGAGAGACAAATTAAAAGCTTCGGTTCTCTCAGTTCATGCGTCCCTGAGCATGCGTTTCTTTCTTTCTTTATTTATTTATGGGATCACGCAAATGCCAGAGACTTGATCATTGATCATGTTTTGCATTATTAAGTTTTTTGTGAGTATGTGTAGTAAAGTTCATCACACAATGCACACACATCTACATTCTCTTTCTTTTGAGTGGCTTTACTCTCTGTTCAATTTCTATCCTTTTTTTTTCTTAATCATGATATATCTTAGGGAGGGTCTCAACTGTGGGAGATACCTTTAATTCTGTAAGACAACTCAAATTAGAAATTCACGCTCGAAACAGGAGGCACATGTTTTCCCAACAAAAATGATTTCCCTGCGACTCGGATTAGAGAGCAAATCCAGTAAAACCACTTAAAAGGACTTCATTACCAGTGAAATCAAACACTTTGTTGGTTCTATCTTTTTTTTTTAATTCTATATTGTTAATTGATGTTATGCAGAGATTAAAATTGCTGCAAGCGTATACATCTTAAAGTTGTAGCTTATTAATTATTAATTAATGAGCTCACATGTATTGCGTTTGCTATTGATTATACATATTATTAAATATAGATTCTTGTTGTTAGATTCTATCATCTATTAATTTAAGTTTATTTCTAAGTAATGCTTTTCCTTTCTCCTTCTCACACCATTTTTCACGTAGTCAACTGTTTTAAGTCATTTCTAATAAATGATATTTGAAAAAAAAAAAAAAAAAGAAGTTGACAAAAAACTGATAGAAACAAGGTAATCTAATAAGTGGTTTTCTGGTTGAACCTATCTTTTTCTAAAATTGTTTAACTATAGAAAATAGATTGACTAGGTAATTTTATGTGCTTGTGAGAACAAATTTCTATATTTATATATATGTGAGAGACAACTCTTACTTCAGCATACAGTCTCATGAAGACCTTAAGATATATTGATTTAGGTCGGCCCAATTTAATAGAGCTGAAAGAAAAAAAAAAGATATAGATTTTTCTTATCCACTTGATGCATTATATAAATCAACGTTAATTAAGATGAAAAGTTTCGAATAAAACTTGTAAAACGTAGTATTATTCGAAGTTGGAATGATAGGCAAATCCACACACAATA
Source organism: Citrus australasica (assembly GCA_029618585.1). Lineage (NCBI taxonomy): Eukaryota > Viridiplantae > Streptophyta > Magnoliopsida > Sapindales > Rutaceae > Citrus > Citrus australasica. The sequence continues at coordinate 1,267,154 of JARCIV010000005.1, forward strand.
GTTCCAATTTAAAGTGATACGAGATTTGTTAGTCAAACAAGAAACCAATAGCTAATTACAATTTTTTAAAGAAAGTGAGATAAAATTGCTCACTGTTCTTTAAAGATCTATGCTTTATAAGCCGGCTTTCTCTTTCAACTTAGAATAAAGAGCATACATCTATATATATGGAGATTACAAAGCACACAAAATTCCAAGAACCAAAAAAGAAGATAATAAAGCAGAGTTAATATTCGCTAGCTATTAACTTCACACCATACATAAGAACTCTGGTCTATGTTTTGATCCTTTTTTATCTATTGGATCTTTGAAGAAGAAGATAGTTATCATAATTATTCTGCAGGTGTTTATTGGGTCATGAGCTGTATTGCATGGTCCCCTTTCTATCAATTTTCTAACCCCTAGGCCAGGAATTGCCCGATCTTTTATTATCCCGCTCTCTTTATCTCCTTGTTTATCTTTACATTTTGGAACTTTAATTAAGAAGGAAAAAAAAAGAAAGATAGAAAAATCAGTGAAGAATATGCATTGGAAATCAACTTGTTTTTTATTCACCTACGAGATGTAATCTCAGTCATTCAAAGTGTATTCATTTAATATTTTATAATAAATACGTGGGTAAAAAAAAAAAAGGAAGGATCTCGTGATCCTAACCGTTCATGTGAAAAACTAAGTGAACTTGATTTAAAGCGAAAATAAATACTCTCAACAGCTAATGTTTCTCAATATAATGAGGAAATTTGAAAAATACGTGAGTTAGCAACATAGGTTTTGTATTTTTCAAAGTGGATGATGTGTTTAGATTGAAAAAAAAATCAATAACATGTTTATGAAAAGCTATGTATGTTCAAATTCAAACGTCAAATCTTTAAATCGAATACAAGATTTAAACTCATTAAACAATTAAAATGTTTCTAATAAAATAAAGTCATAGAATTAACATTCTCAATCATGCATGAGAAGATATAGTAATGACGCATGGGAAGAGAGTTGGATACTAACGGATTGTGTCAAAGGAAAGGCAATCGTTCTTTCTTTATTAGTTCCTTTTTTCTTTTTTCTTTTTTTTTTTGGGGTTAATTTGCTTTGAATCTTATGCCTTGGAGACTGTTGTTGGGTTGGTGAATGGCTTCGGCTTTTGGGTTTAAAAGCCAGACAAAAAATTTAAAGTAGTGGGAATGTTCCCAACGGCTAGCTCTTGTCTTTGCTTTTTATTTCGAAAACTTAAAAGAAAGCAAGTGAATTTAAAAGATTATTCGATCTATCATGAGAGGAGGGTCCCAAAGACAGAAAGCGCACACGCCCTATTCCCTAAACCCAATGCACAATCCTCAAATTTTGTCATACCTTGCTAAGATAAGCTCTGTTTATATACACCAAATTTACAATAAAGTCATTGTCTTGAAGAATACTCATTTTGCCAAAGAGGGATTGGCAAAATGGTCAAACTCATTGGTCATTATTATAAGCTCACCAGTTCGTGTCCTTATCGGCATCCCTGCCTTATCTTTCGTTTAAGTGTAGATATAACTCAAAACGGGTTAGCCACTGTAGTTATTGCAAGAACAGCCGTTTGAACTCCCACAAAGTATTATAGGGATAATTTTTTTTCTCAATTATTTGTAATAATTGAGAGAAGGTAGTATTAGTGAGAGATTAAATATCTCTCAAATATTAATAAAAAAATTAGTAGATATTTTTCAAATATTAATAAAAAAATTAATATATATAAATCTCAATAATAATATTAATATTTATTAAAGACCAACTTAGGATAGTTCCAGTTATACATCAAACTTATAATATATATATATATATACTATCGTTTAGTTATATAAATTTTTTATCTTTTAATACTGTTTGGATAAAAGATTAGGATAAAACTATGGTGCAACCTAGCTCATACAGAAAAAAATGTAGGAATCACTCACTTAAAAGTGCTTTCATCTTACCTACCAACTAATTAATAAAAACTTTTGATGATTTACACTGTATAGTCTGTGGGGCATTGGCTTTTGCATGCGTTTCACAAATGCATGTGGTTTTTAGCAGGCATTAGTTTGTTCATTTTTTTCTATTTCTTAAAATATCATCAGCCCACAACCTATTACTAATGTGTACACTGAATAAAAAGAAATCCAAGAAACTGAGACTTGAAGATTTGAATTGGTGTTTTCAGGTTAGAAATCAGGAAGCAAAAAAAGTACTGAAAAAACAAACTCAATCAATTATACATAAGACTGACAAATACTTGATGACTGAAATTTCCTTTCATCATATGATACCATATGCTGTGTTTTATATTTGCTTGCCTTTTCAGCTGTATGCTCTACTTTTCCTAAACATTTGCTCTATGATCAATAACTATCATATTTTAATACGTTAAATATGATCTAGATAGCTATGTTCCTTGCTTGGGGACAGAATTTCCTGAAAATGGGTTGAAAGAATTTGGCATAACATATTTTATCTTCAATGAAATAGATAGATTTTAAGAAGAATTAGCTTTTGTTTATCAGTTGTTACATCCAACTATAATGTTATATATTTATGGTAGTTGTTTGTCCTCCAATATTGACATTGCATGTTTTAAAACGAGAATTTAGAATTACAGACTGTTGTCTACCACAATTAATTTATGGCAAGACAAAGTTATCTAACTTCCAATTTATACTTCAAAACATATAGATATGCACTTGAGGGCTTTTCTATGGTAACCAGTAAATAGTAGAAACTAATGAAATGAAAACTGTTAAGGAGATAATCCCACATCAACTGAAAAAAAATGAAACTCAGTATATAATGAATTACATAACAATCATGTGTTTGTGAACCAACTTTTTTAATATGAGTTAATCTTGTGAGCTTCTAAAAGAATAATAAATATAGAAGAATTTGAGATTGTGTGCCAAAAGGCATCTGAATGAGTGAAAAATTAGCTAGCAAGAATGATAGCATGGAAGCTTAAAAAATCCTAGCAATGAAGGAAAGATCAGATTTCATATGCTATCTTCTGCAAGTTTCAAGCTTAAGGAACCAGAAAGCTTTTGAATAACTAGCTAGCTGTTAAACTTTTGAAATAAGAATAAAAATGATCTCATCAATTCTAGTGTTGCAAAGAGAGAGGAAGAGATAAAGAGAAAAAGTGGGGAAATGAGTATGAAGTTAGAAAGAATGATACCTCATTGGTGGTGGTCACTGTTTGGATTTTCATTTTCTTTGAAAAAGAAACACACAATGTAGAGTAGTTGTCAAACAAACATTAAAGCCTCACTTGTCACTTGGTTAAGTAAAATAACAAACTATCTTGTGCACAATTCATTGGTGATGACTAGAAAATAGTAATTATAATTCTTGTCAAGATGATGATAGGCATAAATTTTCATTTGCTAAACGGAAATGATTGGCATCGTAAAAGAAGATTTGGTTTCCTAAAACAAAGCAAATGTGCAAACGAAGATGTAGGTGGTGATGGGATTACCATAGGAAAGTTGGTATATCTTAAAAAGTATTATGTGAGGGGTCAAGTTAATTATTTTTTGGAGGACTCTAGCTAGTTGACCAAATAATATATTAATTAATGCTTTCTTTTGATATACCATAAAAGTTAATATATCTCTGTAGTTGGTAAAAATCTCTTCATGATTTCTTATTTGTTTGTTTGGTTTTCAAACAAAATGACACAATCAACTACATGTTAGGCTTGATGACGATATGTGTTTTTTTTTTTAAAAAAAAAAAGAATGCGTTACCACTCCAAAACTTAGACAAATCATATTAACAGAAGATGATAATTAGTATATTCTTGTGAAAAGTTTAGGGCATATAATAGGTTTTTCGTTGGCAAATGGCAACCCAAAACGCCAGAACATGATTCTTGTTGACAATTTTTTTTTTCATATATAGAAAAAAATTTACAAAAAATAAATTTATGTATTTTTCTTTTACTATTAACCTTAATTGTAAATCAAACATGCTAGTATAGTACTGAAAAAAGGTTGAAATTAATGTGTGTGTACAAACTAGAATTAAATTGTCAAATTGAAACCAATCAAATGACCAGAGTATAAGATCATTACTCAGGTGGAAACCACACAAACAAACAATAATTGATATATGACTAATATTATCTCTTCAACAATTTTTTTTTATTTAGCCTAGGATACGCAATATGCCATTTCTTTGATTGGTAGGTACCTGATAATGATGATAAGACAATATCAATCTCAATTATCCAAGCTACATCTCAACTTTCAAACTTTAAATTAGCTTTGTGAGGTTTAGGGCGCTCAAATTAAAGGAAAGCAAAATATACAGAGAAATTGGGCTGGCAGTGATTGAGATAGATGGTAAATACATGTTTCCTCTCCAAAGGAAAGACAAAATTTTGGCTCTGAACATTCTTGAAAATTGTGATCAAGGTCATGTCATCAACACTATTTATTCTTGTGGACCCTTTTTCCCAGAATCATAATTAACCATTGCTGCACAGCTCGACATCCTTCTTCTCTCTCTTCTCTACTTCAAATTGAAACCATAATATAGGGATTAATTCCCTTATGAGAAAGAAGATGAAAATAGATGACATTTGTAACGTATCTCGAAATAATATATTGTTATATGTTTCTTTTTTTTTTAATTATTAATAAATAGTTAGAGGTTTGTCGGACATGCTTAGATTAAATCTATTAAGACTCAGTTCATGTATTTAAGTTCCTTATTAAATAGGTGTAATTCGTTTGATCACAATTTTGAAGAAACCAGTCTGCGTCCAAATATTGTAATAAGAAATCATGAGCGATTTTCAATATATGTACTAGGATATTCAATTAGTGTAATTCGTTTTACTTGGATTTGTATCATAATTTAATAAATTCAGAATCTCATGAAAAAAGATAATGGTGAATCTTAAAAAGGAAAGGCAGAAAGAACGCAACAAAGAAAAACTATAGGTAGGAAGAATTACTAGAAGAAGAGGCAACAGAGATGAAAACAAAATACTAAAAGGATAAAGCCTCTAAATGCGATCTTCATTGTGGAACAAGGCCAAGGATAATAAAGAATAAAGTGATTTGGATAATTATTTAATAAAGGGAGGACTAAATCTTTGTCTTTCTCCATGTAAATTATGAAAATGAAAAACTTTGCAACAAAACATTATTAAGAAAGAATAATTCATCAATAAGGTGTCTAAAAGTTTCTACATACCATTTGGTCCTATATATTTTCCTTTTTCTTTTGGGTAAAAGCCCAGTTAGTCCCTGTATTTTAAGATTAGTGCCCGTTTAGTCCCTGTATTTTTAAAAATACCTCGAAACATCCCTGCCGTTAAAGTATTGATACCCCTACCGTTACTTTTGATTTCTTTTGGCTTATTTTTACAATATTACCCTTTTATAATAGTTTTTTTATTTGGACATTAATAAAAAAATAATTAAATTACCAATTTCACCCTAGAAAATAAAAAATCATATTAATTTTTTTTGCAAGCACCATTGCACACTTGGTAGTTTGCATAAAATTTTTGACAATTTAATTTTTGACAAATAAAAATTAATATACATTTTTTTATTTTTAGGGTTAAATTAGTAATTTAATTATTTTTTATTAATGTCCAAACAAAAAAATTATTATAAAAGGGTTATATTGTAAAAGTAAGTCAAAAGAAATAAAAAGTAACAATATAATTTTTGACAATTAAAAATTAATATAATTTTTTTATTTTTTAGGGTTAAATTGATAATTTAATTATTTTCTTTTTATTAATGTCCAAACAAAAAAATTATTATAAAAGGGTAATATTGTAAAAATAAGCCAAAAGAAATCAAAAGTAACGGTAGGGGTATCAATACTTTAACGGCAGGGATGTTTCGAGGTATTTTTAAAAATACAGAGATTAAACGGGCATTAATCTTAAAATATAGGGACTAACTGGGCTTTTACCCTTTTCTTTTTACGTTTCTTTTCCCTTTTTGGAGTCCTCTTTTAATCTAAGTTATCATTGGATACTTTCATTTTAATGCATTTTAGTTATTTATAGCTCCATAAAAATATCAGCTGCTTGATCATTTACAGATACATATCAAAGGAAATTGGTTTTAGGGGCTCTTTTTAAGGAAATTATTTATTTATTGCCACACTTTGGAATAAAGAATGATATTCAACATGGAAAAAATGTCAGTTTTGTTGTAAATGGTGTGAAAATAATGTTAGTAGCCTGGATTAAATATTAATTGACTAAAGTGGCTTTGGCCGGCCGCCTCTAGTAAATGCAAAGTACTCAAAGAATAGTTAGAACAAATATTTTCAAAGATTGGTTTATAATGCAGAGTCTCCCCAAGAAATAATTATAAACCCTAGCTGAACTACAATGTTGAAACTTGAAAACAACTATTTATGTAAATTATAGTTTCTCTCTCTTTTTTTTTTCTTTTTTTACATCACATAAATCTAAACTACTCAGTACCATGCAGTGTGAGCAGAATTTGACAAGATTTGTTTATTATCCAAAAGTTTTATAGATTGAACCAACTAGCAAGCACCATTACTTAATTGTCCTAAGGGTAAATGGATTCCTCTAACATTGCATGCAACACTATTGGATTGACAAGTTCTTTACTATTCCTCTCATTTTTCTCCATTTCTCTTTATAACCTTTTTCAATATATAGATATTAAACGAGTTATTAGGTAATCAATTATTTTTCCCCGTATTAGGTTTGGGTCTCAATATTTTAACACGATTATTAAATGGGTCAGGTTTGAATTGACCTAAATTTGACATGACACGAAACTGACACGACACGAACACAACCCGATAACCCGTTTTTTCAGCTCTAGTCCTTCATATTTCAAAGCCACATCATTTTCACATTGATAAGTAAGCCCCTATTGATTATACATAGAACACATTCACAGGTGGAGAAAGCAGATCAAAGAGAGAGGTAGATTGGAAGGATACGTTTATAATTTCAAAACAATTAAAGCAGCTTCTGCAAAACTATGGTTAGTTTTTCTCTCATTAGCAAGTCTGGTGCTTCAAGGAAGAACCCCCACTAGCCAAGCTTTCTATTCTCAGCCTCTCAACTAATTATAACTCTTCACCACCACCACATTTTGATCTTGCGTATATTATATTAATTAAGAGAGCTTATGTTTATTTACTTAGAAAATATGTCAGTTTTTAGCTTAGAAGAAATGATAATATACTCGATTCTTTATTGACTCCTTGCTATTAAATCATTCGCACAAGTAGCATGGCATATATATAGCCAAGGGTACCATGCAAATATATTTACAATTTATTTTGTAATTCAAGCTATAAAGACTTGTAATGACCAAGAAAAAATGTAGTAAGCAATATACTAATATAAATAAATTAAAATAATTTTTTATTTTAAAGGAAAGTATATCTTTCATTGAAGAATTAGTAATTGTCAATAGTACATCACTTTATGGATGCAAATATAAGATAGTACTAGGCTAAGTATGTAGAATAAAATCTAAGATCTTGCGTCAAAATTAAGACAATCCTTAATAACAGAACATAATTACACAAATAAAACCAGAATAAATTTCCAATTACTAGGAAAAAAAAAAGGATTTCACACATTAAAATAATTTATTGAAAGAGAAAGCAAAACTTGGTCCCTCTAAATGTGGACAGACACGTACCACTCAAAATTGTTGAAGCTTTGAACTTAAACGGCAGTATGAACAAAATGCGCAAAAGATTTTGCTAATTTTTTATTTTAATTAATTAAATTTAAAGAGGATTTTCCTTTTTTATAATTATTTTTGTGGCTCTCTTTATCTCTCTTTTCTTTGTCCTCTCCACTCTCTGACACACACTGCACTCTCTACATGGCGTAAAACTTGATGCCTGATAGTGCAAGCAAAGCAATCACCCTAATTTTTTTTTTTCAAGTATCACCATTGCTAAAACTCACTGTATTTTTATTTGTCTGTTAAGAAATAAATAAAAACTTAAAAACAAAAAAATAAATGTGCTTTTCTTCTCTTTCATCTCTCTCTCCTTTTTGGCTCCCCAACACTACTATAAGCTCATGTTTAGTGCTTGCTTTCACTAGCAAAACCCACCTGCAAAACTCCCTTCATTTTGTCTCCCTTTCTTCCTCTCACTCTCTTTCTCCCCCAATTTCCAAACCGACCTGCTCTAGCTAGCTAGGGTTTTTATAACCAAAATCTTGTTTTCTCTCTCTTTTTTCTCACTAAAATTTCTTTGTTCAATTACAAACCCTTTCTTCTTTTGCCATGGAATAGCTGTTTAAGCTCATAGCTGCTTAAGCTCAATAAGTTGATGATCGTGATCATGAGGGTAACTGCTTGAATCCCTTTTAGTCATCGTCTTTCATCCATCCTTCTCTCTCTCTCTCTCTCTCTCTCTCTCTCACTTTCAAGACTGTGGTTTTAGTTTTTACTTGAAATATTTAGTGACCATTCGCATTGCCAGTTTCTTTGTCTACAGTAACTGAATTTGAGTACAATCACAGAAAATTTATGACTCCTTTTCTTTTCCCTTTTGATAAACTCAATTACATGTCATCCATTTCTTTTATATTTTTGGCATGCAAGAGAGAAGGGCTTTGGTGCTTTTAGATTTATTTTTAAGTTTCAATTTTATTGCTTCTAGAAAAGTGGACATATGTTAAGAAAACTCGTAAGATATTTAGAAAGCAACCACTTTTAGTTTTAGTAGATCATTTAGGTCTTCCATCTATTCGTTCTTAATTGTTTCTCTTGTCTTTGTTTCTTTCTCTTTTGGTCTCCAAATAAACAAACAAGACACTAATAAAGATAGAGAGAGAGATACCTAGAAATGGATCTTTCAAGTCAAGACGGAGAGATCCCAATTCCAATAAACAGTGCATATGGTGGTGGTGGCCATGGCCACATGATCCATCGTGATCATCATCATCATCATCATGCACCCCATGACAACATCATCCCAGTTGCTTCATCAGCACCTCAAATTTCTCCCATTAATGGCCCCCCAATTCCCATGTCCACAAATTTGGAAGATCAACAAAATGGCTCCACCATTAATGTCAATAAGAAAATGGTCAAGTACAGAGAGTGCCTCAAGAACCATGCAGCTGGCATGGGAGGTAATGCAACTGACGGTTGTGGAGAGTTCATGCCCAGTGGAGAAGAAGGTACAATTGAAGCACTCACTTGCTCAGCTTGCAATTGTCACAGAAACTTCCATAGAAAAGAAATTGAAGGTGAGCAACAACAAGCAGCTGCCATCAACCCTTTTGATTACTATCATCATCACATGAACCCTCATTTCAATAGGGTCGGAAGAAAAGTGATTTTAGGACACCATAAGAATATTTTAGCGGCAACCCCTGAGGCTTTAGGGTACCCTACACCAACAGGGACACTAATATCTTCAAGGCCTGTAGGAGGAGGACCAACACCTCATCAAATGATAATGTCCTACAACATGGGGTCAATTCCTTCAGAGTCAGATGAGCATGAAGATGGCATTGTTGGTGGGGTAGTAATGGCAGCAAGGCCAACAGCACAGCTTGTGAAGAAAAGGTTCAGGACAAAGTTTACGCAAGAACAGAAAGAGAAAATGTTCAACTTTGCTGAGAAAGTTGGGTGGAAAATTCAGAAACAAGAAGAATCTGTCGTGCAACAATTCTGTCAAGAGATTGGAGTCAAGAGGAGAGTGCTTAAAGTTTGGATGCATAACAACAAGCACAATTTAGCAAAGAAGAATAATATTAATCCTCCTTCTACTACTACCGCTTAAAAAAGTTAATAACCTAATTAATTCACTTTTTTTCACACTTTTTTTTTTTTGGGTTATGTTTCTTGAGTACTCTTTATGATATTCAGAATAATATTGATTGTGTAATGTAGCTTTGTTATTATAAAGTGGTGCGTTGGTAGAGTTTTCGGTCATGGTTATTGCTGCAGCACTTAATTAGTATGAGGTACTGAGATGTAATGTTATTAATGTTCATTTGATCTATAGATAACTAAAGACCTTCTTGGTTAATAAATTTCGTCCTTTTTCATTTGATGACTCAGTGTTGTATGTAATGTATTTTATGTGGCTGTACATTTTCAAATTCTTGAGTATAAATAGATCATCTTCTTTGCTTAAGGATTTTGAATTTATATTTTACAGCTATTATGCACAGATTTGATAGATGTTATCTCTGGAAATTTCTTTTCTTTTCTTAAAAAAAATCCAACACCAAATCTCTTACACTCCGTTGGAAGTGTTATTGGTCAAGCCCGCAATGACCAGAGAGCTTTTTTAATATAGGTAAGTCTTTAATTGTCAATTATTCATGATAAAATGTTTCGCTCGATTTTCTTTGTTCTTCTTCAAAATTGCAACACAAAATAAATAGAAATAAAAATCTTATATAACTAATATACATGAGAATATCAAAAATTAGATATGTATCGAAATATATGTATTGTACATCTATATGTTCTTCTTGTAGGAAGACAGGCGAGTACTTCTCATTATATCCTGCGTTAAATGTTGTAAATAGCTCACCACGTTAATTATACTTTTGTGTATGATATCTTCTTGTGCGAGAGCATATATAGGTAGATATGTTGCTCTTGAAGTGTCTTATTTATCTATTCTAACAAATATAAAAAAAATATTTCAATCTAGAATTTTAAATTTGTTGAAATTTAAGAAAATTATTAAGTCATATAATTTAATAATCTAATATTATTATACTATTAAATCATATAGATTAATAACTTTATCGAAGATCTTAATAAAGTTCACAATCATGTACCATATTATATATATATAATTGTTAAAATAAAATCTCCATATATTTTGACAAATTAGAAAAAATGGCTTAGTTATCACAATTTTTTAAGGTTATAGGGTGATTCGAATTGAGTATATATACTCAACTATATTGTGATTTATTTGTAAATTATTGAATAGGTGTAAATTAATATAATTTGAACTCTAAATGATGAAATCGAAGGTCATGTGAAGGGGAAAAATTAAATTATTGGTTGATACATGATCATTAGTGATTAAAGCGACTATTTGTTATGTATGAGTTAATATTGTTTGCTATTGGCATTTAATGTTTAGTATGGTGGATAAATCGAAGTTATAACTCGGGTGTCAGTTTGTGTGTGAATTTGTACTATTTTTTTAGCCATTGTTTCAACCCACGGACCTTTCTGATGGGATGTTTTTTCACTGAAAACAAGAAAATGAAGAGAAAAGAAAAGATTTCTTGAACAATTACAAAGAAATATTAAAAAAAAAAAAAAAAAAAAAAATTGAGCTGCGATTAGTAGTAGTGTGTATATATCTGATCACTCATCAATCCCAAGTAAAGTTAGAATTTATAATTTCTGTCTCATATCACATGTTTCATTAAATAGATTTGGTTAGAGACCTGCCCAACTCTTTGTGAGGCTTATATGACTCACTTGCCCAAAATTTTCTCGTGCACATCTTGTGCTTTTCATTATTTATAACACATCAAAATATACTTGTGAGAGTTTATTAATTACTACTCACAAGCAGATTTATAAGATGCCGACGAGGCATATATAGGTGTCTACTTCATATATATCGATTTACATTTGGGAAAAAAGTAGTAATCTCCTTTTTACATTTGTAAATTAAAATATTATAATTTTCTTTTTTGTGTAAATTCATGTTATGATAAAGAAGCCAAACAGCACATTGGACCTTACATATTTTATCTTTTTATATTGGTAATTCAATTTCTTAAAAATTGCGTATGATTTTTCCATCAACCACCTACAACCCTAATCCCACACATTGCAAAGAAAGAGAAAATGACTGGACCTCTTAGCTTTTTTTTAAAAAAAAATACTATTATTGTATTTCAATTATAGGAATAACATTTCCAATTCAAAGGAAGGATACATTTAAGAGACCTATTAATGAGGCACCATGATCTTCCGAGACATATTTATTATGCTTGGAGATGATATTTAATGAGACACTGCTATTTCTGCCCCTCAAATGATCCCACATGTATCCATCACATCACTGAATTTCTTTATTTTTAATTTTTTTCATTTCCATCTCAAATCTTTAAATTAATTAATCACCTCCTTCATCACTGGAATGTTTAGTGTAGTCACACGGGCTGTTGGTTGTTTCCTTTAGGGATTGTTAGTGGGGTTTTGTTTTAAAACTACGAAAATATCTTCTATTGGGAGCATATCATATCAAAGCGAGGTGACTTGTGTATATATGTCATTAAAGCATTTGCTCTTCTTGCCATGAGCATGAGGAATATTGTTGCTAGATTTTGGGACTATTTGCTTGATTGTTGCTTGAAAGAGAGATATGTCAACATTGAGATTGATGTTTTGCCTGAGGCTTTATGTTTTCTGGTTTGTGAAAAATAGGAGAGCAGGTAGGGCTAGAATATATAGGTTTAATTGGATGTATTTGGATGGATGGTTCTTTAGAACTCATAAAAGGAAAATCGAGAGAAAAATTTAGGTTAGTGTAAAGACCTGAAGTGACAAACAACAATTATGTCCAGCATTGGCAGCATAATCCATAACAACAACATACCCTGTGGTGAAGTTGGATGAACAAATAATTAACATATGCGAGAAGAAATCATCAAATCAAATTTTGTGTACCCAAACATCATAAATCTAACAATCTAAAAGTGCATTTAAACTAACTAGGGGTTCCAAATTAAATTGGATAGGGTAAAATTTCTCTTTGTTAATGAGTGAAACAAATCTCTCTCCAATATTATATGAGAAAATAAATTCGGATTATACCATACTAAAGTAGATTATCGGTAGAATTTTGATTGTGATATACCAATGTATTAAAAGAAAAAAATAGAGGGGACAAGAAGCAAATGGATACTATTAGACAAAATTTCTAAATTACCCTCCACATTTTTCTTTCTCAACGCACGGAAATAATTAGTTTTATGGAGTATTGGTCATCTTCAATCTAAATTACTGCATCTACAATTAAACGAAACCTAAGTAAGAAGAAAGATTTAATATTTCCCAAAGTATAATATAAAAGAACCCGTGTTGAATGAAGCGGTTCGCGCGTGCATATGTCCAGAGAAAACACAAAACACATGGACTTCCAACACGACGCAAAAGGCCTGGAGGCCCAGAGCAGCTGCTACTCAAATGATAAATACTGGTTTCACGGGCCTATAAAGCCACACTAGCGGCCACACGGGAACTAGGGCCATTGCAATTTGTGCCAAAAAAAGAAGTTCATGAAAAGTAGTCTACATATTCTAAATTTTTAATTACAAAAAATTATCTTAGATAATACAATATGTTAGTCATCAATTAATTAATAAAATAATACAATTAATTCACTTAAATTTAATAAAAAAATTATCAATCATTTCATAAATGACACATTATTTAAAATAAATTTTTGAGATAAAAAAATTTAGAACATCTATAATTACTCTTAGTTCATAAATTAGCAAAAATGCATTTCCCGGCCCACGCTGCGATTCTCTCAACACTGTATAATAACAAAACCGAAAAAGAAAGACCCAATACAAAGAAGAAAGGTTACCGCAGAAAGATTAAAGAATGCCTTCTATGCACATTATTACAGCAGCAACTCTATGCAAACGACTCATTTCAGGACTGGATAATGCACAATGCAACTGCAATCTTCCTCAAATATATACGATCATGAGCAGGAAACGTGGATCATGGACAAAAGTGGGCTGCTTAACAGAGAGAACTGACCGGCGCATATTAATGAGATTTATGGTTCCCATAGTCTCATTGATATAATATAAGCCTTTGTTTTGCCTGCATGCTTAGTTTGCAGGTTCTTCTGTGGATGCAGAATCTGCTTGGCAAGTTTGACAGCCAGCTTTTGAGGATGTTGTTCCATTTAACCTGGTAACTTAACCGGGTAATATAAGCCGTGCTCGGCCAGGATTAAGAAGGGAATCCGAAATTCTCCAACCCTACAGGAAAATCAATGATAAAAAAGTTAAAAGCAGCAGAAGAACTATATCATATAGTTCACCAAATTCTCTGGAAACCAAAGCTAGGTACTTTAATGCTAAAACCAATATCCAAGTGAACCACATTTGCATTGTGGCATACTGGCATTTCACTTCATTTCACATGTGATCAGCGCATGCTGAGAACATCCTATGTAAAGTTGAAAATAATTTCCAGCTGGCTATAACAAGTACTTGTTCGCATTACTGTAGGCGTCTACAAGATAGTTTCCAGGGCTATTTCTAATTTCCCAACACAGTCCAGGAGACATCGCAGGTTCAATTTTGCCAAAACTAATGAAAGAAGGTGCATGTCATATTACGTTGAGGATTTTTATGATCTGGACAAAACTCTTTTAAGTAATCACTTAATAAAAGACTGCACGTAATATAACATGCCATGCTTGAAATCATTTTTAAATGCTTTTTGTTCTCATGAGATGGAAGTACCTATAACACAAGTCACCCGCAAAAGCAATGAAAGAAAACTGCATACACTATTTCATGAAATTGATTTTTCCCTTTTTAATCATGGTTAGTCCTCTTAAAATTATTTCTAAAGACAGGTACTACTTGCATTTTTGAGAAACAATTTGAGTACCATTATCAAAGTAAGATTTGAAGAGACATTGGGAACAAGATTCATGATCAACCAGTGAATGACACCCACACTAGAATAACCAGCAGCAAGCTGTAGTTTGGTATTTGCTATGAGTTGTTAGGACACTAAGCAAAAGATTGGGAGATGCAATGCTCCATTAGAAGAGGGGAAAATATAACCATCAAAGAGAAAACCTTTCTTAAATAGATTGTAAAGTAAAACTACAGAAATATCCATTTCTTTTTTTTTATTAAACTCTCAGTATTTAAAAGTCTTCCGCAAATTCTAACAATCTAAGAGCACAAAAAGAGCATACCATTGAGAAGCCACAGCTCAAAGCTATTATATTTAATTTCAAATAGAGTTCTTCTCCGAGGACAAGAATGCAAGCAAAAAGAAAATAAATAAATGGATGATTTATACTAACCTGTTCAACTGTTTTATTCTTGAAAACCCCATAAGCTGTTGAGACCACCTTACAGGACTCTCCAATATGAGCTTCAAGATCAGCAGTGGTGAGCATAAGGTTTGAGTTGTCATATTCGTGCTGCTTCAGAGCTAAAGATTGATGACCATTGGATGAATTTATACAATGCAAAAGCACATACGCCTGCAAAGAAAGATAAATTACAGATTAAACCCCAAAAACATGAAGAAAACCACTAGACTGTCGTCTAACTACAACAAGAATTTAACACAAAGAAGTCAGTAAGCTTACATGGAATGCCGCTTTTAAAATGTCATCGGACTTTGCCTGATCTTTGAGCAAAGCGTAAACTTTACCCTTTGAAGGATTATATGTCACTACATATCTCTCTTTCTGTCATCAATTGAAAGTAAAAACTAAATGCATAGAAGGGATGCATCAAGGTAGAAAAAACTAATCTAGAGAGAGAGACTTCCATGCTTGTGAATCATTTTATTCTCATACCTCAAAGAAAGGTTCTACAGCAAGATATGCACCTGGATCTTGAAAAGCGTCTTTAAATCTCGATCCTGCAAAACATGTGAAACAAACTTCAGATTAAACATGGGTGGAAGAACTCTATAACAATGTATTCTTTAACGAAAAAGAAAAATTCAGCAGTGTAAGGCTTACCAAGAACAACAGGCTTATCCCTCAGCCATGGAAAACTGAATATATTTTCCTGTAAATTTCCCTCTCGCAATGAGGGAACATGCCCTGAAAATAGATAAGAGAACATTTTAAGAGTTGGCATGAAAATAATTCACTCCTTATGCTTCCATGTACAACTTAAATTTAGTCTGCTTGGAACATCACAGAACACTAGTAAATTAAAATTAACCGTAATAATCTCATGTCATGTAGAACACTCATACTAACCCGTCTTGAGAAAGGATTCCACAGCCACAGAGAACCTGGCGCGGTTTAATGTGTGCAACACTACAGATTTAACCTAGAAAAAATGCAGCTAATCAGTTAGCATGCTAAACTCAACTTCCACAAGAAATGAAAACAGAAAATTATATCACCAACGCTACTGGCCAAACCTCTTGGTAGGAGCTGAAAACATATCCACAAGAGAGGAGGGCAAATGTAGCAATCAGAGAGGGATTTCGTTTCGAGATCATTATGCTCAACCCAGTTCCCAGCTTCACAAAACAAATTCAGAATATTAACCTCAACCAAAAGAATAGGGCCAGAGTAATATGTAACAAAAATTTATCAGATATACTGCAGAGATAAATTCCAGATTACAAATCGGCATGGCCATTTAATACCCAAACAATTCCTCAATTGTGTTATAATGTCTGGTTATGTAAGAATAATATCATCGTTGAATGCACAGTTTTATCTTGTGATTTTACCGAAGGACAATCTAAGCTTACATTCACGTTTACTTCATTTTTGACAAAACATGCAACATAAACACACACAAGATATCCAGCAACACAAAACATGTCTGTGTTTCAATGATCCAATACATGTCTGGCTATCAATTGAAAACCCACTTTATCACTAACTCATCTTGGAATGACCAGAGCATAAAGTAAAGAAATTTAACACAGCAAATACAGTATCCAGCAATGCCAATGATATAAACACCAAAGCTGGCTCAAATTGAATTCCTTAAATTGAAGCACAATACCAATCCCCTAGTTTTATTTTCTTTCACTCTCAGTACACCGTATCAATAGCAAAACTAAACTGCTGTTGATTATAAGTTATAATCAACATATAAATCTTTGCACAACAAGGCAAGATTTGTTGCTAGCTTTTAAAGCAATAATAATCAATCAAAGCATTTGAATTTCTTACGTGAAAGGTTATAGGCCCATTTACAGTTCTAATTATCATTTATAATCGAGATAAAGATAGGAAATGTGGAATCAGTTAGATTTGAGACCAGTCTACCTAAATTCAATATCTGAATTCTCCATTTACTGACTCTCAATTTATGAATTTAGATCTGGTACCTAAGTTAAATATCTGAATTCCCCATTTAATGACTCTCAATTTATGAACCTTTATATACAGGATTTTAATTTCGTAAGATTAAAAAGCGATTCATTTACTAAGAATGATTCATATACTATGGTTCTACTACAGTGACATGAGGAATTTTTAGTTTGCCAAGAATACCAGATCTGCAATATTTCCAACACATTCTCCTTTAGCAGTAACATCCCCAATGTTCTCCCCTTTAGCAAATGCTTTATAAATTGGCGTACGCGTTGATGTAGATGTTACAGCTGCCACATTCTACAATTAAACAATAAAAAAAGGTATTAATCAGGAAAACTGACTCAACCATGTAAAGCTGTGCTGCAAGAAAACAACCATACCTTTGCCACATTAGCAGCACAAGCCAAAGGAAGAAACAGGTGAGGCACAGCCGCAGTTGCCAACTCTACCCCTGCACCCAACTCCATAAGAAGATCGCCAGCAAATCGAAGCTACAACATATGATTAAGTTAGGAAAATTTTATGGTGAGAACTAAAGATAAAATATACCAAAAGTGAAACTAATGTTACCTGCTTTAAGTCGTAATCAAATTTCTTCCCTTGCCGGGCAAAAATCATTTTTCCAACTCGACCAGCACCATCCTGCAAATATGGCGTAACTTTAATGACAAGGATTATTTTCTTAATATTAACCTGGATACTGAACCCAATACCCAAAACTAAGCATATGTACCTTGAGAATCCAATTGATAGCAACAGCACCAGGAGTTGCTCTGTTTCTAGAGACACCAACAGAATTCAAAAGGGTTTGGGTTGTGAAAACACCCATTGCTCCACCAAAGAAGTGCTACAACAAACAAGGTAGCTGATTAAGCAATTTCAAAAGACGAGATCAATGAATCCATTGACTAAAACTCTATATAAGTTCTACCCCTTCAATCCCTTAATTTCCCACTTTACACTATTGTCCACGAAATCAAGAAGATTACCTTCAAAGCCCTCCAAGTCATATACGGCACATATGAAGGGGTGACGCTATCCGGGAAACCATCGGGCACCACATAGGATCTAATGAACGACATCAACTCCTGCAACACAAATTCAACACATGAACCATGATCACAGCCAACTACCCAAGCTAGAATTCGTCCAACCCCCAAAATTTTTGTTCAAAGATAGCATACATCGCTACAAACATAATGAATTTTCAGTTTATAACCCAAGATCAAGACCTGGGTAAGGCCAAGGTTGACTAAATTAGAAGTGAGATGAAATGTCAGCATCTCACTTCACCTGAGCAGACACTGTCACTAAATTGTTTAAATGAACATTCTTTGATTACCATCTAATACTGACAAATTCACTGCTTACTTCATCATTGGAACTAGAAAATTATATTTAACAAATAAAAGAAAAACATACATATAAAAGACAAAATTATTATTTAAAATTTAAAAAGGAAAATCAAAATAATAAAGAAATGAAACAGTGAAAGTGACCTCAGCAGGAGCCTGAGGGCTCTGCAAGCTGATTGCACGAATGGAATTCCTCTTGAACTTTCCAGAACGGTCTCTCTCCGCCACGTAATTCCATCTCCGACCGTCGATATCCTCGCTACAAATCAACCTCAGGCTCGAATCCACGAACTGATCTTCCACGAGCCGGAACGCCGTCGTTTCGTCCGACTCAGATTGCAGCAAAGTAGCGGCAGCGCCTCCGCCGCCGACGGCAATCGGCGGACTAGACGTCGCCAGGTTGGCGCTTATACGCATCGTTTCGCGCACCAGAAGCCGCGCGTCCTGCGCCGCAGAGGAAGCCGCAGCCGCAGTGGAGTTCGCGGATTGCTTTAGCTTGATTGGGGGAGGAGTAGTCATAATTGAGGAGTGACGGAATCCGAATTTTGGAAAAAAATGGAGAAGAATTCAAAAGTGTTTTCGATTGTGAAATTAGAAGGGGGGGTAGAGAGAGAGGTATTTAAAGTACAAGAGGAGGGGCTTTGGAGTTAACGAAATGGGAATTCCCGCTGAGAGAATATAAAGGAGGGCAGGTGGCCGGTGGCCTACATTACATTTCCCTTTTAACGGAGCTCTAGAGGGAGAAACAAAGGAACACAACTATGTCAAATTTTTTTCTTTTTTAAGGCACTGTTTGGATCGCCGAAACAAAATCTTGTGACGTGTTTAATTTTGTTATTTGATAAAGACTAAAGATCCAAGTAAATATTTTGTAATATGCAGGATAGCAGAAATTTAAGTACATCGTTTTTATCGTGTAGCATGAGTCGTGCGCATTCATGACTGATTTTTACATTCACGGTTTAGAAAGGACGCCTCTTTTTTTTTTTTTTCTCCTTTACAAGAATAAACTAGAAAAGGAGTATGTGTAAAGTTAATGATCGTTAAAGCATAATTGTTTAAATAATTACATTTATTTAGGCCTAGTATAATTTTAAAGGGTTATAATTTTTAATTTATAACTATTATGAAAAAAATATAAAATAAAAGTAATAATATGTATCAGTTATGACTTTTCTCGAAAATGTAATTTTTTTCATGTTTTATACTAATTTCATTACAATTTTCTCTAATTTTAGTCCAATTGTTTATTTAAAATGTTGTCTACGAATATTCAAAAATCTTTTTTTCTTAAAAAAAGTATACAATGTGATAAATCAATCACCTTAATTTTCGAGGGCTATCCTTGTCTAATTGAAGAATAACTAAAAGACCTACCTCTTTTCCTAAAACAAAAGCTAATTTCAAAGGACGGACAAACAAGCCCTTAATTAACCAAAAAGAAAACGAACTCTCTATCTGTCAGATTCTACGGACAGGAAAGCCAAGTGAGCCACACAGTTGTGATTGTGAAGACTGAAAGTGGAAGGCATCTGGCTCGTGATGACGTGGCGACGGCTTGGTTGACAGACAGCACATGACCTCGCTGACCTTCTATTGGGCATTGGCGTTCATCAGCTTTTGCACATTGCCCTATGATCCTTCCACCTGTCCCCGATCATCTTAGTTTAATCAAAAGCCTGTGCATTCTGTCGTGAGATCTTACTTTCTCTCACCGTGTGTGTTGCTGAAAGGGGAATTTTTAAAATAACAGGCAATGTACGACAACCGTGCAATTTTTTTAGCTTTGTAATTTTCAAGTTTGTGTGAACTCTAAACAGTATTTTTTTTTAATTATAAACTAACATTACGATTAGAATTTATCAAAAATTTAAATCGGGATATACAATGTTGTAGATTTTGAAATCACAACAAAAAATTTTTAACTATAAACATATTCAAAAAAATTTTATAGGAGCACAAAAGTGATTTCAGAAATATATACGTCTGTTTTTTAAGTTAAATTTTAAAGAAAATGCTTTAAAAAATTTCATTTTAAAAATGTATTTGTTTTATTGTTTTCACCCTTTATTTATTTTATTTTTTGAGAATGTTTTCTCGTGTCCGTCCAATAAATTCTTCAACTTACTGTACATAAAAAGATAATGATTGCCACGCATGTAGGTGAAGTCGGTGTCGCGTACGTGGCAAGAGCAGACAAAAAAGTGGATTTCTTTTTTTACTTTTTTTCAAAAATGAAGATTCAGGTTCAAGTGGAGTTTGTGAATCGTGATAGTGAATATTCAATCAATCACATCACAGCCAATCCAAGTTGGATGCAGCTGGGCCCGCCCGCACTTTAGTGCTCCTCTTCTCAGGCGGTTCACCGCCCATTCACCAACTCGCCGGCGCTATCAATGCTAATTGATCATTATAGATTGGGTTATTTTTAACTAGTACCCAAATGTTTCGATATTTTTCGCCCCGCACTCAACTGTTTCAACAATATCACTCCACACCCAATTTAGTTAATTTGACCGTTATGTTTAACGGAACTATTTGAAATTTAAGTAAATGACCGAAATACCCCTTATGAGAGAAGAATAAAATGAAAAGAATAAAATGAGATAAGGGGTATTTCGGTCATTTACTTAAATTTCAAATAGTTCCGTTAAATATAACGGTCAAATTAACAGAATTGGGTGTGGAGTGATATTGTTGAAACAATTGGGTGCAGGGTAAAAAATGTCGAAACATTTGGGTGCAGGGCGAAAATAACCCTTATAGATTTTAGGTACACACATGAATTATATAATCTTGATTGTCAAAAGGCCAAAAATGGAAACCCTTAAAAGGCCAAAAATGGAAACCCTTAAAAGGCCAAAATAAGACGTAGGCTTAAGGGAGGTCCACGATGAGCATTGTTATCAAACTCGAAAATATATAGCCTATAGTTTCTATTAGTGGTAATATTGCCTATTTACTTCTATGAAAATGAAGACCATCTCATTTTTATTGGATTATAGTTTAGGAGTCTGACAACAACGTCTTAAAGAATAATGTATTTTATAATCGTATGTTGTAAGATTACTATAATAAGGTAGCCTCGATCACAATTTATTAATTTCAAAACAATATGAGTAGTCTTCTGATCTTTCGTTAAAATTAAGCGTGGGCATTTTGTTTGAGTTAGAAGACAAAAACTAAATAGTTCAAAAGTTAGCAAACCTATTTGTTTGTGTTTAGTTCGGCTCAAATCCAACTCAAACTGACAAAGCAATCACTTTGCTTCATTTTAAATTATTTAATTTAAATATAAAAGGGATAAATCATTTTCAATTTCCTAAATGGCTAAATCCCTAATCGCCACCGGTAGAAATTCGGCATCTCTCTCTCTCTTAAGTTCACAATTAACAGTGGTACGACAACTTCTCACAGTGATTTCGACAGCCTGATGCCTTCACGAAGAGCCCTTCATACACATCAATCTTGATATGACTCAAATGTGTTTAATTTACTCTCAAGTATAAAAGTACCTAATTATATTATAGATCGGTGAGTTCAAGATCGATCCACAAAAAAAAATTTTAATTTGTTTATTTTAGTTTATCTAAAAAAATTAAATTAAAATTTAAAGATATGCAACTTAATTTAAATAAAACTACGAAATTAAATTAGTTAGGGTTATGAATCCACTCTTAATAATAAATACAATTTAATAAATTCTTTTATTTTTATTTTATTGAACAAATGATTAATTGTATAGATTACAGTTATTTTTCCAATAATTTTATTATGGATTAAGTATTTAATGTGCCAAAATTTAACTTATCTACAATAAGTCAAAATATCATTTTACCATACTTTATACTAAGATATTAAGAATTCATAATGTCAAACCCCATGTTTGTCTACAATAAATCAAAATTTCAAAATATAACATATGGACAACCTGAGATGGAAAATAATTTAATTTATATAATTAAAATAAAATTCGATTAAATTTTTTTTTAACTAAGAGTTTCACATTCCCCTAACTATTAGTATTTAGCTAAGCATAATTGGAATAAAAGTAATTATTAAAATTTAAAAAAATAATTAAAAAATGGTATTTGAAATTGAAAATAAAACTAGTTTTATTTATTGAAAATATATTATAAAGAGAGATAAGAAGAAGAATGTGAGGGGAAAGAAGTGAAGAAAATGTGTAGATAGATGTGTTCTCCCTTCTATATTTATACTTATATATGATTAATCTATACCACATAAATAAATAAAACTAATTACATCTTAACCATACATTTGTCATACTAACAAAACATATATCTAGCTTAAGTCATGCAAGCACACGCATCACATTCTACTAACAATTACCATACAAAACATGATAAAAACTTATAATTTCACAATTACCACATTTATTGTGGTAAAATTTTTAATTTTACAACAAAAGTCGCGGATCGTCATCGGCAATGATCTAATTTTTCGGACTTCCGAAATTCAAATTTGATATTTATACACTTGTTTGCAGCATCAAATTGCGTGAAATTATTATTATTACCTATTCAATATACAACAACACACAAAATTAAATATTTAGAAATGTAATTAGAAATTGACAATATGTTACGTAATTACAAATGTACAGTATAATATAACCACAAAATAACATTTTTACTTATTAATAAACATACAATTTTTAACATTAATCAAACCTATCATAGAGCTGTTGTCTCACTCATAATCTAACACTCTAAAATCTCAAACTACTAATCTGCCATCAGCAACCCCGCTCGCCCGCCATCATCTTCACCACTTGTCTCACTCTCATCACTTATGGACTTGCTCTCTTTAGACTCAGCACCCATCACTCATCTTTGCCAGCACACATCACTTATCTTCGCTGACTGTTTCAGTTTCAATTTAGTCGCTGCTGTCGTGCAAGTGAAAGTGAGCATCACTAATTCAGTTTCGCTCACTCTCAGCACCTAGCAGCAAGCCATTAATTGCCAACTAGTGTCAATTTTTTTTTTAATTCAATTTCACCTCATTTATTGTTTGATTAATTTAATTTTTGTAAATAAAAAATGAGTTGAAAACATATATGATTTGATTGTCAAATTATTATCACTTGAATTTGATTTTTGTTAAATTATGATCTATCTGTTTGGTTTGATTTGATCATGCATCGTTTGGTTTGACTTTGTAATTTGTAATTGATAATTTGATATTTGATTGGGAAAAATACTAGATTGGGAAAAATACTATCAAATAAATTAAGTAAAATTACTATACATATTTATTTTGTTATATTATTTGAGATCATGTTTACTTATATGTAGTGGTACCATGTGTATAGAGTGCAAATGCTACTTGCTAGTTACTACAGGTGTAAACTATAAAGTTGAGTAAAATTAGGTAAAAATTATAAAATTCAGTAAAATTATGTTAAAAATGTAAAATTAAATTGCAAGTAAAATTTTAGTTCGATTCGATTCTGTTCTAAAATTTTGTTTGATTTCAGTTCAAGTTCCTAAGTCAGTTCAGTTCGATTATGGCCATACACTGATTCTAATAGAGAAATGCACACCCCTAGTTAAAACGTAATAAAACTTAATAAAATTTGATCATCTAATGATATATATGTTGTAAAATTATTTAGCACCTATAGAGTATCGTATTCATTATCTTATTTTATTCTTTAGAGTTATGCAATATTTTTTTTGCAAGTAATTAATACCTATTTATAAAAGTAGAATTTGCCCTTTTTTCCTCTCAATTACATGAAGCTTGCTCACTCTAAGCCTATGCTTCTTTGCTCAGCCTACCCTCCCATTTCGCAAGAGACTCACATCTAATGTGACGATCATTTAACAATAACATGCACAACACGAGTTCTCAAAAGTCTCTGGTCTATATGCAAATAACAACTTTTATGTGGATGTTTTGATATCGCTTGTCATGCATCAAGAACTTACCATCAACTCAAAAGACTATATTATTGTAAAAAGTTATTGTTGATGTCAAAAACGATTTTAACAACTGAATTTATTTTTTTAAGGGTAACAACACAAACTGAAACTTAATCGTTGATCTAACTGCAACTTTTCTCATTTGTCAACCACAAAACACGATTAAGATATGTCAGTGTAGATTCTAGTATAGATTTTCTAACGCTTGAATAAGTTATTTAGCATATAAGAGGAGAAAATAGACCGAAAAAACTAGAAATAATGTTGGAATTCAATGAATTTTGGGTATAGTAGTTGAAGATCATGTAAAAGGTGAAATGGTTGAATGGTTGATAACTTGTAAAAATTTCTAGTTGATTTCGCTAACCCCCTCATCTGATGCTCTCTTCTATTTAAATAAGTCCTTAACTGTGGGTAGTTGCCTCCATTTCACCACTCTTATCAATAGTTAATGATAGTTATCTATTAGTTGAGGGTAATTAACGAAAGTAGTGGCACATAACTTCCTTAGAAAATATGTCTCGTTCATCAAACAAATTTTTAGATTGAACTACTTCATATTATACCTATAAATCAGGTAGGATCACAAACATAAGCTTAAGGTTGTACTTATATACCAGGTCACCAACAATTGCAGGTTGTACTTATAGATTAAGTCACCAAACATAGATTTCAGATTGTACTTATAGGCCAAATCATCAAAATACACTTGATTTTGTACTTATAAGTTGGCCCAATGGTGGTAGGTTTTGAGTGGTCTTGGGTCAGCCGTATTCCTTAGTGTTATTGGAAAAATCCTATCTAAACACCAGTTCCATAGTTTTTAATGGAGTTATTACTGGTATTAAAAACTAATTGTCAAAAAATAGAAAAATTTTCACAAATCCAATAACTATTTACTCGAATTTAGATATTCTACCAAGTTAAGTTATGTTAACTTTTTAATAATCTTTTTATTACAAAAGCATTTAAAATGGTATACGATTATGTTTTAAAGATATATACTTATTCAATAAGTAACAACAAATCTCAAATCGACATTGAATCGAAGTTCTGTTTATCCAATAATAAGTTCAAAATCAATCCTATTATTTTTTGTGCCTAGTCATTACCAATTAGATTCTAAAATTGGTTTGACATGTGTATACGCCAGCCAATTAAGTTCTCTTGCTTTCTTTCGGCGATGCGAGTAAAAGTATCTTTGATGCCTATTTCACCATCATGTGTTATTATTAATGAGCCTAATCAAACGGTTAGTGGTTGATTGGTGAAGTTTCTTTAAAATGACTTTTCGTTTTAACAGACAGCATCCTGTACATTTGCTTTGCGTTTCTGAAAACATGTTTCTGAAATAGGAAAAAGTTTATTTGCTTTGAATTTCATAACATTTATTTTAAAATTAGCTGTGAAGTTGAGGATTTGAGAAGTTGAGAAGTTGAGAATTTATGATTAATGAGTTTTATCTACTTTTTCTTTTAAATAAATAAAGTTTTATTAATTTCCATAAATAATTTAATTTTTATAATTATTTGAAGAAGAGTTATTATTTAGTAAGGGTTCCTCTAATTTAATATGGCAAGAGACGAATTAAAAAACAGATAAACAAAAATTTTAAAATATTAAAATATTCAGTTTATTCATTAGAAAAATACTCTTTGAAAACAGATATTGATGAGAGCATGTGAAAAATGAATTGGTAAAGGAGTAATGGAAAAATTCCTGTAAAACAGAATACAGGGGTATATATGACGTTTCCTCATAAAATTGACATGGTTATGTAATATATTTCATCTTGGCATACTGCTATGGTCAGTGACGTTTTGAGGGATAAACACTTAATTTTCCGTCGATTTCTGGCCTAAAAAAAAAAAAATTATTTGTTAATGAATGCTCCTCTTCTTTAAGCTCTCCGTCACCACCACCATCACCACTTGAACGCACTCGATTACACCTATTTCCGGCCACAAAAAGGGAAAAAGCAAAAACACAGAAAACAAAAACATGTTTTCATCACTTCTTCTAAAACGCACCAACCAAACCATAAAACAACTCACAACCAAACACGGACTAATCCCAATTACCTCCAACGGCACCACCTCCGTCAACACTTCGATTATCCACTCTAAACCCTTACTGAATCCCCCAAATTGCCCCCACTTCCGCCCACTCTTCCGTTACAATCATAACGGCGGTTACGGCACCGACTAC
The DNA here is from genome assembly GCA_029618585.1 of Citrus australasica. Taxonomy (NCBI): domain Eukaryota; kingdom Viridiplantae; phylum Streptophyta; class Magnoliopsida; order Sapindales; family Rutaceae; genus Citrus; species Citrus australasica. The sequence continues at coordinate 1,293,726 of JARCIV010000005.1, forward strand.
GATTACATTCGAGCCGACGTTAACTGTCCCCGATGCTCCGCCGAGTTCCCCGTCCTCTTCTCCAACCGTCCGTTGTCGTTAACTAACCGCGAGCCGGGGGTTTACCAGGCCGTTAATTTCTGTCCGAAGTGTAAGACGGCTTTCTATTTCCGGCCGTTTAAGTTGACGCCGTTAGAAGGAAGCTTTATTGAGTTGGGGAAGGTTAAGGTGGAGGAGATTATGGGTGGGTTTATTAGGAAAGATGGTGAGAGTAATGGAATTGAAAGTGAGACTGAAACTGAAAATGGGAATAGGAACGGAAATAGTGTGGGGAATATTGATTTGCCGACGCCGAAGGAGATTTGTAAGGGGCTTGATGAGTTTGTGATTGGGCAGGAACGAGCGAAAAAGGTCTGTTCGTGGTTGTTTATGAATATTTCTATAGTTTAGGGACTCACCTGTTATTTTTTAATTGTTTAGGATTTAATTTTTGAAGCAGGTAACCTTTTACTTGGTGTGTGGGGTGTTAAAGTTACTAGTTTTAGAAATAATGTTACAAATTTTAAGCTCAATCGCGAGCTTCACGGATGGCATTGCCAGGATGAGTTTTACGTCATACATAGCTTGTCAATGGTATGTTTGGGATTGAGATATTGTGGCTTCTAATGCGGAGCTGCTGTGGAATAGAATCAGTAGATGTTAAGTATAAGTGGAGGGGTAATTGGAAAAAGATTAGCGACCTAGTTGCTTTAATCACTCTGTAGACACCATGCTACAAGTTGACATGAGATGAGATTGTAACTTGAGATATGAGTTGTAACGTGGTAGACTTGTAAATGCCATTGTTTGGGTATTATAGCATTTGCATTACCTTATTTTTATTAGCAAATTTTCTTGTAGAGATGGTGAGTGGGCAGGACATAATTTCAGTTCTTATGTATGTCTGTTCATTGTTGTTGAGTTAGATAAGTATCAGAATATCATGTTGAACTAGTTAACTTCTGAGCGGGGTTCTATGATTTACTCGAGTTTGAATTGAGGCTCTTATTTGCTTATTTATTTGTGAAATTTAAAGTCATTGTTTAGCAATTTTCTATAACTTACAGAGTTTACTGTAATTTTATTTAGTTGTTGGATTTGTATCTCACAGTCGCATATCTTTTGCATTCTTGTTGACATGCTTGTTTATGTGATAGGTGCTTGCTGTTGCAGTTTACAACCACTACAAAAGGATATATCATTCCTCTTTGCAGAAAGAGTTAGTTTCTGATCACCTTTATGTTGACTCAATCTTAGGGTCCTTAGTCCTTATTGTTTTTAGTTGGTTGCTGCTTTTGGCATTGTTCAATTTTTGTTTACAACCATGCTTGCTTTGCACATGCCAATAATGCAGTTTTTCACTAGTTAGAAGTTAGATATTTGACAGTTTGAGGCTGCTTCATTTAATTGAACTTGTTCATCTACTACCAGGTCAGGTGTAAAATCGGGCAATTGCAATGTTGAAAATGATGAAATTGTTGAGTTGGAGAAGAGCAATGTTCTTTTGATGGGTCCTACTGGATCAGGTATGGTCAAGTTTTCTTTACCTGGTTCTTGCTTTTCCGCTTCTTATTGTTATTATGTTATCATGTGATAACTCAAAACTTATTAGACTGTTGTCTTCGTTTTCATATTTTTCCTTGACCATAAGGATAGGGAAAACTTTACTTGCTAAAACTCTTGCTCGCATTGTGAATGTGCCATTTACCATCACTGATGCAACAGCTTTAACACAGGCAAGTTCATTGGTTCATATAGTTTTTCAGCTCTCATTCCTGTATGTGTACAGATTAGTGGTGACATTTCTATCTTTGTTATCATGAATACTGTTAAGTGCATTTGTGTTTCTGATGAATTATTTGTTTTGTCGAATATCATATTGAGAAAAAAAGAAGAAGCAAAAGCTAGTTACTCCTGTTTCTTCGTCACATCTAGTCATAATGTACGTGCTTATCAATCACATTTTGTCCGTGCATGTTGCTATTTATGTATAGTTTTCTGTTCTGGTTTGTTTGTAGGGATCTTTTCCTCTTTCATTTGTCATTGCAGTGCATTTTAATTTAACGTTAGTTGATTTCTTCATAAAGAGCTTTGTTTTAGGGTTGTTTTGCTAAATCACTCTAATAAATTCTACTATGTTCTCTCTCTTTCTCCAGGCTGGGTATGTTGGAGAAGACGCGGAATCAGTATTGTACAAGTTGTTAGCGGTATGGTGCACCTTTTCCGTGTTTTTATACATAGTTCCTTGATAAATTTCTTAAGTTTCAGATACACTTGCATTTGCTGATAAAACTTTCAAAGAGCATAGGCTAAGATATTATCAATTTACTCATTTCATAAAGAGAAAAATGAAATTGTTTTAAAGGGCTGGGGTGATATACTAGTTTTCCATTTACAATTAGTCAGTTCATCTTTCTGTTTATGTGGGATTAATACTTTTGAGTCAAATGCTTTTGATGATTGAACTTCTAAGAAGAATAGGCTGAGTCAGTTAGTCTTCATTTGAAAAGGACAATAAAGTGACAAAAAGAATTGGGTACTCTTTTAATTTTTTTGTTCCTTTCTTGTGTTTCTTTTTGTCCCTTGAGTATTTAGGTATTCATAATTTTAAGTTCTTGTAAGGTTAAATTGCCAATTCTTAATAAGTAGAATGTATAGAAGACCAAGATTCCAAATTGGTGTGTTAATGTCATTCTTCGGCTCCGAGAGAAATGGTATTGTAATTAATTCTCTGCCGTTGGCATGTGCATGCCCTCATCAACATCTGTGGAGCATCAATAATTTGATTGTGCTTCCATGCTATGTCCGCTGCTGGGTTGGTAGGTTTTTGATATATGTGGTCCATTGTGCGAGAGTATTGTGATGTATGGCACTCATAAAAAAAGAAAAATGATGAGGGATATGGCAAAAGAATATATTGTCATGTTTACTCTTAACTGCTGATTTATTGGAATTTTTGCGTAATTTGATTCATTGAGAATTTTGATCTAAAAATTGATAATCAGATTTGATTAGTTCCTTTGATCTGTTCATTTGGAAACACTCATTTTAAATTTCAGGTCTTTGATGGTGAAGTTCCCATTCCAGGACTTAGGAATTTTCTGTAAACTCATTAAACAAATATGCTCACTTTTATGTCCATTCATAAGATTCTTGTGTTTATGTTTGAGAAAATCTATTCTGTATTAAATTTGTAAGAGCTTTTATTCAACAGTGATTCTTTTATCTTCGCCTTTTCCTTGAATGCTTTTTGGTCCATAGGCTGCTGATTTCGACGTGGAAGCAGCTCAGAGAGGGATCGTCTACATTGATGAAGTTGATAAGATAGTGAAGGTAGTTTATGATTTGTCAATATAGCTATTGTAAATTTAGTTGCTGTAATGCTAGAGTTATGTATACCTTATCATATTTGGTTGCAGGCTGAGAGTCGAAACAATGGCAGAGATGTATCGGGCGAGGGAGTCCAACAGGCATTACTGAAAATGCTAGAAGGAACTGTGAGTGAACATCTGCAAAATTAGTCTGTCAATTTAGTATTTTCTTCCTTGTTTAGTTTTTCCTTATTGTTATGGGCAGTGCATTTGCATTGCTTCAACTGCCATAATTGAAATAAAATACAGAAATAATTGATATTTTAGTGCCCAATTGCATTGTAAGAAATGTTTGATTCATTTGTGGCCTAAATTATTATGACAGAATTCTGTGGTGTATTAGTATTTTCTTCCTTGTTTACTTTTTCATTATCGTTATGGGCAGTGTATTTGCATTGCTTTAACTGCCATGATTGAAATAAAATACAGATATATTGATATTTAGTGCCCAATTGCATTGTAAGAAATGTTTAATTCATCCATGGCCTAGATTATTATGACAGAATTCTGTGTTAAAATTTTATTAATTTTTTAATCTGTTAAGTCTTTTGATGCAAATCAACTACTGACAACTTTCTGCTATCACTGCAGAGTGCAGTATGACCATTTCAAATAATAAAAAAGAAAACACTAAATCCTAAATGTTTCCTAATTTCAGATTATTGGTCTAGAGATTATATCTACTATTTTTTATTTCTTCAATCCGTTGATGATGATGAAAAAGGAACTGCTTTTTCATTTTTTTCTTGTCAAGATTCCTAGTTATGCCTAGTCTGATATTTCGTGGCTGTACCAAAATCCATAGTCATAATATCTCTATCTTTCTTGAATCCTGCATGCATGAAAATAGTCTCAAATAGTTATTTAATGAAGTGATAATAATATTAAACACATTTTTGGTCTGTCAAGTGAGCCAGTTCGAAATTTGACTTTAAATTGACCAGGCTTTCTGATGCCACTGGTGCTTATTCCCTGGCCCTCCTCTCTGGTGTTAAAGGGTGAAATATTGTGGGGCAAGTGTCAAACTTGACACTTGGCTTATAAAAGGAAAAGAAAAGTTCTTTAAATGCTTACCCTTAGGCATCAAGTAAAATGTATGTTACTGGCTTTATTGAAACATTGTGATTTTATGAAGCTGAGATATCTTAGTTTAGTCATGTTTGTACTTTTTAAGGATAACTGCTAAGTTTCGAGTTTGAAGTATTAACTTTTCTTCTGTTTCTATAATTTTTGGTTATATAAGATACAATGCTTTCTCATTCTCAGGTAGTAAATGTTCCTATACCTGATAACGGACCTCGGAAGCATCCTCGTGGTGATAGCATTCCAGTATGTTATTCTCTTACTTTTCTGCTGTGTTAACACAATTAAATTTATTGATTGTGAGATTTTGTGAGTGTTACCCTCATTGAAGTACAAAATTTTGTTCCTAGAGGTGCCCATGCCAAGCACACATTTCATAGATGTTTTGGTAGAAATATATATTATATTCAATCTGAAAATTTCAAGTATTTGAAGAGCCCACTAGCAGGGTGTTAGGGTAGTTTCAAGAAAGAAGAGAGAAATGCAGAGAAGTGTATACCACAAACAGACTGGAGCAGCTTTGTGTATTAATAATGATAAATGAAATTAGTAAAGTACCATCACATCATATGAATAATAAACCTTTTTTCAGATATTTTGAACACAGGGTTTATTAAAAACTAATCACCATTCTTTGGGTTTATTGAAAACTAATCACCATTCTTTCTGGCTAAAAGATTAAGCGAAGAATAATTGTAAACAACCATGTCTTGACACCTTCTCTTCACGAGCTTGAAAATGGTATCCTGTGCCACATTTTACTTTCTTTGTAAATGCCTCAAGTCATCAAGGTTTTCCTAATTGTCTTGCCTTGTGTGCCACTGGCCCCATGAGTTTAATGCCTTTTGAAAGCTTGGATATGCATTTACGGTAGAACTGAAAAGCATGAAATAACAATGTGAAGCAATCTCTTCCTTCCTTTTTCGTCAGATGTTTGCCAAGACTAATGTGACTATGAATCTTATAACTTAATTGTGATATGTGCAGATTGATACGAAAGATATCCTTTTCATATGTGGTGGTGCCTTTGTTGGTTTGGAGAAGACAATTTCAGAGAGGTAATGCCATCTCTTAAGGATTGTTTGTTAACAGAGTCTTTTTAACGAATTTTGCCTTCCATGTTCTGGGAGTTTGAAATGTTCAATTACTTAATCTTTGTAGACGGCAAGATTCTTCTATTGGCTTTGGAGCACCAGTCCGTGTAAACATGAGAACTGGTGGATTGACTGATGCGCTTGTGACGTCATCATTGTTGGAATCAGTGAGAATCAAAATCCAGATGGCTAGATTTGCTGGTTCTTTTTTATTTATGAATGAGCATTTTTTTCTGTCCGAACCTGGGGATCCTTTTCTTCTTTTGTTTGATTATTGGCATCAATGTTTCTTACGGTCAGGTAGATAGTGGTGATCTTGTAGCATATGGCCTCATTCCTGAATTCATTGGACGGTTTCCGATTTTAGTGAGCTTGTCAGCATTAAATGAGGATCAACTTGTTCAGGTGTGTTCTATTTTCTGATGGTATACTGGTTAATTTCTTCCTCTGTTTAACTGTTGTGTTGACCATTAGCAGGCCCTATCATGCACACCAACCTCCAAAATCATTTAGTACTTATTAAGTCTTCAATTGGTTGTTGATACATCCAAAATCTGTGCAGCGTGTAAAGGAATTTGATTTGAATTTTTTTTCCTCCTTTTCTTCTTTAATTATTACAAGAAAGTAGACAAGTTATGATGGAAATATTCTTGTAAGACAGGTTCTCACGGAGCCCAAAAATGCTCTTGGTAGACAGTACAAGAAGATGTTCAGCATGAATAATGTAAGATTTTGATCCATTTTGTTGGTGGTTCTGAAATTTTTACTTCATTCTCCCTTTTAAATCATTGACAACTGTCACCAATATTCAGCTCTCTAAATGTCAGCTTCTATTAACTACTGTGTTCCTTTTCAAACTTCAGGTCAAACTGCATTTTAGTGATGATGCATTGCGATTGATTGCAAAGAAAGCAATGGCAAAAAACACTGGTGCTCGGGGTCTAAGAGCCTTATTAGAAAATATTCTAACAGAGGCTATGTTTGAGGTATATTATCTGTCTGAAAAATTGCAACGGGCTTGCAGTTGGACCAGCTTCTTGTGCCATCATGATTGAAAGTCTTTTTGTTTTCCTTCTTTTTATTTGCGGTCAGATTCCGGAAACCAAGATTGGAACTTCAAGTGTAAATGCAGTATTGGTCGACAAGGAGGCCGTTGGATCAGTGGATGCACCTGGATGTGGTGCAAAAATTCTTCATGGAGATGGTGAATTGGAACGAGTTCTCCATGAAACAAAGTCAAAGGATTTTATGGTAGGTTCTTGTTCTTCCCTCTTTTGGAGTGCATTCCCCCAAATTTATGATGCTTTCCGAAATTGAATTTGAAACTTGATTGATTGATTAATTAATCTTGTCTTGCAGGGGAAAGGCAAGTTTGCACAGGGTGGGCTAGAGGTTCAATCAAGATCACTGAGCTTGTAATTAGATTAATATTTTGCTGTTGTATAAATTTTCTGTAAATAATAAAAATAGTCACAGTAAAATGGAAGAAACAATGCAATTTTGTTTTTCTTTTTGTTCAAATCCTCTTCAACAAGTTCCAAATATATTCGAATTTTGTGACATCAGCCTTATGTAAAATTTTTTGGTAATACTGGTTGGTGAGAAGTGCCCATGAGAGTGATTCTGAAGTGCTTTTCGAATCCCCGGGTGCATGTGACGAATAAAAAAGAAAAAACTTGCCTTTTCATAATTTATTCGATGGGGCTTTTGCCATTATTAAGAGTGCTTTAACATGTCCAAATTTTTTTAACTGTTTCATTGACGGATGACAATTGTTCGGGTCGGGTTTGGCCGAGCTCGAGCCCGGCCCGATAACACACATAAAAGTTCCGAGCCCGGGATAAACCCAATCGTTTTGGGCCTTTTGGCTTCGGGTCAGGCTTAGCATTAAGAAAAAATCTCGTCGCAAGAAGAGAAGCCATGGCAAACAACTGAACAAGTATTATTAGACCTAAAGAAGTGGAAAGCTTTCGATGCAATTTTTTCTTTTTTATTCTAAAGAAAATCAAATGATTTTGAATAAATAAAGAACGGCCAAAAAAATGGATAATTAAAATAATGAGTGAATGAGTGAAGATCCACTTTATGAGAGTAGTAAATTCTTGTGGATATAATCAAAACCGTTAGTGATAATTCAATAAAATTTGATAATAAGGTGAGCCAAAGCCTAGAAGGCTTCATCAAAAGGCATTGCCATTTGCCTTTTTCTGATAAAGGGCTTTTTATTTTTTTTCTTTCTTAACATAGACATTTTAATTAAATACGAATATTTTTGTAATTAAAAAATATTTGAAGTTTTTACTAAATTATATATTACAAGGGAATGATTTATTAATTGATAACAAATGAGTTATTAATTGATAAGAAATTTATTCATTGACTTAAAATTTCAATATAGTTGCAAACAAAAATTATAATTTTTTAATGTTTCTCGTAAACGCATTTTTTTAACAAAAAATTATGCTTATGTGATACTAAAAACGAATCCTTCAAAATTTTAGAATTTATTCTCGAGTCCAGGGAACGACAATTACAAAAGGTAGGGTCATTATCGTCCTTGCACATTCAAAATTTGGTATCATTTCATTTCAGCACTCGTACTCAAAGGTAATGCTACGTGTCAGATAGAAACAAATAGGGTTTCAGTTCACCCGCACTGATATGGTGTGTATGTAACAAAACAAGGAAAGGTGGTAACTAAAATGTAGGTTCTCATATTTAACAAAATTACAAATAGGAACCAAATGTGCAATTTCGTCCTAAATTTTGAAATAATCAACTTCAAAAATAAGTTGATGATTTGACTGGGAACTTTAGATTATTAAAACAACCAATTATTAAATAATTTTCCGTTTATGTTTGGTAAAACAATTATAAAAGCGCAGTTTATATGAACATCCACCAAATACCTGAATTTACTATAAATTTAACACATAAATTTTAAATATTAACAATTTTAATTCAAATTAAGAAAATGAATATAACATGAGTTAAACATGTATTTGAGCCTATTATGTACAAAGTTGGTCCAATATCAAATAATGAAATCATCGTTAAATGATGAATGATTTTTTTTTTAATTGTATGTATTATCTAAAAATCAGTCCTCGCCACATCTCTTAAAATTTTAACAATATAAGATCAATCAAATTGTCAATTAAACATGATTAATAAGAAGATTTTTTGGGTTGATTCGAAGAGAATGATTAGTGTAGTAGTTAATCAAAATTTTTATGTGGATTTTGAATTCTTCTAGATTTCATGAGGAGGTGCAAGTGAGAGAAGTCATGATAATACTCACCTCCACCAATGCTTGTTAAATATAGATTTGTTTGACCTTTTTTTTATGAGTCTGCTCTGTACATGGTCTAACCGCAAAGATAGTGGACAGATTATTACCCAAAACCTTAACAGAGTGTTGGTTAAAAATAATTGGTTGTGCTTCATATCTAGTATTTTTTAGGTTATCAAATGTCTTCATCATTCAACAATAATTAAGGGGATATGTGCTTTTTGGAATAAATTTCAATGTTAAGTGTGTTAATTATGAAAATAAATCAAAATTGTAGGGGTGCTCATAATCCAATTCAATCTACTCAATCTGTTTGATCCATAAGAATCTGATCCGTGAAAATCCTATCCGTGAATTGGTGGATTGGATTAGATTGAAAATTTAAAAATATGTAGTTGATAGGCTGGATATAGATTTACTTCTATAAATCCATAAAAATTTGTGAATCTGCAAAAAAAAAAAAACTATTTAATAAAAAATTAAACTTGTAAATATTTCATTATACTTACTAATAAATAAATAAGTTAAAATATAGTTACATTAACAGCATATTATATCTTATCCCATAATAATATAAAATAAAAATAATTAAATAAGAAAATATAACTTCCTAAGCAGTTAAATTTCATGTACTGATCTAAATAAATGATATTTTTTTCTTTTTGATTTGTTATATTTTGAAATTTTGAATGTATTTTCTAACTTTATTTAAATAATTAATTTATGTACATATTATTTTATTTTGAATTTGATCGGTAGTAAAATTATTTTGAGTAATGATACAACCACAAACTCTTGTACAAACTTATTTTGTACAAACTGACGTGGCATGATAAGATTGGTTGAATTAAATATCACTTAGCCCACATGATTTGTTTTTATTAATTTATATTTTCATTCAACCAATCTTATCATGCCACGTCAGTTTGTACAAAATAAATTTGTACAAGAGTTTGTGGCTGTATCATTACTCAATTATTTTTATATTAATTTTTTATTTAGTTATTTTGTAGATAGGACACGATTAAAATTTTTTAGCTTGCAAACCAATATGTAAAACAATCGATTAGAGATGGATTGAGTCAAACCCACATCTGATCCGCAGATGTATGTATTGGATTTTGATTGAATTTCATCAGTTTGTGGATTGGATTGGATTGGATTAAAAATTTATAATTTACAAAATCGTAGATTAGATATGGATTGATGTCCAATCCGTAAAATTTGATCTGCGAATACCTCTACAAATCTGTATCTTTTGTGAATGACATAACAATCGGTAATAATGATATTTCTTTAGCAACCAATGACTTCTATTCGTATTTTTTTTTCGGTCATGTATAATTAAATTTGTAATAAAAATAATGTAAAATTAATAGTTAATACATGGACGTTTTCGGATTCAATAGCAAACTCATATCCTTTACAAAGAAAATCTAAACTATATCCCTACATAAAATGTCCTGAAAATTTAAGTACATATGTAATTTATCAAATATAAAGGGACTCAAATGTTATCTGCAAAAGAGTGCAAAAGGGAGAAGAATAAGAAAGGAATCAACAAATCCGAAATGCCACTTTCAATTCAGCTTGTAAAGAAGCAACAGTGAGAAGAAGATATAGGGAGAGTGAGTATTGAGCGGGAGGAACAAACACAAAAATTCCCACAACCTTCTCTCTGATAGCGTCTCTTTCTATTCGATTCTGTATCTCTCTGTAATTATCGAATTCGTCGTCGTTTCGAAATCACATGTAGTATCGATTTCATTGTACGGACGGACGCTTCATTCGCAGTTCCTAGGGTTTACTCTCCTCAATTATTTTTGTTTGATTTTTTTCAATTTCTATACACTTGCGTCTGCAATATTATAATGTGACAAGATTCGCACGCCTCAGTCGAATTTATTTTATTTTATTTAAATTTATATTTGGAATTTGGTATTTATTTAAAAAACATTTCTATAGATATATTTTCCTTTCTTAATATAAATTATTTAACGTTGATCCTTTGTTTCGTTAGCTCATATTATTTGTATGAATTTCTTAGGGTTTGTTATTTATGTGTGTGTGTGATTGATTGATAATTAATTAATAATATTATCCTTTGTTTTTGTGTTGCGTAGGTTGTAAAATAAGAGAGCATTGTGTGATTACAACATTGTGCATAGCATAGTTGAAAGCTAAAGCAGATATGGCAAATTTGCAGATGGCTGCTATTCTTGAAAAGGTAATGTTTGTTATTTAACTGTTGTTGATTTGGTCTAATATAATGATTGATATAATTAATGTGTGTTTTGGTGTGGATATGTTATGTGTCTTATCATTTTGTGATCCTTGCCTTGTTTACAGATTACTGGTAAAGATAAAGATTTTAGATACATGGCAACATCTGATTTGCTGAATGAATTGAACAAGGAAAGCTTCAAGGCTGATGCAGATCTCGAGGTTAAGCTATCTAATATAGTTGTACAGCAGCTTGATGATGTTGCTGGGGATGTTTCTGGATTGGCTGTCAAATGGTATATTACTCTTGAAAGTTATATTTGGTGTTTTTTTACCTTGTTTGATTCATTTGTGTCACTTTAATGCATTCTAAGGCCTTTCGGGGTAAAAAGGAAAAAAAGAAAGAAAGAAATTTTGACATGAGAACCTCAAATGTTGTTTACTTACAGCACTTTAGTGGTTGTTTTGTTTTGCTATGTCCAAGTGGAAAAAAATAAAGGAGAAAGAAGAGGAAAAAGAGTTGCTACCCTGATAAAGCTGTTATCCCTTGTGTTGTCTATTTTTATGTCATGTCTTAATGTGGTATTGCAGTCTTGCTCCATTGGTGAAAAAGGTGAGTGAGCCACGTGTTGTGGAGATGACTGATAAATTATGCATTAAGCTCCTAAATGGGAAAGATCAGCATCGTGACATTGCTAGCATAGCATTGAAGACTATTATTGCTGAAGTCACCACTTCATCTCTTGCTCAATCTATTCATACTTCGCTAACTCCACAGTTGACAAAAGGAATTACTCTAAAGGTGAGTTGCTAAAATAGACTGGGCTATCTTTCTGGCCGCTTGAGAAGTTTTGGTCAAATTTGGATATGACATTATGTTTTTATTTGGAAAATGTGCTTTTTATCTAAATCACTTGTCCACATGTTAATGGGTCTGGGCTTCGTTATGGTGGTCAAGGAATGTTTACAGACGGTTTATGTCCTAGGTTTGGAAGTTTCAAGTGAAAAAGAGAAGTCCTATAGACTCAACTTATTTTTGTACATAGTTTTAGAAAGTGGATGCGTACATGACTTGGTTGCTCAATCACTTAGCTGTGGATTTTAGATATTCAATTTTGTAAGGTCCCTTGTTTCCGTGCTGTTTCCGTGCATTATATGCTGCAAAGGGGTTATGCTATCCTACTTATCCTGTTGTTTGCTTGCATCTTAAATCCCTAAATTTATCTGTGGACTGTATACCACAGAATTTATTTGATAATTAGGACCAAAATTATGGTTACAAGTTCACACAGTCAAAAATTCTCAATCTTGGTTCGAGTTTGGAGAACTCTGGTTGTTCAAAGATTGCTGTAGAAGTGAACTTTGTGTGCACAGAAAAATGAGGTTCTTGGAAAGAAAACTGAAATTTAGGTAACAATATCCTTAGATTTGCTGGGAAATATGTAGAGGCTATTTGGAAACTTTTAAATTAGTTGGTCTAGTTACTGCTTGACATTATGTGTATATTTTTTTCGCTGTTTATCACATCTTGTGATTGGTTTTGACTTAGCTGTTTGGTGTTCTTAATGCCTTTCCCACCTCTCTTCCTATAGGACATGAACACAGAGATTAGATGTGAGTGCCTTGATATTTTATGCGATGTCCTTCATAAGTTTGGAAGTTTAATGTCAAATGATCATGAGCGGCTGTTAAGTGCACTGTTGCCTCAATTGAGTGCCAATCAAGCCAGTGTCAGAAAGAAATCAGTTTCGTGCATTGGTAAGATGAATGATCTATCGGCAGCTGGTTTCATCTCTAGGTTAACATTGAAGCCATTTTGAATGATGTAGCAATCCAGTAACAGAGATATCTGACTTGAACAACTTCTCTGTTTTTAGCATCTCTTGCATCAAGCTTGTCAGATGATTTGCTGGCAAAAGCAACCATTGAAGTTGTTCGTAACTTGAGAAGTAAGGGGGCAAAACCTGAAATGATTCGTACAAACATTCAAATGGTTGGTGCCTTAAGGTAATATTATTATAAGTTTCTTCTATGTGGTTCCTATATTTGCTTTTTCCATGTTCATATCTTGGGGGAAGTGGGTGAAATTCCATGAAGAAAAAAGGTAAAATGTATAACTGTATGTTGGAATGTTAATGGTTAAATGTGGAATATTACAGATGCAATTTTTGAATGAGTGTTAATATACTTGTTTGCATGCATATTTCATCTGGCTTCTTATAGTACGTTCATTATCAATTATGAATATATTATTGCTGATGTTTTGTTTTAATGTTTTTCTTCCTTGTAAATTGAAAGTTTCTTTAATTATTATGCTTTTGTTTCTTAAGCCGTGCTGTTGGATATCGATTTGGACCCCATCTTGGAGACACAGTGCCGGTGCTTATCGATTATTGCACAAGTGCATCAGAGAATGACGAGGAGCTTCGTGAATACAGCTTGCAGGTACATTCGCCTCACACCTCCCCCCCCCCCCCGGGCGCCCGCACGCACACACACACACACACACACACATGGATGCTCCTGAGGGCAACGTTGCTCACCTTATGGTGAGTGACACCTCCGGTTGCTGCATGGTTACAACACATCTATATGTTTGCTTCATGAGGTAGTGCATGATCACATGGGAAATTCCATACATGTATGAACTGCATACCTTTCTTTTTTGAGGCTGTATTGTTTATTTATGTCTTTCAATCTATCAAATTTTGAATGCAGGCATTAGAAAGTTTTCTGCTAAGATGCCCTAGAGATATTTCTTCCTACTGTGATGAAATTCTTCATCTTACGCTGGAATACCTGAGTTATGACCCAAATTTTACTGATAATATGGAGGAAGATAGTGATGATGAGGCTTATGAGGAGGAGGAAGAAGAGTATGACACTCATTGTTTACTATTAATATCTGCATGGTAGATTTGTTGCTTATCTGCATCCATTATTGCTGTGTAGCGAGAGTGCAAATGAATATACAGATGATGAAGATGCCAGTTGGAAAGTTCGAAGAGCAGCAGCTAAATGCTTGGCAGCTTTAATTGTCTCTCGTCCTGAGATGTTGTCAAAGTTATATGAGGAGGTACATCTGTGATATTATTTTGGAATATATTTATTTGGATTAAAACAATGAATTTCTTATGCATTGATTAATATCTTTTTCATTATTTTGCTGTGGTAGCCTCAGTAAAAAGTTTGATTTGTTGTTGAGATTTGAATTTGAATTTATTGCTGTTTTATTCTTTACGAAAAGCATCGTAGCTGGGTACCCTAAAGGCAAGAACTGACATTAGTCTGCTGGCAGTGTCTTGGGTGTTTCTTTGTCTAGGGGCTTCTAGAATTTTTTGAGTTTAGGGTCTAGAATCATGGGAGGAGGGCTTACAAAGAACGGATATAGTATAATTTGATGGCTGATTGCTGGTATGTACTGGCCAACTAAAAGTTGTATTTTTGGGGTCTGTTTTGTGTTTCGATTGATGGGATTACTAGAGAAAAATATGTTGTTAGTTAGGGTTATGATGCCAGCAATAGAATATAGTTTTGTGGTTGGAATAGTTGATTATGCTAAGTCTGTGCTGTTTTAGTGCAGTAGATGTTACACACGAAATAGGAAATTTGTTGAATGTTGGAATTTGATTTGTTGGGTCTTGTGTTTGATGAACTGTTTGCAATTATTTGAAGGTGAAGGGTTTTGTGAGATTAAATAGAGAAAGAGAGGAAAGAGGAAAGACAAATCGAGGATGATGGAAGAAGAATTAGAATGAGAACAATTACATGAAAACTGTCAAGGTTCAGATTGAGATTTGACTTTTTTCCCAATGATACTAGGCTCTCGACCATGAGCTATAGAAATTGAACTGCTGAAAGATAAAACTAAAGATTATTACCACAACAGAAAACCAAAGAAGGTTGATGAACCCTGGGAAAATACTAAATTACCAGAAAACTTCTAAGTCTAAAACCAAATAAACTAAAAATTGGACTGATGATACTTATTCCTGTAAAAAGGACATCTCTTTCATTATGTAGGCTATGGCTTCGAATGTTGGATGTTACTTTTAGAATCATGAAATCGTATGCGATTGTTTATTTATTTATTTTCTCATAATTGTGTTCCTACAGTTACAATGTAAATTGCTGTCAGAAATATGGATTTATGCTTTGCCATTCTTTTTAAGTAGACAGCTTATTGAAGATGCCGTGCTCTTATTTTGTAGGCATGTCCAAAGTTAATTGATAGGTTCAAAGAAAGGGAAGAAAACGTGAAGGTACGCTTAGTAACCTTTATTTTCTAAACTTATTATATTACTGTGGCATTGTTATCCAACATTCTACTCCTGCAGATGGATGTTTTCAATACATTTATTGAGCTGGTGCGTCAAACGGGTAATGTAACAAAAGGGCAGATTGACAATAATGAATTGAAGTGAGTTCCTTTGATCCTTGAATTGCCAAGTTACTTGAAGTTTCCTCTTGATTTTACTTCTTTTTAAACTTGTTTAGTTTAGTTCTAGATTCATTTATGCTTACTCTCCAATTGGAAGAATGAGAAGCATAGAGATGGAATCTAGTCATGTTGCTCAAGAGATGGGATGTATTTTATAAGCATGTTCCTTTTACTTCCATTTTTCTGTATTTTTCTCAAGCATTTTTGTAATTGCTCTGGTAGATAGTTTTTAAAAATTTACTTGAACATTGTTCTGAACTTTTTAGAATAGCTAGGTCAGTTTTTGTTCGACTTCTAGATTTTGATTGCAAACCTAGGGGAGTTGTAGTAGTGATATCATTAGAGATCACGGCTACTTAGATAGTCTCAGTTGAACTTTTATGACATTTGTCGTTTTATGTTAGTTCAAATGGCACTGGTGTTTCCTAAGTTAATCTTGGTTTCAACTATAGGCTGGTTAGATAAATTGATCGGTCGATGTAATGGAATCTTTATTTACAATTTCTTCTTTTCTTTAAAAAAGCAGTTGAATTGGATAATTTTGGAGGATTTTGTAGAAGGTTCTTCATCCTCCTACTTTTCCCTTGGAAACTTAACCTAAGATTTCATGCATTGATATAGATTTGTTTAACGTTTGACATCTTACCTTTTCACCATGTTTTAGCAAAAAGGATACTTTTACTTTCCAAACTTTGTGCCTGTTGTTTTTTTGTCCAACTGATTTAGAATTAATGTCAGTGTGCAAGAGGTTTCCCCAAGAATTTTAATACCTAAATTTCAACTCTAATATTTTATTGCCTGTAATGATTTTTGAATATATATTACATCTTCTGGTTCATATAGCTTCGAGGTCCAAAATGCATTTACTTTTTGCTGAGCCATTCATATACATTTTTTTTTTGTTTTTACATTCATTATTGTTGTGGTTTCCTGCTTAGTATTTATATGTTGATGCTATTGATGTGTAAATATAATTGGCAATATTATGTAGTCCAAGATGGTTATTGAAGCAAGAAGTGTCAAAGATTGTTAAATCAATAAATAGACAGCTGAGGGAGAAATCAATTAAAACAAAGGTAAGAATTGATGATATCTATTATGGGTTGTTGGCCATGCGTTCATTATCACTAATAAGTGTCTTGCGTGTTAGCAGGTTGGTGCATTTTCTGTTTTGAGAGAACTTGTGGTTGTCTTGCCAGATTGTCTTGCAGACCACATTGGATCACTCATTCCTGGGATTGAAAGGTCCTTAAATGTGAGCAAAAATGTTTCTCGTTTACATGAGTTATGGGCTTGTGCAGATTTCTTTTTGATGCTGAAGTTTTGACTTACTCTCATTATTTTTCTTAATCCAGGACAAATCTTCTACTTCAAATTTGAAAATCGAAGCTCTTACTTTTACACGATTGGTGTTGTCTTCACATTCACCTCCTGTTTTCCACCCTTACATCAAGGTGAGATCGCTGTTTACTTGTTTTTTTAATTTGTTTTGTGTATCAAGTTTTCTTTTCTATATGCATAATTTTATTTCTATTGAAATGACTTCCTCTGCTCCTATCTTATGCCCATCTGTCTATGGCTATATGCTTATGTAGTCAAAGGCAGAAGACTTTCTTGATATGGTTCACTTCTATGCATGACAGTTAAGTTAGTCCCATTGCACTCACAAACTTCATCCCATTCCACCTCTGTGAATGGGAGTCCTTCAGAAATGGATTGTTTTTCAGAAGAATAAGAGATAGTCGAAAACTTTCTTTGGTCTAGTGCTGTCATGTTTTTTTGACATGTTGACGTTTTATTAATGCCGATGTTTGTGCACAGATTGATTAGGAAAAAAATGAGAGATATTGATACTTCAACTTTTGGGTTGCAATTTTGCAATTACTGAATCTATTTATGGAAGATAGCTACCATATTTGTTGTTCAATTGATGATATGAAATTTTTGTGAGGACGAACGTTCTTCTTTATCTGAAAGAAACCGTGAAAGAAAGTTGGTCATTTGGTGCATGGACTCGATCTCTGATTTCTATGAGAACTGAATTTAAATTCTGGTATCTACTAATATTAAGGTTTTCATCTTCACTGGTAATGTGACAAAAGTAATAATAATCCATTGTCTATTGGTCCTCATTTTTCATTGAGTTCTCTGTTTGTTGTGTCAGTTATTTTCCTTTACTAGTTTATTCTGTTTGAAGTGTGTGGGCATGGGGTTTGTATGACAAAATGCCTGATGTTATTGCAGGCTCTTTCTAGTCCTGTTTTAGCTGCTGTTGGTGAGCGTTATTACAAAGTCACTGCTGAGGCTTTAAGAGTGTGTGGGGAACTTGTCCGTGTTCTCCGCCCAAGTGTGGAGGTGAGAATGTTTGGCATTCTCTGCACTTCAGGGTCTTGTTCGGCTATTATCAAATTATTTAAATGGATTTTGTGTTGCAGGGCCTTGTTTTTGATTTCAAACCTTATGTTCAACCAATTTATAATGCCATAATGTCGCGCTTAACAAATCAAGATCAAGATCAGGTCAGAAGAATTTCCTTTGTCCTCTTACTTTCATTTTTAATATATTTCTGTTTCTTTTATCTTAATGGGTATGATTATTGAATTATTATTATTATTATTTTTACCAAGGCTTCTCTGATATCTCGTGATTTCCTTCTTCAGGAGGTTAAAGAGTGTGCTATTTCTTGTATGGGACTTGTCATTTCTACCTTTGGTGATAACCTTGGAGCAGAATTACCTGCATGCCTGCCTGTACTTGTTGACCGGATGGGAAATGAGATAACTAGACTCACAGCTGTCAAGGTTCGTCTGCTAAGAGTGTATTGATCACATGATTCTCCTATGTCGACCTCCTATTTTGTTTTTATATGTTGGCCTCGATTGTTAAAGCCTTATAAAGTTTTCTGTAACCATTACCGAGCCTGGTCTCTGAAATTAATTTATGAGAACAATATGAATTGTACCGTGGTCTTGTACTGTTCTTCTGATGAGATGGTGAAACATTGACTTCGAAATATTATGACTCTGTGCTATCGTGATGTTCCCTTCCTGCTCTCGTAGATGATGAAAGCATGCATTTTAATTGAAATGAATTGAGGATTTTCTGTTGTCTTCATTTTAAATTGAGTGAAGAACTAGTGGCTTTTGAAATTTTTGCTGTCACTGGAAGATAAATAAATACAAAAGAAAGTGAGAGCAGTGTGTTTTCACTTTCTTTCGCTGGTGTGTTATTTTGTTTTTAGTGTATAAGTATTTATGCAAACCTCTCTAACATCATAATAGCTTCCCACACCTGCTATGTAGGATAATTTTGTGTGAGCGCCAAAAAAATGATGGTTTTTTGAGAATTAGATTGTGCGCAACTGGGAAATCTTCAATTTTGAGTGAAGGCTCAACTTCTCTGTTGACAGCGTGGCTGTATCTGTAGCCAGTTCCCACCCCCTACCACCCTTCCTGCCATTTGCTGGGCTCTGTTGCAATATTTTAAGGGTGTATTTGAATTGGCTATGGTTCAACTTGCCTCACTTCAGAGTTAGTAGGGATTAAGGCATTATTGGTTTGAGTAAAAATGTGTAGGCTTTCAATAGTACACTGTGGTACAGGCTGCTATTTTGATTACTATGGAGTCAAATTTTTGCTAAACCTTTGTAGGCTGGATGCTTAAAAGTGTTCCTCAATGGATCTGTTATGTGGATGCAAGGTGGACATTGTGTTTACTGTGTTTTCTTTAGTATTATGGATGACTCACTAAAGTTTTATTGAATTCAGAGTTTTGGGAGTTTTGGAAAATTAAGTTTTTTAAATGGTTTTATTTAGTAATTTTCTGGTTGCTCAGACCTTAGTTTGTGAATACAGGCATTTGCTGTCATTGCTGCCTCCCCACTCCATATAGATCTAACATGTGTTTTAGAGCATGTAATTGCCGAATTGACTGCATTCCTGCGAAAGGTATGGGGCCTTGTTTATTTGCTATGGAATTTGATGATTTGCCTTTGGAGATTACTTATTTTGCTTTTTTTTTTTGTTTCGTTTTTTGTTGTGGGTGTTTTTTTTGTGTGGGGGGGGGGGGGGGTGTTGTAATAGGCTAATCGAGCTCTGAGGCAGGCTACCTTGGGGACAATGAATTCCCTAGTTGTAGCTTATGGTGATAAAATTGGTGCATCTGCTTATGAAGTTATCATCGTGGAACTTTCAACACTGATAAGGTTTTCTCTTCTTTTGGGATTTTCCAAATATTTGAAATGAACAAGTGCTATTTTATTGTTTCTCAGTCATAGTTCTCTTGGTTTGCCTGTGTATCAGTGACTCGGACTTGCATATGACTGCTCTTGCCTTGGAACTTTGCTGTACCTTAATGGCTGATAAGAGGTCAAGCCCTAATGTTGGTTTAGCTGTTAGGAATAAAGTTCTTCCTCAGGCTCTAGCTTTAATCAAAAGCTCATTGCTGCAGGGTCAAGCACTCGTGGTACTTTGCATATTCCTGGAGTTTTTTCTTTGTTGTCCCAAATGATTCAATGTTTCTAATCTTTGTTTGGTTGATATTGTAGGCTTTACAGAGCTTTTTTGCTGCTTTAGTTTATTCTGCAAATACGAGTTTTGACACTCTGCTGGACTCTCTTCTTTCAAGTGCTAAACCATCTCCACAGTCGGGAGGTGTTGCAAAACAGGCTATGTACTCAATAGCCCAGTGCGTAGCTGTTCTCTGCCTGGCTGCTGGTGATCAGAAGTGCTCATCCACTGTGAAGATGCTTACTGACATCCTTAAAGATGACAGCAGCACTAATTCTGTATGTCTATTTTCTATTAACAGACTTTTATGATTTATTGATGCTCTATTTGAGCTGACAGAGACTGAAAGGAAGATGATGATGGGGCATGGTTTTATCTTTGGTTTGTATCCTTTGTCGGTTTGTTATACTTTGCCCGGTGCATGGATGGTATGGAATGATTTAACACTAAAAATTAATGCTGAAGAGAATAGAATTTTGCTATAAAATTAAGACTTGGGTTTTATAACAGATTGGATTATTAATGCTTTCGCAAACTTTGCTTTTAATTTTAATGATGCATTTGCTATTTTAGGAGCATATACTACATACATACCCATACAGTATGATTCTCTTATTTTTGGAGTATTCTTTTGATTTACTGTGCTCTATAAGTGCATTTAATGTTGCTTTTTAGGCCAAGCAGCACCTTGCCTTGCTATGTCTGGGGGAGATTGGGAGAAGGAAAGATCTGAGCTCGCATGAGCATATAGAAAATGTTATTATCGAGTCTTTCCAGTCTCCTTTTGAAGAGATAAAGTCTGCCGCTTCTTATGCTCTTGGGAACATAGCCGTTGGTAATTTATCCAAGTTTTTACCCTTTATCTTGGACCAGATCGATAACCAGCAGAAGAAACAATATCTCTTGCTTCATTCGCTGAAGGAGGTAACTATATGCTAGGAGTCTATATCTGAAGTGGATGTTGTTTTGAAAACAGTATCTATGCTTTAATTTCTAAATTTTTCTTCATACAGGTTATAGTAAGGCAATCTGTAGATAAAGCAGAGTTCCAGGATTCTAGTGTTGAGAAGATACTTAATCTACTATTTAATCATTGCGAAAGTGAGGAAGAGGGTGTCCGCAATGTAGTAGCTGAGTGCTTGGGTAAAATTGCACTTATTGAACCAGCAAAACTAGTTCCTGCACTCAAGGTACCTGACTGTCAAAAAAAAAGTGGCTGTTTTACTCAATATTACTGTAACATTGACACTTTACGCAACATATTCCTTTGCTCTGTTTTGTTTCTGTCCTGCAGGTGCGAACAACCAGTTCAGCTGCATTTACTAGAGCAACAGTTGTTATAGCAATAAAATATTCTATAGTTGAGCGGCCTGAGAAGATAGATGAGATTATATTCCCTGAAATCTCATCATTCCTTATGCTTATCAAAGACCAAGACAGGGTAATACTCATCTTTTTGATATGCTAGTGAACTTATATGGATTGTTGATTGGCTATTAATTGAGGCATCAAACCTTACGGTTTCTTATTTGATGTGGATGTGCAGCATGTCAGGCGTGCAGCTGTATTGGCTTTGAGTACATTTGCTCACAATAAGCCTAATTTGATCAAGGGTCTTCTTCCAGAGCTGCTGCCACTTCTTTATGATCAAACCATTGTTAAGGTAACTTAAGAATTAAACTGAAGATTGTACAGTTAGGATGGATCCTCTTGAACTTGTCTCTTATATAGCAATATAGCCACTTGATGAGTGGTTGGGATTTGGGAAATAAATTTAGCGTAATACATGGAGTTGGAATTGTCATTAATAAAATTTGCTAATGGTCTTGTGATCGTCAAAAGAACTTATTTGATTTCTTGATCTGAATTAATTTTGCAATCCCTATTATTCTCAATTTCTTATTCTATAACCTTGGACTGTTGCAGAAAGAACTGATAAGAACAGTTGATCTTGGCCCTTTCAAGCACACCGTGGACGACGGACTTGAATTGAGGAAAGCAGCATTTGAATGTGTCGACACATTGTTGGATAGTTGTCTTGATCAAGTGAACCCTTCATCTTTCATCGTTCCTTACCTCAAATCGGGCCTGGAGGGTAAGATAGCTAACATGGTATTTTAAAGATGGACTGACCCCTTTTTTTTAGGCATCATTTTTTTTTGGGGTTGGGGGGGGGGGGGGGGTTTGTAGACATTCAGATTGCTGGGTTTTAGTGCCTATTTCAATTATATTTTTTCTTTTTCCGAGTTAGATTTAACCTGAGATTTCCATTAACATGTTTGTTAGAAGTCAGCTTTTTGCATGTAAGTTACCATTTGAGTTTGAAAGACGATTCCATTTTGCTTCTAACTTCTAATTTTGGAAGATTTTGAAGAACATTGGTCTTTAATTGATTTCCACTTTCCACTACATGCTTTGGCTGTTAGCTCTTGGCTGTTAGCTCTTGGCTAATGTGACTTTTGCTCTTGCTCTTACAGATCATTATGATGTTAAAATGCCTTGTCATCTTATCCTCTCAAAGTTAGCAGATAAATGTCCATCTGCTGTATTAGCAGGTTAGTAATGTAACTGATTAAACTTGGAAGACTGAATTTGATTCAAAGATTCTGAGACTTGAATGTGCTGCAGATTTTCTTAATCTCATGTATACTATTATTACTTTCAGTGTTGGACTCATTGGTGGATCCTCTCCAAAAGACTATCAATTTTAAGCCAAAGCAAGATGCTGTCAAGCAAGAAGTCGATCGTAATGAAGACATGATTCGCAGTGCACTGCGAGCAATTGCGTCCTTGAATCAAATAAGGCATGTTTTTTTGCTTTGTTAATAAAGCCACATGTTTCTGCTATCATTTAGCTTACTCGCGATCATTGCTCGTTGATTAGTTTACTGGAGTGAGCAACAACAGTTTACTTACAATGAAGCTTCTTGTGTATACTTGTTTTGCAGTGGAGGAGATTGCAGCATGAAATTCAAGAGCCTTATGAGTGAAATTTCGAAATCACCAATGCTATGGGAGAAGTTTTATACCATCCGGAATGAGTGAGTCGATTTGTCCTTGCAATTGAACCGTAACATATCAAACTCTCCCGACAAGGAATGAAGAGGAGTATATTGCCTGTTGTGGGGCCTGCAGAGAACGACCCTTAGGGAGAAATCAAGTGGGAAAGTTGGTCCCTGTTTGATTGATGTACATGTACAAAGGGCATTTGATAATTTTAAAAATTTTGCTTGAAGCAGCAGCAGCGGCAGCAACTTATTATAGAAAAGAACCTCATGATGATTGTGTTAATTGTATAGGGTCAAGTCCACTGCCCTCATCGTTTCATGATCTCATTTTTCATTGTGATATTTTAACCTAGTTTTTACCATGCATTTTTGCATGAATAGAAAAACAGATGTCTTACGGCATTTGAGGCAGATGACACCCAATTAGTTTGCATTGGCTCGACTTATATAAGGTGATGGAATCTAATTTGGTTCTCTCACAGGAAATTAATCATATCATGTTGATGGGGCAGGACAGTCCAATTATAAGTTGCTGTGGGTGAAACCAATCATTGTAAAATTAAGTTCATGGCACAAATGGTGACGTGATTGGAA
Source organism: Citrus australasica (assembly GCA_029618585.1). Lineage (NCBI taxonomy): Eukaryota > Viridiplantae > Streptophyta > Magnoliopsida > Sapindales > Rutaceae > Citrus > Citrus australasica. The sequence goes on from JARCIV010000005.1 coordinate 1,317,358, forward strand.
GATAATATCAATTCAATGCGGTAATGTGGTGGTGCATTCTGTTTCTGTTGCGTCTTTGCTCTCATTTTCCTTCTGAAAAGGTCCTCAGTCTGGGGAAATGGTTTAAACTCACCCAATGACTAGTTTCAAACGTTTTAACGTAAAAGATTTTGATGAGCATCAATGAAATGTATTCTATAGTCCTTCGTTTGAACTTGCCGTGCAAACATTTAGGGGGAATATCATTCGTGTCTACCATATATTAAAATGAAATTGCGGATGGACCATAGAATATAATCTCGTTTCATTTTCTCCACCCACGAATGCAACATTGAAAACATGGAAATATCATTCCTGTCTCGCATATGTTTAGCTGGTACTCTGTATTCCGTTACAATGGCTAACCGAACAAAAACAGGTTCATCAAGTCGAACATAGAAAAAATACTACTAAATACTACAAAATTAAATCTTCTCTATAGACGGAAGACAAATAGTGTCAGTATCTGAACATTCACTTGAGTTATAAATCCTAGCACAGGCAACTCATTTACTTTATGTAAATAGAACAAGTCCCTGGCAAGTATACAAAAAACATGAAAGATTAAAAGGGAACTTGAGAGTCTAATCATCAGTATCGGCAATTCCACCTCCCTTTAGATGCAAGTGCTTTTCCCTCTTCTGAAAATCTGTCAAGCCCTTTCCGCTTCCCGTTACACCAACCTTACCATAAGGATCATCTGGAGACTTGAAGATGCTCTCTCGTTTGCGCCCAGAGAAGAAACCAACCTGGGAGTGCATATAGAAGAAATACCAGTAAGTATACGTTGAGAAGTCAGAAAACGCAAAAACATCTATCATCATACCTTCTTAGTCTTGCCTTTCGTTGTCTGGAACTGCTGCCATGCATTTTGACGTTTATTTTGGGTTACTTCAAGTTGCTCGAATCGCATCTTTGACTTAAAAGCATGTATCTTCTTACGCTTTGCCGCTTTCTGCGAATATATAACTGTTAGAAAGCATCTTCAAGGATAAGAAATCATAGATTGAAAATCATCAGTTAAATCCGTCGAAGTGAGAAGAGGGATTTCATAAGGTACGGCAAAAGCCACAGGCTCCATTTTATCTAATAATTTAGGGAGCATGTTACAGAATAAGAAAGCAGGAAATTGACGGAAAACATATACAATAAGGCTTTGCTGAAAACCACCTACCACATCCTCCGGATCATCGGGATTTATATGAAGTTTTGCTGGCAAGCTTTTAGACTGAAAGTCAGATGCAGCAGCTTGTTCAATCTTCCGTTTGATAGCTAGTTTAGTAGCTTCAGCTACCTTCTCAGCTTCCACCAATAGATTGACAGGCCTTACATTGGCAGGGTCCACCTGGAATTTGCAGCCAATAAAATGTAACGACAGCACCTTCCTTTTTATTAAATAACCAAACCAAAATAAAGAGACAATTACCTCTTCCTTATTTCCCCAACTGTCATAAGTAACATAGTAGCCATTCGGCGTGATTGCCTCAATAGTGGCATCATACCTGGACATTCAACTAATCAAAAAAAGGGAAAAGAAGGTAAAGCAAATGAAAATAAAGAATCCAAAAACATAAGTAAGATTAGTTCAGCGTTTTATACAAACCATTCCCCATCTTCACTATATACAGCTTGAACTTTGGTGCCCACTGCAAGCTTCTCTTGATTATCAGATATGCTTCCTGATTCCTACATGTAAAAAGGGACATCATTCGTACAATATGTAGCTGAAATGCATTCATGTTTATCATAAAAGATAAATAAAGTGTTCTACAGAATTTTTTTTCAGCTGTAGCACTGGCAATAGCGTTAAAAATTCAGATACTGAAGCCCTCATGAGCGAACAAATTTCGCTGTCATAGCAACATGATAATGCACAAGAAGCCAATTATATATAAAAGCCAGGTAATTGAAAAACAAAAATATATGCCTATATAAGTTAACTCAGGTAGAGTTAAGCCATTAAAGTATACATTTGGTAAATTTCATAAATAAATTATTTACCAAACCAGTCAACGTGAATTTTGCTTCCATGAAAGTATAAAGCATATTTCTAAAGAACAAAACAATATAACATCCAAAGGATGTTAACTTACTGTTTTATTCTCCTTAGACTGGAGTAAATTAGGAGATGCACTGGCACTTGTCCCAGTTTCAGATACAGAAATAGCATTTTGCTTTGCAGTTGCAAGGAGTTCCTCTGTCAAGGCAATCACCTGCATTCTTAAATCTTTTAGCATAGATATGATACAAGAAAAAGACACAAAACTAGCATTGTAAAGAGCATCTCATTGTCAAAATTCGAACTTAGAATCTCATTGTGACATCTGAAATCAGGTGAGAGAGAAGCAGACTGGTCGTCACCACACATAGCACCACCTGCAAAGGAACCAAGATAGAAGTGATGTGCATCTTGTTGAGACTCTAAACTTTCACATATAGCTCCAACAATTCTTTTTTCATTCTGCGTGAAGTCCCCATTTCCGGAGAATAAGAACTTTATTTCATTCAACATAAAAACCATCCTCACCTTTTCAACACTTAAATGAAAAAAAATCTCCACGAAAGCCATTAGCAGTTAAATTGTTGCTTCTTTGAGCAACATGTCGATCCTTCAAAAGAGAGAGGGAAGAGAGATGATAGAAAGATCTACACAGATAACCTAGACATCTAAAGGGATTTCATGAATTTGTACTGCTACATGATTACCACCTATTCCCAATGCAGTACCCTGACTATGAGCATAAGCAACAGATTCACGGGGAAAGAATCCCACATACTCATAATATGTGAGAAGGCAAATAATTTGAAAAAGATAATTTTACAAGAGAGAACAATGTAAAAGGAAACAATCATAAGAGTCACCTCAGACAGCTCCTTTTCCATGTCAGCATATTCAGAGTTTCCAGGATCATGAACCAACAGCTCTCTGACCTAATTCCACATCATGGGAGAGAAGTTATTACCAAGAAAAATATGTAGACAACAAAAAGTAACATTAGCATACACAGGTATTTGGCTTGTGACTTAGGCAAAAGATAATGATACATCATAAGAATCACACTATCCCAGAATGCCGACTTTTAACTTATAATGGTAAGAAATACAGTAGCCCAAAAAATTAAACCAACTAGAATACAATAAGTATTCTGAGTGTGCAATTGACCATTAATTTAATTGATAATTCACCATCAAATTACTTAAGAATCACAAAGAGCATACTTAATTACCTAACTATTCATTTACAAACAATTCAACAAATAGCAAATACTAATGAATAATCATAACCCCATAATCATCATTAGAAACCCTAATTCAGTTCCGTTTCTATAGAATTCGAGAAACCTAATCCCAATCCACAAATTTTCAGATACCCATTACAGAATTTACAAAATTAAGTTAAAAAATCAAAATTAAAAATTTCAATTCACCACGAAACTAAAACTATAAGAACACAAGCAATATAGCACCTGTTGAAGCTGCTCTTCATAAGTAGAAAGATTTGAAAAGAGCTCTTCAATGCTCAGCTCTTCTGCTCCTTGCATTTTTATTAACTCGATTAACTTTGTGAATCGAAAATTAAAGAAGATGGAATTACAGCAAGACAGGCAGAAAGCGAAAATTGAAGAGAATTGAAGCGAGATATATATCTCGGAGTTGAAACTCGAAACCCTTTTCGAAGGAAAGCTAAAATTTTTATTAGATATTATATTACTTTTTGAGATGGGCCTCCAGATTTAGGCCCAATTACATTTGTATTGGGTCTTCCCAGAAGGTTTTTGGGTCCAATATATTCAGTATTGGACCCAAGATTTGTTGTGTTTAGGCCAAAACAAGCGTGAGCTGGGGGCACATTATGGTATCTTATTTCCTCACTCAATATTTTTTCGGGAATGAAATTATGTGGCCGATAGTCGAGCCTATTTGGATTTTGGAGTTATCTTGTATTAATTATACTTTTTGTTTCTAATTTTAATATTAATTAAAAACGTAGAAGGATTAGCAAAATACAAATTAATTTTTAACTCATATTTCTCTAAAATTTAAATTGGGTGACCAGCGAAATAAAACTGCTTGTAAACCACTCAACAAAATTACTAATTATACTTTATTATATAATGAACTCTTCTTGATGCTATTATAAGGAGTCTGTTTAAGACACTTGACATTTATTTTAGGTATCAATATGATTCTCTTAATTAGTTTTGTTCTTTCTTGAAGTGTTTATCAATCTTGCAACATGGTACTTCTTGAAAAAGAAATAACGAGATGCTGGTGTGTTGAACCTCGCAGAACCACTAGGGCTAGGAAGCCTAATCCAAAGTATCTGGCAGTTCTAGATGTGAGCAATACTAATGACATGGGGGCTAAAAGGCTTGGTCAAGTGTTGGATGCATAAAGGACCAAGTCTTGTGCTGGAAAATCTCTGTATCTTACTAGTAACTTCAGTAGTTGAGTTAAAATAGGAGTTAACAATTGTTTTGCTTTATTATTTAATAAGTTGTAAAACAAGAAATTGGGTAGCTTGAAAAATAAGATTTTTCATTGTGGTTTACTCCAAACCCGAATTGGAGAACACTGAGATAACAAGAGAATTATCAGATTTATTGATTCTTATTGCTGAGATAAGAATCTTCTTCCATTCTATTTTGAGTTCTAACATAGTGCCAAGGGTTACAAAAGTTAAGCCATTGTATCACTTTGGTGCCACTTTTTACTATCAATCGAGTGAGATTTGGAAGAAGTGTTAATGTGAGTGATTGGTTCATTGTTACGGGAGCAATCACTTTCATCTGATCATCGTTGGTATTAATTTGAGGAGTTCTTAAATTTTAATACGGATTAAATCATTTGTTGAAACACACCTAATTTTTCTACTTTCTGTGTTCATAAGAAGGCATACGTGGCAAGTAATGAGCCATCGAATAAGACCGTGTGTTGGAGGACATCTGAATTCCTTATCAATTGAGTCATTTGCCATTACTTTTATGAGAATGATGAATACAATACAAAATTGTGAATGCACCTATCCCTCCTATACGTTAAAAAAACTTTTTAAGTTTTGGAATTATTTTTTATTAGTGATGATTTCCTAAGTCTTCGTTTATATTCCCCAGTATATGTATATTATCCTAAAATCTGAGGTGTTAGAAACAAAAAATTTAAATAATTAAAATTTTTTATTAGAGGGTAGAGAGTGTTGTGCAAAACAGAACAACATTATTAAAATATATTTGTATTTTTATGTGTAATCTTTTTCTGTCAATGTTATTTTCTTTAATGATTTTATTTGTAGTACATACAATATCATAATTTCAAACCTCTATTGTGGGAGTTTCTTTCTACATCTCATATCAAATAGATAGATGTGAAAATGGTTTTAAATTTATTTTAGCTTTCGACTAAAAGTCTAAAATGTGTAAAAATCTTTACATAGGGATCTCGTAAAACTTTTTTTCGAGGAATGGGTCAAACCGGGACATTTCTTAAGAACTATAGCTAAAGGAAATGAGACTATCACTTTGATCTGGATCCTACACACTGATGCTCATGACTTTTTAATATTAAAATAAGAATTTAAATTAAACAAAATTTTTTATCAAATTTGAAGGACATTTGATTTTTTTTTTCTTTTGCCTTTCAAAACCTAAGTGATCAAAGGCAAAGCTATGGTACCACAGTTGTATGGTACCACAGCTGGATCCAACCATTGAATCTAGTCCACAGTTGTCACTAGAACTGAATCTAATGGCTGGATTCAGCTGTAGTACCATACAACTGTGGCACCATTGCTGGATCCAGTAATCAAATACTCGAAAGCATTTTTAGTGAAAGGTGCTTTAAGCAAATGCGTATCTATCGAGTGACTTGTGCCATTATAAACTTTTCCTTTTCTTTTTCATTATAGAGATTCAGTTTCTCTGACCCCATTATTGAGAACATTAGAAGATGCAATGAACATGAAGCTCCTATAGTTTCTTAACGAAAAGGTGATGTTAATAGCCAAACTAAGTGAGTGACAAACATAAAAAGACTTTCACTTTCATTTTCATATAGCAATGACTCGCAAGTCAAATTGGTACCATATCTCAACCATTCTGGAACCACATCTTTCTTTGTGAGGGTGACTGTAAGAGCTAGCTTTATATGCTTGTTTTGGTCCATAGATGTTTGAGCACCATTGGTTTTTTTCCTCAAATGGAATCTAAATACATATATTTGATATAAGACCTTCACTATATGTGTCCACATCAAGAAAGATTATTGTTTCTTTTATAGATTTATGCGTATCTAATATAAGATCATTATTGATACCCTTTTTGAGTTTCACCCATCAAAAAATTTGTATGGATTTCTCTCGAAAACCATATTGTGTGGGTATGGAAGCCAAAGTACAAAAATTTCACAACTATGGATGGGGAAATATAACCATAAATTGAGATGAAAGATTAATGATTACTTCTTTGGTTTGAAGAGGAAAAGAATTAATCAATAGTATGATAATAATTTTGAAAGTCAAAATTTAACAAGAAATGTTTCTAATACGAAAATTATTGGTGGTCCGCTTAATATTTAGTTAAAAAGAAATTAAAATTCTTAAAACATAAGCACTAGTCCACTTAAATTTTAGAATTGCATAAGTGAATTATTTTTTCATTAACACCGTGTGAATTTTCTATCTAGGAAATATTTGTAAAAATACCAATATATATATATATATATATATATATATATATATATATTGCTTCCAAAAGTAAATTATTACCCATAAACGAAATATTTTATTGAGAATTTTAAAAGGTATTGTTATGTACATGGTGAAAATTATGATTACTTGAGATCCCATCAATTTCGGATTACCATTGGATTTGGGGCAAATAAAGTTTCCACTTAGCGTGTAAAAGGCTACGGCAAAGCCCATTCTCAAAGGCTTTGACATTCTTTACTTACATTGTGCAATAAAGTCAACAATGCTCAGTGCTTCAGTAAATATTTAATCATGCACTAAAGCTTTTCCTTCGATTTCATATCAGATCTATATCATGCTGTAATCTGAATATTCGGTAACAAGACAACCGCAATTATTTTTGAATATTTAAAAGAAAATTTTAATTTATATACAGTAAAATCTTCCGATAATTATAAGAATGTTAAAATATTATAGAGGCGTAGTTTAAAAAATATTATTTTGATTTAATTATTTTTAGTACAAGTTATATAGAGGTAAAATATGTCATACGTTGATAAAATAAAGCATGTTTTATCAATGTATATATAGAGATAATCTTAGTTTAAAAATACTAGTAGACAAATTTATAATAATTCTCTAATAAGAGCATCGTTATTTTGTTAAAATAAGGATGCCGCTAATAGACAAAAGAAACACATGTTTTAATATACTAACATTTAAAGAAACACAATCTCTAATGTATTAATATATATATATTTTTAGTATTTTATTGACATCCGCACTTTGTTAAAATGAGGATGTCCTTACTAAAAAATAACTCTACAAATCTATATAGTGTTGGGAATGTGTAAAGTAATTTTAAAAGTCTAAAGAATTAATCATTGTCCCAAATAACTTTAGAAAAATATTGTATTCCATCTTAAAACTTTAAATATAAGATAACCTTAGTTTTTACAATATACAAATAATAACCTTAGTTTTTACAATATACAAATAATTATTACTATATAGAGGTAAGGTCCTTAAAGCAAGATATATAAAAATTATAACTTATCCAAATCGAGATTAGCATTTTTTTATAATTATATGAAAATTATTCCTATATTGTGTATGATTATGTAGACTAGAGAGGCTATATAAGAAGAGAAATGATCTATCATTCAATTATTAATAATTCCGGCCCATGCATGTATAGAAAGAGAAGGTGCTAACTGCTTTAACTAGCAAAATCTAGTGTTACAGCAAGATGCTTGAATTTTGAACCGTGCAATCGCTTTGGTTGAGAGGAGATTAAGTTGGCATCGGACAATGCTTGAAAAAAAAATGTACTAATAGAGCATGTGCAAAATGATTTGGCTTATCACGTGGATCTAAATATAAATAAGACACCCTTTCAAATATATATATATATATATATATATATATATATATGTAAGACACAGACAGATCTAAATATCAATAAAACTCGAACCATTAATTCGTTTTGCGTGAATTATAAATTAATGTGTGCATGATAAGGTGACTTGAACGCAGACTATAAGGACAAACCTGCATCTCTAACTATCAGGTTAGTTAAATAATTTTATTTAGGAGTTTAACCTTGAAGGCAAGAGGTTATGGGAGCGTTTAGTAAATTATATTTTAATATGTTGTATTGCATTATTTTAACATAGGTGTATTGTATTATTACTATATTATGACAATGCCATACAATGTTTGTAACATATTCACTTTAGTGTTATACTACTATGGTGTTATTTACTTTGTAACATATTCACTTTGGTGTTACAATATACTATATTAATTTTTAATTATACTATATTTAGTGTTGCACTGTACTATATTAATCTTTTTGTGATTAATTTAAGTTATATATTTAGAAAATAATATTTATTAGTACTTAGAAAAATAATAAATATAGAAACCTTAAATTTTAGAATTTAACAATATTTTTATGTAAACATTAAAAAATATCATAATTTCTTTATAAAGACCGAAGCTTATAGCCTTAAATTTTTGAAGTATGACATTTATTTTTAAGCATTTTCTAAACATATAATTTGTGAAATAAAGATCGAAGTAAATAATTTAATCAAATAATATTTAAATAATATAACAACGTAGATAAATGATTTAAACCTACAAGATTAATTCAAAAGTCATCGTAGGATGATAGAATAAAAGTTTATACATGCCACAAGATAATCATAAATTAATAAAGTGAAACAATTATTGTAACATATTCACTATCACAATGAATTGTGCTAAATAATCCGACTAAGAGTTTTGTATTATATGTAATAATATTTTATATTATTATTAATTTTAAATTAATATTATTTAAATTTGGTCGTATTTAAATAGTTATTATTAGTTATATTAAATTATAAGTTTATTAATTTATATTAGTGATTATAATGTAAAAATAAAAATATTATATTAAATAAATGATAATAATAATAATTATAATAATAAAGTAAAAGTAAAAAAAAAAAAAGAGGCAAGCCAACGCAGCCACTGCCGCATTAGCTGACCCAACTTCTGGCCACTTACTACTCTAAACCTAGGGTTGCATCACGTATGTAATGAGGGATGCCAAACACCCCTTCTATGTATAATAGTATATGATTATAAGTTGTAGTATTTTCAAACCAAAAGTATTTTCTTGCTACATTTTTAGAGCGAAAAAAACTCGATAGCATTTTTTTTTTAAATTTTCTTGTAGGACAAAAAGCACCAAATATAGGAGTTTTTTTTTGTCATTTGAGATATTTTATCATCATATATCTTATATATCTTGAAGAAATGCAGCGAATTAAACAATTTTATAGAATGTTTTGGGAAATAAAAATAATTTCCATAAGGAGCCAAAAAGGCTAAAGCAATAACACTGTCTTTGACCCAAATATGTCAAAGAATAATCAAGAAGATGGCCAATATTGTTAAGTAAAATTTAGTGGATATGAGAAAATCCGGACAAAGTAGCAATTGCATGCCTCATCAAATCTTTAATTTGTCGGCAAACCAAACGGAATTAAAAGACTATACAAAACAATGTCAAAGCCTACAAAATTCAAGATGAACATGGCTACTCCATTAGGACAATTAATGTTGCAATTTTCCAAACTCAAAGTGTACTTTCACTTCTTAATTAATTAATTAAATTGATTGGCTAGACTTTTGTCTTTTAATAGATGATAAAAGATAAATTAAGCCATATATTGAACCCAAATAGTACCAAAGGCCCTCCTTGTTTTAATTTTTAATTTTTTAAAAAATACTGTGGAATTGTGAATGTGGGCATGGACATGGTATGTGAACAGAAAAGAAAAGAAAGGAAGTAAAAAGAGAGCTTGAGGTTCTATGTATGGTGTGCTCAACCACCAACCCATCAATTGCTTTTTTGACTTATTTCAATAAAATAGTAAAAGAGTTTTGAAAATGGTTTGGTGCTTCGATTTGATTAACTCATTGCTCCAAAATGTTGAATTTTCATTTGTGGGCGTGTGTCTAAGTTCATTTTGACTTATTTTACGGATTGAAGGTGATATGTATAATATTGATAACAGGAAATCCACTAAAAGAGGGCATTATATAGATAAATCGTTTCACTTACTCAATCTTCGAAATTAGACCAATAGAATAGGAGTGACATGTCAAAAACACATATAAATAAGGCTATTTGACTAAATTAAAAAAAAAATTATATATATATATATATAACCCCAAATGTTGGTGATATATCAAAATGTATATTCTTTAGATGATTAATCATCTAATGAATATCAATATAGTATTCTCATTACGACCGATTAAAGACAAGAGATCTATATGTTGGATTTAAATTTAATGAAATTCATTGTTATCTAAGTATTTATAAGCCATAAGCCAGTAGCGGAACTAAGATTTTGGTTTGATCGAGTTTATACTGGAGAGATTATAAATATAGTAGACTATAACATATTTATGTAAAATTGAAGGGGCCACATATAAAATTCATGTAGATGTGGTGAAATTTCAATTGAGACCTTTGTTTTTTCGTAATTTTGTTTTTGGATTGAGGTGAGTTTGCGCTAGTTTCTTTTTTGCTGTTAAGGATTACCTCCACGTAATCAAATGCCTATCAAGCGGATCATTTTTTAACTTGATCTTCAAAATCTAAGTAGATTTTTTCACTTATCGTAAAAAGTCAAAAGATAGAGATTAATTATGTTATCTTCAAATGTTTTAGAAAATTAAAGAAACCAGGCTAATAATAAATTATTAATTAACTTAAATGGAGTCAAAATTGTTGACAATGCGGGAATCCTCTTGAGTTGATGACTTGAAAGGAGAGGAAGTGCCTCTTTTCCCAAATTGTGTTCGGTACTAATGCAAGGTTTGACTAGTGTCAGTATCATTATTATGCAAAGAAAGAATGACGAAATTGAGGACACGTGGCAACTCAAAGTGGGTGATCATAGGATTGATCAAGGGCCCACTGTATGAGGAAAATGGGATCCACAGAGGATTAGAATTCATTTGTCTCCACTTTGTCTCCCGCAATGTCCAACACTTTAGCTTCTTTCATTGTACTTGAAAATAAAAGCATAGCATACAATAATACAGCATCTACATACGTTTAGGTTGGCATGCACTTGAAAATATTGAACACCTTTTGTTGCCGACAAACCAATAAGTTTCTTACATGTTGCTGAAAAAAATATTCGAAGCAAGAATTAATTTTATAAGTAGAAAAAATTGGAATATAATATAGGGTTATTTCCATCCTGCCCCCAAATGTTTTGACAATTTCCGCCGCGCACCCATTTGTTTAAACAATACCCGCCGCGCACCCAAAATCGTTAATTCCTTGTCAAACTTAACAGTGCCAGGGCAAAACCAAGCAAATGGACAATATTGCCCATTATTTGAATTTAAACGAGTGAATTGTCAGGAAACCGAAGCCATCCATTCATAATTACAATAATGTCATATTTGTTATAATTACCTTATTATCCTTTTGAATAAAGAGAATGATGTTGGCACACGTGGCATAACGGCTACAAATTTCAACGGTCATTTTTTTAGAAAGGTGAAGTTGATTCCAATTTGCTATAAATCAATTTAGCTGCTCTATCTTATCTTCATTTTCACGTTCTATACTACCAATCTACCATCTTCGAACATATATAAAACACTGCAATACCTTTTTCTACTTCAATGGCTCATCATTGCTATTATTAACCATACAAACATACACAGACAGCTAACTATAAAACTTCATCTCTATCACATGATTCAACACATACAGTTCAAATTGCAGAAAAATGTCAGCCTTGAGGAGTGCTTCTAGTTCATCAAATTCCCCCTCAAAGAAGAATTTCATCAATGGTGGTCTTATAAGGTTTCATAATGAATTTTGTTACTGTCGATTGAGAGCTGAAATAAAAATTTCAGAATCTGAAGCAAATCCAAACCGATTATACTACAATTGTTCTAGAACTGCAAAGTGTGGATTCTTCAAATGGTGGACACCATCCATGGAAGAGATAGAAGAAATTCAAGCATTAGCACACATACATCAGCCAGTGCATCACAATGTCCATGAAACTGATATTTATGACCAGGGTTCTCTTGTTAACAGACTTAACAAAATCGAAGCAGTGTTGAAGCAATTGAAGAAGTGTCAAATCATGATTTTCATGTTGTTCATTGTTTTGTTTATCATATATTGTAATGCAAGCTAAATAAAGCAAAACATAAATTCTATATATCAGTTGTCTTTGATCCATACATTCACATTGGCAGCAATATACATAGTCTTAAGCTATAGTAACCAAAAACAAAAAACAAAATCTATTGTTGGTGTATCCTATCAATTGCCTGTATACCATGCCCAACAACTTACAAAATACCACAAACCAGTCCTATTGCTTGCCAAATAACTTAAAAGCAAACAATTAATTGATTGAAGCTGTAATTGTAGCACCAAAAAACAAAAGATGACAGCAACTCATCAGTAGAATAAACTTTGCTTTGGTCAAAATAAAGCTGTCCGGACCTGGTTCAAAGTGGCATTGTGGAAGGTGTCTAAAAATTAGATGTGTACCTTCAGTAGTTGTTAATAAAAAATATTGCTGCCAATATATCCACCAGTGTTCAACATTCACTGCATACCAAAATAGGACATTACAATGGTTATAGTTACTTATACCTGAAATAAATTAGATGTGAGATTAAAAATGGATATAGGCTCTTACCCTCCATGGTGGGAAGACAGGTGCCTTCCCTTTGTCCTTCCTTTTAATACCTATTTTTACACCATCATTCCTTTTCAGCATCATTCCAGTAGCTGTTACTATCTTTTTCCCTTGCATCCCTAACCAAACATCAGTAGACCCACCCTCTGTAATATGCATATTCACTACTTCTCTAGCACTAGATATGCCAGCCTCACTAACCATTTTTCTTTTCTTTGAAACTTGGATATTTGCATGTGACTGGCTATAAATGTCACTGCCTTGTACACCTGAAATAAAATCACAGCAATGGCTAGATACATGTGCTTTCACTATGAAAATCATGGCAACAACACTGCATTTTGGACCTAAGATATACTATTTATCTAACTTTACACTCTCAAGTAATTATCAAACAATATTCATGCTGACTGCACATGTGCTTTTACTGTGAAAATTAAATTAAATGTCATTGGAGCATGAGGTAAAGTGTCTTACTTGTCAATTCTGCTCCTGTTCTGGAAACATAACTTTTCAGATTGTTCTGTGATGAAACAAATAAAACAAAAAACAAACGACAAATAAGTATAATTATAATATGGAGCACATGTGACAGCTTTCATATAAAGTTACAAAAGTGAAGCTTCTCTTAGAAGCATTTACTTTTACCTTATAATGTCTAGTCCTTTTGTTCGCATTTTGAGGATTAACAGGGCATCCTCTCTTGTTGTGTCCGAACTCATTGCAGTGCTTGCATTGCATTCTATATCTTTTTCTCTCTATAGGCACTTCATCAGTTTCTCTCCTCCTATTTTTCTTTGGTCTTCCAGGAGGCCTTCTGAGTAGTGGTGGCAATATATCATCACCATCAGCTATTGGCCATGATGTCTTATCTGGAATCGGATGAATCAATCCAGAATATGTGGCCAAGTAACTATCCTGCTTCAGCCAACCATGTATGAATTGTGAATTATCCTTTTTTGCATGTAGAATGCAAGGCATGGCATGGACACATGGAATGCCACTCAATTGCCAGTAGCCACAGTCACAAACATGATGTTCAAGGTCAACGATGTAAGTCCTACCCCTGTCATCCACTTCGTACAACCATTCACTTGCTCGACAAATTGGATTTGCACTTCCTATTTGCAAATTCTTCAGCATCTTTGCATAAATTCTTCCAGGTATTGTTGTTTCCCAAGCTTGAGCTTTTTGTCTTCTATTAACCATCCTTTTCATTATCTTTTTTCTCATCCATTCTAGCATAGTTAATATAGGTAGGTTTCTTTGTACTCCAAGCCATGCATTAAAAGACTCTGTCATGTTATTGGTGACATGATCTGTCTTGCACTGGTTATCGAATGCATGTCGCGACCAATACTTGGCTGGTAGTTTTCTTAGTGTTTCATAAACAGCAACATCATCTTTTTTCACATCTTCCATAGCCTCTTCAAATGACCTTTTGCTTGATGCTCTTGCGGCTGCCCAAAAATGTGCTTTGAAATCAGACAAAGGGTGCTTAGCTTTTAGATTCGATAATATATGTCTGCCACAATATCTCACATGAGCATTAGGAAACTCAAGTGCCAATGCATTCTGAATTCCTTTTTGGCGATCACACATGATGGTCAATTGCCTTGTATCCCCTATAAATGTCTTTAAATGACCTAGAAACCAAGTCCAAGTAACTGTATTCTCAACGCCACAGATACAAACAGCGAGTGGGAATATACTATTATTGGCATCAAGTGCTACTGCTGAGAGAAGGACACCCTTATAAGGACCCTTTAAATGACATCCATCTATGCCAATAAAGGGTCTACATCCACTGTTAAATCCATCTCTAACTGCTGGAAATGATAGCACAAACTTGTCAAAATGAGTAGTTGCCTCATGATCATTGTATCTCACTACGCTAACCAGGGCCAATGATTGTGGCATCTTGCTAAGAATTTGTTGTGCATAAGATCTAATAAGCCTATAACTAGATTCATGATCTGCACATTTTGTTTCTAAAGCCTTTTTCTTTGCCCTGTAAAGTTTAGTTTTGCCAACCTTAATCCCATACATTCTCCTCAACTCAGATTGTATGAAATTAACATTAATCTCTGGATGGTCAATGATAGCATTTCCAAATCTCCATGCAATGAACTCTGCTGTGCATTCAGGATTTTTCAGCAATCTAACACAAGTATGCAAATCATTATACCTTTTCACCATGAACATTGCTCCGAATCTAGTTTTCGTAGCATGTAAAAACCATGGGCACTTGTAGTACTCACACCCAACAGTGATTCTTGTCTTTTCAAACTTGTACCTATAAGTCTTAAACTTATTCTCAACAGCATGTTGTCTCACTGCCCATGCCAATTCTGTAAAGTTCTTGAAATACAGCCCAACTCTAAATATCACAGGTGCATGACTAGGAATATATAAATTTTCTCTCATATCAGCATCCATTATACACAATACATCATCATGCTCATTATCAGAATTGACACCAAACTCATTGTCATCACTTTCACAATCAGAAAGAATACAATCACCATCACTGGCATCGGAAGGCACATACCCTGGATTAGATGTGAGACTAACAACCTTTAATTGATTATCGTCTTCATTATTATCATTCAGACTGAAAACACTGTCATCAGAGTCATAATCTGGGGCTGTTGCTACATTGGTGTCAGGATTATAGTTGGTAGCTGAAGAATTAGGCAAAAGGTTAGAGGCCTGATATAGTTGCGATTCTGGATTCTGTGTCATTGGCTGTGATGGCATTTCAAGTGAGATTAGAGATGGACGAGGCTGCTGTTCAGGTGAGTTTGCTGTAGAGTTATGGTTGGACAAGTCATTTTGGTGACAAGTTGGGGATCTAAAATAGGTGTCAAGGAAATCCTCAAATAAATCACAATTGGGCTCATTATGGTTCTTACTGTTGGGGGTATCAGAATGGATTGAAGCTTCAGGTCTTGACTGCGATTGACCACTATCTGGTGAAGTATCAATTTCTGAAAGGGTATGTGTAGCAGGGTTTGATTCATTTGTAATGGCAGCTGGTGGTGATGAAATAGGGTTATTGAGATTTAGAGTGCCTGGTTGTTGGTAAAGATAAAATTGCATTTTGTAGAGTTGCATCTTGTGGTGCTCTTTCAACTGGAAAAAGAGATCTTCATCATTAAAGATTTCAGCATCTTTTGATTCCCATGGCACCCAAACAGTCAGCCGGAACAATTCATCAAACTTCATCATTCTCCTATACACTCTCACAAGTACCTTGTTGATTAGGGAGACCTTACTGAATCTATCTAAATCAATTACACCAAGATTATGTGTAGTGTCCTTGAAAGTGACACACACAGTTGTGTCATCTTTGTCATTCATTTTCACCTGTAAACATATTTACTATCAATTTTTCTAATATGGCAGTCAAGTCAAGATAATGCACTTCATATCTAAAACTTGATCATAATTTTGAACTTTTAACACATGTTTCCTAGATTATATACTTAAGCTTCTTTTTTTTTTCCAAAAGCTGCCAAATTTCAACAAATAATAACACATTCAGCCATAATAATCATCTAGGAAGCAAAAAATTTTACTGACAAGATCATGAATCCCTAGCACAGAAGATAAATTAAAGCATGCATAAACTGAAACAACAGTACCAATAATTTAAAAAATAAAAAAATAAATATTGAAATAAATTCATAACGAAATAAACCCAAAACAAACTAATTAAATAAAATGAAAATAACAATTTATTTTTTTGAAATAAATAACAGATAAAATGAAAACTAACCTTTGCCTTTCCAAAACGGAAACCACTGTTGCAGTTCTTCTTCTCCTTACAAACAAAATGACTAACAGCCAAGCTATTCATATGTGGTAGCACGCGATGAAGAAAGAAAACCCGCCAAAACCGATTCCCAAAGCTTGATTTTGGCTCCAAACTAGAGTAGATGTCAGTGCTACATATTGGTAGTCTCATCACAAAATCACTTTAATTGGAATGGTGTTGTCAGTAGCTCACTTCACGAAATCTTCTTTTGTTTCTCCTTTCCTTTCTTTTACTTGAAATTTCTATTTTGCCCTGGCACTGTTAAATTTGACAGGGAATTAACGAATTTGGGTGCCCGGCGGGTATTGTTTAAACAAATGGGTGCGCGGCGGAAATTGTCAAAACATTTGGGGGCAGGGTGGAAATAACCCTATAATATATACTATTGATCTGGCAGGTGATGTGCTTGCCGGTGCACAACACTATCAAGCACAGTTTAATTAAGAGTAATGATACAGTTACAAACTCTTGTATAAATTTATTTTGTACAAACTGATGTGACATTAATTCATTAGTTGAATGAAAATATAAATTAATAAAAACAAATCATGTGGGCCAAGTGATATTTAATTCAACCAATGAATTAATACCACATCAATTTGTACAAAATAAATTTGTACAAGAGTTTGTGGCTGTATCATTACTCTTTAATTAATCTACAGCTTCAATTTTATTTATAGGAAGTCACAGAATTTTATCACATATTCAAATGTTTACTATTTGGTGCATATATACTGGTGTTCATAGATCAACTCATCTTATATATATAATAAGTATCTTGTGAAGTAAGTAGTATTTTTCTTTTATTTGTCTTTTATAATTTATAATAAATGTATATCTAAATCCTTTTATCTTAAGCTTTATCACTTTATTTCCATTTCTTATTGGAATGATTTGTATGTTTTGCTTCGACAATGCTCTAATGGCAACGACCAAACATATAAGTAGATATGATTCACTTTTTACAAGGAAAGTCATGATACTGGCTTTGGAAAAGAGACTTCGTCCGGTTACAAAATTTATACAATATCATATTTAAAACTTAAAACTCTTCAAATTATTATTATTATTTTTTGTGATCAAAATAAAAATAAATCAAACCCTCATGAACCAAAAAAGAAAAAAGAAGAAGAGAATATTATAGTGTTTCAAAACTTTTTGTTGTTAAAGGCCGACAACCTTTTGACTTGGTTTCTTTGTCTTTGATTTCACCCGCATCAGTAAATCATACACAGCATTATATAGTTATATGTTCAAATTAAATATTCTTTGTTATTTTTATTAAATTAATTAAACAAATCATTGTTTTTTTTTCCACCAAGTGTAGTGAAAGTCACACCTAACCCTTCGTTTTTTAGTTTAAATGTTTTGAATATCAATGGTCGGCATAGGATATACCTCAATGGAAGATTTTAGATAATTAATTAATTTAATCTATTTTAAAATTGGCACTATTTGTTATTTATTTTTTCATGTGTTATGTAGACAGTAGTACGCATTTTGAATCCTTCCATTTGATTTTTTTTTTCAAATGGAATAGGTAAAGTTAAATCTAATTTTTTAATTCTTATTTTAAAAGGACGTAGATGTTAAAAAATTGATTTGGACCGCTCATATATTTGGGGAAAAAGAAAAATAAATTTGTTAGGACATAGCTGAAAGTATATGATCCAATGAAAGAGAAGTAAGCCAATTTCAAAATAAGAATAAAGAAATATTTTTATAAAACACAAGGAGCTCAAATCGTTGAGATAACATTTACTATGGCAGAGAACGCTGCTATATACATTTGGTAATTGATATGCTTGTATGATATTATTTTTCTTTTTTCTTTTTAATCAATCGCCAATTATTTAATTGAATCTGTTTAGTTTCTTAGCGAATCTGTAGTCCTTCTTTTTATATGTGATTTTAAGGAATAATAAATTTGATTATTATATTAAGATTTTAAAGATTAAACTAAATCAATCATGTCTAAAATTAATTGAAAATGATTTGATATAATCTTAAATGAATTAAAAAAAAGGGGGAGAATATTACATTAAACAATACATAGGGGCATATGGCATGGACCACCAATCAAAGAGAGGCCGAGAAGCAAACCTTATGTGTATGTCAACTCTATCCAACGCAAAATTACAAATCATTGACACGACATTCAATGAATTGAAAATATGATTCAAATACCCTTAAAAAAAGTTGAAAAACTGAAAAAAAAAATTAAAAAATTAGCAAAATCGTATACTCTTTGTCTAGAACAAGTGTTATCCACGTGGTGAGAGTGCATGTGGGGCTTGAAATTCTCATTGAGTTTTGATTTTGCAAAGAATCTTGTAAGGAATTTGTGGCAACTTGGAGATTATAAATTTAGAGCAACCCACATGCCTCAATTTCAGCATAGAGTAAGACAACAATTTCTAAAATACTTGCAAAGTTTTTATTTGCTATCTTTCTCTCAACCTTAGAGTGTGAGAAAACAGAAACTGCGAGTTTCTGTGTGAGAGAGAGAAAAAAAAAATGGAAATGGAAGCAAGAAGGCAAAACAACAACAAAGGCATGGAGGTTGAAGAGAGCACTGTTGATTGGAAAGGCAGACCCTCAAACCCTAACAAGCATGGAGGAATGAAAGCTGCTGTTTTCGTTCTTGGTATCTCTTTATATACATACCTATAGACATATCGATCTATCTATCTATCTATTTATCTGACTACTTGTGTAGTAGATTAACATGCATATTTATTAATTTACATATAGTGCATCATGTATATATATAGTTTCTGGTGGTTGCTAGAGGATTGAAAGTAATTTTCTTGAGAATTTTTCTTAAGATGGTTTTTCTTTTATTTTATTTTTGATAAAGTTATTTTTCATATTAGTGGGTGTAATAAATTTTGAGAAAGAAAAATTATATATATTGTCAGTTTAAACTCTCTCTCTAATTATTGTGACTGCCCACTATTTTCTTTACAAATTATGATAAGGTTTTTGATTGTGAATTGTGTAATAATATTGTCAGGTTTACAAGCATTTGAGATTATGGCAATCGCAGCAGTTGGGAACAACCTTATAACATATGTGATAAATGAAATGCACTTCTCTTTGTCAAATTCCGCAAATATTGTGACAAACTTTATCGGAACTGTCTTTCTCTTGGCCCTCCTTGGTGGCTATCTTTCTGATTCTTTTCTTGGTAGCTTCTGGACCATGCTTATCTTCGGCTTTGTTGAACTTTCTGTAAGTTTTTTCCTCTTTCAAATTCAACCCTTCCATTTTCCTCTCTCTCTCTCTATTATATATATCTTCTGCATATAGGATGTATTTACAAGTACAATTAGCCATTGGAATCAAAGCACGTGAGTGTTTTTATATATACAACATGATTCCATGCATGTACGTATAGATAGCGGATTTAAGAATACATCAGAGCTACTATATTATCTGTATATAATTAGTACATTTATGTCATATATACACAAACACATACTATTGCTGGATAACGAAAATTGATAATGATTTTGATTCTAATGCAAATAATTTTCAGGGTTTCATATTGCTTTCAGTTCAAGCTCACCTTCCTCAACTAAAGCCACCCAAATGCAACATGGTGACAGATTCAGAAAACTGTGAAGAAGCAAAGGGATTTAAGGCCTCAATATTTTTCTTGGCATTGTATTTGGTGGCAATAGGCAGTGGGTGTGTTAAACCCAACATGATAGCTCATGGGGCTGACCAATTTGATCAAAGCAACCCTAAGCAGTCCAAGAAGCTCTCATCTTACTTTAATGCTGCATATTTTGCCTTCTCCACAGGTGAATTGGTAGCCCTAACTGTTCTTGTTTGGGTACAAACTCACTCCGGCATGGACGTTGGCTTCGGAGTCTCCGCAGCTGCCATGGCATTGGGCTTGTTCAGCGTGGTTTCTGGCACACTTTACTACAGAAACAAACGGCCTCAAGGAAGCATTTTCACCCCCATAGCTCAAGTAATAAGCAAGCGCTTTTATTTCTTAGCATACAATGAATATGCAATTTAATTTCTTTTGATCTTGATTGCATGTTCCCAAAAACCAAATCTTGTATGTAAATTTGTTTGCTTATGGCAATAAAAAATTTAAAAGGTAACATACTAATGGGTGCTTGTTGAATAATATAAGGTTATCTAGACAAGAAATGAAAAGCTGTCTGCTGACTTAGTGTCGTAAAAAAGTTGTCTATACAATGTATTATATTGTCGTAGAATTAATAATTATTTTATCCTCAACGGATCATAATCTGCTGAATAATTACATTTTTTTGTGTTAATTTTATAATTTTTGTTTTCAGGTTTTTGTGGCAGCGATGTTAAAGAGAAAGCAAATTTGTCCATCTAACCCACAAATGCTTCATGGATTAAATCAAAACAATGTGCCAAATGACTCTGGAAGTGTATTTCTTACACAGAGATTCAGGTAAATAATCTTGAAAGTGTAATTAACACCTTTCACATCCCATATTTATTGTTTAATTAAAAATATTGTTTACAGAATGCATTTAGACCCCGATTGCTTTCAAAATTTCCAGGTTCTTGGATAAAGCTTGCATCAAAGTTGAAGATGGGACTAATAAAAAAGAAAGTCCGTGGAGATTATGCACAGTCACTCAAGTTGAGCAAGTTAAAGTACTGATTTCAGTTGTTCCGATTTTCGCTTGCACCATTATTTTCAACACCATATTGGCTCAGCTTCAAACGTTTTCAGTCCAGCAAGGAAGTGCCATGAACAATAAGCTCACCAAAAATTTCCATGTCCCTCCAGCTTCCCTTCAATCGATCCCTTACATTATGCTTGTCATTCTAGTTCCATTATACGACAAATTTTTCGTACCTTTCGCGAGAAAATACACAGGCCATGAATCCGGTATCTCCCCTTTGCAACGCATAGGGTTTGGCCTTTTTTTGGCAACATTTTCAATGATTTCTGCTGCCCTGATGGAGAAAAAAAGAAGAGACTCAGCATTGGATTCAGGCAAAACCTTATCAATATTTTCGATCACCCCTCAGTTCCTGATTTTCGGATTATCAGAAATGTTTACAGCAGTTGGTCTTATTGAGTTCTTCTACAAACAATCCTTAAAAGGGATGCAAGCATTTTTAACAGCAATGACCTATTGCTCATATTCATTTGGATTCTACTTAAGCTCATTGCTGGTTTCCTTGGTAAACAAGGTGACTTCAAGTTCTTCAAATCGAGGTTGGCTAAGTGAAAATGATCTCAACAAAGACAGGCTTGATCTTTTCTACTGGTTGCTAGCAGTCCTCAGCTTCCTCAATTTCATCAACTATCTCTTTTGGTCAAGATGGCTTTCTAAAAATTCATCTCCAATGAACACACAGCAGAGTGAGAAAAATGGAGAGGGCTCCATCATCACCAATCACTATGGCTTTAACAATTCAAAATCATTGGAGATCAATGAAAACATACTTTAATTAATTATATGATAAAAATGTTTTTTTTTCTTTTTTGTGTTAGTTAAAGAAACTATGAAACAAATTATGCCGGAGAGGCATAATTTGATGTAAAGAAGTAAATCAAATGCCACAAGAATAATATTATCAATATCCTACTTTAGTTAATCCTAATGTACGTTGTTTTGTTGATATATAGCATCTTAAAGTTTAAGTGAATTCTCTTTTACGTTAAAAAAGGGGCCCCGGGGGGGGGTTTGGAGTTTTTTTTTTTTCTGGTCTTAATTATCCGGTGTCCGGTGATCACATTGGGCCCCGACTACTCTGGATTCGAGTCGGGTGCTAATAAAGCCCTCTCAATGAGGGTGACTCCTAAAAGACTCAAACTGGGAAGCAAACCCAATCGAACCGTCTAAGGAGTTCAGCCAGCGCTAGCTGAACCAACACCTCCTTGGTGGGGGATTGGAGTTTTTAAGTAGTAAGTAAAAGAATTAAGTTGCAGTTTTTAATAAGGATCCCAATTAATCTATGAGGATAGCATGTCAGGTAAAATCCCATTTGATTAAATTAAGATTCAATGCATTATCCTTATTCCTTTTTCCAATGTTATACTTTTATCCTGAAGACCTTTTCATTTTGTTTTGAATAAATGAGTGGTGGGTACCAGGTTCTTTCTTACTTGATGGAAGAGTCTTAATTTGGAGGAAAATCTAGTAAACTCTTTGATGCGAGGGATGGTAAAAATTCTCGCAGTACAGATTTGATGAATTTTTTTTATTTAGAGAGGGTATGAAAATAATTTTATATTTAATTTTTTATTTAATAAAAAGATAGAGATAATTTAATCTTTAATATTTTATTTAGAGAGGGGACAAAGATTTGTTGAAATCCTCACCCTCTCCTGATTTCTCCATATCTATTTTTATTTATTTTATTTCTTCTAAAAGCTTTAGTAAATACACTTAAATTTAAATTAGCATGACATGGATGTAAATAATAAAAGTCATAATAGTTATAAAAATAATAAGTAATGTCAACACTTAAAAATTAAGGAAGATACTTTTGTTGATGATTTATGCCATGTGATTTTTATGGATTTGTTCAATTAGGAAGCCCTACTTTTGCTTAACTTTATAGATTATCCTATAATATTGATAGCATTGACTTAGTTTGATGAAAATGATTTTAATTGCTGTAGTTTATTTTAATTTTTTCTTTTGTATTGGTAATATGATTTTATACTTTTACTTTAGCATGATTGGAAAGTAAAAATATTAGCTATTTAGAGATCGATTATCCTCAAAAATCTTCTTTTATTATTTGAGATCCCATCCTCCTCTCAAATAATTTTGAAAAGAACAAAGAGATATAGAAACATATAAACAGAGTATCAGAGATGGGTACGGATGCCGATCCTTTTCCCTCCTTATGGCTATTCCTGGATGTGATATATGGATATGGAACATAATCAAACCTCTAATCGTAAAAGTCAAAAAAAGAAAAGTGATTTTTGAAAAAGCACACGCAAAGCTGTTCCCATTTCCTTGTTTCGTCAATCAAAAAACTTTTTGCGAGGAACATGTCTCACACATGTCTTTGCGGTTGCAGCTGAAAATCCTTGATTCACCATTGCTGTGAATAAGATCTCATACAAACAATGGCTAGATCAATATATTCATGAAATTGTTGAGAAAAATAAGGGAACATATATTGTCCTAGATGCGAATCCACCTCATGACTAGTGCAGGCTTGAAAAAATTTAATTTAAAAAAAAATTAAGGAGAAAATTAATTAAATTATTAATTAGTCTCTGTTAAATGTATTAAAGTAGCCTCCATTAAATTTATAAAAATAGGTCTATAAACTCATAAGCCTATAAAATTTAATTTTAATTTTCAAAATTATAAAAGCCCATGCTTTAATTTTTTTTAAAAATAAAACTCACATTGACCCATATAAGTGGTTTACTATTATTTAATTTATTCCCTTAATTTTTATATTTTGTTGTTATGTAATTTAGTCCGATAAGTTATTTTTCTGGATGTGTCACAGATATGGTCCGGCCCCATCTAAACAGTATTAATCTAGCATCAAGTCATGAGCCAGATTATTGTGCGAACCACTATAACCAGCACTATGTCACAAAGTGATTAAAGGATAAAGAAACAGATAATTTGAGAGTTAATTATAGACCACAATGAGTATATTTTTATTTTTTTTATTTTTTTTGGTAAAGTAACAATACTAGAGACATAAACATTTTGTTAAAGTTATAAATTCTTTGCACAAATTATTTTGTATGAATAGAAGTTATAGAACTGACGCAACACTATTAGTTGGATTAGAACATCAAAAAATGACCTATTTAATTTATAAAGCTATAAACAAAATTATTATCTTTCTCATCTACTACATCTACTTACAGTCAAAAATAATTTTTTTTTTTTAAGTGTGTTTACTCAAGCTAGCGTTATGATATGTCCAATCATGCGGTATTAATTGGCATTTTGGCCCGTCAAATCCAAAATTAAGTTTACATGAACACTTCGAATATAAACAAAAATGAATCAGTGGTTAAAACTTAAAAGCTGATCAAATCACACCGATTGGTTATCAATAAAGGAAACAAAATTTTCAATCGAAAATTTTCAATTAAAGGTTAGGTCGCATTGAAGCAAATTATTACTATTCAAATAAACTTGTGATGAAAACTATCAAAATGAGAAAAAAGGATAAGAGGAGTGATATTTAATCCTCAGTTTATCTCATCAACTTTAGTTAACCACATATATCTTTAGAATTACCTATATTTATCATTTTTTCTTAACAGATCTTATTCAAGTTCTTCAAGTGTCTTTTTTAGACCCAAATTAAAAATTTGTAATTTTTGGTGGTCCTTATTCGACATATTGAAATACTAACTAGGCAACCCAAGAGGGGGGTGAATTGGGTTTTTATAAATTAATAGACTAAAAAACAAATTATCATAAAAATTCAAAACGAAATTAAAACAATAATAATTAAATTGATCATAAATTAAAAGGATAGAGAAAGAGAGAATCAAACACAACGATGTTTACGTGGTTCGGCCAATCCCGCCTACGTCCACGCCTCCAAGCTTTCCGGGCTTGAGGTTTTCACTAAGCAAGCCTCCAAGGCTTCAATTGCTTACACTTGACTTCCAAGGTGTCAATAACCTTTACAACAAAAGATTATCCCCAATCTCTTAACCCAAGTGTATCCCAACACTCACAATCCCTCAAAATGAAAGATTACAATTTGTTTTTCTCTCACACTAAATCAAAGATTACAAGTTGATAATCAAAGTGTGAATAGATGAAGTGAAACTATGTTTCTAGCTCTTGTGAAGATTGCAAACTCGAGTATAAGCTCAATGGTTGTGTTGTGATCAGTCTTCTTTGAATTTGAATGAGCTTATTTATAAGTAGAGCTGAAAAACTAGCCGTTATTTGCTGTCTGCCCGAAAACGGTTCACCGTTAGTAGTTAACGGTTAACCGTTTGTTCTGGTCAAAGTTACCGTTAAGCCAGAATTCAAATAAACGGTTTGCCGTTTTTAAGTTACCTTTTCGCCGTTAACGTCCAGTGACCTGAAAGAGAATACCTGTTATCCGTTTCAAGTAATCGGCTAAGGCTGTGGGTTACATTACTCTCTGGACGTTATCGGTTAACCGTTTATAAATAAACGGTTCACCGTTAGTGTCCAGTAAGCTCTTCATTTTCGTTTTTCACTAATCGGTTAAAGCTTAGCAGACTTTTGCTCTCTGGTCTTAATCGGTTAGCCGTTTGTAATAAACGGTTCACCGTTAGTTTCCAGTGACCTTGCCATTTTCCGTTCTTCACTAACGGTTAGAGCCTAGACAAACCTTTGCTCTCTGGTCGTAATCGGTTAACCGTTTATAAGAAAACGGTTCACCGTTTATAAGAAAACGGTTCACCGTTTATAAGAAAACGGTTCACCGTTTATAAGAAAACGGTTCACCGTTTTATGCCAGAACCACATTTTAATCCTGTTTTTGCAAAGAATCATTTTCCAAATTAAGATCCATCTTTTATAAGCATGAAAAGAATAGTTTTTATGACTTTCATTTGTTAAGAAATAACTCCAATAAATTTATCAAAAATCATTTAAAGTTTGTTATTATCAAAATCAATATTATTAACATATTTATGTTAACACATATGGGTCAAATATCTCACATGTGGTTCAAAGAAAAAGATTTTTTAGTAGCTTATCAAAATTTTGAAGATCTCAAACATAAGATAGAATAACATTAACATGCTTTTTACAGTATCACAGTGAGTTTAAAAAAGGTCATATTAACAACTGAAAATTTTGGTTTAGAAAGGTCGCCCGAAGAACTTGAGTAGATATTAAAAGAAAAAAAAGTGATGAATAATGGTAATTTTAAAAATAAATAGAATTAATTGAGAAGTACACGCTGATGAGATAAATTATTTGCCAAAGATCATTCACTAGAAGAAATTGGGGTAAAAGCTCATTTAGTCCCTATATTTTAAGATTAGTATCCATTTAATCCATGTATTTTAAAAATGCCTCGAAACATCCTTACCGTTAAAATATTGATACCCCTACCGTTACTTTTTATTTCTTTTGGCTTACTTTTATAATATTACCCTTTTATAATAATTTTTTTATTTGGACATTAATAAAAAGAAAATAATTAAATTATCAATTTAACCCTAAAAAATTATATTAATTTTGTTTCAAGCACCATTTGCACACTTGGTAGTTTGCATACAATTTTTGACAAGTAAAAATTAATATAATCTTTTTTATTTTTTAAGTTTAAATTGGTAATTTAATTATTTTCTTTTTATTAATGTCCAAATAAAAAAAATTATTATAAAATGGTAATATTATAAAAGTAAGCCAAAAGAAATAAAAAGTAACGGTAGGGGTATCAATATTTTAACGGCAAGGATGTTTCGAGGTATTTTTAAAAATATAAAAATTAAATAAATAATAATATTAAAATATAAGAATTAAATGGACTTTTACTTGAAGAAATTGCATATAAATTATAAGCCTGCTTAAACCCGTTGGGCCAATAAAGACTGATCCAAACAAAACTCCAATTGTAAGCCCATTTCGACAACAAAAACATGCAACCCGCTCCGAGAAGAAGAAAAACATTTGCCCCAATTAGAACTCGGAAACGTCATCGGGTTCATCCCTCTTTCTGAATACCCCCATCAATTCTAAAATCACCCACCCCTTGTCCGTCTCAATTCCGAAATAGCCCCATTAAACAATAATACCATGGTTGCAGGAAGAGTGTGTGGTGGCATGTGCTTCAAATTTGTTAAACTCAATTTGCTCTACCCATAATGGGCAGTTATTATTATTATTTTTTTCGGGGCTAATTTCAGTTAAATATTATTTATACAACTATTTTAATATATGCATTTATGAATAAGTCTACTTTTTGTTTTGTCGAGCCGAACGCGATAAAAATACGGTGAATTCCATTTTGTTTTCCATCTCAGTCTTTTGCGACACTTCAAGTTTACTTCTTTTGTTAGGTCTTTCTGGACGAAGTGGAGCATTGGGTTAAAGAAAAATGATATTTGTCCCGAGTCAAACCCCAAATTAAACTCATCGTTTTACTCAATGGAAAAAATGCACTGTTTTGTCAAGTTATTTTTCCTTTCCTTACTCACAGCCCAAGTTATTTCCTCTTTCCTTGCTCACAGCCATCACGTGTGAAATTACGCACAACTCACAACTATTCATAATCCACAATCTGCCTGCAAATCAGCCACTGCCACTACCACCAACGACAGCCATCACGCAACGGCCACACCAACGTGATACTTCTGCACTTGAGGTAGTGCTTTGATCTTGGTTGATTTTAATCCTTCAGAGTTTGGGTTTATTGTACGAATGAAAAATGGAGATCTTGGGTTTTCTTGTGAATATAATTCAGATTGAAGGAACAGTTTAATCATTAAAAAAACTTTGACTTTGAGTTGATTCCTTCAAAAAACTGTCATATGATTTTTTCTCCTCATCACACTTTGACTTTGAGTTGATTCTTTTGACACTTGTGTTGAGCAACGAAGTGTAATGTCGTGAAGAAGAGGATGACAAAATTTGAAGATTATGAATGTGCAAGTGTTTTTTCCCTTTTCATAAATGTGTAATTGAAAGTTTGAACTTTACCTTCTTACTTTCTTTTTCATAAATTGCTCATGGTGCAGTCTTCTTTTGCTAGTTGAAGAAACAATTAAGGGGGTTTGTAGTTGGGAAGAAAGAGGAAACGAAAATGAAAAGAGAAAGTAGAAGTTAAGTCCTGGGTGCGTGCAAATAGCATTTTTTTTAATTAAAAAAAATAATTCTCAAAACGGCATTGTTTTCTAAAGCTTCGAGGTTTGACCCGGGGTAAGAGCCTCTCCAAAAGACTTTTTAGATTTTACTCTTCAAATTTCAGTTTGCTTACTGATGTGGCAAATAAGTGGATAAAAAAATATAATCTCCTCCAAAAGACTTATCAAATAAGAATAAGGTAACATTATTTTAATCAAATCTTTCCATTATTAAATTGAATTGCTGTTATATTTTTGAAAGGAAACATAAATAATAATTATTGCAGTCTTATCTTTCAATAAATAATAATAAAATATTAATAGAAGAGGGAGAAACTCACTTGACAATATTGAAGAGTGAAAAACAAATCTTATTTGAATAATTTAAATTGACGTGTTTTTTGGAGTATTTAATATTGATACGACTCTTTAAATAAGAAGTAGAATTTTCTTTGAAGAGTCTTTTGGAGATGTTCTAAGTATCAGTGCTGTTAGCCCAAATTCGAAGTAACCTGAAATTCTCTCATTATGCCTCGTCAATTCTAAAATTATCCTCAATTTGTCCGTTTCGATTATCTATTCATTTTTTTAGTCTTTAAAATTTTGTATAAATTTAACTTCTAAACTTCATTGAATAAGCTTTCCTTTTGGTAATTTTTGGGGGAAAATTGAACATCTGTACTTCTTTGAACCACCTTTAATCATATATTTTCCCTGCCTTCATATTCAATGGAATATCTTCACATACTACAGATATTAGCTTCCACTTTTGATGATACATATCCGGATTAACCACCCTAGCATCTCCACAGTAAAAGACACAAGGCAATGGGGATGAAATCGCTTAACGGAGAAAGTAATATTTACATCATCCAGTCTAGAAATTAGGACTATATTAAAGTTTAAGAAAGCTGTTACGCTATGCTATATGGTGTAACTGCGTAATATAATTACATTGTTATACCATATGGCGTAATAAATTTCCCGCACTTTAATAAAGTGTGAGAATCCTTATCAGTTAAGCGGTCATGTACATTTACACACTCAATTCATAATTAAATTTAAAACAAATCTGGTATATAATTATATTTATACCCCCGTAATAGTGTGCGGCACAATAAACAAAACAGCTCCATTTTTTTATTTTTTAAAAACATTTTATTTTATTTAAATACTTCTAAAATTACAAGAAAAATTAAAGAAATCGAAAACTGAAGGTGAATTTCCGCCTTATGCCAATCAAGAGTTTGATTCTTTTGGAGCCCAGGCTGAAGCAGCCAACGAGATCGCCGGTGCAAAACATTCAACCATTCTGACCATCGCTTCATTTTCGAATGCGCCACCCAAAAATTACCTCATTTTCAAGGAGAATAATCAATTTAAAGGAACTTGGTTTCTCCTATGGTTCGCTGGTTGTTATGATCAATGCGGATTACATAATAATCCTAATTTTTTGCATGTCAGAACTATTCATTCTGTGTTTTTCTTTTCCTATCTTTACTATTGTAGTAAAGACAAGCTGTTTTCCTTTAGAAAACAAGATAAACTGTTTACTGTTAAAGTATGAGCTTTGAACTGATTTTGAGGAGATCAACCGTCATGTCAGTTTGTGGTCATGTTGGTATACAACATGTTAACTGTAAAGAATACAAGCCTGTACGACAAACTTGGTTATTGAATAAAAGCTGCTGCTCTGTTCTTCAGTGGAAGTAGGTTGTCTCTAGCCGAACCACTTATATTTGTTGTTCTTTGTATATTGTTTCTGGGTGATTCTTTTGTGTTGATTTGATTAGCCATTCTTTAGGTCTTGATTAGAGAGATCAGCTAGATCCTGAAGATTCTTTGATTGGATACTAAATCTGGTCTAGGTTCAACAGTACGTACGCTAATACATCATATCACCGCTGATGTTTCTTTCTTCTTTTCATTTAATTCTTTAGTAGGATGGGATTGAAACCCTATGAAAACTATCTTGATAAATTAGACCGCATTATAAGTTATTAAATGAGGGTCACATACGCTACCTTGCATAATATGTGACCCATTTGTGAGAGGTGCACTTTATTGATTATGTAAATTATTCATTTTGTAAGAGCTGTACTTACAGATTATGAAAAGTGTTGTGTGTTAGAAAGTGCATATTTATAAAGGAGAAAATCGTTATTTTACATATAAAGTATTACTAACAACCCTTACTTTTATGTGTTTAAGTTTATTGTACTTTAATTATGTGTATTTTATTTTAATTGAGTATTTTATGTATTTTAGGGGCATCATAGTCATTTCACAATAAACGAGAGATCAAATGGCAAAACAGACATCATTTTTGAATTCAGGACGGTCGAAAACCTTAGGAGGAGTATAAAAGGAAAAATGACACTGTTCACATGTACGATACTATTCACATGTACGGGTACTGCTGACTGTACTGTGCAAATAGTGGCTGTTGACTGTACTGTGCAAATAGTGGCTGTTGACTGTACTGTGCAAATAGTGGCTGATGACGTGGCGAAATCCTGAGCGTCCAAACTGTTTTTAATCCGATGGCCATGATTTACTCGATGTAACTATAAAAAGGGGGTCTCCCCCCCTAATTAGGCACCTATGAATCCATTTTTGGGATTCATTTTCTGTAATTCTCTCTCTATCTTGTATTTTCTACGTATTTTAATAAATTCCCATTTTGCCCCTTGTTCAACTATGAGTGGCTAATTTTCTTTCAAGCTTGGGTTGAAGGTGAAGTCTCAACATGTGTCATGGGCTTAATTTGGTAAATTTATTTTCTCTTGCCCTCTAGTTTTTGTGGATGTTTTGACTTCTCGTCGACAAATAATACTAATCTTGTCTAGTACTGCCCTGGTTTCACCGGCTCCCTAGTATAAGGTTATTATTATTTGGCACGATAAGCCCTTAGCACCATATTTATTAGAGCGTGGTTCATGAGGTGTGGATTCCCCTCTCATGATTTAATTGGTATTAATATGGAATATTTCGCCCATGATGCATGTTGATACGGATCCAGATACCCAAGTACGTCATCTTAATAGATTTACGCTTCAATTTATTCTTGCCAATTCAATTCCAACTTTAGAATTTATTCTCGCCATTTTAATTTAAGTTTTAGCATATTTCAAATTATTTCCACCACAATACCTATTTACAAAATTAATTCCATATATAATTAAAATCCACCTCCTCGTGGGATCGACACTCGTCACCATTGATCTACACTACAACAGATTCGTGCGCTTGCGAGTTCAATAAAATTTGCACAACAAGTTTTTGGCGCCGTTGCCGGGGAGGTAAGTAATTTTAATTCATAGAATTAATTTTTGTGAATATTTTCATTTAATTGTTTTCTTGTATTTAAAAAAAAAAAAGGTGAATCTACATTTAGAGGTTAGTATTTCTTTTTCTCTTCTTTAAATTTTGTAATTTAATTTTCAAGATAATTTTTTTTATTTCTTCTTTGTAATTTTTTTTTATCTTATTAATTTATTTTTAGTTAATTTATTTCACGTATTTTTTTGTTGTGTATTTTTATAGTAAGGTTGTAATAGCGCCATAAGGTTAGTATCGTAATTTCTCCCTCTTCTTTATTTTATTTATTTTGTTCCCATCTTTATTTTTATTTTATTTTATTTTGCATGCATGGTCGTAGGTCATTATTACCTAATCTTGAACCTATAGACCTTGAATTAGAGAAAACACTTCGCACACACAAAAACGTTCAAAATAAAATGGATTTACAAGCACCACAGGAGAGGCCATTTAAGGACTATTTTAGTCCTTTAGCTAATTTGAGCACATCTTGCATAAGGTATCCAAATGTAGCTGCTAGGAGTTTTGAACTAAAACCTAGTGTGCTAAATTGTCTCCCCACGTTCTATGGCTTAGAAAATGAGGACCCATATAATCATTTGAATGATTTTCATGCTATTTGTCAAACATTTAAATATGAGAATTTTTCAGATGATGATGTAAAACTTAGATTATTCCCATTTTCTTTGAAGGATAGAGCTCGTTCATGGCTTAATACATTACCTGCTAATAGTATTGCATCATGGGAACAAATGGTTACGAAATTTTTAAATAAATATTTCCCAGTGCATAAAACCAATGCTATTCGCAGGGAAATCTCGGAGTTTACCCAGAGAGATGACGAGCAGTTTTTTGAAACATGGGAGCGATTCAATGGGCTACTCTTGAAGTGTCCACATCATGGGTACGAGAAATGGCATCAATGCCAATACTTTTTGGAGGGATTATTACCGAATGTGCAAGAATGGCTAATGACAACAAGTGGAGGAGAGCTAATGTCCAAAAGTGCATCAGAGATTTGAGAATTCTTCCAGCGACAAGCAGATAATTCCCAACAACGGAGTCGATCACTCAGGAATACTAGAAGGATTAAGGGAGTAAATGAGGTTCAAATTGGTGAGTCAACTTCAGGAATCAAAGAAGTCAAGGACATGGTTGAAGGTCTCGCTCGACAAATAGCATCGTTATCAACTGCTAAATCCACAGAGCCACATGACCTTGACTCATATCCAGATCAAGCCAATGCCATATGAGTAATGAGAAAACCATCGAATTACAACCCATACTCCAACACATATAATCCTGGATGGAGAGACCACCCCAATTTTTCATGGTCTCAAGGATTCCAACAAAATGGACCAGCAGCTCCAGCTCCACCAATGCAACCAATTCAAAATCCTCAAGCCTCTCAGCCCCCATTTAGACCATTCAATCAGAACCAGAACTACTCTCAACCCAGACCATGGGAGGATGCATTCCAGAATTTCAGGAATGTTACTCACTCCACGATTGAGCAACAGAACCGCACCATTGATGGACTACGAAATGAATTGAGAGCGGGCTTCAACTCACAAGCCCAATCAGTTTCAAACCTAGAAAAGATGGTGGGACAACTTGCTTCTTCAGTTCAGACCTTGGCAATGACTGTTGAGAAAGGTAAATTTCCAAGTCAACCAGTGCCTAACCCTAAAGGAGTACATGAAGCAAGTACCAGTTCACCACAGCCGCATGGAGAGGTCAAAGCCGTCATGACCTTGCGGAAAGGAAAAGAAGTCGATAATAAAGTGGAGATGCCAAAAGAAAATCAAATTGTACCTGTGAATATTGAGGACTCATCACCAGAGGAGAAAGAAGAAACCAACCCACGAGAATATGTTCCCAAAGCTCCATTTCCTCAGAGGTTAGCTAAAGGGAAGAAGGGAAAATCCACAGGTGAGATTCTCGAAATCTTCAAACAGGTAAGTGTTAACATCCCATTACTTGATGCTATTAAACAAGTTCCATCTTATGCCAAGTTTCTTAAAGACCTGTGTACTAAAAAGAGAAATATGCATGTTCAAAAGAAGGCATTTTTAACAGAAAACGTTAGTTCTATACTCCAACATAAAATTCCTTTAAAATGCAAAGATCCAGGCTCCCCCACTATCTCATGTAGCATAGGGAACCACACAATTGAGAATGCTTTGTTGGATTTAGGAGCTAGTGTAAATTTGTTGCCTTACTCAGTTTTCGTGAAACTTGGACTGGGAGAATTACACCCAACTCCAGTGGTGTTACAGCTTGCAGATCGGTCCACGAAAATACCTCGTGGTATTGTGGAGGACGTGCTTATCCAGGTAGACAAGTTTTATTTTCCTGTTGATTTCATTGTAATTGACACTCAACCAATACAGGATTCAAGGAAGCACATCCCCATTATTCTAGGCCGACCTTTCTTGGCAACTGCGGATGCTCACATTCAATGTAGGACTGGAAATATGCAGTTGTCCTTCGGCAATATGACCATGGAACTGAACATCTTCAACATTGCCAAGCAACCTCACAATACAGATGATGGAATTGTTGATGTGGATTTAATTGAAGCATTAGTTGATGACATTTTTGTTTCAAACCTTAGTGATGATCCTTTACAAACATGTTTAACTCACTTTGGTTTGGATTTTGATATTGACAGATCGGTCGATGAGGTCAATGCCCTACTTGACTCAGCACCTATGGACACTAATAAATGGAAGTCAAGAGTGGAACAACTAGCACCATCAGAGAAGAAACTCATCCCATCATCAGAATCACCACCGAAACTTGAGCTCAAACCATTGCCCAACACTCTGGAATATGCATTTTTGGGGGAAGAAAGTACTTTACCGGTAATCATCTCATCATCCCTCAATGACGAACAAAAAGGTAAGTTGTTGGATGTTTTAAAAGAGCACAAAGGGGCATTAGGATGGACTATAGCAGACATAAAAGGTATAAACCCAGTAGACTGCATGCATTACATTCACCTTGATGAAAATGCTAAATCTACTAGGGAAATGCAACGTCGGTTAAATCCTAATATGAAAGAAGTGGTTAGAACCGAAGTCCTTAAGCTATTAGATGCAAGTATCATTTACCCCATTTCTGATAGTTCATGGGTCAGTCCTGTACAAGTTGTCCCCAAAAAGTCAGGAGTCACTGTAGTTACGAATGCCAATAATGAATTGATACCAACTAGAGTAACTACAGGATGGCGTGTATGCATTGATTATAGGAAGTTGAATTCTGTCACACGTAAAGATCATTTTCCTTTACCATTTATCGATCAAATGCTTGATAGATTAGCAGGCCATGAATTTTATTGCTTTCTAGATGGCTACTCAGGATATAATCAGATTCCTATAGCACCAAAAGATCAAGAGAAAACCACTTTCACTTGCCCTTTTGGCACTTTTGCATATAGGAGGATGCCATTTGGATTATGTAATGCACCTGCTACATTTCAACGATGCATGTTAAGCATTTTTTCTGATATGGTTGAGCGATTTCTCGAAGTCTTTATGGATGACTTTTCTGTCTTTGGAGATTCATTTGATCAATGTTTACGCCATCTAACACTAGTTCTGCAGAGATGTATCGAAAAGAACTTGGTCTTAAATTGGGAGAAGTGCCATTTTATGGTAACACAAGGTATTGTTCTCGGTCACATCATTTCGAGCAAAGGTATTGAGGTTGACAAAGCCAAGGTGGATCTCATTTCTAATCTTCCTCCACCCAAAACGGTCAGAGAAGTAAGATCTTTCCTTGGGCATGCTGGTTTTTATAGACGTTTCATTAAAGATTTTAGCAAAGTTTCTAGACCCTTATGCAATTTACTTGCAAAGGATGCACCTTTTATCTTTAATGATTCATGTTTGGTGGCTTTTGAAAAATTAAAGCAATTGTTAACATCATCACCCATCATTCAGCCCCCAAATTGGAGCTTACCATTCGAGCTCATGTGTGATGCATCTGATTATGCAGTAGGAGCGGTATTAGGACAAAGAGTTGATCGAATTCCCCATGTTATTTACTATGCTAGTATGACATTGAATGATGCACAGTTGAACTATTCAACTACTGAAAAAGAAATGCTAGCAGTAGTGTTTGCATTGGAAAAATTTCGATCTTATCTTATTGGTTGTAAAATAATTGTGTTCACTGATCATGCTGCTCTTAAATACCTTTTTACAAAGAAAGATGCAAAAGCTAGACTAATTCGTTGGGTGTTACTTTTGCAGGAATTTGACTTGGAATTCAAAGATAAGAAAGGTACAGAAAATGTTGTGGCAGACCATCTCTCTCGTCTTCATTTTGACACAACTACAGAGCCTTTAACATTAAATGAGTCATTTCCAAATGAACAATTAATGAGTGTGGAAGTATTACCTTGGTATGCTGATATAGTTAATTATCTTGTTACAGGTCAACTTCCAGAGCATTGGACTAAGCAAGACAAGGCCAAATTCTTTGCAGAAATAAAGAATTTCTTTTGGGATGACCCGTATTTGTTCAAGTATTGTGCAGACCAAATTGTTAGAAGATGTGTCCCAGAAAATGAAATTCAGAATATCCTTTCATTCTGCCATGAACAAGCTTGTGGAGGCCACTTCAGTGCTAAGAAAACAGCAACTAAAGTTTTACAATGTGGTTTCTATTGGCCAACTATATTTCGAGATGCTTACACTTTCTGTTCTTCGTGTGATAGGTGTCAACGAATGGGGAGCATTACACGAAGGAACATGATGCCACTAAATCCAATTTTAGTGGTTGAGATTTTTGACGTATGGGGTATCGACTTCATGGGACCCTTTCCCCTTTCTTTTGGCCATCAATACATATTGGTTGCTGTTGACTACGTATCGAAATGGGTAGAAGCAATTCCATGCAGAACCAATGATCACAAGGTGGTGATAGGG
Source organism: Citrus australasica (assembly GCA_029618585.1). Lineage (NCBI taxonomy): Eukaryota > Viridiplantae > Streptophyta > Magnoliopsida > Sapindales > Rutaceae > Citrus > Citrus australasica. Next base: position 1,354,175 of record JARCIV010000005.1, read on the forward strand.
TTTTTGAAAAGCAACATAGTTTCTCGCTTTGGATTCCCTCGAGCAATAATCAGTGATGGTGGTGCCCACTTTTGTAATAGAGCATTCAAGGCTCTTTTGACAAAGTATTCAATCACTCATAAAGTGGCGACCCCATATCATCCGCAAACCAGTGGCCAAGTGGAGATCTCCAATCGAGAAATAAAGCACATATTAGAAAAGACGGTGAGGCCGGACAGAAAAGATTGGTCATTAAGACTTGATGATGCATTATGGGCATATAGAACGACTTTCAAGACACCGATTGGGATGTCACCCTACAAGCTAGTGTATGGAAAAGCTTGCCACCTACCAGTGGAACTCGAGCATCGTGCATATTGGGCCATCAAGAAATTCAATTTTGACATGCAGCAAGCCAGCTCAGAAAGACGATTACAACTGGCAGAACTTGAAGAAATTCGCAATGATGCATACGAAAATGCCAAGATTTACAAGCAACGAATGAAAGTCTTCTATGACAAGCATATTATGAGAAAATCTTTCACTCCAGGTCAGAAAGTGCTTTTATTCAACTCTCGCTTGCACCTATTCCCAGGTAAGTTACGCTCTCGATGGTCTGGTCCATTTATTGTTCATACTGTTTTTCCACATGGGGCAATTGAAATTAAGGACCCAAAGAACGGTGTCACGTTTAAAGTTAATGGTCAAAGATTAAAGCCATATCTAGAGTACCAACCACATGGAGAAGACACCGAAATAAATTTGAGTGACCCACCAGATTTGAATTGATTTTTTCTTTTCGGTGGTTTGATTTTTCCTTCTTTTTCTCTTTTTATTATTCTTTTGCTAATTGAAATTTATTTTTGCATAAGTGTGTTTGTTTTATCATTAAGTTTTCTCTTATCATTGTTAATCATGAGTCTCTTACTTAGACCGTTCCTCCTGAACATTCTTAAACCACTTCAACGTGTCAAAAATCATCTCAAAAGGCAGATTCAATTTTGTAAAACAAATCGCATTTGGGCTCTACAACCACCAGAGTTAGTAGCCTATGTTGAAGGTTTAGAACGCCAACTCAGAGATATTGAGAAAAGTGTTTTCGACATCTAGTTGGAGCTTGAGGTAAATTCAATAAGAGGACGATTTTGATTTTATTTGTGTGTTTTAATTTGTTTTTTTGTTTGTGTGCTTTAGTTTGTTACCCCGGTAAAGTGGCGGATAACGGTACTCCGTGACAATCAAGTCGGTTACTTCAGTTTCCCATAATAACTGATATTCTGAGGCGAAGGTATGGACAGATCCGAGATTCTAGCAAAACTTCACAAGCGATTCCCTTCACTCCCTCAGAATGCCCTCCTTACGATCTATAAAGCTCGGTCCGAACGCATGCGATTGCTCATGAGGAATAACATACCTGCTGACATCCGTTGGTTAATCGAGGCGAAAGTACGATTGGCAGGTGAGTTACCTCCAAAATTTATTGCATACATGCCTGGTTGTGGTAAAGGAAATTATGCAAGAAAACGACGAGCTCGAAGAATTTCTGTTGCTTGTCATAAGTGTGCCAGAATGAGTTGCAATAAAAACCGATGTTCTTTAGGAATGGTGTCTGATAACAGAGAAGATAAGATTCAATTCATTAGGGATGGCTTGAATAAGGAGTCATTGGATGATATCCTTCTGTCTCTTGAAACGCATCCCAGTGGATATGTGCAAGGAGCGATTCTCCAGTTATGGTCATTATTCCAGAAAGAGCATGCACGATATAGTCTCGGGAATCTGACTATAAAAGACCCTGTTTGCCAGTTTATAAGAAAACTGGATGGGAAGCCTATCCTCGACCCATAGAGGGCGTTCAAGCCGTTTCTGGACGTAAAACCAGAGGAAGATGTGAGCCACAGTCGCAACTACCTGTAAATATCCTTTTACTTTACTGTTATTTTATTTCATTTCACTGTTGTTTTATCATTTGCATTATTGTCTTTAATAATTTTATTACTGTTTGTTTTTACTGTTTGCTTTTTGACTATTGAGCCATGTGCTTTACGCATTATTTGACACTGACATGCCACCTCATACACAGTTGTGATCCATTGTCACCAAGATTCTTAAATATGACTTTTTGATAAGCACTCACCAATTGTTTTTGAGAAATATTCCAATGGCAGCTACTTCCGATAGGCAATTCAAGAACATTTGTGTGCTTTCTGGATTTACCTATGGCAAACATAAAGAGTTCGTTGATGCAGCCATAGATCTTGGTCGAAACATAGCAGAGCGAAAATTACACTTGGTGTATGGAGGAGGTAACCGAGGGTTATCAAAATTGGTCTCAGAAGCTGCTTTTATCAGAGGAAGCCAAGTGTTAGGCATCATCCCTAGAGTCCTAAAACCTTTGGGCAGTGTGTCTGACTCAACGACTGGAGAAGAGTTAGTCGTCTCAGGTATGCAAGAACGAATAACTGAAATGCTTAATCATGCTGATGCTTTTATTTTCCTTCCAGGAGATCTTGCAACACTAGAGGCACTTATCACACTAGCATCTTGGGCCCAACTGCACATTCACCAGAAACCCATCGGTTTGTTAAATGTCAATAATTTTTATGATGGCTTTATCGCATTTCTTAACCATGCAATAAAAAGCTACTTTATTCATTCCAGTGCGAAAAAACTTTTTATTTGTGCTCACACTGCTAATGAGCTACTTGACATGTTACAAGCTTATAAACCAGAGCCAGACCCCTGGAGCTTTGTGTTGGAGCGTTCAAATGATGATGGTAACAGTAGCCGCAGTAAGAAGTATAAATTAGATTTAACTCTCCGCCTGTAAATATTTTCTTCTGTGTTGCACCACCCAGGTGATGTCTTCTAAACTCTACTTCTTTCCTTTAAAACATTGAGGACAATGTTTCGTTCTGGTTGGGGGGAGGGAATAGTCGACAATTGTGCAATATTGGTTAAGTTTTTACTAATTTTTTGTTGTAGAAACTAACTGTTGCTAACTTTTTGTGTTGAAGATGGCTGAATATGGAGTGTAGTGACTTTAGAAACGCATCTTCATTGATAAAAAAAAAAAAAATCTTTTTCTTTATTATGTTTTGATGTTTATTTTTCTTTTTCCTTTTTAATTTCTCCTTTATAAATATACATTTTCAAACAAAAATTTTTGAGTCAAAGATGGCTGAATATAGAGTGTAGTGCCTCTAGAAACACATCTTCTTAAGTTAAAAAAAAAAAATCGTTTTCTATCATTTTCTAATTAGTTTTTCTGCATCATTTTTACATTTCTGCATGCATATTTTCCTTTCACGTTTAGAATAGGTTGGGGGGTAGACTGTTGTTTAAAAAAAAAAAAAATTGTGATTTGTTTTAAGATTAGATGACATGATGATTTCAAATTTTAGTATTTGTATTATCTTTAGTATGAAGTGATGTTACACTATGTTTGCTACTCTACATGTTGATGTCGGAGACAAATATGAGTTGCTTAAAGGAATGGACATGTCATAATAAATACCAAGTGAGTTTTTGAGCCTATCATTTTTCTTGGAGAGTAACCCCTTTTGCCCATTTTCTATACAGCTTAGCAGTTTATTATTGTATATACGATCTCTAGATTTCTTTTGAGTTAACCCTTAAAAAAAAATTGATTAAAAAAAAAAAAGAAAAAAAAAGAAAAAGAAAAAAATGTGTGTTGTTACATTTGGAAGCCCATTTAATTAGTAGATATGGAAGATTATTTAGAGTCCTAAAAGATGATGGAAAGGCCGTCTTTGATCCGTTTGAGCCTTTCTAGCCATCCCTTTTATAAATACCCATAGTTAGCCCTTTTGAGCCTTAAAAAAAAAAAAAAAAACTTTTCTTTGTCAACTTATCATCTTGACCCACTCCGATTTTGGAGTATTACCCAATATCTTACAAGATCCATCACCTATTTATGTTTGAGAAAAATGTAAATAAATATTTTGTATAGTGAAGTTATGTCTAGTTAAAAAAAAAAAAAAAAAAGAAAGAAACAAAAAATTGCTGCTTAAAAAAAAACAATTGTTGTTAAAAAAAAACAATTGTTGTTAAAAAAAAACAATAATAGGTGAAATCCACCTTGCAACTTTCAAAAAAAAAAAAAAAAAACTTCTATGCATTTTTCTCAAACATACATTTTGTCTTCCTTATTTCCCTTCTTTGTTAGCCATGTCCCTAGCCTACGTTACGTCCTAATAAAAGTCCTTCTTGATTTTAGGGAACTATAATCTGAAGTAGAAGCTAGTTATATGGGCCAAAAAGATGTAATGATGCATAAAATAATAATAATAATAATAAAATAAATAAATAAATTGGGTTGACTAGTATTTTTATTTGACTTGAGATCATATTATTTCTAAGCTAAGGGCATATTTCTTTCATTTTTGTGAGAGCATGTGAGATCACTTCTTTATTATTTTCTCTCAATTATCATTCATTGGAGTGACTATTTTTATTGGGTTTAATTTCTTTGTGAGAGTGTCACTACTTCCAGTGAGATTTTGGGGTTTGACATATCATTCTTGAAGGTAGCTACGACAAAGTCTACTGGCTAATTCATGTGGATGGTTGATGTGGGTGTAATGTTTCTTTAGACTTGAGATAATGCTTATACTTTTATTTGATTGTTATCATTAATCTGATTGAATAAACAAGAGTGTTTAAAAAAAAAAAAAAAAAACATTTTTGAATTTTGTTTTCGCTTTATTTGCTAGGGACTAGCAATAAGCTGGTTGGGGGGTGTGTTGTGTGTTAGAAAGTGCATATTTATAAAGGAGAAAATCGTTATTTTACATATCAAGTATTATTAACAACCCTTACTTTTATGTGTTTAAGTTTATTGTACTTTAATTATGTGTATTTTATTTTAATTGAGTATTTTATGTATTTTAGGGGCATCATAGTCATTTCACAATAAACGAGAGATCAAATGGCAAAACGGACATCATTTTTGAACTCAGGACGGTCGAAAACCTTAGGAGGAGTATAAAAGGAAAAATGACACTGTTCACATGTACGATACTATTCACATGTACGGGTACTGCTGACTGTACTGTGCAAATAGTGGCTGTTGACTGTCCTGTGCAAATAGTGGCTGTTGACTGTACTGTGCAAATAGTGGCTGATGACGTGGCGAAATCCTGAGCGTCCAAACTGTTTTTAATCCGATGGCCATGATTTACTCGATGTAACTATAAAAAGGGGGTCTCCCCCCCCTAATTAGGCACCTCTGAATCCATTTTTGGGATTCATTTTCTGTAATTCTCTCTCTATCTTGTATTTTCTACGTATTTTAATAAATTCCCATTTTGCCCCTTGTTCAACTATGAGTGGCTAATTTTCTTTCAAGCTTGGGTTGAAGGTGAAGTCTCAACATGTGTCATGGGCTTAATTTGGTAAATTTATTTTCTCTTCCCCTCTAGTTTTTGTGGATGTTTTGACTTCTCGTCGACAAATAATACTAATCTTGTCTAGTACTGCCCTGGTTTCACCGGCTCCCTAGTATAAGGTTATTATTATTTGGCACGATAAGCCCTTAGCACCATATTTATTAGAGCGTGGTTCATGAGGTGTGGATTCCCCTCTCATGATTTAATTGGTATTAATATGGAATATTTCGCCCATGATGCATGTTGATACGGATCCAGATACCCAGGTACGTCATCTTAATAGATTTACGCTTCAATTTATTCTTGCCAATTCAATTCCAACTTTAGAATTTATTCTCGCCATTTTAATTTAAGTTTTAGCATATTTCAAATTATTTCCACCACAATACCTATTTACAAAATTAATTCCATATATAATTAAAATCCACCTCCTCGTGGGATCGACACTCGTCACCATTGATCTACACTACAACAGATTCGTGCGCTTGCGAGTTCAATAAAATTTGCACAACAAAAAGTACCCAAGTCCTATAAATTGTAATAATAGAATTAATAAAATTAGATGAAGAATAGCTTGAAAGTGACAAATTAGTTAAAAATAGAATCCGTTTCTTTCATTAATCTCTTAACCAGAGGATTTAGATTCAATAGATTGACGCTCCCTTTAGGATCTGTATACTGTGATTGCAGTTTAAAAGGCATAGTGGCAAAGTGATTGGTTATGAAAGAGCATAATTCCTTCAATATCTTTGAAAATGACAAATTTGTCCTTCATCATCAAGCTCTCAAAATTTAGCATTAGGCTGATATTTGTAAATGTATTTCGACGCTCAAGTCAGTTATTGATTCATGAGAAAAAAAAAAAGTAGTTTGATAGCTTCTAAGGAACTCTAGCATTTATCTCCTCTTTCCTTTGTGAGAGAATATATTAATCAGTCTTGTGGAAGGATCGGTTTTTAATTAGCTCAAAACCTTTATTTACAAAGACTCTATGTCGATGATATGCTTATAGCTTCGAAGAATAGAGATGAGATCGAAAGATTAAAGAAGCAGCTGGCTTCTGAGTTCGAGATGAAAGACTTGGGTGATGCACAAAGAATACTTGGGATGGAGATTCGTAGAGACAAGAAGAATGGGAGCGTGTGGTTGACTCAAAAGTCTTATTTGAAGAAAGTGCTAGAAAGATTCGGTATGGATGACAAAACTAAACCGGTATGTACACCTCTAGCTCCTCATTTCAAATTAAGCTCTTCTTCATGTCCTAGATCTCAAGAGGAGCACGATTACATGGTTCGTGTTCCATATGCTAGTGCTGTGGGTAGTCTTATGTATGCTATGGTATGCACAAGGTCCGATATATCTCAAGCAGTGAGCATGGTTAGTAGATACATGCACAATCCGGGTAAAACTCAATGGCTTGCGGTAAAGTGGATTCTCCGATATTTGTATGGGACAATTGATGTTGGGTTATTGTTCAAGAAGGATTGTGATCAACAATGTGTTGGGTATTGTGATTCTGATTTCGCTGGAGACCTTGACAAGCGAAGATCAACAACGGGCTACGTATTCACATTGGGTGGAGGTCCGGTTAGCTGGAGGTCGATTCTACAATCGACAATTGCTCTGTCCACTACGGAAGCAGAGTATATGGCAGCAACTGAAGCTGTAAAGGAAGCTATCTGGTTGAAAGGCTTGTTAGGTGACTTGGGAGTAATCCAGGAGAACATTGCGGTCTTTTGTGATAACCAAAGTGCGATATTTCTCGCGAAGAATCAAACATATCACTCTCGGACGAAGCACATAGATGTAAAATATCATTATGTGAGGGAAATTATCGAGGGTGGTGATGTGTTGTTGAAGAAGATCGATACCAAAGATAATCCATCAGATATGTTGACGAAGATAGTTTCTGGAGTTAAGTTTCAACATTGCTTGAAACTAATTCAAATCCTTCGATTGTGTTAGTTATGTCCTTCGGGAATTTTGAACTACGGTTGGCTTGATCCCAAATTTTGGGTACGTAGGCAGTCACAGAGATGCAGCCACTTTCGGGATGATGATTGGTTGGTAGTCGGCTCAGATTTGGACAAATTTTCGCCAAGGTGGAGAATTGTTGAAAAGTCGTGCACAACAAGCAATTTTTCAAAGAGCTACCAAACATTTGAAGAAAAAATGAAAAGTTGGCAAATTTGTCAAATTTGCCAAATGGACACCATTGACATACTTGCATGGGTTAGGTGGAATAGTGCTTGGGTTAGGTGGAATAGTACTAGCTTCAAGCCTATAAATAGAGAGCATTTCTTCATTTTAAAACTATCCCAAATTTGTGAAGCTTATAAGTTTCTAAGCTTTTGAGAGTGAGCAATTGGAGAGTGTGTGTGAGAGTACTGGGTGTATTTGGGTTCTGGGAAAGTGAGATTTCTTTACTCAAATTTGTACTCAAATAATTGTTAATAATACAATTATTTTTCTCTTGCTCCTGTGGACGTAGGCATATTGCCGAACCACGTAAATTTTGTGTCATTTATTTTTCTGTGATTATTCGGTGCGCTTGATTCCGCATTCCGCGCACAACATTGAAACCCTATGAAAAAAAATCTTGATAAATTATAAGTTATTAATGAGGGTCATATACGCTACCTTGCATAATATGTGACCCATTTATGAGAGCTGCACTTTATTGAATATGTAAATTATTCAATTTGTGTGAGCTGTACTTACAGTTTATGAAAAGTAGCCAAACCCTATAAGTTATAATAATAGAATTAATAAAATTACATAAATAATAGCGTGAAAGTAATAAGTTAGTTAAAAATAGAATCCATTTCTTTCATTAATCTTTTAACTAGAGGATTTGGATCCAATAGATTAACGCTCCCTTTAGGATCTATATATTGTGATTTTAGCTTAAAAGGTGTAGTTGTCAAACGATTGGTTATGAAAGAGCATAATCCCTTCAATATCTTTGAAAATGATGAATTTGTCCTTCATCATCAAGCTCTCAAAATTTAGCATTAGGCTAATATCTATAAATGTATTTCGATGCTTAGATCGGCTATTGATTCATGAGAGAATAAAAAAAAAAGAAATGTAGCTTGATAGCTTCGAAGGAACTCTGGCATTTATCTCCTCTTTCCTTTGTGAGAGACTCCGTTAGTCAGTCTTGCGAGCAGTCTTGTGAGAGGAGCTAAACCTTTATTCACAAAGACTTAGAATACTGTTGATTCTTCTCCATTCGAATCTTTATCTACGGGTAATCTATCATTTTCTCAATTACAATTTAAAAAGTGTAACGTAGTTTATTTATTGGATTATTTTATTCAAAATATCTCCAATAAATGCTTTGAAAATTTATGAAAACATAGATGATCAATTTACAAAATTCCGTGCGATTTGTTATACTGTAGTAGCTAATAATTATCGGTAATGCTCGAGCACTGTGTGAATTAACCCTTATACATGAAAATTTGACTTTTCCCACTTTATAAACTCAACCTTTTCTTCTTTCTTTTCTCTCGTTCTCTCTCGAATACAAAGAATTGGGATGCAATTGCTCTCAAACGGAGCCTCTTTTCCAAATATTGGCTTTTTCGAATCCAACAATTTTGGCTTCATTATCCAAAGAATGCAGCACCTCTCTTTCTTCAGAATCAGCAACGGCGGCAGCATTTCTCTTTAAAATTCAATCACGTTTTGGCAACATTTTCCAAATTAAAGTTATATTTTGAAAGAAAGATAATACTGTCGCTATTTGTTTTACTACCCCCCAATCACCCACCTTTGGCACTGCCGTCAGCATGAAAATCATCCGGCCAAACAGAGGGGGCGGTCGAATGCGTTGCATATATACTGTATCAAATCAGAAGCAAGAACTTGCAAAAGCAACTTGTTTGCTTCTGAATTTTGATTCTGGGGGCATAGAAAGGCCAAATTTTCCCTCTAAAATTCAACAAATTTAAGGCCAAAATTTTCCAAATGATATATATTGATTTGTCGCACATTATTCATTGAATACTATCCGAAGGTAATATTAATATACATTATCTGCATATAAATCAGTGAGCCATTTATATCATTGTCGGAAAAATTCAACGTTAACAAACATTCAACAGACGTAACTAATCACCCACGTTGGCATGTCGTCAGCATGAAAAGCATCCACAGAACAGGTGACCAAGTTGGGAGAATGAATGCGATGTTGGAAGAATAGTAAAAAATAATATTTTGATTAGTCTTGGTGTAATCCGCAATAGTTACTTCATTCTTTCTATATATATATGCGCGTATATTATATTGAATCAGAAGCAAGAACTCGCAAAAGCAACTATTGATTACTTTTTGAGTTTTGATTCCGGAAACAGAGATCTTTCTGATTTTGAAGATCATGGAAACTACTTGTGCAGGTTTATAGGCTAATTTCAGTTGGATATCATTTATAGCTCTTATTTTAATATATGCATTTATGAATATTTATTTTCTAATATGAAACTTTCAGGTAAGAGCAATTGGTTGGAGAGTTTCGGAAGTTTTTGTAGTACTGGTGATGATGACATCGTGAATGATCTTGATCTTCTTGTTGTCCCTCAATATGGGAGGAATTCTGACTACAATGGTTAAGTGCAAGCAACGTTGCTGTTTTGTGTTATATTCAATTGAATAAAAAGTGGTACTGTTATTATGTATCAATTGTGTGAGCATTGTTAAGATCTCTTGATACATGCAAGAGATTTTCTTTGTTTACTTTCATGTAGTTCTGTGTTTTACTGAAAAGAAAATTAATAAATAAAATTATAGTGTGCTAATTATGTGTTGATTAATTTAGTCCATGCTTGCTGACTTAATGATGCTGGATCTTCTTGGTTCTTTCAGATTATCCCTTTGAAATGACAATATTCAAAATATTTTTAAATTATTGTAAATTTCAACTTACCCCATTTCTGTAAAAAAAAAAAAAAATCATCAATCCACTTCCATTTTTCCTTATCTTTTTGGAAAAAAAAAAGATAATTTGGGATATTTTGAAATTGTCATTTCACAAAGAATAACTAGAAATTTACCCAGAATAAGAAATATTCGAAGGTTGGATAACTTCAATTTTCTTTCTGTTACAAGTATTAAAACACTTTTCTACAAACTATATACAACTAAGAGGATGCTAATAATTAAATTAATTTTTTTTAATCTTCAGTGCGACAAATTTCCTAACCCCAAAACCTTATTAGTAGTTTTAAAGAAATGAAGACAATTTTTTCATCATGTATTATCTTGCACGCGCATTCAACATATAGTTGTACAAAAATTTTCATCGTATATTATCTTGCACACTCCTTCAACATGTAATTATACAAAAAAAAAAAAATTCATCTTATAATTATCGGGCACACCCATTCAACACATAATTAACTTCCCTTAATTTTTTTTTTCGTATAGCCCAAACCTTATTAGTAGTATTAAAGAAATGAGTACAAAAAATTTTCATTTTATAATAATCTTGCACACCCATTCAACATATAATTATCTTCTCTTGAATCCTAATTCAGTGTCTTAAACAATATCAAGTGATGAAGAAAGGTAAGTTTAAAATGAATTACTGACGGTGTCAAATATTATACCCAAAGACGATGGTTTTTCATTTTTCTATAGTCTATACAAACAAAATCTGCTTAAAATTGGGCCAACGAAGACAGATCCAAACAAAACTCTGCTAGAAGAAAAGGAGCATTTGCAAATATTCGAAGCATTCATTCGGCCAATTCAACTAGATTTATTTAACCCTTATTTTCTCTGATTATGCCCGTCAACTCCAAAATTACGTTTAATTTGTCGATTTCAAAACTCTCGATTTGTCTATATATTGTTAATAACATTATAAATAGACAAATTAGATATTATAAAAAAAATTATAAATATACCCTCATTGCCCAATTCCTCTATTTAAATTTTTATCAATAACTAATTTTCAAAAAAGACATCTATACACCTAAAAAAAAACAAATGAGACTATAAAATTATATTAGAGGATTTTATTAAAAAAATATTTTTTGAATAATTTATTAAAATATTAACTCAAGTTGAAATCATCTAATATAAATTCTAACAATAATAAAGACTTAAAATCTAAATTTTGGTCTATCTAAAATTTTCCATGTCAAAAGGAAATTCCTTTTTCTTTAAAGTGGTTAGATTATTTTATATATCACTAGATACATGGAAAAAACTCTGGTATAAAATTTCACCTCAATCTTTTTTAATTTTAAGATAATGAGATGTTGGAAGTATAAACTCACAAACAAAATGAATAAATAAACAAATAACAAAGAGTGGAGTGCACATTAAAAAAAAAACAAAACAAAACATTAGCTATTAAGGGGGAGATATTTTACTTCAAAAAGAAAATTGAGTTTCAAAAGAAAAATAAGTTAAACACGATGCCAAACATAATTAAATATATAAAGAAGTTAGCTTAAAATCTAATAGCTTAATAGCTAATACCTCGTCAATTTGCTCAATTTGAATGTGAGATTTTGGAATTGAAAATAATGAAATTAATTGGTTTCCTTTTATTTTGTTTAATGTATTTTTCACTAACATGTCACCTTGAATTTTTCAATGACCCATGGGTAAACCATATTCAAACCATTATGAAATGATTTTTTTACATAAAAACCCAAATTTTACCCATTTCATGATTTATCCAACCAAACCATTTTATTTAGTTTGGGTTTGGTTAAATCCATGGGTTGTGGGTTTGTGCCCACCTTTAGCTATCATTAAACTTACTACTCTTGAGCCCAGTTTCATTTGTTAAGAGCATAGGATAGGCTTCACCAAGATCCATTATCAACATGTTTGCCTCATCGTAAACAACAACTGTATAATAACACTGATCTAATCTAGCAATGAGATGAGTAACCAAGTCAATATTGCTTACAAGACTACTAGCCAATGCAAGACCATCAGTAACAGTTTTAAGTTTCATGAAGTATTCAGTCATTGACAAGGATCCTTTCCTTAAATTACTAATAACCATTTTCAAGTGAATTTTCTTGGCCATTGACTCAGATCCAAATTGCTTTTTCTGATTTTTTCATAGCTCAGAGAATGTTTGAGAGCTTACCACAAGACTGAGTATGTCAACACTCATTGAGATATCAATGGAAAAGAATTTCTTATAATTTTGGGAAATGATCTATGAATTATATGTTAACTTGTGCATTGTATGTACCATAACTTAGACGCACAAAATTACGCCAAATGTCCAAATAAAAAAGAAAGAAAGAAACTATCCCGGAAAATCAAATAAGTAAATAAATTATATTCAATCTATTCCGGAGAAAGTAACACTGGAACAAAATTCCCCTGGGACTTACGATAATAACTAAGAGTAAAAAATCATTCTAATTCCGGGATTCCAGGGTCTGAAGAAACCACGACTAATTTCGGAATTCCGAGGTCTGAGGGAACCACGAACAAGATCATAGGAGTAAGGAAGCACATGGACATGGAATAAATGACGTAGGTTCGGAATAAATATATTTATTTCCCTACGAACAAGTTTATGTCCACGTGTGCAATAATAGTTGGTGGCACGTGTCATCAAGGAGAGAGACCAAGGCAAAACCCTAGACCCATGTCATCCATCAACTATAAATAGAGACCATCTCACCAAGAAAAAAAGGGGATCCCTCCTAACCCAAAAAAAAAACCCTAATCTTGTTTATTGTTCTTGCTTCCGTTAGACCTTAAAATCAAACACTGACTTGGGTGTCGGAGTACCTTTTTCAGGTACCCACGACGCCAGATTCAAGTTCAACACGTGTCACAAGTTCTCCACAAATCAAAAGTACGTGTGAAGGTAAATTCTTGCCCCTTCATGCATATATGTACAACATCCAATACATATGATTTTGCATCTTAGGGAGTCAAAGAGAATGGAAATCATGTAGAAGCAAATATAAAGAATGTTATGCCCCATGGGATAGTTTCTGAAGTGAAAAATTCTTATATCTATTATTATTTTAAGGATAAATTTATAGTCCATATATTTTGGGTTAAGTGGCCGTTTAATGTCTGTATTTTGAAAAACACCTCAAGACACCCCTGCTATTAAATATGTGATACTGTTGCCCTTATTTTTCTTGTGTTTTATAATAATAGCTTACCAAAAATTTTGGAGACATTAATTAATTAATCTATAGAAAAAGTTAACTAACAATATAACCCATAATTATTCGTTAGTAGATTAACTAATAACTATTTGTCTTAATGAACTAGTATTTTTCATATCATCACAATAATCTTCAAATTATTTAAAATGAATTAATATTAATCAATTAAAACAATGTTTAATATCCTGCAATTATAATCTTGCTCATAAATATATATAAAAAATTAATTTACCAAATTAGTCCCAACAACAAAATAATAACAAAAAAATTTTACATTCATTTTTACTTTACTTTCAAGGTTAGTTTGTTAATTAATTTTTTTATATAAAAAATTAGTTAATACCCCAAGAATAATATTGCAAGGGTATTATTATAAAAGTAAAAAAAAAAAAGCGAAGGCATGAGTATAATAAATTATTTTAATAAATTTTATTAAAATAATTGGATTTATTTATTAAAAAATCCCAAAATTTTAATAATTTAAGGGTTTTTTTATTAAATCTCAAAATTTAGTAATTATTTTTATAATTATAATTATTTTATTAAAATATAAATTCTAATTTTGGGATTTTTAATTGAAAATGCATGGCTTATATATAAACCTGCGCAGGAAGTTTCCATAATCTTAAAATCAGAAAGCGAAAAGATCTTTGCTATTTTCGGATGAAACGTATTCAAAACTCAAAAGGTAAGTAGATGAGCTTGAGAGAGTTCTTATTTCTGGGTTGATCTGATATATATACATCAAGTAGCCACCATTACAGTGTGAAATAAACAAATAATGCATGGTATAGATAATGGATCAACTGCGACAAGTGAAAGGTGGTCGACAAAATAAATAATTGTACGAAGGAAGACTGCCAAGGGTAATTTTAATGGATGGTGTCATACATCGCGTTTTAAAATATCCAAAAGAAATAATAGACCAGTTGTAAATTCGTAAATAGTTCTATGAAAAAGCCTTAGTGGAAGCACGCTAACTGTTCATTAAGTAGCTTTCCTAACTTTCAATATTTGTCTTCATTTCTCTTGTTTTGACTAGTTTTCTCTGCTGCTTTAAGTAGTTTTTAGTGTGTGTGAACTAGAAGGTACAATAACTTTAGCTTATATATATATATATATATATATGTATGATTAAATTTCGGTTTAGGAATTAGGAAGATTAGGTTACAAGTAATAAATTTAGTTTACAAATATTTATAATTAAATTTTTTGATGTAATTTTTATAATTAAAATTAGAAACATAAATAATTAAAAAAAAGTTTCTTAATACCAATCCACAAAATTATACACAACGGGAGGTTACTGTAGCCAAATTTAAACAGATTTATAGATTCACGGGTGATTCTAGCCTATATAGGAGCGTGGATGTGTCCATAAAACAAATAATTATAAAATTCGAAGATCAACAAAGTAATGCCCGATACTTCATTAAAATCCTTAAACAAAATCCCATCGTAAACACTTTATAAATTTTAAGTTGATTCCATCACTTCGTTTATTAAATGCGTTACGTGTCGAAATAATAACCGCTAATTCAGCATTGCAAAAGTTTATGGTACATAGTATTTTAAAAATTTAATTCCAAAGTACGAATTTATCTTTGAATCACATCTCACATGTCATTTCATATCTAAAATTTCAAAATTAAAATAATAACGATTGTTTTGTCATGGTACGCGTCATTTTGATAAGGATCTGGCTGCAAAACAATGAATAATGAATGGCAATTTTATACATGACGGATCAACAAATATTTCTGTTAAGATAATAAGGAGCCTAATTAAATAATCATCCTGCCACCTGTTTTCATTTTAGTGGATAACCTCAAATCAAACTTTTTTTTTTCAAACTTATTTTTCAGGATATAAATAATTGAACAAAATCATATGAAAACTAGAAGAAATCCATCTGAAACGCATAAGAGGGGCATTTCAGAAAAGGGCCAAGCTACGCATATTAATGTTGGCAAGTAATTCTTGCACCAATTCTGAATGCCTTACTCATGTGGACAAGTTGCCTTGTTTTGATGGTTAGTGCTTTAGGATTTGTAGGGAAAAAAGGAAACCTACTCCCCCAAAATTTGGAGAAACAATCATGTAGATTCTTAAATTTTTAATAAGGGACATTAAGATCTCATTTTGGTTATAATTTTCTTTTGGCTTCATTAACTCAGAAAAATTGACACTAATGTATATAATAAATAGAAATATAATATTAAAATAATTGTAACAATATATACATTTTATAATTATTACAATATTTAAAAAATATTTTAATACTTTAAAATCTTATACTATACTAAATTTTATTTAATAAATAGAAACATAATATTAACATACATATTTAAAAATTTAAATTGTTTTCAATAGTGTATAAAATAAATTAAATATTTTTAATACATGAGATGTATTTTATTAATTATAAATTCTATTTAACCAAAGATTTATTTAAAATTTTTATAATAAATAAAAATATATTATAAAAAAATAATAATAATTTACATTTTAAAATTATATATTAAAAATATTATAATATTATTAGTCTACTAGACAAATTAAGCTATTTAAATTATATTTTTATTTTATTAAAAAAAATTTAAGTCAATCTTTTAGTTATTATTTAGAAAGGATATTACAATTAAAAGAGAGTTTTGGTATCCCTTACTAAAAATTTTAGGGTCTACATGGCCATGTTCCCAAACTTTAGTGGTGCAGTGTAAGTGTCATTTTCCCTTAATAATCTTGTGCTAAAACTATTATTTACCCGCACAAGTAGTTTTCATAATCTTCAATTCAGAAATGCAGTCTCTATCTGGTATATAACCAAAACTAAGTAGTTGAGCTTGTTCTTGCTTCTAGTTTGATGTCATATATATAGACGGAAGTAACTGACAAGTATCAAAACTAATAATGTACAGATTTTCCTTCAAAATACAATGTCCTATTTCGAAATTTTGGTATCACGATAATGGTGATCATGATTCAAATAGAAGGCAATGTAATTTTGGTCTATTTTCCACTTTCATATCGAAAACAATGCCTTTGAAATCTGCTTTGCTTGGCAGACTTTACGGTTTACATGAGTTAGTATATAAATTAAATTATTTCTGAGCGTACCCAGATTTAAAGTATATTGACTGACACATGTTCACTCTATGGTTTACTTGACTCGATGGCTAGAGAACATCCTCATTCTTCGGCCGCAGAAAGACTCTCGTATTATTTTCCTTTGATCAATAGCTAATTAATTGCGTTTACACTGTCGATATTTCTCTTGATTTTCTTTAAATTCCCTGTAGAGTTTTGTTGTTTGTAAAGGTTTCGTTACATGAAATCGGTAGATGAAGAAAATTTTGAAAAGCATCCATCGACGTGACAATGAAATGGACAAATCAATATAAACTAGGAAAAAGAAAGGTAGTACAGAGAACATGTTAGAATTTTGTAGTGGTTGAATGAACATAAAACAAAAGAGATGTGGTGCAGTGATAACTTTCATATATATATATATATATATATATAGGATGTATATCAAATCTAACCCATTAATTTAGTAGCATCTTAATTTGAAAATGTAATTAATTTTGTTGATTTTGATGTTGATCTTGAATTGTGTTAGCTGTGCGAGCAAGTTCCCGCGTTATTCTCGCAAATTTTTAATTGTAATTAATCCGTTTTTCACTAGTCTACAGTTTAACATCTGCTGTTGATCCGTCATTAATTTACTTGAATTTGTATATTTATAATCTTATACTTATTGCAGATAAGGCGATCAACAATATTTCCCAGCAAAAGGAATCTATATCGAGTCAAAAACTATATATTATCTTCAATTATCTTTTAATCGACTAATTAATTACAAAATTCTTGTATCCATGAGATGCATGTGAGCCATTAAAAAATGTTTCAGAGAACATTTTCGAAAATGAAACAATAGTTTGAAAGAAAAGACTATTATTACTATTAGTTTTTCTTGGCACTGTTTTCGGCTACGAGCTGCTCTTGGTTGTATTATTCATGACTTGGTTTCCACCTTATAAAATCCTACTCGAACAAAAAAGGCAATAAATTACGAACGGAAAAAAATAAAAAACCCTTATTGTTTGTTGTTTGTTTTGAGTCCCTTTATCTTGGCTTTGGCTCTTTGCAACGTGATTTGAGTTCTTTGCAATCTCACATGCTAGCTGCAAGAATTAGCCAGTCACTATGTTGAGTTTGTTTTAGAAAAATATTGAAGAAGAGACAACATAATTAACTTGACAACAGATAGATAGATCATCTTAATCAATGTTAACATGTTGATACACAACGATTTATTTATATATTTTTTATTTTTGGGAAAACACAGTACACGTGATTAGATGAAGAGAATCTCTTGTATATATCAAGAGATCTTACAAGCTGAACTGAAGCAAACTGAGACTCACACAATTGACAGGTAATAACGCTACCCATCCTTTTATTTATTTACACATAACACAAAATACTAACACTGCATGTACTTAACCAGTGTGGTCAGAGTTTCTTCCATATTGAGGGATCTCAAGGAGATCAAGATTGCCATTAATTTCTCCATCTACAGTGCTGAGTTGAGGATCGAAGTGCCCCTCCGACCAATCGTAATGACCTGCAAAATTCATATTAGAAAACTCAATCATAATAAATACACATTAAAATAAGAATTATAAATGATTTTGATTGAAAATGCATGGCTTATATATAAACCTGCGCAGGAAGTTTCCATAATCTTAAAATCAGAAAGCGAAAAGATCTTTGCTATTTTCGGATGAAACGTATTCAAAACTCAAAAGGTAAGTAGATGAGCTTGAGAGAGTTCTTATTTCTGGGTTGATCTGATATATATACATCAAGTAGCCACCATTACAGTGTGAAATAAACCAATAATGCATGGTATAGATAATGGATCAACTGCGACAAGTGAAAGGTGGTCGACAAAATAAATAATTGTACGAAGGAAGACTGCCAAAGGTAATTTTAATGGATGATGTCATACATCGCGTTTTAAAATATCCAAAAGAAATAATAGGCCAGTTGTAAATTTGTAAATACTTCTATGAAAAAGCCTTAGTGGAAGCATGTTAAAGCCTTAGTGGAAGCATGTTAACTGTTCATTAAGTAGCTGTCCTAACTTTCAATATTTCTCTTCATTTCTGTTGTTTTGACTAGTTATCTCTGTTTCTTTAAGTGACATAATATATAACACGATACTCAATGATTTCAATGACATAATATATAAAATGATACTCAATAATCTTGTACTAAAACTATTATTTACCTGCAAAAGTAGTTTCCATAATCTTCAATTCAGAAACGCAGTAGCTATATAGTATATAATCGAAACTAAGTAGTTGAGCGTGTTGTTGCTTCTAGTTTGATATCATATATATAGATTGAACTAACTGACAAGCAAGAAAACAAATAACGCATTGTGAAGATAACGAATCAACGGCCGAAGTTTAATTTAATTGTAGATAAAAAGTTAATTAAGATTAAGGTCAATAATTCAATTCCACGCGTAAAACGTGGGAGTATGGGTCCATAAAATATTTCATTTCCTTTAATAAAGTTGGCGAGGATAAAAAACGTTATCCACTAAATACTCACATTACCTTATATTATTATTATTCGAATTCGGGTGACAATTCCATTAAAAAAAAAAACCTCGTATGAAGTTAAACTATTATTTCATTTGATGGTGGGGCCATCCAATGACACGAGTGACCCAATAAATAGTTTAATTTGCTGGCAATAATTATGAGACAAACTTAAAGCAACCGCAAGAACAGATTTTCCTTTAAAATATACTGTTCGAACATGAAATTTTAGTATCAAAATAACAGTGATCATGATTCAATTGGTAATCAGAGGACATGATTCAATTGGTAATTAGGTCCACTATCTTTTTTCTTTTTTCTTTTTTCCACAAGAAAAATATTAAGTTATCTCTTTTATCAACTTTCTTGCCCCTACTTCATACCAATAATTTGGCAAATTCACCGACGACTAATAAAGAAATAATTTGGCAATTCACCAACTTTCTTTTACTCACACACTGTTAATTACCAGATTCTATAAAGGTAAAAATCAGTGTCCAGAAAAAAGAATCCGTCTTTCCATTATGGCATTATGTGTTGCTTCCTATTCAGTGCAGGCACAGGTAAGCACATCCATCTAAAATTTGGAAAATGGAAGTAGAAACCTTCTGAATAGGAATAGAAATACTCTATTAACATACCAAAAATACAACTTCAATTAACTAAATTCTATTTGACAGAATTAAAATACTTCGTAAGAAAAAATAAGACTAAATAATTGCCCTCCATCAGCAATTTTTTAATTGAGCAACTGTGTGAGATTCATTAAATGTGTTGGGATTTCAACAGATTGTCTATGATGTAACTGAGATGGAGAGCTTCAATAATGTCAAGCAGTGGTTGAACGAGATTGATAGATATGCAAATGACAGTGTATGCAAGCTTCTAGTTGAGAACATGGTTGTGGACGCACAGATGAATACAATTTTAAACTCAAACTTTGGCACAGATGTGCCAAGGTATCTTCGTGATTCTGCTTCTGAACTTTGAATACAATTTTAAACTCTTCTCAAGTATATTTGCTTGGTAATTTTCTGCATACCCAGGATACTCAAACTTTGGGCAGTTTGTATCTCGAGTTGGAATTTTTTCGCAAAAATATTCAAGCAGAGAGAGAGCATAATTAAGTTGATTTGGTTAAAACCACACTATTTGCGCTCTATTGACAAACTAATTTAACCAACACATCGACACACAATAATTTTATTTGTTTATTAAAGTAAAAAAAAAGGTACATTGATGTAAACAAAGAAAATCTTTAGTACATCTTAAGAGATCATTTTGGCTGAACTAAAGATACTCACACTCACATGACTGATAAGCACACTACTACAAAACATGACAAAGATGACATGTAATACATGACAAACATACTATTAATTGTCATCTAGTTTAGATGACTTTTATTTACTTTTGGAAGTCATATATTATAAAATTGTTTTTATTTATGACATAAAAATGACTCACCACTAAATAAAGTCATCTTTAATTAATTAAAAGGTGACTATTCTTTTTAAAATGTGTCATTTAGTTTGTAGTATAAAAATGCCACTTTCCCTCTTTATTTTCTTTGTCTACCGCGGAATATCATTGTCTCTTTGTTTCAGCCTCCATTCTTCTATGACTTTCTTTCTCTGTAAAATTCCCCTTTGCCCATACAAAACATCTTCCTATCTTCTATTTCCAAGTTCCAAACTCTTAATTTCACCCATTATTTATATAGACCCAAAATCGTAAACCCTAACTGTTCACACATAGTGGAAGTGAAGACAAATTGGGAAGAAATCTGGAAGCTCTGGACCACACATGTTGGCAAGAAGATTGTAAAGCTTGGGACCACATCACTATCAAGGAAATTGTTGAAGCATTCGGCTACCTTGTATATTGGATTTTAAAAGTTTCAGTCCCCATATAAAGGTACTTTCTTTTCTTTTGTTTAATCATGATTGAGAAAGAAAATGATAGATTGTTTGATTGTGGGTGGCCTACATGTGCTGTTTTTTCTTTTCTTTTCTTTGTCTAATTTACTCTATTTGAATAGCAAATGTTGAAAATATGGATGAACAGTAAAAATTTTTCTGGGGAATATTTTAGGGAAGTTACAAATTTGGTCGAATCATGTCATGCTCCTTTTAAATTTAATCAGTTATCAATCTCAGAACCTCACGACTTCTATTCTTTTCCTTCATAATCGTCAACTTGACCTCTCCTCTTTCTTTTAATTGGATTATCTTTCTTTTCTTTTCCCCTTCTCTTTTCTTTCATCTTATCTTTTACGAAATTGGGAAACCAAGAATGACAAGCACCATGTGGGATTTGTTGCAAAATTATAAATATTTCAAATTCATCAAATAACTTAAAATTAATTTATATACACACATACTTTCTTATTAAAAAAACTAATAAAAAATAAAAACTAACGGAGAATTAATAGAATAAGCATTTATATAATATTATGTGATATTACAATATTAATTAATCATTTCATCCTCTTTCCTTTAGCATCATATAGAATATTGTAAAATCTACCTATAATTATAATCATATTATTAGAATCAAAATAATTTTATTACTATAAAGAGATTATAATTTAATAGAGTATATAAATAAAAAATATTATTTTAACTTATTTATTTTTAATACAAGTAATATAGAAATAAAGACATAAAGTATACAATTTAATAATTAATTAATAAAACATCTTGAATCTAATATATGAACAAATATTAATAAGAGAAATAATGTTAGTTTCAGAAACTGATACATATTTTTAAAAAATTTAGATTTATAGATTTTGCAATGGTTCATGCAACAAATTCTAATCACATACTATGTCCATGTATGAAATGTGGAAATGTGAAACATCAGACTGTTGATGAGATTAGGGACCATTTGTATTTGAATGGTATAGACCAAAGTTACAATAATTGGATTTTGCATGGAGAAAAGGTTGTTAAGAAGCTATCAACTACTAGCAACACTCAATCTACAAGAGAATTTGAAACAAGAGCCTTTGAAACTGAATCTGTGGCCAGCACTGTAGAGATGATTCAAGGAGCTTATGATCATTTTGAAAACAACCCTAAACAATTTGAGAATTTATTGGCTGATGCTGAGAAAAAGTTATACCCAAGTTGTAGTAAGTTCACAAAATTATCTGCATTGGTCAAATTGTATAGCCTAAAAGCAAGAAATGGGTGGTCAGACCGAGGCTTTTCAGATTTTTTGAAATTGTTAAGAAAAATGTTGCCTGACAATAATGAAATGCCTTGTTCAATGTACGAGGCAAAAAAAACCTTAAATGCATTAGGGATGGAGTATGAGAAGATACATGCATGTCCAAATGACTGTATACTTTATAGAAAGGACTATAAAGATGCTGTTATATGTCCTAATTGTGGTGCAGCAAGGTGGAAGTTGAAAAAATATTCAACTGAGATGAAGATTGGTGTTCCAGCAAAGGTTTTATGGTATTTCCCACCAATCCCAAGGTTTAAAAGAATGTTTCGAAGTGTTGAAACTTCAAAAAATCTAACATGGCATGCCACTCAAAGGGAAACTGATGGACTATTACGTCATCCTGCAGATACCCCGGCATGGAAACTAATAAATCACTTATGGCCTGATTTTGGAGCTGAACCAAGGAACTTGCGACTTGCATTATCTGCAGACGGGATTAATCCATATAATTCTCTTAGTAGTAGGTATAGTTGTTGGCCCGTGATAGTAGTGACATACAATCTTCCTCCATGGCTTTGTATGAAGAGGAAATTTATGATGTTGACATTATTAATTTCAGGTCCCAAACAGCCTGGTAATGATATTGATGTCTACTTAGCTCCATTGATTGATGATCTTAAAAGATTGTGGGAGGTAGGCATTGAAGCTTATGATGCTTATCGTCAAGAGTCTTTCACATTGAAAGCTATTTTAATGTGGACGATAAATGATTTTCCTGCTTATGGAAACTTGGCTGGTTGCACTGTAAAAGGATATAAAGCATGTCCAATTTGTAGTGAAAAAACATGTGTAGTTCGGCTCGGCCATAGTAAAAAAATGTCTTATATCGGTCATAGAAGATTTTTACCACGATCTCATCCATATCGGTTTCAGAAGAAGGCATTTAATAATGAAGAGGAAATTGAAATTGCTCCAGAACCGTTGAAAGGAGAGGAAATCTTGGCACGAGTTCAAAGATTAAATTTCTCGTTAGGGAAAAAAAAAGCAAATAGTCGTGCAACTGATATCAATGAAAGAGTTTGCTGGAAGAAAAAATCTATTTTTTTTAGCTTGATTATTGGAAGTCTTTATATGTTAGACACACCCTTGATGTTATGCATATTGAAAAGAATGTGTGTGAAAGTCCTGTGGGGACTTTACTTGACATTCCAGGGAAATCAAAAGATGGTTTTGCAGCTCGTATGGATCTAGATGAAATGGGTGTAAGGAAAGAATTACTGTCAAGAGTTGGCCAAAATGGAACAAAATTGCCTCCTGCGTGTTATACTTTGTCAAGGGAAGAAAAGAAAAAATTTTGTAAGACATTGTTTGAACTTAAGGTTCCTGATGGCTATTGTTCAAATTTTAGAAATCTAATCTCATTGCAAAATTTGAAACTCTATGGCTTGAAATCTCATGATTGTCATGCTTTGATGCAACAATTGTTTCCTTTAGCAATACGATCCTTGTTACCAAAACATGTTAGATATGTAATAACAAGATTTTGTGCTTTTTTTTAGCAACCTGTGCAGCAAAGTAGTGGATGTGTCAAAATTGGATCAAATGCAAGCAGATTTGGTGAATGCTATCTGCTTGTTAGAAAAATATTTCTTGCCAGCTTTCTTTGATATTATGATTCACTTACCAGTGCACCTAGTTAGAGAAGTCAAACTCTGTGGACCTGTTTACCTCCGATGGATGGATGTATCCATTTTAGAGGCAAATGAAAATATTGAAGGATTATGTACGACATCGAGATAAACCAGAGGGTTGCATTGCTGAATCATATATAGCTGAAGAGGCTATTGAATTCTGCATAGAATACTTATCTGAAGTTGATGCAATTGGCATTCCACCGAAAAAATACAGATTTGATGTTGGATTACCTTTACCAGGAGGATGTGTTGTTAGAATAGATCGTAAATTATGGGTGCAGGCACATAGATATGTACTGGAAAATACAAATGAAGTTCAGCCGTATATCATGTTAGTAACTATTTCTTTTATCTTATAAATATTAGTTATATTTTCTGTAATAGTTATAATCATTCTTATTTCATCTTTGATATCTTAGAGAGCATATGGAGTTCTTGAAGAAGAAATATCCAGCAAAGTCAAAGAAGAAAAAGTGGCTACAGGATGAACATAATAGGACTTTCATATATTGGTTGCGTCAAAAAGTAATTAACTATATAGTTCATCCATAAACATTTTTTTTGTTATTCTAAGATATTTGTATAATATTTATATACATTTTTATTACTATCATATCGGTTGAAATTCAACTTAACGAATCAAGGAACAATATCTCGGAAGCCTTAAGGTGGCTTGCACATGGACCTCGCCCTGAAGTGATAAAGTACCAAGGCTATGAAATTAATGGTTATCGTTTTCATACCAAAGAACGTGAGTAGATATTAAAAGAAAAAAAAGTGATGAATAATGGTAATTTTAAAAATAAATAGAATTAATTGAGAAGTACACGCTGATGAGATAAATTATTTGCCAAAGATCATTCACTAGAAGAAATTGGGGTAAAAGCTCATTTAGTCCCTACATTTTAAGATTAGTATCCATTTAATCCCTGTATTTTTAAAAATGCCTCGAAACATCCCTGCCGTTAAAATATTGATACCCCTACCTTTACTTTTTATTTTTTTGGCTTACTTTTATAATATTACCCTTTTATAATAATTTTTTATTTGGACATTAATAAAAAGAAAATAATTAAATTATCAATTTAACCCTAAAAAAATTATATTAATTTTTTTTTCAAGCACCATTTGCACACTTGGTAGTTTGCATACAATTTTTGACAAGTAAAAATTAATATATATTTTTTTAAGTTTAAATTGGTAATTTAATTATTTTCTTTTTATTAATGTCCAAACAAAAAATTATTATAAAAGGGTAATATTGTAAAAGTAAGCCGAAAGAAATAAAAAGTTACAGGAGGTTCATCAATACTTTAACAGCAGGGATATTTCGAAGTATTTTTAAAAATATAAAAACTAAATAGATAATAATATTAAAATATAAGAATTAAATGGACTTTTACCCGAAGAAATTGCATATAAATTACCTGACGTTATTTGTTCGTTTTATAAAATCAAAACCTGCTTAAACCCGTTGGGCCAATAAAGACTGATCCAAACAAAACTCCAATTGTAAACCCATTTCGACAACAAAGACATGCAAGCGGCTCCGAGAAGAAGAAAAACATTTGCCCCAATTAGAACTCGGAAACGTCATCGGGTTCATCCCTCTTTCTGAATACCCCCATCAATTCTAAAATCACCCACCCCTTGTCCGTCTCAATTCCGAAATAGCCCCATTAAACAATAATACCATGGTTGGAGGAAGAGTGTGGTGGCATGTGTTTCAAATTTGTTAAACTCAATTTGCTCTACCCATAATGGGCAGTTATTATTATTATTTTTTTCGAGGCTAATTTCAGTTAAATATGATTTATATAACTATTTTAATATATGCATTTATGAATAAGTTTACTTTTTGTTTTGTCGAGCTGAACGTGATAAAAATACGGTGAATTCCATTATGTTTTCCATCTCAGTCTTTTGCGAAACTTCAAGTTTACTTCTTTTGTTAGGTCTTCCTGGACAAAGTGGAGCATTAGGTCAAAGGAAAATGATATTTGTCCCGGATCAAACCTCAAATTAAACGCGTCGTTTTACTCAATGGAAAAAACGCACCGTTTTGTCAAGTTATTTCTCCTTTCCTTGCTCAAAACCCAAGTTATTTCCTCTTTTCTTACTCACAGCCATCACGTGTGAAATTACGCACAACTCACAGCTATTCATAATTCACAATCCCCCTGCAAATCAGCCACCGCCACTACCACCAACGACAACCATCACGCAACGGCCACGCCAATGTGATACTTTTGCACTTGAGGTAGTGCTTCGATCTTTGGTTGATTTTAATCCTTCAGAGTTTGGGTTTATTGTACCAATGAAAATTGGAGATCTTGGGTTTTCTTGTGAATATAATTCAGATTGAAGGAACAGTTGAATAATTCAAAAAACTTTGACTTTGAGTTGATTCCTTCAAAAATCTGTCATATGATTTTTTCTCCTCATCACACTTTGACTTTGAGTTGATTCTTTTGACACTTGTGTTGAGCAACGAAGTGTAATGTCGTGAAGAAGAGGATGACAAAATTTGAAGATTATGAATATGCAAGTGTTTTTTCCCTTTTCATAAATGTGTAATTGAAAGTTTGAACTTTACCTTTTGACTTTCTTTTTCATAAATTGCTCATGGTGCAATCTCCTTTTGCTAGTTGAAGAAACAGTTAAGGGGGTTTGTAGTTGGGAAGAAAGAGGAAACGAAAATGAAAAGAGAAAGTAGAAGTTAAGTCCTGGGTGCGTGCAAATAGCATTTTTTTAATTAAAAAAATTAATTCTCAAAATGACATTGTTTTCTAAAGCTTCGGGGTTTGACCCGGGGTAAGAGCATCTCCAAAAGACTTTTTAGATTTTACTTTTCAAATATCAATTTGTTTACTGATGTGGCAAATAAGTGGATAAAAAAATATAATCTCCTCCAAAAGACTCATCAAATAAGAATAAGTTAACATTATTTTAATCAAATCTTTCCATTATTAAATTGAATTGCTGTTATATTTTTGAAAAGAAACATAAATAATAATTATTGCAGTCTTATCTTTTAATAAATAATAATAAAATATTAATAGAAGAGGGAGAAGCTCACTCGACAATATTGAAGAGTGAAAAACAAATCTTATTTGAAGAATTTAAATTAACGTGTTTTTTGAAGTGTTTAATATTGATACAACTCTTTAAATAAGAAGTAGAATTTTATTTGAAAAGTCTTTTGGAGATGTTCTAAGTATCAGTGATGTTAGCCCAAATTCGAAGTAACCCGAAATTCTCTCATCATGCCTCGTCAATTCTAAAATTATCCTCAATTTGTCCGTTTCGATTATCTATTCATTTTTTTTAGTCTTTAAAATTTTGTATAAATTTAACTTCTAAACTTCATTGAATAAGCTTCCCTTTTGGTAATTTTTGGGGGAAAATTGAACATCGTACTTCTTTGAACCACCTTTAATCATATATTTTCCCTGCCTTCATATTCAATGGAATATCTTCACATACTACAGATATTAGCTTCCATTTTTGATGATACATATCCGGATTAACCACCCTAGCATCTCCACAGTAAAAGACACAAGGCAATGGGGATGAAATCGATGGGGATGAAATCGCTTAACGGAGAAAGTAATATGTAATTAAAGTTTAAGAAAGCTGTTACGCGATGCTATATGGTGTAACTGCGTAATATAATTATATTGTTATACTATATAGCGTAACAGTGTAATAGCATTACATTGTTATACCATATGGCGTAATAGATTTCCCATACTTTAATAAAGTGTGAGAATCCTCACCAGTCAAGCGGTCATGTACATTAACACACTCAATTCATAATTAAATTTAAAACAAAGCTGGTATATAATTATATTTATACCCCCGCATGTTTGTGACTCTAAAATTATTATTTTCGATAACATCCGTAATAGTGTGCGGCACAATACACAAAACAGCTCCATTTTTTTTAATTTAAAAACATTTTTTTATATTTAAATTCTTCTAAAATTACTAGAAAAATTAAAGAAATCGAAAACTGAAGGTGAATTTCCGCCTTATGCGAATCAAAGAGTTTGATTCTTTTGGAGCCCAGGCTGAAGCAGCCAACGAGATCGCCGGTGCAAAACATTCAACCATTCTGAGCATCGCTTCATTTTCGAATGCGCCACCCAAAAATTACCTCATTTTCAAGGAGAATAATCAATTTAAAGGAACTTGGTTTCTCCTATGGTTCGCTGGTTGTTATGATCAATGCGGATTACATAATAATCCTAATTTTTTGCATGTCAGAACTATTCATTCTGCTTTTTTCTTTTCCTATCTTTACTATTGTAGTAAAGACAAGCTGTTTTCCTTTAGAAAACAAGATAAACTGTTTACTGTTAAAGTATGAGCTTTGAACTGATTTTCAGGAGATCAACCGTCATGTCAGTTTGTGGTCATGTTGGTATTCAACATGTTCAAAACTGTGAAGAATACAAACTTGTATCGTCAACCAAAAGCTTTAAGTGAAGCACGTAAATGTCACGTGCTTCCACTTACTCTATACGGCATTGAAGACTGTCGTTTTGGGGTCACTGTTTTGTAAAGATTCAACACGTGTCCTCAAGGCTGTTAAGATCAGTTACAACTGGCGGGAAAATTCTGGGTTTGTTGGCTAACAAACCCAGATTACAGCTGGTTAACAAGGGGTCTTTGTAAAGGGCTTTAAGCTAGTATAAGTAGTTTTAAGGACTGGGAAATCAGGCAGAGTGTTTCTTGTAACTTCGTCTCAAAACTTGTAACTTGTTCTTGGTTATTGAATAAAAGCTGCTGCTCTGTTCTTCAGTGGAAGTAGGCTGTCTCTAGCCGAACCACTTATATTTGTTGTTCTTTGTACACTGTTTCTGGGTGATTCTTTTGTGTGGATTTGATTAGCCATTCTTTAGGTCTCGATTAGAGAGATCAGCTAGATCCTGGAGATTCTTTGATTGGATACTAAATTTGGTCTAGGTTCAACAGTACGTACGCTAATACATCATATCACCGCTGATGTTTCTTTCTTCTTTTCATTTAATTCTTTAGTAGGATGGGATTGAAACCCTATGAAAAAGATCTTGATAAATTAGACCGCATTATAAGTTATTAAATGAGGGTCACATACGCTACCTTGCATAATAAGTAACCCATTTGTGAGAGCTGCACTTTATTGATTTGTAAATTATTCATTTTGTAAGAGCTGTACTTACAGATTATGAAAAGTACCCAAGTCCTATAAATTGTAATAATAGAATTAATAAAATTAGATGAAGAATAGCGTGAAAGTGACAAATTATTTAAAAATAGAATCCGTTTCTTTCATTAATCTCTTAACCAGAGGATTTGGATCCAATAGATTGACGCTCCCTTTAGGATCTGTATACTGTGATTGCAGTTTAAAAGGCATAGTTGCAAAGTGATTGGTTATGAAAGAGCATAATTCCTTCAATATCTTTGAAAATGACGAATTTGTCCTTCATCATCAAGCTCTCAAAATTTAGCATTAGGCTGATATTTGTAAATGTATTTCGACGCTCAAGTCAGTTATTGATTCATGAGAAAAAAAAAAAAGTAATTTGATAGCTTCTAAGGAACTCTAGCATTTATCTCCTCTTTCCTTTGTGAGAGAATATATTAATCAAGTCTTGTGGAAGGATCGGTTTTTAATTAGCTCAAAACCTTTATTTACAAAGACTTAGAATATTGTTGACTCTTCTCCATTCAAATTTATATCTACAATGAATCTATTAAGGGTGGATATGGGTTCGATTGGATAAGGTTTGTGAAAACTCAATCCAACCCATTATTGAATGGGTTGAGATAAACCCAACCTAATCTAATTAAATAATCATATTTAACCCAATCCAATCCAACCCTTAAATTATTGGGTTGGGTTGAAGATTTGAAGTCAAATTAAAATTAAAAATTAAATAAAAAAATATACTAAAGTTAAAATAAAAATTATTGAAATAAAAAATAAAAATATTATATTATAAAAATTCCATTCACTATGTAGTATTTGATAAAAAAAAACTAAAATAATATAACATGAATAAATCAGAAAAGTACCTTAGTTGATTGAGAATTGAGATAGAGAGATTTTAGGTTTAGAGTTAGAATCTAGAATAGTAGATATAAGAACAAATTAATCTCTTTTATAAAAGAATAAAAAGGATTAAAAAATAGATTAGTGGTTTCGATTTTTAGGATTTTGCAATTGAGAATTATCTTATTATCATTATTATTTATGTGGGTTGAGTTGAGTTAAATGGGTTCATCATAATTAACCCAAGCCAACTCAATTATTGATCGGGTTCGAAAAATTGATCCAATTAACCTATAATAACCCACTCAACCCATAAAAATTAAATTGAGTTAGATTGAGTTGTGTTGGGTTAATCGAGTTGGATTGAGTTTCCCCATCCCTAGAATCTATCATTTTCTCAATTAAAATTTAAAAAATGTAATGTAGTTTATTTATTGAATTATGTTATTAAAAATATCTGAAATAATTGATTTGAAAATTTACAAAAATATAGATGATCAATTTACAACATTCCGTGCGATTTGTTATACTTTACCAGCTAAGCATGATCCGTAATGCTCGAGCACTGTGGGAATTAATGCCTTTTCTTGAGGTTATACTTTTTCATTCTTGGTCTATGCTTTACGATTTCTACGTGTTGTTAAGTTGATTGGGGCATGATTCGTTTATGTGTCTTCATTTTCAGGGGCAAAACTTTTAGTTTACGGCTCTCTATCTTCCAATTTTAGTTTTTTAAAATAGGGAAATTATTACCCACCGCATGATCTTTCCGACTTTATTAGAAATACACAAACACTTTTTTGTTAGCCAAAATCTACTTAAGATTGACACACAATTTATGAATAATGGGGGTAAAAATAGGACACATAAATATTGCATGAAAAAACTCCAAATAAATAAACGTAAAGGGATTTCACAATTTAAATAAGGATTACAGCGCTTCTCTTTAAATACAAGGAGTGAATAATTATTTTCTCTCCCTTATATGCTAGGAGAAAAACAACTTCTCTCTCATTCAAAAGCCAAAACCGAGAAAATAACACTTATACATGAAAATTTGACTATTTCCGCCTTATAAACTCAAAACTTTCTCTTCTTTCTTTTGTCTTTCTCTGCCGAATACAAAGAATCGGGATGCGCTTGCTCTCAAATGGAGCCTCCTTTCCAAATATTGGCTTCATAATTCAAAGAATGCGGCACTTGTCTTTCTTCAGAATCATCAACAAAGGCGGCACCATTTCTCTTTAAAATTCAACCACATTTTGGTCACATTTTCCAAATTAAATTTATATTTTGAAATAAAAGATAATATTACTGCAGCCATGGAGTGGGGCTTACAGGTAGCATCAAGAGTTGGTGTTACTGCTGGGATTTTTGAATCTGATTCATTAGAAGTCGTTGAACTAGTTAACAAGAGGACAAGTTATATGTCTGAAATTTTTTGGGTGATCTCTGAAATTCTGGAAAACAGGAAGAATTTTCAGAATTTCAAAGCTCCACATATTCCTAGAACTTGTAACGGCA
Organism: Citrus australasica; assembly: GCA_029618585.1. Classification (NCBI taxonomy): domain Eukaryota; kingdom Viridiplantae; phylum Streptophyta; class Magnoliopsida; order Sapindales; family Rutaceae; genus Citrus; species Citrus australasica. Next base: position 1,385,792 of record JARCIV010000005.1, read on the forward strand.
TAGCTCATGCTTTGGCTAAGTTAACCCTGCAAAGGAACGAAATTGTAATATGGTTGGATGAATTTCCAACAGACATCATGTATTTGTTTTCCAGTTAATAACTTAATCTATTGAAAGGCATACTTTCTTTTCAAAAAAAAAAAAAAAAAAAAACAAAGGCGGCACCATTTCTCTTTAAAATTCAACCACATTTTGGTCACATTTTCCAAATTAAATTTATATTTTGAAATAAAAGATAATATTACTGCTATTTGTTTAACTACGCTCCAATCGCCCGCCTTTGGCACTGCCGTCAGCGTGAAAATCATCCTGCCAAACAGAGAGGACGATCGAATGCGTTGCATTTATTTACTTTTGAATTTTGATTCTGGAAGCATAGAAGGACCAAATTTTCCAAATGAAAATATATTAATTTGTCACACATCATTCATTGAATACTATTCAAAGGTAATATTAATATATGTTATCTGCTTATAAATCAGTGAGCCATTTATATCAATGTAGAAAATATTCAACGTTAACAAATATTCAATAGATGTAATTAATCATCCACGTTGGCACTGTCGTCAGCATGAAAATCATCCACTGAACAGATGACCAAGTAGAGAAGATGAACGCGATGTTGGAAGAATAGTCAAAAAATAATATTTTGATTAGTCTTAGAGTAATCCGCAATGGTTACTTCATTCTCTCTACGTATATATACACGTATATTACATTAAATCAGAAACAAGAACTTGCAAAAGCAACTATTGGTTACTTTTTGAGTTTTGATTCCGGAAATAGAGATCTTTCCGATTTAAGGAATATGGAAACTGTCTGTGCAGGTATATAGGCCTAATTTCAAATGAATATAATTTAATTTATAGTTTTAATTTTAATGTCTGCATTTGTGAATATTTGTTTTTAATATGAAATTTCAGGTAAGAACGATTGGTCAGAGGGTTTTGCAATTATTTTCTTCAGCATTAATGCTGATGATGATATTGCGAATGATCTCGATCTTCTTGCTGTCCCTCAATACGGAAGGAATGCTGATCACACTGGTTAAGTGAATGCAATGTTGTTGCTTTGTGTTATATTTAATTGAATAAAAGGATTGGCACATTATTACTTGTCAATTATGTGAGTATTGTTAAGATCTCTTGATATATACAAGAGATTTCCTTTGTTTACTTTTATGTAGTACTGTATTTTCCTGAAAAGGAGAATTAATAAATAAAATTATTGTGTGGTAATTATGTGTTGATTAAGTTAGTCTATGCATGCTGACTTAATGATGCCCGATCTTCTTGAATCTTTTTATGTAACAAACTCCACATATTGGTTAGCGAATTCTTGCAACTAGAGACTGATCCTTCATCTTAACTTTTAATATTTCAGCTTTTAAAATAGTCAAAATAGTCAAGTTGTTTAGTAGGTTTATCAACTTGACTTTCAGCCATAATCACTGCTAATTTGTTTATTACTTTGTTAAAAGGAAAAAAAATATAGAATTTTAGTATTTGAATATATGTACAGTTCAAAATCTCTTGTCAATATATCTAATCTCATCATCTGAACATCGTTTGTTAACGTTATGTAGAAAACGAAAACACATTTAAACATTGGATAACTTCAATTTTCTTTCTGTCACAAGTATTTGTAAACTATATACACCTAAGACTAAGTGTGCAACAAAATTCATATGGCGCAACATAGTGATAACATTACATTGTTATACAATATGGTCTAATAAATTTCCCACAATTTAATAAAGTGCAATAACCCTCACCAGTTAAGCACTCAATATATATGTGTATATATGTATATATACACTCACACAACATAATTAAATTTAAAACAAAGCTCGCACATAATTATACCCCCACATGTTTGTGGCACGTTACACGAAACCGTTCATTTTTTTAATTTAAAAACAACTTATTTTATTTACTTCTAAAATTACAGGAAGAGTTAAAGAAATCGAAAACCGAAGGTGAATTTTCGCCTTAATACGAATCAAGTGGTTAATTCTTTTGGAGCCAAGGCTGAGGCAGCGATCGAGATCGCCAGAGCAAAACGTTCATCCATTCTGAACATTGTTTCATTTTCTAATGCGCCACCCATGAATTACCTCATTTTCATGTAGAACAATTAATTTGAAGAAACTTGGTTTCTCCTGCGGTTGGTTCGCTAGTTGTTGTGATCATTGTCGATTACATAATAACATTAATTTATTCCGTGTTAGAACCATTCATTCTGCCTTTTTCTTTTCCTACTCTTTTCTGCATTACAACCTCCTGGGATCTTTACGATTGTCGTTTCGTAAATATCTATCTATGTATGTTCTTAATGCAAAATTAGTTTCTGCTTTTCTGTAACATTACCTTAATTGGTTTACATTTTGTTTCTGTTGCAGTATACAATTAGGTTCCCAATCAATTACCTCAGTTGCATGGCTTCCCATGTTACAACTATTTGTAACTCTCTGCAGGGATGGATCACTTCAAGTTTGGAAGACAAGAGTGAGAGCTAATCCTAATAGACCTCCGATGCAAGCAAATTTTTTTTGAGCCTGTTTGTAAGTTAATTTTTTATTCTTTTTGTTTCTCAAAAGAAAAGAATGATGGATATAGACGTTAATTTTGTTTCCCATGTTACAATTACTATGAAGTCAGTTTTTATACTGTAGAAAAGGTATATTGTCTCTGATGGTTGTGATTTAATTAGCACATGGGTTGAGCTGCCAATCTGGTTATGTCCTTTATTTTTACCGATATTCTGACCAAGCGCACACAATTAGGATTAGAACTTTAGAAGTTCACCCAAGATTCAATTTAGCGGCCCTATTGTTTGCAGTTGAGAGCACTTTCCCTTCCGTTCATTTATGAATAACTTGTTAATGTTTCAAGTGTGAGCGTAGTTCTGCTGTGACAGAATTTCACAGGTGGTGACAATATTAAGCATCGAGCTGCTTACACCAGAGAAGGAGGGAAACAGCTCTTTGCAGTTCTACAAAGTGCAATGGGATCTTCAGGTAAATGTTTATCGAATCTGGATTTTATGTTTTACGAGGGGATCAGTCTATGGATAACTTCTTTTACCCAATTTCTTGTAAACATCCTGGAAGCCTCTCTGGTTTTATGGATCTTAATAACAGCTTGTGTTGGATACTTTTGAAACATATAATGTTTCCATTTGTGTCATCTTTAGCGTGTTGTATTTGTGCATACACTCTGAATGAAAAAGTGGGCAAATTCCTTAAACGTTGAGTGTTTTGCCTCCATTACATTGTTCTGTTGAGATATGATTTGTTCAACATTTTTTGTTGCACTATCATGAGCTGTTATACTACCGGACATGCAGATGTGATGTTACCGCATCTATTTTAAAGGAAAAACTCTCATCCATGGGCTCATCTGGAATTTCAGTAGACCATCAAATTCAAGCACAGTTCCAGGAGCATCATCTGAAGGGGTAAATTCAAAATCATTCTTTTACAGACTATCAGTTTGACGAAATAATTGACAGCCTGATCTTTCATGCGGATGTATACAAGATTTTAATTAGTTTGAAAATTGGAACTGTTATGATTTCCTTGGAATTAATGATAAGTGTCTCTCACTGACCCACACGTGCTTTAGTGCTTGTGAAACCTTGAAAATTCTATATTTGATTCTTTATTGTCCGATCTCGCAGCCACAGTCTCTTGACAATTACTGACATTGCAGGAGAGACTTTTCTTTTGTATGTTGCTTTCTTTGTTGACTGTTTCCTTTTCTATAATCTTTATTTCCAAAGATTATTAATTTGAAGGATAAGAGAAAGGTTATATTTGGTGTGACCAAGCCGTAACTTTCAGGGTGGATCTTCAACAACCAATCTGCTTGACATTCACAATATGTGGATATTTGATAAGCTTATAATTATTACAGATTCTTGGTAAATCAGCCTAACTCGTAAACCGAACAATATGCAGATTGCAAAGGTTTTGAGTTTGTGCCTGGTTGAGCACTAGGCATAGAGAAGTTGGCATTGGGAAGAAATATTACTCAGTTTAATTTGACGGCAAGGTAATCAATAAGTCGTTACCATCAGTTTGACTTTGTAGCGAAGTCTTGACCTTTCAAATCATACGATTACATACTTCGTATCAATTGATGCATCATTTGCTGGTACTCATTGGGCGCGTCTGGAATTACAGAACGGAACACGATACGGTTCAAGGCACCATTGATCTCGCAATTCTCGGCTTCGTCGGGCAAGTCCGTAGACTTCCATGGGCCACCGGGAGCAATATCTCAGCTAATCTGTTTCCTACTATTCCCGTAACGCCTACTATCAGTCCCACGTTATGGTCGTCTTGAAGTTAAACAGGTCGCTTTCTTCGATTTTCGTCTGAAAAAATTGGAAATAGACTTTTTAAAATATGAACATATGTTACCCGTCCTATATTTTGTTCAAGTTAATTTATTTTACTTGTCTCTTTTATGCTTTGAATCAGTCTTGCTAGCTGTTGAAAAAGTTAGAGTTCAAGCTGTTTAGGTAGCTAAATTGTTGGCACGTGCCTAGTGTTATGGACAGGCGGTTGTATTTCCCATTATTTAAATTGATGGAATAATACTTCAGAGACAACTCTGATTTTGGAAGAAAAAAGCTACTTGTAGTTTGGAGGTTCAGGCTCACTCAAACGAACCTGATAAATTTAATTAGCTACTTCCCTTCCTGGTTACACAATATACAGGACTAAGAAAGCTAAAACTAGCTCGTATATACCAACATATACATCAATTTTTGAAGTACTTTGCGAGTGTACGAGCTGATCTTACCTTAGCAGCGACAATAGCACCAGCCCGACACCAGCTCATTTTTGGTGTCGCTACAAGCTGCAATCTCCAAACTTTGGTGATTACAAGTTTCGTTTGTGCTTCTTGATTCTTACTTATATGGGAAAACCTAGCCCCTAGAAAGATAAAAGAGAAATTTAGAATCAATGACACGAGTCCCTGAATCAGCCTGATCTGCATTAGATTCTATATAATGCTGCATACTTTGGACATTTGTCATTGTAGAAAATGAATTGAATGAGCATTGGCGTCCAAATAGATAGCTGGTTGGCGTTTTCCAAAATTTTAAAAACAAGACAGGCTGTTTACGTACGTGCGCTAATACATCACATCACCGCTGATGTTGCTTTCTTCTTTTCACTTAATTCTTTAGTAGGATGGGATTGAAACCCTATGAAAAAAAATCTTGATAAATTATAAGTTATTAATGAGGGTCATATACGCTACCTTGCATAATATGTGACCCATTTATGAGAGCTGCACTTTATTGAAAATGTAAATTATTCAATTTGTGTGAGCTGTACTTACAGTTTATGAAAAGTAGCCAAGCCCTATAAGTTATAATAATAGAATTAATAAAATTACATAAATAATAGCGTGAAAGTAATAAGTTAGTTAAAAATAGAATCCATTTCTTTCATTAATCTTTTAACTAGAGGATTTGGATCCAATAGATTAACGCTCCCTTTAGGATCTATATATTGTGATTGTAGCTTAAAAGGTGTAGTTGTCAAACGATTGGTTATGAAAGAGCATAATCTCTTCAATATCTTTGAAAATGATGAATTTGTCCTTCATCATCAAGCTCTCAAAATTTAGCATTAGGCTAATATCTATAAATGTATTTCGATGCTTAGATCAGCTATTGATTCATGAGAGAATAAAAAAAAAAGAAATGTAGCTTGATAGCTTCGAAGGAACTCTGGCATTTATCTCCTCTTTCCTTTGTGAGAGACTCCGTTAGTCAGTCTTGCGAGCAGTCTTGTGAGAGGAGCTAAACCTTTATTCACAAAGACTTAGAATACTGTTGATTCTTCTCCATTCGAATCTTTATCTACGGGTAATCTATCATTTTCTCAATTACAATTTAAAAAGTGTAACGTAGTTTATTTATTGGATTATTTTATTCAAAATATCTCCAATAAATGCTTTGAAAATTTATGAAAACATAGATGATCAATTTACAAAATTCCGTGCGATTTGTTATACTGTAGTAGCTAATAATTATCGGTAATGCTCGAGCACTGTGTGAATTAACCCTTATACATGAAAATTTGACTTTTCCCACTTTATAAACTCAACCTTTTCTTCTTTCTTTTCTCTCGTTCTCTCTCGAATACAAAGAATTAGGATGCAATTGCTCTCAAACGGAGCCTCTTTTCCAAATATTGGCTTTTTCGAATCCAACAATTTTGGCTTCATTATCCAAAGAATGCAGCACCTCTTTTTCTTCAGAATCAACAACGGCGGCAGCATTTCTCTTTAAAATTCAATCACGTTTTGGCAACATTTTCCAAATTAAAGTTATATTTTGAAAGAAAGATAATACTGTCGCTATTTGTTTTACTACCCCCCAATCACCCACCTTTGGCACTGCCGTCAGCATGAAAATCATCCGGCCAAACAGAGGGGGCGGTCGAATGGGTTGCATATATACTGTATCAAATCAGAAGCAAGAACTTGCAAAAGCAACTTGTTTGCTTCTGAATTTTGATTCTGGGGGCATAGAAAGGCCAAATTTTCCCTCTAAAATTCAACAAATTTAAGGCCAAAATTTTCCAAATGATATATATTGATTTGTCGCACATTATTCATTGAATACTATCCGAAGGTAATATTAATATACATTATCTGCATATAAATCAGTGAGCCATTTATATCATTGTCGGAAAAATTCAACGTTAACAAACATTCAACAGACGTAACTAATCACCCACGTTGGCACTGTCGTCAGCATGAAAAGCATCCACAGGACAGGTGGCCAAGTAGGGAGAATGAATGCGATGTTGGAAGAATAGTCAAAAATAATATTTTGATTAGTCTTGGTGTAATCCGCAATAATTGCTTCATTCTTTCTCTCTATATATATGCGTGTATATTATATTGAATCAGAAGCAAGAACTCGCAAAAGCAACTATTGATTACTTTTTGAGTTTTGATTCCGGAAACAGAGATCTTTCTGATTTTGAAGATCATGGAAACTACTTGTGCAGGTTTATAGGCTAATTTCAGTTGGATATCATTTATAGCTCTTATTTTAATATATGCATTTATGAATATTTATTTTCTAATATGAAACTTTCAGGTAAGAGCAATTGGTCGGAGGGTTTCGGAATTATTTGTAGTACTGGTGATGATGACATCGTGAATGATCTTGATCTTCTTGTCGTCCCTCAATACGGGAGGAATCCTGACTACAGTGGTTAAGTGCAAGCAATGTTGCTGTTTTGTGTTATATTCAATTGAATAAAAAGATGGTACTGTTATTATGTATCAATTGTGTGAGCATTGTTAAGATCTCTTGATACATGCAAGAGATTTTCTTTGTTTACTTTCATGTAGTTCTGTGTTTTACTGAAAAGAAAATTAATAAATAAAATTATGGTGTGCTAATTATGTGTTGATTAATTTAGTCCATGCTTGCTGACTTAATGATGCTGGATCTTCTTGGTTCTTTTTTTTAAACAAACTCCGCATAGTGGTTAGCTAATTCTTGCACTAGAAACTGATCCTTCATCCTAATTTTTTAAATATACGGAGTAAATTTATAATTTCTGCTTTTAAAATAGTCAAAGTAGCCATGTTGTTTTGTGGGTTTATCAACTTGACTTTCAGCCATAATCACTAGTAATTTGTTAATTATTTTGTTAAAAAGAAACGAAAGTTATAGAATTTTGGTCTTTGAATAAATGTAGAGTTAAAAACCTCTCGTCAGTATATATGGTCTCATCATCTGACCATTATTTGTTAATATCACGATTAATGTCAGATTATCCCTTTTGTGGAATGATAATATTCAAAATATTTTTAAATTATTGTAAATTGTAACTTACCCCCATTTCTGTAAAAAAAAAAAAAAAATTCATCAATCCACTTCCATTTTTCCTTATCTTTTTGGAAAAAAAAAGGTGAGTTGAAATCTACTATAATTTGGGATATTTTGAAATTGTCATTTCACAAAGAATAACTAGAAATTTACCCAGAATAAGAAATATTCGAGGGTTGGATAACTTCAATTTTCTTTCTGTTACAAGTATTAAAACACTTTTCTACAAACTATATACAACTAAGAGGATGCTAATAATTAAATTAAAAAATAAAAAATCTTTTTTTTTAATCTTCAGTGCGACAAATTTCCTAACCCCAAAACCTTATTAGTAGTTTTAAAGAAATGAAGACAATTTTTTCATCATGTATTATCTTGCACGCGCATTCAACATATAGTTATCAACAGAGAACTGAACGGCGAACTTGTCCGGAACAGATGCTGGCGCTAAATGAAAATGAATATTTGAGTTCGCCACAGTAATTAGGATAGCCAGGATACACACTCTAACACAGGGTGTTTAAAATTTAATTTGATCCGTTTTATTAGTAAAAATTTGATTTGTAAAAATTTAATCTGTAAAAATTTGATCCGTAAATTAATTCATTGAATTAAATTAAAATTTTAATATCTATAATTGGTAGATTGAATATTTCTATAAATCTCTAAAACTATGTGGATTTGCAAAAAATAAAAAGTATTTATTTAATTAAAAAATAAAATTTATAAATATAACATTAGTACTTACTAGTAAATAAATAAGTTAAAATATAATTATATTAATATTATATTATATGTTATTCGATAATAATATTAATATAAAATAAAAAATAAATAAATAAATATAATTTTTTAAATAATTAATTTTTATGTACTAATCTAAACGAATGAGATTTTTTCATTTTAGTGTGTTATATTTTAAAATTTTAAATGTATTTTTTAATTTTATTTAAATAATTAATTAATTTAAATCTTATTTAATTTTAAATTTAATTGATAATAAATTTATTTTTATATTAAATTTTTTATTTACTTACTTCGTAAATTAAACAGAATTAAAAATTTTAAATTTATATCCAATCTACAAATATATAAATTAAATTCACTAATCTATAAATTAAATTAAATTAAAAAATTATAATTCATAAAATTCGAACAGCAAACATCCGAACTCCAAGCAGTTAAAATGATTCTTTGTGAAATCAGTACACGTATCCTATTCCTTGTAAAACGGATCGTGTATGACGTGACACGTATACAACAACCCCATAACAATCCACCACGCCACAATAATCCTTGACTGTACAATTTATCGATAATAATTGTTATCCTAATTGTATCGAAAGAGATCAACCCACGAAGTTTCGCAGTAAAAACAGAGGAATTAGTATTTTTTTTTCAATAATAAGATCCCGCATTAACCACGATACAACAGCTCTTGGACAATGAGATATAAAAATTATAATATGGTTTTGTTCTTTTTTTTTTAATTTATTTTTTAATGAGTTGCGAGACAGCTCAAATAAGTCCAGATACCATACACAAGGTGATCCAGAGTTCTTCCCACATAATGACTTTGTATTTAGTTTGAAATAAAACAACTGACTTGTTTGTGTTGGGAAAGAAAAGGTAATTAGTTTTACAAGGTAGCTGCCGCCAAATTTGAACAGTTACAAGCATTTGGGGATCGTAAGTAGTCGCAGACAAACAAGAATTTGCACCATGTTTACGTTATAAAGAATTGGTATCCTCCAGAAACAAGAATTTGCCACTTTTAGATTTTATTAGTCAATCCACCACCACATAACATTCCCGTCTTCCAACCCTCCGCCGCTTCATATCATCGTCCGGCGGCTGAGAACAACAAATTTTTACATAAGTTATTTACGATTCACTGATGAAGCATTTCTTCTAAGGAATTAAGAAATTGTTTCTCTTCATTTTGTTATGAACATACTTGTACGTTGTTACAGTAGCATTTCTTCTAAATCATCATGTATTTTGTCAATTATGTGAGTATTGTTAAGATCTCTTGATATATACAAGAGATTTTCTTTGTCGACTTTCATGTAGTACTATGTTTTCCTCAAAGAAAAATTAATAAATAAAATTACTGTGTGCTAATTATGTGTTGATTAAGTTAGTCTATGCATGCCGACTTAATGATGCTCGGTCTTCTTGAATCTTTTTTTTTTTTTTTGAAACAAACTCCAAATAGTGGTTAGCTAATTCTTGCACTAGAAACTGATCCTTCATCCTAGTTTTTTAAATATACAAAGTGAATTTGTAATCTCACATTTTAAAATAGTCAAAATAGTCACATTGCTTAGTAAGTTTATGAACTCGACTTTCAACCATAACCACTACTGATTTGTTAAAAAAATGTTAAGTCATAGAATTTTGGTCTTTCAATATATGTAGAGTTAAAAAAACCTCTCGTCAATATAACAATATCTGTGGTCTCATCATCTGACCATTATTTGCTAATATCATGATTAATTTTAGATTATCCCCTTCATAAAATGACAATCATAAAAATATCTCAAATTATTATAAACCTCAGCTTATTCCTCGCTTTTGTAAAGAAGACAAAAAAAAATCATCCATCTACCTCCATTTTTTCTTATCTTTTGAAAAAATAATGAGGGCAAGTTAAAGTTTATAACAATTTGGAGATATTTTGAAGTTATTATTTCACAAGGGGAAATTCAAAATTTAGCCTTAGTATAATGTAGAAGAGGAAATAACAAACGTCGGATAACTTCAATTTCTTTTCTGCTACAAGTATTAAAACAATTCTTTGTAAACTATATACAGCTAAGAAGATAGTAATTTCTTAATTAAATTAAAAAAGATAAATTCTTTTTTTTAATCTTGAGTACAACAAAATTCCTAACCCGAAAACCTAATTAGTGGTATTGAAGAAATGAAAGCAAAAATTTTCATCATATAATTATCTTGCACACCCATTTAAGATATAAATAATTACCTTCCCTTAAATTCTAATTTTATTTTCAGTATCTTAAACAATATTAACCGATGAATAAAGGTAATTCTAAAATATAATTACCTAAAGAAGATGATTTTTCATTTTTCTATACAAACAAAATCTGCTTAAGCTTGGGCCAATAAAGACTGAGCCAAACGAAACTCTGCTAGAAGAAGAGGAGCATTTGCCCATATTGTAATTAGAAAAAGCTCCAAAATTTTAAATGCAATAAGAAAAGTTAGACATGAAATCCAGTTAGATTTAAATTTAATTAAAAAAATAGAATCATATTGTATTTAATAAAATTTTATAATCAATTACATTTTTAATTTTAGTAAGTTACAATACAAATGAGACTATAAAATTATATTAGAGGATTTTATAAAAAAATATTGTTTGAATAATTTATTAAAATATTAATTTAGCCTTTTAACTCAAGTTGAAATCATCTAATATAAATTCTAACAATAATAAAGACTTAAAATCTAAATTTTGGTCTATCTAAAATTTTCCATGTGAAAAGGAAATTCCTTTTTCTTTAAAGTGGTTAGATTATTTTATATATCACTAGATACATGGAAAAAACTCTGGTATAAAATTTCGCCTCAATCTTTTTTAATTTTAAGATAATGAGATGTTGGAAGTAGAAACTCACAAACAAAATGAATAAATAAACAAATAACAAAGAGTGGAGTGCACATTAAAAAAAAAACAAAACAAAACATTAGCTATTAAGGGGGAGATATTTTACTTCAAAAAGAAAATTGAATTTCAAAAGAAAAATAAGTTAAACACGATGCCAAACATAATTAAATATATAAAGAAGTTAGCTTAATAGCTAATACCTCGTTGTCAATTTGCTCAATTAGAATGTGAGATTTTGGAATTGAAAATAATGAAATTAATTGGTTTCCATTTATTTTGTTTAATGTATTTTTCACTAACATGTCACCTTGAATTTTTCCATGACCCATGGGTAAACCATATTCAAACCATTATGAAATGATTTTTTTACATAAAAACCCAAATTTAACCAATTTCATGATTTATCCAACCAAACCATTTTATTTAGTTTGGGTTTGGTTAAACTCATGGGTTGTGGGTTTGTGCCCACCTTTAGCTATCATTAAACTTACTACTCTTGAGCCCAGTTTCATTTGTTAAGAGCATAGGATAGGCTTCACCAAGATCCATTATCAACATGTTTGCCTCATCGTAAACAACAACTGTATAATAACACTGATCTAATCTAGCAGTGAGATGAGTAACCAAGTCAATATTGCTTACAAGACTACCAGCCAATGCAAGACCATCAGTAACAGTTTTAAGTTTCATGAAGTATTCAGTCATTGACAAGGATCCTTTCCTCAAATTACTAATAAGCATTTTCAAGTGAATTTTCTTGGCCATTGTCTCAGATCCAAATTGCTTTTTTTGATTTTTTCATAGCTCAGAGAATGTTTGAGAGCTTACCACAAGACTGAGTATGTCAACACTCATTGAGATATCAATGGAAAAGAATTTCTTATAATTTTGGGAAATGATCTATGAATTATATGTTAAATTGTGCATTGTATATACCATAACTTAGAGGCACAAAATTACGCCAAATGTCCAAATAAAAAAGAAAGAAAGAAACTATCTAGGAAAATCAAATAAGTAAATAAATTATATTCAATCTATTCCGGAGAAAGTAACATAGGAACAAAATTCCCCTGGGACTTACGATAATAACTAAGAGTAAAAAATTATTCTAATTCCGGGATTCCAGGGTCTGAAGAAACCACAACTAATTTTGGAATTCCGGGGTCTAAGGGAACCACGAACAAGATCATAGGAGTAAGAAAGCACATGGGCATAGAATAAATGACATAGGTTCGGAATAAATATATTATTTCCCTACGAACAAGTTTATGTCCACGTGTACAATAATAGTTGGTGGCACGTGTCATCAAGGAGAGAGACCAAGGCAAAACCCTAGACCCATGTCATCCATCAACTATAAATAGAGACCATCTCACCAAGAAAAAAGGGGATCCCTCCTAACCCAAAAAAAAAAACCCTAATCTTGTTTATTGTTCTTGCTTCCGTTAGACCTTAAAATCAAACACTGACTTGGATGTCGGAGTACCTTTTTTAGGTACCCACGACGCCGGATTCAAGTTCAACACGTGTCACAAGTTCTCCACAAATTAAAAGTACGTGTGAAGGTAAATTTTTGCCCCTTCCTGCATATATGTACAACATCCAATACATATGATTTTGCATCTTAGGGAGTCAAAGAGAATGGAAATCATGTAGAAGCAAATATAAAGAATGTTATGCCCCATAGGATAGTTTTCTGAAGTGAAAAATTCTTATATCTATTATTATTTTAAGGATAAATTTATAGTCCATATATTTTGGGTTAAGTGCCCGTTTAATGTCTGTATTTTGAAAAATATCTCAAGACACCCCTGTTATTAAATATGTGATACTGTTGCCCTTATTTTTCTTGTGTTTTATAATAATAGCTTACCAAAAATTTTGGTGACATTAATTAATTAATCTATAGAAAAAGTTAACTAACAATATAACCCATAATTATTCGTTAGTAGATTAACTAATAACTATTTGTTTGAATGAACTAGTATTTTTCATATCATCACAATAATCTTCAAATTATTTAAAATGAATTAATATTAATCAATTAAAACAATGTTTAATATCCTGCAATTATAATCTTGCTCATAAATATTTATAAAAAATTAATTTACCAAATTAGTCCCAACAACAAAATAATAACAAAAAAATTTTACATTCATTTTTACTTTACTTGCAAGGTTAGTTTGTTAATTAATTTTTTTATATAAAAAATTAGTTAATACCCCAAGAATAATATTGCAAGGGTATTATTATAAAAGTAAAAAAAAAGCAAAGGCATGAGTATAATAAATTATTTTAATAAATTTTATTAAAATAATTGGATTTATTTATTAAAAAATCCCAAAATTTTAATAATTTAAGAGTTTTTTTTATTAAATCTCAAAATTTAGTAATTATTTTTATTATTATTATTTTATTAAATATAAATTCTAATTTTGGGATTTTTTAATTAAATAAGAGTATTTTTATAATTATAATTTTTTATTTTTAAATCTTTTATAAAATAAAATGTTCTTTTAATTTATTTAGGGGTAAAATTATCATTTTATTTAAATTATTTAACGGTATTAGTACAAAAGTGGCTAATTGATACAAAATTAAAAAGAAAGGTAGTGCAGAAAATATGTTAGAATTTGTGGTGGTTGAATGAACATAAAACAAAAGAGAGGTGGTGCAGTGATAATTTTCATATGTATATATATATATATATATATATAGGATGTATATCAAATCTAACCCATTAATTAAGTAGCATCTTAATTTTAAATTGTAATTAATTTTGTTGATTTTGATGTTGATCTTGAATTGTGTTAGCTGTGCGAGCAAGTTCCCGCGTTATTCTCGCAAATTTTTAATTGTAATTAATCCGTTTTTCACTAGTCTACAGTTTAACATCTGCTGTTGATCCGTCATTTACTTGAATTTGTATATTTATAATCTTATACTTATTGCAGATAAGGCGATCAACAATATTTCCCAGCAAAAGGAATCTATATCGAGTCAAAAACTATATATTAACTTCAATTATCTTTTAATCGACTAATTAATTACAAAATTATTGTATCCATGAGATGCATGTGAGCCATTAAAAAATGTTTCAGAGAACATTTTCGAAAATGAAACAATAGTTTGAAAGAAAAGACTATTATTACTATTAGTTTTTCTTGGCACTGTTTTCGGCTACGAGCTGCTCTTGGTTGTATTATTCATGACTTGGTTTCCACCTTATAAAATCCTACTCGAACAAAAAGGGCAATAAATTACGAACGGAAAAAAATAAAAAACCCTTATTGTTTGTTGTTTGTTTTGAGTCCCTTTATCTTGGCTTTGGCTCTTTGCAATCTGACATGCTAGCTGCAAGAATTAGCCAGTCACTATGTGGAGTTTGTTTTAGAAAAATATTGAAGAAGAGACAACATAATTAACTTGACAACAGATAGATAGATCATCTTAATCAATGTTAACATGTTGATACACAACGATTTATTTATATATTTTTTATTTTTGGGAAAACACAGTACACGTGATTAGATGAAGAGAATCTCTTGTATATATCAAGAGATCTTACAAGCTGAACTGAAGCAAACTGAGACTCACATAATTGACAGGTAATAACGCTACCTATCCTTTTATTTATTTACACATAACACAAAATACTAACACTGCATGTACTTAACCAGTATGGTCAGGGTTTCTTCCATATTGAGGGATCTCAAGGAGATCGAGATTGCCATTAATTTCTTCATCTACAGTGCTGAATCGAGGATTCAAGTTCCCCTCCGACCAATCGTAACGACCTGCAAAATTCATATTAGAAAACTCAATCATAATAAATACACATTAAAATAAGAATTATAAATGATTTTTGATTGAAAATGCATGGCTTATATATAAACCTGCGCAGGAAGTTTCCATAATCTTAAAATCAGAAAGCGAAAAGATCTTTGCTATTTTCGGATGAAACGTATTCAAAACTCAAAAGGTAAGTAGATGAGCTTGAGTGAGTTCTTATTTCTGGGTTGATCTGATATATATACATCAAGTAGCCGCCATTACAGTGTGAAATAAACAAATAATGCATGGTATAGATAATGGATCAACTGCGACAAGTGAAAGGTGGTCAACAAAATAAATAATTGTACGAAGGAAGACTGCCAAAGGTAATTTTAATGGATGGTGTCATACATCGCGTTTTAAAATATCCAAAAGAAATAATAGACCAGTTGTAAATTCGTAAATACTTCTATGAAAAAGCCTTAGTGGAAGCACGCTAACTATTCATTAAGTAGCTTTCCTAACTTTCAATATTTGTCTTCATTTCTCTTGTTTTGACTAGTTTTCTCTGCTGCTTTAAGTAGTTTTTAGTGTGTGTGAACTAGAAGGTACAATAACTTTAGCTTATATATATATATATATATATATATATATGTATGATTAAATTTCGGTTTAGGAATTAGGAAGATTAGATTATGAGTAATAACTTTAGTTTACAAATATTTATAATTAAATTTTTTGATTTAATTTTTATAATTAAAATTAGAAACATAAATAATTAAAAAAAATTTCTTAATACCAATCCACAAAATTATACACAGCGGGAGGTTACTGCAGCCAAATTTAAACGAGTCTATAGGTTCACGGGTGATTCTAGCCTATATAGGAGCGTGGATGTGTCCATAAAACAAATAATTATAAAATTCGAAGATCAACAAAGTAGTGCCCGATACTTCATTAAAATCCTTAAACAAAATCCCATCGTAAACACTTTATAAATTTTAAGTTGATTCCATCACTTCGTTTAGTTTTGTTAGGAAATTGGTGGGTGAAGCAAACACGCAACTAAAGTAAAATTGGAAGAAAATAAAGAACAAGCACAATAGAGGACACCAGAAATTACGTGGTTCGGCTTTTAGCCTACGTCCACGGGCGAAGACAGAAAGAAAATATTTCACTAGTGAAATAAGGATTACAAGTATTGTAATATTTTAGCTCACTACCCAAAACTCCAATACACCCAATCTCTCACTCACTAGACTCTCAAGAGCTTTATAATTTTAAGCTCTCAAAATCTCTCAAACTCTCTCCTTCTTATTCTCTCTTGATGGAATTGGATGCAAAATGAGGGTGGGAAGCCCTCTTTATATAGCCAAAATTTTGGCCTTTTTTTTTTTATAGAACAAGTCAGCACGGCACCATCAATAATGGTGGGCCATGTTGAATGGCCGGTGCCAGCCATGACTTTTAACATTCTCCCACTTGGAGATTAGATTGAGAATCAATCAATCTTCACATCATCTTTTCTGCTTCGCCGTAGTCATGTTGCTTACGTTGCTGCTAGGCCACAAGAAGATCTACTCCAGAAAAACTTATCAGTATTTACCGGCTTAGTCAAAACATCTGCTAGGTTCTCCTTGGTATGGATTTTCTGTAAATCCACACTTCCATCTTCTACTACTTCTCGAACGAAGTGATACTAAACTCCTATGTGCTTTGTCCTGGAATAAAAGGTTGGATTCCTTGCAATATGCAAGGCACTTTGACTGTCACAAAACACATCAATTTTCTGTTGTTTGTACCCGAGCTCCTCCAATAACCTTTGTATCCAAATAGCTTCCTTGCAAATTTGTGTAGCTGCCATGTACTCTGCTTCTGTTGTAGATAAAGCCACAACGGTTTGCAGTTTTGAAACCCAACTTACAGCTGCTCCCGCAAGTGTAAACACATAACCAGTAGTGGATTTTCTTTTATCAAGATCTCCTGCAAAATCTGAATCCTCATAGCCTCTGACAGTAAATTCTGATCCTCCATAACATAATGCAACATCTGAGGTTCCTTTGATGTATCTCAGAGTCCTCTTCACAGCTATCCAATGATCTCCTCCAGGATTCGCCATGTATCGACTGATTGCTCCTACTGCTTGTGCAATGTTCGGTCTAGTACATATCATAGCGAACATCAAACTTCCCACTGCTGATGCATACGGTACCCGAGACATCTCCTTCCTCTCCGCTTTATTGCTAGGGCATATACTTGAGGACAATTTGAAATTAACAAGAAGTGGGGTAGAAATTGACTTACAATCTTGCATGTTGAAGCGTCGCAAGATTTTCTTCAAGTAATTCTTCTGAGAAAGCCAAATCTTCCTGTTATTTCTGTCTCGGTGAATTTGCATCCCTAGAATCTTGTTTGTTGGTCCCAAGTCCTTCATTTTAAACTCCCCAGGCAATTGTGCCTTCAATTCTTGGATTCGATCTTTGTTGGGGCCTGCTACTAACATGTCATCCACATACAACAACAAAATAATGAAATTATTATCTTCAAACCTTTTGTAATATGCACAATGGTCTGAACTGAGTCTGTTGTATCTAAGGCTCATAATGAAGGAATCAAATCTCTTATACCAACATCTCGGCGCCTGTTTGAGACCGTATAGAGATTTGTTCAACCTGCAAACCAAGTTCTCCTTTCCTGTTTCTGCAAAACCTTCTGGTTGGAGCATATGTATTTCTTCTTCAAGTTCTCCATGAAGAAATGCAGTTTTCACATCTAACTGTTCAAGATGTAAGTCAAATGTAGCACACATTGCCAAGACTACTTTGACTGTTGTGAGTCAAACTACCGGAGAAAATATCTTGTTGAAGTCAATACCTTCTTTCTGAGCATATCCTTTCACCATTAATCTCGCACGATACCACTTCACTTGGTCATTGCCATCACGTTTGATTTTGTAGACCCATTTGTTTCCAATGGCTTTTCTTCCACGTGGTAGTGGTACAAGTTCCCATGTCTTATTCTTGTGTAGAGCTTCAATTTCTTCCTGCATTGCTGTCATCCACAAAGCAACATCTGTGCTTTCTAAAGCTTCATGGAAAGTTGAAAACTCTCCATCCTCTGTTAGAAGATAGTATGCAATATTGATCTCTGTGACATACTCCGAGTGCCACGTCGGCGGTCGTCTCTCACGAGTTGACCGACGAACTTTTGGAGCCTCGGACTCGACTGGTTCTTGTTCCTCATGCTCTGGTGCTGCTTCAGAAGAATCTGAATCTTCTGGATTATTTTCCACATATACCGGTATAGTCTCTGACTTTTCTTTTACACTGTTATCATCTTCATCTCTCATTTGCAGTTGATCTTCTATAAAGATAACATCTCTGCTGATGACGATTTTGTGGGCAGTGGGGTCCCACAGACGATACCCTTTTACTCCATCAGCATATCCTAAGAAGATATATCTTCTAGATTTTGGATCCAGCTTTGTTCTTTCTTGGGCATTGTACATCACGTACACATGACATCCAAATGCATGTAGGTAGGAATAATCAGCTGGCTTTCCAGTCCACATCTCCATCGCCGTCTTCAACCCAATAGCGGTAGATGGTGACCGATTTACTATATAACAGGCAGTTTTGACTGTTTCTGCCCATAATGAATTGGGTAGACCAACAATCCTTAACATAGCTCTTATTTTTTCTGTAAGAGTTCTGTTCATCCGCTCTGCCACTCCATTTTGTTGAGGAGTGTATGCCACCGTGAACTGCCTCTGAATACCTTCTTGCTTACAGAAAGTAAGAAACACGTCGTCTGTATACTCTCCACCATTATCCATCCTCAAGCACTTGATCTTTTTACCAGATTCAAGTTTCACCCGCGATTTGTATTCTTTAAACACTGGAAATACATCTGACTTTTCTCTTAATTGGATACACCCAACATTTTTCTGGAATAGTCATCAATGAAAGTCACCATGTACTTTACACCTCCCATAGATATATTCTGTGATTCCCAAATATCAGAATGAATCAAGTCTAGAATGCATTTACTTCTAGCAATAGATCTACTGAATTTTAATCTATGCTGCTTACTTATAACACAATGCTCGCAAAATGGTAAACTTACCAATTTGAGCCCCGGAAGTAATTTTCGCTCAGAGAGAATCTTCAAACCTTGTTCCGACATGTGGCCAAGTTTGAGATGCCACATCATCGTTGACTCTTCTCCATTTGATGCGACACACGCATCAACCTCCTGTAGTGTTTCTCCTTTAAGCATGAATAGATTAGCACCGATCTTTTCTGCTTTCATCAATACAAGTGCATCTTTAATGATCTTCACTTGTCATCAGTTATCTCAATGGGCCTTTCTCCAATTGCTGCCAAGCAATTATTTTTCCTCAATACAACTTTCATCTTCATTTTCCACAACGAAAAATTGTTTCCATTAAATTTCTCAATTTCATACTTTGCCGCCATTTTGTTGATAAATACCGTACACAAGCTAGTATACCACCTTGAATAATTGTGAGTATGTGTGAGAATGCACACTAGGAAAGTTCCTAGGAAAGACTGGAGGGGTCACAATGGTCCCACTTAAAACCCAGACTCTTTAAGCTCTTATCGCCTTTGTGACAGAACTTTCCTAGACATGTACAAAACCACACAGTTTTTTTACTCACACCACTATTCCTTGCTTTGCACCGCCAAATTCTTAGGTCGCTCCCATTGTTTCTTGTGAATAGTACCGTATATGTGAACAATACCGTTTACGTGAATAGTGCCGTATATGTGAACAATATCGTATACATGAACAGTACCACTTACGTGAACAGTACCCGACTCCAAAAATACAAACAATAGCTTTGATACCACTGTTAGGAAATTAGTGGGTGAAGCAGACACGCAGCTAAAGTAAAATTGGAAAAAAAATAAAGAACAAGCACAATAGAGGACACCAGAAATTACGTAGTTCGGCTTTTAGCCTATGTCTACGGGCGAAGACAGAAAGAAAATATTTCACTAATGAAATAAGGACTACAAGTATTGTAATATTTTAGCTCACTACTCAAAACCTCAATACACCCAATCTCTCACTCACTAGACTCTCAAGAGTTTTATAATTTTAAGCTCTTAAAATCTCTCAAACTCTCTTCTTCTTATTCTCTCTTGATGGAATTCGATGCAAAATGAGGGTGGGAAGCCCTCTTTATATAGCCAAAATTTTGGCTCTTTTTTTTTTTTTATAGAACAAGTCAACATGGCACCACCAATAATGACGGGACATGTTGAATGGCATGGCACCAGCCATCTAGATGGCCGGTGCCAACCATGACTTTTAACAAGTTCAAGTTTCATATATACTGTATTATTAAATGCGTTACGTGTCGTAGTAATGCCCGCTAATTCAGCATTGCAAAAGTTTATGGTACATAGTATTTTAAAAATTTAATTCCAAAGTATGAATTTATCTTTGAATCACATGTCACATGTCATTTCATATCTAAAATTTCAAATTAAAATAATAATGATTGTTTTGTCATGGTACGCGTCATTTTGATAAGGATCAAGCTGCAAAACAGCAAATAATGCATGGCAATTTTATACATGACGGATCAACAAATATTTCTGTTAAGATAGTAAGGAGCCTAATTAAATAATTATCCTGCCACATGTTTTCATTTTAGTGGATAACCTCAAATCAAACTTTTTTTTTCAAACTTATTTTTCAGGAAATAAATAATTGAACAAAATCATATGAAAACTAGAAGAAATCCATCTGAAACGCATAAGAGGGGCATTTCAGAAAAGGGCCAAACTACGCATATTAATGTTGGCAATTAATTCTTGCACCAATTCTGAATGCCTTACTCATGTGGACAAGTTGCCTTGTTTTGATGGTTAGTGCTTTAGGATTTGTAGGGAAAAAAGGAAACCTACTCCCCCAAAATTTGGAGAAACAATCATGTAGATTTTTAAATTTTTAATAAGGGACATTAAGATCTCATTTTGGTTATAATATCCTTTTGGCTTCAATAACTCAGAAAAATTGACACTAATGTATATAATAAATAGAAATATAATATTAAAATAATTGTAACAATATATACATTTTATAATTATTACAATATTTAAAAAATATTTTAATACTTTAAAATCTTATACTATATTAAACTAAATTTTATTTAATAAATAGAAACATAATATTAACTTACATATTTAAAAATTTAAATTGTTTTCAATAGTGTATAAAATAAATTAAATATTTTTAATACATGAGATGTATTTTATTAATTATAAATTCTATTTAACCAAAGATTTATTTAAAAATTTTATAATAAATACAAATATATTATAAAAATAAAAATAATAATTTACATTTTAAAATTATATATTAAAAATATTGTAATATTATTAGTCTACTAGACAAATTAAGCTATTTAAATTATATTTTTATTTTATTAAAAAAATTTTAAGTCAATCTTTTAGTTATTATTTAGAAAGGATATTACAATTAAAAGAGAGTTTTGGTATCCCTTACTAAAAATTTTGGGGTCTACATGGCCATGTTCCCAAACTTTAGTGATGCAGTGTAAGTGTCATTTTCCCTTAATAATCTTGTGCTAGAACTATTATTTACCCGCACAAGTAGTTTTCATAATCTTCAATTCAGAAATGCAGTCTCTATCTGGTATATAACCAAAACTAAGTAGTTGAGCTTGTTCTTGCTTCTAGTTTGATGTCATATATATAGACGGATGTAACTGACAAGTATCAAAACTAATAATGTACAGATTTTCCTTCAAAATACAATGTCCTAGTTCGAAATTTTGGTATCACGATAATGGTGATCATGATTCAAATAGAAGGCAATGTAATTTTGGTCTATTTTCCACTTTCATATCGAAAACAATGCCTTTGAAATCTGCTTTGCTTGGCAGACTTTACGGTTTACATGAGTCAATATATAAATTAAATTATTTTTGAGCTTACCCAGATTTAAAGTATATTGACTGACACATGTTCACTCTATGGTTTACTTGACTCGATGGCTAGAGAACATCTTCATTCTTCGGCCGCAGAAAGACTCTCGTATTATTTTCCTTTGATCAATAGCTAATTAATTGCGTTTAAACTGTCGATATTTGTCTTGATTTTCTTTAAAATCCCTGTAGAGTTGTGTTGTTTGTAAAGGTTTCGTTACATGAAATCGGTAGATGAAGAAAATTTTGAAAAGCATCCATCGACGTAACAATGAAATGGACAAATCAATATAAACTAGGAAAAAGAATATCTACACTCTTACAATTTGGAGAAGAGTGATGATACAACCACAACCTCTTGTACAAATTTATATTGTACAAACTAACGTGACATTAATTTATTGGTTGAATGAAAATATAAAATAATAAAAACAAATCATGTGAGTCAGGTGATATTGAATTCAACCAATCTTATCATACCACATCAGTTTGTACAAAATAAATTTGTACAAGAGTTTGTGGCTATATATCATTACTCTCTGAAGAAAGAAATGGTCGAACAAACCCCTGAGTTTTCAAAAAGGATACAAAGGCTCTATTATTGTTATAATATCCTTTGAATATAGTAATTGCAAAAATTGACTTTAAAGTTTATTAATAAATACAAATATAATATAAACAATATAATCTGGTCAGGTGAATAAAAAAATAGATTTTTTTTAAATGAAGATAATTTTAAATATAAGAATGATTAAACTTATTTTAATAATATATTTATATTTATTGTAAAGATTTTAAAGTCTTTGGGTTAAATAAGTTTTACATTTAATAAATTATTACAATTAAATTTTAACAGATGTACAAAGGAAGACTAGCAAAGGAAATTTTAACGGATGGTGTCATACATCGCGTTTTAATATTTCCAAAAGAAATAATTGGCCGGTTGTAAATTCGTAAATACTTCTATGAAAAAGTTTTAGAGGTTGTTTGTTAAATGTCTAAAGTCTGAAATTTTATTAATTTCAAAATTTTCTAAAATTTATTTGTTTGGTTTTTTTGGAACTTATATATGATTTTCAGACATTTACATATGAATAGAAAAAGTAAACTTTTGTTACTTTTATCTGAATGAAAAAATGTTTGAATGACAAGTAAATATTATATTCCAAAAATATCTGTGTAAAATAACTTATTTCCTAAACTATTAAATCTAATCTTCTTTTTTCCTTTAATTTACAAGGACATAAATGTCAAATAACTAAGTTAAAGATGTTTTTTTATTGTAAAAACAAATAAGATGCCACTTATATTCATATATTAAAAAAAGAAAAACAAAGATGTCATTTAAATTTTTATATTAATACCCATTCAGACTTTAAAAAAAAATTTCAGACTCATTTAAATTTTAAACAAAAAACAAACGCCACCTTAGTGAAGCATGTTAACTGTTCATTAAGTAGCTTTCCTAACTTCCAATATTTCTCTTCATTTCTGTTGTTTTGACTAGTTTCCTCTCTCTCTCTCTCTCTCTCTATATATGTGTGTGTGTGTGTGTGTTTGTATGATTAAATTTAGGTTTAGGAATTAAGAAGATTAGGGCACGAGTAATAACTTTAGCTTACATACATTTATAATTAAATTTTTTGATGTAATTTTTATAATTAAAATTAGAAACATAAATAATTAAAAAAAGTTTCTTAATACTAATCCACCAAATTATACACAGCGGGAGGTTACTGCAGCCAAATTTAAACGGGTCTGTAGGTTCACGGGTGATTCTACCCTATATAGGAGCGTGGATGTGTCCATAAAACAAATAATTATAAAATTCGAAGATCAACAAAGTGATACCAGACACTTCATGGGAAAAATAGGAAAAAGGTTCGTTTTCGTTTTGTTTTGATAAATTTCTTGATGGGATGGGACCGGAGCCTCATTTGTTTTACCCACAAAATATACAGTCTTAACTTTTTATCGCTAAACAAAGTTAATGAGTCCATAAAACAAATAATTATAAAATTCGAAGATCAACAAAGTAATGCCGGATACTTCATTAAAATGATTGTGATCTAATGACTAAAAACTCGTGTTTAAAATTGTTTTCCTTAAACAAAATCCCATCGTAAACACTTTAAACTTTATAATTTATATATGGATCCCCCTAAGTTACGTTTCATGTATGTTACGTTCTTTGTCTTTTTTATTTTGGCAAATATCATTTTAGTCCTTCAAGTGTTTATTATTTAAAGCTTTTTATAATTGTTGGTGGATTTGTCTTCTTCCATCCCTCACACATCTATTTTTTATTTTTTCCAAAGTTTTCTTTATTTCTTTGAACACTAGTATATGATTCATATAAATCTACAAAGTCAGAATAAATTTCTGGTCCTAGAGTTATTATTCCATCTCGTTCATGATTTAACAAATCTATTTTCTGGTCTATTAGATTTATATAAGCATTTATCCTATTTTCCCATCCTAGATTTAAACTGTCTATACTTTCTGTTAAGCTGCGTATTGTATTAAATGCGTGCTGATTCATTGAGCTTCTGTTTTATACCAATATTTTAAAAATTTTATAAATTCATCTATAAATTTCATTCTTTTTTGTATTAAATTTTCTACGCATGTAGTGTCAATTGATCTTTCCAATATGTCTTGGGCTACTTCAAGTTCTATATTTCGTATATTATTTTTTTCAACTTTAATAGATTTTATCAAATTTTTTATTTCATCCTTATCATATACTCTTAATGAGTAAAGACTATCTACTATTGCTTCTATTGGCTCCATCAAATTCGTATTAATTATTAAAGACTTTATGCCTGATCTATGGCTCTGATACCATTATGTGTGCGTTATGCATAAAAACAAATAAAAACATAAAAACAAATAAAAACAAAAGTAAAACAAATTATAAACAGATTATATCCACAGATTAAATTAAATAAACAGAAAAACAGCAAAACAAATTATCAGAAAAATAAGTCCAAATAATTCTATTCATGAATATATCTATTATAAGATCCATCTGAATTTTTTATATACATTGCTATAATTGGTTCTAATTCTCCTTCTGAATTTTCTATGTAATCAGGAATTGTATTGAATGCTTCGGTATGATAAAATTCATAATATTTTTCTTCTGTTTCTAATACAAAATTAGGCATTATATTATCAGTGAATTGTGTATAGATACCAACTATAATTATTATATTATTTGTCATACAAATATAAAATTTAATGACATTCATTTTAGAATTTCACTTATGCAGATTTAAATTCCAAGTTCATCATTATCTGAATTAATTTCATATATATATGATGGTCCAGCTTCTCTGATCTCTCTTTCAATATATGCTAAGGCTATATCAATTCCTTCTTCTACAGTCATCATGATTATATTATGTTTTAAATTTTCAATTTCTATGTGTTTTATTATTTTATGTCTTATTTCTCTGGGGAATTCAAGCGAATACACTGCTTGTAATTCTTTTGTACTTACAAGTTCTTGCTTACTTACTAAATAAGAACTTTGTTTACTAAATTGAAATCTATGATCATCATAAAGTCGTTATATGTTATACGGGTTGTTGAATTTATCATTTTTTCTTTACTATTTCCCATTACAAGATAATGATTCATGTTTCAACACTTTCAAAACTTAACTCCTTCTCCACAAACTTCCTCATCAATCCATCATCAACAACTTCCCCAACAGATAAGGTTAAAGAATTATTACCTAATTTATTTTTGATCCTTTGCCTTTCGATCTTTTTCCAGTGACCTGCAGCCTTAACGTCCTGGTTCCCTCAACGGCCTCCTTGCCTAAACGGGATGAGCGGACATGAGTGGCCTTACTGTATGGACTCCGATCGTTGTGCTTAAGATCTCCAATATTTTAGGTTTCTCTTTCCTTTCTGTGGTGATTTTGTTTCTGATGTTATTGATGGTTTTGCTTGGGGTCTGGAGCTAAATGAAGGTTTAGCTAATCATATTTTTCTTTATCTTTATTTTTATTTCAAGATCTTTTATTACAAAGATTTTGGTTGAGAGTAATCGATATGGTTGCTTGGAGTTTGAGAGAATTGAAGATTGTAAGAATACTTGGATTATGGTGATTGATCAGCTCTGAGCCCCTTTGCTCGTTGCTCTTCCTATTTATCTCAAATTGTGTTTACATTATTGCCCCTCTATAATTGGGCTTCCAGCATCAAATTTTACATTATTGCCCTTGTATTATTGGGCTAAAGCAAAAATGTCAAAACTACATTATTATGCTTCTGACTTCGTGCATCTGCTTTGCTGTCTTTTTTATTTTGTTGCTTGCCATGCTTATCTTCTTTTACTTTTGTCCGCCACGAACCTGTCTTATTCTGTCACTTTTGTCCGCCACGAACCTGTCTTATTCTGTCTTCATCTTCCATGAGCTGGCGGGCTAATTGCATAGTATCACCACTACTAGGGAATCTCATGGTACTTATCTTATTGATAAAGTCTAATAATATGGTTGATGAAGAATGACTATCTTCTGATG
Source organism: Citrus australasica (assembly GCA_029618585.1). Lineage (NCBI taxonomy): Eukaryota > Viridiplantae > Streptophyta > Magnoliopsida > Sapindales > Rutaceae > Citrus > Citrus australasica. The sequence goes on from JARCIV010000005.1 coordinate 1,412,594, forward strand.
TGACCAGGATATAATTCTCGAATTTTATAATGGTCCTGAAATTTCTCTTGTATAAGTCTTTTGCTATGCTCCATATGGCTTTAATACCTCTGGCTCTTCTGGTTGTTATCCAAAATTGGTTTATGTGTGGAACCTTTGTGTATTCTGTTCCAACTTCAACTTTGAAATTCTTATTAATATGACCAATTGAGATCATGTAGAAAGCCTGATATTCTATATGCTGATGGTATTCTGGACTGATGGTGTAGAATTTGAGATATATGGGTCTTTTCTGGGCAAATTTTGTAACTTCTTTGACTAATAAATCATCGAAGCTGGCTATTTCCCTAAGATCTATATCGGGATATATAAGGTCAAGGTATCCATATTTTGCTATTTTACCTATGAGGAGTGGGTCTGCTCCTCTTGTGGCAATCATTCTAGGGTACATGTTTTTTCCTGGTGCTTTAAATATTGTATTTTGGTGAGAACAAGTGGAATAAATCCATGTAGAGAATTGTTTATATTCTTCTTCTTTTGGGTTCAGAGGCAATTCCTCCTCTTTCTCTATTTGGGAAGTGTTTATTTGGATGTACTTTTTTGGCGACTCGGTTTTTGGTGGTTCAACTTCTATGGTTATGACTTGGCTAGGTGTAGGATCAGAGATAGGTTTATTTTCTCTGATGGGTCCACTACTGCTTCCGATATCAATGTTTATTGGGCTAGTGTTTATTGTGAGCCCTTTTGTTAGGTCTTCTATGTATGACTCTAACAATTGAATTCCCTTCTCGTGGGCTTCAGCGGCTTCTTTCAGGAAATGGGTTGCATCTATTATATCAGATGCTTCTGTTTTGAGCCGGGTTATTTCAGCTTTTATGGTGCTGATGGTTTTATATAGTTCAGGATTCATTCCCGAATTCTATGTTCCTGCTCAAAAAATCTGCAAGAAAATTGTTAATTCCCTTTATATGGACAATTTTAAAATTGTAATAAGACAAATAAGCTTGCCATCTATGTAACCTTCTATACTGTGGTTCATTTGGTAAAGTTCTGTTAATGAGTGAATTTATTTGTGTATTATCGGTTTCTACTGCAAATTGTTTTTGTAATAAGAACAAAGAAAATTTTTTAATTCCTTTATAAATTGCAAGTAGTTCCTTTTCATGCACTGGATAATTTATTTGAGCTTGATTAAATGTCCCACTTGTATATCTACATACTTCATTTATATCTGTTTTAAGTAGTGCCCCCCAATGTAGGTCTGAAGCATCAGTTTGTAGGATTAAATTATCTTTTTCTTCTGGTAACCTTAATGTAGGGAGGTTTTTACATTCTTCTTTTAAATTTTTTACCGTTTCCGTATGTTCTATACCCCATCCTCTAGTATTATTTTTTCTTAGTAGTTTCTGGAGAATATTTCTCTTTTTTGCTAAATCTTTTATGAAACCTTCTGCATAATTTAGACATCCTAAAAACTTTTGTATTTGTTGCTTATTTTCTAATTTATCTGGAAAGTCAACAATTTTTCTTCCTATGTGGCTCTGGAGTTTTATTCCATTTTTGTCAAGTATCATTCCTAAAAATTCTATTCTTTTATGTTCTATCACTGCCTTCCTTTCAGATAAAACTATTCCTTCTTTTATACATATATTGACAAATTCTTTTAAGTGTTTTCTATGATCTTCTAAGGTTTCTGATGCTATTAATATATCATCTACATAGACGATAATATATTTATAATCTTTAAATATTTTATCCATTCTGCTCTGAAATATTTGTGGTGCATTTTTTAGTCCAAAAGGCATTACTAACCATTCATAATGGCCTTGTGGAGTACTAAAAGCTGTATAGGGTATACTTTTTTCTTCCATTTTTATCTGCCAAAATCCTGATTTGCAATCGAATTTTGAATAATAAGATTTATTTTTGACAATATGTATTAAGACTTCTTTATTTGGTAAGAAATAACCATCAAATTTTGTATATTTATTTAATTCTTTATAATTTATTACCATTCTAGCCTTTCCTCTAACCTGTTCTGCTCGTTTTCTAACCATAAAGGCCGGGCTGTTATGTGGGCTTTTACTGTGCCTTATTAGTCTAAGATCCAATAATTCTTTTAGTTGAATTTTGAATTCTTCTCTATCCTCTTCTATATATAACATAGGTTTTAATCTAATTATTCTATTTTCTAATAATTCTATTTTTGCTCTAGGATGGTCTGGTTTCCATAGTGCTAAAGGATTTTCTTTATATACTTGTTCTAATTGTGATTTTATTGTTTCTATTTCTATATTGTAACTTTGTCCTTGAGATATTAAATATCGTTTTTCGTATATAATATTATCACCACGCTGGGCTGGCTGAACTCGGTAGGGTTTGAATTCACGAGGAATCCGGAGGATGTAATTACAAGGTGTTTTAAGGGTAATCATATAGGTAGTTTGTTGATAGTATTGAAATTGTTGTATAAAGTCATTACCTAAAAGGATGTCACAATCCATTTGGTTATATTGATATACTTGATGAATACGGATAAGTTTACTTCCTAAAAGGAGTTCATAATTTTGTAGAGATAAATTAACTTGTTGTTTATCACCGGTTATTCCAATAATCTTTAAACTTCCATTGGGTTTCCATTGATTGGATATAAAGGATTTCATTATTGTAATTTCACTTCCTGTGTCTATTAAAGCACAAGTATCTATATCTTTTTCAGGTATATTAATTTGTATATAGACTGACATAGGATATTTTATATATGCTTGTTTTAACATGTTTCACAAATTATTTGTTGTCCTTCTATTTGCAAGGTTATTAGATTTCTTTCTATTTTATAATATTCTAGACTATTAAGGAAACTATTTCCTAATACTATATGTTTGTCTGGATCTGTGGCCATAAAGGAATCTATATAACAAAACACAATTATTCTTGTATCTTTTATTATTAATGGTACCTTTACTTCTTGTCTACATGTATGTTTGTTTCCATTAAAGTCCGTGTATTCATATGGAATTTCTTTTTCTTTAACTAAAAGTCCTTGATTTTTTGTATAGTTCATATAATTATGGCTTGTACCTGTATCTATCAATATAGGTATCTTTGTTGTATATTCTATACCATTAAAATATTGTCCTAATATTTTTACTACATTACTAGTAACTAAGGGTCTAGTTAACTGTTTATCTATTTTTATTAGTTGTCTATCTGTATTTAATTTTCTAGATGAACTTCCTCTTAATAATGTTTTCCCTGCAAAACTTATAGGAATTATAGAATTTTCGTTATTATCATTTAGAAATTGTTTATGGTCATTTATATCTAGTTCATAGATTGTAGGGATTCTATAGTCTTGTGTAATTGGTTCTATAAATGTTGCTATCTCTTCACATTCTTTATTTATTTCTATATATGGTTTATTTCCATAAATTTCGCCATAATTTGAGTTACAAAAGCTATATAATGCAGAGTAGTGTATAGTCATTAATCTATTTCCTTCTTTCATTAAATTCTGTTTCAATAGTTTGAAATGTAAACTTAATGTTTCATCTATGTTTTTATCTTTTATGTGTACACAATATCTTGGGTGACAAATAAATAATAGTTTTGTATAACATAAATTTCCTTCTATTGTTCCTAAATGTCCTATATTAGGGTCATGGAATCTTTGATCATGTATTGACATGACTATTGGGCTATCTATGCCTTCTTTAAATAGAGATTTTACTAAAATTTGTATTTCAGCTAAATATACATATTGTATTTTTTCTCTTGTTGATTCATTTTTTATCTTTCTTAATGCTAAATTTATGGTTCTTTTATTTATTAGACTAAATCTAATATTTCCTTCTGCTTGTGTTACAGTTACTGCTTTTTCTTGTTCATAATATTCGTGTAAAACTATTCTTTTTCTTTTAAATATATCTCTAAATTTTTGTAGTACACTATATTCAGGTTTTTCAACATTTAATTTTAAAAGTTTATTATATTTTTCTTTATTAAATGTAGAGACTAAACTATATCCATTTTTATTTTCTTCCCTTTCTATTTCCTCAATTTCTTCTATTTCTTCTTCTCTTTCTACTGAATTATTATTCTGACTCATTTTCACTATCACTTTTTTCCATTATGTATATTTCTTCTCCTTCATAATCTGATATATTACTTATCTGCTCTAGATCAGATTCTATATCTTCAAATTCTCTTTGTAGAATTCTGACTTTCTTTTTCTTACAATTTGTGCTTATATGTCCTATTTCTCCACAATTCCAACATTTACATTTTGATTTATCTAATGGTTTCTTTTGATTTTGATATTTTCTTTTATAATATTTTCTTCCTGCCTTTTTATATTTCTTTTTAAAATAGTTATACTTCTTATATTTCCTTTCTTTTTTATACCATTTTCTTTTTCTTTTATGTGGTACATAACATCCCCATTGGGTCGGCATTTCTGTTTTTTCACAGCATATTTCTATTACATTTCTACTTTTCTTGATTAAATTTCTTTGCATGCATATTTCACTTAATCTTGTATTTAAGAAATTTATTCTAGTACCTAAAGTATCTGCTCTTTCTTTTTTAGCATATTTTTCATATTCATTAATAAAATAACTATTCCATGGGTATGGTAATTTAGAATAATACAAAGTTTTATACACTTCTTGATCCTCTAAACTTACATATTGTTCATAATAATATTTTGAAAACTCACATGTATATTCTTTAACATAACACATATTACAAATTGTTAAATTTGTTAATTTTAATCTTGCATTTAGCTTTGCTTTATTTATTTCGCTAGCTGCATTTTCTGACCAATTTTCTCCTAAAAATTCATTTGCTATATATTCTATTAATCTTTCTATACCTAGTGCTTTATTTCTTCTAAAGGCTATTTTTACAGAATCTATTATAATTCTCTGAGTGTCATCACTTAATCCTCTCCACCAGTTAAATACATTTCCTATCATACTGGATACAAGGATATCAGTAAATATGTTTATTTTTTCTTCTTCTGTTGTTACATTCCAATCGTCATTTGTTCCATTATATGTAAAAAATAATCTCATTTGTATTCCCCATTCTATTAATGTTTTTTGAGGGTTTATTTTACAATCTAGATTTAATAATGTTCCAGCATTACTTATTGGGACTAGGGTGTCCTGGTTAGGTTGATATTCCTTTTTCCAAGGTTTATTTTTAGTTTGAGGTACATATTCATAAAAAGGTTTATTTTTCTTTTTTCTTCCATCCATATATCTATGGCTTGGTTCTGCTATATTGGGTTTCATTTCTGGTCCTCCAGATGTATTCATTTTTATATGGTATTCTTTTTCAAATGTTTCTAAATCACTTAAATTTATATCACTAAATTTTTCAGTTAAATTTTCTAGATCTTCCATTATTCAGAATCTGAGTTACTTAGTGTTGTTTCTTTTATCTCCATCTTCTCTTTTCCTTTTTCTTTTTTCTTTATTTCTGATGTTAAATCTTCTGCTTCTTTTAATATTTTAGGGTATTGTGTTTTCATAAACCAATCATCATAACTTCCTGGTTGAGGTTTACCTGTAGGTTTATTTGAACTTGTTCCTAAAAATCCTGTTTTTACAATTTCAAATCTTTCTAATTTTTTATGTTTCTTTTGGCTTTTTTGTAAAGTAGCTAACTCGATTTTTATTTTTCCTATTTCTAATTTTATCTCTTTCATTTCTTCTTTAAGGTTTAAAAGTAATTCTTTTAATTCTATTAATGAAGTTGTGGTTTCCATTATATTAAGGGTGCTTATTGATATTTTACAGCTTTGAATGTATGGTACGTTAATTGTAACATAGGCTTGGCCTTTATATATATATAAATTATATATAATTCTATCAGTCAACCTCAACAACTGTTAGTTCTCAAGAGCAGAAAATTGTTGTGTTAATTATTCCGAAGTTCTCTCTCGAAAGGACACTAAAGAAAGTGAAATTTCAACTGAGATTGCCATAACATTTACACCCAAAAATTGAAGAAATTAATTACTACAGTCCAGTCCTCATCTGTTTATCAAATTAACAATCACTTACTAAATAAGTCGATTTAATCCAACAAAAGGTATGTTGGATATAGTAAGTGTTAATATTTTGTCCCAACTGATAGACGTAGCATGTGATATGTCATTCATCAAGTGTTAATCAATGTGAATTATTACATTGATAAATGCTCGTGCTAGTTTTTAGCTCAACCAACCAAACAATAAACACAATTGAGGAAGATTAGGTGCTAGAGGTCGCCTAATTATGTTGAGGTGTTCTCACGCAAACGAAGGAGATTAGCTATGTGGGCTGAGTGTAGATGAAGAGGGAGTAAATTGAATAGAAAGTGAGGTTGAATGCCGCCAAGTTTGAACTAATTGATTTTGATGACTCCAGCAATTGCGGTTGAATGCCTTTAAAATCCGGTGTCTTTCCGTAATTGCCACTCTCTAAAGGAGCTCATCTCCCAGCTTCCTTCCACCTATCCTACCATTCTGTTCAGAACGTTTGACTGTAGTTGTTTTACCCCTTCCTTGCCAAGTGTCATTGAGTCATTGGTTAACATTGGCTCTCATAATTCCCCCCTAAACAATATATACGTATTTATTACATTTACTAATGAAGCATATACGTATTTATTGAAAGATAGTTGGCAATAAAATAATGCTATAAAAAGTTAAGATTACTGGCAAGAAAATTTTTGGCAATATGCAATTCTTTGATTTTATTTTATCACTTCACTAACCATTTTGTGACTACAAATTGATTCGAAGTTTATTTAATTCTGACCAAAGACAGAGATTTGATTTTTGCCCGTACACAAGTTCATCGCATCACACGTGCGCGGACGTCTGTTGCCACCCTTTAATATCTGCAAAACATCATTAGCAGAAATATCGCTGCGGTCAATCGGCTCATATGAAAAGAAGTAAATCATCAGCTAAGCTCTAGACAACCTTGTAAATGAGTAGAGCGCTAGATCAACAAAGGGAACACGTCTTTTGGAAGACAATTAAAGAGTTGTTTGGCTGTTGAAATATTCAACGGCAATTTGAAGATTACAACTTAGCTCTGCCATTCGAAGTACGCAAGTCAGCTGCTCAAAGACTGCCACACATGAAGACCATTTCTTCTTGAAGAGACAGGACCATGAAGACTAATGAACGGTGAAGGCAAGCCATCACAACTCCATCAAGTATACTTCAAAGCTACATCAAGACAATATCAAGATACTACATCAATAATAATATGATAATAATAACATGAAGATTACATGCATAGAGGCCATTACAAATTACACCCACCCCAATAAGAAATTAACTAATACAGATCAGTCCCCCCCGGTTAACAAGCGGCAATATGGTTCAAGACACATTCTGCACCTTTCTTCTATCAATGAACTGTAGAAGTGAGGTAGGCAGGGCCTTCTTACGAGTCCAAGTCGAGGAGTACCAATGAAGTAAGGTTTCGATGATCACCAATTGAAGAAGGCAGGCGTTCTAGATTTGGAAAATTGACTATCTCCACTGGAGTTAGAGAGGCAGAAAGTGTACATTCGTGGATCCTAAGACTATCTCCTCAAGTGAATGAATCTGTGCAATCCTCCCCACTCAATCAATGACTTCCAAAGCTTCATACCATGAATCTTTGCAAGTACTTGGTGGGGTTACGCTTAGAATTTACAATCAACGTAAGCAGAATTTGGAAGACTTATTTTCTGATGAAAAAGTAGAGAATGCATTAAGTTCTTTATGATGATGTGTTTGAGGTATTAATCATTTATATATTTACGAATTTGCACTTCGTATGACATGTTTGTCTTAGAAACCAGACCACTTAGATGCAAATTTTCTGAAAGACTCGTCTTTTTATATATTATCTTACATTTACAAATTTGAATTGGCCGAAAGCAAAACTTGAGAAAATCAAATAGAAGGCAACATAATTTTAGTTTATTTTCCACTTTCATATCGGAAACATTGCCTTAGAAATCTGCTTTGCTTGACAGATTTTTGGTTTGTTTGAGTTGATAAATAAATTAAATTATTTCTGAGCTTACCCAGATTAAAATATATTGACTGACACGTGTGACGACAGGAAAGTATTGATATTTCTCTTGGTTTTATTTAAATTCAATGTAGACTTGCGTTGTTGATAAAGGTTTCGTTGCATGAAATCGGTAGATGAAGAGAATTCTGAAAAACATACATCGAAATAAGGTACAAATTAATATAAATTGGGGAAAAGATACATCTTTACAGATTGAGAAAATGGTTATGCAGATCTTCAAATTTTTAAAAGGAAATAACAAGATCCTTTTTTTATTATATTGACAAAAAAAATTGAATTTAAAATTTATAATACACATTATATAATCTATTTTATCAAGAACAGACATCTCAGCGCCTACATAATACTATATGTAAGCCTTTGTTTAATTGGCTGTATTCAATCACTAAATCAAAAGTCTTGCAAAGCATCTAAAATAAAAAGATGGCACATCCTCCATCCATACGACAAAAGCATGCACTCGCAACGCAAGTCTTGCTAATTAGGGATGGCAAAAATCCCTATGGTGACGGGTAACTTCGGGGATTTTTCCCATTCAGGGAGAGTATGGAGATAATTTCATACCCAATTTTTTATTCGGGGAAGGGACGAAGAAATTTTTTTACCCAATTTCTTATTCAGGGAGGGGACGGGGATGAGGTAGAATCCCCACCCCCTACCCATTTCCCCATTTTAATTTCAAATTTTATTGTTATTTTTTAAAATTACTAGTAAACAAATAATAAAATTTGAATTGTAAAATTATAAATATTGGTAAAAATAAAAAATATCAAAATATTTATATTATTAAACTTTTAGGTCTAATTAACTAATTAAAGTCCTAAATTTTTATTTAGCAAATTAAAAAACCGGGTAAATTCTATTAGCCCAAAAAGTTTGATTTAATTTTAATATTCATTAAATGTTTTAAACTTAAATCTATTTTTTATTTATTTTTAAATGTTATAATTGCCCACAACGAATCATAATTTTAATATTTAATCTAATCTAATCTAATCTAATCTAATATTTGCTCTTGATTTGCTCCGACTTAACTATTGTGCTGTAAAAGGACTAGTCCACATTTATAAAGTGCCCACGCCACCATTGAAAAAGTTAATTTTGAATCTAAATTCGATTTTATTTGTAACAATTTTGTATTAGACTATTAATTTATTCACGATAATTTGTAAAAGAAGTTTGTATCCCTTACATGTTGCGTTACTTACTAATTTAATGTATGTGACTTTGGTAATGGATATTAATGTAAAATATAATTCAAACTTTACTTTTATTTAAATTTTTTATTTTAATATGATTAACTTAAAATCGAAAACAAAAAATATATTAGTTATTCGGGGATCGGAGACCCTCGGGGATCCCCTATTATTATTCGGGGAAGGGATGGAAATTCTCTCAAGTAATTATGACGGAGACGGGGACATACGTAAAATATCGGGGATGGATACGGGGAGATTGGTCCCCTCCCCTCCCCATTGTCATCCCTATTGCTAACTAATTAATAAGTAGTCTTGTTTAATATCATAGGGAAGTTTTTAATAGATCTTTCATTTCCCGTGCATATTGTGAGCTTATTACCAAAAATGAGACTATATGGTTGTGGTACAATCAAAAAGGGAATTTTTTTGCCATTCGGCTAAAATTTAATGTCATGCAAAATAATATAGGATCTTGAATTCATTTTAATATGATTTCGACATATATAAGAAATTCCTGAAGCAAGTAGATTTTGCATGAAAGGTATCGACACAAGAGTCAGAGGAAAACTTGAATAGAATTTTTTTTTAATACAACAATCACTGGTTACCGTGTTTAGACACCATCTGAGAGTACTAAAATATCGACTACCAATTCTATTCTAGTCGTTGGATGCGTTTGTTCCCATTGAAGCCATCAAAGAAAGAAAAGGAAAAAGAGTGGCTGCAAAAGGGAAAGTGGGCGGAGTTGAAAGGCTGTCACAGCAAATTGATCGCCTTGTTGAAGCTGTAGAAATGGAGTTCGAATTCAAGAAGTAGATCATGGTCGTAATGTTCTTGAAGGTCGAGAGATGGGGAGATTGAGAAATAATAGTGCTGCAAGTTTAATAAGTGGACAATATTATAGTTATATAATTTTTTACACACATGTATATAATATTTTATTTCTATGAATTACTTTGATGTCAATAGTTTATGCACATAAAAGTTTATATAAGGATTAAATTTTTGCATTTTCTTTTTTGCACTTAATTTATTAATCAATTTAATAACATGTTAGCATTTGTGTACATTACAAACTTAGCATTGGTGTACATTACAAACTACGCGTTTGCTTATTAAAAGAATAAATCTTGCTTTTGCTTTTCTAGAGAAATAATGCAATATGCAATTATGCATGATGGTACGCGTCCATTCGAGAAAGTTGATGAAAGCTTCTTTTTCAGTATTGGAAGTGCTATCCGCAGCCGAACTCCACAATCGAAACCATCAGTACGACAGTTTTTCTCTGTCGTTTCAATTTTTTAATTAAATAGAAAACAAGTAAGGTCAAATAAATTCTGGTCCACCAATTTAATCAGTACAAACATATGGATCCCACCATTAATATTACAAATATGTGGGTCTTTTTAATTTTATATTATATGATTATTGTATTATTTATCGATTGCTTTAATCATGACGTATTAGGAAAGGAGATTCCCTTAAAAAAAAAGAAATTAAAAATAAAATAAGACACGTTTTTTTTTCTTTCTGCTGTTGGCAGTTTCTTCATAAAAGAAATGATCACTAGTCGTTTAATAAATATTAAAGGCTGCATGATCAAGTCTTCTTCTTTTACAAATCATTGTAATTACTCTCATAAGCTCTCTATAATCACATTCCTCTGCAGGTAACATAATTTTTTTTGCGCATTAAAATTGTTCTTGAATATTTAAGGCGATTACACTAGCTCATCCACTTTCTGATCACACATAATTAAAAAGTGCACTTGCTCTAAAACCTTCATTCAATTTCTTTTAATAACATAATCTTTATAGCATTTCTTTCTTAATTTCCATCCACTTTCCAATATAAAAATTCTATGCCTTGTTTTGCTTGAGTTTTATAGTTACTGTTCATTTATGGTAAATTTATGGTTGTTTTCTTTTTTTATTGTAGACACTTAAAGTACGTGTCCATCAAATATGACTTTTATTTTTTTTTGAGGAAATTAGTTAAAATTCCATATGTGTGATCAAATAAAAGTTGATAAATTATCTCATCTTTGAAATTATCTCACCATTAATGAAATTATTTAATTTATAATAATCAAACTGAAGATTTGTTCATGTAAGTTTGTACGATGATGGGCTCCCGTGTTTCTATTAAAGATGAAATAATTTGTAAATAATGGCCATGTGGAACTTATAACCAAGCATCAACTTTTCATTTCTCATTCTTTTAAGTTTGGTAACTGCAAATAACATCCTTTACTTCTCTCTTTATTTTATTATTTTTTAAAATTTTTAACTCATTAATTATTTTTCTTGTTCTTCTTAAAGCGTTTAGTAAATAATATGATTATCTGATCAAATTCCTAACATTAACATACTCATAATGTATTAACGAAATTTATTTATTTCATAATCAACAAATTGAAGATTTGTTCATGCAATTTTGCATGGTGACCAGTTTTCATTTTTCTGTTAAACATAAGAACAATTTGTACATAATGTCCAGGTTGGAACTCATAATAACGAGGCATCATTTGTGGACAGAACAAATGAAATAACAAAAAAAGCAAAAATCAAGTCATTATCAATCCTACTTTGATGATTGCACTTTGGTTTCTTTCTAAGATGTCATTCCGCATTCAATCTTTTCCTTTCTCTTTTGTCAAGCTTTGTAAAAGTAACACGTGTTCTTTTATAAAGCTTTCTCCCTAGTAATATGCTCTGCATATCAATAGTCTTTTCAATTTCACAGGATACAAGTAATGAATATCAATATTTATTCGTTGAAAACTTTTAACTTGATTATTTCGTTAGAACATATGAAACGTAGAGCTATAAATTAGTGGTTTCTTCAAATTAACTGGGTTGAACATAATTTTTTAAAGTATTTTACCCGATCCATTTCTTGTATCTCACTGCATGCTTTGTTAAAGCTTCGTCTTTTGGTCTTGATTCTGAACTTCAAAAATTAAATCTTAAGACTAGTATAAAATGGGTGCATGATTAAGTCTTCTTCTTTTCCAATTCATTGCTATAACTCACACCAACATTTTACTCAAGACATTCCTCTGCAGTTAACAGTGATCTTTTACTCATTAAAATTTTTCTTAATAATTTCTTTGGATACCCGTTCTCACTTAATATTCAAGGGGAATAGAGAAGCTCATCAATTCTTTGATCCCAGACAATTAAAGAGGTACACATGTTCTAAATCATCTAATAATTTCTTTTAATAGCAGTTCTTAATTTCCATCTACTTTCCAAGAAAAAAAATTCTCTTGTTTGTTTGAATCTTGTCATTATTTTGCTTTAGTTTTAAGTTATTGTTCATTTGTAATCTCTGTGTTCTTATTATTAGCTTTGGATAATTTGCATCCATTTTTCAAAAAAAAAAAAAGAGAAATTGTGGGCTTTTATTCAGACCCTTGAAACCTTTCTGTTAATATAAAAACTCTAATCCTTCAGCAAAAGGTTAAAAAAAGAATTCTCTGTTTAAATATCAGTTGGCTTAAGATCAATGTTGTTTGTCTCCTGTCTTTTCTTTGTTTGTTTGTCATTTTATTTTCTTTGTATCTAATTTTACTTGAAGATTAAAGCTGGGTGAGAAATGCCTTTTTTTCTAAAGCAACGTACAAAATTTAGATAGGGCTAAGAGTATTAAAGATTCAATTAGCCGCAAAAAGTTATTTACATGAATCACTTGAAAACTTAAGCCTATCATCCCAAATTGAGTTGTTTGCATTAGAAATTTTCATGCATTCACGAGCATTATCATTATGTCAAAAGATAGCCTGAAAAACAAGATAAATCAATTTGAGCAGCAAGTTTCCTCTGTTTTCGTTCCTCTGTTTTCAATCCTCTGTTCATTTTTTTTTGGCCTGAAATTAATAAGAAAAAAAAATGGTAAAACAAGTTACCTCTGTTTTCATTCCCCTGTTTTTCGCGGAAAGAATAAATGAAAAAAAAAAAAACAGCGTCGGCAATACAACATCAAACTTTAATTTTTTATTTTATTTTATTTTATTTTTTTGAATGTGCATAAGTCAAATCATATATTATTGATCTTACTTCGATTATTTGCTGTTTAGTTTCTCTCTGGAATGCTTTTTGGGTGTTCCCGGTATTTGCTTTTATAAAAGTTTTGGTCCTCAACCATTCGTTCAAGCTTTTGCTTTATCTTTTATTAGGCATATGCATTGCTCTGTCAATCAATATTCATTTCAATTACACAGTACACAAGCAATGTGTATACCAAAATTATTCAAACACAACAGGAATTATTCTATGAAAACTGAATTATTTCTTTAGAAAAAATGAAAACGTAGAGTTATGGACTAGTGCTTTCTTCTTCAACATGCGTCAACAGGGCAACAATAACCAAATACATGCTATAGAAAAGCAGTGCATGATTCATTCTGTTTCTTTTGCAGGTCATTGTTATTGCTAAATCATTTCTTAAATATTAAAGGCCAAATGGAGAAGCTCACCAACTCTCTAGTCCCAGATAATTAAAGAGGTGCACGTGTTTTAAATCCTTTAATATATTTTTTTTGGATAGTAGAACCCCTGATCCTTGATCTTGACATCTGTTCCTTCATAATTTCCATCTACTTTCCAAGAAAAATTTCTCTGGTTTGTTTTAATATTTTAATTTATTTTGCACGAATTTTAAGTTAGTATTCATTGTTAAAGCCTGTGCTCTTATCATTTCGTTCGGTTAATTTGCATGCTTCCCCCCCCCCCCCAACAAAAAAAGAAAAGAAAAACGTTTATAGGTTTTTACTCAGACCCTTGAAACCTTTCTGATAATACCAAAAACACTAATCCTTGAACAAAAGAAAGGTCCTAAATTTTAATATCTATTGCCTTTGTGTCGATATTGCTTGTTTGTTGTCTTTTATTTCATTGTTTGTATCAAAGTTTACTTGAAGATTAAAGATCAGTAGGAAAAGCCCTTTTTCTAAAGCTAACATACAGATTTTAGAATAGGGCTCAACCACATGAAAATATTTAGATTGTAGTATCTCATTTTTATAACCTAAAAACAACCAATCCAACAAGTTCAAATTCACTCAAATCTAAAAAGGATTGCTTTTAAGGGGTACATGATAGCTATTAAATTTTGGTTAAAGATCTTTTAGGCAGAATTGAAATTCAATCAGTCATAAATCAACCAATCCAACGAGTTCAAGTACAGAGTTGATGCAGAGTAGGAAATTGAAGAAATTTTAATTAGATTTAATTGTATAATATTTAGGAATATTTTAATTAATTTGTATTCTAGTTTAATTTGGTTTCCTATTTAGAGTCTTATTATTTAGGCATTGCTTATTTGAGTAATATTCCTAATTTAGGTATAAGTCTTATTAAAATAGGTTTTCTAATCAAATTATGATAAGTCTCTTAGTTAGTATAAATAAATGTCTTTTATAGCCTTTGAAGGCAGAATTTTGAGTTCAACAATATTTCAATTTTCAAATCTCTTTGTGAACATTTGAATAGTTAATTCTTGGTATTCTGCGGAATCAACGAGTCTTAACCCCTAAATTCGCTGTATTCTTTTGAATCAATGTGAATTTAGTTGTTATTTTATTCCGGTATTCTCTAGAATCAATGGAATATTTTAAACATTAAACTTCCGCTGTATCAAGAGTCAAGTGAACAAATTCATCACTTGCAAAATTAAGTTTTCTTCCGAAATTGAGTAGTTTCCAGTAGAAATTTTCCAGCAGTCACGAGCACTATCATCAAAACAAGATTATTAATATAAGAACAAGAGTTGGGGAAAAAAATAGTTAAAAAAGATTCCTCTGTTTTCATTCTCCTGTTTTTTGGTTTGGTGATTGAAAAATTTTATCTCTAAACTTTTATAATTTTCCATTAAGGTTTATATTTAAATAAAGAGTTAAAAAAATCTAATTCTAAATTTATGGACTGAATGATTATTATTATATTCTCTTAGAATTGGTAACAATATCAATTAAATAACGAATAGAGTTATTGATCACTTTGTTAAAAATGAACATGTGTTCTGTTTATAAGAACACGGGGTGCACGCTTTAAGTCTTGTCCTTTTACAATTCAATTGTATTGCTTACTCCCATAAACTCTTTACTCACATTCTTTTACAGTTAACAGTGATCTTTTGCTCATTAAAATTTTTCTTATATATCCATGACCAATCGTGAAGCTCATAAACTCTGTGATCTTAGATAATTGAAGAGGTGAACTTGTTCTAAATACTTTAATAATTTCTTTCAATAGCATAATTTCTGATATTTGATCTTGATAGCAGTTGTTTCTTAACGTCCAACAAAAACTATCTCTTGTTTGTCTTAATTTTGTCATTTAATTTTCTTGAGTTTTAAGTTACTGTTTATTGTTAACTTCTGTGTTCTTATGCAGTATTATTAATGGTTAATTTGCATCCATCTTCCAAAAAAGTTTTCTTTCTTCAAAAAATTGCTGGTTTTCCATTCAAATGTTACTGACTTGAAGGAAGAGATAGAAAATATCATACAGAAAGCTGCAATTGCTATTTCTTTACCTTACGAAGATATTCAAAAGCTTCCCGAAAGGTTGGAATGTCCCCTACTCAAGTTATTTTTGTTGCTTGCAAATGGTGATAGCTCTTTGCAAATTTCACACCTTCTTTGAAGGGATGGAAAATCTCAAAGTTTTAATTCTTATTAGAATTCATTTCTCTTCATTACCTTCATCACTTGGTCACCTCATTAACCTTCGAACATTGTGTTTGGACTGGTGCCAACTTGAAGATATAGCAATAGTTGGACAGCTAAAGAAATTAGAGATTCTCAGCCTTCGAGATTCCAAAATTATGCAGTTGCCACTTGAAATTGGACAATTGACGCGGTTACAGTTGCTAGATTTGAGCGATTGTTGGAGCCTTGAGGTGATACCACCGAATGTCATATCAAAATTATCTCGATTAGAAGATCTGTATATGGGTTACAGCTTTTCGCAGTGGGATAAGGTTGAAGGAGGAAGTAACGCCAGTCTAGCTGAATTGAAGGGGTTGTCAAAGCTAACTACTTTGGAGAAACAAGTTCGGGATGCCCAAATTCTGCCGCAGGATTTGGTCTTTGTGGAATTGCAAAGATATAAAATATGTATAGGAGAAGTGTGGAGCATGTGGCGCGTTAATTCTGAAACATCAAGATTGGTGGAGCTCTGTGGGCTAGAAAATGTTAGCACTCTTTTGGAGAATTATGGGAAGAAAATGTTGCTGAAGTCAACTGAAGATATCTTGAAGGGTGTTCAGAATATTGTTCATGAATTAGACGATGAGGAAGGTTTTCCACTATTGAAGCATCTACAAGTAAGGCTTTGTTTTGAGATTTTGCATATTGTCGGTTCAGTTGGACGGGTTCGTCGCAAAGTCTTCCCCTTGCTGGAGTCATTGTCTCTTATCTTTTTGATCAATTTGGAGAAAATATGTGACAGCCAACTCACGGAAGATCAATCTTTCAGCAACTTAAGGATAATAGAAGTACAATTCTGTCACAAATTGAAGCATCTTTTCTCATTCTCCATAGCCAAAAACCTATTGCGGCTTCAAAAGGTAGAAGTGACTTCTAGCGCTAATCTGGAAATGGTTTTTGGTAAGTGTTGAAATTAAGTATTGGTGGGATTATAGACTTCACCTCAATTATTTTGGAAAAAAAAACACAAAGATTAATTATGTATATTGTTATTGTTTGTTTATAGGACCCGACAGGGAGAAACCAACAACTTCTTTGGGATTCAACGAAATCATTGCTGATGATGATCCTGGTCCAAAGGTGATAATTTTCTGTTCAATAAGTAATTGATTAATTTATTATCACAATTAATCTTCGATCATCAAAAGAATATTATACTAGACGGTTGTGCTTGAAGGAACAAAAATGTACGGGTTTTCTGTTGGTGGTATGTGTACTTGTGAGGAATGGCAAATGTAGAGAAATACAATAATAATGGTGGAACTTTATCACGTAAAGTAATATGTTTACAACTCTATATGTAGGAATAAAATAATAATAATAGGTAAACTGCAGAAAATAATGTGTACTGCAAGGCACGTTACAAATGTCATTTTCCTTAAGACGTTATTTGCCCCCACCAATTGAGTGATGCACATGGGTTAAGCAAATACGCCTCCAGGATATAATGAAGCACTTGTTTGTTTGCTTGTATTGTGCATCAACGAAAGCAAACCAAAATATTCTTAAATGTTGCAAGCCTGCCAAGAAATAATATATTGTTTCTGCAGAAAATAATATATTGGATTTTTAATGTACAAAAGAAATTAATCTTTTGTGTTGAAATTCGTTCTAGAAAGGAAGGCTAAGAAAAAAGTGGTGCAGGATCATTATTTTCATATCTAAATGGCTTAAACATGACCTTTATTTATAGATATATTTATGCCCCTTCATTCGGGTTGTCATCTTTCATGATACCCTTTCATTCATGGCCATTGGATCTAGATTTAATTTTAATCAATGGTCCAAATTGAACCATCACCATGAAATGTCAACATGAAATGATGCATCTCTAAGTGAAATGTTATGATGAAAAGTTATATCATTTAGTAAAAAGATACATTTTCTATAAGACACAATTGAATGGACATGTCGTTACAACAAGACATCATTTAATTAGACATGTCTTTAGTGATAGGTACCTTTTCTATAAGGAACAATTAATTGGACATGTCTTTACCATAAGACACATTTATTTTGAAAATTTTCCTAATATTTTCTTTGTAGGTTATTCTTCCGAGCTTAGAGGAATTGAATCTCGCTGTATTAGGAAACATCAAAAAATTATGGGCCGATCATAATCAAGGAATGTACTGTTGTCAAAATTTAACAAAGGTGATCGTGGGCGGTTCTCGTCGTATGAAGTATTTGTTTTCGTATTCTATGCTTAATAGTCTTTTGCAACTACAACATCTTGATATAAGATCTTGTGGGTCAATGGAATGGGTAGTCGACACCACGGGGTGGCTAGGAAGAGATGAAGGAAAGTTGATTGAGTTAAAGGTTTTTCCTAAATTGCATTCCCTGAGGCTCTATTGGCTTCCAAAACTAATAAGCTTTGCCAATACGGGACATATTCATTCAGATTTAGTTGTTGAATTCCCTTCATTGCTAAACCTCGAGATTCGTAGTTGCGGTAATATGTTAAGATTCATCTCTACGTGCTCACCAGAAGACACCATTCATTCTGAAATGCAACCTCCTCCTCTCTTGGACGAAAAGGTTTTTTTTTTTTTAAATATTAATTTTAGTCACAATGTTTAATTTGTCTTTTCCTTGAGTCTTCAAATTTAGTTAATATCTGCCTCTAATTTAGTTATCAATTGATTATGCCATTAATTGATTAATTAGTTATTTAATCCATAACTGCCAGGTACCACTTCCTAGGTTGGAGGTATTACATATTGACTCGATGGATAATTTGAGAAAAATATGGAACCACCAGCTTGCTTCGGAGTCTTTAATCAAATTGAAGAATTTACATTTACAATGGTGTCATAACCTAATGAATATTTTTCCCCCACTGGTAAGGTTACAGTATTCATTTCGATTTTTTTTCTTTAAATTACATACAACAATTTTTTTAACCATTTTTGTGTTTACAAATGATATTCAGCCACTAATTATTTATTTCAAGTATTGTACTTCGAACTAGCACTCTGAAATCTATGTTTTAAGTCCAGCTTTTAGGTTCGCCAGCATTTGAATCAACAATATAATTTTTTTTAAGGGAGTCCCTAAGTTACACTTATCGTAACTTACAGCTTTTGTATTTTTCTTTTTGGCTAATTTCATATGGATTCTTTTAATTTTTTCTATTTCCAATTTTTATAGTCCTGGATGTATTTGTCTTCTTCCATCTCTTATACATCTATTTTTTATTCTTTCTAGGATTTTATTAATTTCCTTGAGTAACAATATGTGGTTATCAAATTCATATAAATCTACAAATTCAGAAAAAAAAACATCTATTCCTAAATTTATTAACCCTATTCTTTCTTGTTCTAACAAGTCTATTTTTTGGTTTATTAAATTTAGATACGTATTTACTATGTTTTCCCATCCTAAATGCATATGGTCTATATAATTTACTAATCCTTGTATTATATTGACAGCTTGTTGATTCATAGTGTCTCTGTTTTTTTCAATATATTAAAAAATTTATAAATTTATCTATAAATTTCATTTTCTTTTCTATTAAAATTTCACCACCTGTTGTATTTATACATCTTTCTCTAAGCTCCTGAGTTAATTCAAGGTCTATATTTCTAATATTATTTTTATCGGTTTTAATTGTTTTTATTAAATTTTCAATTTCTTTCTTATCATATACTTTTAATGTATATAAGCTATCTACTATAGCTTGTATAGGATCCACGGCTTTTATAGCTTTTATGGCTCTGATACCAATTTTGGCTCTTATAATAACAAAATTACAATTTAACACTTATATAACAAAATTACATAACATCATAAATAAATTAGAATGAATCAAACTCAAACTCAAACAATTTATAATTGTATAAAGGGAACCTCTAAGTTACGTTAACTGTATCTTACGTTTTTTGTCTTTTTTTTGGCAAATATCACTTAGATCCTTCTAGTTTTTTCTATTTTAGGTTTTTTATGATTATGGGTGCATTTGTCTTCTTCCATCCCTTAGACATCTATTTTTTATTCTTTCTAAGGTTTTCTTTATTTCTCTAATCATTAATATATGATTATCAAATTCATATAAATCCATAAATTCGGAATAAATTTCCGGTCCTAAATTTATTACTCCTATTCGTTCTTGTTCTAATAGATCTATTTTTTGATTTATTAAATTTATGTAAACATTTACTATGTTTTCCCATCCAAGATTCATACGATCTATGCTTTCTGTTAGTTCATGTATTATGTTGAATGCGTGTTGATTCATAGTGCTTCTGATTTATACCAATATATTAAAAATTTTATAAATTCATCTACAAACTTCATTTTCTTTTCTATTAAAATTTCACCACCTATTGTATCTATAGACCTTTCCAGTAGTTCTTGAGTTAATTCAAGATCTACATTCCTTATATTATTTTTCTCATCTTTTATAGATTTTATTAAATTTGTTATTTCTTCCTTTTTATATGTTTTTAAAGAATAAAGACTATTTATAATAGCTTCTATGGGATCCATTAATTGCCTTTTAAGAATCTTATTACGTTATTTGATCTATTGGCTCTGATACCATTTGGGGTTTATGAGCGTAAAAACAGAAAAACAGAAAAACAATATAGACAAAGTAGAAAATGAAACAATATAGATACCATTTGGGGCTTATGAGCATAAAAGCAGAAAAACAGAAAAACAATATAGACAAAGTAGAAAATGAAATAATATAGACAAAATAGATAATTATAATAAATAAAACTTCAAAAATAGTTCCACGAATTCAATATTTTATACATCTATGCAAAGTAAAAATGTTATTTTAATTTTAAATCAAAAATTACTATTATAACCAAAATTATAAAATTGATTATAACTATATCAATATCTATTTTTACTTTTATTAGAGAAGTACGTCGCGTTGTTCTACCCCTAGGTACATCTATCCAGGTAGCTCTTTGGACCAGTAGCCCGCAACCCGAAGTGGTTTCCAGCCGATATACTTCTCATATGTTTCAGATTATATTTCAAATTCTTCATTATCTAAATTTATCTCGTATATATATGATGGTCCGATTTCTCTATTTTCATGTTCTATGTATGCTAAAGCTATATCAATTCCTTGTTCAACAGTTAACATGATTATGTTATGTTTCATATTTTCAATTTCTATATGTTTTATTATTTTGTGTTTTATTTCTTGGGGAAGTTCAAGAGTACATACCGCTTGTAATTCTTCTGTGCTTACTAATTCTTGTTTACTGAACAAATAAGAACTTTGTTTAAATGATCCTAAATTAAAATCTATTATCATCATAAAATCATTATATGTTATTCTGGTATTTGGATTTATCATATATTCTTTACAACTTCCTAATAAAATATTATGATTCATGATTAACACTTCCAAAAATTAGCTCCTCCTCCATAAACTTCTTCATCAATCATCATCATCAACAATCTCCACCAACAGATAAGGGTTAAGAATTATTACCTAGCTTATCCTTGATTTCTTGCCTTCCAATCTTTCTCCAGTGACCTGCAGCCTTGATCGTCCTAACTCCCTCAGCGGCCTCCTTGCCTAAACGGGACAAACGGACTCGAGCGGATTTACTGTGTGGATCTTGATTGTCTTGCTTAAAATCTCTGGATAATTTAGGTTTCTTTTCCCTTTCTATTGTGATCTTGTTTTTGATCTGGTTGATGATTCTGTTTAGGATTAAGAGCTAAGTAGAAGTTTAGCTCTTCATGTTTTTAATATTTATTGTCTATGGTTTTGATATTATATTGAAAGAGTTGAGAATTATGTTATGAGATATTTGGGATATGTTTTAAGGTTCAGAGAATTTTTGAACTATAGGAAATGGTTGAATTATCGTGAAGATGAGCTCTGAGAGCTTCTTCCTCTTTCTCTTTATTTATATGAAAATTTTTTACATGCTTCTTTTACATTCTTGCCCTTCTATTATTGGGCTTTTACATTCTTGCCCTTCTATTATTGGGCTAAAACAACAAAATTACATTATTCGTAACACCCGTGCCTTGCATCTATTAGTTGTCTGCCACGCTTTGTCGGCCATCTTCTTTTTCTTTGTTGTCTATCATGCTTTGTCGGGCATCTTCTTTTTCTATGCTTTGTCCGCCACGAGCTAGCTTTATCTTGTCGTTATCTTTTCTTCCATGAGCTGTGACTTGTATCACAGCTACTGGGGAACCTCATAGTGCTTATCTCGTTGATGAAGTCCAGCAGTATGGCTGATGGTGAATGGTTGTCTTCTGATGTTATGAGAATATAGTTTTCAAATTTTATGATGGTTCTAAAATTCCTTTTATACAAATCCTTAGCTATGCTCCATACTGCTTTGATTCCTCTAGCTCTCCTGGTTCTTATCCAAGACTTATTTATTTGAGGAACATTTGTATATTCTGTCCCAACTTCAATTTTAAAATTTTTTGTAATATGGCCTACGGAGATCATGTAGAAGGCTTGATATTCTACGTTCTGATGATATTTTGGGCTTATAGTGTAAAATTTGAGATATATGGGTTTCTTTTGTGCAAACTTTGAAATTTCTTTGATTAATAGTTCATCAAAACTGGTTATTTCTCTGAGGTCTATATCGAGATATATTAGGTCTAGGAACCCATATTTTATGATTTTTCCTATGAGAAGTGGGTATGCTCCTCTTGTAGCAATCATTCGGGGATACATATTTTTTCCTGGGGCTCTGAAGATTGTATTTTGGTGAGAGCATGTGGAATAAATCCATGTGGAAAACTGTTTATATTCTTCTTCTTTTGGGTTTAGAGGCAACTTTTCCTTTTTCTCTACTTGAGAGGTGTTTATTTGGATGTACTTTTTTGGAGAATCGATTTTATGTTGTTCAACTTCTATGGTTATTGTTTGGGCTGATGAAGGATCAGAGATTGGTTTATCTTCTCTTATGGGTCCACTACTGCTTCCAGTGTTTATGTTTATTGGGCTAATGTTTATTGTAAGCCCTTTTGTTAGGTCCTCTATGTATGACTCTAACAAATGTATTCCTTTTTCATGGGCTTCAGAGGCCTCTTTCAGATAGTCTATTGCATCTATCATATCAGATGCTTCTGTTTTGAGTCAGGCTATTTCAGTCTTTATTGCACTGATGGTTTTATCCATTTCAGGATTCATTTCCAAATTCTATGTTCCTGCTCAAAAAATCTGCAAGAAAATTGTTAGTTCCTTTTATGTGGACAATCTTAAAGTTTTAATAAGACAAATAAGTTTGCTATCTATATAGCCTCATGTATTGAGGTTCATTTGGTAAAGTCCTGCTGATGAGTGAATTTATTTGTGTATTATCTGTTTCTACAGTGAATTGTTTTTGTAATAAGAATAAAGAAAGCTTTTTTATTCCTTTATATATTGCAAGTAATTCTTTTTCATGTATAGGGTAATTTACTTGAGCTTGGTTAAATGTTCCACTTGTGTATCTACATATTTCATTTATATCTGTTTTAAGTATAGCTCCCCAATGTAGGTCAGAAGCATCAGTTTGTATGACTAAATTATCATATTCTTCTGGTAGTCTTAATGTAAGGAGATCCTTATATTCTTCTTTTAGACTTTTTACTGTCTCTGTATGTTCTATACTCCATCCTCTAGTGTTATTTTTCCTGAGTAATTTCTGAAGAATATTTCTCTTTTTGGCTAAATCTTTTATAAATCCTTCTGCATAATTTAAACATCCTAAAAACTTTTGTATTTGTTGTTTATTTTCTAATTTATTTGGAAATTCAATAATCTTTTTTCATATGTGATTTTGGAGTTTAATCCCACTTTTATCAAGTATCATTCCTAAAAATTCTATTCGTTTGTGTTCTATTACTGCTTTTCTTTTTGATAAAACTATTCCTTCTTTTATGCATATATTTACAAATTCTTTTAAATGTTTTCTATGGTCTCCTAATGTTTCTGATGCTATTAGTATATCATCTACATATACTATAATATACTTATAATTTATGAATATTTTATCCATTCTGCTCTGAAATATTTGTGGAGCATTTTTTAATCCAAAAGGCATTACTAACCATTCATAATGACCTTGAGGGGTACTAAAAGCTGTATAAGGTATACTATTTTCTTCCATTTTTATCTGCCAGAATCCTGACTTACAATCAAATTTTGAATAATAGGTTTTATTTTTACAATATTTATTAATACTTCTTTATTTGGGAGGAAATAACCATCAAATTTTGTATATTTATTTAATTCTTTACAATTTATTACCATTATAGCTTTTCCTCTATCTTGTTCTGCTCGTTTTCTAACCATAAAGGCTGGGCTATTATGAGGACTATTACTGTTTCTTATTAATTTAAGATTTAATAATTCTTTTAGTTGAATGCGTGTTGATTCATAGTGCTTCTGATTTATACCAATATATTAAAAATTTTATAAATTCATCTATAAACTTCATTTTCTTTTCTATTAAAATTTCACCACCTATTGTATCTATAGACCTTTCCAGTAGTTCTTGAGTTAATTCAAGATCTACATTCCTTATATTATTTTTCTCATCTTTTATAGATTTTATTAAATTTTTTATTTCTTCCTTTTTATATGTTTTTAAAGAAAAAGACTATTTATAATAGCTTCTATGGGATCCATTAATTGCCTTTAAGAATCTTATTACGTTATTTGATCTATTGGCTCTGATACCATTTGGGAGCTATACTTAAAACAGATATAAATAAAATATGTAGATACACAAGTGGAACATTTAACCAAGCTCAAGTAAATTATCCTGTACATGAAAAAGAATTACTTGCAATATATAAAGGAATAAAAAAGTTTTCTTTATTCTTATTACAAAAACAATTCACTGTAGAAACAGATAATACACAAATAAATTCACTTATCAACAAGACTTTACCAAATGAACCTCAATACAGGAGGCTGCATAGATGGCAAGCTTATTTGTCTTATTATAACTTTAAGATTGTCCACATAAAAGGAACTAACAATTTTCTTGCAGATTTTTTGAGCAGGAACATAGAATTTGGAAATGAATCTTGAAATGGATAAAACCATCAGTGCAATAAAGACTGAAATAGCCCGACTCAAAACAGAAGCATCTGATATGATAGATGCAATACACTATCTGAAAGAGGCCTTTGAGGCCCATGAAAAAAGAATACATTTGTTAGAGTCATACATAGAGGACCTAACAAAAGGGCTTACAATAAACATCAGCCCAATAAACATAAACACTGGAAGCAGTAGTGGACCCATCAGAGAAAATAAACCAATCTCTGATCCTTCACCAGCCCAAACAATAACCATAGAAGTTGAACCATATAAAACCGATTCTCCAAAAAAGTGCATCCAAATAAACACCTCTCAAGTAGAGAAAGAGGAAAAGTTGCCTCTAAACCCAAAAGAAGAAGAATATAAATAGTTTTCCACATGGGTTCATTCCATATGCTCTCACCAAAATACAATCTTCAGAGCCCCAGGAAAAAATATGTATCCCCGAATGATTGCTACAAGAGGAGCAGACCCACTTCTCATAGGAAAAATCGTAAAATATGGGTTCCTAGACCCAATATATCTCGATATAGACCTCAGAGAAATAGCCAGTTTTGATGAACTATTAATCAAAGAAATTTCAAAGCTTGCACAAAAGAAACCCATATATCTCAAATTTTACACTATAAGCCCAGAATATCATCAGAACGTAGAATATCAAGCCTTCTACATGATCTCTGTAGGCCATATTACAAAAAATTTTAAAATTGAAGTTGGGACAGAATATACAAATGTTCCTCAAATAAATAAGTCTTGGATAAGAACTAAGAGAGCCAGAGGAATCAAAGCAATATGGAGCATAGCTAAGGATTTGTATAAAAGGAATTTTAGAACCATCATAAAATTCGAAAACTATATTCTCATAACATCAGAAGACAACCATTCACCATCAGCCATACTACTGGACTTCATCAACGAGATAAGCACTATGAGGTTCCCCAGTAGCTGTGATACAAGTCAACTAGCCCATCAGCTCATGGAAGAAAAGATAACGACAAGATAAAGCTAGCTCGTGTCGGACAAAGCATAGAAAAAGAATATGCCCGACAAAGCATGATAGACAGCATAGAAAAAGAAGATGCCCGACAAAGCATGATTTATCGCAAAGAAAAAGAAGATGGCCGACAAAGTGTGGCAGACAGCTAATAGATGCAAGGCACGGGTGTTACGAATAATGTAATTTTGTTGTTTTAGCCCAATAATAGAAGGGCAAGAATGTAAAAGCCCAATAATAGAAGGGCAAGAATGTAAAAGCCCAATAATAGAAGGGCAAGAATGTAAAAGCCTAATAATAGAAGGGCAAGAATGTAAAAGCCCAATAATAGAAGGGCAAGAATGTAAAAGAAGCATGTAAAAAATTTTCATATAAATAAAGAGAAAGAGGAAGAGGCTCTCAGAGCTCATCTTCACGATAATTCAACCATTTCCTATAGTTCAAAAATTCTCTGAACCTTAAAACATATCTCAAATATCTCAGAACATAATTCTCAACTCTTTCAATATAATATCAAAACCATAGCCAATAAATATTAAAAACATGAAGAGCTAAACTTCTACTTAGCTCTTAATCCTAAACAGAATCATCAACCAGATCAAAAACAAGATCACAATAGAAAGGGAAAAGAAACCTAAATTATCCAGAGATTTTAAGCAAGACAATCAAGATCCACACAGTAAAGCCGCTCGAGTCCGTTTGTCCCGCTTAGGTAAGGAGGCCGCTGAGGGAGTTAGGACGATCAAGGCTGCAGGTCACTGGAGAAAGATTGGAAGGCAAGAAATCAAGGATAAGCTAGGTAACAATTCTTAACCCTTATCTGTTGGTGGAGATTGTTGATGATGATGATTGATGAAGAAGTTTATGGAGAAGGAGCTAATTTTTGGAAGTGTTAATCATGAATCATAATATTTTATTAGGAAGTTGTAAAGAATATATGATAAATCCAAATACCAGAATAACATATAATGATTTTATGATGATAATAGATTTTAATTTAGGATCATTTAAACAAAGTTCTTATTTTTTCAGTAAACAAGAATTAGCAGGCATAGAAGAATTACAAGTGGTATGTACGCTTGAACTTTCCCAAGAAATAAAACACAAAATAATAAAACATATAGAAATTGAAAATATGAAACATAACATAATCATGTTAACTGTTGAACAAGGAATTGATATAGCTTTAGCATACATAGAACATGAAAATAGAGAAATCGGACCATCATATATATACGAGATAAATTCAGATAATGAAGAATTTGAAATATAATCTGAAACATATGAGAAGTATATCGGCTGGAAACCACTTCGGGTTGCGGGCTACTGGTCCAAAGAGCTACCTTGAGGGGTACTAAAGATAGCTCTTTGGATATATACTATTAGTATATCATCTACATATACTATAATATACTTATAATCTCTGAATATTTTATCCATCCTGCTCTGAAATATTTGTGGAGCATTTTTTAATCCAAAAGGAATTACTAACCATTCATAATGACCTTGAGGGTTACTAAAAGCTGTATAAGGTATATTATTTTCTTCCATTTTTATCTGCCAGAATCCTGACTTACAATCAAATTTTGAATAATAGGTTTTTTTTTTAACAATATTTATTAATACTTCTTTATTTGGGAGGAAATAACCATCAAATTTTGTATATTTATTTAATTCTTTGTAATTTATTACCATTCTAGCTTTTCCTCTAACTTGTTCTGCTCGTTTTCTAACCATAAAGGCTGGGCTATTATGAGGACTATTACTGTTTCTTATTAATTTAAGATTTAATAATTCTTTTAGTTGAATCTTGAATTCTTCTCTATTTTCTTCTGTATATAGCATAGGTTTTAATCTTATTATTCTATTTTCTATTAATTCTATCTTTGCTCTAGGGTGATCTGGTTTCCATAATGCTAAAGGATTTTCTCTATATACTTGTTCAAGTTGTGACTTTATTGTTTCAATTTGTATATTGTAACTCTGTCCTTGTGATAATAAATATCTCTTTTCATATATAATAATATCACAACGCTGGGCTGGCTGAACTCTGTATGGTTTAAATTTACGAGGGATGCGGAGGATATAATTGCAAGGTGTTTTAAGAGTAATCATATATGAAGTTTGTTGGTAATATTGAAATTGTTGGATAAAATCATTTCCTAAAAAGATATCACAATCCATTTGGTTATATTGATATATGTGATGAATACGTATAAGTTTACTTCCTAAAAGGATTTCATAATTCTGTAAAGATAAATTTATTTGTTGTTTATCTCCTGTAATGCCAATAATTTTTGAACTTCCATTAGGCTTCCACTGACTAGATATAAAAGATTTCATAATTGTTATCTCACTTCTTGTATCTATTAAGGCACAAGTATATATTTTTTTTTCTGAGATATTTATTTGTATATAGACTGACATAGGATATTTGATATAGGCTTGTTTTAACATGTTGCACACATTATTTGTTGTCCTTCTATTTGTAAGGTGATTTGATTTTTCTCAATTTTGTAATATTCCAAACTATTAAGGAAACTATTTCCTAATACTATATGTTTCTCTGGATATGTAGTCATAAAGGAATCTATGTAACAAAATACACTTATTCTTGTTTCTTTTATGATTAATGGTATTTTTACTTCGTGTCTACAAATATGTTTATTTCCATTAAAGTCTGTATATTCGTATGGGATTTCCTTTTCTTTTACTAAAGTCCTTTATTTTTTGTATGATTCATGTAATTATGACTTGTTCCAGTATCAACTAATATAGGTATTTTTGTTGTATATTCTATGCCATTAAAATATTGTCCTAATATCTTAACTACATTACTAGCGATTAATGGTCTAGTTAACTGTTTGTCTATATTTATTAATTGTCTATCTGTACTTAATCTTCTAGATGAACTCCCTCTTAACAAAGTCTTTCCTGCAAAACTTATAGGGATAATAGAATTTTCGTTATTATCGTTTAAAAATTGTTTGTTATCATTTATATTTAATTCATAGGTTATTGGGATTTTATAATCTTGTATAATAGGTTCTATAAATGTTACTATATCTTCACATTCTTTGTTTATTTCTATATATGGTTTGTTTCCATAGATTTCTCCATAATTTGAATTACAAAAACTATATAAGGCAAAGTAATGTATAGTCATTAGTCTATTTCCTTCTTTCATTAAATTCTTTTTTAATAATTTAAAATGTAAACTTAATGTTTCATCTATATTTTTATCTTTTATATGTACACAGTATCTTGGGTGACATGTAAATAGTAATTTAGTATAGTATAAATTTCCTTCTATTGTTCCTAAATGTCCTACACTAGGATCATGAAATCTTTGGTCATGTATTGACAATACTATCGGGCTATCTACTCCTTCTTTGAATAAAGATTTTACTAAGATATGTATTTCTGCTAGGTATACATATTGTATTTTTTCTCTTGTTGATTCATTTTTTATTTTTCTTAAAGCCAAATCTATTGTTCTTTTATTTATTAGACTAAATCTAATATTCCCTTCAGCTTGTGTTATAGTTACCGCTTTTTCTTGTTCATAATATTCATGTAAAATTATTATTTTTTTAAATAAGTCTCTTAGCCTTTGTAATACGCCATATTCCGGTTTTTCAATACTTAATTTTAAAAGTTTGTTATATTTTTCTTTATTAAATGTAGATATCAAACTATATCCACTTCTATTTTCTTCTCTTTCTATAACTTCAATTTCTTCTATTTCTTCTTCTTTTTCTATTAAATTATTATTCTGACTCATTTTCACTATCACTTTTTTTTCATCATATATATTTCTTCTCCTTCATAATCCGATATATTATTTATTTGTTCCAAATCAGTTTTTATGGCTTCAAATTCTTCTTGTAGAATTCTAACTTTCTTTTTTGTGCAGTCTGTACTTATATGTCCTATTTCTCCACAATTCCAACATTTACATTTTGATTTATCTAATTGTTTCATTAGTTTTTGGTATTTTCTTTTATAATACTTTCTTCCAGCTTTTTTGTATTTCTTTTTAAAATGGTTATATTTTTTATATCTTCTTTCTTTTTTATGCCACTTTCTCTTTCTTTTATGTGGTACATAACATCCCCACTGTGATGGCATTTCTGTTTTTTCACAGCATATTTCTGTTATATTTCTACTCTTTTTTATTAGGTTTCTTTGCATGCATATCTCACTTAATCTTGTATTTAAAAACCTTATTCTAGCTCCTAATGTATCTGGGAGTCTATCTTTTAAATTATATTTTTCATATTCATTATAAAATAACTATTCCACAGATATGGTAATTTAGAGTAATATAAAGTTTTATATACTTCTTGGTCTTCTAAACTTACATATTGTTCATAATAATATCTAGTGAATTCACATGTATATTCTTTGACATAGCACATATTACAAATGGTTAAATTCATTAATTTTAATCTAGCATTTAATTTTTCATTATTTGCTTCTTTTTCTGAATTTTCTATCCAATCTTCTCCTAAAAATTCATTTGCTACATATTCTATTAATCTTTCAATACCTAATGACTTACTTCTTCTAAAAGCTATTTTTATAGAATCTGTTATGAGTCTTTGGGTATCACTGCTTAATCCTCTCCACCAATTAAATACATTTCCTATCATGCTGGCTAAAAGGATTTCAGTAAATATATTTATTTTTTCTTCTTCTGTTTGTACATTCCAATCATCATTTGTTCCATTGTATGTGAAGAACAAATTTCATTTGTATTCCCCACTCAGCTAATGTTTTTCTAGGATTTATTTTACAATCTAAATCTAATAATGTTCCAGCATTACTTATAGGGGTCAGTGTATCTTGGTTAGGTTGATATTCTTTTTTTCAAGGTGTATTCTTAACTTGGGGCATGTATTCATAAAAAGGTCTATTTTTCTTTTTTCTAGTCGTATATCTATGGCTAGGTTCTGCCACATTAGGTTTCATTTCTGGTCCTCCAGATGTATTCATTTTTATGTGATATTCTTTTTCAAATGTTTCTAAGTCACTTAAATTTATATCACTAAATTTTTCAGTTAGATTTTCTAAATCTTCCATTATTCAGAATTTGATTCACTTGCTATTGTCTCTTCTTTTATTTCTAGTTTTTCTTTTCCTTTTTCTTTTTTCTTTATCTCTGCTACTATTTCTTCTGATTATTTTAATATCTTAGGATATTGTGTTTTCATGAACCAATCATCATAACTCCCTGGTTGTGGTTTATGCATAGGTTTATTCGAACTTGTTCCTATAAATCCTGTTTTTAATATTTCAAATCTTTCTAATTTTTTATGTTTCTTTTGGCTCTTTTGCATTGTAGCTAGTTCTATTTTTATTTTGCCTATTTCTAATTTTATTTCTTTTATTTCTTCTTTGAGATTTAGAAGTATTTCTTTTAATTCTATTAGTGGAGTTTCCATTAGATTAAGGGTATCTATAGATATTTTACAATTCTGAATGTATGTTACGTTGCATGTAACATAGGTTTAGCCTTGTATAAAAAGTCAAAACTTAAGACTAAAATTATATTGTTACAAAAATAAGCTTAAATATTCACAAATTCTATTATCATCTTAATTAATAAATATGCATATATTAACAACTTAATATTCATCCAAATACATAGAGAATACATTTTTATGTTTAACATAAATTTTTATTAAGGATAGAAAAATACGTGGCGTTGTTACACCTCTAGATACAGCTATTAAAATAGCACTTTGGACCAATAGCCTGCAACCCGAAGAGGTTTCTAGCTGATATACTTTTTATATTCTTTAAATTATATTTCAAATTCTTCATTATCTGACTTATAGGTAAATGAAGGTCCAGCTTCATAATTTCTCTGTTCTAAATATGCTTTTGCTACGTTAATTCCTTCTTCTATTGTTAACATAACTATATTATGTTTTAGGTTGTTTACTTCAATGTTTTCTATGATTTTTCGTTCTATTTCTTGAGGTAAATTAAGTGAGTGTATTGCTAATAAGTCTTCTGTTATAACAAGTTCCTATTTACTAAACAGATATGAACTCTGTTTAAATGATCCTAAATTAAAATCTATTATCATCATGTACTCGTTGTATGTTATTTTAGTAGTTGAGTTTATCATATATGCTTTAGATTTGCCTAAATAAAACCTGTGATTCATGTTTTTAAACAAAAGTTACAAAGTTTGTTTCAATATGAAAAGTTTGCTCTTCTTCCATAAATCATCTCACCAACAACCATCAATAACTTCCACCAAGAGATAAAAGTCAAGTATTATTACCTAAATTATCTTTTTCTTCTTTGCCTTCTAATCTCCTTCCAGTGACCTGCAGCTTAGTTGTCCTGTTCCCTTAACGGCCTCCTGCCTCAGCGGGATCTGTGGACTCGAATGGCTTTACTGTGTGGATTTCGAGCGTCTTGATAAAGAAGTGTTGGATAGGTTTAGGTTCCTCTTCTTCTTCTCTGATGGGGTTTGTTTATGATTGATGATGTTTTGATTTAGGATTTCGAGCAAGGAAAAATTTACTGATTCATTGTAGAGAATTTCAAAGAATTATGTAAAACGTCTGAGAGAGCTTGATTGCTTTCTCTTCTCCTTTTTATTTATATGAGAAAAGGCTTACATTTTTGGTCTATGACCTCATTGCTTACATCATTCACTACATTATTACAGAGTGTTTATCACAGGATTCTTTCTTAACTTCTTTTCTTCTTTAAGCATCTCCTTTCTGTGTTGTCGGCCACGGGCATTTTCTTTTTATCTTGTTTGGGCATCTTCTTTTTATCTTGTCTACCACGAGCTTTTATTTGTCGGGCATTTTCTTTTTATCTTGTCGGGCATCTTCTTTTTATCTTGTCTGTCATGAGCTTTTACTTATCGGGCATCTTTATTTCCATAAGCTGACAAGCTTGCTGCATAGTCTCACTGCTGCTCGGGAATCTCATGGTGATGATTTCGTTGATGAATTCTAAAAGGATGTTTGAAGGTGTATGACTATCTTCTGAAGTTACAAGGATGTAATTTTGAAAACAGATAATTGTTCTATAATTTCTTTTATAAAGGTCTTTGGCGATACTCCATATTGCTTTTATTCCCCGAGCCCTGCGGATGCTGATCCATGCTTTGGTTACTTGAGGAACATTTGTGTATTCAGTTCCTACTTCTATTTGGAAATTTTTTGTTAGATGTCCTACCGAGATCATATAAAATGCTTGGTATTCAATATTCTGGTGGTATTCTGGACTAATGGTGTAAAATTTTAGGTATATAGGCCTTTTTTGGGCATATTTCAAAATTTCTTTAATTAATAGTTCATCTAAACTGACTATTTCTCTTAGGTCTATGTCTGGGTATATTAAATTTAGATATCCATATTTTGCTATTTTCCTAACAAGGAGAGGATATGCTCCTTTTATGGCTATCATCCTGGGGTATATATTTTTCCCAGGGGCTTTAAAAATGGTATTGTTGTGGGAACAAGTAGAATATACCCACGTGGAAGTAACCAAAGCATGGATCAGGACTCGCAGGGCTCGAGGAATAAAAGTAATATGGAGTATCGCCAAAGACCTTTATAAAAGAAATTATAGAACAATTATCCGTTTTCAAAATTACATCCTTGTAACTTCAAAAGATAGTCATACACCTTCAAAATCCTTTTAGAATTCATCAATGAAATCATCACCATGAGATTCCTGAGCAGCAGTGAGACTCTGCAGCAAGCTTGTCAGCTTATGGAAATAAAGATGCCCGACAAATAAAAGCTCGTGGCAGACAAGATAAAAAGAAGATACCCGACAAATAAAAGCTCATGGAAAACAAGATAAAAAGAAGATGCCCAAACAAGATAAAAAGAAAATGCACGTGGCCGACAAATACACGCAACCAGTTCCTGGAAGAAAAGAGACATTTGCCCAAATTAGAAGCATCGTTGGGTTCAATACTCTCTCAAAAAACCACGTCAATTCGAAAATTACCCTTGGTCCGTTTCAATTCTCAAATAACCAATTCATTATTATTATATATGTACTTAATTAAATACAATAATTTAGTTCATCCGTGGGCAATGGGATCGGATCCATGCAAGCTCTCACGTTATTCACATGCACGATTGAATTATAGACGCTTATCCGTCTTCTACTAATCCACGATTAGACATCAAACGTTAATTTAGAAATTAATTATTGAAGCAGTGAGAGCAATTATCATGATTTAAGTTTTTATTTGTTTTATTTAATATATACGATGGTAGACAGATGAGATTCTTATTATTAGAGTGAATATATTTAATTAATAAAAAATTAAGTCAATAAATATGTGGAGCTTGTTTTATTAAAAAAAATTCAAGAAGAGAGTTGATAATTTAGTCAGCATGAATAGAGTACAGACTAACTTATAAATAATAGATTTTATAATAACTTCATCCTTAAATATTAACCATATTACAATATAAATTCTAAAAATGTTAATACAAATTAAAACGAAAAAGTACATCTCAACTCAAGTATCAAAGCAATCCATCCAAATTAAATTAAATTAAATTTTTCAATTTTATAAATTTAAATCTTCCAGGAAATAAATCTAAAATTTATTGTAATTAGAAAAAGCTCCAAAATTTTAAATGCAATAAGAAAAATTAGACATGAAATCCAGTTAGATTTAAATTTAATTAGAAAAATAGAATCATATTGTATTTAATAAAATTTTATAATCAATTACATTTTTAATTTTAGTAAGTTACAATACAAATGAGACTATAAAATTATATTAGAGGATTTTATAAAAAATATTGTTTGAATAATTTATTAAAATATTAATTTAGCCTTTTAACTCAAGTTGAAATCATCTAATATAAATTCTAACAATAATAAGGACTTAAACTCTAAATTTTGGTCTATCTAAAATTTTCCATGTCAAAAGGAAATTCCTTTTTCTTTAAAAGTGGTTAGATTATTTTATCTATCACTAGATACGTGGCAAAAACTCTGGCAAAATCTCATCTCAATCTTTTTAATTTTAAGTAGATTGGAAAAAATCTTTTTAATTTTACGATAATGAGATGTTGGAAGTATAAACTCACAAACAAAATGAATAAACAAATAACAAAGAGTGGAGTGCACATTTTAAAAAAAAAACATTAGCTATTAAGGGGGAGATATTTTACTTCAAAAAGAAAATTGAGTTTCAAAAGAAAAATATGTCAAACACGATGCCAAACATAATTAAATATATAAAGAAGTTAGCTTGAAATCTAATAGCTTAATAGCTAATACCTCGTTGTCAATTTGCTCAATTTGAATGTGAGATTTTGGAATTAAAAATAATAAAATTAATTGGTTTCCATTTATTTTGTTTAATGTATTTTTCACTAACATGTCGCCTTGAATTTTTCCATGACCCATGGGTAAAACATATCCAAACCATTATGAAATGACTTTTTTACATAATAACCTAAGTTTAACTCATTTCATGATTTATCCAATCAAACCATTTTATTTAGTTTGGGTTTGGTTAAAACCATGGGTTGTGGGTTTCTGCCCACCTTTAGCTATCATTAAACTTACTATTCATGAGCCCAGGTTCATTTGTTAAGAGCAGAGCATAGGCTTCACCAAGATCCATTATCAACATGTTCGCCTGTTTATAAACGAACACTGATCTAATCTAGTAATGAGATGAGTAACCAAATCAATATTGCTTACAAGACTACTAGCCAACGTAAGACCATCAGTAACAATTTTAAGTTTTATGAAGTATTCAGTCATTGACAAGGATCTTTTCCTCAAATTACTAATAAGCATTTTCAAGTGAACTTTCTTGGCCATTGACTCAGATCCAAATTACTTTTTCAGATTTTTTTCATAGCTCAGAGAAGGTTTGAGAGCTTACCACAAGATTGAGTATGTCAACACTCATTGAGATATTAGTGGAAAAGAATTTCTTATAATTTTGGGAAATGATCTATGAATTATATGTTAACTTGTGCATTGTATGTACCATAACTTAGAGGCACAAAATTACACCAAGTGTCCAAATAAAAAAGAAAGAAAGAAACTATCTTGAAAAATCAAATAAGTAAATAAATTATATTCAATCTATTCCAGAGAAAGTAACACTGGAACAAAATTCCCCTAGGATTTACGATAATAACTAAGATTAAAAAATCATTCTAATTCCGGGATTCCGGGGTATGAGGGAATCACACCCAAGATCATAGGAGTAGGGAAGCACATAGGCACGAAATAAATGAAGTAGGGCCATAATAAATATATTTATTTCCCTACGAACAAGTTCATGTCCACGTGTACAATAATAGTTGGTGGCACGTGTCATCAAGGAGAGAGACCAAGGCAAAACCCTAGACCCATGTCATCCATCAACTATAAATAGAGACCATCTCACCAAGAAAAAAGGGGATCCCTCCTAAGCAATAAAAAAACCCTAATCTTGTTTATTGTTCTTACTTCCATTAGACCTTAAAATCAAACACTGACTTGGGCGTCGGAGTGCCTTTTTTAGGTACCCACCAAGTCGGAT
Source organism: Citrus australasica (assembly GCA_029618585.1). Classification (NCBI taxonomy): domain Eukaryota; kingdom Viridiplantae; phylum Streptophyta; class Magnoliopsida; order Sapindales; family Rutaceae; genus Citrus; species Citrus australasica. The sequence continues at coordinate 1,449,163 of JARCIV010000005.1, forward strand.
TCGAGTTCAACACATGTCACAAGTTCTCCACAAATCAAAAGTATGTGTGAAGGTAAATTCTTGCTCCTTCGTGCATATATGTACAACATCCAATACATATGATTTTTGCATCTTAGAGCGTCAAAGAGAATGGAAATCATGTAGAAGCAAATATAAAGAATGTTATGCCCCATGGGATAGGTTCTGAAGTGAAAAATTCTTATATCTATTATTATTTTAGGGATAAATTTATAGTCCATATATTTTGGAGACAATAATTAATTAATCTATAGAAAAAGTTAACTAACAATATAACCCATAATTATTCGTTAGTAGATTAACTAATAACTATTTGTCTGAATGAACTAGTATTTTTCATATCATCACAATAATCTTCAAATTATTTAAAATGAATTACTACTAACCAATTAAAACAATGTTTAATACCTTGCAATTATAATCTTGCTAATAATTATTTATAAAAAATTAATTTACCAAATTAGTCCCCACAACAAAATAATAACAAAAACTTTTTACATTCATTTTTACTTTACTTTCAGGGTTAGTTTGTTAATTAATTTTTTTAATATAAAAAATTAGTTAATACCCCAAGAATAATATTGCAAGGGTATTATTATAAAAGTAAAAAAAAAAAGCAAAGGCATGAGTATGATAAATTATTTTAATAAATTTTATTAAAATAATTGGATTTATTTATTAAAAAATCCCAAAATTTTAATAAATTAAGGGATTTTTATTAAATCTCAAAATTTAGTAATTATTTTTATAATTATAATTTTTATTAAAAAATAAATTCTAATTTTGGAATTTTTTTATTAAATTTAGGAGTATTTTAATCATTATAATTTTTTATTTTTAAAGCTTTTATAAAATAAAATGTTCTTTTAATTTATTTAGGGGTAAAATTATCATTTTATTTAAATTATTTAACGGTGTTAGTGCAAAAGTGGCTAACTGATACAAAATTAAAAAGAAAGGTAGTATAGAGAACATGTTAGAATAAGCAAAAGAGAGGTGGTGCAGTGATAATTTCCCTATATATATATATAACAGGATGTATATCAAATCTAACCCATTAATTAAGTAGCATCTTAATTTTTAATTGTAATTAATTTTGTTGATTTTGATGCTGATCTTGAATTGTTTGTGTTAGCTGTAAGAGCAAGTTCACGCGTTATTCTCGCAAATTGAACTATAGCCATTAATCCGTTTTTCACTAGTCTACTGTTTAACATCTGCTGTTGAACCGTCGTTTACTTGAATATGTATATTTATAATCTTATAATTATTGCAGATAAGGCGATAAACAATATTTCCCAGCAAAAGGATTCTATATCGAGTCAAAAACTATATATTAACTTCAATTATCTTTTAATCAACTAATTAATTACAAAAGTATTGTATCCATGAGATGCATGTGAGTCATTAAAAAATGTTTCAGAGAACATTTTCGAAAATGAAACAATAGTTTGAAAGAAAAGACTATTATTACTATTAGTTTTTCTTGGCACTGTTTTCGGCTACGAGCTGCTCTTGGTTGTATTATTCATGACTTGGTTTCCACCTTATAAAATCCTACTCGAACAAAAAAGGCAATAAATTACAAACGGAAAAAAAAAAACCCCTTATTGTTTGTTGTTTGTTTTGAGTCCCATTATCTTGGCTTTGGCTCTTTGCAACGTTAATTGAGTTCTTTGCAATCTCACATGCTAGCTGCAAGAATTAGCCAGTCACTATGTGGAGTTTGTTTTAGAAAAATATTGAAGAAGAGACAACATAATTTTTTTTTTTGAATACTGTTATACAGGACTGTAGGTATTACAATTAATATTTACAAACAGATTCTACAATTGGGACCTTCTTCGTGGCACTCGTGGCATGTACTCCTCTGAAGCGCTGCCCAAATTCTTTAAACCCTCTCAAATATTCGAGGGTTGTCCACTCCATTCACATTTCGTGAGGGATAGATTAGCTCCACTTAATTATTTAATAATTGAAGGAGGATTGTAAATAACCTCCATAAATGCTTTTATGGAAGCTTGAACCCTTGCACTCAACATTGTAAGTGCAAGGGTTCTTCCACTGAACCAAAGGCCCATTGGTGAACAGACAACATCATTAACTTGACAACAGATAGATAGATCAACTAAATCAATGCTAACATGTTGATACACAACGATTTATTTATTTATTTATTATTTTTAGGAAAACACAATACACATAATTAGATGAAGAGAATCTCTTGTATATATCAAGAGATCTTACAAGCTGAATTGAAGCAAACTGAGACTCTCACACAATTGACAGGTAATAACGCTACCCATCCTTTTATTTATTTACACATAACACAAAATACTAACACTGCATGTACTTAACCAGTGTGGTCAGGGTTTCTTCCATATTGAGGGATCTCAAGGAGATCAAGATTGCCATTAATTTCTTCATCAACAGCACTAAATCGAGGATTGGGGAACCCCTCCGACCAATCGTTATGACCTGCAAAATTCATATTAGAAAACTCAATCATAATAAATACACATTAAAATAAGAATTATAAATAATATTCGATTGAAAATGCATGGCTTATATATAAACCTGCGCAAGAAGTTTCCATAATCTTAAAACTAGAAAGCAAAAAGATCTCTGCTATTTTCGGATGAATCGTATTCAAAACTCAAAAGGTAAGTAGATGAGCTTGAGTGAATTCTTATTTCTGGGTTGATCTGATATATATACATGAAGTAGCCGCCATTACAGTGCGAAATAAACAAATAATGCATGGTATAGATAATGGATCAACAGATCAAGTTTAATCAGACAAGTGAAAGGTGGTCGACAAAATAAATAATTGTACAAAGGAAGACTAACAAAGGTAATTTTAATGGATGGTGTCATACATCGCGTTTTAATATATCCAAAAGAAATAATAGGCCAGTTGTAAATTCGTAAATACTTCTATGAAAAAGCCTCAGTGGAAGCATGTTAACTGTTCATTAAGTAGCTTTCCTAACTTTCAATATTTCTCTTCATTTTTCTTGTTTTGACTAGTTTTCTCTGCTTCTTTAAGTAGTTTTTAGTGTGTGTGAACTAGAAGGTACAATAACTTTAGCTTTTATATATATATATATATATATGATTAAATTTAGGTTTAGCAATTAGGAAGATTACGTCACAAGTAATAACTTTAGCTTACATATATTTATAATTAAATTTTTTGATGTAATTTTTATAATTAAAATTAGAAACATAAATAATTACAAAAGTTTCTTAATACCAATCCACAAAATTATACACAGCGGGAGGTTACTACAGCCAAATTTAAGTGAGTCTGTAGGTTCACGGGTGATTCTAGCCTATATAGGAGCGTAGATGTGTCCATAAAACAAAAAATTATAAAATTCGAAGATCAACAAAGTAATGCCGGATACTTCATTAAAATGATTGTGATCTAATGACTAAAAACTTGTATTTGAAACTGTTTTCCTTAAACAAAATCCCATCGTAAACACTTTAAACTTTATAAATTGTAAGTTGATTCCATCACTTCGTTATTAAATGCGTTACGTGTCGAAGTAATAACCGCTAATTCAGCATTGCAAAAGTTTATGGTACATAATATTTTAAAAATTTAATTCCAAAGTATGAATTTATCTTTGAATCACATGTCACATGTCATTTCATATCTAAAATTTCAAATTAAAATAATAATGATTGTTTTGTCATGGTACGCGTCATTTTGATAAGGATCAAGCTGCAAAACAGCAAATAATGCATGGCAATTTATACATGACGGATCAACAAATATTTCTGTTAAGATAATAAGGAGCCTAATTAAATAATTATCCTGCCACCTGTTTTCATTTTAGTGGATAACCTCAAATCAAACTTTTTTTTTCAAACTTATTTTTCAGGAAATAAATAATTGAACAAAATCATATGAAAACTAGAAGAAATCCTTCTGAAACGCAGAAGAGGGGCATTTCAGAAAAGGGCCAAACTACGCATATTAATGTTGGCAAGTAATTCTTGCACCAATTCTGAATGCCTTACTCATGTGGACAAGTTGCCTTGTTTTGATGGTTAGTGCTTTAGGATTTGTAGGGAAAAAAGGAAACCTACTCCCCCAAAATTTGGAGAAACAATCATGTAGATTTTTAAATTTTTAATAAGAGATATTAAGATCTCATTTTGGTTATAATATTCTTTTGGCTTCATTAACTCAGAAAAATTGACACTAATGTATATAATAAATAGAAATAAATAATATTAAAATAATTGTAACAATATATACATTTTATAATTATTACAATATTTAAAAAATATTTTAATACTTTAAAATCTTATACTATATTAAACTAAATTTTATTTAATAAATAGAAACATAATATTAACATACATATTTAAAAATTTAAATTGTTTTCAATAGTGTATAAAATAAATTAAATATTTTTAATACATGAGATGTATTTTATTAATTATAAATTCTATTTAACCAAAGATTTATTTAAAATTTTTATAATAAATACAAATATATTATAAAAATAAAAATAATAATTTACATTTTAAAACTATATATTAAAAATATTATAATATTATTAGTCTACTAGACAAATTAAGCTATTTAAATTATATTTTTATTTTATTAAAAAAATTTTAAGTCAATCTTTTAGTTATTATTTAGAAAGAATATTACAATTAAAAGAGAGTTTTGGTATCCCTTACTAAAAATTTTGGGGTCTACATGGCCATGTTCCCAAACTTTAGTGGTGCAGTGTAAGTGTCATTTTCCCTTAATAATCTTGTGCTAAAACTATTATTTACCCGCACAAGTAGTTTTCATAATCTTCAATTCAGAAATGCAGTCTCTATCTGGTATATAACCAAAACTAAGTAGTTGAGCTTGTTCTTGCTTCTAGTTTGATGTCATATATATAGACGGAAGTAACTGACAAGTATCAAAACTAATAATGTACAGATTTTCCTCCAAAATACAATGTCCTAGTTCGAAATTTTGGTATCACGATAATGGTGATCATGATTCAAATAGAAGGCAATGTAATTTTGGTCTATTTTCCACTTTCATATTGAAAACAATGCCTTTGAAATCTGCTTTGCTTGGCAGACTTTACGGTTTACATGAGTCAATATATAAATTAAATTATTTCTGAGCTTACCCAGATTTAAAGTATATTGACTGACACATGTTCACTCTATGGTTTACTTGACTCGATGGCTAGAGAACATCCTCATTCTTCGGCCGCAGAAAGACTCTCGTATTATTTTCCTTTGATCAATAGTTAATTAATTGCGTTTACACTGTCGATATTTCTCTTGATTTTCTTTAAATTCCCTGTAGAGTTGTGTTGTTTGTAAAGGTTTCGTTACATGAAATCGGTAGATGAAGAAAATTTTGAAAAGCATCCATCGACGTAACAATGAAATGGACAAATCAATATAAACTAGGAAAAAGAATACCTACACTTTTACAATTTGGAAAAGAGTGATGATACAGCCACAACCTCTTGTACAAACTAACGTGACATTAATTTATTCGTTGAATGAAAATATAAAATAATAAAAACAAATCATGTGGGTCAAGTGATATTTAATTCAACCAATCTTATCATACTACATCAGTTTGTACAAAATAAATTTATACAAGAGTTTGTGGCTATATCATTACTCTTTGGAGAAGAAATGGTCGAACAAACCTCTGAGTTTTCAAAAAGGATACAAAGGCTCTATTATTGTTATAATATCCTTTGAATATAGTAATTGCAAAAATTGACTTTAAAATTTATTAATAAATACAAATATAATATAAACCATATAATCTGATCAAGTGAATAAAAAAATAGATTTTTTTTAAATGAAGATAATTTTAAATATAAGAATTATTAAACTTATTTTAATACTATATTTATATTTATTGTAAAGATTTTAAAGTCTTTGGGTTAAATAAGTTTTACATCTAATAAATTATTATAATTAAATTTTAACGGATGTACAAAGGAAGACTAGCAAAGGAAATTTTAACGGATGGTGTCATACATCTAGGGATGGCAATGGGGTGGGGTGGGGGTGGGGAGGCCTACCCCATTCCCCACCCCATAAAAAATTTTATCCATGTTCCCCACCCCATTCCCCAATATATTTAGTGGGGTGGGGATGGGGAATTCCCATATGGGGAATGACTTCCCCATCCCCACCCCATTTCCCATTTATTTATTTAATTATTTTATAATAAGTATAAATACATAATTTCAATAAGTATAAATAAAAAATTAGAAACTTAAATAAAATAAAATCATCACCATTTTATAAAGTATTTAAATTATTGAAAAAAACTTCGAAAGTTTGAAACAGTATCTTGAAATAATATCAAAACTACAAAATGTTTGGATAAATAATAACTAAAAGAACAAAAATGTATAGAAAATATTTCAAATCCTTCTTTCTTTGGCTTCATCTTCTCTTTATCATATTCATATAGCCTATGATTGTCACTTTAATCCTGCAATATCAAATAATAAAATTGAAGAATGAGGTTGGATTTGTTCGAAGGAATCAAAGTAGCGGCAGTTAGGAGAGAAAAGAAAAAAAATAATATTGTTTAGGGTTAAGTAGGAATTGTATTTTAGGAATTTTTTTAATTATAATATATTTATTAATTTATATTAGTTAAAAATAAAAAAATTACTAATTAATATTTTAATTACTAAAAAATTAATAAATAAAAATTAAAAATATTTTCATATAATGGGGATTGGGGTGGGGATGGGGTGGGGAGTGCAAAACCAAACCCCACCCCATTAATAATTTGGGGATTATTTTTCACCCATTCCCCACCCTATTCCCCAAAAATTATTTAAAATTCACCCCATATGGGGCGGGGCCGGTTGTAAATTCGTAAATACTTCTATGAAAAAGTTTTAGAGATTGTTTGTTAAATGTTTGAAGTCTGAAATTTTATTAATTTCAAAATTTTCGAAAATTTATTTGTTTGTTTTTTTGGAACTTATGTATGATTTTCAGACACTTACATATGAATAGAAAAAGTAACAAAAAAAAAGTAAACTTTTGTTACTTTTATCTGAATGGAAAAATGTTCGAATGACAAGTAAATATTATATTCCAAAAATATCTGTGTAAAATAACTTATTTTCTAAACTATTAAATCTAATCCTCTTTTTTGCTTTAATTTACAAGGACATAAATGTCAAATAACTAAGTTAAAGATGTTTTTTATTGTAAAAACAAACAAGATGCCACTTATATTCAGATATTAAAAAAAGAAAAACAAAGATGTCATTTAAATTTTTATATTAAGACCCATTCAGACTTTAAAAAAAAATTCAGACTCATTTAAATTTTAGACAAAAAAACAAACGCCACCTTAGTGAAGCATGTTAACTGTTCATTAAGTAGCTTTCGTAACTTCCAATATTTCTCTTCATTTCCGTTGTTTTGACTAGTTTCCTCTCTCTCTCTCTCTCTATATATATATATATATATATGTGTGTGTGTGTGTGATTAAATTTAGGTTTAGGAATTAGGAAGATTAGGTCACGAATAATAACTTTAGCTTACATATATATATGATTAAATTTAGGTTTAAGAATTAGGAAGATTAGGTCACGAGTAATAACTTTAGCTTACATACATTTATAATTAAATTTTTTATGTAATTTTTATAATTAAAATTAGAAACATAAATAATTAAAAAAAGTTTCTTAATACTAATCCACCAAATTATACACAGCGGGAGGTTCCTGCAGCCAAATTTAAACGGGTATGTAGGTTCACGGGTGATTCTACCCTATATAGGAGCGTGGATGGGTCCATAAAACAAATAATTATAAAATTCGAAGATCAACAAAGTGATGCCAGACAATTCATGGGAAAAATAGGAAAAAGGTTCGTTTTCGTTTTGTTTTGATAAATTTCTTGATGGGATGGGACCGGAGCCCCATTTGTTTTACCCACAAAATATACAGTCTTAACTTTTTATCGCTAAACAAAGTTAATGGGTCCATAAAACAAATAATTATAAAATTCGAAGATCAACAAAGTAATGCCGGATACTTCATTAAAATGATTGTGATCTAATGACTAAAAACTTGTGTTTGAAACTGTTTTCCTTAAACAAAATCCCATCGTAAACACTTTAAACTTTATAAATTGTAAGTTGATTCCATCACTTCGTTATTAAATGCGTTACGTGTCGAAGTAATAACCGCTAATTCAGCATTGCAAAAGTTTATGGTACATAGTATTTTAAAAATTTAATTCCAAAGTATGAATTTATCTTTGAATCACATGTCACATGTCATTTCATATCTAAAATTTCAAATTAAAATAATAATGATTGTTTTGTCATGGTACGCGTCATTTTGATAAGGATCAAGCTGCAAAACAGCAAATAATGCATGGCAATTTATACATGACGGATCAACAAACATTTCTAATAAAATATATCTAATAGACTATAAAATATTAAAATATTTTTTTAAAATTGAAATTATTTTAAAATATATATATTATTACATTTATTTTAATATCATATTTCTATTTATTGTAAAATATTAGAGTTAATTCTTCTGGGATAATAGAGACAAAGGGTATAATCGTCAAAAGGGGGTCTTAGTGTCTCTTTTAAAACTTGGAGGTGTTAATGACCATTTTTCAAAACTTTGGGGGTGTATATGCCCTTTTCCCATAAAGAAATTATAAAATTATCGTGGTTTCAATATATTGATTAAATCAGTCTATCAATGGAGATAAAATCACATGTTGTTATCTGTATCAGTTTAGTTATGTTGTCTCTCTTCTTAGATAGATATTATTAGCTAATCCTTACATCTAAGATTATGTTTCTTAATTAAGGCATTATTTGGTATTGAGATGTTGTGAGCATAAAAGTTATAGCTACTCTAGGAAAAAATTTTGTAATTATAAAATAAAAATTAATAATCAATAGTAAATATGACTCTTCAATAATAATTTTAACCAAAAAAATTAAAGGTATTATAAGTTTTTCATCATATAAATGATAGATCAAATCAATTTAGCTTACAAGTCACAACAACTAGTGTTTATCAACTTTTAAATTACAGTTGTCAACCCTCAATATTAAACAAGGCCTAAATGGCGGGTACCATCATGATAAATTGATAATGCAGTTACAACTTTCTCTCTTTTCCATAAGCATGTTCTTGTTGGGGAAAAATTAGGTTTTTAAAATTTTTATAAAACCTTTTAAAGGACCGCTCTCATATAATATATAAGAATACATAATCTAGAAATCGTATCTTGAAAATCCGAGTTGGCTTTTTCCGCTGAAGAGATTTAGGCTCCTAGATCACGATCCGCCGCCACCACCACTCCTGTTAGATCACGATCCGTCACCACCATGCTTGTTGGATCACGAACTGTCACCAATGATCTTCCAGGTTATGACTCAGGTTCGAGCTGCACTTGACGTGTGGGCGCCTTTATCACTATCAAAGCAACTAGCACGAGAAAATTTTTCTTTCAGCAATGGAGAGAAAAATCTTATTCTCAGATCTGTATAAAGTGGCTTCTCTCTTTTTTCTGTTGAGAAAATAAGCCTTTTATATCTCCCTTTTAGTGAAAACCCTAGGCTCCAAATAATGCCTCTTTGTTTTTTAAACTCACGTTACTTTTTCTTTTAATAAGGGACCCACCATATAAAATAACATAAGACCCCTTACACATAAGCTAATTAAATGGAGCCTCCCACTAAATGATATAATTAGGCTTTTGACTCAAATAGGTAGTTATCTTGCTTATTAGTCCAGTAGTGGTGCAGTCAATTAAATGAGCTAACCCGGGGATCATTTGGGAACATACAATAGTGGTTACAAAATTAGGCCTATAATTAAACTAGCCCAATTATTTAATTCCAAATCTACTCCACTAAAAGATTGGAACTGACTTCCATAATTGTATGCTAGAATAATAATTCGTCCCAAGCCACATTGATTTCTTTACTGCACAATCCTTTGTACCACATCGTTAATTAAATTGATATCTCAACTGTCCAATCAATTTAATAACATCTTATTCCTTGATCCTTATTGGTTTTCTCTAATGATCATTTTCAACATACTAAATATGTTGACACACTCTGGCCAGAGAATTCTATGATCAAGTGCCGAAAACCTATCAAGAGATGTGTTGTACAAATTCTATATTGTTAATCTATAACTCCAATACTCATAATTGCTCCCACCAAGATACCGGGTAATCTCGACCACAAGGATGTGTCGTGCCCATTGGTAACTCAAATGGAATAACAATCACAATCATGAAATCATAAATAACTCAAGATTAAGATTACAGTAAAATCAACGCCTATGAGATTTAATAAGCCTGACAGTTATTACAAAGTTAATTAAATCTCATATGTGATCCAGTTCAATGTAGTCGTACTACATCAATAAATTCATACATGATTAAGACAAATCATTCAATGAATTTACTACAGTTTATACCTAAATAAAATGCCCAACTTTATTTATCAACTGCGAACTAAATTTATTTAATCATAAGATAACTTGTATTTATATCTTCTGTGAATCCACATGGTGATCACATAAATACATATAATATGATTAAATGGACTTTAATACAAATATAAATGCAATTAAGATATTTGAATAAAATACCTCATCAATTTTATTAATCAGAAAAAATGTTTATTACAATTAAATAAACACATATGCTTTTAAAGAACATAATTTCCCAACAGTTCTTACACTATCAAAGTCGTAAAATGAAAATACAAATATAAATTGAAATTAGAAAGACCTTCGTGAGACTTTTCATCATCATTTATAGGCTATAACCTAAATCCATCATAAGAAAAATAAAATTTCATTAAGTCAAATTTAAATGTCCTCAATAATAATTTTCTTTGGATGAACCTCCACAGAGCAAAGAGGATACTTTATTTATTTATTTTTTAAAAAAAAAGATACACCTAATTAGAAAGGACGTACTGAACCGTACCTTTACAAAAAAGCTAAAAACAAAAGATCACTAAACACACATGAGACAAGCTTCCCCAAGTTTGGAATTTGTTTTATGAAAGCGTGGGTTTCTTCAAAACATGAAAGATGGATTACACACAGTAAAGAATATATGCTTGCTCGCGTGCATCTATCGAAAACATAATGTCACAACTTATATTCATACCAAAGTGAGTTATTATCAATCAAAGTAATATACAAAAGTTTTGAAATAAAAGTCTTAAAGAGTGATCAAAATATATTTCAGTTCTATCTATTCAAATTATGATAAAGTTCGCCTGTTGAAAGATTCCACCGTTAAGTTGGCAGTGAATGCCGGAATTGAGTTCATCTTCCGAACAAATATGTCCACCTACAATGATGTAAATGGGATTCAAATGAGTCATCCACTGAGAAGTTGTTAAAATGTGAATATCAATGATTAAAGTACACACTGGGCACAGTTGCCCAGTGTTCAAGCCCCCCAACGAGGGCTCATTTCTCTTATCCAAAAAATTGGGATATGTGGGAGCAGATTTCTGAATTAGTACTGAGCAAATACCCCCATTAGAATTCAGGTTGCTGTAGACCAGTAGACTGTAAAAATTTCAAAATAAAAATTATAAAATTATTAAAGTACTTGTTATCCGCAACTTCTTGTCTCATTTCTATTTAATACAATCAAATAATTTGAATGACTTGGAAGAAACACTAAACTGATTTCTATGGTTATAAAGCGTAAACATTTTAAAATAAGCGATATATACGACACCTACTGACAACCCAATACGGTCAGTGAAGATTCGAACAAAATAAAGACTTCATATTTATGGTAACATTGAGAGACATGAGCACTGGGTATGATACCTTGTAACCAAATAGTTCACGGCAAGCTCTCCTGAAAACTGAGATTCTTTCTGCAAAAACGGTCTTATATCTGTTCCACGTGTAATATTCAAATGATTCAGCTATAAGAGATGACAAAGTGGGGCAAAAAGTGCCCAAATATTTCAATCATCAACTCAACTTTCTTCACGTTTTTCAGGTGTTGCAATTTGTTCTTTTTACTACTTCATCTTTCCATATATAACTAGAAGAAGGACAGATATTCTAGGACCTGAATAAGAGTCCGATTGACCACATTTCTTAACTTGTCTCTTTCTTCAGTATCCAAAGAAAAGAAGATTACAAATGAGGACTACACTACAATAAACCCAAAACCCTATTGTAGTACTAAAGAAACGAAAACAAAAATTTTTCATCATATAATTATTTTGCACACCCATTCGACATTTAATTATCGTCCGTTAAATTCTAATTTTTTTTCAGCATTTTAAACAATATTAAGTGATGAATAAAGGTAATTTGAAAGAAAATGATTTTTTGGAGCTAATCTCAATTCCAGAGATTTTAAAAAATAAGTTATAACAACTGTACCATCTAATTTATCAAAGTAAGTTTAAAAATGTCAATTATGAATAACGGGCTTCATAACTCTGGAATTGACAAAGCGTTGGTGCATCTAACGGATGATGCGTCATTTATAATTTTATTTATAACCGACATGACGTTCCTATTTAAAAAAATAAATACATGTCATTTAAAAATAAATTGTAAACGATGCGTCATCCAGTGCATGCGCCTATTTTGAAAATCAATATGGACGTCATGCCGTCCCTATTTCATATAGAAGAACGACTAGTCATGTATCAATAAATTATAAACGACGAATCATCCATTCGAATCCCCAGCGCATACTATTTATGCTCGTCAGTTCCGTTGCTTATGTAAAATCTCTTTATAAAAAAAAAAAACAGTTTTGTAATAATAAAACAGTTTCTCTTGAATCTCTTTATGCTTATTTCTCTTGAATCACCAATAGTTAGAAATACTAAAATGTTAATGAACTTCAACGACATATATACAAATACATAGTGGCATCTAATTTTCTCAAGTAATCAAGATTCTCAATCTGGAATTACATTAATCTTTTGAGTGGAACTATTGGCACCCCTACAAAATTCTAAAAAAATCCCCGCACTAAATACACTTATCAGGAATAAATGAAAATTTTGATCACTTCTAAAATTGTTCCTTTCCAGGTTTCCTTATGAAATTCTACACCAAACCAAACATTAAATGTAAATTTCACTCTTGCTATCATCTCCCCTCCTCTCTTTTATTTTGATTTCCTCTCATTTCTTACAACCAAACACCATCTCAGGGTTGAGTAACCATATTAGTTATCATTACAAATCTTTTTCCCTTTCTATTGTAAATCTTATAGGAAAAGATAACAAATCACCCGTAATTTGGTGAAACCATCACAAAATTTCCTCTATTTTCATTAATGATCATATATATCTCTTTTTGAACAGCAATGCCCTTTGAATAATTTATTCATTTGGACATAATTGTCCAAAAAGTCATCTGTGTGGTAATTTCCTTATAGAATTTTATAACAAACCAAACATTAGATTTAAACACTGCTATCATCTTGTCCCCTCTCCTTTATTTTAATTTCCTCTCATTTCTTACAAATTAGCTAAAGAATATTTAAGTTTGAAAAGGACAAGAAAACTTGAATAAATACAGTTAAAAAATTATAAATAAAGATATTTGTAAAAGTAAATGGAGTTAATTAAAAAGTGCAAGCTGAAGAGATAAATTGACGGTATCAAATACCATACTCGGAAGAAATTGCATATAAAGTAAATGATATTTTTCTTTTTATAAAAACAAAATCTGCTTACATCTGTTGGGACAACAAAGACTGATCCAAACCAAACTCTGTTCCTAAGCCCATCTGGACAACAAATTCATGCAATCAGCTCCTGGAAGAAAAGAAACATTTGCCCAAATTAGAAGCATTATTGGGTTCATCACTCTTTCTAAAAAAGCACGTCAACATAACTCTGTATCTAAGGTGCCCCACATAACTTGGTTCCGGAGGTACCCCGTCTGACTTGGTATCAGGGATATCCTGCATAACTCGGTACCCGAGGTACTCAACAGATCAGATTCGAAGTGAATGAGGAAAGTTCTCAGAAAAGACAGCCATGAGAGACGTCTTAATCGCTTGAAGGATAACATTTGATTTTGTTAGAATTAAATAACAAAGATCCTATTCTGCTTAAAGTTCATTTGTGTTTTAAAACTATTAATTACCACTCACATATAAAGCTTTAAAGATAACTATACGGTATTGAGAATTTTCTACCGCACACAACTAACCCACAAATTAAAATAATCAAAATATATCTGTATACTTTAACTCTTTCAGCGGAAAAAAAAAATTGATTTTTTAAAAAAAAAGTATTTTGCAATCAATAATTTAACCATCTTAACTCTTCCACAAATTTCTTTTCTCCCCACTATGATATTGAACTGCAAATCGACTAGTTCCAAAATGAAGAAAATAACAAATTGAATACATAATTATATAAGGAAAAAAATAATGAAGATATGACCAGGTTTTGTGCAATAAAATGCATGCGCCTGCGCGAAACACAAAATATATTAATTATGTCGAGTCAACAGACTCTTCACACACACACACACATGTTAGCCTGCGAATTGTTACATAATTATTGCCGGCAAATTATTTGTATTTATATGTGTATGTGCCGGCAATGAACAACATGAATCTATATATATGTGTGTGTGCGCATATTATATATCAAACCAGAAGCAAAGAAATCGCAGTAGGAGTTCGCTCACTTCTGTTACTAGAAGCGGAGATCTTTAGCTTTTCGTATTTGAAGAATATGGAAATTGCTTGCTCAGGTTTTTTTCTAGCCAATTTCAGTTGAATTTCATTTATCTTTCTTACACTAATATTTGGAGTTACGAATAACAAAGTTTTTTTAATATGGAATTTTCAGGTATGAACAAATGGTCAGAAGGTTTCTTTTTCATTTATATCAGTATGGTTGTTGATGAGATCGAGAATGACAATCTTGATTTTCTTGTTGTTCCTCAATATGGGAGGAATCTTGACCACATTGGTTAATTAAATGAAATGACGAGTACTGTTATTATCTAATCAATCATATAAGTATCGGTTTGGTTCACCTATACAAAAGATTTTATTTACCTTCATGTACTTTCTCTTCCTTAATGTATAAATAAAATTGTCACGTGTCATCGTGTTGGTTAAATTAGTCCGTCAATAAGATTAAATCTTGTGAATGTTGTCGGTATCAATTTAGTTATGCTGTCTCTCTCTCTCTTATATATTATTGGTTCATTTTTTGCAAGTCGCGCACAAGAGACCAAGATCTTCATATTTAAGGAAATGGCGTGCATCGTCACAATAATGTCATCACAACTTTTCTCTCTTTTTCATAAGCATGCCCTTAATTACGCCATACAATTCATCAAGGAATGACCGAATTAACACTATCGAAGCTGCAAAATAAAAATAACAATAAAAATTAAAAGGACTAAATATAAGAAGTCGTTTTGCATTTTGTAAGACTCGGCAGCCTGGCTGCAATTTAAACCGAGTGGTTGCACAATTTAAAGAAATAAACTGAAATAGTTTGGAATTTAATTCAAAGCTCAATGTGAAAAGAGCCATAATTTCTTTGTTATCTCACACACACGTACTAGGATGATTGTCAAAATTATATAAAAGAAAAATCAATAAAATTGCAAGCAAAGAACAAATTGTTTGTCATTTTATGGTTTTCAATCAAAATTCAAAACCAACTACAACTTTTGAGATAAAAAAAAGTCCGCAAAGAATGTATGCTTGGTCGCCTGCATCTATCGAAAACATAATGTCACAACTTATATTAAAGCCAAAGTTAGTTATTATCAAGCCAAGTAATATACAACTTTTTGAGATAAAAGTCTAAAAAGTGATCGAAATGTATTTCAGTTCTATCCATTGAGATTATGATAAAGTTCGCTTGTTGAAAGATTCCACTGTCAAGTTAGCGGTGAAAGCTGGAATTGAGTTCATCTTCCGAACAAATATGTCCACCTGCAATGATGTAAACGGGATTCCAATGAGTCATCCAGTGAGAAGAAGTTCAAATGTGAATACCAATGATTAATACTGTGCCCAGTGTTCAAGGCCCCCATCCTAGGCTCATTTCTCATATCCAAACAATTTGGATATAAGTGGATATGTGGGAGTATATTTCCTAATTAGTACTCAGCAAATACCCAAGTAGAATTCGGATTGTTATAGATCTTTAGACCGTAAAAATTTCAAGTAGAATTTGCAATTTCTTGTCCCATTTCTATTTAATATAATCAAATAATTTGAACGACTTGGAAGAAATGCTAAACTCACAAGCATGTGTTTGTGTATGCATAAATTACAAATGCTTGGAAACTGCCCCATACCTGACGAGAAATCTCAGGCTGAGAAGTGTAATCATTCACCTGAAGAATTGAAAATATAAATTTCTTCATAAATTTTTGTTTAAGATAAATTTCAAAATAAAGTTCCAAAATGAACAGAAAAAATATATCTCCTACAAATGCTGTCTTACCATAATGTTTGTATTGCTTGATTCATATTCAAATTCAAGCTTCTCATCATCACCCTGAGCATAGATGGATTGCAAAGTAAAATGAGTTACAGGGATTCCATTAGCACGTTGGTGCTCATCCATAACAATCTGCCACAGAAATCAACAAAAGGCATAAACATTTTAAAATAAGCAATATGTATAACACCTGCTGACAACCCGATATGGTCAGCCAAGATTCAAACAAAATAAAGACTTCATATTTATGGGAACATTTAGATATATGAGTAATACATATGATACCTTGTAACCAAATAGTTCACAGCAAGCTCTCCTGAAAACTGAGATTCTATCTGCAAAAACGGTCTTATATCTGTTCCACGTGTAATATTCAAGTGATTCAGTTGTAAGAGATAACAAAATAAGGCAACGAAGTGACCAAATATTTCAATCATCAACTGACCTTTCTTCACGCTTTTCAAGTGTTGCAATTTGCTCTTTTAACTGCGTTATCTTTCCAGATATATAGGAGTCTACCAATTTTCCAGTATCACCTAAATACTTAACAAAATAACAAATCAGTAAAAAGAAACACACACACACACACATATGTCATCTAACAGTTCAACTAAAAGGAGCTATGTAATCATTACAATAACTAAAACTTAAAACTTGTCACTAGCGGAACAAATACCTGACTGACTTTTCAACTCTTCAACAGCTTGTAGTTTCTCCTTCGTCTTCTGTAATTCAGTCTGTAAAGCCTCGATAGTTTGCTTTGCTTCATTATCAACTGCAAGAGTATTAACCATTCGCAACACTTTCGTATTTTCTGAGGAAAAATCACCATGACCCAACTGCAGAAGGAAAATAACAAGATAGTTGCTAGTGATTTCTGGCCAAGAATATAAACTAAATCAAGCATCTTCAGCAAAGGATTCATTTTCCCAGCGTAGGTCTCACTATTATGGACAAGAAACAAGGAGGTAAAAACTAACATTCATAAATGAAAGAAGCAATCGCCAGTGTACTAATCCTGGAACCTCTATTAACAAAGCATTATTACCGAAGCCAAAAAGTATTTTCAGCTCATACCTTAGATTCTAAGAGAGAGATCTCTGAACGGAGGCGATCATTCTCCCTCTCTAATGACTTTATTCTTCTTTCTTCATTGTTTAGCTTCTCACTGAGTGACTTTATTTCATCACGTTGACGACTATTAATTTCTTGTTGAGCATGTAAATTACTTTCTAATTCTTCAATGAATTCTTCCTTCTTGGCTAGAGATGATTCAAGCTCCTGCATATGAACTATGTGATAAAGATAGATTGTTAATTACAAAAAAAATGCAATAAGTAGAAAAAGGACAGATTTTCTAGGACCTTGGTAAGAGTTAGATTAGCCCTTTCATCTCCTCCTCCATCATTCTTCGGCTTCTTGAATTCATTAACCACATTTCTTAACTTGTCTCTTTCTTCAGTAACCACAGCGAGCTGCAAGAAACAATCAGCATTTTAAAAGCTGAAGATCAAAATATAAACTAAAAGAAGATTAAGAATGAGGGATTCTCGGTAATTGGATAATATCAAGCATGTTCTAGTTTGTTCCTTTTTCCTCTAATTTATCCACTTTAAAGCTGATATAATGCTCTTGTTTATACATTCTAGCAGATATTTGTCAACTACGATTGTATGTAGTACAAGTTGACTATAAAGGAAATCTAAATGCTTAATATTTATCATCTTGGATTCACATGTTCAAGAAAAAGTGAAGATATACCTTATGTCCTTGCAACACATTAACTAAACGAAACTAGATAGAAAGACATGGGCACACAGAGTCATTTCAAATAGAAAATGAGAAATCGCAAATTCTGACCGAAAAATAAACGGTAATGAAGCAGGGAGAGAAAGGCCACACTCTATTTTGAATATCTAATTTTGGCTATCCAAATTAGAAAAGCAAAAGTTGGATGGTAAAAAGAAGAGGAAGAAGATGAAAAACAAACAAAATGGAAGGAAATTATGTTCAAAGAATGTAAAAAGAATAAAGAAAATAATAATCACCATCGACTCAATGCGTTTGACCTCTGATTTTGATACTTCTTCCTTCTCCTTAACTAATGCAGCCTCAGTTTCAGCACTTTGCTTGCCAAGTTGTGCAGCATCCAGAGCCACCTCCATTTGTTTCAATTGGGCATTTGCCTCGCCTAACTTCATCATGCTATCAATTACCTCTCTGCATTCAACCAAAACTTTAAATATTAGAAAAAAGCATAAAAAATGGTGAAGCAGTCTCCAGTTTGTGAAACCAAAATTGTCAAAGTGAAACTATTCTCATACTTTTGTAAAGCTGCAAACTTCACAGGTATATCTTCAGAACATGACACGCCAGGGATGTCTCTGATCAAGAACTTCCAAGATGACAATTCATCTTCCAACTGATCCATACTCTGTTGAACTTCTCGCAATTTTGCTAGTTCTTGTTCTACCCTCTCTCTGCGGCTCTTTTCTTCCAATAATTTCTCCTTCAGTAACTCAGTGTTTTCATAAGACGCTTTCAGTTTTCTTGCTTCTCGAACTTCAGCCTCCTAATTGATGTGAATCAATCAAATAAAATGTAATCACAAATTTAAATCAGCAAAATTGTCTTTTACTCTCGTCTTTGGGAGAAAAACACAAAATCTGTGTAATTCTATTTTTTCTTCTAAAACAACAGGAACAATATGCAGACTTCATTGTGGACTCTTTCTGTTGCATACATTGCCTCTTTCTTTTTCAGATGTTTCAAAAGCATGCACATGTCTATTTGAAACACACTTCACTTTGATCCTTTTGCCTATGCTCTAGGAGAAACTGAAGAGCTTTTGTGCTTTTCATAACCTTGGATTAAAACTTGATCCTCCCCTGACTTGAAACCATTTGTAACATGATGGAAAGCCTGCGAAACTCTTCACAGGATGTAAATTGAGCAAGCCTTATAATAAGACGAAAACTCAAATCGTGCCAAATAAATACAAGTTTTTGAGTACTTTAAGCAGGCTTAAGATCAAGCCAAATCAGTACCATAAATACACTCAGCGCAACTCACAGCCCATTTTGACCCCAGTGATCTCTAGAGTGGAAGCAGTAGATGGGTAAGGTATAACCTATTTGAAAGAACAAAAATCTTCAAGTGGATGTGAGCGTATGGTAACTTGAAAATGCATTAGTCTTTTTTCCCCCCTTTTTTATATTTTCTTCTGATTGTCAACATCCCTAATCTCATCACGAGCGTGTGTGCAAGTGCATTCACGTTTATACAGTACATAAATGAACAAGAAAAATCACTGTAGACAGTGGAACTGTGGAAGCTTACAAGACAGTAAATTAAAAATTACTATTAAAAAAAAAAGAATCAAAAAGTTAATAGTAAAAAAGCACAATGCATCAGAAACACAACTTACGTAGTTCCTAATCTCTTCCTGCAAATGTTTAACCAAAATATTACTGTCTGTAGTAGAAAATTCTTGAAATGTGAAACTTGATAACTTCTTCTCCACTTCACTCTTCTGGTTCAAACTCTGGAACAAAATGGCATCAATGATTGTTGGAAAATAAAAAAACCAGTTCATTACATGATAAATAATATAGAGAACAACCAAACATATGATATTACAATTTGCAACTATCATTTTTGATATTGACAAGAAGCAGAATGAGTGTGCTGATATCGGAAAACCTAAATTGCCAGCATAAGGTGATCATATAACAATATGAACTAAAGGAAAAAAATCGTTAACTATGTATCTCAATTGGCATGGAAACACCAGAAAAGAACAAACAACAAAGGAAGACAAGACAAAATTAAAGAAAGCCTATCAGACATCTGAAGACAACATACACAAAAGAGGGGAGAGAAAAAAACCTCATTAAGTTGTTCCTTAAGATCTTTCATCTGATTTTTCAACATCTCAGATTCTTTCTCTGCATTTTGTGCTCTGCATTCCATTTTTTCCAGCTACAAGCAATTTCCACAAGTCAACAAAGATATAGATTAATAAACAAGGCTGAATATATTATATCCACAAAAGTGAACAACTTCCACAATAACTCACATCTGCACCTATTCGAGAAATAGAAGACTTGGATTCTCTCTTCAATTGTGTAACCTCATTATTTAGGCGTTTCTTTTCCCTTTCTATGCTATCAGAAAGATGGGTAAGTTTTCCTTCTAAAAGGGATGCTTTTTCTTCAGCAGAAGCTGCAGCAGACTCGGCTTTACGGCGAAGGTTTAATTCATTCCGATGCTTTGCCTAAAATCCAAAGTGAAGAAAATTTACTTGGTCTCACATTTAACTTGACTACAGATAGGAAATTGGAAAGGTAACAACAACATTTTTCTCCAGGAAAAATAAAAGAGATAGATCAGTATCAGCAAAATTCAATTACAACAGAATATCTTAATGCGATTATAAACCAAGGGCTGACTTGGTAGATATACTTGTAATGTGAAAGAATTAAATTAATATTATAAATATAATAGAGAGACACAGATTTTTAAGTTATACGACCAGAACATTCAATATTTATGAGTCAAAAGAACAAATCTTCTTCTACAAACCACAAGATTTACCACCTAGAAAGCACCCCATCAAAAATTCTCTTCTTGGACTACTCTTCTCAAAATCTCAGATTAATCCTTCATCTCTAGTTGGCCGTTGTCATATAATGATATACGAAAAGTTACAGATATCAGAAATGCAAAGACTTTAGGCATGTACAGATATCAACAATTTAGCTCATTCATAAACGATTATCCTTTCTCATCTCACAGTTAGTTCTCATGACCAGAAACTGCTTGTACGAGTTGCATCATGGTTAAACAGAAGGTGTGAAATAGCATCAGATGCAAGAACAATGAACGGACTTGAGAATATGCACAATTAGATTAAAAGAACAAACGTAAGCCTATTTATTTTCACATGACCGGGATCACTATAGCTTGCAAAATTCCAAAATAATACTGGAACTGTGAAATAAACAAT
Source organism: Citrus australasica (assembly GCA_029618585.1). Lineage (NCBI taxonomy): Eukaryota > Viridiplantae > Streptophyta > Magnoliopsida > Sapindales > Rutaceae > Citrus > Citrus australasica. The sequence goes on from JARCIV010000005.1 coordinate 1,470,708, forward strand.
AATTGGGTAGCAAATTCACACAGAACAAGAGAGCTCCACTTCAAGAACACAAGGAGGTACAGGATCCAGCAGATTAACTGACTTATTTCAGTATAGTTAATCACAAAATGTACCTCAAGTTCACTGCACAACTGTATTTGTTTCTTCAATCGATCCCGAGAATCATCGACTTCCTTTAAAAGCTGCTCCTGTAGGACCCCTTCCCTTCCTTTGGCAGCAGCAAGTTCTTGTTCTGCATATAAGAATTGATCCCGAAACTTCTTCCTCTCAGCTTCTGTGAGGTTTCAAACCACATTAGCCTTACTGAATTATGCCAATTCCAAAAAATACATAGACAAGGAAATATTTGCAAACCCACTTCCCCCCACCCCTAACAACACCCCCCCTCCCGCTCCCCCAACACAACGCAACAACCCCAAAACCAGGAAAGAAAAAGACAAAAAGACCCCAAAACTATGCTTATAAAACATTTGTCCAACATTCCATAGAGAAATACAGCAAGAGAATGAAAAAAAAAAACCAAAAGAGACTTGTGCTGTGAGATAAAAGAAAAAAAAAAAAAAGAAACTTGAGCTGTGATAAGAGTATGACCATATCAAGTTACTAATCCTAGACTATGAATATGCTTTTACCGTAATTTTCAAAAACTATTGACAGTGATCTCATGAAATTTGTTATTTCCTTTCATGAAACTCCTAAAGATCATTTTTTTTTCTTCATTTATATAGGAATTACATAGACGTAAAACAAATGTTATAGGCATATTGTCAATCCTTTGAGCCTACCCGCTTTGCTGAAGTTTTCATTCAATTCCTCCAATTTAGATTGATAATCACGAACTTGCTTCTCTGCGTTGGTTAAGGCATCAAGAAAATCTGATTTCACCTACAGCAGGTAGATAGAGTTAGTTGAAATAATAATACAGGAAAATATAGAACAAAGGTAAATTTATCAAGCCCACAATGTAAACTAAGACTGACAACTAGAATCATGATCATTTCCCTTTTTTTTAATAAGCATTTCCCTCATCTTTAATTGAAAGAAATCATTTTTTTTTCTTTTCATTTATGTCAAAATACTCAACAGAACACTTTGGAGTGCTTTTTGAAGAAGCACTTAATAGATATTTTACTTCGCATTTTTCTCAAAGGCACTAAATTGCTTATGAATTGAAGCTCTAATCAGACAATCTTATCCCCTCTCCTTCAGTCCTTTTAGCACGTGTACAAACAATAACGTTAATCCAAGAGATCTTAAGTCTTAACTAACATGATAACTGAGTATTTTTTTAATTAAACATTTAACCAATAAAACAAAATTAATTTAAAAAAAAAGGTTATAATCGTGATGATGATGAGTGAGTACCATCTGACGGCACTGATAAGTGCAGAGCAAATGATCGGATGGTTGATGAGACGACTCCTGCCCCGCCGGTGACGGATCTTCGTAGATGACGAGTCGGCGATCAGATCCGCCGGCGGTGGGTGGACACTCGATAATAGGTTCGCCGGCGGTATCTCTTGGCCTCTTCGGCGGTGGCGTTCTCAGAATCATTTTCTCTCTCCGGTGTTTCAAAAATTTTGTGATTAAACAATTGCGTTTTGTTTGCGACTAATTTGAAATCAAAGGCGCCAATTGCTTGAAGTAAAGGAACCTATAATCTCTCCTCAAGGGCCAGACCGCCAGAGGTCGAGAGCAGCATAGATTTATAAATATCCGGGTAACTTCTAGATTAATAATAAAAATAATTCATATTGCCGCTAACTATCAAACGGTGTCGTGGTGTAGTTGGTTATCACGTCAGTCTAACACACTGAAGGTCTTCGGTTCGAGTCCGGGCGACGCCAAATGAGTTCAGCTATTTTATATTTAATAAAAATGTTTTTATTTGTTTGTTTAAATTCTTTAGAAATTATTAACACGGATTTTTTCTTTTATGAAAGGTAATTAATATCGATGTTTAGTTTTAGAGTTTATATGATTTTTAATAAAGTAAAGAGAAACCTATGATTCTTGAACATTAGTAAAAAAACAAAGCGACTCTTTTTAATAAATTTTAGATTTGTTCGCAGATGATGATGATACAATCAATATTTAAAAGTGAAAAAAATGTACTATTATTAATTTAAAACATTTAATGAAAAAAGAGTTAAAAAATTAGGGATTAATCAAATAATAGAACTATCTTTACGAAATTTGAATATTTAATTGGAACACTCATTGATGTGTCATGTATATATTATTAATTGATTTTATTATTAATTATTCTTAATTAAAGTTAGCATTTTCATTTTGAAAGATTATTGTTTCATTAGGGCTTAAGTAACTTTTGATTTGGCACTCAAGTGATAATTAATAAGCACTAATGGGAGACAATAAAAACTATTGCAAGTACTTAACGACGAGTATGCTGATAGTTGTTTACTTGTGACAATCCTTAAAATATGTCTCTCTATCCTAACTAAGATAATATTTTTTTTATTAGCACATACATATTTTAAAAAAAAAGCTATTGAATTAATGGAGCGAGTCGATATAAAAATAAATTCAAGTAAACTCGAAATGTTAATCAAACTCATGTTTAAATTGAAATTGAGATATAAATACAAGTTCTTCTACTAAAGTTTTATTAAAAGAATACAAGTATTTATGAGTTCAGTATGAAAATTATTGTGAATTAAATTATAAGAATTTTTTTTCAGTAAAAAATGTATGTTTGTGGACAATAACTTGGATATCATTTGAAAATTATTAGTTTAGATGACATATGGAATTAATCTTTTAATTGTTACATATATTTGGGATCGGATAGATGATGAGGTGGTCTCTGTAAATCTTTTTGAATTTGATTTAGAAGCAAAACCTTATAAAAATCATATTGACTTTTATGAAATAAGACAAGATTAATGGAGGTTGCTCAAACAAGTGAAAGAGTTTCTCAAACAAGTGAAAGAGTTTGACAAATGAATATTTATAGAATCACCATGAATAGAATCAAATCTCATTCTACGGTATTTACATGAGATTTCTTTTTCTTAGTATTAAGTAAGTCACTGAAAAGACTTATTTGATCTATGATTTATATTTCAGAGTCTAATATGTATAGATTATTTGATTCTTCTGAATAAGCGTCAAGAAAACTTTATGAAAATTAAACACTTTTCGTTAGGAGTGGGCATTTGGTTCGGTTTTCATCAAACTGAATTGATATTTTTCAATTTAATTTGGTTTGGTTTAAATATAAGACCTAAATGATTTAAAAATTAAAGAACTGATTGGTTTGTATTCGGCTCGGCTCAAAACCGAATGGAATCCAAAAATCATTCGGTTCTTTCACTTAAAAATAAAAAATATTTTAATATTTATAGATACAGGTAAAGTGAACGGAAACTTAAATCTCACACTCTCAGGGTTATTTTTACTCACCTCCCCTGAGGTTTCACCTACTTTCAGTTTAATAGAAAGTATCAGCGTATTTTTACTCCCCTCCCCTAGAGTTAGTATTCCGTCAATTGACTGTTAGTAAATTAATAAAAAGACGAAAAAATCCTTTAAAGCTGACAGATACAATTTTCCAGCAAAGTTCAGTACAATCATAATCAAAAGCTATTCAAAAGGCAAAAATATCCAAATCAAAGGGTCATGTCACCAGGAAAAAAATTCACCTCTCCGTTGAAAACAGCTTCTTTTTCGATCAACATTTCCGACTGAGTAAACCTTTTTGCCGGCTTTTGCTCTGCAGATGATCTATGCGATGCCGACGCCTGCAATCATCAGCACCCAACAGCACCGATCTGGGTTTCCGACGACCTTCGCGAGGTTGTTTCAGTCCAAGACTTTAATTGGAGCAAAGCCAAGCGGTTTAATCGGGATTTGGAATCGGAGATGGGTTCGGCGAGGACAGAGATAAATGTTGAAGATCTTCTTAGGGAGAATTTAATGAAGAGGCGTGGGTTATATCTTGTGGGAATAGAGAAAGTGGTGTCGGCTGTGTACACGTAGACGGCTGAGTTTTGGGTGGCTTGTAAGAAAATTAGTTGTAGCCTCCTTGGAGTTATGCGAAGGTGTTTTGTTTGCATTTGCTTGCTTATTTTATTTTGGCTTGTAAGAAAAACGACCTTCGCGAGGTTGTTGCAAGTAAAATTACAGACAAAACATTTACAAGTAACCCGTAGAGAGGCTGTCACCACACTAGCCGCGAGCTGCCAACTGTCAACAGCCGGCAGCCACGCCTTACAGCCATCGGCGCCACCAACCGTCGCGAGCCAAGCACGCTGCACCGCGAGTCAGAAAATCACTGCAGCAGGCAACAAGCAGCCTCGCGAGCCGGGAGCCCAGCACGCGTAGAACCAAGCACCAGCAGCGACTGCAGCGCGACACACGGACGCAGCATGGAAGCAACAGCAAACTCTGAGAAGTGGAGTTTCGATTTTTGAGGTATAAAAAAGTGTCATTGTTAATTGATTTTCTCATCTCTTGTAAAAAAAAAAATGAATTTCTATATTAATTTTGAGCAACTTAATCTCGCCTAAGTTGAAGCGAGAAAGGTGTAGAGGAATCTGAGCCCATTAAAAGAGGCTTTCTAAGATCGAGATGTGTGCTCATCTCCGTTTGTTTCCTTTTATGATTGTAAAGTTGCAGTTCTTCATTTCTTAAAAAAAAAAAAAAAAACCCGTAGAGCAACAACAAAAGCACACACTGTAATTACATCAAGATATATAATAAACAGATGGCCTTATCTTAGCTTACCCTTTTGGGTTTGTGAGAGTTGGAGCAGAGCGAAGGGTTTTTTCGTCTTCTTGTTAGTCCACTTAACAGTCAACTGACGGAATACTAACTGCAGGGGAGGGGAGTAAAAATACATTGATACTTTCTATTAAACTGAAATTAGGTGAAACCTCAGGGGAGGTGAGTAAAAATAACCCCACACTCTCATCTCTCAAACACGGCGGTACCACACCTTCCCTTACTCTTACACTCTAATAAGCACATCCTATTTCTACCACCGACAACTGCTCTTCTCTAACACCATACATGCAGCTGGCAGCCGCTCTTCTCGCACCACACAACCATCATCAATCCTTAGCACAGCCGCCTATCAATCACCGCCACCGGCCGTTCATCACAAACCCACAACAGTCGTCCTTTAACCGCAATCATCGCAGGCCGTCGGCCACCACACAAGGATTCTTAGTTTCTTCTTGTTTCTCTCACGACAAATATTATAGATCTAGATCAATTTCTTTGTCTAAGTAAACTTTGATTTTTTTCAGCTTTTTTTGGGTATTTGTAACTGTTGCAGACTTGCTAGCTTTTGGTTTATTGTATTTGTTGATGTTGCCGATTGCTAGCTTTGACACTCATGTGTTGGCCTCGTTTGGTTGGAAAATTGGGGATTTTGATGGCCTTGTTTGGTTATTAAAGATGTTGATACTGAAACCCCATGTGCAGGCCTTGTTTGGTTGTGGGAAAATGGTGATTTTGAAATCCATGAGATTTTTGGTTTGCTATTATTATTTTGACAAAGAAAAAATAATTTTTTTTTTTGTTTTTGTCGATTTATAATATGTTGGGGTTTTATTATTTTGTTGAATTTTATTATATTGTATGTAATGTTAACACTGTGGGTAGTTTTTTTTTGAGTAATATGGAAATTTCATTAATTAGAAATAACATATAAATAAGGATTTAACCAAAGAGGTGGAACATGACTCCACTCTTCAAAGCCTGACAAAGAATCCCCCACCTTTGCAACAGCATGGCAGCCTTCGAACAAAAGAGAACCTAACATCTCCTGTAGAATGAGCTAAAGCTCTACAATCATTAAGAATAAGGCCATAGCCATTGGGACAAGAGTAATTCTCCGTGAGAGATTTGAAAACCTGAAAGCAATCCATCTCAACAACAATACAAGACAACTGACGACACTTAATCCAACTTAGGACCTCACGCACTCCCAGAGCTTCAGCATCCCTAGCACCAAAACATCCAACCATGAATGCACAACATGCTGCCATGAAAGCCCCCTCAGAGTTACGAATAATACCTCCATAACTAACTTTGCCCTAAGCCATAAATGTTGCAGCGTCAACATTACACTTCTGACTTCACAACCCAAAATGCTGCCTGACCCACGCTGTGATCTTCTCCTTTTTGAATCGTTCACAATTATTCTTTCTTCCAAATCTTCGTCAGTTTCCTTACTAAAATCAAGCTCATTAGCTGTCACCTTAGCTAAAAACTATGGGTAGTTTTATACATGAGAAAGTTGTAGACTTGAAGCCAAAAAGAACCGAAATAAAAAGAATCGAATCGAAATTCATAACTAAACCGAAATTTAAAATTTTGAGTTGCGTTCGGTTCTAATTTGGGAGAACTGATTGGTGTCAGTCCGGTTCGGTTTTTTATCTAAACCGGACCGAACCGTATAGTGCCCAACCCTACTTTTCGTTGAGAAGATGTAAAGTAAATAAAACAATATTATTTTTATATTTATTAACAGATTTATTTCCAGTAACAAAGGGTGAAATTTTATTTTAGTTTCCTCCAATACTATTCTTTTTTTTATAATATTGATTCAAAATGAAGATGAGAAAAGGGCTTTATGTTAAACTATAAATCATAATAACAAACATGCTCTTTATTTGATTTCTTTCGAGCAGAGACTTTTAGTATGGGTTGTGGTACAAGCTTAAAGACGTCTCCCACAGTTGGGGCCCTCCTCAGGATACCTCGTGGTCAAAAACTAAAAAAAATAAATAACAAACATGCTCTTTATTTGATTTCTTTCATGCATCTTATATAGGTTCAGTAGAAAAAAAAAACGATTCTTGTACAACAAATAGAGACAAAATCTCTCACGAACTCTCTATTTGATGAGAAAAAAATATTTAACACATGACTACCATAAACAAAAAATTTATAATCTTTTTTTTACAATAAAAAATTTTTTATCTTAAAAAATTTATAATAATTTGATATCAATAAAAAAATTATGATATTTACTAATCCATTTTCCTTGCCTAATGATCAGCTGTACTTATTAACATTAATATTGTTTTCTTTTTTTAGAAAAATAACAACGATATCTTTATGGTTTGGTGAAAATCATCCCGACCTTTTTATTTGTAAAAATATTTACATAAACTTATTCTAAATAATTATGTTAAAAAAAAAGTTTATGTGATATTTTTAAAAATAATGAGGTCTCCGTCTAGAAACCACGAAGACGTCACTATCTAACTTGTTATTAATTGAGGAATGAAAACTTTTATTGAAGGAAAGAGCAAAAGTAGTTAATTTTCTGCACGTATAAGGGCAAAAAGGTACTTTTGCGCCAATATTAATACAAAACATTAATCTAACGTTGGAGTGACGAATAAAAAAATAAGGGGAGGGATTATGTTGCGCGTGGACAAAGGGACAGCAGTGAGAAGCTGTAGGGATTTTTCAGGCAACAGCTCATTGGAATTGGATCCTATATTTATTTTTTAAATTTAATTAATTGAAAATGCGAGAAAGCGAATGGTGTGCGCACTGCGCACCTCCCCCAGCTGTTGGGTCAAGTCTATCCATTTTGATACTCCACCACCAGTTATATTTTATATTATAATATACTCCATAATTATTATATAGATGGATTATGCATACCAGCAATAATGATGGATTATTGAAATCTATGTATCAAAAGAAAGTTTTTTTTTATTTATATATTCTTTTTGTTAATTATAGTTTTTCTGCCAAATTATTTAATTCATCGTTAAAAATGGGAGAGATAATATCACATTTGTATAGAGTTCTTATTTAATGAGAATATCTTTATTTTAATAAAATAAAAATATCGTTATGTAGATATAAATATTCACTAGAATTGGATATTTATTTATTTATTTATTAAATTTAATTAATTGAAAAAGTGAGAAAGTTGAAAAAGTATGCGCATTAAACACCTCCCCCCAATTATATAGTCAAGTCTATGCATTATTGAATGCTAACGTATTAATATACAGTTTTGAGCATATACCAGAGATAAGTTATAGTTTTCTTTTTTTTTTGGGTAACAAATTATATAATTCATTGTTTAAAGTGTGAGATATGTATGTATGTGTGTGTATAAAATCAAAATCTTTATATATATAATTATTTTTTAATAAAGGCGCCTTCATTTTATTAAAAATATTAGTAAATACATATTTCAATACAGAAATAACTATATTTTTTTGTCTGTTAATATATTAAAACTTGTATTATTTTATCTACTAGTAGTTCTTCACCTTATTAAAATAGAGATGTCCTGAGAATTATATAATAATAATAATAATTAGTTATTAATACAAGAAATAAAAACATACGCTCTACTACATTACAAGATGAAATATACTATGTTTTACTTGTCTCTTAGTTTATCCTAACTTTAAGTAAACTATATTTTACTCATTTTTTAATTTATTCATAATTTTAATAAAATAATAAATCTCTTATTAAATAATGACTCTCTCTCTCTCTTTTTCTCTAGGTAAATAATAGCTCTAAGAGCTTGGCTACATTAAATTTAGCTTTGCTCAGTCTTATATTTACATATAAAAAAATCCTTAATATATTGAACTAAACTCTTTTAATAAAAAATTATAAAGTTTACTTCTGAATATATAAATGCTGAATAGATATATCATAAAAGTGGTAGTGATTGGATCGTATAAAAAATTTCAAACATGAGGTGGGCATACTCAAATGTCCACAGGCATAAATAGTTAATTAAATGTGTTAGGTAAAAAGCATTAAAAAAATTCACGGTGTTAAATTTCCAATATCCAATAGTCATACAGGCATAATATTAATAGAAATAAAATGATATTTCATGTTTTGTTAAAAAATAAAAAAACTAAAAAAAAGGTAAAAACAAAAGAAAAACCGAGAAAGAGAGAGAGAAAGAGCGTGGAAGAAAAGAACAGAAAAAGAGGCAGAAGTGGTCGTGTCGGCTTCGACCAAACATTGACGATATATTCATTCACATATTTTTATTGCAATTCATTTTTTAATAAAAATATTCATTTACTTCCATCTCATTCGATCTGCTCGATCCACAGCCCTAATTCAGCTCGCAGGTACCCTCTTGCTTTTCCTTTCCTAAGCTTCAGATTTAGTTTCTTTTTAAAATTTTCTAGTTCCTGCTTGGGTGCTGAAAAAATGGAAGAAAATGATGGATTTTTTGTGAAACCTTGTGCTGTTATTAATTTATTCGATTGCCCATTGCATGTTTTTGCGTTTTGAGGGTAGATATGTTGTTAATTAGTGAAACCAAGTCCTGGTTTTCACTCAACCGAAATGTTTTTCTTTCTTTTTTTTTTGGGTTTTTATTATTAGATCCTAAATAATTTCTTGCTTTGTTCATCTCATGTGTTTGTGTTACTTTTAGTGAATTGCTTTTGTAAAATCACGATCTGGGTTTTACCCTTTTTTTTATGCATTGAAAGTTGTGTACTTCTTTTGTTTTGTAGTAGCCTATATTTTGATTATATTTATCAACTTTTTTCATGAAAATTTGCCGTTTTTATGCTAGAAAGTGATGAAAAGTTTCATTTCTGTCACTTTTTTTTTTTTCAGAGGTGCGTAGTTATTTCCCTGACAAATTGGCGTTAAAGGTTTAAAAGCCAGCTTTTTTTGGCTCATTAAAGGCTTAAAGCAGGGCTAGACTGACACATTAAAGAGAATAACTAGGGCCGTTGGTTAGATAAATCTGACAACCTGTGACAATAACAAGTCATAGAAGTAAATGCAGCATTTTTAGTTGATGGTTTTTGTTGCTGAGAATCTTGTAGTGGGTTTATTTTCAGTGCATAGTCCCTTTTAACTTGGGGCTTTTGTTTGTAGGTTGATCAAGTGACTCTTTAAGGGTTTGTTGTGCTTCTGTTATGGCATTTGCGGCTGCGGCAGCACCTTTGAATCATGCCTCTGGAGGTCCCCGTACAGGTTTGCTTCAATATTTGCGATTGATTGATGATTCATTAGTGTCAAATGATGTACTGTTCATTGGCCTCTTTTTGTATTGGTTGTATTAATTTCAAATCAGAGATGGAATCTGTCTGAGGCAAACGGGTTACAGGGTTAATGTTTGTTTGCACCTGATGTAGTCTATGACTTGCAGCATTGCTTATGCAACTACAATTCTTCTGCAGTTTCTTAATTGTTGCAGTTAATTGTGTTTGGTTGTTCTCAAGAACAGTTCTTTGATTCTGAGAGCATGCTTTTATCATAATCTTTTCAATATAGAAGCTAGAAGATTCTTTTGGGTACTCAGCACACAGTATCAGATGATTTGCATTTGTTTTTCTTAGATATGAAAGTTATTATTATTCTTTTTGAACTTTTGAATCCTAACCGGACCAATATTGTGTGACAGTGCACTTTAACTCTTATGAATTTAGGGTTTTGAACTTTTGCTTTGATTTTGATCTGTACCCAATTTCAAGGTGGCTGATAAATGAATGAATTATAAAATCCTTGATAATAAGGTATATTTTGTTGGGGACTGGGATGGTAATTTTGTCTTCATGTCATTGCAGTGTGTTGTATTTTATGATCTCATTGATATGTTTGGGCGGTTTGTGCTTTGCTCACTTTCTTCCTGTCCCAGCTTTATTTTCTGCTTACTTTGTCCTTTGTGTTCACTTTATAGGGGGATCCAATGATGCACTGTACAGGGAATTATGGCATGCCTGTGCCGGACCTCTTGTAACCCTTCCTCGTGAAGGGGAGCGAGTTTATTACTTTCCGCAGGGTCACATGGAACAGGTTTGTTGACCTTTAACTGGAATCTGTCTCTGTTTTAGTGTTCTTTTAGTTTTTATGAGTTTACTATTATAGAATGACAAATATGACTACCCTATTTAAAATTGCCAAACACAAAAAATGGAAAAAAAATAAAAGAAAAGAAAATGACCAAAGTGTAGAAAACACTCAAATTTTTTAACAGAAGAATATAATGTGAGCTTATGCATTCCCCTGTTTGAGAGTTGGTAATTTATGTTCCTCAGACATGATTTGCTTTATTTCATTGGTCTGGAAAATATTGATCTATCACCATTTGCAGGTTAATAAATTTTTTCTTTCAATGTCGTAGGGACAAGAAGGTTTCAATCATATTATAACTAATGCTATTTTTGAAATTTTCAGCTTGAAGCATCGATGCATCAGGGGTTGGAGCAGCAAATGCCTTCATTTAATCTGCCATCTAAAATTCTGTGTAAAGTGGTCAATGTTCAGCGACGGGTGAGTTATCTCATGATCGTTCTATTATTTTTTGGGGAGCATGTCAATGTTCTTAAGCTCTGTTAAAAAGTTGTTTCCATTTCTAAGTCCTTACTTCAGTTGCTCTTTTTACTTTGACCGTAGGCTGAACCTGAAACGGATGAAGTTTATGCACAAATAACATTGTTGCCTGAACCTGATGTGAGCTTTCTTCCTTTTGCTCTAATCTTTTAATTAGCTGATTTAGAAACTACTAAATTTGTTAGCTTGTTATAGTTGCTTGCAATTCTTACAGTTTTCTTTCTTTCTTTCATGTCTGTCTGTGTTAATTTCACCAGCAAAGCGAGGTTACCAGCCCAGATCCCCCCATCCCAGAGCCTGAAAAGTGCACCGTTCATTCATTCTGTAAGACGTTAACTGCATCTGATACGAGCACCCATGGTGGGTTCTCCGTTCTTCGTAGGCATGCAGATGATTGTCTCCCCCCATTGGTTAGCTTCAACTGTGAATCCATCATTTTTGTGTCAGATACTGCAGGATGATATGTTGTATTTATAACTTGCTTGACCTGCCTGTCTCCCTTGATCATTTCAGGATATGTCCCAGCAGCCACCTTGGCAGGAACTAGTTGCAACTGATCTGCACGGGAATGAATGGCATTTTCGGCACATTTTCCGAGGTTTGGCTTCAACTTCTCTGACTGGATATAACACTTTGTTGCTTAAGTTGAAGCAGAAACATTGCTGCAACATGCTTATTTTTAAAGTTTGCCAGGTTCATGTATTTTGTTAAATATTGTATCCAATGTATTATAAATTACACATGGTTTCTGGAAATTTGAGGATTTTGATACAAAGTCAAGGTTTCGTATCACAGGTCAACCAAGGCGTCACTTGCTCACCACTGGGTGGAGTGTGTTTGTTAGTTCCAAGAAATTGGTAGCAGGCGATGCATTCATATTTCTGAGGCAAGTACTGGTATATCTAATACGAAACGAAGTATGTTTTGTTTCGTTGCTTTATTTCGTTGCTTTATTTCCTATATTTATCGGGTTCGCTATTGATAACTGTTTCAGAGGTGAAAATGAGGAGCTGCGTGTTGGGGTAAGGAGGCACATGAGACAGCAGACAAATATGCCATCTTCAGTTATATCTAGTCATAGTATGCATCTTGGCGTACTTGCAACTGCTTCTCATGCCATCGCAACTGGAACACTCTTTTCAATCTTCTACAAACCAAGGTATTTTCCTTTGTGCAATTTGAAGTTTGAAAAGTGAAACATTTCCAATTTCTGAATTGAGAGATAGAGTAAAACTTAGGACTAAATGCCCAAAGCTCAATGTAAAGACATGAAAAAAGTTTTTACAAGATGTTGTGTTACAAATATTAAAATTTGCCAGAATTTCTATAGTTTGGGCTTTTTTTAAAAAAAAATCCCTCTATGTTCTATCATGCTATGTATTTTTAGAATTATCATTATTAATATTTCTCAATAAAATATTTTTGACATAAAATATAATTATGTGCCAGAACTAGCCGGTCTGAGTTCATTGTAAGTGTTAACAAGTATCTTGAAGCTAAAAGACACAAGCTTTCTGTTGGGATGAGGTTCAAGATGACATTTGAGGGTGAGGAAGTTCCTGAACGAAGGTAACCTTCCTTTCTAATTTATTTTTGTGGAAGAGGAAGTTAAACAACTTTTATTAACCAATTTTATCATTGTTCCACAGGTTCAGTGGTACTATAGTTGGAGTTGGGGATTGTAGAAGTTCAGTGTGGCCAGATTCAGAGTGGAGATCCTTAAAGGTTAGCAAGTTCTTTTCCTATAAACCAAGTTAGTTTTGAATTCATTCAAAGAATTTACTAAGGTGGCCATTCCAATATTCCAGTCAGTTTTATCCACATTTTTATACTGATCAAATTAAATAGTGGCTTTTAAAATTACTAATGTTTGAGAAGATTAGGTGTTTGTTTCCTTTGTAACCGGTCAAATATTTCTGTGTTCTGAATTTTGGCGGGGGAAACTCTGTGTGGCCTGGTTGACTTTATCATGTTTCAATTTTATGTTAGGTTCAATGGGATGAACCTTCATCAATCTTGCGACCAGAAAGAGTATCATCGTGGGAATTGGAGCCACTTGTTGCTACTACAGCTACTACAAATGCTCAACCATCACAAAGGAACAAACGGTCACGACCACCTGTTTTACCATCGCCAGCTCCAGATATCTCTGTCCTGGGTATTATAGCTTTATTTATGATGCATCTTGTTCTTATTCTTCTTTACTTCTGTTGCTAATCTTGTCTTTCTGCATTAGGTATGTGGAAATCTCATGTTGAATCTTCAGCTTTCTCATACTGTGACTCACCGCAAGGACGCGACCTCTATCCATCACCTAAGTTTTCCACTGCCACGAAGGGCAACCATTTTGGTTTGAGTGGAAATAAGTCACTGGCTGCTGTTTCCAGCAACTCAATGTACTGGCCCAACCTTGCAGAAAATGTAACAGAATCATTTGCTCCAGTTGTGAACAAGGAATCCAGTGAAAAGAGACAGGGCAATGGGAACACCTGCAGGCTATTTGGCATTCAGCTCGTTGACAACTCGAATGTAGAAGAAGCTTCACCTGCTTTTACCATGTCTGGAGCAATGGGGGATGATCGAGCAATTCCATGTTTAGATGCAGACTTTGACCAGCATTCTGAACCATCAAATATTAATCGATCTGACGTTCCTTCTGTAAGTTGTGATGCAGAGAAATCGTGCCTGAGATCTCCTCAGGAGTCTCAAAGTAGGCAGATTCGAAGTTGCACAAAGGTAATATGGTTGCTTTCTGTTTTAACTTTCCTTTCTTAACAAGCTAGCATGCATTAGATAAGATCTCAGAAAGGGCTTTATTTTCCTTTTGAAATTTTAGTTTTTGTCTGCCTGTCAGGCATCCTCTCTGTCTCTGTCTCTGTCTCTCTCTCTCTGTGCTCAACTTTTAAAATTTTTGCTTACCTGGGAAAATTAAATGAACTATAACTTAGTGGAAGTGCATATATTTTTCTTTTGACCGTTTTCACACAACTTCCTATGTGTCCCTCCTATTCATAAGGCATGAGCGTCTTGGTGAACTTGTACTGTTGTAGTTTGTCTTGCTACATGCATTTTGCAACGTTTAATTGAGTATCTGTTTCCAGGTTCATATGCAAGGAATTGCAGTTGGGAGGGCTGTTGATTTGACACGATTTGACTGTTATGAAGACCTTCTCAAGAAACTGGAGGAGATGTTTGACATTGAGGGAGACCTGTGTGGATCAACCAAGAAGTGGCAAGTGGTCTACACTGATGATGAAGATGACATGATGATGGTTGGAGATGATCCATGGCAGTAAGTTTGTTTAATGCCTCTTCTTGATTGTCTGTGTTTTACAGTCTCTTCCAGTCTCTTTCTTGTGCTATAATTTCAGCCTAATACGACTACTAAATATCAGTAAGATTTGAAAAGATGTATTGCTCATTGTGCAGTTTAATTGAAAATTAATAGATTGTCTAATTCACATGCTTTCTCTCTCTCTGTGGTGCTATATATTGAGTTTTTTTTCATCATTTTGATTTTAAAACTATGAAGAATGGTAATGTGTATAAGAGATCATCAGCTGGGTTTTTTGAAGAATGAAGCATGAAATCATGGTTGTTGCACTGGTTGCTTTTTTGTGATACACCATGCAAAATAAGTGCAATTTTAAACTCAGGTTGGACTTAAGGTCATGAATGTGGTTTCCCCTTGGTCTCTTATCTTGCATTCTGATTTATGTCATGGCCAGTTTTGCTTTGAATTGAATTTAAACTTCCTTGAGAGTAGCATAAGAATTTAAAGTTCCTTGAAAGTAATTTGTTTACAGATTGCAAATGCAATCTCTTATATGCTACTAATTTTGTTGTTTAAATTTCTTGTATTTTACGGCAGTGAGTTCTGTAGCATGGTGAGGAAAATTTTCATCTACACAGCAGAAGAAGTAAAGAAGCTGTCGCCCAAGGTAAAACTTCCAGGTAACGAGGAGCTCAATGCAGGCAAGCCAGATGTTGAAGTGGTTGTCAACACTGATGAACGGTCATCTATTGTTGGACCTGGGTGCTGATATGCCTATGCAGTAAGAAATCAGCAGAGTATGGAGGTAATGGTAAGTTGACTGCCTTTAAGATTTGTCCTATAGAATCATGAGGTTTAGAGACAAGCAGCCATTATAGTTGACATGCCATCCAAAGAGGGATCTTGCCTTAAAGCATAAGAGTTTGGGTGTTAGAAGTTTCTTATTTTGCTTTTGCCAATGGAATCTAATAGATGCTTGCTTATTCAAAGTCCGGGTGAACGTGAAGTTTGTTGCGTCATATCTGGCGCCCAGCTTATGAGACAGAGAACTTGTTCCATCTCATTTCTTGTTTCGTCTTTTTTTCTTTTTTTCCTAATATATCTTCTGTACACCAGACACGGTAATATTTCCCTTTGTATATAAGTATATATAGTCTTGCTCTCTCCTGTTTTGGCTCGCATGTATATGTACCCCGCTCTGACTCCTTCCCTGAAAGAATCTTTTCAGCTGAATTGATGAAAGATTTTCTTGGCCCAATTCTTTTAGCAGTATGGGTAGTCTTTGTATGAATGAATGAATGAATGAATGAATGACATCTTTAATTTCATTTTGATATTCATGTTCTCACTACTTTCATATACAGTCGTTAGTGTTGGAAATAAAAGTATCATATTGTATGTACATATTTTAGATAATGATAATGAACGATTCCCTCATCTAGTGAATTTTGTATTTTACTGGCTTTTATTTGCTAATTACAGGCATAAGTAATTGAGTGGAATTTGATTGTAAAGAATGATTCGTAAGTACTAAGTATTGCCTTGGGTGCGTGTGAGATAGAGGTTAGACAACTGTAACTTAAAAGTTATAGTATTAAAGTGTTTGGTAAAAATTAATTATTATAGCTTGTAAGATATGTTAATATAATTTTTTACTTGTATAATGAAAAATTTATTATATATGTAATAATTTAATCAAAATTATTATTTAAATTTTATATTTATTATATATATATTAATTTTTGTTTAATAATTATAATTTTTTTTTCACAATTGCAGTTTAAAAGTTACAACATCTTAATTTTAAACGGACTTAAGTAAGGTTATCATCATTTTCAAGTACTCTATAATTATGTTGAAATAACAAACGTTTATAAGAATTACAAGAATTATTGAAGCATAACATTTTACTTCATTAATTAAAGAAAATGATATTTTAACTATTTTTCCGTTAAATAAAAGTGGAAAACAAATGAGTAATTTATTCATCATTATTTTAAAATCATTCTCGAATATGAATACAATCTACCGCCACAAACTTTTATAATGAGTAGCTCTGACTAGTGGGCATGCAACGGTCACAAAATTTGAAAAAGCATAAAGTAACGATCAATCAAAACTTTTCATCTTTAAAAAAATGTCACAAGACAACGCTCTTACTTGAAGAATTTTAAATCTATATGCAAGCACAATTAATTAAATTCATAACTTTGCATCTTCTTTCTTTTGCCGTCTCACTGCACTCACATCAATTTCCAAAGACACCATGAAAATGATAAAAGCCATGAAGAAGCTCAAGTTCTGGTCAAGAAAGAAGAGAAAAAAGAAGCATAATTACGAGCCTTACACCTACTACCACCCCCCTGCTCCTGCTCCAGCTCCAGCTCCAACATACCATCAATATTATTGCTGCCCCAACAGCTCTTCACCTCAGCCCCAGCCTCAGCCCTCGGCGCCGCCCTTGCCTCCGTGGCTCGACTACAATCAACCCCATGACCTTGCGTTTGCAAATGCAACCGAATCCCAGTACTCATCACATGAAATTGTCGTCGAAACAAGCTCTGTATTAAGTGCTTCAGCATTGCCTAGTGACAGTGGTAGTTCTTGCTCCTATCAGCAGTACATGGTTCCAAATCCTGTGTACGGATTGCCTGTTGTGAAAGCAACACGAAGAGAACAATCTGCTGGGATTTTTTGGTGTGTTTTCGAATTTGGTGCTAATTTGATTCGCTGCTTCTGTCCTTGTTTTCGCATTCGAGAAGTTTAATCATCAATATGCTTGGTGCTATAATTTATGTATGAAAATAAAGAAAAATCAAGAATGTGTATGCTTGATTTGTATCGCTTTCTCCTTTTTTTTTTCAACTATATGTATTATATTCATTTTTTTAATCTCTATTCTCTTCCCAATTCTTCGTCCTCAAATTAATAATGTGTTAAATTTTAGATTTTGAATTTCAAGTTTTTCGTATATGGGACGTGTAACGTTAAGTTCAAACAATATGGAGTGAATCACTTAATAAGGAGAAAAAACTAATAAAAAACTCTTAAAAAGCAATAGAAAACTGAGAAAAAGAAATATAATTAAAAGCTGGGATATTCATCATACTCGAAGTCCCGTTAGGCAGAAATCCTCAAAACAAATATTATAATCAGTTTTTTCATAGCAGTGAGAGAGGAAAGGATAGTTTATGAATATTTTTTCAAAAAATATTCAAATACTAAAATAAAGTTCAAAATAAATAAAAGATGAAGAAGCCAGCCAAGGCTTGACTTTTGAGTAACTGAGGTAGGTAAAAATTTTCATAGTGGCATTAGGGTGGTTTCTCCTCTGGCAAATCCAAAAAGTCGAAATACTCTAAAGTCCTCACAGGGTCACGACTTTTTAATCGAAAACCCTTCTGCCTGGAAGCAGGTCTGTATGGATAAAGCTCAGAAAAATCAGCCCTGGAATAATAATGAAATGAAGTTCCACACCTGAGAACAAATGAACAATGCAGTGAAAGGAGAAGGAAAAAAGGGAAAAAAAAAATATGCGGCTAAGTAAGTAATCATTTTTACAGTAGTAATTTAGAATTATATATTCACAATAGGGTCACAAAGCAAGCGAGAATTTTCGATGGTCACAAATAAGATAAAATAAACTATTAAATCAACATTCAAAAGTACATGCTTGAATCAATTGAACCATGAGATATCAGGCTCCTTGTCAACTAGAAAGTGGCATTTTGAAGGAGAAACTTGAAAAGTGTGTGTGTGTATATCTATATTTTCTTCCTTTATGATTATTGAATGTTCTTATACTGAATTTTCTTAGCCTTACATGCTACACATCATAATCTATCTTAAATTAAACCTAATCGAAGCCCACAAAATCAGCCTGCAATATTGTTAGCCCCATATTCAGAATAAGAACAACAAAATTAAAAGATAAATAAATCCAATAAATTAATTTGAGTACTGCAACATAAAACTAACCGGCATATAATTATGTTGCAACCGCGAAACTTTTCGACATAATACCCACAATTAGGACACCTCTTCCATTTCATTTCCACAGCTAATTTCTTCAACTTGATGTCATCATTCTCGTTCTCATTCAAGTTCTGAAAATCTTCACACTTCATCTCTGCATGCCAAGGAACCTTACACTTGGCACAAAACGTTCTGTTACAATGAGGACATGTTGATTCCTTTATAGCCATCCCTGATCCTCCATCATCAATCAAAAGGGCAGAGCAATCTTTGAAAGGGCAATAGAACTTTTGATCCCCAGGAATCACAGCCTCACACAAAGCATTGCCCCATCTGTGAAACACTTGTTGCGGGAGTATATTGCGACAGTACTCGGGCTCTAACACGCCTTGGCAGCCGGTTACCGGGCAGCCGATTGTTGTAATGCTTTCTTGCAACTTTGAGGCCACGTACTTAATTATGCAGTCGGTACAATATGAATGAGAGCAACCCTTGATTCTAAAGGACTCATTGGGTGACTTGGATTCCACGCAGATCTCACAAACAAAAGAAGGATCGTTTTTTTGGGAATCTGAAGACTGCCCATTTTCAGCCATTGAATGATTTGAAAAGGGTTTCTTTCTTTTACCTAAAGGGGTGTTGTGAGGCAAAAGGTTGAGTACGTGCAAGTCGTTGTCGTCGTCGTCGAAGTAGTCATCAAGATTAATGAAGATTTGAGAAGCTTTGATAGGGCCCCTCTGGTCATCAATGTGTTGCCCAACTGTAATCGCACTTCTCTTTCTTTTGCCCTTTTGAGAAGTTGATTTAATGAAGATTTCGTCTTCTTCTTCAAGGTCTAAAACCTCAATCTGGGCAATCTTCTGTGCCTTCATTTTTTTGGCCTCACTCTTACAGTGATCAAACCCTATATGTAGGTTTTGCGTGACAATGGGACGGGTTAAAACATATATATATATCAAATGTATTGGCTTTGGGTCGATTTAAAATAGATTAGATGAGTATCCAAAATAAATATGGAGAGAGTGTAGATTGAGTTTAAGATCTGGATTTATATTCATATTCAATTATAAGTCTTTTAATTTTAATTTATTTTAAAAAGTTTTAGCCATCCATTATTCACTATTTCTACAATCAAATTAAATGTAATGCACTCCCATGTTTGATAAATATTTCTGTTCACATGTGGTATATCATAATACACTATAATGCGGATAGTTCCACGATAAATAAATCTAAGGATGGGTTGGGATTGGGTAATACGACACTGTTTAAATTAGTTTTTTTTTTGCATTTCTTTAATTAAAATAATAATAAATAAATAACAATATATGATATTAAATAATCTTATAAACTCAAATAATCTTAAAATATTAATTTAATATACATATTAAAATAAAATATTATTTATATAGTACAGTCCATATTACATCAAATATAATATTGCATTACAACTTAATACAATATAATACAAATATGCAGTACAACCTAATGCAATACAATACAATGTATCGTACAGATGCTAAAATCAAAACCAAACTTATAAGATAAAATATTCATCCCTTTTATATGAAATTTAATTTTTTTAAATTTGTTTGAGTTTAATTATATTTTTTAGTTGCTATTAGGAGCTTAGCCTTATAGTCCCATCAGACTCCTTTCTCCTTCTCAATATATAATTCCTATATATTTGAATGAAAGTTATCTTTTCTCCCACTAGTTTGTCAGTGGAGCTGACTTCTCCTCCGCTAACTTGTGAATGAAGCTACTATTTCCCTAAATTTCTAAGGAATTTACTGACATTGAGCAATTTGTAGGGATAAATTTGTAAGGGATAAATTTTAAAATTCTAATTGTAAACATCTCAGTTTTATTGTATCCCAAAAAAGAAAAAAAAAATTGACAGCGAACATTTCAATTTTTATTTTTTTCCTAAATATATGTTGCCATTTTATTTTTATTTTTATTTATTCAGACATGATATGGATATGGGTAAAAAAAACATGCACCATAATGGATTCAGAGCAAGTACGAAAACAACACAATATTGAAAAGAAGGAAAATTTCGGATTTGATTCGGTAGAAATGGAGCTTATTAATTAATAATATCATTCAATTCATTCAATTCATTCAATTTGACATTTAAAAGCACATTATTTTATTCCCTACCCCAACTCTTTCCTTAATATCAATCCATTCCTTTCCTCTTATCCTCAATTTCCTTTATGCCTCCAACTCTAAGTTAAATCTTTCATTTACTCCCAAAATTCTAAACAAAATTGGTAAAACAATTAAATAAACAATATAAATAAATCAGCGCATCCAAAAATTCGTAAAAATAAAAATTTTATTTAATTTGTATAGCGAGCCCAAAATTTCTATTTCCAGAACAAATCTTAGGCACAAAATAATAGAGGCTACAAATTAATGCACAAAAAAGCATAATTTTCACACCAGCTAAATCCATAATTTACCTGTTTTTCATTTGATGGACAAAGAGCTGCGTATATATAATTATATATGGATTCGATTTCTAAGAATGCAAGCAATATATATGGAGATCCATTGGGTAACCAAAAATTAAGAATAATGAATCTTATTATTATTATTATTATTTAAAATGGAGACCACGTATAACTTGGAAGCAGTAGCCGATCGAGAATGGGAAGAAATCACCAAACGGTGTAATTAATTTAAACAGAGAGACCTTCTATAAGTAGGACAATCAATTGAGATCTAACTTTCTTAATTTGCGGTGATAAATAATTGTAACAATCACAGGCTTCCCCTTCAAACAATCCCTCTCAACATATTGATATCAACCGAGCCCCTTCAAACAGCCATATAAATGACGGCCACTTTACTTCCCAAAACCCTAGTTTCACCTTTCGGCCTTTTATCCATGCACCTTCAGCCAGCCATAATACTATCTCAATCTCGACCACTTTAGACTCCACCAAACATACAGCAGTACTTTGCAATCTTCAGTCGAAAATTTCACCGGGGCAGAACAATGTCATGAACGACGGGACTGAAGCTGGACAACATGATCCTCTACCTCTCTATTCCTCTCACCTAAACGAGCCACCTGACGATATGAGGGATAATATTACGGAGGAGATTGAAAACAATTTCTCGGCACATGCAGCACCAGAAACTGACGTAGCAGAGCATGAAATGTCCAAAGATGAAGGTTCAATGGTGAAGGAGACACCCGAGGAGCATCCAGAACGAAGTCATGGATAGTAGCCATAAAATCCAACTATTACTCATATATATTTATTTATGGTATTATCAGTAATGTTTTGGAATGTGCAGGGAGCGGCTTCCCAATCTTTCAGACGAGCCTTTATGTCCATTAGGCAGAGTTACAACCCAGATATGGTAGTGATCACGGAACCGAGAATCAGTGGAAGGAAGGCTGATAATTTTATTAAAGCAAGTGGATTTGATCGTTCGCATAGAGTGGAAGCAGTTGGGTTCTCGGGTGGAATCTGGTTGCTGTGGAAAGATCGGTTTGATGTTGAGATTATTTTGAATCATAAGCAATTTGTTCATCTAAAAATTTTGGACAAGAATGCTTTGACTTCTTGGATTACAGCAGTGTATGCTAGCCCAGTTCCTACTATCCGCAGCGAGCTATGGCACTACCTTAATCATCTTGCGGCAAACACAATTGAACCTTGGATCGTGGGTGGAGACTTCAATTCAATTATTTTCCCAGGAGAGAAGATGGGGGGGTCGGCTACAACCAGTGGTATATGCAAACAGTTTAGTGCTTGGTTTCACAGTAATGGAATCCATGACTTGCAGTTCAAGGGGCCCAGGTTTACATGGTCGCGTGGTTCTTTGTCAAAGCGACTAGATCGAGTAGTTTGTAACATGGCTTGGTTTTCAAAATTCCCGAATGCTTCAGTTCTCCATCTCCCAAAAGTTGAGTCAGATCATCGGCCTGTGCTTATTCGATTTGATCAACATGCCCGAAAAAGAAAGAATCCAATGCCTTTCCGATTCATGGCAGCGTGGCTAACAGATTCAAGATTTGGAAATTTTATGGCAAATGCTTGGAACAAGGATGTCTCTTACTACCAAGCAGTTTTGGAGTTTACAGAGCAAGTGCAACAATGGAATAAAGATATCTTTGGAAACATTCTGCAAAGGAAAAAAGAATTGTTAGCCAGACTTAGAGGTGTTCAACGAGCCTTAGAACAGAGACCTCTCCGGAGTTTATAACGTTTAGAGGGCAACCTAAAAAGAAAGTTGGAAGAAGTGTTGATGCAGGAGGAATTATTATGGCTACAGAAGTCGAAAAGGGATTGGGTGCTATTTGGTGATCGGAATACAGCCTACTTTCATCAAAAAACACTTACTAGACGTCGGCGTAACAGAATAGAGGCAGTCAAAGGAGAGGATGGTAGATGGCTTTATGACATAGAAGACATTAAACAACAGGCTGTCAATTTTTCTCTAACCTGTACACTTCGGAACAAGGTGTATATGAGCCGTATCATGTAGGTGGCAAATTTATGCCAATTGATGACCATCGCTTGGCAAAGCTAGCTAACGAAGTGGAAGACGAGGAAATCAAGCAGGCGATCTTCAGTATGAGCCCTCTTAAGGCCCCTGGAGTGGATGGTCTGCAAGCTATGTTTTACCAAACTCAATGGCATATTGTGGGAGAGTTCTTTTGCAAGGTAATCAAGGATGCTTTTCGATATCAACATATTCCTGCAGAATTGAATAGAACTCTCTTGGTCTTAATCCCCAAGACGGAGAACCCTATTTCTTTTAAGATGTACCGCCCAATAAGCCTCTGCACTGTAGCTTACAAATCGGTCACCAAGATTATAGCTAATAGACTGCAAGAGATCCTCCCGGAACTAATTGGGCCACATCAAACTAGTTTTGTTCCTGGTCGCCACATTACCGAGAACATTATAGTTGCTCAAGAGATTATTCATTCTATGAGGAGGAAAAAAGGGCGCCAAGGCTTTATGGCAATAAAAGTTGATCTGGAGAAAGCTTATGATAGGTTTAGTTGGAATTTTATTCACGACACTCTTCAGGAGTTGAATTTACCGAATGGGCTTACGAATCTCATTATGAATTGTATTACTACAGCTAGTATGAACATCCTCTGGAATGGCGAGCTCACTTCCGAATTTAGGCCTTCGAGGGGTATTAGGCAGGGTGATCCTCTTTCGCCGTATATCTTTGTGTTATGTATTGAGCGCCTCAGTCATGGGATTTTGAAGTCAATACAGCAAGGACCGTGGAAACCAATTCGACTAGTGAAATTAAGAACCCCCTTGAGTCACTTGTTCTTTGCGGATGACCTTCTACTGCTCTCAGAGGCATCTAGACAGCAGGCTGGTATAATCAACAAAGTTTTGGAGGATTTTTGTGATAGCTCGGGAGCCAAGGTAAATAAATCAAAAACTTTGGTTTATTTCTCCAAGAATATTCCAGTGACGGATAATCTAGGGAAGTATTTAGGTGTTCCACTACTTCACAATAGGGTCTCGAAGCGAACCTACCAGAATATTCTTGACACGGTGGACAAGCGGTAGTCTGGGTGGACTGTTTCTCACTTATCGCTAGCGGGACACATTACTTTGGCACAATCAGTTTTACAAGCCATTCATGTGTACGTAATGCAAACCATCAATCTGCCAAGAAGTATAAAACTGAAAATTGATCAGCTATGTAGGCGTTTTATTTGGAGTGGATCGGCTGAGCAGCAGAAAATGAGTCTAGTGAATTGGGATATGATTTGCACTCCGAAGCAGGAAGGGGGGCTCGGTTTTAAAAAGCTGGAGATTATGAACCAAGCACTCATTATGAAGAACAATTGGAGCCTAATCACCGAACCTAACAAGCTAAGCAACCAAGTGCTGTTAACAAAGTATGGAGTACAAATGGATGAGGTTCCCACCAGTTTCCCACTTGGTACGGGTCCCCTCTGTGGAAAGCGATGGGAAATATTTGGAAGGAAACTTGTGAGGGCATTTGGTGGAACATTGGCAATGGGAGGACAACTCGTTTTTTGGAGGATTGTTGGGTGACAAGAATAAAGCCGCTAGCTGATTTTGTAACTCAGCCAATTCCGAATGAGCTCCAAAACAAGAAGACAGTGGACTTCCTTGATGGATCTGGAAACTGGAACTGGGCATTGTTTAGTCATTTGGTGCCTCACAATATGCTGTTAAGGATTGCTGCAATTCACCCGCCAACAGCCGTCCTTGGCAATGATAATTATTTTTGGGGGAACTCATCTAATGGGGAGTTTTCGGTCAGAGCTGCCTATGATTTGCTGGATAAGTCTATGAGCAGTGGATCTCAAGTTGATTGGAGCTTGGCTTGGCACTGGAAGGGCCCTCAAAGCATACGGGTTTTCTTGTGGCTGCTGCTGCATGGCAGATTAAAAACCCGGGAGGAGCTGTACATGAGACATGTCAATGTCTCTAGGTACTGTGATCGTTGTGGAGAGTCGGTTGAGGATATACTGCACTCTCTCCGAGATTGTGTTACAGCAAGGAGGGTGTGGGGTAAACTTCTGTCGAGTCAATACCATCCGAATTTTTTCTCATGGCCACTGCCGGACTGGATCCACAGGAATCTGATGAGCGGGCAGAATGCTGAAAATCACGAGGACTGGAGAGTGTGCTTTAGGGTGACAGTGTGGCGTTTATGGTATTGGAGAAATGATGTCCTCTTTAATCATGGCTCGTGGGATAGCAGCATTATAGCTTTAGACATCAAAGCTCGGACGTCGAAAATCATAAGGTGTATAAAGCAACCTATAACTACCAAGCACAGGAAAGTGGAGACAATGATAAGGTGGCGTGCTCCTGTATGGCCGACTGTGAGCTTGAATACGGATGGTGCCAAGAAAAGGCTTGGACAAGCTGGAGCTGGAGGTTTGATTCGCAACTATAATGGAGAGTGGATCATGGGATTTATAGTGAATCTTGGAGAGTGTTCGGTCCTTGCGGCTGTACTTTGGGGACTGCTGCATGGCTTGAGAATGGCATGGGACAATGGCTTTCGGCATCTTCAAGTTGGAGTGGATAACAAGAGTGTAGTGCACTTGCTGAAAATGGTTCCTAGTAATGACAATGAAAACGCCACTCTTATTAAGGCTATTCGGGAATTATTAGAGCGGGATTGAAGGGTTCAACTCGAGCATGTGTATAGAGAGGCAAATTACGCTGCTGACTTTCTTGCTTCTTATAGCTTAAACTCCCCTATAGGATTGCATGTTCTTCTTTCTCCTCCTACTGGAATTACTGGCATTCTTTGTAATGACGCTTATGGGATTGCACACTCCCGATTAGTGTTGCCCTAGCTCCATGTGAGCCCATTTTAATAAAAAAATAATTGTAACAATCAATTTCAAGATTGTTATGTGATTTAGATAGGTAGAATAAAAAGTAAGCTACGTATTTTTATTATACTCTATTTATTATGATTACTCATTTATTATTGTTATCAACGCTTTATTCTTTCTAGTTTCTATCTCTTACATGGGCTGGAAAATGACAATTTTTGTTCATGTCATGTATATGAGACTTAAATTGTCCGCATAATTACTTGTTTGAAACTTTGTCGTTTAATGTGTATGTGCACAGTTCCCTCATGAATTACTTTTTTTTTTTTATAATGGGATATAAGTAGATTTGTCAGAAAAGTTAGAGCATTGTTGTAAATTCATAATTTTGAGATCTACAGCACTACATATTAATTACTATAAAATTATACTAATTCAAATATTTAGTTTGTATTCTAACTAACATGACAAATAATATTCTTCTATCCAATTGAATTGAATTCTTCTATCCAATTGAATTGAGTGATAAATAATTATTAAATTACATAATTTTTAATTTAAATAAATTTTTTTTATTAGTGACATATCAATTAGAATAAAGACTTCAAAGATTTCAAGCCCAATGAATTAAAGTACCTTACCAAATGCTGCCAACAACCTAACAATTTTTACATTTTGTTTGTTGCTTTTAATATTACATACCTTTTTGATTAGTGTGAATTTTTTTTTTTATTTCGCCATCACCAAATTGAAGGTAACGCAATTAATGTGGACGTGGAGTGTGAATTTATTTTATTTCATTATTTTAAGTAATGGGACGGGGTTGAACTTTAATAACAAAAACAACAATTTATTTTTTATTTCCCCCACTGAGTTTTACGGTATTTCTACTATGATAGATTGTATGACCGTAATTTTCATTTTCGTCCCTTGTCGTCTGTATATAGCTTGGTGGATGGTGATTCATATAAATCATCCCCATCCAAAAGCATAAACCAATAAAAACTTGCAGTTGTTATTATACAATATTACAGTAGTACCTGAATTAAGTCCGATGGACATCCCTTACTTCTTTTTGCCACTGATTGCTGCCTCTTTCACATCAGTCGCCGATGGATATAGGTTTCATCGTAATCCTGCGTTCTCCACCAATGTCGGCGGACAATAATTTGTGCTTTAAAAATCTCAATGGTTCCCGTCCCGACTGACCACCCAAACCATCCCACTGTCCGCTCCAATTTATAACATCGATTCAAAATAAAAATTGTTTTCTACCATTTGGGTGGCAAGAAATCGAAGAAAAATTATGCAATCGTTGATTTCATTTATTAAATTTACTATTTAATTATTTTTTAATCAAGAATAAATTATAATTTATCAGTACAACATGATTCACAAGTTCAAATATCTTAAAAAAAATATAAATAATTCTCAGGAAACATAAGTTCAAAACCGTTTGAAATATTTTAAAAAATAAATAAATAAACTAACTTCCTTTTATATTATGCTTTGTTTACCTTTACGTGACTTTATTAGACTACATTTGAAAATTTTAAAAATTAAAATGAGTCCTTTAAATTTCAAGAGTAATATTAATTTTTTAAGGTAAACTAACATATTGTATGTACAAATAAATTAACTTATCAACTAATAATAAAAATAAAAATGAAGTAACAAAAATAAAGTTTTGTAATATCAAAATAATAAAGTGTTACGGCCTAATACTTTTACCATATTTCTTATTTTAAAATTTTATCTTTTTTATTTTATAATTTTTTAAAGTATTGAAAGATTAATAGCCCATATTTTTAATACATATTCAATTTATTTATTTATTCTATATTAAATATATATTATATAGCAAAAAGATATTATTTACATTTTATCAATTTTCCATGTGTTTAAAAAATTTTACATGATATTACGTTTTTGTTCTTACAACGTCCCTCGGTCAGACTAAACTAGTGGATGAAATTTTAAAAATTTTAAAGGAAATGAGTTATATAAATAAATATTTAAAATATTTTAACTTTTATAATTTTATAATAAACAGTAAGGACTGCGGTGTTAATAACCAATAGAGTGCATCTAAGCCGTTGAATAGTCGGGCTATTAGATCTATTGGCCGAATAAAAAAGGACAAACTCGAGAAATGGAGGGAGAATGAGAGAGCGAACAAAATCAAATAAGTTATTTTTTTAATAAAAATTTTAATTCGTAAAAATTATAGGAAAAAAATGATAAATTCAAATAACCACACCCCGCGGACCCTCCCACATATATAATGAAAAAGGCAGAAGAGAAAACACAAATCCTGAATCCTAAAATCCACCCTGCTACCGTCGTTCCCTGCTCTCGTTCGAATTCGAGCCACAACGACGCACCGACACCGTCTGCTCCACCACGACCGTTGCTGCAGTTGCTCCACCGACCACCTCGACCACAACCGCAGCTTGCTTCACTGCGGTTTTGATGGTAAAATATATTAAATAATTAATTTCGAATGTTTATTGTATTATTTGTATTAGCAACTATTTAATTTTTTGTCAAAAATTTAATCCTTGTTCATTAGCGCTAATGCTAGAGATAACCTGTAATCTCCAAAGCATGAAGTTATTTTGGGTCGGTTTGATAGGAGTGGTAAAAATATAGGTATTGTTATCAATGTGCGGCAATCTATCTTTGAAGATTGTTGATGATCCACCAGATGGGTTTCAAACTCTAATAGCTGGAATGGTCCAATGGGAGCAGGGTGTTCGTAGTTATGCTCAAGAAGATAGAAGATTTAATGTCTCTACTAGTGAGAAATCAAACTCCACACATTGTCCTACTAAACGGCTTTGCAACCATGGAGGGAATGGCCTTAACGAGTTCAGTCCCCTCTCACAGCTTTGCAATATAGGAAGTGAATTTTCTCCGCCATGGCAGCTTCACCACCAGCATAGAGGCCTTTCTGTTGATCAATTCAGCCAATCTGAGGAGTTGGCTAGGTTTATTTTTAATTATGTTTAAATAAAGCAATTCTGTTTTGTAACTATCTTTGCTTATGGGTTGAACTTGACTATGTTTCAGTGCAGTCAGAGACTTGATGTCATATTTAGAAAGCTATAGAAGGAAAATGAATGCCCTCACCAAAAAGAAGCAGATGTTCTTGTCTGATTTGTGCCCTTATGATCAAAATATGATCAATTTTGTGCTAATTAAGTTGTAATCATGTTCCTAAACTCTCTTTTTCATAAAATTGAAAATATAACAAAAACAAATAGGAATAGTGTCCAGCCACCCCTTACGTCCATCCGATGCTAAATATGTGCCGCCCTACATGTCCACACACTAGGCTTCAATTTAAGGGCATGGGCCAAACTTTGCCAAACCCAGGCCCAGACCCATATAATGTTTAACTGGCCCAGGCTCTCTCAAAGTCCATCCAAATTGAGCGGGCCTGGACTTTTACGAATTTTTAAATATTTTTTTAATGAAACTATAAATTTTTAAAATATAATTATCCAATACATAATACCACAATAGGCTATAAATTTAAACATAATTTTCTAATACATGATTAGCCGACACACAAAATATGAAAATACTAACATCACAAGTACCGTACACAACATACAAATCAACCACTAATATAAAAAAGAAAATAATCCAATATTTGCGGGCCATCTTCGTCCTCATTCTTCAATTTCTCACCAGTAAACATTTCTTCTTCAGGAACTACACCTAATAAAAATTTCCTTCCATAATTTAAGGAAATAACGTCGCACAAAAAGAACATAATTGAGTATGGTAAAATGCTATCACGAAATAGATGATGGTGATGCATCATGCATGCAAATCTTTTTTTAATAGAATTTTTACTGTATTTTTATTACTAGAATCTCTGTCGTGTAACTATATTAATAATGTCCCCAAATTAAAGTCCAAATAAAATTAAATAGTATAGTCTAACAAATTAAATTAACTCATATTGTAAGGTACCAAGAATTAAATATTCTATTGGCAAAGTCAAAATGCAAAAGCTATCCAAACAGAACCTACTGGTCCGTCCATGAAAATTAATTATTTCTTCATTATTGTCCAATTAATATCTGATCATATGGTTTACGAGGTAGGTCATACATTAATTATATAATTACTTCATAGCTATCCAATATCTTCATACACCTTTTATGACTAACCTATTGGTCTGTCCAAATTAGTAGTTAATTTGTTGTTGTCCAATATCATCACTTGATAAGATTAAGACATAAATAAATTTGTTTTATGGGGTTTAGAGTACCTCACTGGATTGGGGTGTATGAGTTGTTTTGGACTTGTAAAGGAGCTGAAAAGGAAAGGGAATGAGATGGCTATAGCAAGGGGTCTGGACTTGAGAGGGAGGGTTTGAAGGAGAACCTCCAAATGTGCAAAACAACAAAAAAAGGTTAGAGGTGGAGTCAGCGGTGGCTGGCAACCACACTCCAATGCTCAAGTCAGCTACTTGAACTTTTATGGAGTTGAGAGCTTACAAGCTCTCTAAAATGGAGACTGAAGGTTGAACAAGACCTCAGCCCATGGTTTTCTGTGTGTATTTTGTTAATGGGTATGAGAGGGATAAAACATTTTTGCCTTTATATAGTACAACTTATGTACCCTGTCACATAGCACATTTTTAGTAGCGATTCTGCTGTCCTTTATAAAATTCTCATGTCCTTTTTATCTTCATAATGATTTTTGGGTAGTTAGGAGCATGCTTGAGAGCAAGGAGATGATTATTTTGTAGATTGGCATACGCTACAGGTGGTCCAAGGTGCCTTTGCAAATGTTGTTTGGACACTTGCAGACGTGATAGTTAAGGACCATTGTCCTTTGCTTGCTACTTTTGACTTTTTGCAGGCATGACAGCCAGTTGTCCCCTCTTTTCTAATAAGATATTCTTTATTTGATTTAACAAAATAAAATATTCTTTTTGCGTGATGGAGATAGCACGTGTGGAGAATATTAGCTCTAATGTGTTGTATCCCGCACATTCGCTTAAATACCAAGTGTAATTGGTACAGGTCAGGTACCTCATGAGGATAACTTAAAGTTATATAATCTTTCCATTGACATGTGGCATGACATTTTCAATATTCTATTTATTCCCCCAAACAATATATATATATATGAGTAATGATACAGTCACAAACTCTTGTACAAATTTATTTTGTACAAACTGATGTGGCATGATAAGATTGGTTGAATTAAATATCACTTGGTCTACATGATTTGTTTTTATTATTTTATATTTTTATTTAACCAATCTTAGCATGCCACATTAGTTTGTACAAAATAAATTTGTACAATAGTTTGTGGCTGTATCATTACTCTATATATATATATATATAAACACCAATGGCGGATCTAGAAAAATAATTTACTGGGGGCTAAATTAGATAATAGTAAAATATAAAAAACTAAATTTTAAATATATAAAATATTTACTAATACATTTATAATTAGTCTCTACCCATATTTATATTTTTAAAATGTTATGCAATATACTCATAATCAATATTATTAAATTTATTGTTTCTTATATAAACAACCAAATTATCTGTTTCTTATATAAACAATCAAACTATCGCTTATCTCATCCAATTCCAAAGATGATTCTTCATGAGTTTTATTACTTAAAACGTTCGTTCCACTATTATTATATAAACTAGAAAAATTAACCATATTTTTTAAAATAAAAAATATTTTGGGTAGTGGACTATCATTATTTTTTATTAAAATATAAATTTTATATTTTTTAAAAGTCAGAGTTTAAATTTTATGGGTGTTTATATTTTATAGTAACTATTTTAACAAATTTAATAGGACTAATTAGAAAATTAAAATATTTTTTTCTTTTACTTTAAAAAATTTTTCTGGCCAGTGAGCCCCCACTGGCCATGTGCTGCATCCGTCCCTGATAGACACACACACACATATATCCCTATATGCCTCTTATGTATCATGACTTTGTCCAGTATCTTAAGTACTACTCCTTCTTGACTTTTGAAAATTTGTTGTAATATGAGATGGTTTAAGAAAAAGTGATTTAAAAAAATATCATACACTAAAATTAACTTTCAACTTTTTAAAATTACTTTCGACCATCTCAAAAATAATTTTAAATGAAACCCTTAATCCAATTTAAAAAAAAGAGAGTAAAAAGTAGTGGAAATTTTATTAACATAAGTAAAAAAATATGAACAAAATAATTTGTTCTTCGAAACTCTAATAAATTCGAGGCATATCCTGCCCAAAAACCAAATGATGCATCAAGATCTGTTCTTTGAAGAAAAAAATAATAATTTGTGAATATGTACTTGCGTGTTTTACTTTCAAAAAAACGATAAAATAATTTCAGCCCTTGGATGCATCTAACGGCTGAAATCACACAAGTCCGGATAAATCTCAATATTTGGGAGACCGCACTAAAGTCTATTAATTGTTCCCAAACATTTACAGCCAATTTTAAAATTTATAAAATTTTTAAAAATAAATTTTATCAAATATTTAATTATTACTGTTTATAACTGAATGTATGCTTTAAAAATTAAGAACAAACGCAACAATTACATAAAAAGTGAAAATCATTATATGTATACGATAATATGTCATCAATGGCTCTGTAACTTGTGAGCAAGATTCGATTTGAAACTCTTGTACCATATTACTATATGATAATATCAAGATTTATTCTTGAGTCTTTGCTTGACATCAAGATTTATTCTTAGGCCTTTGCTTGGCGCTTTCGGTCGCAGGAGCCATCGTGAATTGACCATTACTGGGGTTTGATTCAGCCATAGAATTAAGTTAAATTTTCGTATGCACACTATTACTGGTTCATCCAAGTATGCAATAAACAGATGAAATGGTATTTTGAAAAGAAAATTAAGACTATTAGTTCATTTGTCTTGTAATTAATTATTGCCGACTAGGGGTGGGCAAAAACACCGTGGTGTAAAAAAAACCGAACCGAACCGGCGGTTTTTTCTTATTCGGTTCGGTTTTTTTAAGAAAAAACCGAATAAACCGTTTGTAAAAAAAATCGAAATATCGGTTCGGTATTCGGTTTATTTAGCTGAACCGAAAAACCGGACCGAATAACCGAATTTTTTTTTATTTAATTTAAATTAAACATATGTTAATTTTTAACTGATTGTTTATTTAATTATTTATTGTTTAAATTTTTTTAATAGATCTAAATATTGAGTTGGAAAATGCCTAAAGTTGATGTTGATATTGATGAAGATGGGAGAATGTTGTTGGCGTTTGTTTGTAATTTTTTTTTTAATTTTGTGTTGTAAGTTGTAATTGTTGTTATTTTTATTTCTCTTTATAACATTATGATTATGTTTATATAGATGGATTATTGAAGTTTAGTTATGTATTTTGAAATTTTAATATTTCATATTTTGGGAGTATTTTATTAATAGTTAGTAAGATATTAGTGATAAAATGTGTTTTGAATACTTTGT
This sequence comes from Citrus australasica, assembly GCA_029618585.1. Lineage (NCBI taxonomy): Eukaryota > Viridiplantae > Streptophyta > Magnoliopsida > Sapindales > Rutaceae > Citrus > Citrus australasica. The sequence continues at coordinate 1,504,108 of JARCIV010000005.1, forward strand.
ATTTATTGTTAATATTTGTAATAAAATTAGGATAAATTAATTGTTGAAAAAAATTATTACATTCATGAGGCCCAATGGGCTAAAAATTTAAAAATTCAAAACAGACCCATTTTATAAAAAGAACCGAAAAACCGAACTAAACCGAACCGAACCGAAAAGAACCGTTTGAATTCGGTTCTTTTTAATTCGGTTCTTTTTATAAAATAACCGAATTAAAACGGTTCTACAAAATTTCAAACCGAACCAAACCGTGCCCACCCCTATTACCGACAAACTATACATCGAATCACCGACTTTTTTTTTCAATTCTTATCTACTTTGCTAATTTCTACCATTACTGTCTACATTTTTCAATGAATTATTGCTTGATAAATATTTTTTTCACCTATTAAAAAAAATAGTTTTTTTCACAATTATTTATTTGGTGGACCAGACGGTGTTTCGCACTAATTGCAATCATTTAACCATATGTAGCCGTTAATCTTACCCCCACTATTGTGCGAAAAAACCTCAGCCGTTGATCTTTTATCTGTACCATTACCATGAATTATTATTGCTTTGCCCGTGGCTACTTAATTGAATCACTATAAATATCTGATCAAACCAGAAACAACAACTCGCTCAAGCTCAACTAAAGTTTTGATTTCGCTTCATTCACCGTAAGCTAGCAGAGATTTTCCCCTTTCTAATTTGAAGAATATGGAAACGATTTGCGCAGGTTTATATTCCATGTTCAGATGAACATCATTCATAATTCTTATTTTAATATATGCATTTATGATTATTTTAACCTATGCATTTATAAATATATTTTTTAATATTAAATTTTCAAGTAAGAACGAATGGTTAGAGAGTGGGTACTCACGTTTTAGTAGCATTGCTGATGATGAGGATATGAAAAATGACAATCTTGATCTTCTTATTGTCCCGTAATATGGGAGAAATCCAAACCGTTAAATACATATAATATTACTCTTTTATGTTTAATTAAATAAAAGGACGGATATTATTATTACTTGTCAATCATGTGAGTTGTCATTTTAGTTCGGTTCAACTATTAAGATTTTTTGAGATGTTAAAGAAATTATCTTTGTTAGTGTCCATCTACTAAGTCTTTCTTAATAAATAAAATTATTCCGTGTCAATGTGTTATTTATTTCGGTCTCTCAACAAAATTCAATTTAATTAATTATGCACTCTTTTATCTGCTTCACACGCACCTGTATATAATTATTGCCGCTTGTGATGGAACCAAGATCTCTATAATTAACTAAGAACGTTAGTTTTTTTCTTAAATGGGTTGTCCTTAACAACTTTATCTCTGCTGAATAAAATTCATCCAGCTATACAGTCAAAGTCACAAAATAAAAGTAAAAGAAATATTAGGAATAATTTTTAATTAATTTAATAATTTTATTATCCTATTAATAAAAATATCGTGTTTCTATGTGTTGTTTAAGTTAATCCATCAATAAAATTAAAGGCATTATCCTAATTAGGCTTACTTTCATTTTGAATATTTTGTGAAATAAACACTACATATTTTTCTCTTAAATCATCTCGTGGTAACAAGGGAAATTATTGAAGAATAGAATGAAGAACACAGCAACCCAGGGGAGACAAAATGTGCCTTACATCTGTACTGATCACTCCAAAAATCCATGATTCTACTCCTGAAGATATGCTTAAATACACTTTCTTTACTTTGGATTGGAAAAAAAAAATAGTAATAAACCATTACCAAAATCAGCAGTGCGCCTGAAGAATAATGTTTGAATGTTTGATATTATGAGAATAATTGACTGTACAGCAGTACAAGAACAATTAATGCCCAGTAAAAAAAAAAGGATAAAAAAAATTAACCTTCCTACTCCGGTATAATTATTAGTCAAAGGAGTCACAATATATGAAAGTTCGAGAGATATTGACGACATGTCGGAACCACATGAATATAACAGAAGATCTGTCGTAAACATATAAAAGACGTGCCGTTCAATGTTCACCGCTGAGTAATGGTTTTACGCTAGTCATTTATGGATCAACGATGTCTTTTAGTTGGATTAAAAGGTTTCTATATAATTACTGCATGCATGACATATTTAGTTCAAAAAAATATAATTATCATTCAAATGGTAATTTTTCTAGCCAAATACGTACATGACATATGTTGATGCAAGATTCTGGTTACTCTTTCTACCACGATCATGATCTCTGCTCGATCAACTCGACCACGATCAGGATCTCTTCTTGTATGCTTTCTTCTCCAAAAATTCTTGCGTACACAGAAACAGGTCAGAGCACGCCAGTTGTTTTCCCGGCGAAAACCCTCCGACGCTCAAGTCGGATATGAAGGTTCTGAGAATGCTAGCCACGAATCTTATGACTTTTTCTTTAGTCTCCGTTCTTTTAGAACTTTCTTTATCTCTGTTATAATGTCAAAAATTCTAACCCTTTTACCTTCGTTGTCTACCTTTTTATAGGCCTCTCCTGAATTCATATTTCCCTCCATTCGTACCTGTTATTCTCCCACCTCTCGAAAATGGATGTTCCACTTCTGTAGTCGTGGGTGGTTGAATGGCCTTCGTGCCTTGATTCTCGGGTTGGAGAACACGTCTCGCCAACTGTCGTTGATCGGGTCTCCTCGACTCAAGCCTTAGCTGGAATGGCTTTATGCTTCTAACAGAGGATCGGCCTCGCGGATGGTGCATTCGTGGACGAGCAGAATATTCCTGCTCCTGCTCCCGCTCCCCTGCTGCCAGATTCTTACAATATATACTTGCTCACGAGACCCTGCTACCAGATGTCTGCTCATCACTGCTGGTCTTCGCCGAAGTACACTCTGCTACCAGGTATCTGCTCATCACGACCGGTCTCGTCGAAGTATATCCCCCAAACAACATACATGTTTTAATTTGAGTGAAATACCGTTAATATACTCCAAAATTTTTGGATAGTGTGATTATGCATTTAACCATCCTCGTTCGTATTCGATGTTATTATCCAATTGATTATATCCTGCGTCTATAACTACAAGAAAAGTTCCCCAAATCAAATGATAGTTGACACATTAAATTAAGCAGCCGGTAATTAAATTTTCTTTTTCAGCTTTCGTCCATCCTTTTGCATTTTCTTGCAAAATTACAAACAAAGGTTAACGACCAGTATCTTGAAAAATGTCATATCATAAGATACCGAGAATTGATTCTGCACATTAACCGAACCTACTGGTCTGTGTATGAAAATTGTTAATCTCTTCATTATTAATCGTCACTGGGTCCGGTTGATGTGGTAGGTCACACACCTCTTATGGCTTTGTCCAAGACCTAATGATTTACATAAGAATTACAATAAATAAAAAGTTATATAATCGATCATCCACATGAAGTGGTTTCAGCCTTTCAGGTTGATGTTGTCTTAAACCAAGAATCCCTTGAGATGGCTGTGATAAATATTCATAATTATATGAAAGCCACATATCTCTTGCTATATTTACATACTTGGGAAAAATGAGAGGCGTAAGAATTGTAGAAAGTTCAATTAGGAAATAGTGATGGCTCGAATTTTAGACTATGCGATGCAGTGTGGTGGTGGCCGGTGGGAGCGAAAAGTATGATAACGGAAGTTGAATAATCGATACAAATAAAAATAATATACAAAAGCGAATTAGTCCAAGGGAGACAATGTACCAATGCCAAAATAGTGAGACGACCCAAGGCAAGTAATACACCATAACAGTGAGACGATCCAAGGCAAATAACACACCAGAGCTTAAGATTAGATGATATTCTAATTCAAGAGAGATTTAAATAATAATTCCATGAAAAAATATTAATTATAGATATTATCAATTGTATTTGTCATTTTAAAATCATCAAATCCTTTTTACATTTTTACATATTTTGATCATCAAATATTAGTGACAACACAAACTACCATATAAGTATGATAGTTTATAATAGTCATATTATGACTTTTAAGAAAATGTCAATTACATATGACAGGTTAAAATATCAAATTTTACAACTTTTACAAAGAAAATTATAATAATGGAATCTCTTTTGTAGGCTTCATGTGATATAAGCTATAACATTGAAAACCTGATAAAACTCCAAACTACACAATAAAATAGCAAACTCAAAATCATATTAACATAAACTGTATATATCAAAAATAAAATCCAGTTTGAAACTATACATTTATATAAATTATACAAGGACAAACTTTAAATGTTTGAAATGTATATATATAAAAAAAAAATCTAGTTTGTTGAACTATACATTTATCTAAATTCACTCCACACTTTAAGCACAGAATCAATACCACTGAAGCATTTTCGGTATAGTTCAATCCTTAGTTAGCCTTCCACCATTGATCCCAAATGTTTTCATGGCAACCCTATACATACAAATAAGATAATAAGAAATGAGAGACTCCAAAAAGTTATAAATAGTGAACGCATCTAAATAGAGAGATGGAGATGGGGGAAAAAAATAATGGCAAAATATCTTGCCTTAAGTCATATTGATACCATGCAAATTTATCACGATGGTACAATATATCAACCGCAACAAATTGACCAAATCACAAAGGACCTTCACTTTTACTTTTTTTACAGGGAAAGATAATCAAATTAAATATAGATTTACTAGCATGCTAGGCTAATGACTAAACAAAATCATTCTTGGAAAGTCATTTTAGCCCACATTCAACGTTACCAATCTACATAGGCACCTAAATATCATTCTATTTCAGATTAATCTTTTTCACTTGTCCTTTTTGTAACCCAAACTGAACCCAAATGGTTTCAAATTTGTAACCCAAACTGAACCGATCCGAATTAAATTCGGTTTGGGTTACAAATTCGGTTTACAATAATTTCACAAAATACAATCCAATTTTTTTCCCCAGAAAATCACAAAATGTAAAATGAAAAAGAACTAAAAATTTAAATCCCTCTACATGATTCGGTTGTCTTCAACAATCAATTGCCTTCAACAATAGCTAACTAAACTACTTATAACAGCCTTCAACAACAAAAAAATCTTCCTATTACTATTCTTACAAAGACACCACAATCAATTATAAAACACCCATGAAAAGAGTGACGATGATGGCCACGATCAGTGTGAGACAAGAAGTGAGAGATGATGATGGAAGATATGAGTCGGATCAAAGTGTTCAGCTGCTTCACCACTTGAAGGACGGTAAAGGGAGATGTAGCTGGTTCGCAGAGGCAACAAGCTTGACAGTGGCATGATGAACAGAGGAAGAAGACAGTTGCGGTTGAGTTTGGGAATGAGGAGGCGAGGAGCTGAGTTTGAGATAAATGAAGGGGTGATAAGTTTGAATAAAAGAGGATTCACAGGCTGAGTCTAAGTGCGAGAGGGGAGTTTGGGAAAAATTAGGATAGAGATTTGGGGGAGAAGATTAGGGGTTTCAAATAAACTAACCCATTCTTACAATGACAAAGAAACTGAGAGAAAGAGAGATGGAAACCCCATTCAGATTTTGAAATAATGACGGAGACATGAGTAGCTTAAGCCAAAACATAATTTCAAAATAATCTATAATTAGTCCAGCATGTTGTCCTTAACTCTTGAACATGCTCTTCCTTCTCAACTACTTTTTTTTTTTTTTTTATCCCAATGATAAATGAATTTCAACTCCTCTGTTTCCCTTTAGAGCAAATGAGAGCGACATTGCATAGACTTGATAGTGAAATGTCATTTTATTATGTGACAGGGTATTGTCTCTTAGATTCATCTGTAGTTTCTCACCTAAACTACTACCCTGTAATGCTCATCTAACAGTCACTAAGTCACACAAGTCATGCAGCAATTGCATTTTGCTTCTGAAATTAGACTAGGACAGAAATTTGACTTTAATATAAACAAAGTTTTATTAAGTTTATTTACTTAGATAGCATAACAAGACAACAGGCAAACATAGAGAAACGGATTTGTTACAGGCATAAACATCTAGGATGTGCATTCACCAGCTATAGTATATCCAATCATTTCAGTAGCTAATAGCAGAACATTGTCAGTTTCATCCACAATGAACTTGCATCCGGCTATATCTTTGTATCCTCAACGAATTTCATGAATGTATAAGTCTTAACTTTTCACTGTTAACTTCTCTATCAGTTGTATCATTGTCCTTTCGATCAGAAATTCATGGAAATTTCATCCATTAGCTTTTTCTGGCCCATCTATTGGTGGATGCATCGTTCTTTTGACCGTGTCAAAATACCCATATTTCCAAAATCTTTAAGCTTATGGGATAAACAGTTGCTCAACACTGCCCTTGATATCCGAGCCAATCTAGATGAGAAGTCAGGTGTCTGAATTCCACCATTCAAAATGGCCTTACAACTTCCGCGCTTGTCTTGGCAAGAAAAAGCAATAGAGGCCTTTTATTAACCATAAGGAGTGGACTAATTCATGGTTTAAAATCTTTTGACAGTCATCATTTTACTGGTTCGGACTTCTGATATCAAGCGGACAATCAAAAATTTTTTCCTATTGTAATGTGGTGTTGTGGGAATTGTTACACGATGCCTTCATTGTTCAAACGACTAGCAGGCTGGTACCATATTTTTGTGATAGATTGTAGCATTAAGAGAGCATGGATGCCCCAAAATTTGGGTTGTGACTTCCGATCATTGTCGCAACTTGAAGTTTGTTGTGACTTCTAGTTCACACGCACTCTGTTTTTGTGGTTGTTGCATGTCAATGTTCTTGTAGTTCCCTTTTAAGGCTATATCTTGTCTAATTGTCTTTGTGCTTAAAAGTATGAAGTTAGTTAGCATTGATAAATGAGTGCTTTTGCATGTTACTTTTTAATGAATGGGGGAAACAATAATTCATAAGCATCTTAGCATAACATTTTCGCTCAATTAATGCATATCAATAACGGTTTACTTGTGCTCTGTATGTGACACATTTCTAGGAAGCTTGTATCTGGAGTTCCAAGGCATTCGTTTCAAAGGTATGCTAGATTTTCTATTATGTACGTTGTTAAAACTTGTTATTTTTTCATGTTTGGGCAGTTGGGGCATTTCGCTGATCACGACATTAACATTGTTGATATTTTCTTGCTGTTTCATGTCTTTCTCACTGTATATAATATTGTAGACTTAAGTGGGCACCTGATAAAAATGGATAGCTAGACTAAATTCTTTCTGGGAGGTACAAGATCAAAATTCTGTTTGAAATCTTTACACGCCTTTGTGGTAATTGTTCTCTAATTACTTTTCGTCTATCAGAACGACGTGGTCCATGCCTACTGCCTAGAGGCCTGGATATTCAACTCGGCTATTGTGCACAAGTAACTTTTCGAAAGTCCTTTTAACCTCAATTTCTCACTCTCTCAGCGGTGCCAATGACATTTAATTATCTTTAAGGGTGATTGAACAAAAAAATTCGGTGTGGTCGACTCTGCTGAGTACATTGTTCATCTCAGTTTCCCTACGCTTGGTGTCACTACAGAAACTTAGGCAAGAAGTGTAATTCACATCAATAACAGAATCTTGAGACTCAACTGCTTGAACTGTGTTTAAGCTTTACATTTGAGTTGTCAATTCTCTTATTATACTATTAGAACATTTAATTCTTGATATTAAAACATTTTTATAGGTCCGATGACAGTCCTTCATCAAAATGCAGATCAGGAGTAGTCGCTGGCATTGTTATGATACTATGATAGTCGTGCATACACCAAAAGAAAAACAAATAGCTGGGTAACTAAGCTCCTTGATTGGTTATATTATTTTTTGTTTTTCATTTTTTGTTTGCCTGTAGACTAACTACAATTGCCAATTGTATGTCCCAAAATGGTTGCAATGGTGACATCTCGAGGGGAGATTTTCGTAGTGAACTTCAACATTGAACCCATCCATAATCAGATAGTTCGACTGCAAAGATTTCCAGCAAATCACCATGAAAATCCACCTTCACTAAAGTCTTGGCAAAATAACAGTGCCTTTTCTCTCTCATTGCCTGATCAATTTTGCAAAGAAATGCCAACTTCTCTAGCCACCGTCATCAGAATTCTAGGATGCCAGTACTACCTTCCGGGACCATATATTTTAATCAAAACTTGAGCACGTGACTGGATAGTTGGCTCAGAAAGGTTGAAATTCTATTACCATTTGTTTAAGCGAAAGAACCCGAGGTAGTTTATAAGTCCCTACTTCCTATATCTTATGCACATCATCTTCATCAGAAAAATGGATGTCAAAAAAGCCATGAGCCAAAGGCGTTAGATGCCACAGGCAAGATGGATGCCAAACTTTTTGTATAAAGACTTTTGTCTCATCAAGTTTCGTAGGCTAAGAACATGGTCGTGGATTAATCCTCCCAATAAGATTGGTTCTGTAAGAGTTTAACGCTTTTTGTGCACTGTGGGCTCCAAGTGGAATCACTTCGTTGGCATGAGAGTGGCAAAGCATCAGAAAATTGAGTTAAATCTCTAGGTTTTGATAGTAGTGAGGCAAAAGTAGGCTTTTTGGGTAGCGAGGTTTCATCCTAGTTCGGTTGTGTTGATGGCCAAGGGTGATAGGCTAAGAACTGCCAGAAAAAGGCTAGAACGGCGTGCATATCCTCGCCTCCTCGGTATGGGGAGCCATGAGGTTTGGGAAAAAGAAAGCCCAGTAAGATGAGACAGTGCAACAAAGAAGGGGTTTATATTGTTGTAACGAGGTTGGAAGAAGGAGTGCACAGCAGCTTGAAAGAAGGTTTGTGTTTCCACAGTCTTGGATCTTTAACGCTAGATGGAAAGTATATCTTTTTGTTTTTACCCCCTTAAATGAAGAGAAGTAATTGGTGGGTGATACAGATGGGGAGAAGGAGTTATTGTTGCTGCGTGGTTGTAATGCGATTGAATGAAGGACTGCACACTAGGTGTTTGATGAAAAGCTCCACAATCAGTAGGCAGAATTTTTCGAGCTAAATGTTTTCCCATATGAGAGGTATCTGAATACCTTACGCTGAAAGATATATTTGCAAATTAATGACGGACATGCAGATGATGAAATTGTTGTTTTCAGCAATTACGCTTCAATTTCCCATTCCTGGAAGCTTTTTCCTTTTGATTAAAAGAAAATGTTATTAAGAAGATAAAACAGTACAAGAGAGTGATAAAAGTTACATAAATAAAAAATTAGGAACACCCCAAGAATCTAGAAGAAGAAGTTTTCAAGTTGAATTAGGAGGTGGATTCCACCATTTAAAAGAATGACAACCAAGATCATCATTAGCTAAAGTATCTGCCACTTTGTTACCTTCACGATAGATTTGTAAAATATGATTAGAGCTGGCAAAGCGAGTTATTGGGTCGTGTTCGTGTCGTGTTAGTTTCACGTCATGTCAAATTTAGGTCGAACCAAACTTGACCCATTTAATAATCATGTTAAAATATTGTGACCCAAACCCGATACAAAAAAATAATCGGGTTACCCAATAACCCGCATAATATCTATATATTAAATAAAAGTTATATCAAATATTTACACACACACATACATACACACATACATACATAATTTATCGATATTATAAAATATACATAAATAACAAAATATTATACATTTACACTATTGAGTTTTAATTATATATATGTAAATAATATTATATATCAATATTATAAAACTATACTATGTCTATTAATATTTTACACATTTACACTATTCAAGTTCTAAACATATTTAAAATTTTATAAATAAAACATTGTATTTATATTCATCCTTTCAAAGAATAAAAATAAAAGAGAAAATCATCTCTAATATTTGAGTTTTGACCACAAGAATCTACAAATTATTTTAAAATAAAAAATATAATTGGGTCATTGATAAGGTGAATGAGTCAAGAATTTTAACCCTAACCCAACACATAAAAAAATCGTGTCGACCCGAATCCGACCCTTTTAATAATCGTGTTAAATTCGACGACTCATACCCATTTATTCATGTCGTGTTCGTGTTGGGTAATCGAGTCGTGTCAAATTTTACCAGCTCTAAATATGACATTCCATTGAGCTTAGCAAGTGAAGGTAATTAAACCAACGAGTGTGCACTTTCCAAGGAGGAGAGTAACTAAAATTCTGAAGACATTGAATCATGGACATGAAGTTGCATTCAATCCAAAGTTTATGCCAAACCCATAACCAAACTTGTTGAATAGCAAGAATAGCTGCCATAAATTCAGCATAAAACGAGGATGGATGTCCAATAACATAGTGAAACTGCCAAGGAAGGTTCCATGATGATCTCTAAAAAGTCCATCACAGGCAGATAGCCCAGGATTATTCTTCAATAAACCATCAGTGTTAACTTTTATCTAAGTTGGAGGAGGGGACGCCATATCACAATTGCTACTTTGGGAGCTTTTCCAAACCTTGGATCAATGCCCAATCGAACAAATATTGCCAAATCATGAAAGTCTGCAACACTTCCTGCCTAAGAGTGACAGAGTAAATATTAATTTTTTACAGTAAGCCATAGCATTATGAACAGGGAGAGATCCATCTTGAAATCAAATGAGGTCGTGAGCTCTCCAAATCAAATGAACCACGTTGCAGCAAGCTACCACCCACATGTTCCGGATTTGAGATGGGAAATTCTTACTCTCTAGCACATCCCAAAAATTTGACCACAGACCACCATTAGGGACATGAGTATTAAACATATCAGCAAGCCATTTACATAATGCTTGGGCAAATGAGCATTGGCAAGATATATGATCAATTTATTCTCTATAAGAAAATGTTGGTTAAGGGAGTTAGGTGGAAATTATCGAAACACCTCTAATTTGGAGCTTTTCATCAGTTGGAAGTTTTCCATGGAAGATATGCTAAATAAGCATTGAAAATTTATTTAAGAGGTAAAGTCTGTCCAAGTTGACGAGCATCAACACTGTGTGGAGGCTGTCAACATTGAACCATCTGTTCACTTCTGCTTCATTTTCGTCTTGAGAGGCTGGAGTTTTTTTCTTCAGAGATATAGACGACAGGTCGGAATCATTTTAAATATAATATCAGATCCGCTGTATACATATAGAAGACGTGCCCGTACAATGTTTACCTTATAATGTTTACTTTATTATATTCTCTTAAGAGATGGACCAGCAGCCCCCGAGTTACACTTATTTTTACAGTAATTTGTAAAAATGATTTGTCATATCTTCCAAATATGTATTGTGGCCATTAGTTATTTCCTGCGATCAAACACAACTTTAGATTAAGAAACATTGAACGGTAATGATTAGATGTGATGGATAATTAATTTTATTAATATTTTTTCTCTCATCTCTTTAATAATTTTTAAGATATAAAAATAAATGTTTATTGAATCGTAGATAAACTTATTATTTTATTGATTAATTATGCCTGTTTTAGTTAATAGATTTTATGTAGTGTTATTAATTTATATATATTATACGGTATTTTTCTTCTCCCATCTTGTTCCCCTTTTATATGTACACACACACTGTATAAGTACATGTACGAACAAATTTCTCCTTATTTGTTCAGACAGTGAGGTGGGAAGTGATTTTATCAATGTTCATTTTAAAATATTCATCCGTCATTGCTCCAATTCCCCTATGGCATAATACCTACAGATTTCCTTTGGGTTTAAAAGGAATGCCTCATACCATTGTAAATCGAACTATTTTAATATATAGTTTTATATTCCATCTAAAGATATAGATTTGTAAAGATGTTAGAATACAATGGATTAAACCCTTAGTTTGGTTGTACTAGGAGTTTCCTGGCAAGAAAATCGTCTTGATAAGGATAGACAAAGAATTATATTTCTATCATCCTTGATTTTAGTTAAAATTTTATTTGTGGCTAACGTCAAAATAGATGAAGATGAAACAAAAAATTTCAAAATCTAAATCTACTATGAACACTCATTTACTCTGCACACTTTTTTTAATAATTTTAAAAATATAAATTTTTGCTTAGGATACTTTTTCAAATATCTATTTGTCCTAATTATCCAATTCTTAATTTTTCTTATTTTTTCTTTACACCTAATAACATATTTATCCTCACAAGCAAAATATCTAACTTTTTTCTATTGTATTAAATTTTTATGTTTCTCTCATAATTTCGTTTAATATATGTTTGTTTTTTCAATGCCACAATTTAAGTTTGCATTCCAAACCCGCGAAAGCAGGTGGATTAGCTAGACTGAAGATCACAAAGCAAATTAAAAAATATACATATATATTCTCTTTGATTTATTTATTTACTTATGTTGGATTAGTGTAATTTATTGTTCTTCCTCTACTTCTGTTTTTAATTCCTTTTGTTTCGGTTACAAAAAAGGGAACATGTTTCTTCATGTTTTTCTATCAAGTAACAAACAAATGAATAAATAGAAAAAAGTCTATTCATGTCTTTATATCAATTAACAAACAAATGAATAAATAGAAAAAAGTTTATTATTCACAATATTTTGACGTGAACATTGATTCAATTTTTCATTGCTGATGTAGTTTATTGTAGATAAAGTAGGACGCTGGACAAAAAGTTTATTACATTGTTCTTAATAGTAAATTACATAAACTTAGTAATATAAAAAAATGTTAAATGTGTACAGTTCTAAATAGAGTTTAGAGTGTAAATAACTCCATCCTTAATCAAACATTTGCAACTAATGAAAAAGGCTCATCATTTTTAATTAAATTGATTTTCTTCTCTCATATATCTCTTCACAATGCGGCATGATTGACTTGATAAACTGAAAAAAATAAAAAAATAAAAAAAGTTCGGGGCAAACATAGGCAGAGAGCGGAAGAAACAAGGGTATTTTGTTTAAATCATATATTTATAAGGGTAAACATAGGTTGTAATTCTCCGCCCTTTGATGATAAAATAAGATTCCTTCAATTTATGGATCAGAATTCATTTCATTACATCTTGAATTAGCAAACCAAATTAAAAAAAAAAAAAAGAATCGGTTACAGAATATTAATTAACTCCCAATCATCATTGAATTGTACTTAAAATCTGACAGCAAATTTCTGTCCCAGATTGATTAAACCATCCCCCAAAAGCAAAATACAAAAGCAACAGCGTGAATGATTGATTTACTCCGAACCGGCAAAGTTACCAAAACTTATGTTATTTTTAGAAGCCATATGAATCTTACGGGTGTACTCTTGGACGGGCGAATCCTTTGGAAGCAAATCAAAGCATTCATAAGTTGTCTTAACAGCATAGTCAAGTTCATATTCCAAAGAGCCGAAATCTTCTCCTTTAAGCGATACAATGGCTGCATTGCTTCTGGTGAAAATCATATTGTAATAGGCTTGGACCATCCCGAGCCTAGCTGCATCAATACCGTCGGTTTCGGATTTCAATTTTTCGATAGCCTTAATACCTTCGTCAGCACGTTCAGCGATGACCTTTAGTCCTGCTAAAAGGATATCATTATGGGTGGGATTCTCAGGATTCTCCAAGTATTTTGGGATTGAATCGGAGCAGTCGTTGGGGAATTGGGAGCCCAAGCACAACTCATCAACACGACTGGTTCCTTCAACGTTATGCAATGATGAAAGAAGAGAAGATAAAGCGATGGCAAAGATGATTGTAACTTTAATTGCCATTGTTCTTGATCTCTTCTCTTCTCGCTCTCTATATCTTCTTTATTTGAGGAGAAATGAGAAATAAGAGACACCACTTAGAGCTTACAAGGGAAGGGCCTTATAAAGGCCTGTGTCTGTATATTTATGCATGCAAAAATAGGAAGTGCCATTCAAATTTTGTACAATACAATCGCTAAATTGGTTGAGAAATATTCTGTTTATAGATCGTGTTTGTTGTTGATTTGACCTTGTCCCCGTCAAGCCTTCCTCTAATTACCACAAATTACTTTCTTAATCTAAATTAAAGAGAAAAAAATTAAATTAACAAAAATTGATGAAACATTAAAATAAAATATGCCGATTAAACAAAGACGTGATGCAATTTTTATGTCCATATTAAGCGTTTATCACCATCCTGATCAAGACTCAAAATATGAACTTTCAATTTTTTTTTTTGAACTATATTTTTCAGATCTTATATTCTATTTACACTATCCATAGGATTAAACAAAATAGAAAAAGATTGAACCAAGGTTTTGCTAAGAAGATTTATATGGATGAAAAGAATGAATAAAAAATTATGTACGCTCCTTGCTGTCAATATAATTTTCTATTAGGGTTATTTTTGGATACCTCCCCTGAGGTTTGCTCTTGCTACACTTAGAGAGAAAGTATGCATATATTGACATAGAGCACCCCTCAAAGTGTATAAGCGTTTGAGAGCCGTTTGGTTTGTAAGTAAAAATACAATAATGCCCTTCATTCCAAAGTACAAAAACTGACAATTGTTCTTACAATCCGGAGTTGTCAAGTCATCCTTTATTATTTGGCGCGAAATGCGTAAGAGCATTGAAAAGGCAATTATACCCTTATAATAATTTAATTTGAGAATAAATAAATGACATAATGAGAAAAAATTCATGTGATAGGTGGAAATACTATTATACCCCTTTAAAAATGTACTTATAGTTGCTGAATAACTGAAACATTTCAACAAGGAACAATTTAAAAGTAACAAAACAAGGTTGATATTACCGTTGGAAACCAACGGTAATATTAGCTCTCTTGAGCTATATTTAAGGCCAAATAACACTCATATTTTTGCCAAGATTCACCACTACTGAATACTTAGTATGGATTCAGCAAGCTCACAACAAACAAGAGGGTCAAGCAACCATGAATGCAGAGGATGGAGGGATGAGATTAACGGCAACTTCATTCGATTTGCAAATAAGATTTGTAGGTGCAACAAAAGAGCTAGTGTGAAGATTTCAGAATCAGATGACAACCCAAACAAGTTATACTATTGCTGTATGGACAACAGACATGGCTGTGGCTACTTCAAGTTCTGGATTCCATCCCTTAATGATTTTAACAAAGGTAAAATATTTGAAGGTGTAGGAACATGTCAAGCAAATTATGAGTTGTTGCTGACCATGCAAAAAGAGTTGACAGATTTGAAATTGCAGCTGCAAAAAACACATAAAACAAAGGAGAAATTCTGGGGTATGAAGACAATATATTTCCTAAACATGTTCTTTTTCATTTGTGCTATTGTAGTTTTAATAATAGGTGTAGTTTTAGCTGCAAAGTAGCCATTATGCAACAAATGCATGTATTATTACTACCATGAATATAAAATATCCATTATAACTAGTTGAACATCAATATGAATATAAAATAAGCTTTCCTAATGCGTATGACTTTTGTATATAGATACGAATAACTGCACATTTAAGTTCATTATCCAAGATTAATTCAATACACAATCAGCAGAAAAGCAACAGTTCCAAAATTAAAGAATTGTGTGGATGAACACAAGAATCAAAGAATTGTAGGATATTGACAGCAGTTACCAGCCGCCAAAAAGAAACTAGAAGGGAGAATAATATTCTGCAGCTTTCCAGGAAACCACATGACAAGAACAGAACAGGTTTGCAAGTTTGCTTTGAGAAGTCATATACAAAAGTCATATAAGATAAGTTCTTTACATAAGAATGCAATTCACTATAAAAATTCGTACATATAAAAGTCAACAAAATCAAAAGAAAACATGATCAAAGATTTTAAAACTAAATCAGTATAAAATAAGCTTTAATTAGTTGGTAATTATCACATTCAAGTCTGTTCAGCTCCAAGCTAACTTAACTCCATCTCAACATAATCAGAGCATAAAAACAACAAATGTAAATCAAAGCACAATATATAATATAAAACCACAAAGCATGGCCATATAGATAATTGGCATTCCAACAAAAACTCAGTTTAAACATTCATTCTTTGGCTACAACACACCTAGCTTTGCAAGTGACAGACACACACCATATATACATAGTTATAAATCAAAATATAAATCAAAAGAACTCAAACCTATATGTTAGGTGAGTAAGAGATGATACACCATCTATTGATGCTTTGGACATTTCAAAGGTGTTGCATCATCCGATCCCCGCAAAAAAATAGAGTATGGGGTTAGATATGTGCTCTGTCTTATGATATACTTTCAGCTCTATGTTCTTGAATCTGCTGGATGCTTTAACTTCAATAATCAAACTTCATTCTTGAGTCAAATGCCCTAAAAGCATATAACATATTTAGTATAAAACTAAAAAATTAAGAAAATTAAATGGCTACAAATGTTTCCAGAATCATTATTACCATTATCATGGGCAGATGACTGTGTTTGGCTTGATGGATTACCTAAATCTTGTGAACTGGTCTTACTAATTGGTGCCTAGGAAATGAAAATTAGTAATTAGTTCATAAATCAAGTGTCTGCAGCAGTCTTTATTAAGAATAATTTCAATAAGTTTGTTTTACCTTGGTCTTGGCTCTTTTCTTCTCATGATCACGAGTCGCCCTTAGGCAAGTCCTCTTATTGTGTCCCCACTGGTCACAACGAGAGCATCTCACACTTGAGCTTCGCTTAAAGGTTGAAGATTCACCTTCCTCTTTCCTTCTTTTAGTTTGAGGCCTACCAACTGATTTTATAGTTGTTGGTGGCTGTAAATTATCGTGAAGTACAAGCGGCCACTTCTTTTCATCTGGAACTGGTCTAAACTGATGTTTATAAGTCCCAATAAAAGCTGTCTTTTTCAGATATTGATGCACATAGTCTTCAACAAGATATCTCTTTGCATCTATACAACAAAGGGCATGTTTGCAAGGAAGTCCAGAGATTTCTCACTCACCACAGTCACAATTCTTCTTCGGCAAATCAACAATATTAATTTTTGTCACATCTTCAACCACCTCGAATGTCTCATTATGCCCGAAAATGATAGACAGTGATCTTGCTTTTACTCTTCCCTGAACAACCTTCCTTTTCACAATTGGTGGAAGCTCATCATTCCATCCAAGGGCTGTCTCATATCTTTTGTGAATTAAACGCATGATTTTCCTTCGTATCTCCTCAAACATCCTCACAATTGGCAAACCTCTGTAGTTATTAATCCAATTGTTAAAAGATTCTGTCATGTTATTAGTAACATGGCTGCATTTCGTGTGTGGGGGAAACAAATGCTTTGCCCAACATGCAATGGGAATTTTCATCAGCCATTCATAACCATCGGGAGTTATCTTCTTCAATTCTTCCATGTGAAAATGAAAGTCAGCAGCGCTAGAACTCCTACAAGCCCTCCAGAACAGTGTTTTCAATAACAACCCAGGAAACTTGTTCTTGAAGTTTGTATAGATGTGTCTGCAGCAATACCTCTTCAATGACAAAGGAAACACCCTATCTAATGCATTGAGGACACCCTTTTGCCTATCACTCATGAAGCACAACCCTTCACCACCATTACAACCTACTTGGTCATATAATTGTTCCATAAAATACTGCCAAGACTTATTATTCTCAGTGTCAACTACACACATAGCCAAGGGGTAAATTCCATAGTTTGCATCAATGCCGACAGCAGTTAAAAGTACTCCTTTATATGGTCCTCTTAAGTGACAACCATCAATCCCGATAAATGGCCTGCACCCTTCAAAAAATCCTCTTCTACTGCCATCAATACAGAAGAAAAACGTCTTGAATGTGGGAAATTGAGCACCACCAAGCCAATCCCTTTCAAGAGAGATGGTGGAACCAGGATTAGAAATTAATAAAGCGTGCATGTACCGAAATAATTTACTGTAACTGGTCTTGTGGTCTTCACCAAGTAACTCAAGTGCTTTCCTTTTAGCCCTGTACAGCCTCTGATTGTTGCATTCAATTCCATACCTCTGCATCAACGCAGCAGCAATAACAGAAATCTTGATGTCAGGATTTGCTTTGAACAGATGCAGATATGTGGCTGCTATCCAATCTGAAGTTGCCTCATAATTGTCGTCAACTCTAGGACAAGAATGATCTGGGCAGTAAGTTTTAATCTGAAATGATCTCTTGTTCCAATTAGGACTTGCATGGATTCTCCAAGTGCAATTTGGTGCAGCACACACACATGTCACTCTTGTTTTTTCATTCTTCAACCTTTTCAGTCTGAATCCATTTCTAATTGCAAACACCTTCAACACTTTTCTAAACTCCCACACATTAACGAACAATTGTCCAGGCCTTAACAATATCTCATCACCAACGGAATTAAACTCAAATCCACCTGCATGTTTTTCATATCTGATGCAAGCTTGTTCTTGGACAATATCATCATCTGAATCAACTCCACTTTCATCCCCAGATTCGTAGTCATCAAGATCATTACCACTGTTACCTCCATCTCCAAGACCATCATCTGGATCAGAATCATTTAGATCAGAATCATTTGGATCAGAGCCAATTGGATCATAATTATGTGGATCAGTCTCATAATCATACTCAAATTCATCTCCAGATGCATCATAACAATTATCCAACTCTTCATTCCCACTTTCCACATCATAATTCAACTGTTTTGTGCACTTATCTGTTGAACTTTCAACCCTATTCAAATCTGGAAGCACTTCATCAGGAGTCACTACAAACCTAACCCAATTATACCCCTTTACTCTTAACTGTTCAAATGCCTCTAACAAGTCTTTGTCAGTTAGAATTGTTTGCTGCTCAGTCTGCCATGGAAACATCACTTGAACCCTTATCCCATTTGCATTCCTAATAGGATGACCCCAGCAAGCATCCTTAATATCAACCCACATTTTTTGCAAACTATACTGCTCTGGAATAGCTAAACCAATTGCAAAAACTTCACTATCTATCACTGCCTCAATGTCAAAGTATAACAAGCTGTATAAATAATGACAAAAATAATTAGGCTTAATAAAAATAACTGAAAAAAATTAGTCACATAATACTGAGCTCTCACATTACATAACTGATGAATTATTATTATTATTATTATTATTATTATTATTAGTAATTGGGCATATTCACTATATGCAATTGTGTAAATCTTTGTAATTTTGCTTACAGTACAAAGTAAAATTCCTAAAATCAAATAATAGCATACGAAATGCAATAAGCAATCCTTTCAATTTTGCCAATTGCAGCAAGTTCCTGAAAATGGCATACCATCTCCAAAGGAATTTTGCCAATTGCAGGGTTAAATTTTTAAAATCAAACAAGAATATACAAAATGCAATAAAACATTATTTTTTAACAAATCATTTTCGTACTTTACAGATAATTTTCCAATGATCATCAACTTATTCTGATCATTGCTTCAATTTTTCATAACCCTAAAATCATCTTAATTAATTGAAACATAACCTAAAGCAACTAAACTAGATTTTATGGAAATACGCACCTGGTACGCTCTTCATTTACAGATTGCTCAGACGCCGACCGTGGCTGCAATTTACTTCTTAACATGCTTAATCTCAGAGTGTTTCTTACTGTATCTTTAAGTTCATATAAGTTGAAATCAGTGGGTATTATGGAGGAATAAAAGTCAGTAGATGAGAAGAAAAGAAGTGGATTGTAAAAGGAAAAGCGTGGGTACTGGAAGATGATAATCCAAAGACGATTGTAAAAATTCCATTGAAATGTTAAACAAGTGGGCATTGTAAAAAGTTCATTGAAAAGCGTGCATATCAAATATAAAATTGTAAAATAGTACTTGCTTGAAAGGAAACCCAGTGGGCATGTGGGTTTGAAATGCATATCAAATCAAAATCCACTAAAAATAAATATTTCACCGTGCTCCATGCTTTTTGTCACTGTGCATACAGTATGTACAGTGTCTAGTTTAATCAGTTTACTGTTTCTTAATGATTTAAAAAATTTAAATTTTTGCAATTACGTTATTATCCTTACAAACCAAACGGCGCTCTAATGCTTATACACTTTGAGGGGTGCTATATGTCAATATATGCATACTTTCTCTCTAAGTGTAGCAAGAGCAAACCTCAGGGGAGGTATCCAAAAATAACCCTTTTCTATTAATACATTTTTTTTTTACATTCTCCATTAATTTTTCTTTTCTGTTACTGTCATTTTTTAATTGTATTCTGTCAAAGTTTATTTTTTGAGATAAAAATGCTAAATGCATGATTTTAATTAATTTGTACAATGAAAATATCAACTACAAATGCAAATTTAAAAATAAAATTCAATGAATAAATTTTACGAAATATAAAAGGTCCTAAACGTTGAATTTCGCCGAAGGCCCAAAGCGAGGCGAGTTTTGTTCTATAAGAATGCTTATATATGTAACATGTTTAATAATCATTTTTTTTTCATTATCTTTATCATTTGTCCACTGCGTTATTCAGAAATTGAAAAAAAAAAAAACTAAAAGCAAGTGAACGAAAAGAAAAAAAAAATTGTTCATTGAGTCGCAAGAAGCGATTATGAGCTCAAGTTTGTTTCCTTTGGAATCTTCATCAATTCAGCAGTAATTTAAATAATAAAACAATAGTACTCTCCTTAATCCTCAGCCCTCATTCAAAGTTGAATGAGATATTATTATTATTATTATTATTATTATTATTATTATTATTTTGGCTCTTGAGATATGATTTAGATTTAAACAATTAATTGTTGGTAATTCGTGTCAGATTTGCAGAGGACACGGTCAAATCAACAATAAACTGGATCTACAAACGGACTACACTAAGCCAAAATTAGCTGTTGAATAGTACTAAAAGTTGAATGGGAGTAGCTAGCTATTTGCATGCCTGCACGTATACATATATATCCGAGATGTTAGCTTGAATTTCTATCTCCTGTTCTGGTTTCTCTTCTCCAAATTAAAATTAAATAAAGAAGAGAAGAACAGATCAATAACAATGGCAGTTTAAGTAACAATAATTTTCGCCATCGCTTTGTCATCTCTCCTTTCATTGAATTATATTGAAGCCACTATTGTTTCTGTTGAGGAAGCATGTTCTAGCACCCAGTTCCCCGACGACTGCATTGATTCAATCCCAAAACACTTAAGACTTTTCTAAGGATGTTACCCATAATGATATCCTTTTAGCAGGACTAAAGCTCCTCGGCAAACGAGCTCAAGACGGCATTGATAAGATCAAAAAATTGAAACCCCAAAGCCAAAGTATTGATGCAGCTAGGCTTGGCATGGTCCAAGCTTATTATAAAGTGGTTCTCGCAAGAAGCAAGGCCGCCATTGAATCACTTAATGGTTCTGATTTTGGCTCTTTGGAATATGAACTTGATGGAGATGTTAAGACTGTTTATGAATGTCAGGATTTGGTTCCTAAGGATAGTCCTGTCCAAGAATACACTGAAAATATGCATATGGCCGTTAAAAACAACTTGAGTTTTGGAATCTTGGTCGGTAACAAGTAACTCATCATTAATTAACTAATTCATTGCTTTTTGCTTTTGCATCCGCAATTGCATTCAGGGGGTGATTAATTTAATTGAGCAATTTGATACACATACTAGTTTTCAAATTTTATTCACAGTGAAATGGTGATTGGGAATTAGTATCTTGTGTTTTTTACTTTCTTTTTGGCATTTTTGTTTTGTCTGTTAATTGAAAATAGAATCATGGATTTCAAAGGAATTCTAATTCCATTAATTGACGTAATCCTAATTCCTTTAGGATTATTTCCCTTCATTCTTTCAAATCCATGTTTATCATGAGGTATGATTATTGATTCTTTAATAAATACATATTTCATAAACTCAAAAGATTAATTTAATAACATCTAATTTATAATTTGTGAATAATTTTTAGACTGTCAAAAAAAAAAAAGGAAAGGAAAACACATTCTGCCACCGGCAAGGGCATAAGCAACCAGTCGTAGCCGACCAAGTGAAAGAAATTTGTTCAATGACCTGAACGAAAGAATTAAGTGAAACAAAATAAAATTAACTGCTATAGGATTTGATATGAAGAAAGGAATATCACAATCTTTTGTGAGGAGTGTAAGGTTTAATTTTCCTCTAATACATAAGAAGTTCGCCGGGGGTGGGTTCTTCAAGAAAAAGCAATGTTCAATTTGTTTCTTAATTAGATAATGATAGTTATTCGAATAAGATCTTTTTTTATTGAATTTGACTTCATGTCTGTATTTGTTCTATTAGGATTAGGGTTATTTTGAGTTCTCCTAGACTTTTAAATCTTTTGTGCCACTTATCTTTTAGTATTGGCGTGTGATGAAATTTAACTACTTTTATTTTGAATTTATTAGCCACTTATTTTTTAATGTTAGTATAATTAGAATCTAATTACTTTTATTTTTTTATTTATTAACACTAATCAAATTATGAGATCCTGAGAAAAGCATCAGAATACTCCTCCTAGCAATATTCCCACTATGCAACTTTTTAACATATTTTTTGACGTAGAGATTCAACTGACCCTTGGGTTTCGCCTCAAGGATTTCAATTTATTATCAAAGCGTTTACCCAACACTGGTCCGGCAGCATGCACGTGACGTGGTATTAAAGGGAAAATCCCACATCAAGTGAGTTCTTGGACTAATATAATAAAAAGCTTAGGGCAATTTTCTATTCTTGGGTTGATTTTTTAGTGTGAGTTAGTAACATACGTTTCTATTTCAAAAAATGCACAAGTAATAGGTCAAGTAATGAGTCAGTCCGAGTTTGGGTCTTAAGTTTAAATAGTATCATATGATTAGTGCATGAGATTGTGTACCAGATCAGCAGTCACTTGAATAAACTACCAATGTAGAACACATATATAAACTAGTATAAATAGAGAGCCTTATTGAAGGCAAGCTGACACATTCAGCCATCAAACTTATCTCTCTCTTTGATTAAAGTTCCTAACTAATCAATTAACGTGTATATTTGTATCTCAGTTCAGTAAGGGAACCAATGGAAGATCATCAAGTAGGGAAGACGGTCAACAAAAAGAAACCTTGCCTTCAAGGTTCTACACCAACAGGCAAAACATCGGAACACCAAATGGAGCCAGTAGAGATTTTATCTGTTCTGTTATTATTTGGTCTTATTTTTTATTTTTTATTATTCTTTTCATTTGGATTGTATCAATTCTCAAGTTACCAGATTCCGGAACTCGTCCTCCAGAGTTTAAAGTTGATCAAGTCGTTGTTTTTCAATTCAACATCCGTTCTTCTCATTTGGACACTTTATCGGTTGTCACTTCTTCTCATTTAGACAATAAATCGATTGTTACATTCTCTGTCAAAAACCCAAACTCTTACCGTAGCGAAAATATTTATTGTGAAGATGTTATGGCTTCGGTTCTTTACAAGGATGTAAACATCTCGTCTGTGAGAATTGAACCCTTCTTTACTTATCAAGATCAAAGGATTTCGGTACCGGCAATTATGGGCCCCACCTCGATGTTTATCCAGGGCTCCAATATTGCAGACGCCATTGTGGCAGATTTGTCAAGTGGTGCTGTGAATTTCACTGTCATAGTTAACACGACGGCAAAGATTAATCCTTGGAGTATTGAAGGTGAAGCAGAAAGGAAGCAGATGACTGTGTCATGCAAGGACATCAAGGTTGTGTCTCCATATACTGACGAGGAGTTTGGAGGGACAATGGTTGGTGGTCCAAGTAAATGCAATGCTACATTTATTTAGCTGATGGTGGTCGTGGTAGGTACTAATAAGTAGTTTATGGTACCATTGGTAGGCATTAATCAGTAGTTTATTGTACCATTGGCAGGTAAAATTTATGCTTGTCATATTAGTCAGTAGTCTTGGAATAATTTTACATATCGCTATCTTTGTCTGCATTTTTAATCATGAGAAGATAAGCTGCTTTTGTTGTGCTAATAATACAACTAGCTCAATTGAAAACATAGTCAGATATTGGATAGCCTATGTTGTTGAGACTTTCGAAATCAAAAGATATGAAGTGGGAAAAAAAAAGATATTATCATTACCACCTAATCTTTTTATCACCTCCAAACCATTAAAGCTTAAAAGATTATAATAAAAGTCTATTTTATCCTTGTAATTTAACCTTCTAAATGAAAAATAAAAAAATTAAGTATATAGAAATAAATTATACTTACATACATATCTAAAATTATTAATTGAAAAAATTGTAAGTATTATACCTTGTGAAATTCTTAAAATATTCTTGTGATATTGGTTGAGTAAGAAAAAATAATTGTCAAAAAATTTTAATAGGCGATAAAACAGTAATATGACCTATTCAAATTTTTGTTGGGCCTTAATAAAATTTTCAAGGGCTATAGCCTCCGCAAGTCCCCTCATAGTGTGAATTAAAAACAATACTCTTAAGGGTACCCTGAATTAAAATTGGGCCTTGGAAGATAATTTGTTCCATATTCACTCTTTGTTATGTGTGTGTGAATTAAAAACTTAAGGGTACATTAAATTTTTCTAAGAATATGGCCGAAAGTAAGAAAGCTAATGTTTAAAATTGGTTTAATTATGCTTATTAACAGGTTTTCCTACATAATAGAAAAGCCCAAATTAAACTGTAACTCCACTTTTTCTAATGCAGTCTTAGTTAACTGAATTCAATACATTTGAAATAAATTAAAAGCAAGGATAGCAAAGATGCCACATTGGGTTGGCAATTTTCGGAAGTCCAAGCCCAAGCCCATATTATTTTTAAAAAGTTCAGATCCTTTAAAAGTCCATCTAAGTTGAATGGGTTGGACCTAGACCAGGCCTCAACTTCCAATAATTTTAAAATAAATTTTCAACAAGTTAAAAAAAAAAAAATCTTGATTCATTAAAACACCAACAAAATTCTCAGTTTCCGGAAAAAAAAATTAACAAATTTAACAGCTACCGCACGCAATTCATCAAACAACAATCCACCAAAATCTAAAAATTCCTAATGAAATAAACACTCAATCCTCATCCAACAACAATTGACACATAGAAAAGTACCTTAATCAGGCACCTTATATTGGAATACAAATGCCACTTGCCAAAAACTTTGAATAGCCTATTTTTCTTATATTCCTTTTGTCATTCAACAATCCTGGATATCGTCCTTGAGCAAAAAAGTAAACTGAATCGAAAATTTCAATTGCCAAAAGGAACAATCCGAAAATCGAAGATACTTATACAACAAATATCATAATTTGGTGTACTTAAAAGATCTGAATTGACAATTCCAGTCATCAAAAGGATCAAAGCAAGCAAACCCATGAAATCTAACACGAAATGAATAAACAACTCAGACTCACCAAATTTAACAATTTTAATAGGTAGTATCTCACGAAAAAAATTTAACAATTGCTGCAAAAATCAAAGTATCAAACCCTAATCTAGTAATCCCAACTCACAAAAAAAAATATTAAGGAAAAAAATCAAGGAACAATAAAACATAAAAAAAAATCAATCAACAAAACTCATCAGTGCAATAGCAATGGTTAGTGATGAGCTAAGGCGACAACGACGGCTGAGACGACGAGCTACCGGTGTTGGGTTCACTACTGTTGCTCGCGCTACTGGTGTTGGGTTTGTTGTTGCATCGTGTGCTGGGTTCGCGTGGCTGCGTGTTGTGAACCGATGATGGTAGGTGAATCAGCGATGGCTACAATTGTTGGCGATGGCCGTTGGGTGGGTTGAGGTGAGCGTGAGTGTGTCAGCTGTTTCTTGCGTGCATGCGTTGGATTAGGATCCTCTCCTGATATGATATTTATCTGAGCAAGCGCTATTAATATGAATGATGATTAATAAATGAAAAAGAAAAAGTAATTAAATCACAACCATTCACTAATATTAAAATACAGGCAGCACAAAATCTATAAAAAATTAAGAATGTTCATACCAAGAGAGAATATCAATACGCGTGCATTGGCTGTTTCAATGTTTCTTTCTTCTTTCTTCTGTTTGTCTTTTGTTTTGTGTTTAATTTAGGGAATTAAGGATTCTGAGTTTTTGTTTTTGTTTATTATTTTATCTGATTTTTTTACTAATAAATGAGAAAGCTCGGGCTCTTTCTAACTAGGCCCTTAACGAAGTCCAATTTATATGGGCATTCTGTTTTTCAGCCTATTTCCATTAATTTATCATTACTTTCCTGGGGTTTGACGAGGGTGTCAAGAATGTCAAAGTTGATTTAACTTGTGAATATAAATATTGATGTCCTTCGTAAACGTCCTCCTTCCCTTCAACATTTTCCCGGAATATATCCAAAAGATCACCAATAACCTCACTGGCAAGTTTAATCTCCTTAATCAATAGATCATTTTGATGTGTAAAGATTGCTTCATGTGCCAAGGAAAATCAAAATCAATATAAGATCAACTATAGATCTACATAAATAAAGCAACAGTGGCAACGAATCCTGACAAGTAACCGCCAACAGCAACTTTGTCCAAACTTTAAAGTAACATGACGACGTTATTGGAGACTGGAGAGAGAGGTGCAACGATCGGTGGAAAATCAACATAACGAGTTAACGACATTATTGGTGACGGGAGTAGGAGTGGTGGATAAAGGCGGACATAGGCGGAGACGGTGGCGAGAGAGTAGGACCGAGAGTCGGTGCGGCGAGGGGAGGAGTGGCGGTGACTTGAGATGGGGATCGAACTGAGATTAGGAAGGAGAAGGAGCTGTAGCCTTGTAAGCCGGCGATGAGAGCTATTGCCATACAATCAGAGCCTTTGTTGTCATTGACTCATTGTTGATGCTGTGACAGTTGTGAGAGGGAAAGAGAAACAGAAACCGAAACAGAATCGGTACCAAAGCTAATCCGGAAAGCCGAACCTTTGTTCCGAACCATTTCCGAACCGAAACAAATGGGTCGGTTTTGGTTCGGTTTTTATTTTATTTCAATATTTATCAGTATTTTTAACTTTTGAACCGAAGCAAGGTTTTCACTTTTCACCGACGCCAAACCGAAGCCCATAGCTCAACAAATATATAAAAGGGAAAAGGACTGCGAGGTCCTTAATATTTGGTGAAAGGAACATTAAAATTCTTAATATTATAAAAAAAGATATTATTACTTTATTACTTAGTTATTTTAACATATTATGTCCATATTACAGTTTGTTAAAAGTGTATTTTATTACTAAATATTTGGACTGTTATTAATTTATCACTCTTCCGTTAAAAATATTAAAAATTTACTGATATTTTACTGATATTATAAGGGCATCAAAGACATTTCTTATTAAACCCAAAACATTGCATTGTAAGTGTAAGATAACAATAAAACAAAGTAAAAAAATTTCAAGGGAAATAATTAGAGAATTAGGAATTTGATATCCCTAAAATTGGCCCCTCTCTCTCATTAATATTTTTCCTTAATTAAGTTGTTATTGTTTTTAGTCGTGATTAATATTTGAATTTCATAGATTATAATATTAATTTTTTTTTATTTTTTTGGCTATTTGTCGTAATTCTGCATATTGTTCATTATTTTTATTAATTAGAATTTTTCAGTTGTTTTCTAAATCTTGTTAATTGTTACACTTATTATAAATAGTTATTATTTTTAGTTGTGATTAATACTCGAATTTCATAGGTTATAATATTAATTTTGAAACATAAATTTGTTATTAATTGTTTTCTTTGCCGTTTATCGTAATTCTACTTATTATTCATTATTTTTTATTAATTACAATTTTTAGTTGTTTCCTAAATCTTATTTTTGTTCATTGTTTCTTTCTTTTAAAATGGTAAAATTGTCTTTGATTCTCTTGGAGTTAACTCATTTTCTATTAAACATTAACATTTTTTTCACGAAAATGTGGTAAATTGATAACAACACAAACACTTAGTAGTAAAATGTACTTTTCCATAAACCATGGTACTGACATAATATGTTAAAATAATTTTGGTGGTAAAATGAAAATATCCAAAAAAAAAATACAAGTCCTTTTAACAATTCCGTTTATTTTAACAAAAAAAAGTAATATTGTATATTTACATCAAAATACATGAAAAATGATTGTTATCCCCTCGTGTTTGGGTAAAGGGACATAAAACTCACTAATTTTTCTAAAAAAGACTTAGAAACCATTTTTCATTAATAAATTTTTTTTATTTTGATTGAGAAAAGGGTAACAACAACAACAATAATAAAAAAAATTAAAATAATAAAGTTAATAAAAATAATTATGATGATGATGACATTAATGACAATAATAATAATAGTAATTAAAATTATAAAATTAATAAATTTTAATAATGATATAATAACAATAATAATAAGAATATCAATAATAGTGACATTAACAATGATAATGATAATAATAATTAAAATGATAAAATCAATAAAATTTAATAATATTATTATTTATATAATAATAGTAATCACATTAATAAGTAACAATAATGAGATGATTATGAGGATGATAATATTACCATTTCTTAATTAAACTAAACAAAATTTATTAATGGAAAGGGGTTATATGTTTTTTTTTTTAAATATTAGGGAGTTTTATGTCCATTTCTTGCAACGTTGGGTGGGTAACAGTCATTTTTCGTGTATTTTGTTGTAAATATAAAATATTATCCATTTTTCCATTGAAATAAATAGAACTGTTAATGGAAAAGGGACTTATACGTCTTTTTCAAAATATTAGGGCTTTTTATATCCCTTTTCTCAAACATTGGGGACTTAACAATCCTTTTCCCTATATAAAATGCACGGAATTTATACCTTGTAAACAAATTGTCAAATTCACTTTTTACTTTTTTTTTAGTTCCTTTTTGAATTGAGGTAGAATTAATTTGGTAGTATTTACAAAAATCTAAGATTCCCCTTATTAATTAAGAAATAAAATCACTAAAGTTAAATAGATTATTATTATTAGCAATTATATTAAGATAACAAAATAAGAAAATAAAATTAATGTTATAAAATATTTATTTTAGTTATCAATTATATATATATATACAACAACAACGAAATTTGACACCTATTTTTAAATGTGTAGATAAATTTTATTTAGTATTATGTATAATTTAATCATTTTTATTCTTACAGTAGTTTAATGATAAGTTTTACCAAACACATACAATTTCTTTAAAATTCACAGCACTTTTACAAGTAAATATTACCAAAAGTTTAACTGATTCTCTTGAAGTTGATTATTTTTATAGCATAAATAATAATAATTATTTTTAAAAGGTACAACATTACCAAATTGGCCCACAGTTGTTCTAGTTAAGTTTATCATTTTAAAACATACAAATTAAATTATATGAAGTGACAAAAAAAAAAAATAACTTGTGGGTAAATTAATGCCATTTACATCATATAGCAAAAGTTATTAGGAGATTCTCTCAAAATATCTTGTACTGAGAAAAAATTAAGTGCTGATTAATGGTTAATAAATAAAAAAAAGTTAAATCATACCCATATAATATCATTAAAACAAATATAATAAATAATCTTTAAAGACTCAAGAGAGCTTACATCATCCTTGTACACATATTCCATAACTAACTTACCATCTCATGAAAATTTTGATATTTAAAAAGAGAAGAAAGTCTTTGGTGCACTCGAAATATTATTTCTTATTCACACTTTATTATGTGTGTTTGAACATTAGTGGTGGATAAAATAACAAAAAGTGAATGAATTAAAAATAATACTTGAGGGTACCCAAGATTTTTCTAAGAAGATATCATATAAAGTAAAAAATAATAATGATAATAATAAAATAATGTTTAAAACTGATTAATAAACCTTATTAAAAGGTTTTTCTACATAGTAAAAGAGAGCAAATTAAACTAATAACTCCCACCTTTTTTTAATGCAGTCTTAGTTAACTGAATTAGATACATTTGGAGTAAATTAAATCACATGGAAAGTTATTTTTTTAATGGATACAGGCAGTCGAATAAGGAAAATAAAAAATAATAATAATAGGGCGGCCGAATAGAAAAGATTGGATAAGAATAAATGAAATAAATTGATCAAAAGCGTAGTCCACTTCTAGGAAACAAAATGGTTTTTCCTCCACAGATAAAATTGGTATGTCGCAAGGAGCTAGCAATGAATAAATATAAAAGAAATAACAACACCATATGATCAAGTAGCCAATCAGTTACTGAGGGCTAGGGGTTGGGGCTTCAGATTCTTCCTCTTGTGCTGAGCCTGGGGCATCGGTTTCTTCCTCTTCCTCGTCGGCTGGGCCTGGGGCTTCAGCTTCTTCCTCTGCCTCTTCGGCTGAGCCTGGGGCTTCAGCTTCTTCCTCTCCCTCTTCCTCTTCTGAGGCAGGGCCTGGGGCTTCAGCCTCTTCCTCTTCCTCTTTCTCTTCCTCGTTTGTCAATTCTTCCTCGTCCCCATTGTCTTCCTCTTCCTCTTTCTCCTTCTCGGCTTCATCATTACTTTCCTGGGGTTTGACAAAGTTGTCAAGAATGTCAAAGTTGATTTGAGATAACTTATGAATATAGATATTGATGTCCTTCATAACATCCTTCTTCCCGTCAACATTTTCTTGGAATATATCCAAAAGATCACCAGTAACCTCACTGGCAAGTTTAATCTCCTTAATTAATAGATCATTTTGGTGTGTAGCGATTGCTTCATTTGCTTTCTTGGTGCTCTGAGACACCACATTATAAACAGCAGTGCCTACCATAAGTTCTTCGGCGTCCTTTTCCGACGGCTTTTCCTTTGTCAATTTATCGGCCTCAGTGATGGCTTTTGTAGTCTCGGCCTCAAGGGCTTTCAAACCAGCTATGAGGGCTGAATTGCCATCAATGCTCAGACCAGCTAAGAATTTAGGCAATGTGGAGATGCATTCCTCTGAATAATCTGTCTTCGAACATATATTTTGAAGTTCAGGAGCGACTTGCCCCACCAGGCCTCTAGAAGTGGCTTCAACGTTGTATAATGAAATGAGAGAAGACAAAGCGATGGCAAAGATGATGGATTTAATCATTTTGGCCTTTATTCTCTTCTCTTTTGGACAAATAAACAAATCAGACGAGACATGAATGGATGCTACACGGGGTGGCCTTATAAAATGCCCCAACTTTTCCTATATGCTTTGAATTAAGACTTGCCTTCCTAATTTTCCAACAGAATCGGTCCACTACCAAATTTTGAATATGCTTTTTATAGAATAACAAATAAGCCACCAAACTAACCAAACGGTTTCCAAAACTATTTGACTTAATAAGTTTATTCTCATCTTCTTCTTGGATTTTTATCTACCAATTATATGAAATGACTCCAGATTAGTAGTCTAGAATTATTAATTCCTTGGTTTATTCATTTATTTTTCAAAGAGGAAAAAGTTTCGATTGTCGTGCCCCAAATTTAGAAGAGCTTGACGAGCGATATCGTACTTACAATGGACACACCTATAACACGGCAAAAGTGTTAGGAGTCCAAACTTAAACTTTTCTAATCTATTTATGGAGCTAAATGCTAGCGGGAGACTTTATGCCAAACCCCTTTCAATCTTCAAATCAAGTCCTTGAACATTGTGAGTTCACTTATTCGTGATAACTAAGAATCATTCTTTATTTTTCGAATGATAATAAACTATAATATACATTAACTGAATAAGAAAACTAATTTTTCATATATCAAAATATATGCATAATTAAAATACTAATGTAAATATATGATATGTCATGATTTTTTAAAACATGATCAACGAACTTTTCAAGCTTCACATGTAGCAAGAACTCTAAAAATTTCTTTCTAAACATAAACTTGAAATACATCCACCCAGCTTAGTCGGACTTTTGTCGATCTTTGTTCTTTGATATTTTACATAATATTTAGGTTTTGGTCAAGAATTCAATCTCTAAATTGATTGTGCCATTTTCAAAATATAATTCTGCCATCCCAAAGATTGTAACGCAGTTATTAGTATATTTAACTCGGGAATTTTTCTTTAGGTAATGACTATAAGTCAGTTATCCGTATTTTTAATATAGAGTGCAATAATAAATTACTCTTCCCACTCTAGCGTCCATAAAGTATTACATTATGAATATATCGAATTATTAATTTAGCACTTTGATCCAAAATGGGATCAATAAAAATAAAAATATATTATTTAACGTTAAGGTTATTTCTTTAAAATTTTATTAATTGAAACATACACACGTTACATGAGACTCGAAACCAAGATCTAGCTTTTGTTAAGTTATTAATTTATAAAGTACGATAAGTTTATTGAGGTAATTAACATAAAGGTGAGGCTACATACACTCTAAAATTTACTCTAAGCACTTTTAGTTTTATAAAATATTTTATTACACAAATGTCCTTAAATCAAAGTACTCAAATCCATATATTACCCCACCTTTTAAATAAGAGTAGGGCTATTTGAACACACTAAACTGCTCATTAAACTCATTTACTAAATAAACCCACCCTAAATTTTGAAATTTTTTTATTTTACTAAAAAAAGCCACTTAAATACCCAATATATCCTTACTAAATCTAATTTTTATAATAATAGTGTTTTTACTTATTAAACCCATTAAATTCATTTATAAACCCTTTATAAATGTTTTTTTCCCATTAAACTAAAGATCTTCTTTATTAACATGTTTCAAAAAAATATAGTTGTTGTACGCAAAATGAGGAATCAAGCGCACCAAATAATTTACAGAAAAATAGTGGACACAAGAATTTAACGTGATTCGGCTATTGTGCCTCCGTCCACAGAGTAAGAGAAAAATAATTATTTTATTTACAATTATTAAAGTATAATTTTGAGTAAATGAACCTCACTTTCTAGAAGCCCAATTACAACCAGTACTCTCACACACATTTGAAAGGAAAAACCTCTCAATTGCTTACACTTTTTGATTGCTCACTCACTAAAGTGACTAAACAACTCTTCCCTTGAATTGTTTTCTGAATTTTGGGATTCCTTATAATTGAGAATAGCTTCTCTATTTCTAGAAGGTATTCGCCATTTATCGATAACAAAGTGTTTAGATAAAAATTTATTCCATATTTTAACTTAAATGATAGGCCTAATTTTTGAAAATTTACATAAGGCCTATATTTATTAAGTTTGCGTGGTGGGCTCCTTCTTGTTTGATCATTGAGGTTGATGATTCAAGTATCCTCCTGTGTTGTGAGAGTACCATTTTCACCTTTTTTAGGACTTAATTTCTAACTAGAGTTTTGGTGTTGGTTTTCAACTATGACGAATTAAGGTGAACAGATTCATAATGCAACTAAATATCAATTGATTTGCAATGTATTATTAATGAATGTAATTTTAGAAAAGAAACTATAGAATTTGTAATATGCAGCAACCAGGTAGAACTAAATAATTAAAACAATGTTAGTTTAAGACTATAGTCATTTAAATTCGCATATATTTGGTAGATGAAAATCCTAGCATATGCAAATCTAAGTAACATAGTTTTCAAAACCGTTTAATTACTTGGGTGGCTGAAATGCTCTTCTATAAATAGCATACTCAATTTTTAGGATTGGACCGATTCTGCGGGAAATATGGAACGCAAAGTCCTAATTCAGAGCATATAGGAAATTTTCGAGTATCTTTATAAGGTCACCTCTTGGCAGCTTTCATTCATGCCTCTCCTCTGATTTGTATATTTATAATTGTTTTTCCTCCAAATTGAAATAGAAGAAGAGAAGATAATAAAGGCCAAAATGATGAAGTCCATCATCTTTGCCATCGCATTGTCTTCTCTCGTTTCAGTATACCACATTGAAGCCACTTCTAGGGGCTTGGCGGGGCAAGTTGCTCCTGAACTTGAAAAAATATGTTCCAAGACAGATTATTCAGAGGAATGCATCTCCACATTGTCTAAATTCTTAGCTGGTCAGAGCATTGACAGCAATTCAGCCCTCGTAGCTGGTTTGAAAGCCCTTGAGGCCGAGACTACAAAAGCCATCACTGAGGCCGATAAATTGACAAAGGAAAGGCCGTCGGAAAAGGACGCCGAAGAACTTATGGTAGGCACGGCTGTTTATAATGTGGTGTCTCAGAGCACCAAGAAAGCAAATGAAGCAATCTCTACACACCAAAATGATCTATTGATTAAGGAGATTAAACTTGCTAGTGAGGTTACTGGTGATCTTTTGGATATATTCCAAGAAAATGTTGACGGGAAGAAGGATGTTATGAAGGACATCAATATCTATATTCATAAGTTAACTCACATCAACTTTGATATTCTTGACACCATCGTCAAACCCAAGGAAAGTAATGATGAAGCCGAGAAGGAGAAAGAGACAGAGAGAGACAATGGGGGCGAGGAAGAGGAAGAGGAAGAGAAAGAAGAAGAGGACGAAGCTGAAGCCCCCGGCCCTGCCTCAGAAGAGGAAGAGGAAGAGGAAGAAGCTGAAGCCCCAGGCCCAGCCTCAGAAGAGGAAGAGGAAGAGGAAGAGGAAGAAGCTGAAGCCCCAGGCTCAGCCGAAGAGGCAGAGGAAGAACCTGAAGCCCCAGGCCCAGCCGACAAGGAAGAGGAAGAAGCCGATGCCCCAGGCTCAGCACAAGAGGAAGAATCTGAAGCCCCAACCCCTAACCCTCAGTAACTGATTAGCTACTTGATCACGTGGTGTTATTATTTCTTTCATCATTCGCTCATTGCTAGCTGTCTCCATTTTTACTGTACCTACGTACGTTCTAGCTAGCTCCTTGCAGCACACCAATTTTAATCTCAGGAGGAAAAACTTATTGTTTCCTAGAAGTGGACTAAGCTTAATTCGGATCAATTTATTTCATTTATTCTTATCATATATATATCCTATATATTTGCTTACCCTATTTACTTAAATTTATTTTCTTCTTTAACTCCCCTCATTTAATTTGACTGCCTATGGTCCATCAATAACCAAGTAATATTATAAATCATTATAGATGCAGCTTGCTTAATTTGCTGGTGCTTAATTTATTTCAAGTGTGTCTTCAATCAATTAAGACTGTACTCAGTAAGGTTGGAGCTATCAATCTAATCTGCACCCTCTGATATGCACCAAAAAAAAAAAAAAGAGCCTTTTAGAAGATCAATTAATCTATTTTAAATATTAGCTTTTACGTTTCCAGCATCTTCTTTTAACATCTATCTGTTATTTTTCTTTCACTGTCTCTCAACTTTCTTGGTTTCCAAACACTCAATACTACAGTCTCAATCAAGGAGCATCAAAGACTTTTTTATCTTTTAAATATCAAAATGGTCTTCTATTTCTTATGTTATTTAAGGTGGGAGTTATATTGATCTATCTTCTATCTGAAGATGGTTTTAATTAGTTAACAAGATCTCAATTTCTTTTAGAATTCAGTGCTGACCATAACTTGCAATATAGAGGGATTCGGTTCGGCTTTGGTTTGTTCGTTGTGTGATACTCCTAATTTAATAAGAAGAAAATTTTCTTTGACAAAAATTAAAAATGTTATACAGCTTGCTCTTTTTCCTTTTTTTCTTTTTGAATTTAACGACAAGCCATTTACCCAATTACATTTTAAATTTAATTCCTACGTCCCATCTTTCTCTGCATTCTTTTAGGTCATCTACCGAAATTTTCAAAATTCATCCCTGCATTCTTGTGCTAATGCTGGGACCCAGAACCACTCCAATAACAACCCAAACGTATAACATATCAGTAAAGTTTTCCAATCAAGGAATGCAAATAAAGATTCTGAACCTTGAATAAGATCTTCCGTTTTCCCAAATCTGGATCTATCACAATTTGTTTATAAAGGTTTCCCACACAATCCGAAGTAATTCCCATCAAATATGAACTATTCTCTCTAGAAAATTGGTTTCCTTGTGGTATAGGTCCGGTGAGATTGCTGTGTGAGACATTAAAGAATCCAAGAAATGCAAGCTCAATTAGCTGTGGAGGAATCTTGCCGAAAACCCGTTATTTGAGAGATCTAAAGATTCCAATTCTGTTAGGTCGATCGGCTAAACTTTATGGAATATGGCCTTGGATATTATTGTAGGGAAAGATTGAGAATTTGAATTCCCTTTAAATTGGCAATCGATGATGGAATCTTTCCATCAAATCTATTGCTTGAAAGAATAATGCCCCTGAGCATACCGGGGATCTCGTTATATGTCATCAATTCGGCTTTGTAACTCGCTGTAATGGAGAAATAATAATATGGAAAATCGACAAAGAAGAAGGAAATATGCCATACAATTCAGTTTTTTCATGTTATTCCAATTTCCAAACCTTAAAATATTTTGATGGAAGCTTGCCTGTAAATTTGTTATGAGAGAGATCAATAATAAGAAGATCGGGAAACCTAAATGTGATGTAGGCTCACTTATTGCACCATTTAAATTATTGAAGTAAGATAAGATTTTTTCAACTTTGAAAGAGCTCCCGACAAAAATGAAAAAAGCGTCATCTAGTTGGTTATTTCGAAGGGCAAGAAATTCTAACCTTGTACAATTTCCCAGAGATCTAGGAATTCTTCCTTCTAATAGATTATCACTTAAATTAATCATCATTAGTAATCTATCTCCTATGAGGAAGGTATTAGGAATGCTCCCAAAAGAATTATTGCTTCGTAAATTTGAAGTCAAAAGTGTGTCGGTGAAATTGCCCAAACATTGAGGAAGCACACACCACTTAAGTTATTGTAACACGAATCAAGACCAAAAAGACTATTCAAATTGCCCATTGTGGAATTTCCGCAGTCAGTCTGTTGTTTGAAACTAGGGAAAAAAAAATTGGTGGCCGTGGCGGAACTGGGAGTAGTCCTTGGAGCTTATTAAAACCAAGGGATAAGATGAAGAAACTAGAACTCAAAGGAAGCACAAGAGGGTGTTGGTCAAATCCTGTTAAAAGATTAGCTCAAAATGTGGATACTTATGTTGACGAACCATCGAGGTATTTGGCCAGGTATTTTATTAGAGGAAAGCTCAGGATCTTCGAAGTAATCTTGGTTTTGTAAGAAATTTGGAAACTCAGTTAGGTTGCATGAACGCAAACGTATAATAAAAAAAATTTCTTCGGAGTCGTATTAAGATATGGCTGTTGTGAACAATGACAAATTGTTCGATGAGAGAAATAAGCTATCTATGTTATTGAGTTTAAGAAGAAAGAAATCTAGATCCATTGGGCCATTAAAATTATTCCAAGAAAGGTCTAAAACACTGAGGTGGGAGAGATTACTGAGGGAAGGTGGAATTTGGCCCGAGAATTGCATCCGAAAAGTTGCAATGATTGCAAATAATTAAGACATTCGATGGAAATTGGCATGTCGCCTGAAAAATTATTATTCATTTTGAATATTTCAGTCCAAATTGTACTCATTATTGCAATATGACAAATCTTTTCCTTTCCAGGCCAGTTCATAATTAATATGTTCCTTGGCGGCAACTTTTTTTTTTTTTTTGGACGAACTATTTTAGCACGAGCGAGAAAAGGACATGATATCAGTAATTTTAGTAAACTGATGTGTCGTACTCCATTAATTGCTTAGTTGGTGACATCAATTCTGCCAATTTTAGGAACTTGAATTCAATCATTGGGTTTTTCTGAAACCTTAACCGTAAAATTATCAGTAATCTCAAATGTCAATAATTATTCTCCCTGTTGCTTCTCATGTTCCTTAATTATACTGACGTTAAAACTGTAATAGAAAAAACTTAATTCTTTTGGGTTCTTTAGCTATTATACTTGTTAGACACTCTGATATATTTTTCAAAAGACAGACGAAGTTTTTTAAGTTAAAGAGAGATTTACATCCTTTGACAGTAAATTTCCAACATTAAGATCACAACCTCTGAGAAATAATCAGTAATTTAAATCTTAGAAAATTATAAAGGAATATCTACTTACATCTTTTTTCTTAGGTAAAATTTATGGAGCCAAAAAAAAAAAGTGAGGCCATTATTTGTTGTCCTTTTTCAGAAATTAAATCATTTATTTTTGTTTTAATACAAATATATGCACACACACACTTGTTAACTCGAGTCGACTTCGTTAGAATTATTAAGTGAATGAGTCCAATAATTATCCAACTTTGTTAGATGCAGAATATTAACATGGGAGATTGTTGTTGGAGAAGTCCAGAAAAATTGAAGTCCCCCTCAAATTTGATTAACCAATTAAATTTCTATGATTGGATTCGCAAGCATAAACAGCTGCTAGATTGGTGTTTTTAATTTCTATGATTAGTTTTCATTTTTATAATTGTTGGAATTCAAGTCCCCATTTAATTCGGAAATTTCTTTTAAATTCTTGGGGTGTTTTTTAATTTTCGTTTTATGTAACTTTTATCACTCTTGTGCTATTTCATCTTGTTAATAATTTTTCTTTTTAATTAAAAAAAAAAAGCTCTCTGGAGGATTTTTTTTTGGCCATTTTCTTTAGTGCCTAACAAAAATTGAAAGATGATAACAAAAACAAGAACCATAACCCACCATAGCTAAAGGTACTAATTCTTTAGGGTCTCAATTAGATTTAAATAATAATGTTTTTGCTACTATAGAACATCAGACTTCAGTGCTATTACTTGGTGTAATTAAATAATATAATTAGTATCTTTAGCTAATCTCTAAATTTATATTAGTAACCGAATTAATTATGTGGTATCGAGAGATTTATGGCACAGAAGAAGGGCAATGCAAACCTGTCAATGTCTATGAGACATTAGACATACCATCTATATAACCCCACCAATAACATTGGGTTCAACAGCCTACAACTAAAATAGGCAGCCTTGGGCGACTGAATAATGCAGGTCGTTGGCTGCTTGGTGCTTTTCTTCCTTATTTGTTCATCATTTTCGTCATTTTCTTTTGCTTTATCCGATGCTGAAGCGGCTTTCCTTGTTCGCCGCCAGCTGCTAACATTACCTCAGGATGGAAAACTTCCGGATACCATTGAGAATGAGTATGACCTTAAGAACAAATATTTTTCCAATGATAGGCTGAAGAAAGCATATGTTGCTCTCCAAGCATTCAAGAAGGCCATATATTCGGACCCGTTTAACACGACAGGGAATTGGGTTGGCACCGATGTGTGTTCTTATAATGGTGTTTTCTGTGCACCGGCGCTCGATAATTCTAACATTACTGTTGTGGCTGGCATTGATCTGAACGGTAACGACATTGCTGGGTATTTTCCGGCTGAGTTGGGGTGGTTGAGTGATCTAGCATTGTTCCATGTTAACTCTAACAGATTCTGTGGGATTATTCCTGAGAGCCTCTCTAACTGGAAACTTATCTATGAGTTTGATGTCAGCAACAACAGGCTTGTTGGCTCTTTCCCGAACGTCTGTTTATCCTGGACAAGTCTCAGATACCTTGATCTCAGGTACAACAATTTTGAGGGTGAGGTCCCAAGAGAACTTTTCAAGATGAAACTCGATGCGATATTCCTGAACAACAACAGGTTCTCGTCCTGGATTCCTGAAACAATAGGGGAATCAACAGTTTCAGTCGTGACATTTGCTAACAACAATTTCAGTGGTTGCGTCCCACGATCTATTGGCAACATGCCAAACGTGAACGAAATTATATTATCAAACAATGATCTGATGGGGTGCTTGCCGTCGGAAATTGGATGGCTTAAAAAGTTGACAGTCTTTGATGCTAGCTCTAACTCGTTCTACGGAAGTGTGCCACAGAGCTTTTCAAGTTTGGAAAGTATTCATAGATTGGTTCTCTCATATAACCAGCTAACAGGATATGTGTCCGAGCAAATTTGCAAGTTGCCAAACATAAATAATTTCACATTCTCTTATAACTATTTTCAAGGATTAGGCAATGAGTGCATTCCAGGCTCGAAAGAGGGGGGTGTATTCGATGACACAAGCAATTGTTTGGCACAGAGGCCAAGTCAAAAGTGGGCTACCAGGTGCAGCCCCGTGGTGAGCAATCCTGTAGATTGTAGTAAGGATGTGTGTTTAGGAGGCGGCTCTCCACCTTCCGCACCTTCAACTCCTCCAAAGCCATCAACACCGACACCGGCACCCGAACAAAGGACACCTACACCAGCTCCCCCGGCACCATCACCGCCACCACCTCCAACTCCTAAACCGTCGACACCTGTACCAACACCCCTACCGCCAGTCAATTCCCCTAATCCGCCACCAAGAAATTGGAGAGTTAGATCGCATACTCCACCCCAGCCATGGAGACCATCGGCACCAGCACCTGAACCATCAAAACCATTGCTTCCACCAGTTCAATATCCACCATCATCGGTTCAGTCCACCCCCCCACCTTCTCCTCAGCCACAATCTCCTCCACCACCTCCTTCAGTTAAATATCCACCACCAGTGCAATCTCCCCCACCTCCAACACCAGTGCAATCTCCACCACCACCTGTGCCCTCTCCTCCTCCACCAGTAAGATCGCCACCCTCACCTTCACCTCCACCACCTCCTTCAGTTAAATATCCACCACCAGTGCAATCTCCCCCACCTCCAACACCAGTGCAATCTCCACCACCACCTGTGCCCTCTCCTCCTCCACCAGTAAGATCGCCACCCTCACCTTCACCTCCACCACCTCCTTCAGTTCAATATCCACCACCAGTGCAATCTCCCCCACCTCCAACACCAGTGCAATCTCCACCACCACCCGCGAACTCTCCTCCACCACCAATACAATCTCCAGCCCCAATTTCACCTCCACCAGTGCAGTCACCCCCGCCTCCAACACCAATGCAATCTCCTCCACCACCAGTAAGATCTACAACCCCACCTTCACCTCCACCACCTCCTTCAGTTCAATATCCACCACCAGTGCAATCTCCCCCACCTCCAACACCAGTGCAATCTCCACCACCCCCACCACCACCCGTGAACTCCCCTCCACCACCAATACAATCTCCATCCCCAATTTCACCTCCACCAGTGCAATCAACCCCACCTCCAACACCAGTGCAATCTCCACCACCACCTGTACACTCTCCTCCACCACCAGTAAGATCTCCACCCCTACCTTCACCTTCACCTTCACCGCCTCCTTCAGTTCAATATCCACCACCAGTGCAATCTTCACCCCCACCAGTGCAGTTTCCAACCCGACCTTCACCTCCACAACTTACACCAGCTCCGACACCTCAACCATTTAAACCATTGTCGCCAGCTCCAGTGCCTTCCAAACCATCAACTCCAACACCAGACCCCTCGAAACCATCGGCTCCAACACCTGAACCATCAAAACCTTCATCGCAAGCTCCCGTGCCATCAAAGCCATCAGCCCCTGTTCCAGAACCCTATAAATCATTATCGCCTGCACCACAGCCTTCAAAACCTTCATCGCCAACACCTGAACCATCAAAACCATCATCGCCAACTCCAGTGCCTTCCATACCACCAATTCTTGCTCCAGAGCCATTAAAACCTTCAGTCCCAACACCCGAACCATCAAAACCTCCATCGCTCGCTCCTGTGGCATCAAAACCTTCAGCTCCAGTTCCCGAACCATATAAACCATCATCACCAGCGCCTGAACCTTCAAAACCATCAACTCCAGCTCCAGAGCCGTCGAAGCCATCGGTGCCTACACCAACACCTGAGCCATCAAAACCACCCACTGCAGTAAGTCCTCCACTTCCATCTCCACCAATGCAATCTCCACCCCCACCTACACATCAACCATCACCGTCTACACCGGCACCTTCTCCTTCGCCAATTTCACCTCCACCACCAGCTAAGTCTCCACCCGCTGCTTCAATTCAGCCATCACCACCACCATCTAACGAATCTCCAACCCCACCATCAGCTCCACCACCGAAACAATCACCACCTCCTTCAACACCAGCCTCCTCACCACCCTCACCAATTCAGTCTCCCACACCACCTCCTGTTAACTCCCCACCTCCGCCCATCTCTTCTCCACCACCAATTGTTAACTCTCCTCCCCCGTCAGTTCAGTCTCCTCCACCTGTTTCTTCTTCACCACCTCCTGTCATCTCCCCACCACCACTAACCGTATCGCCACCACCAATACTGATTTTATCCCCTCCGCCTTCTAATATTCCTCCACCCAAGGATTTCATCCTTCCACCCGTTGGCGCATTGTACCCATCACCACCTCCGCCAATCTTCCAAGGATACTAAGTTGTGTTGGAAAACTGTTGAAAGTTGGTACTGAATTTGTAGTTCATGAATGTTAATGTAAATTTATTTCCCACAATTTTAAAAAGATAAAAGACATTTTCTCTTTTGAATATCGTTATTCGATGGCATTATGATGTGACAATAGGGAGAAGTTCATTTATAAAATCTAATGGCTCAAATTTTTTTTTTCTTCTCGCTCCTGCTAGATTAATTTTTTTAATCTTTTCATTACGAATGATTACACACTAGTACATGATTTTGATTGAATTTGATGTGTTTCAAATGAATATAAAACAATTTTCATAAGCCCTTGGCTTCAGTGAGTGGTTTTCAAGCACTATATCGTAAGAAATTGTAAGAATTAAATTTCATGATAGCCTTGAAAATGTATACTGTGTAAACATTTTTTTTATTTAGTTTTTGGGGGGAAATAGAAAAAAGAAATAGACGAGTTACTGGTATATGAGTTCGATCATCATCTATGGTTATTGATTTAAAGATATGAACAGAGGTAATGAACAAATTAAATTAAGACTTAATGGTGAAATATTTAAATTAACAATAAATGGTAATCAAAGCAGGTTTTTAAGATAATATTTTAAGAAAATTGTTTAGGAT
The DNA here is from genome assembly GCA_029618585.1 of Citrus australasica. NCBI lineage: Eukaryota > Viridiplantae > Streptophyta > Magnoliopsida > Sapindales > Rutaceae > Citrus > Citrus australasica. Next base: position 1,546,658 of record JARCIV010000005.1, read on the forward strand.
AAAAATATGTGGAAGTACTTTAAGATTCCGCTAATTAATCTTGAAGCTTAATTTCAGGTGAAGGCCTAAATTGTAGGAGCGTAGTCTCTCGAGAACAAAAAATCTAGTTTTGAGTCTCACTAGGGTGAATGGGGTGCAATGATGTAGAAAACTTTATAATATAAAGTTTTACTAAATCTAATAACCAATCTCCAAATTGATAAGCCAGGTCCTTGATTGGATAGGGACATAGGACGTTAAAAAATCACTGCAAGTAATTTAGCCTTCAATGAATTTGCCGGGTGATACTTTATTAAGGGCCAGTTTGGGAATACTGTAATTTTTAAAATAATTGTTGTTAGTTGTACTGGAAAAATAATCATGTATGAAAAGAATCAATTAAGTGTTTGGTACATTTTATTTTTATAAGTACTGTGAGTTTTTGAAGCAGGCATTTCAAAATCACTTTTCAAAATTAGCTACTCCTTCTCTATATTTTCAAAGTTGATTTTGGTTTTATTTTACCAAACACTTAAATTATTTTTTAGATTTTCAAAATTACTTTTAAACCTCCCAAAAACAATCTCAAACAGACCCTAAAAGTTGTTACAATCATTTACATTAGTAATTACTAACAATATGGTGTCATAATTTTAGTGATACTATAGTGGCAATAATTATTGACACCATAATCATGACACCATCAAACCGTATCATAACCGTGGCCCTATAAGAAAATTAAAAAAATGCAATATATTAAGTTAAATAATAAGTTAGAAAAAAATTCAAATTACTTGTATTTACCAAAATACCAACATAAGTATATACCTAAATTAAGCTAGTTCAATTTGACTCTAGACTTCTCTTCTAAATTCTCAATTTAGTGGTTCTCTCTTTCTAAACACCTTAAAACTCTCAATTCTCAAGTCTCACCTTTTTCAACTTTATTCTTTGAAAATGTTAGTTTATAATTTAGCTTCTTTATTTAATTAATTTATTTTCAGTTGATAGTCTAAATTACTCTAAGATTTAGGTAATTGATTGTTACGAATGCTACTTATATTCATTTTTCTTCAGTCAATTTTGATTGTAACTAATTGGAAGCTGACCGCTATAAAAAAATATTTATATACCTTTAATAAACAAAAAAAAAGTATTTTTTATTTTTTTTACTTGCTTTTCGAAATATTTATTTTTCATTATATCAATGCTTATTTAAACTAGAGGTTTCTATTATTTTTCCTTTTTCAAAAAAAATAAATTACGTGGCTCCTGAAGCCAACGTTGGCATGTTCCACCGCTATAGATTGATCATGGAGATCCTAAATTTTGACGGTCAACAAGGCTGGGAAAACTGTGACACTAAAAATTTCATCTACAAGACGAGAGCTAAGCAAAACGTCGTCGTGTTAAACGTCAAATTTGATATGAACAGAACACACTATTCTCTCTATTATTAAGCTGAGAAAGTGTCTCGTGGCCTAGTTGTAGTTTGAACATTATTTACCTTGTAAATGGGAGAAGCTCCTTTATAAAATATAAAGGGTTAATTTTTCTCTTGTTTATCCCATTAGATTAATTTCTTTTTTTTTATTATTATTACTTCTGAGATATAATTATTACTCTAGTACATGATTTTTATTGAATTTAATGTTGCTCAAAAGAATAAAACCTAATCTTTTTATAAGGGTCTTGTAAACACATAGCGTTGAACAATAAATTAATAGTTGTGAAGTAAGAGAAACGAAAACAAAAATATAGATAAAATAATAGATCTTGACCGTTAGACTCTTCACAAAGTCATCTTAACATTGAGTCTTAATTCATTGACTTAAAATATAAAATGAGATGGTGAATTAAGTTAAAATTGATAATTAATTGTATTGAGCCAAAGAAACTTGAACATCATTTAAATTGATAGTTAATTGTTTGTTTAGGATATAAAACGAAGTTTTAAATCTTTATTATATATATATATATATATATATAATTTCATTGGAGTAATCAATCTCCATAGAAAACCTTGGTTCCACAAATTATTATAGTTTAGCCCAAAAAAAAAAAACAATGAAATGTCCAACAAGTTTTATTTGCCAAACACAGACTAGGTAGTGAAGCTTGGAGTAGCTAGTTAAGTTACAGTACTAGGTAGTGAAGCTTGGAGTTTAGGTGCTTTCAAAACAAGCCGATCTAGGGTTTTGGAAAAATCACATATAGGTCCTTCCGATCATTAGATGTATTTTATTTAGTACTTTTTATTTTGTCTAGATCTCAACCTCAAATCATTTTTCTCTAGTTTAGCCTCTCACTTTTTAAACTCCAATTTTAAGGACGAAAAAAAAATTAAAAATGCAGTATAAATGCTTGATTATTTTTTTTTTTGGTACTCGAGATGAAAATTTTATATTTAGCAATATAATTATCTTAAGTTCAATTTGTAAAAAACTATGTATAATGATTTAATTTAAACTTTTAATTTTCTCAATTAAGTGTTTAATTAATTGCGAGCTAGGACAAACGTTTAACCCAGAAATAAGGCAAGATTGATAAAAGTACATACTATAATTTATAAAAATACTTAAAAGTACATTTCTCTTAACTTGGCGCTTAGTCGAGATCATTTGTTGAAAAAAAAAATAGTTTATCTAAAAAATAATTAAATGCGACGGCGTTCGAGACTGGAAAAAGAAAAATAAAAAATTAAGTTTGAACCATTTATTTTTATCATTACCTCACATAACTAGAATAATAAAAACTAAGAAGGATAGTAGAGGAAGAATGAGGAGGATCCAAATCCATAATCTAAATCTAATTAATTAGTTATCCTCACTAATATCATTTAGAAATTTCAGTCTAATCTTGTTGAGCTTGGCTACGGCATCTTTCATACATATCCTTTGGTCGGGTGAATCCATGCTACAATCCAAAGCCAAATACATGATGCTCAGCATACAATCCATTTTGGCTGCAAAAGCTGGCTCTTCTAGCAGCAAATTTTCATCCACAGCGTTTGTCAATCCATGAGGCAATGACTCCCTCACCCAGTTCTTTAAACTCATTTCTCCAGCAAAAAATTCATCTGTGGGTTTCCTTCTTGTGAAAGTTTCCATCAACAAAACACCAAAACTATAGACATCGCATTTGGATGAAACAATTCCCTCTGATCCGTATTCTGCAAATTTAAAAATTTTCAATTTATTACACGTTATTAATTATGACTTAAATGACTAATAAATTACTAGTCTTAATTTTATTAAAAAAAATATTATAATATATTCTTGAAAGATTACCTGGTGCCATGTACCCAACGGTGGCCATTGTCATGGTTCGTGTCTCAAAATTTTCTCCATCACCTAAGAGTTTGGAAATGCCAAAATCACTCACATGTGCCACCATATTTTCATCCAAGAGAATATTACTGGGCTTCAAATCACAGTGAACCACAGATGGGGAATAACCGTGATGGAGATATTCGAGAGCAGATCCCACATCTATCATCACATTCAACCTCTCTTGGATATCTAGAAAATAGTTATGAGAATACAACCACTTCTCAAGACTACCATTGGGCATGAACTCGAGTACCAGAGCCTTAAAATCAACATTACTGCAGCTACTGAGAATCTTTACAAGGTTTCGGTGGCGAATGCTTCTCAATACTTCACATTCAGAGTCAAAACTTCGAAATGCTCTCTCCAACTGTAAGTTGAAAATCTTTATAGCAACCTCAGCCCCATCCGAGAGTATCCCTTTATACACTGAGCCAAAGCTACCTTTACCAAGCAAGTTGCATTCATCAAATCCATTTGTTGCTCGTTGAATTTCTAGATACGAAATTCTTCTCCACGTTGCCAGAGGTGAAAAATCTTCTTGATGAGCAGAATTCATTGAAGCCTTATTGCGACGTCTCATGAAGACAACAACAGTCATTATCAACAAAATGGACACGATTGGAGGTAAGACATATTTGAGGAAAAGTGTAACGATGGCTTTCTTGGATCGTCTTACGGTGCCATCATCCTTGCAGGGTGGGACTTGTAGTCTTGGTGAACCACAAAGTGCATAATTCCACATAAACGATTGAGCTGAGAAGTTTCTAAAAGGCCCATTTTCAGGAATTTTCCCTTCCAGTATATTGTGAGACACATTTAAATGTTTGAGATATAAAAGTTTCTCCAGTGACTTAGGAATCTCACCAGAAAGATTGTTACTAGAGAGATCTAAGATTTCCAAGCTTGTGAGATTGCCAAATGACTCGGGGATATGACCTTGAAGTAGATTACCAGCTAATGATAGATTAAGAAGCTCTTGAAGGCCGCCAATGGCTGTTGGAATATCACCCGATAATTGATTCCTTGATAAATCTAAAAGTATCAAGGCCTTCAAGCTCTTCATACTTGAAGGGAGAGAACCAGTTAATGAATTTGATGACAAATCTATTTGTAAGATGCCTTCGAGAGTCCACAAGGAAGATGGTATAATAGAGGTGAGATTATTTGAGCCTAAGAGAAGAGATCTTAGAGATGTCAAACTTGCCAAGCATGGGGGTATAGATCCAGTGAGCTTATTTTCATATAACCACAATGAATTCAACCCCTTTAAGTAGCAAAGCTCATATGGAATGGGTCCTTGCAAATTATTCTGATGAAGACTTAGACTTTGGAGCTTCTCTAGTCTTCCTAAACTTGTTGGAATTGTTCCATTCAACTCATTGTTTTGGAGGCTTAATGTTATCAAGCCATGCAAATTACCAATTTCTTCAGGAATGTTGCCCTTGAGCTGGCAATCGTATGCGAATAACTGCTCAAGAGATGAAGAGAAATTCCCAACTAATGGTGGAAGGATGCCACCAAATGGATTAAGTGCTAAAACGACTCGTTTTATATCTCTGCAATTTGTCAAAGAAGAGAGAAAACTCCAATCTTCTTCGGTAGATGATGACGTTCCCGGGATGGTCAAGTTGTTTCCCATAATGGTAAACCTCGCCAGGTGTCTCAATTTTCCAAATGTGTTTGGAATGTGGCCAGAGAAATAGTTGAAGCTCAAGTCTAGGGCATAGAGTCTAGAAGCATTGGTGATGGAATTAGGAATTGTTCCAATAAGTCTATTTTCGGACAAGTCAATAATCTCCATGTTCTGAAGCGAGTTTCCAGCAGTTGATGGCAGGTGGCCTGAGAGTTCATTTGCAGCTAGGGTAATAAGATTTACGGTGGACAAGTTGAAAATGGCGGAGGGAATATGACCAGTTAATTTGTTGTGAAAAAGAAGAAGATTTTGCAGATTTTGTAGATTGCCAATCTCGTCTGGAATTTCACCTGCCAGAATATCAACATTGAGGAGTTATATAAATTTTGAGCTTTTCAATTCTACAATAACAGATGTGCTTATTAATATCAACAAAGATATTGATGAGTAATATTTATTTATTGTTAGGTGTGAAACAATAAATATAAAAGTTAATTACAGAATAATTTTAAGATCGGTGAAGCTGCATTCCTTAAAATTAAATTCCATATACTGGTTCATAAAAACAGTGGCGAATCTAGAAAAATAATTTATCGGGGGCTAAATTAGATAATAATAAAATATAAAAAACTAAAATTTTGCATATATAGAATATTTGCTAATACATTTATAATTAGTCTCTATGCATTTTTATATTTTAAAAATGTTATGCAATAGACTCTATCAATATTATTGAATTTATTGTTTCCTATATAAACAACCAAACTATCATTTATCCCATCCTATTCCAAAGATGATTATTCATGAGTCTTATTACTGAAAACATTTGTTCTACTATTATTATATAAATTGGAAGAATTAACCATATTTGTAAGAATAGAAAATATTTTGGTGGTGGGCTATTATTATTTTTAATTAAAATACAGATTTTTATATTTCTTAAAAGTGAAAGTTTAAATTTTATGTTTATATTTTATAGTGACTATTTTAATAAATTTAATAGGGATTAATTAAAAAATTAAAATATTTTCTCTTTTATTTTAATTTTTTTTTTTACCAGTGGGGGTTCAAGCCCCCACTGGTCATGTGCTGCATCCGTCCCTGCATAGGAACTAGACCATATGTATGGCATATTAGTGGAGATATAAATTTTGTATCTTAATATTTGGCTTGATAATTTTGAGAGTTAAAACATGACTAAAACACATAAAAAGCTTGTATATAATTCAAATTTTATTTTATATAAATTAAGATATAACCAATAACAGAACAACTAAAACTCCAACAAAAAATCATTCTTAAAATAAAAGAGCATGCATGAAAATTTGATAACTTGTGTACGAAAAAACAAGAATAAATATACAATAATATTAGAATCCTAATATTTGGCCCTCGAGTATTAAACTAATGTAACAAGTGATCTTTAATTGCTACCTCATACTAAATATTAAGGGAAATTATCATTGCACCACTTTTGTTTTGCTTTATATTAATCCAACCACCACAAAATTGTAACATGTTCTCTGCACCACCTTTCTTTTCACATCTGTATCAACTAGCCACTTTTGCTCTAACACTGTTAAATAATTTAAACAAAATGGTAATTTTACCTCTAAATAAATTAGAAGACCATTTTATTTTATAAAAACTTTTAAAAAATTATAATTATAAAAAAATTGTGAAATTTAATAAAAATCCCCAAAATTATTAAAATTTTAGGATTTACTCTTTTAAGAAATAAATTCAGTTATTTTAATAAAATTTTACAAAATCATAATTTTTTAATAAATAAATTCAGTTATTTTATTAAAATTTTACAAAATTATAAATTTTTAATAAAAATAATTAATAAAATTTTGTAAAATCTAAATTTAGTAAAAATCAATTGAGCACCTCTATTTGGGATTTATTTTTTATTAAACTTAATTAGGGATATTTTTATGATTATAATTTTTTATTTTTCAAAATTTATATAAGATAAAATAGTCTTTTAATTTATTTGAGGATAAATTTATCATTTTATTTAAATTATTTAATGGTGTTAGTGCAAAAGCGGTTAGTTGATACAAATGTGAAAAGAAAGATGGTGCAGAGAACATATTAGAATTTTGTGGTAGTTACATGAATAAAAGACAAAATAAAAATGGTGTAATGATAATTTCCCAAATATTAATAACTAATCTGATGTAATAGAGCCTCATCAGTTGAGACTCAACTTGTGTCATTCATTATGTGGTTGATAATTTTTTCTAATTTCCTAATGAATTGCATATATTATCTCATAATCCGATCGATGAATTCCATATCATTTAGTATGAAATTTTGGGGTTTGTACCACTTTCTAAAAAAAATTAATTTTACCCTAAAGATTTATGATTTTTTTTCCTGTTGAAGTACTTAGAAATTGATGCCACGGGCTAAGCTAAAAAACTGAAATCTCGTTCTTTTGTATCTGCTGTTGGGTGCCGGATTTTTTTTCCTTAAAATTATTTATTCATGTGTAGATTGTAAAAGTAGGAGTACCTGTAAACCGTAAATAAACTTTTTAACCCATACAATTCGAACATGAATAATCAGCTAAAAAATTAAATTATTCTAAAACTGTTCAGCCATTAAGCCCCTACTGCCCAGTCCTTCTCTTTCCTCTGCTACGGATCTCTCTCGAAAGAGCAGGGTCTGATTTTGATTTGTGTAGTTTCTAGCAATAGTTATTGCACCATATTATAAAGTGTATTCTGCAAATTGAAATGGAAGCTTAAAAAAGGCGAGGTGGAAGGCACGTACCTTGGAGGTTGTTATTACCAAGATTTAGATGCAAGAGCTTACTCAAATTTCCAATCTTGGTGGGAATTTTCCCACCAACAATATTGAACCTCATCTCCAACGTCTCCAGCTTTGATAAGTTGTACAGAGAATCCGGGAAGGGACCTCTGAAGCTGTTGTTGCGAAGACTCAACATTCGTAGTTTTTGTAAGCTACCAATCCAGCTTGGAAGGACTCCACTCAATTGGTTGAAGTTGAAATCAATGAATTTGAGCCTTCGTAATTGCCTCAATTCATTAGGCAGATGGCCATGAAAATTGTTACCACTAAAATTAAGAGACACTAGAAATGAAATATTTCCCAAGTGTGCCGAAATGGGGCCTTCGAGACTAGAATCTGAAAGATCCAATTTTGTGACTCTATGATGACGAGTGTCACAAGAAATGCCAACCCAACTGCATACTGGATAAGAAACTGACCAATTGTACGTCAGGATACCTCGAGGATCAATGACTTGCTCTTTGAATGCAAGAAGAGCATGTTGATCCGTCGTTATGTTTTTAACACTACTCGCAGGCACAGCTAAGCTAGACACGATGAAATAGCGTAAGAGCAACATTATTGGTGCAAAATATAATAAGCTCATATCGATCTTCATATATAGATTTAGACAACTTTTAGTGCTAAGCGATTAATAGCAATATAGCATACTGCGCATACAGATACTTATATAGGTAGAGCAAAAAGAAAAATTATGCGGTGTCCACATGTTGCGTGATCTATAAGCTATTGAATCAGACTTCACGGGAAGATCGTTAATTAGTCTTCTGGAAACAATGACAATGTTTTCCCAATCGTAATACTCTCTATGGGGAAAATATTGGGTGGGTTTAGCTTGTCAATTCCTCCGTTTCCATGTGAACATGCAAAAATTGCTATTCTCCTAGAGCTGTTAATTTCTTCTTTTTTTTCCCTTAGTGATGAGGACTTTTTTAACGACGGCATATATAGTAAACCAAGTCGTTATAAAATTATTCCATAAGATCTTTAAGTTAGATCTTTTCTGTCAACAAAGACTTTTAAATTAGATGCATTTAATTATATTTATTATTTAGATGTACCATTCCAATTTGTTGTTTTCAACACTAGTCATGAAAAATGTAAAATATCAATATGTAAATTTTATATGAACCATACTCTTTAAAAACATCTCATCAATTTATAATAAATGATTTGTAAACTGAATCACAAAGTTGTTAATGCTGTCCATAAATAGATAGTTTTTAATCGTTAGTTATTTTTATATAATGGTAGATATTATATGGTGAATGATATAATATAAAATAGTAAAATAGCATGAAAATTGTTAAATCACACACAATAAAAATTAGATAATTTTAAAAGTATTATTGAAATTTGAGAAAAATGATTGATTGTCATTGTCTTTATTAATCAATACAAAGATTGATTGTCAATCAACATAAAGATGGCTTAACTCTTTGTTCTTCAATCAAATTCCTAGATACCATATCTATCATTTCCATTTTTATTCATTCATTAATTATAGGCTTTTTTATTTTTGAAAGAATTCATTCATTGTAGATATTGCGCATTTGTGCTTATTAAAGTGAATTTCATGAGTTTATGTTCTCCGTCAATCGTAAGATAAAAGCATTATATATGAAGATTATTTTGTTTAACTTTTCACTATACAGATAATTTATCAAAATCAACAGTAATGCATTACGAAGTTTATATCAATCAAGCAATGTAATTATAATTTAATGAAGGTTGAATGAATGAGGGAATTAATGAGTTAAAAAAAAGTATATGATCATCAAAGAGGGACATAATAAATAAATCTTACCTTTTAAAACATTGGTATTTCATTTAAAATTTAGCAGTACTTAGGGGCTGTTTTTTTTATTTAATGACTTAATTGACTTAATTTCAATTGGTTAAGTCATTAAGTCCCTTTTTTTCAACTTAATGAAAATTTTCAGTCTTTAAGTCATTAAGTTATTTAGCCAATTTTTTTTTACCTTTTTACTTAAATCTAAATTGTCTAAATGATATCATTAGAAGATATTCTCCTAAATATCCCTATCTAATCAATTAATTTTCATCCTTAACTAAATAAATTTTAATAATTAGCATTATTACCCATTTGTATAACTTGTGATAATATCGTGGTGGACTATATTTTTTTATTTTTTTATTTTCTTCAAATTAATATTATTTATCTTCATAATTTTTTATAAATATTTTTCATAAAAAAAAGTCATGAACTATAATAAAATTGATTAACATATACTAATTTAGAATATAAATGGTTATATTTAATTAACTATGATTTATATTATGATAATATATTATTTTATTTAAATTCTTTGAGATGTTTATTATTTAACAAACGCCATCTTAATTTGAATTTACTTACATATACAACCATTCGGGATCTCATTTTCGTTGATCACAATTCGAGGATGACTTTCATGTCCTTGGACAAATTATTTCTAGACCAAACATTAATTCTTGATATGACTAGAATGGATGGGGACATGACTGAAGAGGACTCCAAGGACCTTGACTTACTAGAAACCATTCATTTCAATTTTCAATTTTCAATTTTCAATTTTCAATTTTCTTCACGTCCTCGCAAAATTCCTACAGTAAGAGAGAGTGTTAGACCAGTCACCAATGAACCATACTCTAATTCTATTTAGAATTGAGGTGATACAACTTTTAAGTTGTAGCTGATATAGAAATTACTAAATCTTTTAGGTTATTTTTGAAAATAAAACAAAATTATTTATTTTTGAATTCATGTTACTATCAAAGATTTTTTCTTATAAAGTTAACCCTAAAACCGCATGGGAAAACTCTATGTGAATACTTTTTAGTGAATTTATTTAAGGGTTTCAGAGTTCAACAAACTCTATTAGCTGAAGTTCTTCTTGTACGAATAACTTTCTTTTTAAAGTATGGAATAATCTACTTAAAGTATTATTTGCATGAATTACGTTCATGCAAATAATACTTATCAAAAATTATTTGCATGAATTTTACCACATATGAAAATAATACTTGAATATATATGGTATACATATATTCAATCTCTAAAAATCTTGGGTAGCTCTTGTACTTGACTACACTAGTATATTTTTTTTAGTAACATTGTGCGCTCACCTACTCACGACTCAATCTCCGCATAATGTTGCAAATCAACCATATTTGCAATCTCTTGATTAAGGCCATTCAAGAATCGTGCCATCATAGCTTCTCTATCTTCCTCGATATTTACTCTAATCATGACAATCTCCATTTCTTTGTAATAATCCTTCATACTTTGGCTAACCTTTGCAAGACTTTGTAATTTTTGGTACAAATCTGGATAGTAGTGGTTAGGTGAGGTACAGAACGCTTTCTCATCAACGATTTCATTTTATCTTATGTCTCAATTGGACTTTTCCTATTCTGTCTCCTGTATATAACAAGCTTATCCCACCAAGTAATAGCATAGTCAGAAAACTCAATCACAGTCAATTTTACCTTTTTTACCTCTAAAAAATTATGGCAATCAAATATAAATTCTATTTTCTTCTCTCATTCAAGGTATGCTTCCAAATCATATTTACCTTGAAAAGATGAAATCTTCATCTTTATGTCACTTAATCTATCAGTGGGTAGCTATAGGAGAGAAGGTAGGAGAGCTAAGCATAGAGATGATGGATTGAGTGGCATAAAGATGAAGATTCCATGTTTTCAAGGAAAATCCGACCCAGAAGCATACCTTAAATGGGAGAAAAAAATGGAGTTCATATTTGACTGCCACAATTATTCAGAGGAAAACAAGTAAAATTAGTTGTGATTGAGTTTTCTGACTATGCTATTACTTGGTGGCATCAACTTATTATAAGCAGGAGGCGAAATAGGGAACGTCCAACTGAGACATGGGATGAAATGAAATCATTGATGAGAAGGCGTTTTGTACCTAACCACTATTATCGAGACTTGTACCAAAAATTATAACGTCTTACATAGGGTAGCTGAAACGTTGAGGATTATTATAAAGAAATGGAGATTGTCATGATTAGAACAAATGTGGAGGAGGATAGAGAAGTTACCATGGCACGATTCTTAAATGGACTTAATCGGGAAATTGCATATAAGGTTGGGTTGCAACATTATATGGAGATTGAGGAAATGGTCCACAAGATCATCAAGATTGAGCAGCAACTCAAGAGGAGGGGTAACACTCGTGCAGCCTCAAGCTCGAGTTCCACTCCTTGGAAGCCGAGCTATGCGAAACGAGACGAGAGGCCACAAGCGTCTACTACACCTAAGCTAAGATTTGAGCCCTCCAAGCACAATACACAAGGTAACACTGTGACTCCTACTATTAGGAATCGTGACATTAAGTGTTTTAAATGTCAAGGGAGGGGGCATATCACAAGTGAATGTGTGAATAAAAGAGTTATGGTATTGCGGGACAACGGTGAGATTGTAACTGAAGATGAGACGGAAGATAATGAGATAACACTATTAGAGGATGTCGAAGATGAAGAGTATATAGCCCTTGGGGAATTGACTTTAGTAGCGAGGAGAGTTTTAAGTGTGCAAGTAAAGGAAGACGAAGCAGTGCAACAGGAAAACATTTTCCATACGAGATGCTATGTTCAAGACAAAATATGTAGTATGATTATTGATGGAGAAAGTTCTACTAATGTTGCTAGCACTATCATGGTAGAAAAGTTAGGGCTTCTGACACTTAAACACCCAAGACCATACAAACTACAGTGGTTAAATAACAGTGGAGAGGTGAAAATGAACAAGCAGGTAGTAGTGACTTTTCGGATTGGCAAGTATGAAGATAGGGTGCTTTGTCATGTAGTGCCAATGCAGGTTGAACACTTGTTACTTAGGCGGCCTTGGTAATTCAACAGACGTGTGAAACATGATGGCTTCACCAACAAATATTCATTTGTATTTAATCAACGCAACATCACTCTTGTTCCATTGAAACCAAAGTAGGTTTATGGAGATCAAGTGAGCCTACAGAGAGAGAGTGAGGAAAAGAAAAAGAGAGAAAAAGATAGTGAAATTCAAAAAGAGGCCGAGGAAAATGTGAGAGAAAAACTAAAGAAAAATATGGCAATTGAGCGAAAATTAGATGGAAAACAAAAGAATTTCTACATGAGAGCGAGTGAGATAAAAAAAGCATTGAGCCTGATCTAAACGAACTTTTAGAGAATCCTTATATACTCACAATACTAATTTTTGTTGAAGTTGTATAATTCTATGATTTAACAACTTTACTCATCTATTCTATTTCTAAAGATGAATGGTTTAACAACTTTCTTTTTCTCAGCATCGGTTGCTTGTGATCTAGAATCTTCTCAACTGCCATCTTCACTATCTTCATTCGGTTGTGCCTTCAAGCGACCTAAATTACTTAGTAGGGGCTGATATACTCTGAGTCATTTGCTTTTGAGTGACTAAGAATTGTCATTGTTTGTCTATAGTCAGTAGTTAGCCCCAAATGAAGAGAATATTGATTTTTGTAAAATTTTGTACACCGTGGCTTAACATACTTCGCTGACATGAAGAATTTACCAGAAAAATGAAAAAAAAAAAAAGAAGAAAACCATGAGAATTATGTATAGAAAAGTAATGAAGCGTTTGTGCTCTTTGTTGTGATATTCCTGTGGGATGGAAATTTCATTGCCATTAATGAAGCCCCAGTTACTCAGGGGATGTTACCTGTGTTGTGCGCGGAATGCGGAATCAAGCGCACCGAATAATCACAGAAAAATAAAAGACACAAAATTTATGTGGTTCGGCAATATGCCTACGTCCACGGGAGCAAGAGAAAAATAATTGTATTATTAACAATTATTTGAGTACAAATTTGAGTAAAGAAATCTCACTTTCCCAGAACCCAAATACACCCAGTACTCTCACACACACTCTCCAATTGCTCACTCTCAAAAGCTTAGAAACTTATAAGCTTCACAAATTTGGGATGATCTCAAATGAATGAAATCCTTAGCTATTTATAGGAGAAGTGAATTACTATGCTAAGAATAAAATAATTAAAAATATAATTTTTAATTATTATTATTTTTCCAAATTCATCTCCTTTGTCCATTCTTCATTTTCGGCTCCCACATTTGTGTTCAAATTCAAAGTTGGCCGGTGCCAACTTTTCCAATTTCATCACGTTTGGCATGCTAGCAAATTTGGCCAATTTTGACTTGCTGACTTTTTCAACAACCTGATAGGGTGCTCGGTTGAATCTTTTACGTGAAATGCACAAACAATTCTGCTCGTAACTTTCTGCATTATGTGGCATGATCGACAATTCTGCTGGTATGTTACTTTCTTCATTCATTTCTCTGCAATGAAGTGACTGAATATATACACATACATTGATGTGAGTGTCATCGACGTAAGTTACAATCAACAATATCAGCTGTGGAACCTCACTAATACAAAAGATTGACATTGGATAATTGCATTCAACTTTCTTGGAGATTATGTTGTTTCTACTTCTATAGCAAGTACAGCTTGAATCCTGACCTAAGCATCTTTACTCGTTTAAATATCATGGACTTTGCCATTCAGGCCAATGGGTAGGTGGTAAATTACTTTTACCCTATCACGGAGGTAAGAGTTTGACTTCTTATAAAGGACTCAGAATTTCCTCTCTAAATCTTTTAATTACTTGTGGCAAATCATAGATAGAAGTGAGACATTCAAACTATGCTCGATAGACTACCAAATTATGTTATAATTGTATAAATTTAGACTCTTAATTCCTCCATCTATATATATATATATATATATAAAGGAATTTGAGTAATGGCAGGTAGATTTCCCAGGTTATGCAATAATTTCTTTGATTTACTCTCCTAATGATGTCATTTGGAAGGAAGACAGACCAAGAGAGATTGAGGGAAAGCTAACATTACAAGGTAAAACATGACCAAGTAAATCTACGATAATGTCTTTCTTCGTTACAATTACATTTAAACAAGTCTTGTTGGAGCATGCATTGGCTCTGAGAAAGAGCTGGGGACGGCAGTCCATAATAAGCAGTATTTAATGTTTTAGCTGCTCCTAGCTAAAACATTAAATACTGTTTATTATGGGCCAAATGGCATTCTATGCTCCAGCTAAAACATTTAATACTGCTTATTATGGGCTAAATGACATTCCTATATATATATATATATGGAGAGACAAAATAAAAAATCTATAAATTTAAAAGACCCATAGGTGCAGATAAAACACTAGGGACATCAATCACAGCAGACAATTACTCAAGTTTATCTAAAACACAATTGAGTTCATAAATGGGGTGCAAAGCTTTCAGTGCATGTATTCAACAATTCTTTAAATGAATTGGTGAGGTTTTTAATTAACTCAGATTCTTTGCTAATGGCTACAACGTTCAAGTCTTAATGATGAGCGTTGATATTTCAATTCAGATTCTATAATAAACATGTGACTGCAATTTGAGAGGACTTGTTGCCAAGTGCCAACAGATCATGCCATTATACCCCATCAAAATAAACTAGCGAGCCACATTGATACAACCTTCCACGTTCAGTCGGATCAACCGGAATGTTTACAAGAAGGGCAGCCTATCAACGAGTCCAATTATGAACAGTCCATGAAGGAAGCCACATCACAGGTTGAGGAAGAATCAGCTCGCAAGGAATGGTACACAAGCACACGAGTTAAAAGAGCCCCTGGGTGGTTTAATGATTATGTCTTGTAGTGAAATTGCTAGTGCCTTATAATTGCTGGTTTGTTTTTGCTGTCATATTTTTCTGTTAGAAGTTGCTGAGCTGTATTATTCTTTTTTTTTTAATGTCTAAGGACGGAGGAATATATGTAGAGCACAACGAATTCATGTGGGGTATCTAGAATGAAATATTTCTTTCTAATTCTCTCGACTCTTCTCCCGTTCTCAACCTCTATTTCCACTCTTGATATTCATCTCTGATTTTCTTTTATTTGGAGTCAGCACTCACTCGAAGAGTGCAAGCTTAATCGATACATCCTTGGTTGCAGAGTGGTGTATCACACATTCATCAAAATAAACCTAATTATCAACATGGATTTATATTTTGTCTTGATTTGGTCTAAAAGGCCATCTAGAATTTGCCGGCAATGTGATGCCCAGTGGCATCTTGAGAGAAAATGCTCGAAACTTTCAAAGCATTTATTGATTATCATATTCGGCTGTGTAGCCTGCAGCGCATTATACCGATTCGTTAATATTATAATCTTCCAATCAAATAGAGACAATGAACACATTCTGGTAAGCCTGCTTATGGCATTTTACAACAGCTGTAGCAAAAAATTTTAATTTAAATCCAAGACGAGATTACTAAGAATAGAAAAAGAAATAGACAATGCAATACAAAGATATTGATATAACCAAGGCCAATGTTTGTTTACTTTGGCTTTCTATAGGAATGAAGTTAAGCAAGGGTGACGGCTAAACCATCACTTCCCTCATCGTAATTGTAGATACATAACACATTTAGAGCTGGACAATGTACAAATCCAACCTGAATCTTAACAGGCTATTATAGTCATTTCCAATGGAGTTTCGCAAGAAGAGTTAAACAAATCCAACATGTCATCTACCTTCATTGAAACCATCTACAAACAACACCCATATGCAGTACAGGAGAATTTACTTCAATTGCCTAAGAGTAGTAATGAAACAATAGAGTTTCCTTCGCTCCTCATTGCAGCTTTCTCTAAGCCTCTTTTGTTATAATTGACATTAGTGCAACCATGTCCTTTTACTTGCCTTACCTTTTTGCTGTCATATGTTCTTCCTCACTCTTTTCTCAATAAAATTCTTCACAGAACGTTGATATTCACTCTGGCCAACAAGCGCAGCATCACCACCACCCCTGTCACCACTAACAAGAAGTCAAGTGAAATTCATCAACTTGCCAAAATAATTCATGTCAGATATTCGAGCAGCATCATATTCCAGTGAATCAGATGATAGTTTCTGAAGCATTCTTGGAGTAGAAAATTGTTTAGATTGAAATAAAATTGAAGACCTTTCCTAGCTTCCTTTCCAATGATTTAAATTTGCTCTTGGTTGATGTTACAGAGAAGGAATGATTTTAAACTCCCAGGTCCCAAGGCAGAATTTCCGACACAGATTTATCATATCACCAGCTCTTCAATGTTAAGAGCCAAAGTATAATTTCTCGATCATTAAAAAAGCCAAACTATAACCCGAGACTACTAGCAGATACATATAATAAATTAATTATTCATTTTCTATGATTAGGAAAATTGTCGTAACAAAATCAAAACGGTCTAAGTGCCTGTTTGGTATGACTTATTTAATAGGTGTAAGTGCTTATTTATTCGCATAAGCTCTTATCATAATTTTGTTGTTGTTTGGTTGTTTTTTTAGTAGAGTTTTTTTATATATTAAATAAGTTATTTTGCCTCTAATAGGAAAAACTCAAATTTTGAGCTTTTGCGAGTAGAGATTGAATTTTTTTAAAATATTAAAATATTCAAAATATCGTCTACTTATTGGACAATCTTTTTTCATTCTTTCTATAACATAACATAACAAAACTTGCATATTAAAATAATTTCATAAATTTTTAATAAAAGCTCTTATTGACAATTAAACGATTAAAATTTCTTAAATTAAAGCTCTTCTGTCAAAATCTTTACTTAAATAAGCTTTACTTGAAAAATTGTACCAAAAGAAGTTATTTTAATATATAAAAAAACTTATAAAAATTGTACCCGGACTCTGGGTTATCGCAATGATTTAGGCCCAACTCAATCCAGATCAGCTACCTGTAACCGCGACGACTTGTAGCACAAGCCGCAATGCAGTGATTACGAAGGGAATAGGATCTACAGTTTCAGACAAACGTGTATTGCTAACTGCATTGTTCATCTGCTATAAGCTATTAAATAAATAATCTTAGAGCTGTTATAAAATATAATAGTAGTTAGTTTTCCATCCCAGGAGATGTCTGAACCTTTTTCAGTCTTGGATAAAAGAATTAGATTTACCCGACTAATATTGTTTTATTTGAGAAAGGGGAGAGAAGAAACCAGAAGTAGTTGCATCGTGGGCGGCTTGACTCTTGAGCGAGCTGCGAGCTTCACCTGGACCAAAGTGAAAGTCGAGTCAACGATTGGGTAATACCCAAAAAAGGTCATTTCCTTACTCAATAATTTCCAGGAACGCGTTCAAAACTTAAAACAAGAAACATTCTATCTCCTCCACGACTTAAAGATAAAAAAGACAATAATAATAAATCAAGCAAAGCTTCTAAACCGGGAAATTTTCTCAACAAGTAGTATAACAGTTGTAGAAACGATGGCAAGTGAAGGACTTGGAGAGGTGATAAGCATGAAAGAAGAGGTGATCAAGAAAGCATGCTCGATAGCCATGAAGGCACACAAGTTTCCGGAGAAGCAGCTGTATCTCCTGGAAAAGAATCGGGGCTCATCAGATGTCATTTTCGGCTTTCCAGGTTCTTGGTCTATCAGTGATTGGTTTAGTCGAAGCCCTTTTGGCGAAAAAAAGATCGATCCACATCCACCTCAGTTAGCTTCTCTTCGAAGTATAGGCAATGATCAAGTTGCAACTGTCAATGAAGCTTTTCTTACTAGATTTCAAGCAATTCTGCCTCAGCTACAAAACGAGGTGTGTGATCTCTTTATTAATTAATTTTTTTTAATTTTTGTTTTTTGGCCCCTGAAAAATCAAAATGCAACATGTACTGCTAGTTAGTAAGTATTGGTGTTGCTTCCTCTTTGGCAATCATCAAGACTCCAAAATAGCTGATCGTGATAATAAATAAACTATACAATTGAATTCGAATGAAACAATAGAAATGAAGCAAACTAATGACAAACTGGAATACAAATATATATATAAAATACTGGGTAGTTACTTCGAATCATTCTCAGGTGGGGAAAGCTGTGGCAGAGAGAAAGCAAATAGTGTTTACAGGGCATTCCTCAGCTGGTCCAATTGCCGTTTTAATGACAGTTTGGTTCCTGGAAAATTTGGAAAAATTCATAAAGTCAGACCCCAGCACCAGCCGAATGCCACCTATATGCGTCACTTTTGGATCACCTCTTGTTGGTGATTTCATATTTAACCATGCTTTGAGGCGAGAAAGTTGGTCTCACTACTTCATTCATTTCGTAATGAGGTATGACATCGTCCCTCGGGTTTTGCTAGCTCCTCTCTCTTCCCTTGAGCCAGAACTGAAAATTATCCTCCATTTCTTGAACCCAAAACATACAACTCCCATGCCAGAACCAACTGAGGAAGCTTCAGCTCTCTATGTGACGGTGATGAGGAATGCATCATCTGTGGCAAGCCATGCGGCCTGTCATCTCATGGGAAACACAAACAAGTTGTCTGATACTTTGTTGAGTTTCATTGAGCTGAGCCCCTATCGACCCTTTGGAACTTATGTCTTCTGCACAGGAGATAGGGAACTGGTAGTAGTGAAAAACCCTGATACCGTTCTGCAGATATTGTTCTATTCTTCTCAGTTGAGCTCTGAAGTAGAAGGTCCAGAGATCGCTCTCAGAAGCGTCAAGGACCACCTTAATTACCAAAGCGAACTGCAGAACTTAGAGACAAAAGGTGTCGCCCATTTAGACAATTTGCAAGGGCTTCCATTGTCTTCCAATGTTGGTGCCGCTGGCCTTGGCCTGGTCCTGAATAACCTTGGCTTGGTAAGTCCGTTTCAAGATAGTTTCAAAATTAGTCTTTCAGTTTTAAAAGTTCCCCTATCAGTTTTTTTTTTTTTTTTGCCCCCTTGGACTGACATTTTGAATCTTCGGTTTCCAGAGCACCAGAGCCAGACTCTGCCTTTGTGCTGCTGGAGAATTAGAGGAGCAAAAATGGAGAAACCAGGAAAAGATTAATAAAAAGAAGATAGATATAGAGAGAGGACTACTAGCACTTGAAGGGTACAAAACCAGGTGCGAGGCTGGCAGAGTCAGCTATTATGATGCATTCAAGCTTTCAAAGGACACTGATGATTTCAATGCAAATGTTAAGAGGATTGAGTTGGCTGGTATGTTTGATGAGATTAAGGAAATGTTGAAAAGGTATGAACTTCCTGATGAGTTTGAAGGCCATAGAGAGTGGATAGACATCGGAACAAGGTACCGCCGCATTGCTGAACCTCTAGATATTGCTAATTACTATCGACACCTAAAAAATGAAGACACAGGTCCCTATCTGATAAAGGGCAGACCAAAACGATACAGATACACTCAGAGGTGGCTCGAGTATGCCCTGAAGATATCGGCAGGATCCAGCGGGGAATCATGTTTCTGGGCAGAGGTTGAGGAACTCTGCCTCAGAACTATTAATATGGGGCTGTCTGAAGATGTCAAAGCACATATACTGTCCCTGGAGAAGCAGGTAGATAAATGGGTTCAGGATAGGGAGTTAGGTGATGATTTATTCTTTGAGGATTCGACCTTCGTCAAGTGGTGGAAAACACTCCCTCAGCTACATAGATCAGGATCATGCATTGCAAAATTCATCAATAACTAACAAAATAAATCTTAAAGCTATCACCACTTGCTTCTAGAAGTGCAACTATCAACCGTTGGTCCCCGCCCTGGCCGTGGAAGTTGTGTAATTAGTTAGCCTAATATCATTAGTTTCTATTTGTAACGTGTGCTTCAATTATAACTCAAGAGTGGAGACTCATTTCGTATTACGACCAAATAAGTCATTAGTGGATTTTTGCCAAATGTTATTAACCAGTAGCAGCATTATTGTTGAAATTATACTGGCTGTCCACTGGTAATGCATCCGTTTCGGGATGCCACTCCGCTACTGTTTGTTCAAGAATTCTGTCATCCTGATACAAAAACAAGGAAAGAAGAATAAGGGCTCTCAAGACGCAAGCCATTCTCAACGTGCTAAGATACAATGTATCGAATAAAATCATCACTGTGCAGTTATACAGATTCAAGTACAAACAGAAACGTCCACAGGAAATAAAATCAGCAATTATAGAAGAAAATCAAAATAACTGGCCTAGCCTCCAATGACATTAGGAAGCATATCACACTATATGTTACAGTCCATTAGCTTTATCCAACAGAAGTTACAGGGTTTTTAGGTCAACATGTATATACATCTCCTCGCAAATCTTTATGGTTGAAGTATAACACAGCAGCAAGTCTCCTCTGAAGCTGTTATAACGAAGACTCAACATTCGTAGTTTCGGTAAGCTACCCATCCAGGATGGAAGGACTCCACTCAATTGGTTGAAATTGAAATCAATGAATTTGAGCCTTCGTAATTGCCTCAATTCATTAGGCAGATGGCCATGAAAATTGTTACCACTAAAACTAAGAGACACTAGAAATGAAATATTTCCCAAGTGTGCCGAATTGGGGCCTTCGAGACTAGAATCTGAAAGATCCAATTTTGTGACTCTATGATGACGAGTGTCACAAGAAATGCCGACCCAGCTGCATACTGGATAAGAAACTGACCAATTGCACGTCAGGATACCTCGAGGATCAATGACTTGCTCTTTGAATGCAAGAAGAGCATGTTGATCCGTCGTTATGTTTTTAACACTACTCGCAGGCAAAGCGAAGCTAGACACGATGAAATAGCGTAAGAGCAAGATTATTGGTGCAAAATATAATAAGCTCATATCGATCTTCATATATAGATTTAGACAACTTTTAGTGCCAAGCGAGTAATAGCAATATAGCATACTGTAGATAGGGATAATAACTGGATCGCTCCATATTGGATATCCACAATATCCATCCAAAAATTTTTGAATCTTGAAATGGATATTTTAAAATTATATTCAGATGGATATAGATGGATATGGATAATTATTTTTATCCAATGGATATATGTTTAACCCAACACAAGTTTAAAGAATTTTAATTTTATAAAATTAAAAATATAAATATAATAAACAAACAATTGTAAAAATATTATAGTAACTCGTGAAAAATTTAAATTCCTCTTATATTAAAAACTAAAATTTTTAAAATTATCCCTTAATTTTTTTAACTTATTTAATACTATTAATAATTGTTATTTTATTTTATTTTATTAATTTATAAATAGACCTCCACCGGAAAGTCGTCGGACCACCACCAGATCTCACCGGACCACCATCGGCTTCGCCGGAATGTCGCCGGACCTTGCCGGAAAGTTGCCGGACCACCGGCGGATCTCGCCGGAATGTCGTCGGACCATCGTCGGCTTCGCCGGAAGGTCGCCGGAATTCATCGGAAAGTTGCCGAACCGCCGCCACCGACCACCAGACCGCCATTTTATTTTATTATATATATATATATATATATATATTAATATAAATAATTTAATAACCAAATTTAATATTGAAATTTTAACTATTTTATATTTTATTTTTATATAATAAAAATAAAATATCTATGGATCTCCATAATTTTATGAATAATATTCATATCCATGTCCACTATTAAATACTGGAAATGAATATGGATATATCCATTATGAATAATTATGAATTTGTTTTTGGATAGATATCATCCATTCATAATTAGATATTTGCCATGCGGATACAGATACTTATAGAGGTAGAGCAAAAAGAAAATTATACGGTGTTCACATGTTGCGTGATCTACGAGCTATTGAATCAGACTTTACGTGAAGATCGTTGATTGGTCTTCTGGAAAAACTAAACTAGTATGAAACAATGACAATGTTTTCCCAATTGTCATATTCTCTCTGGGGAACATGTTGGGGAGGTTTAGAGCGTCAATTGCTCCGTTTCCACGTGAACATGGAAAAATTGCTATTCTCCTAGAGCTGTTAATTTGTTTTTTTGTTCTTAGTGATGAGGACTTTTTTTAACGACGGCATATATAGTAAACAAATTCGTTATAAAATTATTCCATAAGATCTTTAAGTTAGATCTTTTCTGTCAACAAAGACTTAATTTTATATGAACTATACTCTTTAAAAATATCTCATCAACTTATAATAAATGATTTGTAAATTGAATCACAAAGTTGTTAATGCTGTCCATAAATAGATAGTTTTTAATCGTTAGTTATTTTTATATAATGGTAGATAGTATATGGTGAATTATATAATATAAAATAGTAAAATAGCATGAAAATTGTTAAATCACACACAATAAAAATTAGATAATTTTAAAATCATTATTGAGATTTGAGAAAAATGATTGATTTTCTTTGTCTTTATTAATCAGTATATATTTAAATTTAGACATTCAGTTCTATTAAGAATTTAGACTCATTCAAATTTATTCAAATTTTATATGAAAAACCAATCACCATCTTAATTTGAATTTACTTATGCATCCAACCATTCGGGATCTCATTTTCGTTGATCACAATTCGAGGATGACTTTCACGTCCTTCGACAAATTATTTCTAAACCAAACATTGATTCTTGGGAAATATGACTAGAATGGATAGTGTTCCAAGGACCTTGACTTAATTGAAACCATTCATTTCAATTTTCTTCACGTCCTTGCAAAATTCCTACAGTAAGAGAGAGTGTTAGACCAGTCACCTACGAACCATACTCTGGTTTTGTTTGAAATTAAAGTGATATAATTTTTAAACTATAATTGATATAAAAAATTTTTATAATCATGAAACAAAGGTTACTAATATATAATAAATATAATTTTTAAACAATAATTTAAATAAAATTATTAAAAATATGATAAATTATCAATATAACTTTTGTAAAATATAACAATTAGTATTTAATAAACATTTTAGTGCTGTCCAACCTCAACCTCAACCTCAAGTAAGGGCCTTGGTTTAGTCCAAAATTACCTAGAATGTTGGAAAAAAAAAACTAGACTTTAATTCTTAGAATACCCGCTGATTTAAGTTAGATTTTATTAATTCAATAAAAGCTCAAAACTCGTCTGAAACTAGAATTTAATATTTTTCAACTCCAATGCAAAAGCTCAAAACTCGCATGGAGTTTGAATAGGTGATTTCAAACTAGTTATTTATTCAATATCCGTTTAAAAGAAGTGATGCAGGGTGCTAGAGTGGAAAGATTAAAAGGAGTTATTTCTTTTGAAGAGTGATAATTTTAAACGTTTTGTGAAAGAAATGAGAATGGAATTTGAGTTTAATGTTGATATGATTTTTGTGTTGATCTTTTAAAAAATTGTAATTACTAATTATTGGACGAAAAATATTTAACTAAATAAATACAACTAAGATCAGCTCGATCTTAGATCTAAATTCTCGAGAATCTATAATATCATGTTGTCCACGATATTACATATTGCTTTTGTGTTTGGATTCTTAGAAAATGCAATAAAGTGAAAGAATTATGGTCGTAGTTTAAATTCAAAAACTAGCCGTTATACACATTTCGATAGTAAATGGCTTATCGGACTCATAACCGGCGAAATATGGGGGATTATAATTGTTTATTTGTAGAGCCGAAGTTAGCCCAATTCTCATGACCCGGCCCAATCCTGATGTGATTAAAGTCAACAACATATGTTTGATTTTTGGGAGGCACGTTGATGTTTTCACATCGGGTGGATGAAGTGTGCGATAATTCATGTGACCTGAAAACATCTCGATTTATAATTTCTCTATGAATTTATATTGATACTATATTAATTGAATACAAATTATTTATCTCAAATTAAAAAAATATCTATTAGTATTTATAATAAAAAATTCTCAAATACAGACATTTACATTGTAAAATAGATTATCCAAATAAAAAATTTGAGATACAAATTTATATCCTAATATTATGTGACAACCGTATAAATTTATACACATAAATAAGAAATAATAAAATTACAAAATTAACAATCACATAACATTATCAGACTATTATAATCCAAATTTGTAATGCCTATCGTTATTCTTCGGAGATCCTTAATTTTGATGACGAATTGGGTTGGGGCCCTCATTAAGAACGACTCAAACTATGTCTTTACCTATGATTTAGAAAACTATAAGGGTCTCAATGTTATTATACCGTTATTATATAAATCAGTTCATCTTCAAGCTAAGGGGAACGTCGTCGTGTTAAAAACCTTCGAAATTGAAAAGCTCTGTTTGAAGCTAGTGAGCAGAACACCCGCTTTCTCTTCCCTCGTCCGATATTTTCCCGGAAAATCGAAAGCTTTCCAGGAAACCAAACAAAACGTAACTGTTTCGACAAGCATGGAGGAATCAGAATCGAATCGTGTAGCAGAGGAAGTTAACGAGGCAAAAATGAGCAGAAAGGAGAAGAAGAAGATGGCGAAGAAGAAGAGGAGGAAAGACAAGAGGAAAGAAATGGCGGCGAAGGAGAGAGAAGAAGAGGAAGCGAGGTCGAAGGATCCGGAGGAGCGGAGGAAGTTCGAGATGATGATTAAAGAAGAGGAGGAAAAGAGAGAGAGAGCGTTGAAGGAGTTTGAGGAGAGAGAGAGGCTTTGGATTCAAGAGATGGAGTTGAAGAAGAAGAAAGTAGAAGAAGAAGAAGAGAGAAGGAAAGTTATGGAAGATAGAGAAAAAGAAGAGGCAGCCATGAAACAATTACAGGTTTGTTTTATTTTGTTTATTAAAAAGAATTTTGCAGTTTTTGTTTGGGCGGGTGTGTGTGTTTGGTTGCTGGGAAAGTTTGAGGAAATAGGAAATTTAATAGAATTTGTCGCCACTAGAATTGATTTTTACGGAGTTATTTTGTTGTAAAAATGGGAATTAAGTATTTTTGTGAGACTTGTTACCGTTGTGAACTTTTGTTAGGCTCTTTGAAAATGTTGGAATGGGCGAGAATGCAATTCTAGGTTTAATTATCGATGGGTATTCAATATCTTGCAGGTTGAAAAGGAGAATGAATGTGATGAGGATGATGATTGGGAATATGTTGAAGAAGGGCCTGCAGAAATTATATGGCAAGGAAATGAGATTATTATCAGGAAGAAAAAGGTCAGAGTGCCAAAGAAGGATGCGAACCCACTGAATAAAAAAGAGGTAATTTTGACTCTATTGACAGCTATGTTAGGCTTGTTTCTACTTTACTTCAGGATGCCCATTCTCTTCGGTTATGGCAAAAATTAAACTTTCTAAGTTATTATTTGCTTTACAGGATGTTGATAGGCCTACATCAAATCCTCTTCCCCCACAATCAGAAGCCTTTGCTGATCACCAGAATGCACAACAGGCATTGGAGACTGTTGCTCAACAAGTGCCCAATTTTGGAACTGAACAGGCATGCCTTTTCTTTCAATCTGTCTATCTGAAATTTTCAATTTGCAATTACTGTATTATATTTCATTTCTATTATATTTGCCTGTTTGTCATGGTCAATCATGTTTTTAATTATATATGGCAGGATAAAGCTCATTGTCCTTTCCATTTGAAGACTGGAGCTTGTCGGTTTGGTCAGAGATGCAGCAGAGTTCATTTTTACCCTGATAAATCATGCACTCTGCTCATCAAGAATATGTATAATGGTCCCGGCCTTGCTTGGGAGCAAGATGAGGGCCTCGAGGTCTGTAATTGCTGATTCTTGTATCCTGATAAGGACTCTTCCAAACTTCTATACTTTTGTGCAATTTGTTGGATCATTCTATGTACGCATTGTCCTTGCTATATAGAAGATGCTTTTTGTACAGAAAAATATTTTTCCAGTTGATTTACTGTAATGTGTTTATAACTATTCAAGATAGTGTCACTGGTGAGTTCTTTTCAGTTCACATTTTATTTCTTTTCTTTGACTATGTGAAATCAGAGATTTATGTTTTCATAACGATGGAGATTCATGGTGTTGGCCTTGATTGGGTAAGAGTGAAGGCTATGAGCTATTCTGTATCCTACATGCTGCTAATGTGTTTAGCTATTATGAAATTTCTTGTTTATATGTTTGGCTTACTTCTCTTTCTTTCTTTCGTTCTTTCTTTCTTTCTTTCACTAGTCACATAACTGTACAACTCTGTTTGAGTTAAAAATTTCTCCTTAACAACTAGTAGTTTCTTGTGGAATATACTATATATCGTCGATTGTCAGAGCTGGTCATCTAACAATGGTCATTACTTTGGAAGGCTTGGGATTGTTTGCCACAACACCTATTTACTGACACATGCTGTTGGTGCTCTTCATTTACTTTAGAATGTGTCGGGGGAGACAGAAAGCTGGAGAAAAATAAGTTTCTTTGATTGATGAAAATAAAATTAGTTGAACACATGATAAGTTTTATTTCAGTCTATTATACAGATGAGAAAATATTAGCCATTAGGTGAGGATTAAATTGCAGGTTATATATATCTTGTCCCCTAGTTGTGTATTTTGAATAGTGTTAACCATGTAAATGGAGATCATGGTTCATAGTTGTCTCCGTGTTAATCCACTACCCTTTGACCATTATCTGGAAGAACAAAATGCAAATTGAGAAACTAATCAAATTGATAACTATCATAGTGAAGTTTCAAGTTATATGCTAGAGTATTTTTATAAGTTGTTTCACCTCCTGATAAATATCATTTTGTTTTTCCAATGTCAAAATAAAGCATTCCTGACAGACTATACTTTCATGCTTTTCTTTTGATTTTATGCTTCTGATGTTAACATACGCAAAAAAAAATTTTGGTTGATTTGCCTCTTTCTTTTCAGTATACAGATGAAGAAGTTGAACGCTCTTACGAAGAATTTTATGAGGATGTTCATACGGAGTTCCTGAAGTTTGGTGAAATTGTCAATTTCAAGGTTGTTAACTATTTTCTGTAAATGTACTTGCTGTCTTGGAGTTTCTCAAGTTTCTTTATTTCTATTACCCTTTTCTTAGGTTTTTCAAATATCGCAATTTTGAGATTAACAAATATGATAAATATGAAGAAAACTAGCTGTTACCATTTTCTTTGACAATAATGACAGAGCCACAAACAAATTTTTACAGCTTAGTGCATACCAACGGATGTGGTATGAAGAGCTTGGCTGAAAAGTGATAACAGTTATTTTTTTCAATTATGTAGACTTAGGATGATTTTATACAATCAATCTTCTCATGCCACATTAGTTTGTATGCCCTTGTTTGTACAAGATGGCTGTGGTTCTTTTATTACTCTTTCTTTAATCATTCTCTGGCCTCCCAGATTAATTGAAACTCTATGGACATTATTTCGCATTTGTTGTAGACTCGGTATTCTGTAAGATTTAGGCATGGGTTTCTTCCTTTTCTGCTTAATACTAACTAACAAATCTGTGCAGGTGTGTAGAAATGGTTCTTCCCACTTGAGAGGAAATGTCTATGTTCACTATAAGTCGCTGGAATCAGCTGTTCTCGCTTACCGTTCTGTCAATGGTCGTTACTTTGCTGGGAAACAGGTCTTTGTGAAGAATTGTTGGAGCTTACTTTCTACTTTATATTTATTTGTTTTATATAAAGTAACTACTATTTAAAAAATGTTTGGCTCTCAGTGAATAGGCCTTGCCACTTTTCATGTTTCTGATAGAAATTCCAGAATACCGATATCCTGTCATTTTGATCCTCTTTGTCTGCCTGCATTCCTGGTAATTGGTGCCTATTAAAATGGATTGAATTAAAGCTCTTGGCATTGGGTATAAGATTTGGTTTATCCAACAGACTTCAGTTGTAAAGCTTACAGCGTGTCTTCTTGGAGGCCGTGAACATGTTGATAGGATTTGGATAGTCTTAAATACCAGGGCAGCTGTCTTAGCAAAGGGAGATTGAAAAGGCGTGATCTAGGAGAAGCTTCTACTTTCTTAAGTCATTGTTTAAGGGTTGTTTTTGCAGTATTCGTTGGGGTCTAGTTGTTCCGTAATTGTTCCAATTGTCCATTCAGCTTAAATTGTTGTGCATTGTACTAAAATTGCTTTACTTGTTTGATTGGTCTGAAAGTTGAAGAAAATTATTAAAATAATTTCATTTTATTGCTATGAGAACAGTTGTTTCACTATTTATTTACTTTACAGAAGATTCCTGACTAGTTTCCTTTAGACTTGACTCTGGTAAAATTGCAATGGGTTAAGCTGTGAAAAATTATATGCTTAGTGAATGCCAGCACATTCTCCCATCTTTTAACTATCTGTGGACACTGTTGACGTAGTCTAATCTGAAATCTTCCTCCATGCTTAAATTGTAATCAACACATTACTGTTTACTGAATTTTACAGCTTGTCATTTTCTGGATGGTGATGGTTTATTTATCTGTTTGTTTCTTGACAGATCACATGTGAATTTATTAATGTGACTAGATGGAAGATTGCCATATGTGGGGAATATATGAAGTCAAGACTAAAGGTACAGCCATTTGTCTCATTTTTTAGAGTTATAATTGTGCGGCTTATACACTGGCTTTTTTCTTTGCCATTTTGCTTTTGATATGAAATGAGTTTGTTTCTTTTCTTCTTTTCTTTACACTCTTATTATCTTCGTTGGGCATATTTTAACAGACATGCTCTCGTGGAATGGCTTGCAATTTTATCCACTGTTTCCGCAACCCTGGCGGAGACTATGAATGGGCTGATTGGGATAAACCACCTCCGAGATATTGGGTGAAAAAGATGGCTGCTTTATTTGGTTATTCTGATGAATCTGGGACCTGGAATCAAGAACGCTCGGGACAAACGAGGAACAAGATAGATTCAACTAATGCTGACAGGTATGCTTTTATTACTAGTCATAGACACTAAAAACTGTACTTGGTATATATGAACTCTTGTTTATTTAATTCACTTTCCGTTATTTGAATTTTTTATTTTAAACTTCCATGTTTGACCGATGATTTTGAGAGGTTTCTTCATAGTATCGTTCTCTTCATTTGTGTTTTCTTCAAGTCTCCTAACTCGGTTTTCTTAGAAGCAATGAATAATGAAAAGATGCTCTCACAATGCAAGATTTAAAGAAAGTTCTTCTGTTGGTTTTTTGGTCTATTGTTCGAGTTTAAAACCCACTTTCAAAAATGTATGATTAGTATGTGGCATAATGACGATGTTGCAAGCATGGCAAGAAAATAATTAGATTCAACAAGAAGCCTTTGGTGATGTAGCATTGTAATCTTATGTACAAGGGATGATGATCCAAACTATGATCAAATTTCATTATTTAATGTATTTATTGCTGATGTTAGAAATCTTCTGGTTATTTATGGTTTTGTAATTTCTTATGCAGGCATCATTACAGAAGGTCTAGATCAAGGGAGGCTGATCGTGTGAAAAGTGGTTCTGGCAGAAGCCACGATGATGAACGTCAAGTTCATGAAACAACTTGGAGTCGGAGGCGCTCCAATTATCACAGTGAAAGCAGAAGTGATGAGGCTAATTCTGATGGAAGTTGGTCAGATAGGGACAGAGACAAATATAGAGATAAACACCATGGTCATACCATGAAACACATAAAGCATGGGAGCAGTATGTCAGAAAAATCAACTGATTACTTGGACACCAGGGACAGAACAAAAGAAGCTGATTCTGATGGGAATTGGCCTGATGGGGAGAGAGATGCTGAAACTTGCCATGTCGCCATCAGGAAAAGTTCGAGGTACAGGAGCAGAAGGGAAATGCCAAACAATAGTAAGAACAGAACTCATGTAGCTGATAGAGGTCAGCAAGACCGGTGCAGAGATGAAGAAAGGGAATGTCGTCGTCTGAGGAAAAGTTCAAGAGATAGGAGCATGGTTGGATATCCAGATAACCATGGGGACAGCTGTAAAGGGGATGGTGCTGGATCCATCAAGGATTTATCTGATGAAGGCATAATCGCAGACAGACACCTGAGTCATAAAGAGAGAAGCCCATATCACCAGAGAAATGTTTCGAAATACTTAGATGAAGATGGGTCTGGCAAGTATCGGAGTTATTACACTGATTCAGGTGATGATTGGTTAGAGAGGGACAAAGAAAGACACCATGCTCATAAAAGGAGATGCTCGAGACATCGGACTGAAGATTCAGAGTTCTTAGATGATGAAGGGGAACCTATAAACAAGTCAAAAAAGAATCGGCACCATGGGGAATCTGCACGTGATAAATCTGATCCCAGAAGAAACACGACGCACAAGCATTCCAGTAGAAGATCTCATTCAAGGAAAGACAAAAGCAGAGCAGATCATAAGTCTAGTAGTTCAGGTCGATCTGATGAAAGATGTGGAAGCATTGGCGATCAGGATCGTTGGAGACCTATTGATGCTGAGGAAGATGGAAAATCTATAAGACATGTTACTAGCGTTCAGAGTTATGAGTCTGACAGTCCAGGACGTTACAGTGGAGGTAAATCACGGGATTTTGATTCAGAATACTGTGATAGTGAAAAGATCGATGATGATCGCCAAATTGAAAAGCAAAGTCGTACAATAAGCACCACAAGTTGAAAAGCAACTCCAGTTTCGATGATCCTATCTAAAAAGAGAGAAAAAAATAGTTTTGCTGATCAAGACCAATTCGAAGAGCTTGAAAGCAGCTAGAAAGGTGGAAACATTCCAGTTTCCTCATGTTGTAAATGGGTGCCAGTAGCAAGAAAAGGTGATGCTAATGCTTTTGTCCTTGACGTGTTTTTCAGCTTTTACAAAATTATGATATTTTTAGTTGCTTTCAATGAATAATTTTGTGTTTATGATTTTTTAATCCAATCTTATCAAACGATCATATCGCATTTGAAAGATGTAGATACAATTCTCAAATGGTTACTAATACAATACATAGAATGTGTTAACAATTCTTCATGGAAAACGCCGCAAACGAGAGAGGGGCCAGGGATACTGCATTATGTGTCACCCCACTGCGCGCGCGCGCGCGCATACTGCGAACTCATTCTAAAAATAGCAGTAACAAAATTAAAAAATTAGGGGTTTTAAAGTGATTACCATGCCCACGTGGCAACATATGCCACACAATAATTGGCCAACACCACCAAATCAGCAGGTGATGTGGTGGTCTTAGCACCATAGAAGACTTTCTTGACTTTTTTTATTATTATATTAAAAAAAAGGCAGAATGGTGGGTAAAGTCTAAATCAATATTTTGACTCTTATTTTCCATACGATTTGAAAATCACTCAAATTTTGTCCTTGGGCTGTCCTCATCGAGATATACCAATTGCATTTGGTATTATATTTGACTTTTCAGTAAACTTTAAAAATAAAAAGCAGAGCAGATCGTAAGTAAAGTAGTTCAGGTCGATCTGACAAGAGATTTAGAAGCAACGACGAGCAGGATCGTTGGAGGCCTATCTAGGAGACAGTAATGAAAAGATTGATGATGATCGCTGGGAATCAAAAGATCCCTATGATGAACACAAACCATCTCCAAGCTCAATGATCAAGAGCATTTCAAACATCGAGCTTAA
Source organism: Citrus australasica (assembly GCA_029618585.1). Taxonomy (NCBI): domain Eukaryota; kingdom Viridiplantae; phylum Streptophyta; class Magnoliopsida; order Sapindales; family Rutaceae; genus Citrus; species Citrus australasica. The sequence goes on from JARCIV010000005.1 coordinate 1,578,744, forward strand.
AAGCAGCTAGAAATCTGGTAACATTTTAGTTATCCAGTATTGTAAATACGAGTGCTAGTTGAAGCGATCAAGAAGCTTGAAATGTTTTCATCTTCACTTCTTGACAAGTTTATTTATGTCATGAAAATTGTGCAAGCGTCCTTCGCGGTTTCAGAAATCCGACATCCAATTCTAAGCTCACTAGAATAAAACGCTGCATATTACCCACCAAATACTTACGAAGGCAATATAAGGTTAGAGTTCGGATGTATTTTCCGCTGATCCATTCGTATTTACTGTTCAATTCCTTTATTGCTGGGGTTTACCATACAATTCTACAGAAAAGGAATTACTTTTTATTTTTCCATTTGGACAGTTACACCTTTTGCCATTAAACTTTTAATATACCGTAGAATATTGATAGATTAACACTGTATCAATTAGTAATTCCAATTAAATAAAAAAAAATTTCATGCTTGATTTGGCGCCAATGTAGTAAATTAATAATTTACCTAATTTGTAAAATAATAAATTTTAAAAAAAATCAAATTTCCTTGAGGACCTACATACTACATACATTAAAATTAACTATTTGAAACTAAATTTAGATTATATGTTGTGTGGCAGAAGCTAGGGTTTAAATTTTTTCATATTCGATTTTCTGAATCCTTCCATTCAGTTCAATTTGAGAGACTAGAGGTTTTACAAGAGAAATCTTGACAACAATTCTTGCAAATTTGCCTCTTGTCGACGATTCTGTGTTATCGTCAAGTTTGATAACTTCTCCAACTAACTGATCAATTTTGATAAGAGATTTATGGTGATATAAGTGAAGGGCTAATCTTGGTAGGCTAATCCTGGTAGCCTAATCCATACATTGACATATTCAAGATCCGTAACTTTGCTATCGAATTCAGGCGTCCATTACTGCATAGTTAAATAATGGCCTAGAATAATCCATGGACCTCTCGTCAACACATCCAAAGCATCCCCAGCATTACGAAATCGTTCCAATAAATAATTATTTTCCAAGTCAATCACCAAATACCCCATTGAAGGTTTCCACATGCTAGCGAGTCGTGCAGAGAGAGCCTTGTAACCAATGTTCCTTCCCAGCAACTTTACTACTACCGAGTTCTTTCATGGTTGAATTAGTTTCTCTTGTATTCTGGCCGAGAAACGTATTCTGGCCGAGAAACTTATTGATGGCATTACTATTTACTCCCTCATGATTCTCGATCACATCACCTTCCTCAAACTCCCAGTCTTCATCCCTTCCGCCAATCCCATCCTCCCTATCTTGTGAGTCACCCACTAGGGTTTCCTTATAAGTCACCAGCGGCGGGTTATCCTCATCCGTGCCTTCTTCCCCCATCCGAGCTTTTTTTGTTGTGCGCGTTTTCTGCATTGGCGGTGAGAAAATCTTCGCAAAGCTAGGGTTTCTGCCTCCTCCGATGTTTTCGGAGTTTCCCAACGTTCTCGGAGTTTAGCTGTTTTAATACAAATAATTTCTTAATCAAACACATAATATTTTTTTAAAAATTTTAAAATTTTATCTAAAACGGAGCTGCGCACAAAAATGATACATTTATCGAGATTTTCCATCCTTTTGTTCACTTCTCCTCCCTCCCTTTCGTGACGATAAAAGCAGCACCAAGTAATCAAAGCACTGTAATTTAGCGGGAGGAAATTTCAGCAAAAACTTATTAAGTATTATATTCCTTTGATAAGTACTAACGGTGGTAACAATCTATAAATTAAATTAATTTAATTGATAAGAAAATTATTTTTATAAAAATTATTATTTAATAATTACATTTTATTAAGAAGTATTAATTTTGTTTTAAAAACTAAATCATCTCGACACCAAATGAACAGGACGTTCTTGTGAAGTTGAGCTGATGAATTCTTTTTTTTTTTCCTTCAAAATAATAATATTAATAACGAGGGATCCAGCTACAGTGCCACCGTAGTATAGTACCGTACCATTAGTTTTTGTCTTTTGTGCCTGCAGTATTATATAATTTCATTGAACCTCTTTCATTCATTTTTATTTAAATTTTACCTCATAAATATTAAATTAATTTCTATTACATTTATATAAACATTATAGTTAGCACCTTATACTATTTTTTATTTATACATTTTTTTTCTATATTGCACCTTTATCACAATACCCCTCTTTCTATCATAAATACCGGCGAACCCGACCCAAATTTCGTTTTCATTTCCGTCCATACCACCAACCAAGGTTGGTACTGATCGAAAGATTGTGCGACGTCGGTCATCTCCACGCCATCCTTGTCGCAAAAGTAACTGGGTCAACCCGACCTGTGAACCCGAACTAGATTTTGTTTTCGTTTCTAGTTACTCCACCGGCCAAGGTTGGTACCGATCGGAAGTTCGTGAGACGACGGTCATCTTCATGCCATCCTTGTCGCCGTAAAGCATTCGAAAAACTGCCGATCGAAGTTGGTGAGAAGTCACAGAATCCCCGCTTTAATTCGCCGCGGTTTCTCTGATTTCTGGTGACGCCATCACTTGAATTTTGTTCTCCACAATTTTCTCTATCTTTTCTGACCAACCACAGTCACCGACAGAGTCAATTTGCCGTTGATCGGCTGTTGAAAGATTCACGAGTTTGAGAGAAATGAATTTAATATTTATGAAGTAAAGCTCAAATAAGAATATGTAAAAAAACTTTATGAAATTTTACACAGAAAAGACAATAGCGGTGGCATGGTGCCACTGTTGCACGATAGGCGAGTCCACGAGAATGATACGTCGATGTCATCACCTCAAGATGCAGTTCTTGTAGAAATAGTCAGAAGGCAATAGGCGGCGGCGCCAATGATTTGTTTATTCAAAAATTGGGATGGCCATATATCCATGTGCAAAAGTCAAAACAGACGGACAGTAGCTAATTCTCTTTGAAAAGCAAGCTATTCCTCTGAACTAACAACTGAGCGAACAGCTGAATTGGGAGGAAAAAAAACGAAAAACAAAAAAAATGGACAAGTTTTTCGATTTGAAAGATTTCGATGTGGAGCCCAAACATCCGTCGAGTGAATCCTTGAGACGGTGGAGGTCTGCCTGCACTATCGTCAAGAACCCAAAACGAAGGTTCCGTATGGTCGCCGATCTCAACACGCGTTTCGAGGCCGAGAAGAAAAAACGCCAAATGCAGGTTCTATTTTCACTTGCTGCTTTCATTCCTTTATTATTTTCATTTTCTTTTTTCTTTCTAATTTATTTCGAGGAACTTATTGAGTGTTTCTTCTGCTTTCTGAACAATACAAAAGGAAAAGTGATAGAATTCATGATGAGACCTCAATGGGGTTTTGGGTGTGCTCCATGTAAATCTATTTTTCTTGTTTCTCATGGTAATCAAGCAGTTTTACTATTTACATCTAAATATTTTAAAGATTTTGAGTTGAAGTTTATTCATTTTACAATGAATCCATGGTCTGAAGGTGTTTCGAATTATGTTTACGTAGTCAGATTTACATAAGTTGATTAGCTTGCCTTTGCTTTACTACCTTTGACATGCATGTGTATGTGCAAGCATCCATGAGCATTGAGCATAAACAGATATTTTTTCTCAATTCCTCTCATGCTTGATGGTTTGATTGCAGTGATGGATTCTTTTTTGCTGTGAAGGAGGTTTCTTTACAGGATCAAGGAACTCAGGAAGAGCAGAGCGTTCTTCAACTTGAGCAGGTGGGATGATTAGTTTTGTCCTGCTGGAAGTCCATTACATATTATTCTGTAATCTTTTTCTCCGCTTTAAATTGTAAATCATGAAGTTGGATAATTTTATTCAGCCTCTAAAGAGCTGCATGGCCAGATCATTTTTCTAATCTTCTGTTCATTGGATCAGGAAATTTCTCTTTTGAGTTGGTTGGAACATGATAACATAGTTCAGTATTTTGGGACAAAAAAGGTATGCATCTAGTGTCAATGCTTGTTTTTTTTCCTTTCATTTCGTCGTATTTATATTTATGAAGTGAGACTCTGTGGTTGAAATGCCATTTATAGACCCTTAATCTATTAGTTTGCTGGAATTTGAAACACACTGTATTAAATAAAGCATGTTATTGACTTTAGGACTAATTGTATTTTTCTTTTTTTCTCCTTTTACGTGTAATTCTACTGTCATTGTTCTTACCATTAAGACAATCAATTGAATTAACTAGTCATGTAAAACTTGACAGGATATACTTCAGAAACAAAGTTTTAAGCCTACTATTGCCAGCTTTAATTTTTCCCAACTACATTCATCATTCTTTGGGACCTAGTATGTATATATCTTTCTGATATGGTAAAATACATGTAAAAACGAGGAACTTCCAAATAGTCCTAAATTTGAGGCAAAACGTAGCCCTATTGCACACTTTGTGCGGCATATTAGCCATTTTTGTGAACTTTGATGGAGTTTGTCTCTGTTTTATTAAATAGTCTCCTTTAATATCTGGTTGTTTAGGCATGTGCTTATTTAGGTCCCTTTTTTTTTTTAATGATTCATCAAATGATTTCAGGATGAAAATAAGCTTTATATCTTCCTTGAACTTGTAACGAAAGGCTCACTTGCAAAAATCTATCGAAAGTATCACTTGAAGGATTCTCAAGTCTCTGCATACACATGGCAGATCCTGAATGGCTTAAAGTATCTTCATGAGCAGAATGTGATTCACAGGTGATAGAATTGATTTGGTTGTTATATTCTTATTTCTGTTCTGTATTATGACGTGTCCTATCAGTAGATGTAGTGTTCGTGTTTGCTTATGCAGATAGGAAAACGGTTCTTTCTCTTGATGTTTGTCTGCTTACGTGATTATTTATGCATTCATTTTCATCCCAAGAATGCAGCTTTTTGGAGCTCTAATGTTGAATGTAATCTAGAAACAAGCATATTCTTAAGGTGCAGCTGTTACTGATATCCCATATATAATTTTCTAATGGTATTAGAAATGAGATGTACTAGAAGAAAGAATGGGAAAATTGGTAGTAACAAAGGGAAAAGAACAAAGAATAGAAATAGGGAAAGAACATATAAGGTAGTAGGGTGTTTCTGAAACAACCAACCATGTTGAAAATACATTTTGAAGAAATATTTGAACCATAATATCATTTGCAGATAAGCAATCATTGCATACAAACAAAATTACAGTTTCAGTTTGCTGCAGATCATGGATATTGTTTTTGTTAAAGGTTAAAGAGAAGATACCAATAACAGAGGTCGTTATGTTGAATTGATGGAAGTTTGCTTGGAATCCTCCCTTCCATTTCAACACTCTACTAAGTATTGAAAGAATATCCTGAAGGGTCCTTCCTTGTTGCCACTTTAATAACCTGCCCTGCTCTTTGACTTCAAGTAGCGCCCGGCCGAACCACCTAGGTCGATAGCATATAATGCAGATTGAATGCTTCTAGTGGACCAACCACTTCAGTTGTGGAGAATGAATAACTGGATGGCCCGAAAGTCTTTCCCAGGGTTGAAATCAAAAGATGAACTTTCATTAACGGGAGAGGGTAGAACGGGCTAAACTAATCCATCATGAGTTGTCTTTTCTTTTAGAAATCTTGTTATGCTTGATTGTCATCATCTTGCAAGTGTTAATCATAATCTAGCAGCCTCAAATTTTCAACACAATAATAATATGATATATTCTTAGTGCATGTTTTGTCGATGAGTCTACAGAGCAGGCGGATTTCATTTGATATAGTAATAAATTCTCCTCTCAGCAAAATGTAATAAAAATACTCATTCTTAACTCACTTAAGGATTTAAGAAAATTGTTAACAAGCATGTGGAGATGAATAAATATTTTATGTGAATTATTTTTAAAAGAGGAAAAATTGAAATCGATTTGCAGGCCAGGTGCATAGACTGGTTTGTTTTGGGCAGAAAGAAATCGTGCCCTGAATGCAACAAAATTATGCCTTGGTTTCATTTGCGTTGTATCTGCTGCATGAATCCATCCACCATTATCCTTTGCAATGACTGCAATTATCATTGTGGCAGGTGTAACTTGATACTAACACTTGCTTTCGTCATACTACTTTTTAAAGTGTAGTAAAATTTTTCTCTTTCCATTTTCAAGGGATATCAAATGTGCAAATTTATTGGTAAATGCAAATGGATCAGTAAAACTTGCAGATTTTGGGCTGGCAAAGGTAATTAATCTCTCCCTTTCTTTGTAATCTCGTGACTGCTGCTGTACTTGATACAATATATTTGATCTTTTCAGGCAATTACAATGAATGATGTCAAATCTTGCAGAGGATCTCCATTCTGGATGGCCCCTGAGGTTTGCCTCTTCTGTTGTAGTCTGATTTAATAGAGAAAATCTGATTTATTTTCTGAATGCCCATCATTTATATTCAAATTACACGATCTCAAGTGTAACTGATCCACTTGTTTGCAGCCATTGATTTTTTGGTCATCGGCAATATTTGAAAGCTCTGAGACATAAAATCTGATTTTTATTTTTCACACTTCTGAAGTTCACTTTTTAGCATGACATGATTGGCAAAGTTTTTAGGAGGTTAATTTTTTAATTTGACACTGCCCCTTTTTTTCACTTGCCTTTTGTATAGTTTTAAGGATAGTGAAACAGATTCTCTACCTCACTTCATTTGAGTTATGATAATATCGTCTGATGCATTTCATTTGAAGTCAACAAGAAAAAACCTATTTTTATTTTAGATGTAGATAAGTCTTGTCCAGCTGTCGGTATTGTATGCATTTGTCAAACTATCACCTGGTATACTAGCACCAAAAAGCTGGAAACTGACACTTAGTAATATGGGTGAACATTCCTTTGTTTATTAAGATTACACGAACTCCCTGCCTCCTTCGGCCCAAAGTGGTTCATGGTTGTCTAGATACCAGTATCAATTAGTCAGCCATTAATCTGACAAAATGGAGTTAGTCAGATCATCCTTCAACTTCCTAAATTGCTCATGACATAAGCCATTGCTTTTGGCATTTCACTGCTCATAAGACAGTAGAGGAAAAAATTTGCTAACCACAGTTAATGGATAAGCATGCAGAGAATTTCTTGTCATTTAGAAAATTATGAAAGTATGGTATAATCTGGTTTATCTTAATGAAAACATGGTTTTGGTAAAAGACAATTGAATGCAGTTTTTATGTGAAAGCTTTGATTCTTTGAATGATTCTTCCATCAGATTAGGAATCAATGAACTCACCATTTGTGGATGTAATAACTAATCCCTTAAAATGTTTGGAATTCCATCAACTGGCTCAGGTAAAGCTGTAGAAATCAGAGGTAGGACTGGATGAAGAAACTGGGAAAAAAATGTCAAGAGAAACTGTAGAAAGTTTAGGTAATGCCTTGAGAAGGAAATGGCATGTCAGTAGATGGGACAGTCTAACAGATCAAGTAAATATGCACTGATCCAAGTCTCTAAATATTGTGTATTGGTCAACAATGGGCAAGTAGATTCTTTGAATAATTATATGGGGAAACTTTCAGAAATTCAAACCATAATATAATCATTTTCTGTATATTTGGATCTTACAATTCCATTATTTCTATACTATATCAATATAGTAGAATATTTAATCTAATTTCAGTGCATACGTAGGTCACTGAAGCTATTAAAAAATCAATAGCAAAGTCAGAAGATGAGTTAGCGGATAGAATTTTTAATATGCTTGCACAGGGAAATACCAAGAAAAGCTGTAACAACTCTTATAACCAAGCATTGTTATAAGCAAACTTAACTAATAGAAGTAAAAGGCGTCAACCACCTGAGTTCACATATCTTGCAAGTCATATGTGCCAGACATATCATGAGCACTTTTAAAGACTTCTGAAAACTCAAGGTTTCTTTATACTAGTCCTTTGTCATCTTTTACTTCATTTTCTTGGAAGGCTTATTTAATGTGATGGTCCTCTGAAAGTTCCCTAGGCCTTTTTTGATGCAATCCAAAGTGGGATCTTTGATTGTGATAAAACCTTATTTAACCTTCTGTAACCTCGATAGAAAAACTTATGCTCGAGCTAGTCTGTAATGACCTTTTCCTAAAATGAGATTATGAGTTTATTAATTGATTTCTTTTTATGAAAGACACATCATATACTTACAAAATTGAGTGACAGTTATGTTTAAGAATTCATTTATTCTGTTATTATCCATGTTTTTGAATTTATAGATTAATTCCACTATTTTGAGAGTTGTAACAAATTTTTGACTTTTTGTCTTATTTCACTCCCCCCCGCCCAAAAAAAATAAAAGGGTTTTGTCTGCAATCATTTTTGTTTATTTGGATTTTGCTTCTTGAATGTAAACTTCTCTTTCCATATATTGTGTTGACACATACCAAAAATTGCTTCTATTAGATGTTTGGGGATAACAAATTAATTTTGCTTTTTAGGTTGTGAATTTAAAGAACAACGGCTATGGACTACCGGCTGATATATGGAGTGTTGGGTGCACGGTATTGGAGATGTTAACCCGTTGCCCTCCATACTCTGGCTTGGAAGGGGTACGAAACACATTATCTTATATTCAAATTGATTTAATTTCCCTAATTTTCCATGTTTTATATGCATGTTTGTTCATATTAAACATCTTGTGATTTACGAAAGCTGGCATCAGTTTTGATATGGCATTTAGATTTTGCTTAATTTTGTGTGTTGGCAGGTGCAGGCATTATTCAAGATAGCCAGGGGTGAACTTCCTCCAATTCCTGACTCAGTATCGAGGGATGCCCGGGATTTTATTCTTAAATGCTTACAAGTCAACCCTAATGATCGGCCTACTGCAGCTCAACTAATGGAGCATCCATTTGTAAAGAGGCCGGTGCCAACTTCTTGGGGACTGTCTTCTCCTCATCATTTCATCATGCAGTCTTGAAAGCTTCTGATTATCCTCTGGGTTTCATGTATAGGTAGTCTATCATGACCCAATTTAGGGCTTGTTTGGTATTGTTGCAGGGTAGTTGTGGCTTCTAAGCCAAGTTGAATTTCTCCCATAGTTGTTTGATGAAAAACTTATAATACATACACTAATTTTGTGAAAAATATAATTTATGAAATCATATTATTTAAACACAATCAACTTCTATATCATAAATGCATATACAACACCAAATAGACCCTTGAATTATTAATTGCATTTTGTACTTAGCTCCTTTTTGCATTTAGCAGCATCGACATAATGAAAATAATTGTTAAATACATTTATAAAATATCCATTTGGGTTTACAACTCCCACTCTCCAGCTTATGGGGAGCGAGAAATGGAGGAACAAGATTGTGATGCGTCAAACGAACCCCAATTCACAGAGTGAAGGAGTATACAAGTGCCTCTAGATGTTATAATGCAACTCCTTCCTGTCGATAGCCGGCCAAACCTTGAGGGATTCACAATGGATCCGGCTACGTTGCTTCTTCTACTAATTTGCTTTGAGGTTAACCTGGCTACGTGTCCACATGGTTATTGTGTCATTTGGTTCTATTTCCTTTAGGAATAAATTCAATGCTAGTGTTACTGTTGTTTATTTTGCATGTGCCTTTTGATTGCAGGTATGGGTAGGCCAGTTTCTAGTACTGTGGGTTTTGTTTGGTTGAAAAAAATAAAAGGAGAGGAGGGAAATAAAAAAAGAGAGAATTGAGAAAAAAATGAAAGAAAAAGAAGGTGCGTTTCAATTTCATTACTCTATTTGAATATATTAGCCTAAATTGTAATCCAAAATTCATGTATTAATAGTTCCCATTTTCACATGGATTTAGATAAAATTAAACAACTTGTTATACTCCAAATTTGCTATTAATATCAAATTTTTACTCAATGAATTTTTTTAAACCTGTATTTAATTTAAGATTAATATCAAAATTTTAATTCAACAATTTATTTTAACTAGTACGTAATATGAAAAAAATAATTCAATTATTTCTTTATAGTAATATTGACTATTTTCCGTAATTAGTAATATAATTATAAAAATAAACTAATTGAATAATTATTGTAACTTTATTAAATTATATTTAACATAGTTCTATCGGACATTATACCAAACAAAATGTAATACTATATAATTTAGTATAGTCTAATATAATTTGATCCAATTTAATTCCAAAAAATTAATCTAGTTCAATCCCATTTTCTAAACTTAGCCTTCATTCTTTCAAATTTAAATTAGGACAATCTGTTAGATTTGGGGGACAACTTTTTTTTCTAAATTACTACGATCTAACACACGTGTCATAATTCAGTTGGCTAACACTATCACATCAGCAGATGATGTGGCAGCGTTGGCACTGGCACGACTTTCTTGTATGTACACACATATGACGTTATTATCCATTCAACATTCCATTTTAGTACTGTTTTGATTGTTTTGACTGTTTCGTGTGGAAATGAAGATGAACAAAGCTGATAATCCTCTATTAATCTTGAGTCTTTAACAGCTGAAAAACAAAACAAATTGAAATGTTTTTCAACTCGGAAGATTTCGATGTGCTGCACCCATGGAGATCATCACAACCTTCAGAGGAAGCCTTGAAACGATGGAGATCTGCCTGCGCTATCGTCAAGAACTGCCATCGAAGGTTCCATTTGGTCGCCAATCTTTCCAACCATGCCGAGGTCATGGATAACAAGCGCTAAATATATGTCCTCTTTTATATCAAGCACTAAATATAGGTTCTCTTTTACTCCCTACTTTCATTCCTTAATATTATTTTTCTTTGTTGAAACAGTTTTTGTTTTGAACAGAGTGTTAGTCAACTCTCATATTTTCTTTAACTACATAATGATAGGCTTACAAAGCTTTAGATAAGACGTTTTTTTAATCCCAGATGGTGTGACTTTATCTTAAATGGTGATGATTGTTTTTTAAGCCTTGTCACTTCTCATTGGAATAGTGATTTTATAGTGGTCATGTAATAGAATCAACACCTTTTTGTTAAATAGTTGTAATGTAGAGAGTTTCAGTATCTTAAGAATTTAAATGCAATATGAACTGATCTGGATTGATAAATGGTACATTTTGACATTGAACTTATTATTCCAAACTCAAGGCTCTCTGCTGTGTTATATGAAAAAGTAAGAATGCACTTTTTGTTATCTCCAACTCAAGACACTAGGGTGATTCTGTTTGGAATTGAGGTGTTATAAGTTTTAAAAAACATTTATTGTAGAAAAAATTATAATTATAAAACAAAATCTACTAATATATAGTAAATAAAAATTTTGGTAAAATTAATAAAGAAATAATATATTTTTTATCATACAAATAAAAAATTATATTAACATAACTTTCAATTTATAATAGTTAGTGTTTACTAAATACTTTAATATTATATTTTTTAAACTACAGTTGTCCAACCTCAATTCTAAATAGATCCTAAAAATATATTGAAAGGTAACATCGAGAGATAATTGAAGAGATGACTGAGGAGAGAGGGAAGACCAATGAAAAGGAAGGGATCTTGCCGAGCATACCATTACTTTATGACTTCAAAAGAGCTTTATAAGGAGATTCTCACCTCTTCCTTTCTATTTCTATCACAAAAGACCTATCATCAAGGTTTTAGTGACCAAGGTCAACTTTAAAAGCAAAGGCGTTTGCTATTGTTACATGTTATTTATTTATTTATTTATCTTTTTTTTGATGAATTTTTATCATTAGATATATTTGGTACCTATAAAAGCAAGCCAAAAGTTTGCACCTACATTTTTCATCTACGATATTGGACAAAAGCTCATTTAATCTCTATATTATGAAGTTAGTATTCATTTAGTCCTTATATTTTTAAAAGTACTTCAAAACATTCATATCGTTAAACTGTTGACATCCTTACAATTACTTTTTATTCGTTTCAACTTGCTTTTACAATATTATTCTCTTACAATAATGTTTCTTTTTTTGGACATTAATAAAAAATAAATTAACAATTTAACACAAAAAATGAAATAAACACAAAAAATATATATTAATTTTTGTAGAAGCTTACGTATGTCCAAAAAAATTAATATTATGTAAAAAAAATAAATTATCAATTTTTGGACATTCCTAAAAAATTAATTTATTAACACCTCAACAAAGTATTTCACAAAAGTTAATATTAATTCTTTTTGTTTCCATTTTATTTGTTTGGATGAAACTAGTAATTTAATTTTTTTAAAAATTATCGTAAAAGGATAATATTATAAAAGTAAGCTAAAAGAAACCAAAAGTAATAGTAAGGATGTCAATAGTTTAATAACAAAGATTTTTAAGGTATTTTTAAAAATATAGAAATTAAACTGATACTAATCGCATAATATGAGGACTAAATAAAATTTTTATGATATTTTAAATAAGGTCCTCGCCACCAAGCTGATTTTGCCTCCTGCTATTGCACAAAAATTCTTGCATCAAGAAACAAGAATCTATAGGTTACAGATATTATACACAGAAAATGTTAAAATTCTTTGAGGAAAATGAAACGCTGCAAATACTTCAGGTAAAACACTGTATTATCTATTGCACGCACGCGCACCCACAACATAAAGCGAACTCATTCTATAATGACAGTAATAAAATTTAAAAATTAAGATCTTGAAGTGATTGTGAAGAAAAATTTACATAGATCAATCCTAGATAGTAGGTTAATCATTAATGTTCTCTTATTTAACAGAGCAGTGGGTTCTATAAATTTTTAATATTAAATTTTGATAGTTGTAAGTTGGAACCAACTTGTTGAGATCTCTCAATAGTACTCACTTGTGATCCCGTAATCGGACCTACTGAAGTGGTAGGACTAACTTATCGATGTCTTTTTGGAATTGCCATGCTCATCTGGCAAAAGATGACACGAATCAATTGGCAAACTCCACCAAGTCGGCGGGTGATCTGGTGGGATTGGCACTACAGTAATTATATTTATCTCTGCCAACGTGTCAGCGCCAGAAGGGAAAGAATAGGAGGAGTACCGACAAATATTCTATCATTTATGTACAAACAAACACTTTATTTATTCGACACTCCTGTTTTGACTGTTTCGTGTGACAGAGAAGCTGGAGAAGGATAATAAAATCTCAACTGAACACGTCTCTATGTACGGACCCTTCATCGCGCCTCGTCAATAACATGCCGATTGCCATGAGAAGAAAGCTACTACTCACCTCAATCTTAACATAACAGCTGAATAACAAAACAAATTGAGATGTTTTTCAATTCAGAAGATTTCAATGTGCGGCCACGGATACCTTTTCAATCGTCGGACGAAGCCTTGAAATGATGGAGATCTGCCTGCGCTATGGCCAAGAACCGCCGTGGAAGGTTCCGTATGGTCGCCCGTCTCGTTAACCAGGCCGAGGCGAGGGTTAACACTTTCGAGATACGGGTCCTATTTTACTCGCTACTCTCATTCCTTTTTATTTTTCGTTGTTGAGACAGCCTTGTTTTGAACAAAGGGTTAGTTCAACTCTCATATTTTCTTTAAGTATACAATGAGGCTTACAAAGATCAGATAATTTTTTTTTAATCCCGGATGGTGTGACGTTTATCTTATACGATCATTTGATGATTAGTTGTTAAGCCTTGTCACTTCTCACCCGAATGTAGAGAGCTTCAGTACCTTGAAAATTTAAATGCTGTGTGAACTGGATATGGATTGATAAATGGTACATTTGGACATTGAATTTATTATTCCTATTGAAAATAGCAGCAGTGAGAATTCAACAGCTGACTCTGATGAAAAGCTGGCATGCCATCTTAGCTACACTCATTTGCAATCAGAATATGCAGAAGATTTACTGAGCTGGCAGAATGGAGCTACTGAAGAATCACACCAAATAAGTATGCAAGGATTACGTTTCTAGAAGCTGAACATGATTAGCTAATATTTGTCATATTCACATGTTGTTATTTGTGTGTTTACAAATCTTACCACTTAGGCCAGCTGTCTCTTTATTCTTCTCTCTTTATATAAATGAACCTAAGCTTGTAATCAATTATTCAAGTTGTTATCTTTTATAAAGCTTTTGTGATTTATGCTCTGCTTGCTGTTCATAAGCAATTTATAGCAAATTTAACAATTCCCAACTCAAGGCTCTCAGTTGTGTTACAGGATAAAAAAATTATTTCACTTAGTGTTCGAAAGCTGCATCGCAGTTTATTGATGATGTGCCATCAAGTGAATGCGCTGCGCCCCACGGTCCACATTATTTTCAAAAATCTGCACTTGATTTTACTAGATCACTTGACGATGCGCCGTTGAGTGAATACCACGCCAAAGCTAGAAGATTTCAAGAATTTGTTGATGACATAGGATCCACCATCAAAGGCCATGATTTAAAGATACCGAAACGTACAAATGCAGTGTTTTCCCTCAGGGTAGGGAATTTATTAACTTATCCTGTTTTGAAGGCAACATCCTTTGGGGTATATCTTCTCAGTCATCTTGTGTTCAAAGCATTTTCATCCATGTGGAATATATTTAGTAATCTTTTGTTGGGGGTCACATTTGTACGATATAAATTTCAATATTATATGTCATTATGTAAATACATTGTGACCCTTGCAGCCAAAGTTAGAAGAATGCAAGATTGTGTTAATGATGCAGAATACGTTTCACATGATGATGATGATTCTAAAGATCATCCAATTAGCATAATTATGGAACCGGTTTATAATGTCTCTCCGAATGGGAAATTTAGAAGAAGAATAACGTCATGGGAAAAGGGTGAGCTTTTGGGAAGTGGCTCATTTGGGTCTGTGCATGAAGGCCTCACTGAGTAAGTGAAATCTGTTCCTGTGTTAATGTTCTTGGAACTCGTGAAAAGTAGTTTTATTGTTCTGATTGTATTTCAATATCCATTTGGTTACATAGCCTTGTTGATATGTACCTGCTGAAGGCTTTTAATAAGTTAAAAAGGATGTACAATGTTGGTTTAGAAGGAAGTTTCTATGAACTTATTGAATACCTTGTCTGCTTTCTGAATGATACTACAAGAAAAGTGATAGGCTTCATGATGAGAGCTCAATGGGATTTTGGGTATGCTACTTGTAAATCTACTCATCTTATTTCTCAAGATAGTCATGCAAGATGAATTCAACTTCATTTTTGAGGCAGATAAATTTGATGAAGAGCTAGACTGGATATTCTTTTGCACATTCCTGCTTGAAACAATTAACTTTTGCAACTATTTTACCATTTTCTTCTAAATATTTCTAAGGTTTTGAGGTGTATTTTATTTGTTTTGCAATGAAAGCGGTTAGGATTATATTTATGTGGTCAGGCTTAAAATGATTAACTTGGCCTTGTATACTATCTTTCATATGCGTGTTTATTTGCAAGCATCCATGAGCATGTACTTATTTTTTCAGCAACTTCTCTCATGCTTTCTGGTTTGTTTGCAGTGATGGGTTCTTTTTTGCTGTGAAGGAGGTTTCTTTGCGGGATGAAAGACCTCGGGGAAAGCAGAGCATTCTTCAACTTGACCAGGTGGGATGATTAGTCTTGTCCTGCTGGAAGTCCATTACATATTATTCTGCAGTCTTTTTCTCTGCTTTAAACTACAAATCATGCAGTTGCATATTTTTATTCTGCCTCTAAATAGCTACGTGACAAGATCATTTCTCTAATAATATGTTTATTGGCTCAGGAAATTTCTCTTTGAGTCAGTTTGAACATGACAACATAGTTCAATATCTTGGCACAGACAAGGTATGCGTCTAACCTCCGTGCTTGCATTTTCGCCTTTCATTTTCTCATAGTAATATTTGTGAAGTGAGATTCAGAACTGTGTGCTTGTAATGACATTTATAGACCCCTAACACCTATGATTTTGCTGGAATTTGAAGCATTGTGTATTAATGCATGTTATTGACTTTAGCACTATTTGAGTTTTTTTTCCTCCTCTTTTTAGTGAAATTATACTGTCGTTGTCCTTATCATTAACATAATCGATTGGATTAAGTAGGCATACTTGACAGGAAATACTTCAGAATCAAAGTTTTATGCTACAATCAAATCGCCAGTATTCCCAACTATCCATATACCTGTGAGGAACTCTATTATTGCCATCTTTAATTTCTTCCTGCTACATTTAGTTGTGCAATTCATTATTATCTGGCATTCCAGTATACATAAACCTATCTTATTTGTTAAAGTACAGAAAGAACAAGGAACTTCCCACTAGTCCTAAATTTGAAGAAAAATGCAGCCCTGTTGCACACTTTGTGTGGCATATTAACTAATTTTTTGAATTTCTATGAAATTTGTCTCTGTTATATTGAATTGTCCTTTTATATCTGGTTGTTTAGGTGTGCTTATTTCATTTCTGGCTCTTTAATTCTAAGTCACCAAATGATTCCAGGATGAAAATAGGCTTTATATATTCCTTGAGCTTGTAACGAAGGGTTCACTTGCAAATCTTTATCAAAAGTACCACTTGAGTGATTCTCAAGTCTCTTCATACACAAGGCAGATCCTGAGTGGCTTAACATATCTTCATGAGCGGAATGTGGTTCACAGGTGATATAATTGGTTTGGCTGCTATATTCCCAGTTCCTTCTCCTTATCATGATGTGTCCTCCCAATATTCTACATTTTATGTCAAGATGTCTCAATGCAAATAGATGTAGCATTGATGATTGTTTATGCAGATAGGAAGTCAGTTCTTTCTCTTGCTGTTTGTTTGCAATATGTGATTATTTATACATTCATTTTCTTTCCAAAAATGCAGCTTTTTGGGGCTCAATCTTTAAAACTAGTGTTGAAATATGCATATTGTTAAGCGTTTCTATTGCTGATACTTCATATAAAATTTCCTGATGGTATTAGAAATAAGATGTTGCAGAGGGAAGATTGAGAAAATTGATAGAAACAAAGAGAAAAAAGCGTATAAGAGCATAGAAATAACACAATAGCGTTTAAGGTGGTAGGATGTTCTGTAAACAGCTAACCATGTTGAATATGCATTTTGAAGAAATAATTGCAATCATAACCATTTGCAGATAGTTTTAATCCCCCACAAGGAAAATTACATTCTCAGTTGCTGCAAATCTTGGATATTGGTTACATTCAAAGTTAAACAGAAGATAGCAATTACGGAGGTTGTTATTTGGAATTGAGGGAAAGTTTGCTTAACTGATAGCATCTTGCAAGTGTTAATCATAACTTAGCAGCTGCAGAGTTTCAACAGAATAATAATGTGGTATCTTCTTAGTGCATGTACTGGGGATGAATTTATAGACAAGGCAAATCTCAGCTGATGAGAGTAAGAAATTCTTCTCTCAGCAAAATGTTATAAAAAATGCTCGTTCAGATAGCTCACTGATTGTTTACAGACTCATGAAAATTGTTAAAAACCGTGTGGAGATGAATGAATTTTTTTTAGAGAGAAAAGTTGAAATTCATTTCCAGGCCAGGTACATCGCTGGTCTATCTTTTGGGCTAATATAATTGTGGCAGGTGAACTGAGCAATGACACTTGAAAGTTCCTTTTGTTATACTATTTTAAGTGTATCTCTTTTAAAATTTGTCTCTTTTCATTTTCAAGGGAGATAAAATGTGCAAATATATTGGTAGATGCTAGTGGATTAGTAAAACTTGCGGATTTTGGGTTGGCAAAGGTAGTTAATCTCTCCCCTTGTTTGTAAAACTCGTGAATGCTTACTGTACTTGATGCAATATATTTGAGCTTTTCAGGTAACTACAACGAATGATGTCAAATCGTTCAAAGGAACACCATTCTGGGTGGCCCCTGAGGTTTTCCTCTTCTCTTGTAGTCTGATTTATATGGACAAAATTTTATCTATTTTCTCAATGTCCATCATTTATAACCGAATTTGCATGGTCTCGAGGTTTAACTGATCTACTTGTTTATAACCATTGATCTTTTGACCATTTTCAAATTTGATAGCTCTGAGACACATAAAATCTGATTTTTCTTTTTACACAGCTCAAGTGCAACTTTTTAGCTTGACATGTTTGGCAGTCTTTAGGAGGTTAATTTTTGAATTTGACACTACTATGTTTCTGATATTTTCTTTTTTTCATTTTTCCATAACTTGCGTTTTGTATGGCTTTAAAGATTGTAAATCAGATCCTCTACCTTCTTCCATTTGAGTTTTGAAACATTTTCTGCTCACTGTCATTTGAAGTTGATGAGAAAAAACCTCTCTTTATTTTAGATGTAGATAATTCTAGTTATATGGTTGGTATTGGTACACATTTATCAAAATATCACCCAGTACTCACACCAAAAACCTGGAAACTGACTCTTAGTAACTGGAAATCATCTTTACATATATCAAATTGACACGTACCAAATATGTTTCTATTACACGTTCCAGGTTAACAAAATTAGTTTTGCATTTTAGGTTGTGAATTTAAAGAACAATGGCTATGGACTATCTGCAGATATATGGAGCCTTGGGTGTGCTGTGTTGGAGATGTTAACGCGTCAGCCTCCATACTCTCACTTGGAAGATGTAAGTAAAAAATTTTCATGCATTAAAATTGGTTTGCTTTCCCTAATTCTCCATGTTTTATTTTATATGCCTATTTTTTCTTGTTAAACATCTTGTGATTTGAAAAAGGTTGCGTAATTTTGTGTGTTGGCAGATGCAAGCATTATTCAGAATAGGCAGGGGTAAACTTCCTTCAGTTCCCAACTCATTATCGATAGATGCCCGGGATTTTGTTCTTAAATGCTTACAAAAGTTAACCCAAATGATGGGCCTACTGCAGCTCAACTAATGGAGCATTCGTTTGTAAAGAGGCCGCTGCAAACTTCTAGGTGACTTCCTTCTCCTCATTATGACATCATGCAGTCATGAAAGTTTCTGATCATCCTTCGGGGTTTATGTATATCTTAGAGGTAGTTTAGCGGCACATCAAATTTAAACTGCAACCTGTGTTTGTAGGTTTGACTTCCCGTTTGGGTTTAATATCATGGACATACTGAAAATAATTGTTAAATGCATTTATAAAATATCCATTTGGGCTCGCAACTTCACTTGCAAGCTTATGGGGAACTGAGGAATGGAGGAGCAAAATTGTGATGCATCCAACGGCTGCCTTGGTGATCCAAATTCACTGTATGAAGGGAATATACAAGTGCCTCTAGATGTTTTAATTCGACTCTTTCCTGTTGATAACGGGGCAAACCTTGAGATATTCACATTAGATCTGGCTGCTTTGCTCTTTATACCAATTTGCGTTGAGGTTAACGTGCTTGTCAACATGGTTATTGTGTCATCTGATTCTATATCCCATTAAGAATATTTTTTTTTTAATTGTTTGTGTTGCTTTTCTTTATTTTGCATGTGCCCTTTGTTCACAGGCGTGGCCAAGCGAATTTCTAGTACTTTTTAAGAGCTTTGAGATGAGGCACGTGCGGTGTTAGTACAATGCTAAGCATCTTTTTGCCGTTGAATCTACCTGCCAGGCAATTCTTGGCACTGAAAACAGAGATGGTGCATTCTTGGTGAATATGCACAAGGCACAACTGCTCATGATGCAAAATCTGAGAAACTGAGATGGTGCACACATTCTTTCATCGCTCATCGACCTCCTAAAGACAGACCAGTTGCATTTAAATTGCTAGGTTTCCTTCCTTTCTTGTGGGCTAGGTTTTTTTCTGTTACGATTTTCTTTTCTTTGGCCGAGTGTTTGACATCAATTTGGTGTAAATAACTCTTTTTCAAGAAGTAAAAATGGGTACTTGTGAAATTTATATGTTGCATTTTATGGACCGCTCAAAAGGTGAACTCTGCAATGTATGTTTATGCATACGCTGGGAGTTTGTTCATATGAAGAAACAGATGAAGTATAAATATGTTGTTAGATGCTGATATTTTGTGGTCTTTTTGGCTTTTGGGAATCATAAAATGGGTTGTTTATGCATACACTACTTCCAGCTGTGCCAAGAAGAAAACTGAAATGCTGTTACCTTGGAAATTTCTTCCGGACGAAGCATTGTAAATTTCAGTTTTAGCAGAAAAACAATCCATCTGCCTCTGCTAAGCCACTCAACCTATTGTTTCATTTTCTTTGTTTATTTATTTTTTAATTCTTTTTTTCTTTTTTTATTCACCGAAACGAGTAATACTATTTTTGCGCATAAAATTACATGTAAATTTGTACAAGATCACCCAAGACAAACCCAAGATATAGAAGATACTAGAAGATATATTTACTCAGGTCTTTAATTTTTGTTTTAAAAAAATTATTCATGGCTGTATGTCGCCGACTCCTACTTTTCCTACACATTCCTCTTTCTATCTGTCACGTGTAACACAACAAACTTTACAGTTATAAACCACTATACAGTTATAAAGCGAAATGGATAAAGAAAAGTCAGGAGTACTACGGAGTACGGGCACTTGTTTTGACAATCAACATCTCAACACTGTCTTACTCGGAAATATCCAGGTTGTCCACCTGAAAAAGATAAAATAAATGACACGGAAATATCCATTTGTGGAGCTGAAAAAGATAAATAAAAGAGAAACCTGTTTGTTGTATTATTGTCTACAAAACGGTAAACACAAAAGGAAACAGAGAGAAGAAAATTTATTAACAGCGCAATGAGAAAACAATTGAGCGAGTTATTGAATTCGAAGGACTTCGATGATGGTCCGAAAATTGGGTCGGAGAGGACCTTGAGAAGATGGAGATCTGCCTGCAATGGCCGCAGAAGATTCCATAAGCTCGCCGGTCCCGACGATCGTCTCAAATTACAGGTGAATTATTCCTTTAATTTCTTTATTTTTTTCAATTATTAGTTAACTTATGATTCAAGTTCATTTGGGCTAGCTTTATTGATTGATTGATTTATTTATTTTAATTATATAAGTAATTTTTGTATTTACTTTTTTAGTTTTTTGCCTAATTTCATTGGGGTTAATGCCTAATGGGAAACTTTTAAAATCGACACTCAAGAATGCAGAGTCAAGAGTAAAGGTGAATAGTACTAAATGATTGAATTTGCGATACCAAACTAAAGGCTTTCTGTGTGTTATAGGAACAAGTTAGAGTTTTATATGTGGTCCAAAAGCTGTACTTCACTTTACTGAATATGTGAGTCCGCAGTCAAATGAAGATGTGCCATCAAGTGAATACATTGTGATTGAGGCTGATACCGAAGCTAGAAGATTTCAACAACCCATTGATGATGATGGATCCACAATCAGTGGCCTTAATGTAATGATAATTCATGCTGAATCTTTTGTTCCTCACTCGAAACTCAATTTAGAAAACCAAACTAAATGTCGTCTCTGTGTGTTACAGAAACAAGTTAGAGTTTCAGCTGTCGTTCTAAAAGCGGTACTTCACTTTACAGAGAGTTGGAGCCTGCGTTCAAATGACGATGTGCCATCAAGTGAATACATTGTGACTGAGGCTGATACCCAAGCTATAAGATTTCAAGAACCCGTTGAGGACGTTGGATCCACCATCAGTGGCCTTAATGTAATGATAATTCACACTGAAACTTTTGTTCCTCACTCGAAATTCAATTTAGAATACCGAACTAAATGTCGTCTCTGTATGTTACAGAAAGTTAGAGTTTCAGCTCTCGTTCTAAAAGCGGTACTTCACTTTACAGAGAGTCCGAGTCTGCGTTCAAATGGAGATGTGCCATCAAGTGAATACATTGTGACCGTGGCTGCCACCGAAGCCGGAATATTTCAAGAACCCGTTGATGACATTGGATCCACCGTCAATGGCCTTGAGGTAATGATAATTTATACTGAAACTTTTATTCCTCAATTCAATTTTCAAATATCAAAGTATGCTCTTTTGATATTTGAAAATCTGAAAATCGCTCAAGTATCCATTTTCCTGTTTGGATTTGGATACATCGAGATAAGAACATTAAAGTTATGCATACAATTGGCCTCCAATTTCTGAGATTAATTTTTTAATTTAATGAATGACAGTATAATTTCATTGATTGAGATGTATAACTGCATTCTTTGTATATTACAGATTTTTGAGCTACTTGGTGAATATGAGAAACGTGCACTTGCTGTGTTTTATCTTGTGTTGGAAGCGACATCATTTTTACTGGATATATTTGGGAAAAGTAAGAAGAGCATCCTTCTTGCTGCATTTCTATTGTCAGCATTTGGTTTTGCTATTACTATGAGTACGCATGTGAGAAGAAACATAGCTGCAACCAGAATGCATTTACAGAAGCGACTACTTATGGTGTTGGAAATATCTTTCTCTTTGGTCCAGTTGATTGTTACGCTTATTTATTTAATTCTGGCGGAATTGGGTGTCAAGAACAATTTCAATTCATCTGTTTTCCCACTGGTCTTTGCTATAATTGCTTCTGTGTTTACTTTCAAGTATGATGGGGAAGTTACTGATTCATCAGGCCTCGACAGTGCGCTTGCGGCCCTAGCTGATGGTAGTCAGGTATGATTGTGAACACAGTTGTAATCATCAAGCTGCACTTGGTGAATTCGCATAACTTATCACCTCTATGACTATGAATTCCTACGAATATAAAGAAAACTGCATGAGACTGTAAGCTTTTGCAATATTGTGGAAAGAAGGAAATATAAAGATTGTGAGATTGCATTGTGTAAGTCAATAATTTAGTCATATGAGGTCTATAAAAGATTGATTTAACAATTTGTACGTATAATGCTAGGGTGTCTATGTAGATTTAGAAATCCTCTATGCAATTAACGATTGTTATAGCAGTACAGCCAAATCAGTACAGATACCAAATCTTTGATAGATTGCATCTTTTTAGGTTCATATGCCAAATATCACTCGCAATGAGGATCCAGAAGCAAACGGCAGCATGCCTATGTTCGCAGACTTCCGATGATTAATGAAGATGATTCTGAGAAACGAGGTCCATATGCTTGTTCTTCACTCTGCCTTCAGGCTTGCTCTTTCTCCCACACTATTTACACAAACTCTCTTTTCAGTAACAAGAGCTTTATATATGTTAATAGATGAGTTTGTGAGTAATGTTTCAGTGGCTTATTTTAGGAGTCTCACAATTTGATTTTTGTTCCATGGTTAGGGCCTAGAGGAGGCATTTGCCCCCATTTGTTCATTCATTTGATTCAGATTCAAGTTTTGGTCTTAGGTGTTGCAATTTCAATTACTTTGTATTCTAGTTGGATAAACACCTGTAATTTGGATTATACCTACTCAATATATATGCATTATCTTCTCTGAGTAACTTTTTGTTTATGGAGCTCGTTGAGGGGATTAAATGATGGTGTTAGTATTTTGGTGTCCAAGTCATTTGATGAAATTCATGAAACTTGTATTATGTCAATTATAATAAATGAAGCCGTTTTGATTGGGTCACAGAAGAAACTTTTGATGTGCCAACTAATTATTGATCGGCATGGTCAATTTTCTTGGGTAAAAGGTACGCTATATGATATGAATCTTTTTAAAAAGTGATTTTATCATTATCATTGTTATTATTATTATTATTTAACATAAGGATTTTATTATTGTTATTAACTTTAAAGCATTAATGGTAGGGTAATAATAGACCCTTAGATTTGTATGTTTTAATCATAATCATCCAGCCTCCGGTGACCAAATTCACTGCAAAAGTAGCTTTTGTTCCTGCTGCATGGCGGGTTTTTTTACCAGAAGTTTTGCATTTCGCCTCCAGAAACTAGTTCAAATAATCAATTAACGTCACCATGCAATCAATAGGACATCCCACTAGCTATGTTCATGTTGCTAGTAGATGTACATTGGGTTATTATTTTCTTGTGGTTGAAGATTCATCTGAACCAAATGGACCCATATGTAATAAAATAAATAAATATCAAAAAAGCAGAAGCACAAACAGGAAATTTAATATTTTTCTGACAAAATAAAGTGATAGGTGGGGGGCAGTGGAAGACTGACTTTTGATGACTCTTTGTCCGCCATTAGAGAATGACTGCAACCAAACCGTGTTTTTCACTTCAATTATTATTAGTATTATCAATAATTAGGGCTTCTTTATCAACACCGACCTCTCACTCAAATTCAACAGCCAACGTTGCCAGCGGGTTATGCTCGGCTGATCAAAAGCAAGTAGTATATGCTGGGGAATGTAATCATAGATAACGCCTTGCACAGCCACGTTCTCTGTCATTTTCTCATTTACTTTTTAAAAAGTAATTCAATTTGAGGATAGAACTCAAATTAATAAGGAATTATTATCAAATCGAATTGAATAACAACAATAATTTAGATTAGCAAAGAGGTGTTATAGGATAAACAATGCTTGTGAAGAATCCAACTTTAAATAAAAGAATTTCACATATTGTATTTTATCTTTTCTCTTTTTACTTTTTTTAAAATTTAAAATAACCCTTTTAAATGTTTGTCAATCAGTAATATAATTTTTAAAATAATTAAAATTTTTACTAATAAAACTAACGTGCAATTAACTTTAATGGTATATATTTATTATATTATTGATCTTGTAAAAAAAATTATAGTATTATACAGGGACCACAAAACTATCGTTTTCTACTGAAAAATTTAAAATTTAGTCAAATATGGTCAATCCTAGATTTCTATCATAAATTTCTTGATAGAAATAATTTCTATCACCATCCTATCGTACATTTATGATAGAAAATAATTTTATCATTACTCTATCATTAATCCTTGATGGACAGTAATTCTATCATGAATTCGACATTAATCCTTGATAGACCTATAATTATATCACAAGTCCATCATAATTTTATGACATAAGCCAATGAAATATACCACATGAGAAATTGAACAATCTGTGACAATAACAAGTCATAGAAGTAAATGCAGCATTTTAAGGCAATTTTAGTTGATAGTTTTTGTTGCTGACAATCTTGTAGTGGGTTTGTGTTCAGTACAGCATAGTCCCTTTTAACTTGGGGCTTTTGTTTGTAGGTTGATCAAGTGACTCTTAAGGGTTTGTTGTGCTTCTGTTATGTCATTTGCGGCTGCTGCAGCGCCTTTGAATCATGCCTCTGGAGGTCCCCGTACATGTTTACTTCAATATTTGCGATTTATTGATGATTCATTAGTGTCAAATGATGTACTGTTCATTGGCATCTTTATGTATTGGTTGTATTACTTTCAAATTAGAGATGGAATCTGACTGAGGCAAATGGATTACAGGGTTAATGTTTGTTTGCACCTGATATAGTGTATGACTTGCACCATGGCTTATGTAACTATAAATCTTCTGCAGTTTCTTAATTGTTGCAGTTAATTGTGTTTGGTTGTTCTCAAGAACAGTTCTTTGATTCTGAGAGCATGCTTTTATCATAATCGTTTCAATATAGAAGCTAGAAGATTCTTTTGGGTACACAGCACACAGTATCAGATGATTCGCATTTGTTTTTCTTAGATATGAAAGTTATTATTATTCTTTTCGAACTTTTGAATCCTAACCGGACCAATATTGTGTGACAGTGCGATTTCTTATGAATTTATGGTTTTGAACTTTTGCTTTGATTTTGATCTGTACCCAATTTCATGATGGCTGATAAATGATAATAAGGTATTTTTTGTCGGGGACTGGGATAGTAATTTTGTCTTCATGTCATCGCAGTGTGTTGTATTTTATGATCTCATTGATATGTTTGGGCAGTTTGTGTTTTGCTCACTTTCTTCCTGTCCCAGCTTTATTTTCTGCTTACTTTGTCCTTTGTGTTCACTTTATAGGGGGATCCAATGATGCACTGTACAGGGAATTATGGCATGCCTGTGCTGGACCTCCTGCAACCCTTCCTTGTGAAGGGGAGCGAGTTTATTACTTTCCGCAAGGTCACATGGAACAGGTTTGTTGACCTTTAACTGGAATCTGTCTCTGTTTGAGTGTTCTTTTAGTTTATATGAGTTTACTATTATAGAATGGCAAATATGAATACCCTATTAAAAATTGCCAAACACAAAAAATGGAAAAAAAAAAGAAAAGAAAATGAACAAAGTGTAGAAAACACCCAAATTTTTTAACAGAAGAATATAATGTGAACTTATGCATTCCCCTGTTTGAGGGTCGGTAATTTATGTTCCTCAGACATGATTTGCTTTATTTCAGTATTTTATCAACTTCCTAGCTTCCAATGCTTTATTTCATTGGTCTGGAAAATATCTATCTATCACAATTTGCAGGTTAATAAATTTTTTCTTTCAATGTCGTAGGGACAAGAAAGTTTCAATCATATTTTAACTGATGCTATTTTTGAAATTTTCAGCTTGAAGCATCGATGCATCAGGAGTTGGAGCAGCAAATGCCCTCATTTAATCTGCCATCTAAAATTCTGTGTAAAGTGGTTAATGTTCAGCGACGGGTGAGTAATCTCATGATCATTCTATTATTTTTTGGGGAGCTTGTCATTGTTCTTAAGCTCTGTTAAAAAGTTGTTTCCATTTCTAAGTCCTTCCGTTTTTCTATTTACTTTGACTGTAGGCTGAACCTGAAACGGATGAAGTTTATGCACAAATAACTCTGTTGCCTGAACCTGATGTGAGCTTTCTTCCTTTGGCTCTAATATTTTAATTAGCTGATTTAGAAACTACTAAATTTGTTAGCTTGTTATAGTTGCTTGCAATTCTTACAGTTTTCTTTCTTTCATGTCTGTCTGTGTTAATTTCACAGCAAAGCAAGGTTACCAGCCCAGATCCATCCCTCCCAGAGCCTGAAAAGTGCACCGTTCATTCATTCTGTAAGACATTAACTGCATCTGATACGAGCGCCCATTGCGTGTTCGCCGTTCTTCGTAGGCATGCAGATGATTGTCTTCCCCCATTGGTTAGCTTCAACCATGAATCCATCATTTTTGTGTCAGATACTACAGGATGATATGTTGTATTTATAACTTGTTTGACCTGCCTGTCTCCTTGATCATTTCAGGATATGTCCCAGCAGCCACCTAGGCAGGAACTGGTTGCAACTGATCTGCACGGGAAAAAATGGCGTTTTCTGCACATTTCCCAAGGTTTAGCTTCAACTTCTCTGACTGGATATAACACTTTGTTGCTTAAGTTGAAGCAGAAACATTGCTGCAGCATGCTTTATTTTTAAAGTTTGCCTGGTTCATGTATTTTGTTAATTATTGTATCCAATGTGTTATAAATTACACATGGTTTCTGGAAATTTGAGGATTTTGATACAAAGTCAAGGTTTCCTATCACAGGTCAACCAAGGCATCACTTGCTCACCACTGGGTGGAGTGAGTTTGTTAGTTCCAAGAAATTGGTAGCAGGCGATGCATTCATATTTCTGAGGCAAGTACTGGTATATCTAATATGAAACGAAGTATGTTTTGTTTTGTTGCTTTATTTCCTATATTTATCATTTTCGCTATTGATAACTGTTTCAGAGGGGAAAATGAGGAGCTGCGTGTTGGGGTAAGGAGGCACATGAGACAGCAGACAAATATGCCATCTTCAGTTACATCTAGTCATAGTATGTATCTTGGCGTACTTGCAATTGCTTCTCATGCCATTGCAACTGGAACGCTCTTTTCAATCTTGTACAAACCAAGGTATTTTCCTTTGTGCAATTTGAAGTTTGACAAGTGAAACATTTCCAATTTTTGAATTGAGAGATAGAGTAAAACTTAGGACTAAATGCCCAAAGCTCAATGTACAGGCATGAAAAAAGTTTTTAAAGTTGTTGTGTTACAAACATCGAAATTTACCAGTACTGCTATAGTTTGGGCTTTTTTTTTAAAAAAATCCCTCTATGTTCTATCATGCTATGTATTTTTCAAATTATCATTATTAATATTTTTCAATAACATATTTTTGACATAAAATATAATTATGTGCCAGAACTAGCCGGTCTGAGTTCATTGTAAGTGTTAACAAGTATCTTGAAGCTAAAAAACACAAGCTTTCTGTTGGGATGAGGTTCAAGATGACATTTGAGGATGAGGAAGTTCCTGAACAAAGGTAACCTTCCTTTCTAATTTTTTTTTTTTTTTTTTTTGTAGAAGAGGAAGTTAAATGACATTTATTAACCAATTTTATCATCGTTCCACAGGTTCAGTGGTACTATAGTCGGAGTTGGGGATTGTAAAAGTTCAGTGTGGCCAGATTCAGAGTGGAGATCCTTAAAGGTTAGCAAGTTCTTTTCCTATACACCAAGTTAGTTTTGAATTCATTCAAAGAATTTACTAAGGTGGCCATTCCAATATTCCACTCGGTTTTATCCACACTTTTATACTGATCAAATTAAATAGTGGCTTTTAAAATTACGAATTTTTGAGAAGATTAGGTGTTTGTTTCCTTTGTAACCGGTCAAATATTTCTGTGTTTTGAATTTTGGCGGGGGAAACTCTGTGTGGCCTGGTTGACTTTATCATGTTTCAATTTTATGTTAGGTTCAATGGGATGAACCTTCATCAATCTTGCGACCAGAAAGAGTATCATCGTGGGAATTGGAGCCACTTGTTGCAACTACAACTACTACAAATGCTCAACCAGCACAAAGGAACAAACGGTCACGGCCATCTGTTTTACCATCGCCAGCTGCAGATATCTCTGTCCTGGGTATTATAGCTTTAGATATGATGCATCTTCTTCTTATTCTTCTTTACTTTAGTTGCTAATCTTGTCTTTCTGCATTTATGTGGAAATCTCACGTTGAATCTTCGGCTTTCTCATACTGTGATCCATCACCTAAGTTTTCCACTGCCACAAAGGGCAACCATTTTGGTTTTAGTAGAAATAACTCACTGGCTGCTGTTTCCAGCAACTCAATGTACTGGCCTAACCGTGCAGAAAATGTAACAGAATCATTTGCTCCAGTTGTGAACAAAGAATCCAGTGAAAAGAGACATGGCAATGGGAACACCTGCAGGCTATTTGGCATTCCGCACGTTGACAACTCGAATGTAGAAGAAGCTTCACCTGCTTTTACCATGTCTGGAGCAATGGGGAATGATCGAGCAATTCCATGTTTAGATGCAGACTCTGACCAGCATTCTGAACCATCAAATATTAATCGATCTGATGTTCCTTCTGTAAGTTGTGATGCTGAGAAATCGTGCCTGAGATCTCCTCAGGAGTCTCAAAGCAGGCAGATTCGAAGTTGCACAAAGGCAATATGGCTGCTTTCTGTTTTAACTTTCCTTTCTTAACAAGCTAGCATGCATTAGATAAGATCTCAGAAAGGCCTTTATTTTCCTTTTGAAATTTTAGTTTTTGTCTGCCTGTCAGACATCCTCTTTGTCTATGGAACCGGTTTATAATGTCTCTCCGAATGGGAAATTTAGAAGAAGACTAATGCCATGGCAAAAGGGTGAGCTTTTGGGAAGTGGGTCATTTGGGTCTGTGTATGAAGGCCTCACTGAGTAAGTGAAATCTGTTCCTGTATTAATGTTCTTGGAACCTGTGAAAAGGAGTTTTATTGTTCTGATTGTATTTCAATACCCATTTGGTTACATAGCCTTATTGATATGTACCTGCCGAAGGTTTTTAATAACTTAAAAGGGTGTACAATGTCGGATTAGAAGGAAGTTTCTAGGAACTGATTGAATACTTTTTCTGCTTTCTGAACAATACTACAGGAAAAGTGATAGACTTCATGATGAGACCTCAATGGGGTTTTGAGTATGCTACCTGAAAATCTCCTCGTCTTATTTCTCAAGATAGTCATGCAAGATGAATTCAATTTCGTTTTTTGAGGCAGATAAATTTGGTGATGAGCTAGATTGGATATTCTTTTCATAGATTGGATATTCTTTTCATATTCTTACTTGAACAATGAACTTTTGCAACTATTTTACCATTTTCTTCTAAATATTTCTAAGATTTTGAGGTGTATTTTATTTGTTTTGCAATGAAAGCGGTTAGGATTATATTTATGTGGTCAGGCTTAAAATGATTAACTTGGCCTTGCTTACTATCTTTGATATGCGTGTTTATTTGCAAGCATCCATGAGCATGTACTTATTTTTTCAGCAACTTCTCTCATGCTTTCTGGTTTGTTTGCAGTGATGGATTCTTTTTTGCTGTGAAGGAGGTTTCTTTGCAGGATCAAGGAGCTCAGGGAAAGCAGAGCATTCTTCAACTTGAGCAGGTGGGATGATTAGTCTTGTCCTGCTGGGACTCCATTACATATTATTCTGTAGTTTTTTTCTCTGCTTTAAATTACAAATCATGCAGTTGCATATTTTTATCCTGCCTCTAAATAGCTACATGGCAAGATCATTTCTCTAATAATATGTTTATTGGCTCAGGAAATTTCTCTTTTGAGTCAGTTTGAACATGACAACATAGTTCAATATCTTGGCACAGACAAGGTATGCGTCTAACCTCGGTGCTTGCATTTTCGCCTTTCATTTTCTCATAGTCATATTTGTGAAGTGAGATTCAGAACTGTGTGCTTGTAATGACATTTATAGACCCCTAACACCTATGATTTTGCTGGAATTTGAAGCATTGTGTATTAATGCATGTTATTGACTTTAGCACTATTTGAGTTTTTTTTCTCCTCTTTTAAGTGAAATTATACTGTCGTTGTCCTTATCATTAACATAATCGATTGGATTAAGTAGGCATACTTGACAGGAAATACTTCAGAATCAAAGTTTTATGCTACAATTAAATCGCCAGTATTCCCAAACTATCCATATACCCGTGGGGAACTTTATTATTGCCAGCTTTAATTTCTTCCTGCTACATTTAGTTGTGCAATTCATTATTATCTGGCATTTCAGTATAGATAAACCTATCTCGTTTGTAAAAGTACACAAAGAACAAGGAACTTCCCACTAGTCCTAAATTTGAAGAAATGTGCAGCCCTGTTGCACACTGTGTGTGGCATATTAACTAATTTTTTGAATTTCTATGGAATTTGTCTCTGTTGTATTAAATTATCCTTTTATATCTGGTTGTTTAGGTGTGCTTATTTCATTTCTGGCTTTTTAATTCTAAGTCACCAAATGATCTCAGGATGAAAATAGGCTTTATATCTTCCTTGAGCTTGTAACAAAGGGTTCACTTGCAAATCTTTATCAAAAGTACCACTTGAGTGATTCTCAAGTCTCTTCATACACAAGGCAGATCCTGAATGGCTTAGCATATCTTCATGAGCGGAATGTAGTTCACAGGTGATATAATTGATTTGGCTGCCATATTCTCAGTTCATTTTCCTTATCATGATGTGTCCTCTCAATATTCCACATTTTATGTCAAGATGTCTCAGTGCAAATAGATGTAGCATTGATGATTGTTTATGCAGATAGGAAATCAGTTCTTTCTCTTGCTGTTTGTTTGCAATATGTGATTATTTATACCATTCGTTTTCTTTCCAAATATGCAGCTTTTTGGAGCTCAATCTTTAAAACTAGTCTGGAAACATGCATATTGTTAAGCGTTTCTATTGATGATACTTTGTAAATAATTTCCTGATGGTATTAGAAATAAGATGTTGCAGAGGAAAGGTTGAGAAAATTGGTAGAAACAAAGAGAAAAAGGTATAAGCGTACAGAAATAACAAAAGAGCATTTAAAGTAGTAGGATGTTTTGTAAACGGCTAACCATGTTGAATATGCATTTTGAAGAAATAATTGCAATCATAACCATTTGCAGATAGTTTGAATCCCTCACAAGGAAAATTACATTCTCAGTTGCTGCAAATCATGGATATTGGTTTCATTCAAGGTTAAACAGAAGATAGCAATAAAGGAGGTTGTTATTTGTAATTGAGGGAAAGTTTGCTTAACTGTTGTCATCTTGCAAGTGTTAATCATAACTTAGCAGCTGCAGAGTTTCAACAGAATAATAATCTAGTATCTTCTTAGTGCGTGTACTGGGGATGAATTTATAGACAAGGTGAATCTCAGTTGATGAGAGTAAGAAATTCTTCTCTCAGCAAAATGTTATAAAAATGCTCATTCAGATAGCTCACTGATTGTTTACAGACTTACGAAAATTGTTAAAAAGCGCGTGGAGATGAATAAATAACTTGTGTGAATTATTTTTTAAAAAGAAAAAATGAAATCGATTTCCAGGCTAGTTATGTAGCCGGTCTATTTTTTGGGGTAATATAATTGTGGCAGGTGAACTTAGCAATGACACTTGAAAGTTGCTTTTGTTATACTATTTTAAGTATGTCTCTTTTAAAATTTGTCTCTTTTCATTTTCAAGGGATATCAAATGTGCAAATATATTGGTAGATGCTAGTGGATCAGTAAAACTTGCGGATTTTGGGTTGGCAAAGGTAGTTAATCTCTCCCCTTCTTTGTGAAACTCGTGAATGCTACTGAATTTAATGCAATATATTTGATCTTTTCAGGCAACTACGATGAATGATCTCAAATCCTGTAAAGGAACACCATTCTGGATGGCCCCTGAGGTTTTCCTCTTCTGTTGTGGTCTGATTTATATAGACCAAATCTGATCTATTCTCTGAATGTCCATCATTCACAATCGAATTTGCATGGTCTAAAGGTTTAACTGATCTACTTGTTTATAACCATTGATATCTTGGTCATTGTCAAATTTGAGAGCTCTGGGACACATAAAATCTAATTTTTCTTACGTTTTAGCTTGACATGTTTGCCACAGTTTTTAGGATGTTAATTTTTGAATTTGACACTACTGCATTTTTATAGCTTGCTTTTGTATAGTTTTAAAGATTGCAAATCAGATCCTCTACCTTCTTTCATTTGAGTTTTGAAACATTATCTGCTCCCGTTCATTTGAAGTTGATGAGAAAAAGCCTCTCTTTAATGTAGATGTAGATAATACTAGTCCTATAGTTGGTATTGGTACACACATTCATAAAAAATTATCGCCCAGACATAGGACCAAAAACCTGGAAACTGGCTCATGGTAAAGAGTAAACATCTTTTCATATATCATATTGACACATACCGAATATGTTTCCATTAGACATTTCAGGCTAACAAAATTAGTTTTTCTTTTTAGGTTGTGAATTCAAAGAACGACGGCTATGGACTAACTGCTGATATATGGAGCCTTGGGTGTACTGTGTTGGAGATGTTAACCCGTCGGCCTCCATACTCTCACTTGGAAGGCGTACGTAAAAATTTTTCATATATTAAAATTGATTTGCTTTCCCTACTTTTCCATGTTTATTTTATGAGTAATGATACAGCCACAAACTCTTGTACAAATTTATTTTGTACAAACTGACGTGGCATTAATTCATTGGTTGAATGAAAATATAAATTAATAAAAATAAATCATGTGGGCCAAGTGATATTTAATTCAACCAATCTTATCATGCCACATCAATTTGTACAAAATAAATTTGTACAAGAGTTTGTGGCTGTATCATTACTCTTATTTTATATGCCTGTTTTTTCTACTTTTCGATGTTTTATTTTATATGCCTGTTTTTTCTTGTTAAACATCTTGTGATTTGTAAAAGGTTGCATCAGTTTTGATTTGGTGCTTAGTTGTTGCATAATTTTTTGTGTTGGCAGGTGCAAGCATTATTCAGGATAGGCAAGGGTGAACTTCCTTCAGTTCCCAGCTCATTTTCGAGAGATGCCCGGGATTTTATTCTTAAATGCTTACAAGTTAACCCAAATGATCGGCCTACTGTAACTGAACTAATGGAGCATCCATTTGTAAAGAGGCCACTGCAAACTTCTAGGTGACTTCTCCTGATTATAACATCATGCAGTCTTGAAAGTTTCTGATCATGCTTTGCGGTTTACGTATATCCTAGAGGTAGTCTAGCGGCATCATCAAATTTAAACTGCAACCTGTAGTTGTAGCTTTGACTTCTTGTTTGGACTTAATATCATGGTCACACTGAAAATAATTGTTAAATACATTTATAAAATATCCATTTGGGCTTGCAACTTCACTTTTCTAGCTTATAGGGAACTAAGAAATGGAGGAGCAAGATTGTGATGCATCCAACTGCCTTGGCGATCCAAATTCACAGTATGAAGGGAATAAACAAGTTCCTCTAGATGTTTTAATGCAACCCCTTCCTGTTGATAACCGGACAAACCTTGAGAGATTATTGCTTTTTATACTGATTTGCTTTGAGGTTAACCTACAAGTCGACATTGTTATTGTGTCGTTTAGTTCTATATATTTTAGACTTGTGTTACTTTTCTTTATTTTGCATGCGTCCTTTGTTCGCAGGTGTGGCCAAGCCAATTGCTAGTGTTTTTAAGAGATTTGAGCTGAGGCACATGTGGTGTTAATACAATGCTAAGCATCTTTTTGCCGTTGAATCTACCTACCAGGCAATTCTTGGCACGGAGAACAGAGATGGTGCATTTTAGGTGAATATGCACTAAGCACAACTGCTCATGGTGTAAAACCGGAGAAACTGATATGGTGCACACATCAGTGGCATTTAAATTGCCAGGTTTCCTTCCCTTCGTTCGGGCAAGGTTTTTTCTATTACGGTTTTCTTTCCTTGGGCAGAGTGTTTTGACATCAATTTGGTGTAATAACTGTTTTTCGAAAGTAAAAGTCAGTACGTGTGAAATTTTTTTGTTGCATTTTATGGTAAGATCTCTCAATATATGCTTATGCATATGCTGAGATGATGTGTAAATATGTAGTTAGATGCCGATATTTTGTGGTCTTGATAATCTGGAATCTTAAAATGTTGTTGTAAGAAAGCAAATTGTTATCAATTTTTTGAATATTTTTCACACACTACTTCCAGATGTGGCACGGAGAAAACTGAAATGCTGCTACCTTGGAAATTTCTTCCGGACGAAGCATTGTGAATTTCAGTTTTAGCAGAAAAGCAATCCCTCTGCCTCTGCTAAGCCACTCAACTGAAGCTTCAATAAGAGTTTACTCCTTGCAGATTCAAATTCCAAGTGATGTTTCACAAATCAAACCTTTTTCCAGTAGAGCATCTATGAAGCTGTTGTAGTAGCTTATTCCTTCTGGATTAGGTTCCCCTGTTCCATCTGTTAAAAGATAAATTCAAAAGCAACTAGTAATTAGTCACATCTGACAAAGAACTATGGAAAGGAAAACTCATGGACTCTATTTGTTTTCTTAACTAACTGGGAAAGATTCTTGGCCAAGATATTGAGAATCTGTAAGCATCCACTCCCAAATACTTCATCAAATCTATTTCACTGTAAAGATTTTGTTTTCACCTTTCAATTGCTAGCAAGAGACGGATCATACTTTTGGATGACTTGTCATATTTTTTTCTTTTTTGACTTTTTTCATATTGTCTTCTTCGAAAACCTTTTCATTTTCTTTTTTATTTATTTTTTAATTCTTTTTTTTCTTTTATTTACGGAAACGAGTGATTCTATTTTTGCGCATAAAATTATTCGTGGCTGTATGTCGCCGCCTCCCACTTTTCCTGCACGTTCCTCGTTCTATCTGTTACGTGTAACACAACAAACTTTTTCTCTCCCCCTATTATTTAATGCTAATCAATTACATTGGCAAAAATACTCACTTAAATTGAATCTTCTTTACACATGCTGAAACACTAATAGAAGCTCTCATTAGTAGTATCACTAAAATATAATTGAACCTTTAGAGCTTAGACGTACAGATTAGTTAAAAAAAAATAAAATAAAATAGGAGTAGATTACTTCACAATTCTTAAGATATTGTAATACCACAAAGATAACAAATTAAAATAACAAGAGTTCAATCTCTAATTTTCAACCATTTCCATTCATGTTATGAATTATTGTTTCATATCATATTTTTATTTACTCCTGTGATTAAAGAAAACTGTAATAAGTATATCAAAATCCTTTGAATGAAAAATTAAAAATAGAAACTCAAGAAAAAAAATGAAAAAAGAATGAAAATTTGGAGAGGTTGCAACAAGTGACTGATAATGGACAACATTCATATTAGAAAGCAAACAAAATGTTCATGCATAACAATTTAAGAAATATTAAAGAGCCAAAAAACAAGGTCATCACAACTAATCCAAATAATCAAAACCATATCTCAATCCATAAACAATGACACGAGATTACATAAAATTTGAGGAAAAAAGAAAAGTGCCACCAGATCAAACACTAGAGAGTGGAGATTGAAATAGAAATTGAAAAGCAGAGACGCCAAATTAATTTGGCATCACTTCTAATTTATCCATCACCATGTAAGTCACCACCCATTAGCGGCAACTTTTATCACAAACATATACTAAAGACAACACTATTTTTTTTATTTACATATTAGATTTTATAAATAGAGCATAACAATACCGAGCATACTATAAATATATAGTATCCAAAGCCGTTCAAATTAAATGTTAAAATGACAGAGCCTGAAAAAAGAGAACTTACAATTCTAAAATCTTAAGCTCTAGTGTTACCAAGGAGAACACTTGCCAAAAGATTCTTGCATTGCATCGATGCCTTCAGCAGCTTTAAACCACATCCAATAACCACCATTCAAAGATTAGGGAAAAAAAAAGATCCAGATTATTAAACATATGATCTCAAGAATTAAATCACTAAGAAAATAACTTAAAAATATTACCTCATCAAGGCCAAAATTGAAAACTTTCTCCTAAAGGTTACCCAGATCCATATAAAACTTTTCATACAAAGTGACACTACAGGTCACATATTTTTTTTAAAAAAATGTCCACAGATTGTGGATATTGAAATAGAAGTTGAAGAGTGGAGACATGAAAAATTAGTGTAGAGTGGAGATTATAGAACGTTAAACACTGATTAAAGAAACAAAATG
Source organism: Citrus australasica (assembly GCA_029618585.1). Taxonomy (NCBI): domain Eukaryota; kingdom Viridiplantae; phylum Streptophyta; class Magnoliopsida; order Sapindales; family Rutaceae; genus Citrus; species Citrus australasica. Next base: position 1,615,369 of record JARCIV010000005.1, read on the forward strand.
GCAGCGAGAGTTGAGAGCAGAGAAAGAGAGAGAGGAAAATGAAGAATTTTGGTTAGAGCGGCTAGGGTTTCTCATGAAGTAAAATATGAAGTATATATACTTTTAATAAAAAATTAAAAATTTTCAATTTTATAGGTTAAAAACAAAGTATTGTTAAATATTCCATCTACCGGGAGTTTTGCGTGCCTAAATGAAAAATTGTTCATTCATTTTAATTTACTTATGTTAGTAAATTAATTTGATATAATTATACTTATTTTATAATTTGTATTCTAAATGCTACTTATTTTTTTATTGTTATATTTCAGTGACACTTGGTTTATTACTAAGAAAATTGTAATTGTGTCATACTTAAAATATATAATGGTAAATATAATAAACACAACATTATTCAGTTGTATTCAAATTATAGTTTTTCTTGCGGGTGCCACCTGATTAAGGGTTGGAACTATGCTTACATAGATGAGAAGGAAATTGATTGTTACTATACTAAGGAATAAGAAATAATTATTATCTATGTTACATTGTAATTACATTATGAATTTAGGTCATTACAATCATGGGGTATAATTATCTAAAAATATGTATATATAATCATTTATAAAAATTTGGCGTATGTCCCGAGTTAAATCGTGTGGAAGGTTCTTGTTTTTTTTTTTTGAAAAGAAAGTACACCTTTCATTGAATTAAGAGAAAAGAAACAAAACATCCTCTGGAAATTCATCCAGCCAAATACAAGGGTCTGACTTTTTTAAAGCCAACTTTGCCAAATCATGCACTAAAAAATTACACATCCTAGGGACGTGCTGAGCTTTAAAATTCTAAAAGATTTTCTTGGCTTCTAGAATGTCAAAAATCACCCAAAAGGTCTCTGTCAAAGTGCTTCTCTTGTTATTGATTAGCTCTATCACCCCTTTAGAATCAGACTCTAAGATAACTGAGGTTGCCCCTGCCTTGGCAGCTGCTTGCATTCCCCACAAAACAGCTTTTGCCTCACTCAACTCCATATCTTCTGAGCTCTTAAATGTGCTGACAGCTGCAGCAACTGTTTCTCCCTTATGGTTTTTAACTACTGCTCCCAGCCCAGCAAGATAGTTCACCATATCCATAGCAGCATCAACATTTACCTTAAGCCATCCTTCTTCGGGTGGACTCCATTGGCTTTGCTGAACATTGTTTTGATTTGTTAAGAAATTCTCTTCTGGTTGCTTTATTCTTTTGACAGATTCAGCAACTGTAACAGCTTTAGCCATCAATATTACCGGGTCATCATATTTTCCTTTGAAAATGAGATTATTTCTAGCACTCCAAATAATCTACAATAAAGAAGCTACCAGTTCACCACTCATATTCTTTTGCTGAAAATGTGCAGAATGCAAAGGGTAATGACATCTGGAAAATTAGCCCCTTGAAGGACACTTCCTAGAGGTGAGTTTTTCCAAACCTTTCTAGCGATTTTGCAGTCCACAAGAGCATGAACTGTATTGTCCCACCCACTCCCACACGCTGGGCAGATGGCCTCCTGCATCACTCTTTTCTTCCATAGGTTTTCTGCTGTAGGCAAGATATTCTTGGCTACTCTCAAAAGAAAAATCTTTACTTTTTCAAGAATCTTCAGCTTCCATATGACGTTCCACTGGCTTGGGTTCAGGTTGAAGCAGCTAGGAATGCCTTTGTGCTTTTGTCCTAACGCCACTTGATAACCACTCTTCACCAGGTATTGACCTCTCTTATCATAGTGCCAAAACAAAATATCCTCACTCTGCCTTCTCAGTAAAGGGATTTGCACAGTGAGATCTGCATCATCTTTGCCAAAACATTGATATATGATATGTTCATTCCAACACCTATTTCCATCAATCAACTGAGGAACACAAGTTCCACTGGGCAGATTTGGAGGGGTTGTGGGCTTAAAGGTTGTTGGCCTAGGGATCCAGTTGCTGTTAAAAATATTTATATGCTTTCCATCCCCAATTCTCCATCTACACCCTTTTTTCAGCACCTCTCTTCCCCATAATATACTTCTCCAAATGGAGGAGGGTTTAGAGCTCAAACTAGTTTCCATGAAGGATGAGTGCTTAAAGTACCTTGCTTTCAAAACTCGAGCCACTAGTGAATCCGAGGCTTGAATGAATCTCCACCCTTGCTTCGCAACTAGAGCTTGATTAAAACATGAGAGGTTCTTAAAGCCCAAACCTCCTCTAATTTTAGCTTGACTCAAGTTTTCCCATCTTGACCAATAAATACTTTTCTTCTCTTTAGTTGAACCCCACCAAAATTTAGCTATCGCTCCTAACATATCATTACACAAACCCAAAGGTTCTTGTGGAATGTGGAAGGTTCTTGCTCTTTGCTCCTTACTCCTTCCATATTCATCTTGACCAATGAATACTGCTCCTTGCTCCTTGCTCCTTGCATATCATTAGCTATCGCTCGTTGAGGGGTCGTGGAAGGTTCTTGTTAACAATTATATTTGGGCTCTCACATGCCCCACCTTTAAAACACTGTATTATCTATTGCATGCACGTGCACCCACAACATAAAGCGAACTCATTCTATAATGACAGTAACAAAATTTAAAAATTAAGATCTTGAAGTGATTGTGGAGAAAAATTTACATAGATCAATCCTAGAGAGTAGGTTAATCATTGATGTTCTCTTATTTAACAAAGCAGTGGGTTCTATAAATTTTTAATATTAAATTTTGATAGTTGTAAGTTGGAACCAACTTGTTGAGATCGCTGAATAGTACTCACTTGTGATCCCATAATTGGACCTACTGAAGTGGTAGGACTAACTTATTGAAGTCTTTTTGGAATTGCCATGTTCATGTGGCAAAAGAGGCCACGAATCAACTGGCAAACACCACCAAGTCAGCGAGTGATCCAAAATCACCTGATATTGGAGATGGTAACCCATTGTCCTCCACACTCTGGCTTGGAATAGGTACAAAACACATTATCGTATATTCAAATTGATTTAATTTCCCCAATTTTGCATGTTTTATATGCAAGTTTGTTCATATTAAACATCTTGTGATTTACGAAAGCTGGCATCAGTTTTGATATGGCATTTAGATTTTGCTCAATTTTGTTTGTTGGCAGGTGCAGACATTATTCAAGATAGCCAGGGGTGAACTTCCTCCAATTCCTGACTCAGTATCGAGGGATGCCCGGGATTTTATTCTTAAATGCTTACAAGTCAACCCTAATGATCGGCTTATTGCAGCTCAACTAATGGAGCATCCATTTGTAAAGAGGCCGTTGCCAACTTCTTGGGGACTGCCTTCTCCTCATCATTTCATCATGCAGTCTTGAAAGCTTCTGATTATCCTCTGGGTTTCATGTATAGGTAGTCTATCATGACCCAATTTAGGGCTTGTTTGGTATTGTTGTAGGGTGGTTGTGGCTTCTAAGCCAAATTGAATTTCTCCCATAGTTGTTGTTTGGTAACGGAAAAAGGAGAAAAAAATAGAGAGTGGAGGCATTACTTTTATCTCATCCTTAACTTCCGTAAGTGGAGGAGAACAAAGGGGAAAAGAGGGGAGTAGGGTGTTACCTTAAACGGATGATTTATTCATTTTTTGGGGGGGTTCCAGGGCATCTTTTTCTCTCTTACTCTCATGGAAAATTCTTTCTTTTACACTCTATTTCATTTTTTTGCAAATTACTTAAAAATCTTTTGGTTTTTAAGGCCATGTTTATTAAGCTATATGAGTAGTGGCACAAGTTTTTTGGTAAAGGCCTAGAAACTGACTTGAGCATCGGAGAGTTCACGCCGGAAAAACTTTCGGCGCCTCTGACTATCTTCTAGATTTCAAATATTCGTAGGTTAATCACTAGTAGTTGCAGGACATCTTGACGATTGACCAATCGATTCTCTACCAAATAAATCTAATGCTGATGCGGGAGTCTGGTATCAAGTCGCTAACCGACTCAATCAGATTTCGGCATCAATAGTTGTTTGATGAAAAACTTATAATACATACACTAATTTTGAGAAAAATATAATTTATGAATCATATTATTTAAACACAATCAACTTTTATATCATAAATGCATATATAACACCAAATGGACCCTTGAATTATTAATTGCATTTTGTACTTAGCTCCTTTCTGCATTTAGCAGCATCGACATAATGAAAATAATTGTTAAATACATTTATAAAATATCCATTTGGGTTTACAACTCCCACTCTCCAACTTATGGGGAGCGAGAAATGGAGGAGCAAGATTGTGATGCGTCAAACGAACCCCAATTCACAGAGTGAAGGAGTATGCAAGTGCCTCTAGATGTTATAATGCAACTCCTTCCTGTCGATAGCCGGTCAAACCTTGAGGGATTCATAATGGATCCGGCTAAGGTTGCTTCTTATACTAATTTGCTTTGAGGTTAACCTGGCTACGTGTCCGCATGGTTATTGTGTCATTTGGTTCTATTTCCTTTAGGAATAAATTCAATGCGAGTGTTACTATTGTTTATTTTGCATGTGCCTTTTGATTGCAGGTATGGGGAGGCTAGTTTCTAGTCCCGTGGGTTATGTTTGGATGAAAAAAATAAGAAGAGAGGAGGGGAATAAAAACGGAGAGAATTGAGAAAAAATAAATGAAAAAGAATGTCAGTTTCAATTTCATTATTCTAATTGAATAAATTGTAATCCAAAATTCATGTATTAATAGTTCCCATTTTCGTATGGATTTAGATAAAATTAAACAACTTGTTATACTCCAAATTTGCTATTAATATCTACATAAGGTCCTTACCACCAAGCTGATTTTGCCTCCTGCTATTGCACAAAAATTCTTGCATCAACAAAAAAGAATCTATAGGCTACACATATTATACATAGAAAATGTTAAAATTCTTTGAGGAAAATGAAATGCTGCAAATACTTCAGGTAAAATACTGTATTATCTATTGCATGCACGCCCACCCACAACGCAAAGCGAACTCATTCTATAATGATAGTAATAAAATTTAAAAATTAAGGTCTTGAAGTGATTGCGGAGAAAAAATTACATAGATCAATCCTAGAGAGTAGGTTAATCATTGATGTTCTCTTATTTAACAAAGCAGTGGGTTCTATAAATTTTTAATATTAAATCTTGATAGTTGTAAGTTGGAACCAACTTGTTGAGATCGCTGAATAGTACTCACTTGTGATCCCATAATCGGACCTACTGAAGTGGTAGGACTAACTTATCGAAGTCTTTTTGGAATTGCCATGCTCATGTGGCAAAAGATGCCACGAATCAACTGGCAAACACCACCAGGTCAGCTTGTGATCTGGTGGGATTGGCACTACAGTAATTATATTTATCTCTGCCAACGTGTCGCCGCCAGAAGGGAAAGAATAGGAGGAATACCGACAAATATTCTATCATTTATGTACAAACAAACACTTTATTTATTCGACACTCCTATTTTGACTGTTTCGTGTGACAGAGAAACTGGAGAAGGATAATAAACCTCTCACGCTTGGTCACTCTCAACTGAACATGTCTCTATGTACGTATTAGATTGCAAAACGGAATTGATTCTCATTGAATAAACAACCGTATAAATACAAAACCAAGAGTGATTGAAGATCCTACAAACTATGAAGGTTACAACTGAATCCTATATCTCCTAATGACAGCTAAATAAATTTGAATATATTTGAATAATGCAAACTGATGAGAAAAAGACTAAGTCAATTAACTAATTATCTCTATTATGCCCCCTCAAGATGGAGCTTGGGAGAAAAGTTCAATCTTGTGTTTAAGGTTAAGAAAACGTTGGCGTGGAAGTGGCTTGGTAAGAGCATTTGCTAGCTGATCTTCAAAAGAGACATGAGCTACAAGAAGAGCTCCATTTTGAACTTGATCTCTGATAAAATGAAAATCTATGGCAACATGCTTCATGTGGGAATGAAAAATTGGATTTGAATAGAGTTGAGTTGCCCCTATATTATCACAGTAAATGACAGGGCAGTAGGGAAGTGAAATACCAAGATCATTCAAGAGATAACAAAATGAAATTAAGTTCAGTAGCTGTATTTGCAACGGAGCGATACTCTACCTCAGTGGAGGATCTAGCAACTGTCCGTTGCTTTTTAGAGCTCTAGGAGATAGGATTTTTACTAAGATAAACAACATAAGCACTAGTGGAACAAAAAGTGTCTTTGTCTCCTGCCCAATCAGTGTCAAAAAAGGCTTGTAAACTGAGAGAAGTGTCTGAGAATGCATGTAAACTGAGATTAGCATCTTTGTAAAGTTGCAAACCATCATCAACAGTACCAACAAGATAACGTAGTAGTCGTTTGACAAAGGACCAATGTTCAGTTGTGGGGCAGTGCATATATTGAGACAATTTGTTGATAGCAAAGGCAATTTCAGGTCTTGTTATTAGCAAATATTGAAGGCTCCCCATTACCTGACGATTCTCAGTGGGATAAAAAAGAAAAGAACCTGAGGTGAGCATGAGAGTGGGGCTTGTTGGTGTGGGAGTGAGAACAGTCTTTGCTTCTTGCATCTTGGTTTGAGTGAGAAGATCCATGATATATCTCCTTTGTGAGAGTAACAAGCCATGTTTGTTAGAGATAACTTCCACACCCAGAAAGTAAGTAAGGAAACCAAGATCTTTGATGGAAAATCGCTGAGCAAGAATGGGAATTAAGCGATTAACCGTGGTATCATTGTCTCTTGTGAGAATTAAATCATCAACATAAATAAGAAGATACGTGGTGTGGCCATCAGCATGAAAGACAAAGAGTGATGTATCATCATATGAATTTTGAAAACCAAACTGGAGAAGGAAGGTTCTGAGTTCATGATACCACGCCCGAGGGGCTTGTTTCATGCCATAAATTGCTTTGTTGAGTTTGCAGACATAAGAGGGGTTGTCGTTATCAACAAATCCCGGTGGTTGTGACATGTATACATTCTCTGATAGATGTCCTTGAAGAAAAGCATTGTTTACATCAAGTTGCCTTAAGGACCAGCCACGGCTGACTGCTATACTAACGATTCGGACATTAGTCGGTTTTATAACGGGGCTAAACGTGTCTTGGTAGTCTATTCTAGGATGTTGGTGGAATCCTTTGGCAACTAATCAGGCCTTGAACTTGTCAACAGAGCCATCAGATTTTTGTTTAGTTCTAAATACCCACTTACAGCCAACCAGATTTTGACTGCTATCTTGTGGAACGAGAGCCCAAGTGCCATTCCTCACTAATGCGTCATATTCTTCAAACATGGCCCGACACCATTTATGGTCTTTGAGGGCTTGGGTTAAAGTTGTTGGTTCACGATCATCACCTTTGGTTAATTGATTATGAAGATTCATTTTGGTGATAGGTTTGCGAATATTGTTTTTGGCTCTAGTAGTCATGGTGTGGGTGGGTTGTGGCTGAGACTCGGTTGGGCTTATAAGTGGTGCTTGTTGTGGAGAGTTGCTGGTATTTGAAAGTTCACATGTTTGTGGTGGAGAAAATGTGGCGGCCTGGTCTAATAGAAGTAAGAGGTCACGTGATGCTGGTTGAGGAAATATAGCGGGCAGGTCTGGTGGTAGTGAAGCTTCACGTGGGGATTGTTGTTAGGTATCAACTGCATATGACGAATTGAGTGGTGGTATCACAGGCAAGATAGGATCTCGAAGTGATGATGGAATCCAAGTAGCAATGGAATGTAATGGAGAACAAGAGGCAGAAGCAGAGAGATTAGTGAAGGGAGAGACAATTTCAACAAATCTGACATGCTTAGAGATATATATTATGGAAGTGGATGGATCAAGGCAGTAATAGGCACTCTGAGTTAAAGAGTAGCCAAGGAAGACACATGGTTTGGACCGGGTGTCCAGTTTGTTGGTAGTATATGGTCTCAGCCACGAATAGCATAAACAACCAAAAATTTTGAGTTTTGAGTAATTGGGAGCTGTTGTAAAAAATTTTTCATAAGGAGAAGAAAGGTTCAAGGTTAGTGTTGGCATACGATTTATAAGATAAACCGCTGTGGCTAATGCATAAGTCTAATAACTTAAAACAAGAGATGCATAAGAGAGTAATGCTAGACCAGTTTCTACAATATGAAGATGTCTACGTTCAGAAAATCCATTGTGTTCAGGTGTATGAGGTGGTGTAGTGAGATGAGAGATACCATTTGTTGAAAGAAAATTTGCAAGGGCAATGTATTCACCACCATTGTCGGAATAGAGTGTTTTGATTGTTTTATCAAAGTGTTTTTCAACAATGGCTTTAAATCTAATAAAAATATCCTTGACTTCTGACTTTTGTTTAAGAGGGTAGAACCAAATATATCGGATGAAATGATCTACAAAAATGACATAATATTTAAATCCATTATTTGATATAATTAGAGATGTCAAAACATCAGAGAAGATAATTTCAAGGGGTTGAGAAGATATAATGGTGGACTGGGAGAGTGACAGTTTGTGGCTTTTATTACTCAAACAAGCATTACATGAAAAATTATTGGAAAATGAAGAAGAAAAATCAAGTTTATTTTTGGAAACAATTTGTTTCAGAATATGGAAAGCTGGGTGTCCTAATCTTTGATGCCACTCGGATAGAGTTGTTTTGATGTTGGAAAAAGCAAGCAAGGGTGGAGATACCAGCCACTCATAAATGCCATCTTTAGTGTTGCCCTTCAAAAGTGTTGCCCCCGTGCGAATGTCCTTTACAAAAAAAGCAGTTGGTAAGAATTAAATTGAGATATTATTGGAGGTGCAGAATTGAGAGATGGAAATGAGATTCTTTTTCATAGCAGGAACACAGAGGACATTGTTCAATTTAAAAGTTTTATGAGTTGTGTGGAGCGAGGATGAACCGGTATGAGTAATGGAGAGACCCGAGCCATCACCGATCATAATGTCATCGGAGCCATTGTATGGAGCATGCATGGAGACATTGTGTAGGTCAGTTGTAACATGGTAAGACGCTCCACTATCCAGGAGCCAAGATGTGTGGCTGGGGTTATTGGATGCATAATGGGCCCTTGGTTGCCATGGGGTGGCAGAGTGAGTGGTTGAAGCAGGAGAAGAGCTGTTGGATGTGTTGATTGGGGCTAGCCGAAAGGAGGGGCACCTTTTTGCTGTATGTCTTTGTATCCTGCAAATTTGGCAATAGCCCAAGTATGGCCGAGATGGGCGATTACCTTGAGGTATGGGTTGGCCGCTGGTTTGGGTAGGAATATACTTGTTTTGGTGGCTGTTGGAGGGGTGCCATGTATGAGTGTTGGTGCCTGATGGGGTAGGGGAGTGCCAAGGTGCTGGGTTCCTACTCGTGGGATTACCAGTGATAGGAAATTGAAGGAAGTATGGTTTTGAGGTGATCACTGAGGCTTCAAAATTGAGCAACTTCTCATGTAGTTCCTCAAAGGTTATAGGCATGTCTCTGGCTTGGACAGCATGTGTGAGTTCTTTGTATTCATCACCAAGACCATCAAGTATCTTGTCAGTGAGATCTTTTGCATCTAGTGGTGCCCCAAGAATGGCAAGCTCATCAGCTTTTGCCTTGATGGTTTGCAGAAATGTCGTGACACTGTCAGAGCCTTTGGTGATTATTTTTAGTTAGTTTTTAACCTATTTGATGTAGCCACAAGAAGGCTTGGTGTAGGTGGTGGCTAGGATAGTCCATGCTTCACGGGCTGTCTTGGCTTGTGCAAGAAATGGGATGATGGTGAACCAATGATTGCATTCAAGATTAATTGGTCCTGTCGGATCCAGAAGATGTGAGCAGGGTTGGATCTGGTTGTATCATTTAGTGTGAGAGTGGCTGAGGGACATGGCTTGGAGCCATCTATATATCCTAAGAGGACATATCCGATGAAGAGAGTTGGAATTGTAATTTCCATGAGAGGTAGTTGGTGGAGGTGAGTTTTAGAGGGGTTTGGGCAGCAACATTAATGCTGATGAGGGTGTTGTGGGAGTCATTTGTGTTGAGAATGGAGGGGGAAGGAATAGCCATGGTTTGTGATTAAAGAGAAGAGAGATTGGGGAGAAGAATGGAACCTCTAATTTTGCTTTAATACCATATTAGATTGCAAAACTGAATTGATTCTCATTGAATAAACAACCGTATAAATACAAAACCAAGAGTGATTGAAGATCCTACAAACTAGAAAGGTTACAATTGAATTCTATATCTCTTAATGGCAGCTAAATACATTTGAATAATACAAACTGATGAGAACGACTAAGTCAAGTAACTGATTATCTCTATTGACCCTTCATCGCGCCGCGTCAATAAGATGCCGATTGCCATGAACCGACGTGGAAGGTTCCGTATGGTCGCCAATCTCGCCAACCAGGCCGAGGCCAGGGTTAACACTTTCGAAATACGGGTCCTATTTTACTCGCTACTCTCATTCCTTTATTATTTTTCGTTGTTGAGACAATATTGTTTTGAACAGAGGGTTAGTTCAACTCTCATATTTTCTTTAAGTATACAATGAGGCTTACAAAGATCAGATAATTTTTGTTTTTTTTAATCCCGGATGCTGTGGCTTTTATCTTATATGATCATTTGATGATTAGTTGTTAAGCCTTGTCCCTTCTCGCCCGAATGTCGAGAGTGTCAGTACCTTGAAAATTTAAATGCTGTGTGAACTGGATCTGGATTGATAAATGGTACATTTGGACATCGAATTTATTATTCCCAACTCAAGGCTCTCAGTTGTGTTACAGGATAAAAAAATTATTTCATTTAGTGTTCCAAAAGCTGCGTCGCAGTTTATTGATGATGTGCCATCAAGTGAATGCGCTGCGCCCCACGGTCCACATTATTTTCAAAAAGCTGCACTTGATTTTACTAGATCACTTGATGATGCGCCGTTTAGTGAATACCACGCCAAAGCTAGAAGATTGCAAGAATTTGTTGATGACATAGGATACCGAAACGTACAAATGCAGTGTTTTCCCTCAGGGTAGGGAATTTATTAACTTATCCTGTATTGAAGGCAACATCCTTTGGGGTATATCTTCTCAGTCATCTTGTGTTCAAAGCATTTTCATCCGTGCGGAATATATTTAGTAATCTTTTGTTGGGGGTCGCATTTGTACGACAGAAATTTCAATATTATATGTCATTATGTAAATACATTGTGACCCTTGCTGCCAAAGTTAGAAGAACGCAAGATTGTCTTAATGATGCAGAATACGTTTGATATGATGATGATGATGATTCTAAAGATCATCCAATTAGCATAATTATGGAACCGGTTTATAATGTCTATCCGAATGGGAAATTTAGAAGAAGAATAACGTCATGGCAAAAGGGTGAGCTTTTGGGAAGTGGGTTATTTGGGTCTGCGTATGAAGGCCTCATTGAGTAAGTGAAATCTGTTCCTGTGTTAATGTTCTTGGAATTTGTGAAAAGGAGTTTTATTGTTCTGATTGTATTTTAATATCCATTTGGTTACATAGCCTTATTGATATGTACCTGCTGAAGGTTTTTAATAAGTTAAAAAGGATGTACAATGTTGGTTTAGAAGGAAGTTTCTATGAACTTATTGAATACCTTGTCTGCTTTCTGAATGATACTACAAGAAAAGTGATAGACTTCATGATGAGACCTCAATGGGATTTTGGGTATGCTACTTGTAAATCTACTCATCTTATATCTCAAGATAGTCGTGCAAGACGAATTCAACTTTTTTTTTTAGGCAGATAAATTTGATGATGAGCTAGACTGGATATTCTTTTGCACATTCATACTTGAAACAATTAACTTTTGCAACTATTTTATGATTTTCTTCTAAATATTTCTAAGGCTTTGAGGTGTATTTTATTTGTTTTGCAATGAAAGCGGTTAGGATTCTATTTATGTGGTCAGGCTTAAAATGATTAACTTGGCCTTGTTTACTATCTTTGATATGCATGTTTATTTGCTAGCATCCATGAGCTTGTACTTATTTTTTCAGCAACTTCTCTCATGCTTTCTGGTTTGTTTGCAGTGATGGATTCTTTTTTGCTGTGAAGGAGGTTTCTTTGCAGGATGAAGGATCTCGGGGAAAGCAGAGCATTCTTCAACTTGACCAGGTGGGATGATTAGTCTTGTCCTGCTGGAAGTCCATTACATATTATTCTGTAGTCTTTTTCTCTGCTTTAAACTACAAATCATGCAGTTGCATATTTTTATGCTGCCTCTAAATAGCTACGTGACAAGATATAGCTACGTGACAAGATCATTTCTCTAATCATATGTTTTTTGGCTCAGGAAATTTCTCTTTTGAGTCAGTTTGAACATGACAACATAGTTCAATATCCTACTGGAAGTCCGTTACATATTATTCTGTAGTCTTTTGCTCTGCTTTAAACTACGAATCATGCAGTTGCATATTTTTATTCTGCCTCTAAATAGCTATGTGACAAGATCATTTCTCTAATCATATGTTTTTTGGCTCAGGAAATTTCTCTTTTGAGTCAGTTTGAACATGACAACATAGTTCAATATCTTGGCACAGACAAGGTATGCGTCTAACCTCAGTGCTTGTTTTTTTTTACCTTTCATTTTCTCATATTAATATTTGTGAAGTGAGAGTCAGAACTGAGTGCTTGTAATGACATTTATAGACCCCTAATACCTGTGATTTTGCTGGAATTTGAAGCATTGTGTAGTAATGCATGTTATTGACTTTAGCACTGTTTGAATTTTATTTTTTCTCTTTTAAGTGAAATTATACTGTCATTGTCCTTATCATTAACATAATCAATTGGATTATGTAGTCATACTTGACAGGAAATACTTCAGAATCAAAATTTTATGCTACAATTAAATAGCCAGTATTCCCAAACTACCCATATACCTGCGGGGAACTCTATTATTGCCAGCTTTAATTTCTTCCTTCTACATTAGTTGTGCAATTCATTATTATCTGGCATTCCAGCATATATAAAACAGTCTCATTTGTTAAAGTACACAAAGAACAAGGAACTTCCCACTAGTCCTAAATTTGAAGAAATGTGCAGCCCTGTTGCACAGTGTGTGTGGCATATTAACTAATTTTTTGAATTTCTATGTGATCTGTCTCTGTTCTATTAAATTGTCCTTTTATATCTGGTTGTTTAGGTGTTCTTATTTCATTTCTGGCTCTTTAATTCTGAGTCACCTAATGATTTCAGGACGAAAATAGGCTTTATGTATTCCTTGAGCTTTTAAAGAAGGGTTCACTTGCAAATCTTTATCAAAAGTACCACTTGAGTGATTCTCAAGTCTCTTCATACACAAGGCAGATCCTGAATGGCTTAGCATATCTTCATGAGCGGAATGTGGTTCACAGGTGATGTAATTGATTTGGCTGCCATATTCTCAGTTCCTTTTCCTGATCATGATGTGGCCTCTCAATGTTCTACATTTTACGTCAAGATGTCTCAGTGCAAATAGATGTAGCATTCATGGTTGTTTATGCAGGTAGGAAGTCAGTTCTTTCCCTTTCTGTTTATTTGCAATATGTGATTATTTGTACATTCGTTTTCTTTCCACAAATGCAACTTTTTGGAGCTCAATCTTTACAACTAGTCTGGAAATATGCATATTGTTAAGTGTTTCTATTACTGATACTTCATATATAATTTCATGATGGTATTAGAAATAAGATGTTGTAGAGGAAAGATTGAGAAAATTGTTAGAAACAAAGAGAAAAAAGGTAAGAGAGTATAGAAATAACAAAGGAGCATTTAAGGTGGTAGGATGTTTTGTAAACAGCGAACCATGTTGAATATGCATTTTGAAGAAATAATTGCAATTGTAACCATTTGCAGATAGTTTTAATTCCTCGCAAGGAAAATTACATTCCCAGTTGCTGTAAATCATGGGCGTTGGTTTCATTAAAGGTTAAACAGAAGATACCAAAAATGGAGGTTGTTACTTGGAATTGGGGGGAAGTTTGCTCAACTGTTATCATATGGCAAGTGTTAATCATAACTTAGAAGCTACAAAGTTGCAAAGAATAATAATCTGATGTCTTCTTAGTGCATGTACTGGGGATGAATTTATGGTCAACGCAAATTTCAGTTGATGAAAGAAATTCTTCTTGCAGCAAAATATTATAAAAATGCTCATTCAAATAGCTTATTGATTGTTTACAGACTTACAAAAATTCTTAAAAGGCGGGTGGAGATGAATAAATAGCCCGTGTGAATTATTTTTTAAAGAGAAAAAATGAAATCGATTTCCAGGCCAGTTATGTAGCTGGTCTATTTTTTGGGGTAGTATAATTTTGGCAGGTGAACTTGGCAATGACATATGAAAAGTTGCTTTTGTTATACTATCTTAAGTGTTTCTATTTTAAAGTTTGTCTCTTTTCATTTTCGAGGGATATCAAATGTGCAAATATATTGGTAGATGCTGGTGGATCAGTAAAACTTGCGGATTTTGGGTTGGCAAAGGTAGTTAATCTTTCCCCTTTGTAAAACTCATGAATGCTACTGTATTTAATGCAATATATTTTATCTTTTCAGGCAACTACAATGAATGATCTCAAATCCTGTAAAGGAACACCATTCTGGATGGCCCCTGAGGTTTTCCTCTTCTGTTGTAGTTTGATTTATATAGACAAAATCCGATCTATTTTCTGAATGTCCATCATTCACAATCGAATTTGCATGGTCTAAAGGTTTAACTGATCTACTTGTTTATAACCATTGATATCTTGCTCATTGTCAAATTCGAGAGCTATGTGTCACGGGATGATTATTTTGCGCAGCTCACTCGTGTGGCACTTAAACAACTTTACCAAATGTTGCTAAGTAAGCTTTGAACTTCTCGAACTAGAGAAGAGAGCAATGGAGCCAAATAAGAGAAATTGTATTGCACAAAAGAGAGATTACAAGAATGCTTGAGTTGCTTGCTCAATGCTTGTTATTGTGTACAAATACCTAATTCCATCCCATATTTATAGGGGAGGCTTGCCAAGCTCTAGAGATTCTAGAGAAATCTACCAACTATCTAGAATTTACATGTGTTGGAAATGCATAGAGAATTCTAGAGTATTTACAAGCTCAATGTGCTAGAGTTGCCTAGAACTTTCCGGAATTGGACCAAGCTAGCACTCTTGGCCTTGTGTTGGGCTCTTGGTGAGCAAATTGGGCTAGCGAATTAGGCGGTCTGCAACATCCTCCCCCACCTAAGCTCGCGGCGTCCTCGTCGCGCTCTCTTGCTTGAAATTTTGGATGTGTTTAGCGAATTACCATAAATCATCTTCACATTCCCAAGTGGCTTTGCTTTCGGGGAGGCTTTTCCACTTCACCAGGTATTCGCTATGTGCTGGCATGCCCCTCCTCAAAACCACGTGGTCCGCAATGATGTGGTCCGCAATGATGTAGTCCACATCTTTGTCGAACATGGTGACAACGGCAGTTGGTGCGCTCCTCGATTCTCCGCGACTTGTGTCTCCCATGTCTTCGTGATATGGCTTGAGAAGGCTCACATGGAAGACCGGATGGATCTTGAGTCTTGGCGGAAGTTGGAGTTGATACGAGACGTTGCTCACATGTCGAACAACTCAGAAGGGTCCTTCATAGTGCCTCACTAACCCCTTTTGGACTTTGCGCAACGTCTTGAATTGTTGGGGTAGAAGCTTGATCATGACTTGATCACATTCCTTGTACTCAACATGCCATCTCTTTGTATCCGCCCATTTCTTCATTTTCCTCGCGGCTTTGTCGAGGTAGGCT
This sequence comes from Citrus australasica, assembly GCA_029618585.1. Taxonomy (NCBI): domain Eukaryota; kingdom Viridiplantae; phylum Streptophyta; class Magnoliopsida; order Sapindales; family Rutaceae; genus Citrus; species Citrus australasica. The sequence goes on from JARCIV010000005.1 coordinate 1,631,043, forward strand.
CACGTGATGTCCGCTTCTTCATGCCACTCGCGAACGGGCTTGTGTGCCGCGGGGCTTTTCCCTCCGTAAGTCGAGGATATGGCGTTGGGGGTCATGGGTTGGAATCCCATGATGATCTCGAACGGACTCTTGCCCGTAGCCTCACTTCGCTGCAAGTTATAAGAAAATTGGGCGATGTCGAGTAGTTTCGCCTAATCCCACTGATGAGCGCTCACATAGTACCTCAAGTACATCTCGAAGAGGCCATTAATGTACTCAGGCTGCCCCTCTGTTTGTGGTGGAAGCTTGTCGAGAACTTGAGATCGGTCCCCAACATCTTGAAGCGTTTTGTCCAAAATCGCCCAGTGAACCGAGGGTCTCGGTCGCTCACAATGCTCTTTAGAACTCCCCAAAGCTTCACAATGTGCTTGACGAATAGGCGGGCTGCCTCATTCGCTTTGCAATCAACTGGTGCGGCAATGAATGTGGCGTACTTGCTGTATCGGTCGACAACGACTATGATACTGCCGCACTCTTCGGACTTGGGCAGTGTTGATGAAGCCCATGGAGACACTTTCCAATGGCCTTGTTGCTAGTGGTAGCAGCTCCAACAATCCCGCTGGAAGTTGATGATCCACCTTGTCTTGTTGGCACACAAGACAAGTTCACACATATGCCTTGATGTCGTCCCTCATGTGCGGCCAAAAGTACGAGGCTTAAAATAGTGCGGTGGTGCGCTCGATTCCTGGGTGACCAGCCCACTTGGAGTCATGGCACTCCTTGATTACTTCCTTCTGTAAATTTCCCCACCTTGGCACGAACAGTCGATCTCCCTTGGTGAGAAGGATGCCTTCATCTTGCCAAAAACTCCTTGTCTTTCCCTCGAGCACCTTCTCCAGCAAATCCTTTGCTAGCGGATCTTGTTAGATGCCTTCTTTGATGCGTGAGACAAGGTCGGACTTCGGTTGGGTCATGCTATGTGTCGCCAATTCGGCCTTGTGGCTTAAAGCGTCCGCAACGACATTGACCTTGCCCGGTTTATAGCCGAGCCGATAGTCGAATTCCGCTAGGAAATCTTGCCATTGTGCTTGCTTCGGACTCAACTTCTTTTGCGTTTGAAAGTAGCTCGTCACTACGTTGTCTGTCATGATCGTGAAGTGAGAGCCTAGCAAGTAATGTCGCCACACTCTTAGACAATGGATGATGGCTGTCATCTCATTTTCTTAAACTGTGTAGCGATGTTCCGTATTATTTAGCTTTCGACTTTCGAACGCTATGTGGTGATCTTCTTGCATGAGGACTCCTCCTATAACGAAATCCGAGGCATCTGTTTGGACTTCGAAGGGTTTTGTGTGGTCTGGAAGGGCAAGGACGGGTTCCTCCGAAATTGCTCTCTTCAACTCCTCGAATGCGCGTTGGCATTCTTTAGACCAATACTAGGTTATGTTTTTCTTGAGCAAATCCGTTAAGGGTGCCGCCTTGGCTGAGTAACTCTTGATGAAGCGGCGGTAGTAGTTCACCAACCCAAGGAATGAGCGAAGCTCAGGCACTTTCGAGGGAGGCTCTCATTCGAGGATGGCCTTTACTTTGGTATTCTCTATCATGAGCTTCCCGCCTACAATCTTGTGGTCAAGGAACTCCACCTCTTGTTGGGAAAACGAGCACTTCTCCAATTTGAGGAAGAGCTCATTATCTCGAAATACTTGGAGAACTTGTCGTAAATGTTGGGCATGCTCCTCGAGTGTGGTGCTATACACCACGATGTCATCAAAGTACACGACCACGAAGCGGTCGAGGAATGGTTGAAGTACATTGTTCATGAGTGTGCAAAATGTGGCAAATGCATTAGTAAGGCCAAAAGGTATCACAAAGAATTTGATAGACCCGTACCTTGTTGTGCATGCTGTCTTAGTTCGTCTTCCTTAGCGATGCGCACTTTGTAGTACTCGGAGCGCAAGTCAAGTTTGGTGAAGTACCACACTTTGGCAAGCTGGTCGAACAAGTCCGCAATCAAGGGAATCAGATACTTGTTCTTGATGGTGATCTTATTGAGCGCCTTATAATTAATGCACATCCACAGCGACCCATCTTTTTTTTTTCTTTGGAAGAGGACTGGTGCGCCGAATGGGGCCTTTAAGTTGTTTTTGCAACTACTCAAGTTCAGGCGGCGCCATATGGTAGGGCGCCAAGGCTAGTGGCTTTGCGCCTTGTTCCAGCTCGATTGCATGATCTACCTCTCGTCGAGGTGGGAGCTTCTTCGGAAGTTCTGGAGGCATCATGTTCTTGTACTCATTGAGGACGACTTAAATTCGCGGAGGGATTTGGCTCGGCGAGGTTCCGCTATTTCTTTCCTCGTTTAGTTCCCGAATAGAGACCAAGAAGCTTGGGTCCTTCTTGAAAGCCCGTTTGAATTGCATGGCGGAGAGTGCCTTCTCCTCGGACTTGCCTCGTTCCGTCGAAGATGCTTAAGGAGTTCATAACAGGCAGCGGGAAGGCATAGACTTGGTCGAAGAATTCCATGCCGATGACCATCTTGAAGTCATCCATGGGGACGATGGAGAAATAAAGCTTTTCGCTTCACGTACCAAGTGTTAAGTGCACACCTTGTGCAATTCCCGCAATTGGCTTGGCGGGTGAGTTTACTGTCTTCATTGTGCCTCCTTCTTTGGTGGCCTTGAGGCCAAAGCACTTGGCCTTATCTACGGACACGAAATTATGCATTGCCCCTGTGTCTAACAGCACGTGAATGGACATACCGTTTGTCTTTGCGCTGACATACATGAGCCTTTTCTTGACGAGTGTGGGTTATTGACGACTGAGTGTGCCGAGGCATTGGAGAGAACCCATGTTGAGTTGGGGTTCCTCCGAGGACATTGTGGGGTTGCTCTTTAGTTGGGCAGTAAGAACGTTGAGTGGCTTCTTCTCCAGACAGTCACGTACCCAATAAGAACTGTTGCATATGAAGCATGGGCTTTGCTACTTTGGTGCCTCCTTTTTGCCCTCCGATTTTCCTTACCTGCTTTTGTTGCTAGGCGGCTTTTTCTGCCCTCAATCTTTACAGTTGTTGCTCTTGTCCTTGCGATTCTCTCCCCCACCTTTGCCTTGGTTAGACTTCCTGCCGTTGGATTGGGTAGAGTATTCAGTGAGTGATTCCGCAACGGCGATGGCGTTGTCAAGTGTTTGAACACCACGCCTATCAAGCTCGGTATTGGCCCAATCCTTGAGACCATCTTGGAAGTAGAAGAGCGAATCCTTATTGGACATGTCGCTTATCTCCAACATAAGGGTAGTGAACTCATTGATGTAGTCCCGAATGTTAGCCGATTGCTTAAGGCGATGTAAGCGCGTTCGTGCTTCCTTCTCCGCATTGCTTGGGGTGAACTGCTTTCGAAGTTCTTGCTTGAAGTCAGCCCAAGTGTTGATGGTGTAAATGCCCTTGCCTATCTCGCCATGCTTGCGACACCACCATAGTTGTGTAGCGCCTCTAAGATAGGTGAGTGCAGTGCCCACTTTTGATGCCTCATCTCAGACACCCATGGCATCGAAGTATTGATCCAGCCCAAATAGAAAGTTATCCACGACTGTAGCATTGCGTGTGCCATCGTAAGTGTCGGGTTTTGGCACGTTAATGTGGCGCGCATCACTCGTGCTAGCGGAAGCTGGACTAGCAAAGAGTGTGCACTTGTGCCATGCCCAATTCGAGCGGACTTCATCCACTTCTGCACGGACGGCTCGTAGTTCATCCTGAACAAAGATACGAAGTTTGAACAACTCATTATGAAAAGAACGAAAATCACTTCACCTCGAAGAGTATTCACTTGCTCTTGGATAAGGGCCTTTGTTGCCACCGTGAACTCGGTGTACTCTCCCTCGAGACTGTCCACTCGTTCCTCTAATCCCTTGAGGCTGTCTTGAGTGGAGGATAACGCAATTTCAAGAGTAGTCACACGAGGCTCCAATGCATCCACAGATGGGGCCTTGGACTTGCCGCGAGTCTTGCCTTGGGCGCTTTCTCCCTCTCGGCCATGGCTTGGTTCCGGTGGAACATCCACACCAACAACACCCTCTTGTGCTATGTTCGAAAGGTTGGCCATTGCTTCGTGACCTAATTTGTGTGCATGCAAACCTTAGCTTTGATACCACTTGTCACGGGATAAGTATTTTGCGCAGCTAACCCGTGCGGCACTTAGATAACTTTGCCAAATATTGCTAAGTAAGCCTTGAACTTCTCGAACTACAGAAGAGAGCAATTGAACCAAATAAGAGAAATTGCATTGCACAAAAGAGAGATTATAAGAATGCTTGAGTTGCTTGCTCAATGCTTGTTATTGTGTACAAATGCCTAATGCTATCCCATATTTATAGGGGAGGCTTGCCAAGCTCTAGAGATTCTAGAGAAATCTACCAACTATCTAGAATTTACATGTGCTGGAAATGCATAGAGAATTCTAGAGTATTTACAAGCTCAATGCACTAGAGTTGCCTAGAACTTTTCGGAATTGGACCAAACTAGTACTCTTAGCCTTGTGTTGGGCTCTTGGTGCGCAAATTGGGCTAGCGAATTGGGCGGTCCGCAACATATGGGACACATAAAATCTAAATTTTCTTACCTTTTAGCTTGACGTGTTTGCCGCAGTTTTTAGGAGGTTAATTTTTGAATTTGACACTACTGTGTTTCTATAGCTTGCTTTTGTATAGTTTTAAAGATTGCAAATCAGATCCTCTACCTTCTTTCATTTGAGTTTTGATAAATTAACTGCTCTCGTTCATTTGAAGTTGATGAGAAAAAGCCTCTCTTTAATTTAGATGTAGTTAATACTAGTCTTATAGTTGGTATTGGTACACATTCATCAAAAATTATCGCCCAGACATATGACCAAAAACCTGGAAACTGACCCATGGTAAAGAGTAAGCATCTTTTCATATATCATATTGACGCATACCGAATATGTTTCCATTAGACATTTCAGGCTAACAAGATTAGTTTTGGTTTTTAGGTTGTGAATTCAAAGAACGACGGCTACGGACTAACTGCTGATATATGGAGCCTTGGGTGTACTGTGTTGGAGATGTTAACCCGTCGGCCTCCATACTCTCACTTGGAAGGCGTACGTAAAAAATTTTCATATATTAAAATTGATTTGTTTTCCCTACTTTTCCATGTTTATTTTATATGCCCGTTTTTTCTACTTTTCCGTGTTTTATTTTATATGCCTGTTTTTTTCTTGTTAAACATCTTGTGATTTGTAAAAGGTTGCATCAGTTTTGATTTGGTGCTTAGTTGTTGCATAATTTTGTGTGTTGGCAGGTGCAAGCATTATTCAGGATAGGCAAGGGTGAACTTCCTTTAGTTCCTAGCTCATTATCGAAAGATGCCCGAGATTTTATTCTTAAATGCTTACAAGTTAACCCAAATGATCGACCTACTGTAACTGAACTAATGGAGCATTCATTTGTAAAAAGGCCACTGCAAACTTCTAGGTGACTTCTCCTGATTATAACATCATGCAGTCTTGAAAGTTTCTGATCATGCTTTGGGGTTTACGTATATCCTAGAGGTAGTCTAGCGGCATCATCAAATTTAAACTGCAACTTGTTGTTGTAGCTTTGACTTCTTGTTTGGGCTTAATATCATGGACGCACTGAAAATAATTGTTAAATACATTTATAAACTATCCATTTGGGCTTGCAACGTCACTTTTCAAGCTTATAGGGAACTAAAAAATGGAGGAGCAAGATTGTGATGCATCCAACTACCTTGGTGATCCAAATTCACAGTATGAAGGGAATAAACAAGTTCCTCTAGATGTTTTAATGCAACCCCTTCCTGTTGATAACTGGACAAACCTTGAGAGATTATTGCTTTTTATACTGATTTGCTTTGAGGTTAACCTACAAGTCGACATTGTTATTGTGTCGTTTGGTTCTATATATTTTAGACTTGTGTTACTTTTCTTTATTTTGCATGCGTCCTTTGTTCGCAGGTGTGGCCAAGCCAATTGCTAGTGCTTTTAGGAGATTTGAGCTAAGGCACATGTGGTGTTAATACAATGCTAAGCATCTTTTGCCATTGAATCTATGTGCCAGGCAATTCTTGGCATGGAGAATAGAGATAGTGCATTCTAGGTGAATATGCACTAGGCACAATTGCTGATGGTGCAAGACCGGAGAAACTGATATGGTGCACACTTCAGTGGCATTTAAATTGCCAGGTTTCCTTCTCTTTGTTCGGGCAAGGTTTTTTCTATTACGATTTTCTTTCCTTAGGCCGAGTGTTTTGACATCAATTTGGTGTAATAACTTTTTTTAGAAAGTAAAAGTCAGTTCGTGTGAAATTTTTATGTTGCATTTTATGGAGCCCTCAAATGTAAGATCTCTCAATATATGTTTATGCATAGGCTGAGAATCTGTTCATATGAAGAAGCAGATGATGTGTAAATATGTACGTAGATGCCGATATTTTGTGGTCTTGATAATCTGAAATCTTAAAATTGTGTTATAAGAAAGCAAATTGTTATCAATTTTTTGATAGTTTTTTATACACTGCGTCCAGATGTGGCACAGAGAAGACTAAAATGCTGTTACTGTTGAAAAGTTAAAGAATGGATTGCAAATTGACAAAGACGAAGTTGGTGGGCTTGCCAAATTTCAAAAGGCAAGGTTGGTGGCACGATTTTGTTGAAGTTGCATAGAGGAAAAATGTGATGGTTTTCTAGAAGCCAATTGATTTTTCAAAATTGTTGATTTTGTTGCCCACCAAATTGATTTTCCATTCTAAATTCAAATTTCCATTGTTGATTTATAAATCATCCCAAAATTGTTCAGCTTATAAGTTTCTAAGCTTTTGAGAGAAGTAAGAGAAGTGTATCTGGAGAATTTATCTTTCCTGCAGAGTGTGAGAGTACTGGGTATATTTGGGTTTCTGAAAAGTGAGATTCGTTACTCAAATATTTGTACTCTATTAATTGTTAAAGAAACAATTATTCTTTCTTGCCTCCGTCGATGTATGTTTAATTACCGAACCACGTAATTCTTGTGTCTTTTATTTTACTATAATTGTTTGGTGCGCTTGATTCCATATTCCGTACACAAAAAGTGGTATCAGAGCCGACGCTTCGTACTTAGTGGGATACAATACTATTCATGTATATGGTATTATTTCTATATACGGTACTGTTCACGGATACGGTGGAGACGACTATTTGTACTTGGGAGATACTCTATTATAAGTAGTGTGTATTTTTGCATGTCTAAGAAAGTTTTGTCAATAAAGGCGATAAGAGTCTAAAGATTCTGGTTTTTAATTAGGACTAAGTTCCCGTCCAGTCTCCTGGGAACTTTCCTGGTGCATTTATTCACGCGAAATTAACATCATAGAAACTGTTTTTCAAGGGAAAATAGTTCGTTAAGAAAATGGTAGAAGGTGAAACTTTTAAAATTAGGGAGAGATCTATCGAGACTATTTCAGGAGACACTTCAGGTGGGCAGCGAGATTTGTCAAATCGCTATGCAGCACATGTTATAAGAGGCCAAAAGATCGATATTGAAAGGTTTGATGGGAAAATCAACTTTGCCATATGGAGGCGCAAAGTTATGGATGGCCTTATTCAAATCGATCTCAATGTTGTTCCGATGAAGAAATTTGGGATCGTATGAACGAGAAATCCTGTGGTCAAATCAGATCTTGTTTGACCAAAGAGGTGAAATACTTGGTGAAAGATGAGGAGTGTGTCGTGCATTGACACCCCAAACTTCATTCGAAAACTATATACTTGGCTCATTACATGAAGGCGATTTTCAAGATTTGAAAAGTTACTTGCTGATTTAAAGAATCTTGATGAAGATGTTAAGGATGAAGTCAAGGCTATGATTCTGTTACACTCACTACCAGAGGAATATAGCTATTTTGTGACTACTTTGATATTTAGGAAGAGTGTGATCATCTTTAAAGATGTTAGCACGACATTGACTAGCTTAAAGATTCGAAATAATGATAAAAATTCTGAACGAGCATCGTTTGAAGCTTTGTTGAGTCAGAGATTGGGCGATGGATAAACAGAAGAAGCATGGTGGAAAGAATTCTTGATCCAAATCGATAAGTGGAAATATAGCTCGAGACGAGTGTGCCTTTTGTCATGAAAAGGGTTATTAGAGGAAAGATTGTCACAAGTCTCAAAAGAGAGATGAGAAGAAACCAACAGCCGCAAACATGGTACATAAAGATAAAGACTCTAATTATTCACTAAGTATTACTCCTGCAGCATACGTGGCTAATTCGAGTGAGTGGATACTTGATACTGGAGCAACCTATCATTTATGTCCTATTAAGGAATAGTTTACGGATTTTTGTAATCTGGAACGGTGTGGCTAGGCGTATGAATCTTACTTTGCTGGAGAAAGTATGGTGTATGTTATCTAATGGTAGTTTAGATAAAAAGTTTTGGGCTGAAACTGTGAGTTACACAAATCACTTAGTAAACCGGTTGCCTTCTGCTGCAATTGAAGGTAAAACTCCTATGGAAATGTGGTCTGGAAAGAATGCACAAGACTATGATTCCCTTCGTATATTTGGGTGTCCAGCTTATTATCATGTCAAAAATGGTAAACTGGATCCTCGTGCTAGAAAACCTATATTTGTGGGATTCAAAGGTGGAGTAAAGGGCTTCAAGCTTTAGGATCTCGAAAACAAAAAGTTTGTGTGTAGCAGATATGTCACATTTGATGAAGCTTCAATGATAAAAGCATCAAGTTCTCAATAGGTGGAGAACAAGACCACAGAGATATTGCAGCGGGTGGAGTTTGATGCAACTCCATATGTACCAGTTAGTTATACATTAAAGAGGGGTTCAACTATGGAGGTGACACCTAGAATTGAAGAATCGTTTCTTCTGATGTCCTACAAAATGAAGAAACAATTGATGATATAGATAATGATGATTTTATAGCAACAAAGAGGCCAATAAGAGAGATAACGAAACTTGAATGGCTTACTAAAGATATGGTGGTAGCTTATGCACTTCCAGTTATTGATGATGACATCCCTAACACTTTCGGTGAAGCATTACACATCAATGAAAGTTATCAGTGGAAGTTAGCCATAGAGAAAGAGATGAAATCTCTGCATCAAAATAAGACTTGGGAACTTGTAAAGTTACCAAAGGGGAAAAGGGCAATTGGCAATAAATGGGTTTTCACCACAAAGCAAGGATCTCCGAATCAAACAACTCTTCGATACAAAGCAAGACTCGTTGCAAAAGGTTTTGCTCAAAAGGAATGTATTGACTGCAATGAAGTTTTTTCTCCAGTTGTAAAACATACTTCCATTCGTATCCTACTTGCCTTAGTTGCAGAATATGAGTTAGAGTTAGCTCAATTGGATGTTAAGACGACGTTCTTACATGGAGATTTGGAGGAGGAAATATATATGATCCTTGTGGTTTCAGAGTTGCTAGAAAGGAGAATCATGTGTGTAGGTTGATTAAATCTTTGTACGAACTGAAGCAATCGCCAAGGCAGTGGTACAAAAGATTTGATCAATTTATATAAGGGCAGAAATTCACCAGAAGTGAACACGATCATTGTGTTTACTTTAGAAGACTACCAGATGGAGCTTTCATCTATTTGTTACTCTATGTCGACGATATGCTTATAGTTTCGAAGAATAGAGATGAGATCGAAAGATTAAAGAAGCAGCTGGTTTCTGAGTTCGAGATGAAAGATTAAAGAATACTTGGGATGGAGATTCGTAGAGACAAGAAGAATGTGAGCGTATGGTTGACTCAAAAATCTTATTTGAAGAAAGTGCTAGAAAGATTCGGTATGGATGACAAAACTAAACCAGTATGTACACCTCTAGTTCCTCATTTCAAATTAAGCTCTTCTTCATGTCCTAGATCTCAAGAAGAGCGCGATTACATGTCTCGTGTTCTATATGCTAGTGTTGTGGGTAGTCTTATGTATGTTATGGTATGCACAAGGCCCGATATATCTCAAGCAGTGAGCATGGTTAGTAGATACATGTACAATCCGGGTAAAAATCAATGGCTTGTGGTAAAGTGGATTCTCCGATATCTGTATGAGACAATTGATGTTGGGTTATTGTTCAAGAAGGATTGTGGTCAACAATGTATTGGGTATTGTGATTCTGATTTTTCTGGAGACTTTGACAAGTGAATATCAACAATGGGCTACGTATTCACATTGGGTGGAGGTCCGGTTAGCTGGAGGTCGATTTTGCAATCGACAATTGCTGTCCACTACGGAAGCAGTGTATATGGCAGCAACTGAAGCTGTAAAAAAATCTATCTAGTTGAAAGGCTTGTTAGGTGATTTGAGAGTAATCCAGGAGAACATTGCAGTCTTCTGTGATAATCAAAGTGCGATATTCCTTGTGAAGAATCAAACATATCACACTTGGATAAAACACATAGATGTGAAATATCATTATGTGAGAGAGATTATCGAGAGCGGTGTTGTGTTGTTGAAAAAGATCGATACCATAAATAATCCATCAGATATGTTGACAAAGGTAGTTTCTGGAGTTAAGTTCCAACATTGCTTGAAACTAATTCAAATCCTTCGATTGTGTTAAGATATGTCCTTCAAGAATTTTGAACTACGGTTGGATTGATCCCAAATTTTGGGTACGTAGGCAGTCATAGAGATGCAGCCACTTTGGGGATGATGATTGGTTGGGAGTCGGCTCAGATTTAAACAAATCTTCGCCGAGGTAAAGAATTGTTGAAAAGTTAAAGAATGGATTGCAAATTGACAAAGACAAAGTTGGTGGGCTTGTCAAATTTCAAAAGGCAAGGTTGGTGGCACGATTTTGTTGAAGTTGCATAGAGGAAAAAGGTGATGGTTTTCTAGAAGCCAATTGATTTTTCAAAATTGTTGATTTTGTTGCCCACCAAATTGATTTTCTATTCTAAATTCAATTTTTTAATTTGGCAAGTTTTAGCTAAATTGAAAGTGGTAGGTGAGCTACGGTTCCTATAAATAGAAGGTCATTATTCATTTGTAAATCATCCCAAAATTGTTAAGCTTATGAGTTTCTAAGTTTTTGAGAGAAGTGTGTATGGAGAATTTATCTTTCCTACAGAGTGTGAAAGTATTAAGTATATTTGGGTTTCTGGGAAGTGAGATTCGTTACTCAAATATTTGTACTCTATTAATTATTAAATAAACAATTATTCTTTCTTGTCTTCGTGGATGTAGGTTTAATTACCGAACCAATTAATTCTTGTGTCATTTATTTTTCTATAATTATTTGATGTACTTAATTTCACATTCCGCGCACAACAGTTAACTTAAAAATTTCAGTTTTAGCAGAAAAGCAATCCCTCTGCCTCTGCTAAGCCACCCAACCTATTGTTTCATTTTCTTTTTTATTTATTTTTTAATTCTTTTTGCCCTTTTTCATTTACCGAAACGAGTAATACTATTTTTGCGCATAAAATTACATGTAAATTCGTACAAGATCACCCAAGACAAACACAAGATAGAGAAGATACTAGAAGATAAAACTTCTCAGGTCATCAATTTTTGCTTTAAAAAAATTATTCATGGCTGTACGTCGCCGCCTCCCACTTTTCCTACTCATTCCTCATTCTATCTGTCACGTGTAACACAACAAACTTTACAGTTATAAAGCACGCGAGGACAAAGGAGAGTTTTTTTTTTTTTTTCTTCCAAGAGAAATGGATAAAGGAAAGTCAGGAGTACTGCGTAGTGCGGGCACTTGTTTTGACAATCAACATCCAACACTGTTTTACTCGGAAATATCCAGGTTGTCCAGCTGAAAAAGATAAATTAAATGACACGGAAATATCCATTTGTGGAGCTGAAAAAGATAAATAAAAGAGAAACCTGTTTGTTGTATTATTGTCTGCAAAACGGTAAACACAAAAAGAAACAGAGAGAAGAAAATTTATTAACAGCGCAATGAGAAAACAATTGAGCGAGTTATTGAATTCGAAGGACTTCGATGATGGTCAGAAAATTGGGTCGGAGAAGACCTTGAGAAGATGCAGATCTGCCTGCAATGGCCGCAGAAGCTTCCATAAGCTCGCCGGTCCCGACGATCGTCTCAAATTACAGGTGAATTATTCCTTTAATTTCTTTATTTTTTTTCAATTATTAGTTAACTTATGATTCAAATTAATTTGGGTTACCTTTATTGATTGATTGATTGATTTATTTTAATTATGTAAATAATTTTTGTATTTACTTATTAGTTCTTTGCCTAATTTCGTTGGGGTCAATGGCTAATGGGAAACTTTTAAAAATCAACACTCAAGAATTTAAATGTAGTGCCAAGAGTAAAGGTAAATAGTACTAAATGATTGAATTTGCGATACCAAACTAAACGCTTTCTGTGTGTTATAGGAACAAGTTAGAGTTTTATATGTTGTCCAAAAGCTGTACTTCACTTTACTGAAAATGTGAGTCTGCAGTCAGATGAAGATGTGACATCAAGTGAATACATTGTGACTGAGGCTGATACCGAAGCCAGAAGATTTCAAGAACCCATTGATGATTGTTGTGAAAATTTTAATATACTCGCAAGTGCACGAATTTAAAAATAAAATAGTGGTAATGAGATCGATCCCACATGAATTGTTATAAATTGAAAACTCTAATTTAAATTTAAAATTAATATCAATTCTAACTTAGTTGACCAAATTGAGTTTCTAAGAAAATTAAACCAATTAAACTAAGAAAGCAATTAAAATAAAAGAGAATTTAATAAGACAAGAATTACCAAAGTTTCAGAATCCACCACTATTCAACTAGTAATTATCTAATTATTAATTAATCCTTAATTTTAGAGTGACAACTCGAAATCAATCTATGTCATCTCATGGATATAACAATTAAGCCCAAATAAAATTAATCTTATGTAGGTTCTTTTTCTGCTTAATAGTATAACATCTAAGAATCTCATGTAAACATATTGAATAACAAAGAGTCAAAGTTTCCCTAAGCACTCTATGTAAACAATTTAATGAAAGACATAAAATCAAAGACAATCATGTATAAACTTTATAGATCCAAGTATAGATTTAATCAAATATTAATCCTAACAATCAATAATGTATGACAGAATTGATGAAAAGATTTTATTAACATCTAATTAATTATATGAAATAAAAACATCAAATAACATATATAGAAAATTAATTAAATAAAAAAATAATTATTTTATTAAATAAAGTTTCATATTTAACCTCAGTATAAAAAAATTAACTAAACATACTTAAATTAAAAACAACACAAGAAATAAAATCAGCCATGGAAGCCGAATCGCTGCTGCTGCCGAATACTCTCTCCCAACCTTGCGTCTGCACCCTTTTGTTTCTGTCCAGCGGCTGCTTTCTTCTTCAAAAGCTAAAACTCCCTTTTATAATCTTTGAAATGGGCCCCACCTCTTAAATCCTAAAGCCAAAAGGCTTGCCCTTTTATTTGCTTTAGCTCTCACGTGATCCCCTTTAGAATTGCGTTAGGATTCCTTTTTCAATTAGAAAGCCAAGTGCGGGTCCCTTTAAACTGCTTTCCAAATATTACAATGCGATGCACGTGTAACTTAACTAAGCTAAAATATTTAATAGATTGACATACGGAGAATTGTTATTTTTATTATATTAATAATTAATTTAATTTATTTTCATTCTTGAGCAATAGATTAAATTTATTTAGTTTGAAGAGAAAATTTGACAAAAATTAAATGAAAAATTTGGGTAATAAAGTTATATTCATAATTTTATTAATAATATAGAAATAAATTAGACAATGAATAATTATTTTTTAATATGGTATAAGGGTATAATGGTATTTGTGCACACAAATTGGGGTCTGAGTGTCTTTTTTGAAACCTTAGGGAATTTTATGTCCTTTTTTCCAACGTTGGGGGTCTCTGTGTCCCGTATTCAAACATTGGGGGTCTCTGTGTCATTTTCCCTAAATTCTTCTTCATGTACTAGATCAATTAATTTACTAGCTTCGGTATCCTTGGCTTCACTTCCACATGCATGTATGTCTAATTGCTTCTGAAATCAATTAATTAATGCTTCCAAAATTTGGCTCCCTTATGTCCTTTTTTATCCATAATCTCTAATTAATTCCTATTCAATAAAATAATTTAATTAATTAAAAATAATTAATAATTATATAATTAAGGATAAAATATATATATATAAATTATGCTTCTCAATGATGATGGATCCACAATCAGTGGCCTTAATGTAATGATAAGTCACGTTGAAACTTTTGTTCCTCACTCGAAACTCAATTTAGAATACCAAACTAAATGTCGTCTCCGTGTGTTACAGAAACAAGTTAGAGTTTCAGCTGTCGTTCTAAAAGCGGTACTTCACTTTACAGAGAGTCGGAGTCTGCGTTCAAATGAAGATGTGCCATCAAGTGAATACATTGTGACTGAGGCTGATACCAAAGCTAGAAGATTTCAAGAACCCATTGATGATGATGTCCAGTTGATTGTTACGCTTATTTATTTTATTCTGGCGGAATTGGGTGTCAAGAACAATTTCAATACATCTGTTTTCCCACTGGTCTTTGCTATAATTGCTGCTGTGTTTACTTTCAAGTATGATGGGGAAGTTACTGATTCATCAGTCCTCGACAGTGCACTTGCGGCCCTAGATCATGGTAGTCAGGTATGATTGTGAACACAGTTGTAATCATCAAGCTGCACTTGGTGAATTCGCATAACTTATCACCTCTATGACTATGAATTCCTACGAATATAAAGAAAACTGCATGAGACTGTAAGCTTTTGCAATATTGTGGAAAGAAGAAAATATAAAGGTTGTGAGATTGCATTGTGTAAGTCAATAATTTAGTCATATGAGGTCTATAAAAGATTGATTTAAAAATTTGTATGTATAATGCTAGGGTGTCTCTGTAGATTTAGAAATCCTCTATGCAATTAACGATTGTTATAGCAGTATGGCCAAATCAATACAGATATCAAATCTTTGATAGTTTGCCTCTTTTTAGGTTCATATTCCAAATATCACTCGCAATGCGGATCCATAAGCAAACGGCAGCATGCATATGTTGGCAGACTTCCAATGATTTAATGAAGATGATTCTGAGAAAAGAGGTCCATATGCTTGTTTTTCACTCTGCCTTCAGGCTTGCTCTTTCTGTCATGCTATTTGCACAAACTCTCTTTTAAATTTTAGTACCAAGAGGCAAGAGCTTTATATATGTTAATAGATGAGTTTGTGAGCAATGTTTCAGTGGCTTATTTTAGGAGTCTCTCAATTTGATTTTTGTTTCATGGTTAGGGCCTAGAGGAGGCATTTGCCCCCATTTGCTCATTTGATTCAGATTCAAGTTTTGGTCTTAGTGTTACAATTTCAATTACTTTGTATTCGAGTTGGATAAATACCTGTAATTTGGATTATAACTGCTCAGTATATATGTATTATCTTCTCTGAGTAACTTTTTATTTATGGAGCTCGTTGAGGGGATTAAATGATGGTGTTAGTCTTTTGGTGTCAAGTCATTTGATATTCTTGAAATTCATTAAACTTTTATTATGCCAATTAGAATAAACGAAGCTGTTTTGATTGGGTCACACAAGAAACTTTTCACCTGCCAATTAATTATTGATCCGCATGGTCAATTGTCTGGCGTAAAGGTAAACCATATGCTATGAATCTTTTCAAAAAGTAATTTTCATTATTATCATTATTATTATTTAACATAAAGATTTTATTTTTATTATTATTATTATTAATTTTAAAGCATTAATAATGGGGTAATTATAGACCTTTAGATTTGTATGTTCACCCTTTAATCATAATCATCCAACTTCCTGTTGATCAAATTCACTGCAAAAGTCGCTTTTGTTCCTGCTACAAAGCGGGCTTTTTTTATCAGAAGTTTTGCATGTAGCCGCCAGAAACTAGTTCAAATAATCAATTAACAAAAAAGCCCAATTAACATCACCACGCAATCAACAGAACATCCCGCCAGCAGATGTACATTGGACTATTATTTCCTTGTGGCTGAGGATTCATCTGAACCAAATGGACCCATATGTAATAAAAAAAAAATAGATAACAAAAAAGCAGGAGCACAAACGGAAAATTTTATATTTTTCTGACAAAATAAAGATATCGGTAGGGGCAGTGAAAAATTGACTTTTGATGACTCTATGGACTATGGTCCGCCATTAGAGAATAACTGCAACCAAATTATGTTTTTCACTTCAATTATTATTATTAGTATTATTAATAATTATGACTTCTTTATCAACACCGATCTCTCACTCAAATTCAACGGCCAAATTGTCGGCGGGTTGTGCTTGGCTGATCAAAAGCAAGTAGTATAGTTAGGGTTTAGTCTTGGATATAAGTTTAAGTAGCTGGAATGGAATAATAGATAACGCCTTGCACACCCACGTTCTCTGTAATTTTCTCATTCACTTTTTAAAAAGTAATCCAGTTGGACGATAGAACTCAAATTTACAAGGAACTATTATCAAATCGATTAGAATAACAACCAGCAATTCAAATTAGCAAAGTGTTATAGAATAAACGATTCTTGTGAAGAATCCAATTTCGAATAAAACAATTTCACATATTGTATTGTATCTTTTCTCTTTCTACTTTCTTTTTTAAATTTAAAATAACCCTTTTAACCGTTTGTCAATTAGTTATATAATTTTAAAACTAATTAAAATTTTTATTAATAAAAATAATGTGCACCATTGATTAAATTTAATTGTATATATTTATGATATTATTAATAGTATAAAAAAAATTGTAGCATTATACAGGGACCACAAAACTATCGTTTTCTCCTGAAAAATATTGCCAACAAAATTAGTGGCCCCCATAATGGAGAGATTTATGTACCTTACATATTTCTTTAGTTATCAGTTATCAAATTCATGATTATATTATTTTCTTAAAAATTATCTTCAAAGTTATTGTGTTCCACAACATATTTCCCAGATTGCCTTATAAAGTAATTCAATCTGGATGCTACAAAAAGATCACGAACCAAATATAATTGCTCCAATTAAGATTATCTTATGTGTGACTACGTATATAATCGCTCCTATTGAGAATCTATAAATGGTCCGATTGGTCTTGCGTGCACTTAATTTGGAGGGCATTAATATTTTATATGCAATCATCATCCTGATAAACTCACTATGGGTTTAATTGAATAGTGATGTGTTGATCCACATCTACGTTATGATTGGTGCAACCGACCCAATCGATCAAGGCGCTCCTGGACCAATATTTGACTCTAGGTTAATGGATCAACTATGAATTGGACTTATCAATCAAGACACGAATTCCTACTTTTTACTGTTATTTGTTATCTTTTGAGTAGAGTTTTTAAAAATTAAATAAATTATTTTGTCTTTATTAGTAAAAAATTAAATTTTATTCTTTTGAGAGTAGAGATTGAGAAGCTTTTTTAAAATGTTAAAATATTTAAAATACTCTTAACTAATTTAATAGTCTTATTTTATTCATTTTATAACATGACATCAAATACTTTACATATTACATTAATTTTACAATTATTAATAAAAGTTCTCATTGATAACTAAACAATTAATTTTTTTAAGGTTAAAATCTCTACTTGTAAAAGCTCTATTTTAAAAACTCTATTTTAAAAGTTGTACCAAACAGAACCTTTAAGGCATATAGCCAAATCCACAATGACAACTCAATCCATACCGACATTAAGATATAGTTATGTGAAATAATTGGTTATTTATGGAGTAATCACAATTCTTTGTGTGATGATATTAAAAAATTTAGCAGACTCCTTTAGTAACTAAAAGTCTTGCAAGGGTTGGGACTTCCAACACCATCTTAGTTATCACCAGTGATCGAGCTTAACCCAACGCTTGAAATATTAAGATCTTAAATTCATGAGTAGAAGACAAGCATTACAATTTTTCAAGATACATTCTATGGTATACATCTGGTTCATACGAAAATATGAAAAATAGTTAATTTATAAAATATATTATCATAACAAGATTTATTTTCTTATTAAATTAATCACATAGATTCATTTGATTTTAAAAATGGTTACATGGATACTTAAAAAAAAAAATGGTTACGTACTTACACAGACATTAGACACCATTCAATGAACCAAAAGGGATTCTATGGCAAAATAGATATGCAAAGAATATCTTGTACTGTGGAACCAAATTTTTATTATATACGATTGATATATATAGAAAAATTAGTTTCGCAACTTTAGTTGCCTTAAACCGAGTCTACACATTTCTTCTGAATTAGTCCCACAAAAATCATCAACCTGTCGAGGTTATCTTATCTAGATCTCTCTGATTCTTCATTTTCTAGTCAAATACTATCAGAAATATTAGAGCTCTCGCCAACTAGTTGTCCCTTGAATTATCAGAAAATTTAGATCTTCAACTGTCGAGAAGCCAAGTCTCGGAAATCTAGTTGAAAATTGTTAACCATCCTAAAAGCACTTGATTTTTTGCGTTGGCAGATGCAAGCATTATTCAGGATAGGCAGGGTTGAACTTCCTCCAGTTCGTAACTCATTATCGAGAGATGCCCGGGATTTTATTCTTAAATGCTTACATGTTAACCCAAACGATCGGCCTACTACAGCTCAACTAATGGAGCATCCATTTGTATACCTTAGAGGTAGTCTAGCAGCATCACGAAATTAAACAATTAACTGCAACCTGTAGTTCTGGGTGTGATTTCTTGTCTGGATTTAATATCATGGACATACTGAACGTAATTGTTAAATACGTTTATAAAATATCCATTTGGGTTTCAACTTCACCGTAAAGCTTATGGGGAAAGGAGCAAGATTCTGATGCATCCAATGGCTGCCTTGGCGATCCCAATTCATAGTATGAAGGGAATGAACAAGTGCCTCTAGATGTTTTAATACAACTCCTTTCTGTTGATAACTGGACAAACCTTGAGAGATTCACGTTAGATCTGGCCACTTTGCTTTTATTACTGGTTTGCTTTGAGGTTAACCTACATGATGACATGGTTGTTGTGTCGTTTGGTTCTATATCCATTGGGAATAATTCTTTAGGGATACAGGGTTCATGATTGTGATTTAATTTTATCTTATGAAAGATTTCTTATTGATTTTACGCCGATGATATAGATACGTATTTGTTACTTAGGATGTTAGGAGGTAAGTAAACTAGATTTCTAAATGAATAACAATAAATAATATGTATATGTTTGACATGTTTAAAAAACCTATGTTGGTATATATGGATATGGATTTATATGCTCCGCCCATGTATTTATATGATGTGTTGTTATGTGATTTGTGTGTTTATGGATATGGGCATAATCTTTCATTAGCATTAGCATGGAAATGAATTATGTTTTCTGTTAAATGAGAAAGTGGATTTTAGGCAAAACGGAATTTGAAGAAAGAAAGTGATTTATATAGTTTTAGCTTGGATGCTTGAAATCATTACTCATTTAATAAAGGGCACTCTGGATGTTATATTATGGTTAAGAGATAAGTGGGTGAGGGACGTATTGACGTGAAGCTCAAAGTGTATGAAAGTCATGAAAGTTAAGTGAGTGTTCTACTAAGCAGTAATTGAATGAATTTAGCTCAAGCAAGTGATTTGAAAGAAAATGTGAAAGCTTGAAAATGACAAAATGAGATTTTGATGATTTGTTTTACAATGTTTTTTAATACCATGGCATGTCATCCATTTGCATTATAGATATGTATGTATGTATTTTGGTATATGAAAAACTGATTTGTTTACTAAGTTTTGTACACATTATATTTTATTGTGATTCATCCCAAAATTAGGATTATTCACGATGAGTCACAAGAAGAACTTGAATTGAGGGCGGCAGATGATTTAACATAAAATTTAAATTCTTCCGCTGCAGTTTGTGTAATATCTTTGTATTTGAAGCCCAAATTTTTATGGATCGGAAAATGTTTTTTTATTTTTTTAGTATATATTTTTGAGCTGCAATTAGATTCTCCCTGTGGAGTTCAGGGTGGGTTGTTTCGATCAGTACTTTGTAAATTTTATATGTTTATGAGAATCTGTTCATATGAAGCAAATTGAGTATAAATGTGCCGTTAGATGCTGACGTTTTGCGGTCTTGACAATCTTAAACAGCTTTGGCTGTCGGGGAACTTAAAAAGGAGCAAAAGAAAATTCATTGTATTAAAATTGTTGATAATATACGTGTAGGAAGTAAACAGATAACATAGAGACGAGGTGTTGTATGATATTAACCAAGTGAATTTTTGTAATTGAATTTTAATTCTGTAAATTGAAAAGTGTAGTACAAACGGAGGTTACCCCTCCATTTGTAGCCGAATCAAGTGGTGTACTGGCGTGTGATGCGCGGGCAGGACGCGGGAAGCTCATGCACGTGATCGATGTGTGATGTGGCTTGTTATTTGGAATTCAGGAAAAGTTTGCTTAATTGTGATCATCTTGCAAGTGTTAATCATAACTTAGCAGCCAGAAAGTTTCAACAGAATAATAATCTGATATCTTCTTAGTGCATGTACTGGAGATGAATTTATAGACAAGGCGAATCTGAGTTGATGTGAGTAGGAAATTCTTCTCTTAACAAAATGTTGTAAAAATGCTCATTCAGATCGCTCACTGATTGTTTACAGACTTACTAAAATTGTTAAGAAGCATGTGGAGATGAATAAATAGCTTGTGTGAATTATTTTTTAAAGAGAAAAAATGAAATCGATTCGCAGGCCGGGTGCATAGCTGGTCTATTTTTTGGGCTAATATAATTTTGGCAGGTGAACTTGGCAATGACACTTGAAAAGTTGCTTTTGTTATATTATTAACTGCATCTCTTTCAAAATTTGTCCCTTTTCATTTTTAAGGTGAGAAAATTATTGAAGAAATATGTATCTCATTTTCTTATCTTTTACAATAGGATTACATAATACATATATAGATTCTTAACTACATAACATGCAAGAGTAAGAAAGTAAACAACTAACTGCAGACCAAGAAACTAAGAAACAAACTCTATCAAAAACTGAAATTCTATCCCTATCTTTTTTTCTTTTCTATCCCTATCTTTTTTCCTTAAAAATAGGATAGAAAGCATGTGACTTTTCCACACTCCCCCTCAAGCTGGTTCGAAGATATCAATCATTCCCAGCTTGCTAGTTAGTGACTCAAAGCTTGATTTATGAAGTCCTTTAGTAAGAATATCGACTAGCTGCTTTGTTGTTAGAACAAAGGTCATGCATATCAAACCACTTTCTATTTTCTCCTTGATAAAACGATGATCCACTTCAACATGTTTAGTTCTGTCATGATGAACAGGGTTATGAGCAATGTTTATTGCTACCTTGTTGTCACAATACAACTTCATAGGAACATCAATAATAATCTTTAATTCTTCAAGTAGCTTCTTTAACCAAAAAAGTTCATAAATACCATGTGCTACTACTCTAAATTCAGCTTCGGCACTGCTTCTTGCAACCACTGATTGCTTTTTACTCCTCCAAGTTTCCTCCTACAAATGTGCAATACCCTGAAGTTGACCTTCTATCAATAACAAATCTAGCCCAATTTGCATCAGTATATACTTCAACTTACAGATTGCTATTTTTCTTAAATAGCAAACCTTTTCCTGGAGTTTTTTCAGGTACTTAAGAACCTTGTAAACAGCTTCCAAGAGCTCTTTACATGGAGAGTGCATAAATTGACTAATAACACTTACTGCAAAGGCTATGTCTGGCCTAGTATGAGACAAGTATATCAACTTACCAACCAACCTTTGGTAACTTTCTCTATTCATTGATTTTCCTTCAATTGCACATCCCAATTTTTTATAAGGATCAATAAAAGTGTCTCTAGGTTTGCATCCCAACATGCTAGTTTCCTTAAGCAAGTCTAAAGTATATTTCCTTTGAGAAACAAAAATGCCTTTGCTGGATCTTGCAATTTCCATGCCCAAAAAATATCTTAAGGGTCCAAGATCCTTCATCTCAAATTCTCTAGCAAGAACCATCTTAAGATTTTCCATTTCTATTACATTGCTTCTAGTCAAGATGATATTGTCTACATATACAATGACGATCACAACACTACCATCAGTGAAGTGTTTAAAAAACATTATATGATCTGCTTGACTCTGTAAATATCCAAAGCTACGAACAAATTTGGTAAATCTATCAAACCAAGCTCGAGGAGATTGTTTTAAACTGTAAAGTGATCTCTTCAGCTTGCACACTTTTTCAATACCATATTCATTCTCAAAACCTGGTGGTAGATCCATATATACCTCCTCTTCAAGCTCTCCATTAAGGAATGCATTCTTAACATCTAACTGTTGTAGTTGCCATCCTAGGCTTGCTGTAAAAGACAACAAAACCCGAATGGAATTCATCTTTGCCAAGGGAGCAAATGTTTCTTGGTAGTCAATGCCATATGTTTGTGTAAAACCTTTCGCGACGAGCCTAGCTTTGTACCGCTCAAGTGACCCATCTACTCTGTATTTAACTGTAAAAATCCACTTGCAACCCACTGGTTTTTTATCTTTCTGGTAACTTGACTAGTTCCCAAGTTTTTTTTTTTAGAGCTCTCATCTCTACATACACAGCATCTCTCCATTATGGAATAGAAAGAGCATCCTGTACAGATTTTGGAATTGCTATAACAGACAGGTTAGCTGTAAAAGCTCTAAAAAATGGAGATAATCTATGATATGACACATACTTAGAAATTGGATGAAGAGTACAAGACCTAGTTCCTTTCCGTTGTGCAATTGGAACATCTAAATCATTTGTAGTTTCTAAAACAAATTCTGAAATAGGATTATAATGAATGTTACCTGTAAGTTCTAAGTTGCCTGTATTTGGATTCGAGTCTTGGTAGTGAGGAGAGGAATGACGATTTGACCTTTTCGAATTCCGTCGTGTGTAAACTTGAAGCTCTGGTTCTGGAACTCTATCTAATGATTTTTCATTATTCACAATTGATGGCATTGTAGAAGGAACAAGAGGTACACAAGACATAATAGGCATTGGAAGAGATAATTCCCAAAAATGATCTTCTTGAGTGTGATCCTCCCCCTGAAGAGAAGTTTTGGGAAAGAAAGACCTATTTTCAAAAAATGTAACATCCATTGTGATGAAGAATTTTTTAGACAATGGATCATAACATTTGTAGCCTTTTTTAGTAGGAGAATAGCCAAGAAATACACATTTTAAAGCCTTAGGATCAAGTTTGCTCCTGTTCTGTTTATGAATGTAAACAAAAGTAATGCACCCAAAAATCTTTGGTGGTAAAGAAGTGAAAACTTTAGCGAAGGGATAAAATTTTGTGAAAACATTTAATGAAGACTAAAAATTAAAGATTCGGGTAGGCATACGATTTATCAAGTATGATGCTGTGAGAATGGCTTCACCCCAAAACTGTTTTGGCACTCTATTTGTGAACATAAGAGACCGTGCAACTTCTAATAGGTGTCGATTTTTCCGTTCAGCAACACCATTTTGCTGGGGAGTATCTACACAAGAGGATTGGCGCACAATGCCATTTTCCATGACATAATTACCAAGGACAGTAGCAAAATATTCTCTCCCATTATCAGTTCTAAAGACTTGGATTTTTGCTTGAAATTGTGTTTGAATCATGGTATGAAAGGTTTTAAAAACTGTTGCAGTTTCTAATTTTTCTTTAAGCAAGTACACCCAACAAACACGAGTGTGGTCATCAATAAAATTTATGAAACATTTAGCCCCCGAAATGTTTGTAACACGAGAGGGTCCCCAAATATCACTGTGTATAAGAGAAAAAGGTGCAGATTTTTTATACGGCTGTGAAGGAAAAGATGCACGATGATGTTTGGACAATACACAAATTTCACACTAAAACAAAGAAGAATTTTTATTCTTGAACAGTAAAGGAAACAAATGTTGTAAATAAGAAAAACTAGGATGACCTAATCAGAGATGCCACAACATTATTTCATCTTCAATAGAGAAAGTTAGTTCATTATTTGCTGCCTGAGCTTCTCCACACAAGCTAACATCCTCCTCGAAGTAGTACAAACCATCTACCTCTCTAGCACTGCCAATCTTCTTCCCCGAACACAGGTCCTAAAATTCACAATAGGAAGGAGATAATTTAGCAATGCAATGAAGATCCTTGGTAACTTTGCTAATAGACAAAAGATTACAAGACAAATTAGGAACATGAAGAACAGATGTTTATACTAAATTTGTGGAGATAGGAATAAATCCTTTTTCCTGCTTCAGAAGATAGTGAACCATCAGCAATTTTAATTTTTTGACTATCAGAACATGGAATATATAAAGAAAATAATTTAGAATGGCTGGTCATATGATCGGTTGCTCCTAAATCGATAATCCATGGATCTTGTTTCTCATAAACAACTCCTAAAGCAGTGAAATTATTACCTTTCTGGGCTAAAGAACTAAAGGATGAAGGATTTGGGAGAGATTGTGACTGACTTAGAAACATGTACAGTTGCTCTAACTGCTCTTTAGTGAAGAGTTGAGATTCGGTTTCTCCAGTGTTGGTTGTCAGCTGATTCTCCCCAACAACTTGGAAACCACGACTATGTTTACCAGAGAATTTATTGTTTTTTAGATTTGGAGGTTTTCCATGAAGCTTCTAACATGCATCTCTGGTATGTCTTGGCTTGTGGCAATAATCACACCAAACTTTGTCTTTCTCATCACTCTTCTTCAGGTTTTTTGTTCCACCAACCAGTGGAGCTTCTGGTGTAACAGAGATCAAGGCTGAGTTCTCTGCTGAAGAACCTCCCATCATCACATTCTT
Source organism: Citrus australasica (assembly GCA_029618585.1). NCBI lineage: Eukaryota > Viridiplantae > Streptophyta > Magnoliopsida > Sapindales > Rutaceae > Citrus > Citrus australasica. The sequence continues at coordinate 1,655,865 of JARCIV010000005.1, forward strand.
TCTACTTTCCTCTCTTCTTACATAAGAAAACACTTCCTGGTAGAAGGAAGAGGTTCCTTGCCAAGTACTCGCCCACGAACTTCATCAAGGTCTGAACTCAAACCTGCTAAGAATTCAAATACATGCTCTTTTTCTAACATCTTCTTGTATTTAGCACTATCAGCAGCACATTCCCACTCACCATCATAGTACTGATCTAACTCTTGCCATAAGCCCTTCAAAATATTGTAGTATTTAGTCACTCCTTGACTACCTTATTTGGTTTCTCGAATTTTGGTTTTTAGATCATAAATCTGAGCAGAATTTCCCAAATCAAAATAGGTCTCGGTGACAGCATCCCACAAATCTTTTGTTGTTGGCAGAAACAAGTAAGTTTGACCTATTTCTTGTTCCATTGAATTCACTAACCATGACATGATCATTGATTTGTCAGCATCCCAAGTTTGAAACTTTGGGTCTTCTTTAGTTGGTTCTTTAATTGAACTAGTAAGGTAACCAATCTTCCCTTTACCTCTGATAAATATCTTCACAGATTGGGACCACTGAAGAAAATTTTGATCATTCAATTTTTGGGTTGTGATATGAAGTGATGGACTATCATTAGAAACATAACTTGATGGTTGTAGATGCCGTTGCAACTGCTTTGAAGATAACTCAGAAATTTTTTGCTCGCTATCCTTTGACATTGGTAATCAAATAGAATTGAAAACTAAACCCAAGAATCAAAGAGCGGCTCTGATACCATGAGAAAATTATTGAAGAAATATGTATCTCATTTTCTTATCTTTTACAATAGGATTACATAATACATATATAAATTCTTAACTACATAACGTGCAAGAGTAGGAAAGTAAACAACTAACAACAAACCAAGAAATTAGGAAACAAACTCTATCAAAAACTAAAATTCTATCCCTATCGTTTTTTCTTTTGTATCCCTATCTTTTTTCCTTAAAAATAGGATAGAAAACATGTGACTTTTCCACACAAGGGATATCAAATGTGCAAATATATTGGTCGATGCTAGTGGATCAGTAAAACTTGTGGATTTTGGGCTGGCAAAGGTAGTTAATCTCTCTCCTCCTTTGTAAAACTCTTCAATGATACTGTATTTAATGCAATATATTTGACCTTTTCAGGCAACTACGATTAATGATGTCAAATCCTGCAAAGGAACACCATTCTGGATGGCCCCTGAGGTTTTCCTCCTCTGTTGTAGTCTGATTTATATAGACAAAATCTGATCTATTTTCTGAATGTCCATCATTTATACCCAAATTTGCGTGGTCTCAAGGTTTAATGATGTAGTTGTTTATAACCATTGATCTATTGGTCATTGTCAAATTTTAGAGCTCTGAGACACAAAAAATCTGAATTTTCTTTTTATACAGCTTAAGTGTAACCTTTTAGCTTGACATGTTTGGCGCAATTTTTAGGGGTTAATTTTTGAATCTGACACTACTGTCTTTCTATTATTTTTTTCGTTTTTCCATAGTTTGCATTTTGTATAGTTTTAAAGATTGCAAATCAGATCCTCTACCTTCTTTCATTTGAGTTTTGAAACACTTATCTGCTCCCTTTCGTTTGAAGCTGATGAGAAAAAGCCTCTCTTTATTTTAGATGTGGTTGATACTAGTCCTATAGCTGGTATTGGTACACATTCATCAAAATATCACCCAGTACGTAGCACCAAAAGCCTGGAAACTGACTCATAGTAAAGAGTAAACATCTTTTCATATATCATATTGGCACATGCCAAATATGTTTCTATTAGACATTCCAGGTTAACAAGATTAGTTTTGCTTTTAGGTTGTGAATTTAAAGAACGGTGGGTATGGACTAACTGCTGATGTATGGAGCCTTGGGTGTACGGTGTTGGGGATGATAACCCGTCAGTCTCTATACTCTCACTTGGAAGGTGTATGTAAAAGATTTTCAAATATTAAAATTGATTTGCTTTCCCTAATTTTCCATGTTTTATTTTATATGCCTGTTTTTTCTTGTTAGACATTTTGTGATTTAAAAAAAGGTTGCATCCGTTTTGATATGGTGTTTAGTCGTTGCATAATTTTGTGTGTTGGCAGATGCAATCATTATTCAGGATGGGCAGGGGTAAACTTCCTTCAGTTCCCAATTCATTATCGAGAGATGCCCGGGATTTTATTCTTAAATGCTTACAAATTAACCCAAATGATCGGTCAACTGCAGCTCAACTAATGGAGCATCCATCTGTAAAGAGGCCACTGGAAACTTCTAGGTGACTTCCTTCTCCTCATTATAACATCATGCTGTCTTGAAAGTTTCTGATATCATCCTTTGGGGTTTATGTATATCCTAGAGGTAGTCTATCGGCATCATCAAATTTAAACTGCAACCTGTCTTTGTAGATTTGACTTCTTATTTGGGTTTAATACCAGGGGCATACTGAAAATAATTGTTAAATACATTTATAAAATATCCATTTGGGCTCGCAACTTCACTTGCAAGCTTACGGGGAACTGAGAAATGGAGGAGCAAGATTGCGATGCATCCAACGGCGGCCTTGGTGATCCCAATTCACTTTATGAAGGGAATATACGAGTGCCTCTAGATGTTTTAATTCGACTCTTTCCTGTTGATAACAGGGCAAACCTTGAGAGATTCACATTAGATCCTTATACTAATTTGCTTTTGAGGTTAACATGCTTGTAGTAAGAAATCAGAATAAGGATGTTTGGAAGCTGAGAAAATTTAAGAATTGAAAGCTTTTAGCTCACACGATTTTATTCATCAAAAAACTGATTAATGAAACTGTACACAGAGATTGCTTATATACACAGCTGATGCTCAGCTCAATTAGTTAACTAATTACAAAACTAATTCTAACTAGCTATAACAACTTCAACTAATTATCACGTGAACAAGTGATTACATAACCACCATGTGCCAGCTGGCATGCCATGTCATCAACTCTTAATTGTAAGCTGGAGCTGCTGCTATCCTCTGCTTTACAGTCTATGCTACTGATATGTGCTTCCTTAACACTTGTCAACATGGTTATTTTGTCATTTGATTCTACATCCATTAGGAATAATTTTTTTTTATAGCTTGTGTTGCTCTTCTTTATTTTGCATGTGCCCTTTGTTGACAGGCGTGGCCAAGCGAATTGCTAGTACTTTTTAAGAGCTTTGAGATGAGGCACATGCGGTGTTAGTACAATGCTAAGCATCTTTTTGCCGTTGAATCTACCTGCCAGGCAATTCTTGGCACTGAAAACAGAGATGGTCCATTCTAGATTGATATGAACAAGGCACAACTGCTCATGATGCAAAATCTGAGAAACTGAGATGGTGCACCCATTCTTTCATCGCTCATCGACCTCCTGCGGACAGACCAGTGGCATTTAAATTGCTAGGTTTCCTTCCCTTCTTGTGGGCTAGGTTTTTTCTGTTACGATTTTCTTTTCTTTGGCAGAGTGTGTGACATCAATTTGGTGTAAATAACTCCTTTTCAAAAAGTAAAAATCGGTACTTGTGAACTTTATGTGTTGCATTTTATGGACCGCTCAACAGGTAAACTCTGCAATATATGTTTATGCATACGCTGAGAGTTTGTTGATATGAAGAAACAGATGGAAGTATAAAAATGTTGTTAAGATGCTTATTTTATGGTCTTTTTGGCTCTTGGGATTCATAAAATGGATTGTTTATGCATACACTATTTCCAGCTGTGCCAGGGGGAAAACTGAAATGCTGTTACCTTGGAAATTTCTACCGGTGGAAGCACTGTAAATTTCAGTTTTACCAGAAAAGCAATCCCTCTGCCACTGCTAAGCCACTCAACGTATTGTTTCATTTTCTTTTTTATTTATTTTGTAATCCTTTTTTTTCTTAATTGAGCGAAAAGTGCAATACCATTTTTGCGCATAAAATTAAAAATTCGTACAAGATTACCCAAGACAAACACAAGATACTAAAAGATAAATTTAATTTACTCAGGTCATTAATTTTTGCTTTAAAAAATTATTCATGGCTGTATGTCACGGCCTCCACCTATCCTCCACATTCGGGTAAAAGCCTAGTTAGTCCCTATATTTTAAGATTAGTGTCCGTTTAGTCCCTGTATTTTTAAAAATGCCTCGAAACATCCCTGCCGTTAAAGTATTGATACCCCTACTGTTACTTTTTTATTTTTTTGACTTACTTTTACAATATTACCCTTTTATAATAATTTTTTTTACATTAATAAAAAAAAATTAAATTATCAATTTAATCTTAAAAAATTATATTAATTTTTAATTGTCAAAAATTATATTGTTACATTTTATTTCTTTTGGCTTACTTTTACAATATTATCCTTTTATTTTGTTTGGACATTAATAAAAAATAATTAAATTACCAATTTAACCCTAAAAAATAAAAAATATATATTAATTTTTATTTGTGAAAAATTAAATTGTCAAAAATTTATGCAAACTGCCAAGTGTGCAATGGTGCTTGCAAAAAAAATTAATATGATTTTTTATTTTCTAGGGTAAAATTGGAAATTTAATTATTTTTTTATTAATGTCAAAAAAAATTATTATAAAAGGGTAATATTGTAAAAGTAAGTCAAAAAAATAAAAAAGTAACGGTAGGGGTATCAATACTTTAACGGCAGGGATGTTTCAAGGCATTTTTAAAAATACAGGGACTAAACGGGCACTAATTTTAAAATATAAGGACTAACTGGGCTTTTACCCTCCACATTCCCCATTCCATTTGTCACGTGTAACACGACAAATTTTTTTTCCCTATTATTTACCGTTATAAAGCACTTTACATTTATAAAGCACACAAGGACAATTGTTTTTTTTTCCCCTCCAAGCGAAAAGGATAAAGCAAAGTCAGCAGTAATACGGAGTACAGACACTTGTTGACAATTAACAGCTCAACACTGTCTTACTCGGAAATATCCGTTTTCTGTTAGGAATTGGTGGTGAAACAGACACGTAGCTAAAGTAAAATTGTAAGAAAATAAAGAACAAGTGTAAAAGAGGACACCAGAAATTATGTTGTTCGGCTTTTAGCCTACGTCCACGGGCGAAAACAGAAGGAAATATTTTACTAGTGACAAGGAGTTACAAGTATTGTGGTATTTTAACTCACTTCTCAAAACCCCAATACACCCAAACTCTCAGAACACTAATAACAAGAGCTTATAAATTCAAGCTCAAAACTCTCTCTCAACTCTCCAATTCTCTTTATGGAATTTGATGGAATTTGATGCAAGCTTTAAATTGAGAGTTTGTATTTATAGGCAAAACTTTGCCTCAAATGTCAAAAGAAGGGCCATAAATTTCAAACTATATAGCTTAAAAAATTTCAAACTTTGAAATTTTGAGCTTTTCACTTTACAAAACCATGTGCCACCAACCTTGTGTATTCAAACCTTCTAGATGCAGCTTCTAGATGCTGCAGCCAATTTTGACATTCTCCCACTTGGAGATTAGATTGAAAATCACACCATCCTTTCTGCTTCGCCATAATCATGTTGCCTACGTTTATGCTAGGCCACAAGAGGATCTACTCTAGATAAACTTGTCAGGATTTATCGGCTTGGTCAAAACATATGCTAACTCCTTCGTATGGATTTTCTGTAAATCCACACTTCCGTCCTCCACTACTTCTCGAACGAAGTGATACTGAACTCCTATGTGCTTTGTCCTGGAATGAAAGGCTGGATTCCTTGCAATATGCAAGGCACTCTGACTGTCACAAAACACAAGAATTTTCTATTGTTTGTGCCCGAGCTCCTCCAATAACCTTTGTATCTAAATAACTTCCTTGCAAGCTTGTGTAGCTGCCATGTACTCTGGTTCTGTTGTAGATAAAGCCACAACGGTCTGCAGTTTCGAAACCCAGCTTACAGCTGCTCCCGCAAGTGTAAACACATAACCAGTAGTGGATTTTCTTTTATCAAGGTCTCCTGCAAAATCTGAATCCACATAACCCCTGATAGTAAACTCTGATCCTCCATAACATAATGCAATATCTGAGGTTCCTCTGATATATCTCAGAATCCTCTTTACAGCTATCCAATGCTCTCCACCAGGATTCGCCATGTAACGACTAACTGCTCCTACTGCTTGTGCAATGTCCGGTCTAGTACATATCATAGTGAACATCAAACTTCCCACTGTTGATGCATACGGTACTCGAGACATCTCCTTCCTCTCCGCTTCATTGCTAGGACACATACTTGAGGATAATTTGAAATTAACAGGAAGTGGGGTAGAAATTGATTTACAACCTTGCATGTTGAAACGCCTCAAGATTTTCTTCAAGTAATTCTTCTGCGAAAGCTAAATCTTCCTGTTATTTCTGTCTCGGTGAATTTACATCCCTAGAATCTTGTTTGCTGGTCCTAAGTCCTTCATTTCAAACTCCCTAGCCAACTGTACCTTCAATTCTTGGATTTGATCTTTGTTGGGGCCTGCTACCAACATGTCATCCACATACAACAACAAAATAATGAAATCATTATCTTCAAACCTTTTGTAATATGCACAATGGTCTGAACTGAGTCTGTTGTATCCAAGGCTCATAATGAAGGAATCAAATCTCTTATACCAACAACTCGGCGCCTGTTTGAGACCGTATAGAGATTTGTTCAACCTGCAAACCAAGTTCTCCTTTCTGGTTTCTGCAAAACCTTCTGTTTGGAGCATATATATTTCTTCTTCAAGTTCTCCATGAAGAAATGCAGTTTTCACATCTAACTGCTCTAGATGTAAGTCAAATGTAGCACACATCGCCAAGACTACTATGACTGTTGTGAGTCGAACTACCAGAGAAAATATCTCGTTGAAGTCAATATCTTCTTTCTGAGCATATCCTTTCACCACCAATCTCGCACGATACCGCTTCACTTGGTCATTATCATCACGTTTGATCTTGTAGACCTATTTGTTTCCAATGGCTTTTCTTCCACGTGGTAGTGGTACAAGTTCCCATGTCTTACTCTTGTGTTGAGCTTCAATTTCTTCCTGCATTACTGTCATCCACAAAGCAACATCTGAGCTGTTTAAAGTTTCATGGAAAGTTGAAGGCTCTCCATCCTCTGTTAGAAGACAGTATGCAACGTTGATCTCTGTGACATACTCCGAGTGCCACGTTGGCGGTCGTCTTTCACAAGTTGACTGATGAACTTCTGGAGCCTCGGACTCGAGTGGTTCTTGTTCCTCGTGCTCTGGTGCTGCTTCAGAAGAATCTGAATCTTCTGGATTATTTTTCACATATACCGGTACAGTCTCTGACTTTTCTTTTACAGTGCTATCATCATCATCTTTCCTTTGCAGTTGATCTTCTATAAAGATAACATCTCTGCTGATGACGATCTTGTGGGCAGTGGGGTCCCACAGACGATACCCTTTTACTCCATCAGCATATCCCAAGAAGATACATCTTCTAGATTTTGGATCCAGCTTTGTTCTTTCTTGGGCATTGTACATCATGTACACAGGACACCCAAATGCATGTAGGTAGGAATAATCAGCTGGCTTTCCAGTCCACATCTCCATCGCCGTCTTTAACCCAATAGCTGTAGATGGCGACCGATTTACAATATAACAAGCAATTTTGGCTGCTTCTGCCCAGAATGAATTAGGTAGACCAACAATCTTCAACATATCTCTTATTCTTTCTGTAATAGTTTTGTTCATCCGCTCTGTCACTCCATTTTGTTGAGGAGTGTATGCCACCATGAACTGCCTCTGAATACCTTCTTGCTTACAGAAAGTAAGAAATTCACCGTCTGTATACTCTCTACCATTATCTGTCCTCAAACACTTGATCCTTTTACCAGATTCAAGTTCCACCCGCGCTTTGTATTCTTTAAACACTGGAAATACATCTGACTTTTTCTTAATTGGATACACCCAACATCTTCTAGAATAATTATCAATGAAAGTCACCATGTACTTTGCACTTCCCACTTCCCATAGATATATTCAGTGATTCCCAAATATCAGAATGAATCCAGTCTAGAATGCATTTACTTCTAGTAATAGATCTACTGAATTTTAATCTATGCTGCTTACTTATAACACAATGCTCGCAAAATGGTAAACTTACCGATTTGAGCCCCGGAAGCAATTTTCGCTCAGAGAGAATCTTCAAACCTTATTCTGACATGTGACCAAGTTTGAGATGCCACATTATCGTTGATTCTTCTCCTTTAAGCATGAATAGATTAGCATCGATCTTTTCTGCCTTCATCAATACAAGTGCGCCTTAACAATTTTCATAATTCCATTCTCCATGTGAGTTTTGTACCCATGACTATCAATTTGTCCTAAAGACAATAAATTTTTCTTCAGGCCGTTGACATGTCGTACCTCCCCAATTGTGCGAATTGTACCATTAAACATTTTTATTTTGATAGTACCAATACCACCGATCTCCAAGGCATGATCATTACCCATATATACAGATCCTCCTGAGATAGGTTCATATATGTGGAACCATTCTCTCCGAGAGGTCATGTGCCAGGTAGCTCCTGAGTCTATAAGCCAGACATCAGATAGTCGTTTTCTGCCTTCTGAAACAGTTGTTGCCTCGCTGTAAAGAATTTCACCATCATCTGAGGTACTTGCTACACACCCCTGAGCATTTGATGACTCAGGTTCTTTGCCTTCTTTTCTCTTCTGATTACTCCAACACTCTTTCTTGACGTGCCCTTTCTTGCCACAGTTGTAGCATTTTACATTATTCTTACTTTTGAATTTTGATCTACCATGATTTTGACTCCTACTGGGGCCACGTTCTGTTGATATTCCTCTCGTCACTGATAGCGCCTCTGCTTGCTGCGAACTTGCTTGTCTGTTTTCCTTATTTTTCTGCCTGCTCTCCTCATTTAATACGGAGGCTGCAACATCGTCGAAAACTAGACTGTCCACTGGATTGTTGTTCGTCATGTTGATGATGAGTTGAACATACGAATCTGGTAGACTTTGAAGTAGAAGCTCTGCAATCTGGTAGACTTTGAAGTAGAAGCTCTGCACATTCATTCTCCTCTATATTATGACCCAACATTGTGAGTTGTGAAAATAGAGTCTTTAAGGTGTTAATGTGGTTGGTCACCATTGTAGATTCTACCATTCGAAGAGTATAGAGTTTTCTCTTCAAGAAGATTTTGTTGTGTAGTGACTTGGACTCGTATAATTTTGTGAGAGTATCCCATATTTCCTTCACTATGTTTTTCTCTGCTACACTAGATAATACTCCATCTGCAAGTGCCAAGTGTAGATCAAAAATAGCGTTGCCATCTACCTCGTTCCACTTGTCATCAGTTATCTCCATGGGCCTCTCTCCAATTGCTACCAAGCAATTATTTTTCCTCAATATAGTTTTCATCTTCATTTTCTACAACGAAAAATTATTTCCGTTAAATTTCTCAATTTCATACTTTGCCGCCATTTTGTTGATAAATACTGCACACAAGCTAGTATACCACCTTGAACAGTTGTGAGTATGTGTGAGAATGCACACCAGGAAAGTTCCCAGGAAAGACTGGAGGGGTCACAATGGTCCCACTTAAAACCCAGACTCTTTAAGCTCTTATCGCCTTTATGACAGAACTTTCCTAGACATATACAAAAAACTACACAGTTGTTTTACTCACACCACTATTCCCTGCTTTGCACCGCCAAATTCTTGGATCGCTCCCACCGTTTCACGTGAACAGTGCTAGATACGTGAATAGTACCCCTTAAGTGAACAGTGCCCGACTCCAAAAATACAACCAATAGCTCTGATACCACTGTTAGGAATTGGTGATGAAGCAGACACGCAGCTAAAGTAAAATTGTAAGAAAATAAAGAACAAGTGTAAAAGAGGACATCAGGAATTACGTGGTTCGGCTTTTAGCCTACGTCCACGGGCGAAGACAGAAGGAAATATTTTACTAGTGACAAGGAGTTACAAGTATTGTGGTATTTTAGCTCACTTCTCAAAACCCCAATACACCCAAACTCTCAGAACACTAATAACAAGAGCTTATAAATTCAAGCTCAAAACTCTCTCTCAGCTCTCCAATTCTCTCTATGGAATTTGATGGAATTGGATGCAAGCTCTAAATTGAGAGCTTGTATTTATAGGCAAAACTTTGCCTCAAATGTCAAAAGAAGGGCCATAAATTTCAAACCATATAGCTTAAAAAATTTCAAACTTTGAAATTTTGAGCTTTTCACTTTACAAAACCATGTGCCGCCAACCTTGTGTATTCAAACCTTTTAGATGCAGCTTCTAGATACTGCAACCAATTTTGACATTTTCCAGCTGAAAAATAAGTACACGGAAATATCCATTTGTCGAGCTGAAAAAGATAAATAAAAGTGAAACCTGTTTGTTGCATTACTGTGTGCAAAACAGTAAACACAAAAAGAAACAGAGAGAAGAAAAGTTTTTAACAGCACAATGAGAAAACAATTGAGCGAGTTATTGAATTCGAAGGACTTCGATGATGGTCAGAAAATTGGGTCGGAGAAGACCTTGAGAAGATGGAGATCTGCCTGCAATGGCCATAGAAGCTTCCATAACCTCCCCGGTCTCGACGAGCATCTCAAATTACAGGTGAATTATTCCTTTTATTTCTTTATTTTCTTTTTAACTATTGGTTAACTTATGATCCAAGTTAATTTGGGTTACCTTTACTGATTTATTTATTTATTTTAATTATATAAGTAATTTTTTTATTTACTTATTTAGTTCTTTGCCTAATTTCGTTGGGGTTAATGGCTAATGGGAAACTTTTAAAAATCAACACCCGAATTTAAATGTAGTGTCAAGAGTAAAGGTGAATACTACTAAGGGAGCGTTTGTGATTGAGGTTGGACAGTTATAATACTAAAGTGTTTGGTAAATATGATTTTTCACTTGTATCATAAAAAATCTTTTATATCTTTAATAAATTTGTCAAAATTATTATTTAAAATTTATATTTACTATATATTATTAATTTTTGTTTCATAATTATAATATTTTTTCCATAGCACCTCAATTTCAAACGCACCCTAAATGATTGAATTTACGATACCAAACTAAAGGTTTTCTGTGTGTCATAGGAATAAGTTAAGAATTTGCTTGTTCAAGGGAGCTGCTAAGTTACATTAGCTGTAACTTACAGCTCACCCAATTTAATTTTCCACCACCCTTAAATTGTTTAAGAGCACTAATTAGAGGTATAAATAAACTATTTTTTGGGTGGATGTGCTGTAACACACATCGGTCCGTTGTTCAAAAGCTGTACTTCACTTTACTAAAAATCTGAGTCTGCAGTCAAATGAAGATGTGCCATCAAGTGAATACATTGTGACTGAGGCCGGCACTGGAGCTAGAAGATTTCAAGAACCCGTTGATGATGTTGGACCCACAATCAGCGGCCTTGATGTAATGATAATTCACACTGAAACTTTTGATCCTCGCTCGAAATTCAATTTAGAATACCGAACTAAATGTTGTCTGTGTGTTACAGAAACAAGTTAGAGTTTCAGCTGTCGTTCTAAAAGCGGTAATTCACTTTACAGAAAGTCTGAGTCTGCGTTCAAATGAAGATGTGCCTTCAAGTGAATACGTTGTGACCGAGGCTGCCACCGAAGCCAGAATATTTCAAGAACCTGTTGAGGACGTTGGATCCACCGTCAATGGCCTTGAGGTAATGATAATTTATACTGAAACTTCTATTCCTCACTTCAATTTTCAAATATAAAAAATATGCTCTTTTGATATTTGAAAATCGCTCGAGTATCCATTTTTCTGTTTGGATATTAAAGGTTTGCATACAATTGGCCTCAAATTTCTGAGCTTAAAATTTTTAACTTAATGAACGACAATACAATTTCATCGATTGAGATGTATAACTGCATTCTTTGTATATTACAGATTTGTGAGCTACTTGGTAAATATAAGAAACGTGCACTTGCTGTATTTTATCTTGTGTTGGAAGCGGCATCATTTTTACTGGATATATTTGGGAAAAGTAAGAGGAGGATCCTTCTTGCTGCATTTCTATTGTCAGCATTTGGTTTTGCTATTACTATGAGTACGCATTCTTGAATGGTAAGAAGAACCATAGCTGCAACCAGAATGCATTTACAGAAGCGACTACTTATGGTGTTGGAAATGTCTTTCTCTTTGGTCCAGTTGATTGTTGCTTATTTATTTTATTCTGGCAGAATTGCGTGTCAAGAACAATTTTAATACATCTGTTTTCCCATTGGTCTTTCATCTTTGCTATAATTGCTGCTGTGTTTACTTTCAAATATGATGGGGAAGTTTCTGACTCGTCGGGCCTCGACAGTGCGCTTGTTGCCCTAGCTGCTGGTAATCAGGTATGATTGTGAAAACAATTGTAATCATCAAGCTGCACTAGGTGAATTCGCATAACTTATCACCTCTATGACTATGAATTCCTACAAATATAAAGAAAACTGCATGAGACTGTAAGCTTTTGCAAGATTGTGGAAAGAAGGAAATATAAAGATTATGAGATTGCATTTTGTAAGTCAATAATTTAGTCATATGATGTCCATAAAAGATTGCTTTAATATTTTTTTTGTATAATGCTAGGGTGCCTCTGTAGATTTAGAAATCCTCTTATGTAATAAACGATTGTTATAGCAGTATGGCTAAATCAGTACAGATATCAAATCTTTGATAGTTTGCATCATTTTAGGTTCATATGCCAGATACTATTTGCAATGAGGATCTAGAAGCAAACGGCAGCATGCCTATGTTGGCAGACTTCCGATGATTAATGAAGATGATTCTGAGAAACGAGGTCCATATGCTTGTTCTTCACTCTGCCTTCTGGCTTGCTTTTTCTCTCAAACTATTTACACAAACTCGCTTTTCAGTACTAGAAGCTTTATATATGTTAATAGATGGGTTTGTGAGTAATGTATCAGTGGTTTATTTTAGGAGTCTCACAATTTGATTTTTGTTTCATGGTTAGGGCCTAGAGGAGGCATTTGCCCCCATTTGCTAATTTGATTCACATTCAAAGTTTTAGTCTTAGGTGTTACAATTTCAATTACTTTGTATTCGAGTCGGATAAAAATCATTAACTTCGATTATAACTACTCAATATATACATGTATTATCTTATCTCTAGAGCTCGTTGAGGGGGTTAAATGATGGTGTTAGTCTTTTCGTGTTAAGTTATTTGAGATTCCTGAAATTCATGAAATTGTATTATGCCAATTAGAACAAATGAAGCTGCTTTGATTGGGTCACACAAGAAACTTTTGATGTGCCAATTAATTATCATTGGCATGGTCAATTGTATTGGGTAAAGATACACTATATGATATGAATCTTTTTAAAAAGTGATTTTATTATTATCATTATCATTATTATTATTTAACATAAGAATTTTATTATTATTATTAATTTTAAAACATTATAATCGGGTAATTATAGACCCTTAGATTTGTATGTTTTAATCATAATCATCCAACTTCCTGTTGATCAAATTCACTGCAAAAGTAGCTATTGTTCCTGCTGCATAGCGGCTTTTTAACGAGAAGTTTTGCATGCAGCCTCCAGAAACTAGTTCAAATAATCAATTAACATCGCCACGCAATCAACAGAACATCCTGCTAGCTATATTCTTGTCGCTAGTAGATGTACATTGGATTATTATTTCCTTGTGGTTGAAGATTCATCGAACCAAATGGACCCATATGTAATAAAAAAATTAATAAATAACAAAAAAAGCTGGAGCACAAACAGAAAATTTTATATTTTTGTGACAAAATAAAGAGATAGATGGGGTAGTGAAAGATTGGTTTTTGATGACTCTTTGTCCACCATTAGAGAATAACAGCAACCAAATTATGTTTTTCACTTAATTATTATTAGTATTATTAATAATTAGGACTTCTTTATCAACATAAATCTTTCACTCAAATTCAACAACCAAAGTTGCCGGTGGGTTGTGCTCGGCTAATCAAATGCAATTAGTATATTTAGGGTTTAGTCTTAGATAGAAGTTAAGTACCTGAAATGTAATCATAGATAACTCTTTTCCAATCCATATAATTCTTGCCAGTGAGTTTGTTTTGATTTAGAATAATAGTAAGTGGGCCAGGGAAGATATTTTTTGAAAAATAAAACATCCATGTATAAATAATTTGATATAATATTCACAATAAATAATAAAAATACAAAAAACCATAAATGTGTTTTTATTTATTGTAACGATAATCTAGTACCGCTTTGACAAGCTATACGTTGGGAAAGTCGTGTCTACACTTACTAGACCCAATTATCCATTGGATTATTTACTTTCATGTAGAGACATGATAAATAATTATTGTTATCTTTTTGGGCCTAAATTTGTTAGTAGAGCTTCGTTGGGAAGGCTAATAACAAATTTTAATTGATTGTATAACCATTGTTTCATTCTATGTATCTTCCACACCATGCTGCCGCCTTTAGGATAATCAACATATTGAAAAATATGTCAATCTTATCTATAAAGAAGTTCATCAAATAAAATGTCTAATATATATATCCTCCGTAGAGAACATCACCGTATCATGAAGTCGAAGTATGTATATAATTTTATTATTGAACTTACAATGGAGCCCGTGAGAAAAATTATCTTGAATTTTCCCTCTCCCACTCAATATTTTAAAATTGGTTTTTCCTTTTTAAAACATACATTGATTATATATTGTTAATAGCATGCTTCTTATAATATTATCTAGATGATATCCAATATTATTAAGTATTTGCAAATTGCAAATAATATAATGAGATTCATAATTTATGAATGACATATATCATTATGCATAGAGTGGCACTATCTATTCTATATGACATGTTATCATGGCATGCTATCATCCAAAATATAACATAAAGAAAAATAATTAAATAATCTTAATTCATGGCTTTCCTAAAATGAAAAATACATTAATCCTAAGCCTAATCTTTATTAGGTTTCTTGTCAATGTCCATTTTCCATAGGCTTTTCTTTGTTAATGGAATAGGGAAAATTGGACTTTTAAATTTATTATTGGTCCAATTTTAATTTTTAAAGAAAATAAATATTTTTTTAAAATAAAACTTTTGGACCAAAAATAGATTTAATGTGTTAAACTTTATCAATGCATTTTAATCCATTAAGCCCAATTTCAATTGGACCTACAACTATGATTCATTAAGTCCAAAATTGTTTTTGAACTTAAATGCATAAATTAAAACTTGTCTACCCAAAAAATAAAACTATGAAACTATAGGGACTTCAACAATATAAACCATTGAAAAACCCTAAGATCCATATTTTTCTTCCGAGCCGCCATCACCACAAAGACCAGCCAGTATTCAGATGCCTCACCCTTCTCTAACATCGAGTTAATCGCTGCCACACCGAAAAGCTACCAAGATGCCGTTCGCTTCGAGCATGCGACCAGCCCACGCATGCATTACTGGCAGCATTGCTTACAGCACGCGCTGCTGGGCATGCACTGTTTGGTGGCCGCCGCTGAAATTTCTGGCCTTCGTTTCTTGATTTCCTCATGTCGTGATTATTCTCTAGTGATTTACAAATATCTTAAGCCAATTTTTGGCTTACAAAATTTCTATAACAGTAAATTAAATCAAGAGGGAAACATGGTGATAAAAAACCACCCCTCTTGTTATAGATCCAAAGAAAGAAATACAACAGAGAATCTAACCATAAATTAAGACAAACCAAAAGCATGCTTTATTCATATATTAAACAATAATACATATCTAAATAAATCGTGCCACTCTAATATATAAATGTCAAGATTGATTTCATAGGAAATTCTTATGTATTAATATGAGATGGCTCTAATACTAATTGTTAGGGAAAATTAGTTTTTTTTTAAAATTTTATACAAACTTTTAGGACCAATCTCATATAGTAGATAAGAGTTTGTAATCTAGAAAATGATACTTTGATAATCCGACTTCACTTTTTCACTGAAATAATCTAGGCTCCTAGATCATGATTCACCACCACCACTCCTTGTTAAATCACGGTCCACCACCTATAATCTTCCAGGTTATAACTCAAGTTTGATCTATACTTGACATGTGGACGCCTTTATCACCACTAAAAGCAACTAGCAAGAGAAACTATTCCTTTCAAAATTGGAGAGAAAAATTCTTTTTCCTCTAATCTGTATATTGTAGCTTCCGTATCTTTTTTTTTTTAAAAAGAAAACAAACCCTTTTATATCTCTATTTGGTGGAAACCCTAGGCTCCATATTAATATATCTTTTAAGTCTATTAAATCAAATTTGATTTAAATTAAAAAATAATAAAACCAAAAGTGGCATTACTTGTTCTTTATTATAAGGGCTCACCTTGTAAAATAACACAAAACCCCTTACACATAAACATATTAAATGGAGCATCTCACTAAATAATATATTTAAGCTTTTAACCCAAATAACTAGTTATCTTGTTTATTAATCTAGCAATGGTGCAATCAATGAAATCTACCCAGGGATCGTATTGGTACATACAATAGTGTTAGCTTATTTAGCTATAGATATTGATTTTGATGATAACAAATTATATGTATTGATTAAACAAAGATTTACAAATTGTGTTTTTATAATAAGAAAATGAGGCTATGAAATCAAAATGTTTTGGATTAAAATAAATGTGTTTTAAACCTTTAATATTGTTATGAATTTCGGATTTGGACCTATTTGAATATATTTATATGTTTTGGGTCATATTATAAGTTATGAATATTTTGGACTAAAGTGAAAGGTTTTGAGAACTTTGAAAATATGGGTATTATGTTGAAAAGGACCTTTGTGCGAAACAGTAAACTCTTTGGGGTCATATCATAATTTCAAAAAGTTTTGAGATTAACAAAGTAATTTTTAGAATTTCTGAAACTGGACCTATTTGCAAAGTTTTCTATCTTTTTAGGCCATAATACAATTTTATATAGTTTTGGGGTCAACCTGCAAATTTGGAAAATAGTTTACTGTAGCAATCACTGTAGCAAACGGCTAACCGTTTATTTTTTAACGGTTAACCGATAACGTCCAGAAAGCTTGTTTTGTCCAGTTTTGTTAAAATGATGATTCTGGAACAAAACGGTGAACCGTTTACGGAAAACGGTTAACCGTTTATTTTAACCTTGAACCGTTTATTGAGAAAGGTTAAGCGAAATTTGTTTTGCAGGTTACTGGAAACTAACAGTGAACCGTTTACAGAAAACGGTTAACCGTTTATTTGAAATTTAGCCCAACGGTAACTTTGACCAGCGCAAACGGTTAACCGTTTACAGTTAACCTCTAACCGTTTTCGGGCAGACAGTGCATAACGGCTAGTTTTTGAGCTCAAACTATATAAACTCAAAGCCAATTCATTTTTGGGAATCCAAGCAAGGAAAAACAAGATCACACAACATATATTGAGCTTCCATTTTGTAAATCATAATTTGTTGAATCATCTTTGTTCTCCAATTTGTATATCCACTCTTAAAGAGAGATTCATTGTTGTATTTATCATTTCTCATCAAATTGTGAGTGTACAAGTGAGGGAAACACTTGGGTTAAGAGATTGGGAATATAATCTCTTGTTGTAAAGGTTCATTGACACCTTGAAGTCAATTGTAATTGGTTGAAGCCTTGGAAAGGCTTGGATAGTGAAATCCTCAAGCGAGTGAGCTTGGAGGCGTGGACGTAGGCGGGGATAGCCGAACCACGTAAAAATCCTTGAGTTCGTTTTTCTCTTCCCTTACTCTTTTATTATTGTGCTTGCATTGAATTTATTGTTTTCGAATTTATTAAGGCATTAGATTTGATTGTTGTGTGGTTTGCTTAGGATAAGTTTTAAAATCTCAATTCACCCCCCCTCTTGGGTTGCACACTTGTATTTCAAATAGTGGCTATAATAATTAGGCCTGTAATTAAATTATCCCAATTATTTAATTCTAAATCTATTCCACTAAACGATTGGAACTGACCTCCAAACTTTTATGTTATCAAAGATAGTGTTCTCGAATAATAATTCAACCCATGCCGCATTGATTTCTTTACTATACAATCATTTGTATCACATCGTTAATTAAATCAATATCTTAACTGTCCAATCAATTTAATTACATCTTGCTCCTTGATACTTACTGGTTCGCTCTAATGATCATTTTCAATATACTAAATATGTTGACACACTCTGGTAAGAGAATTTTATGATCAAGTGCCGAAAACTTATCAAGAGATGTGTCGTACAAATTCTATGTTGTTAATTTATAACTTCAATACTCATAATTGCTCCCACCAAGATAATGAGTAATCTTGACTACAAGCGTATGTCGTGCCCATTGGTAACTCAAATGGAATAACAATTACAATCATGAAATTATAATTAACTGAAGATTAAGATTACAGTAAAATCAATGCTTATGAGATTTAATACATTTGACAGTTATTACAAAGTTAAGAGAAATAGATTTACCAGAAGAATAGGAAATTGATCTAAATAGTCAATCTACTCTTATTAAGGGAAATACTACAAAATCCATAGAATATGCTCCAGAGGGAATAATCATCATAGGAAATAAAAGATCATTCTCTATTCCTAAACGAGAATCGGAATTAAGTAGAACCCAAAGTTTTACTAGATGTAGTCATCTTGTGATACCACCTTCACATAAAATATTAACTATAGTAAGAAAACATAACCAAAATCTAAAAATTAAGATTGAATACAATAATGGAAAATCTTGGCATGAGACTTTTGCTATTCCTGATACAGGAGCCTCAAAATCTTATGTTGATGCCAAAATGATCAAATATTTAGAAAGAAAAGTTCTAATTTAACCTCATATTTATATAGGATTTACTGGAGAAAGAAAAACGTTAAGTCAATATTGTGATATACCATTAAAATTAAAAGGAATAGAATTCATCTTTCCTTTCTTCATATAACCAGATTACAAAATAGAAGTAAGTCCTTTGTTATTAGGGATGAACTTTCTTGAGAATTTATCTCCTTCTTGTATAGGAGATAGAGAAATAAGCATAACAATTAAAGGAATTTAACAAACCCTATTAAGATATGTCTAATACTTTTATAGTTTATATAAAAGTGATTATACCATATTATAAGCATAAACCAGAATGGTTCCATGCTTTAATACATATTGGTTCAGGAGCTAGTTTAGCTAATTCCAGGATTTATCCAAAATTATATTGGAAAGATGATAAACCTTTAACAGTGCAAGGAATAAATGGTGAATAGATCACTTTAGGAACATGTAGGACTAAGACTTTAATCCAAATGAAGATTACATCTTAAGTATCCCTATATTATAGTCTTATGATCATATGGGAGTAGATAAACTTTTAGGAGTTAATTTTCTTTGATAGTTCATTTATATAATGACTAATGAAGCAATTACACTTAAACACCATGTAATCATTCTATTACTGCCCCTAGGATTTATAGCCCGATTAGGCGAACAACTTGAAAA
This sequence comes from Citrus australasica, assembly GCA_029618585.1. Taxonomy (NCBI): domain Eukaryota; kingdom Viridiplantae; phylum Streptophyta; class Magnoliopsida; order Sapindales; family Rutaceae; genus Citrus; species Citrus australasica. The sequence continues at coordinate 1,675,357 of JARCIV010000005.1, forward strand.
TTACATTTTCAAAGCAGCTAGCGTGGTGAATATAATATAAAATTTAATCAAATCATATCATATCATATTATGAAAAAATCTTAGAAAAACTTGATAAAAATTTTGGTGAAAACCCAATTCAATTATGGGAAATAAATAAAACATATGCTAAAATAGAATTAAAAGATCCAAATGTTATTATAAGAGTCGAACCTATGAGGTACGGACAAGAAGATAGACAAGAATTTGATAAACAAATTAAAGAGTTATTAGAACTCAAGATAATTCGAGAATCTAAAAGTCCTCATAGTAGTCCAGCCTTTATAGTTAGAAATCATGCAGAAATCAAATCAGGAAAAGCTTGTATGGATATTAATTATAAATAATTAAATAAATATACCAAATTTGATGGATACTTTTTACCTCAAAAAGATACATTAATTATTTATGTGATCAATAAACAGATGTTTAGTTAGTTTGATTACAAATCAGGATTTTGGCAAATCAAACTTGAAGAAGAAATTATACCACTTACTACCTTTAGTACACCTCAAGGACAGTATGAATGGATTATAATGCCTTTTGGATTAAAAAATGCACAACAAATATTTCAAAGAAGGATGGATAAAATCTTTAAAGAATTTCATGAATTCTACATAGTTTATGTAGATGACATACTAATATTCTCATATAATAAGATAGATCATATTAATTATCTCGTTTCTTTTGCAGAAAAATGTAAGAAACATGGAATATTACTTTCTAAAAAGAAAGCTGAAATAATAAAACCCAGAATAGAATTTCTAGCATTACTAATAGATGAAACATGAATAGAAATGCAACCTCATATTTCTGAAAAAAATATATTTATTTCCAAATAAATTAGAATCTAAAGAACAAATTCAAAGATTTTTAGGATGTCTTAATTGTGCTGAAGGTTTCATAGAAAACTTAGCTAAAGAAAGACAACCCTTACAAGGATTATTGAAAAAGAATAATACAAAATCATAGGAAGAACTCTATACCAAAGTAGTAAAAAGATTAAAAGAAAAATGTAAAACTCTTCCAAGGTTAGGATTCCCTACCTCTAGTGATAATTTAATTCTTAAAACAACTGCTTTAGATAATCACTGGGGTGTAATAGATCAAGAAAAGATTTTTAGAAATGCCAGTGGAACATTCAAACCCGCAGAAAAGAATTATCATAGCAATGAAAAGGAATTATTAGCTATTAAAAACGGTAGCTAAATTTACATTCTTTTTATTACTAAAGAAATTCAAGGTAAGATCTGATAACAATCAGGTGAAAAGATTTATATTTAATAAATTACCTAATCTCCTCCAATATAAAAGATTAATTAGATGGCAACAGTTTTTTGTTGAATATGATTTTGAAATTTAATATATTAAAGGATCTAACAATTGTATTGCAGATTTTCTTAGCCGAGAATACAATGGAGAAGAGTCTTCCCAATAATTAAGGGCATAATGATGTGCTCTGAAGGATAAGAATTGCTTCTCAAAGGCAACAATATGATTTATGATGGGCTTGCCATGATTGATGATGCCCATGAAGAATTGAGCAAACTTTGCCTAGACAAAAGTTTGCAAAATCATCTAAAAATAAAGACTTTAGAATAATAAATTAGCAACATGCTAAAAAGGATCCTTTACAAGGATCAAACTGAGGGACAGATCGCCCAGAGTTCTTCACATAACTCAAAGATGACTCATCTAGAGAACTTTCCCACAATCAAGGATCTTAAAGAACAATATGTGAAGAAAGAAGAATTACAAGGGTCTATAGTAAACTTAAGGCCCAAGTATGATAAAAGCGGACAATCTGTTCCTATGGTTAAAATTTCATTAGGAACTGACTACGCTTATGATTATAAAAGAATTGGTCAAATAGCCTATGGGATTCATCCTAGCCAAGTTATAATACCAGATCATTTAAGGTTATACCTAAGGATAAACTTTATACCAAGAGCTGATCCAAAATTGATAAAGGACATGTTTGATTATGGTTTTCTTAACCTTGTATATGTTAGTGATGATTGTAGGGAAATAAAAGAACTCCCAGAAAAAAATTACAGAGTCTGCCAATGACCTCAAAAGGATATCCAACATAAAAGAAATGATTTTTGTCAAGATCCTCATCCTGAATACTGCGGAAATAAGTTGGTATCTAGCTCAACACATGGTTGCTCATAGGCTCAAATCCTCACAAAGTTGGCAAATTTGCCATCAAATCATTTACACTCTTCAAATGAATTAACCATCAATAGTGGTGTAGAATGAGAAGAAGGTATGAGTAATATATAAAAGGAAAGGTAAAAAGGATAAGAAGCGAGAAAGATTTATGTAGTAAGATAAAAAGTGAAAGATAAAATGTGAGTGATGAAAGAGTATGATAGAATAAAAATATATGTAAATAATTTGAGATAGATGCGAAAAGAGTAGTGAGAAAGAAAAGACAAAAAATATATTAAGCATACTAACTTCAAAATCATTTAAGGATGAGCAGAGTGAAAATATTACTTCCAGACATCAATATTGCAAAAATCCCTCCCCCACACCAAGAACTTATATTGTCCCCAATGTAAGATAATCAAAGCTCACATAAAAAAAAAAATAAAGCATAACGATAAAAGATTAAAGGAAAAACTTCCCTGAATTGTGAGCTTTGATCCACATAACGTTTATAGGCTTAGTGGAAATGGTGGGATAAATCCCACACTCTCGAAGTATGCGGCCAAATTCTGCTGCATCTTGTTCAACTTCTGTTCCTTTTTCTCTAACTGAATGCTCAAAGGTGTTGCAGATGCAGAAGGAATAGTTAGTGGGGCAACAGTTTCGTCGTCGAACTCGTCGTCGAACTTGTCATCAAAGGTAGCACCACTTCTAGCATAAAGCTTCTTTAGAAGTTGAGTGGGTCCTGGTTCAGTAAACTGAAATCTTCCCTCCTTGAATTCGACCACACCTGTTCTTTCAAAGACACACATATCCAAAAATTCCTTTTTGCAAGCAGGATGCAAATCATTATTGTCAGGATCAAGCACACATAAGTTTATAGCTAACAGAGTAATGTATGGACCAAGAAATAAAATCATATACCGTTTAACACAATCTGAAATTGATCTGCTAACCAGAAACCTAAATTAGGCCTCACATCATTTAACATGCACCAAATAAAATAAAACTCAATTTTAGAGAAAACTCCCTAGTGATTTTTTTTTCTAAAAAATTATATGCTAAGAACTGATGCACACATTTCAAAACAGGATAACGTAAGAAAGAGCTCTTTGATTTACTCGGGTCATAGGCATTATGATCAAAAGATAAATTACGCCAAAGACCATAAGGCTCAAAATTTTTGCTAAAGTCACAAGTTTTCTCAAAAGATGCATCACTAGAAGAATAATCATCATCAATGAATCCTAAAGCTAGGTTAAAATCTGTGATAGATTGTGAAAAATTTCATCCCATTAACCTAAACTTTATAACATCCGGAGTATGCAAAGTAAAATCATTCACTATATTAAATTGAAAAATAGCATAGAACTCCCTAATCAACTCAACATATCCCAAACAATCAATATCAACAAATTTACGCAAACCAATGTTATCTATCAAAGAATTAAAATTATCCTTAACATTTAATTTTTCAAGAGTCGGGTAAAGAATATACTTAACTGGAAGTATTTTTCACTTGGAAATATCTTTGTACCTTTATTTCTCTAGTTGAGTCGTGAATGTGAGGCACTCTCCGAGATTTGATTTAGTAAGTGGCAAAACACTCATGCTTTTTCCATGTTTCGATCTTTGTCTCACGGCTTGGCATGAATCTGAAACTGTGCTCCATGGAACCGTAGTGGGAGCGACAATCTTGGATTTGTTTGCGACGAGTTTCTTTTTAGACATTGATGACTTGGAAGTTGATGCTTTTCTCTTCTACATTGTCACAATAATTTCACTCACGGGTAATGATTCACGCGGCTGGAATGCTGGGCGTGGACTGCTTGCGAATGCGGCTGGGATTTGGGATGCACGACTGCTGGTGATTGTAGGTACGCGACTGTTGGTTGTTGAATACGTGGGTTGGAGACGCGGGCTGCTATGCGCGGGTTGGTTGGTGAGCATGGCTGCTGCTCTGGTGTTGCGCTGCTGGTTGCGCGCGCGGGACGGAGCTGGAGAATTTTTTATTTTTGAATTTTTGTTTACTAAAAACAAAAAGAGACACTTAAGACACCAAAAAAAATTTACAGAAGTATTTTTTTAATAAACATATGGGCATGCTTAACCAAAAATTTTCTTTTGGCCAAAATAAGCAAAAACATTATTTAAACAATTTGAATCAAAATTAAAAACAAAAGATATAAAAAAATCAAAATAAATAAATCCTTTGAGTTGCCTCCCAAAAAGCACATTTGTTTTGTGTCTTTGGCTAGACACATTCATGCATCAATCTCCATAAATGGGACTCTCAAGAGCCACATCCTCCACAATATTCACCGAAAAACCTTCATAAAAAGGTTTTAAGCGATGACCATTAACCTTAAAAACTTTGTCAGAGGTCGGACTCTGAATCTTAACTGCACCATGAGAAAAAATATTAGTAACAATAAAAGGTCCTACCCAGGGAGAACGAAATTTATCAGGAAAAGTTTAAGCTTAGAATGAAAAAGAAGAACTTTTTGACCAACAGATAACTCCTTTCTCAAAATCATTTTGTCATGAAATGTCTTCGTCTTTTCCTTGCACAATCGCGAACTCTTATAGGATTCATTTTTAATCTCCTCCAACTCTTGCAGCTGCAACTTTCTCTGCTTTCTTGCTTCATCCATCTGCATATTGCATTGCTTAACCGCCCAGTATGCTCTGTGCTCAAGCTCTATAGGTAAATGACAAAGCTTACCAGATACTAAACAATAAGGAGACATAGCTATAGGAGTTTTGTACGCGGTGCGATACGCCCACAATGCATCATCTAATCGTAAGTTCCAATCCTTTCGATTTGGACTAACCATCTTTTCAAGAATAGACTTGATTTCTCTGTTTGATATCTCAGCTTTTCCACTTTTCTGTGGATGATAGGCGGTAGACACTCGGTGGGTAACATGATATCTCTTGAACAAAGCCTCCACCACTCGATTACAGTTTTGAGTGCCTCTATCACTTATCACCGCTCTTGATACCAAACCTGGCAAAAATATTAGACTTGACAAAATCTACAACAACTTTAGCATTGTCAGTCCGGGTGGCTTTAGCCTCTACTCACTTAGAAACGTAATCCACTACTAAAAGAATGTAAGCATTGTCAAAAGATGAGGGAAAATGTCCCATAAAATCAATGCCCCACACATCGAATATTTCACACATAATAATAGGGGTAAGTGGCGTTTGATTCCTATGACTTCAATTACTAGTCTTTTGACAATTCTCACACGACTTACAAAACATGTATGAATCACAAAATAAAGTAGGCCAAAATAGACCACATTCTAACACCTTAGATGCTGTCTTTTTGGGACCAAAATGACCACCACATGCATATGAGTGACAAAACTGAAGAATATAAGGAATTTCAAACTCAGATACGCACCTTCTGATGGCTTGGTCAGAGCAATGTTTCCACAAGCAAGGGTCATCCTAAACATAGTACTTAGCATCGCTTTTAATCTTATCTTTTTGAGCCCTTGTTAGATCACTAGGTAGTGTTCTTCTAACTAAGTAATTGACAATGTCAGCGTACCAAGGAACCATATGTTGAGTTATAAAGAGAAGCTCATCTGGAAAATCATCCTTCAAAGGTGTTGTTTCTTCACTCGTGGTCAATCTACTAAGGTGGTCTGCAACCAAGTTTTCTACTCCTTTCTTGTCACGGATCTCCAAGTTGAACTCTTGAAGTAGTAAGATCCAACGGATGAGTCTCGGCTTCGCCTCCTTCTTGGCGAGCAAATATCTAAGAGCTGCATGATCAGAAAAAATAATCACTTTAGTACCTAATAAATATGAATGAAAATTTTCTAAAGTAAAAACAATAGCCAAAAGTTCTTTTTGTGTTGTTGAGTAATTGCACTGAGCACTATCAAGTGTCCTTGATGCGTAATATATCACATGAGCAGCTCTTCCAACACTTTGTCCGAGAACAGCACCAACATCATAGTTACTAGCGTCGCACATTATCTCAAAATGGAGGCTCCAGTTGGGTGGCTATATAATTGGAGCTGAAGTCAATAACTCCTTAAGCTTATCAAATGCTACCTCACATGCTTCATTAAAATCAAATGTCACATCTTTCTGAAGCAGCTTGCATAAAGGCTGAGCTATCTTCAAAAAGTCCTTGATAAAACATCGATAGAAACCTGCATGACCAAGGAAAAAATGAACTTCCCGCACATATGTGGGATAAGGTAAAGATTTAATAACATCTATCTTAGCTTTATCTACCTCAATTCCTCTAGCAGAGACTACATGACCCAAAATAATGCCTTGATCTACCATAAAATGACATTTTTCATAATTCAAGACAAAGTTTGTTTCAATGCATTTTTCAAGCACTTTCTTTATATTATAGAGACAATCATCAAAAGAATCAGCATAGACTATAAAATCATCCATAAATACCTCTATAATGTTCTCTACATAGTCTAGAAAAATACTAACCACATACCTCTGAAACGTGGCAGGAGTGTTACAAAGACCAAATGGCATACGTCGGTACGCAAAGGTTCCCAAAGGACATATGAAGGTAATATTCTCCTGATTCTCAGGCACAACTGGTATCCGATGAAAACCTGAATAGTCATCAAGACAACAAAAGTGAGATTTTTCCGCCAACCTTTCAAGCATATGATCAATAAAAGGAATAGGAAAATGATCATTCCTAGTGAGTAAATTAAGTTTTCTAAAATCAATACAAACGCTTCGCCCATTATGAACTCGGGTGGGTTTGTATTGATTTTAGATTATACCTGCATTTGCTATCTGAAATTGGATAAATTATATCTGCATCAAGAAGTTTCAAAATTTATTTCTTCACTATTTCCATCATGAGTGGATTCAATCGACGTTGAGCTTGAATCGAAGGTTTGGCATCTTCCTCCAGCAGTATTCTATGGATGCACGTGGATGGACTTATCCCTTTAATATCAGCAATTGTCCACCTAATAGCCTTTTTGTAATCCTTCAGCACTCTAATAAGCTTTTTTTTTCCTCTAAAGTACTAAGCTTTGAAGAGATGATCACTAGAAGTGTCTTACCATCTCCTAGAAACATGTATTTTAGATGACTCGGCAATGGTTTAAGCTCTATTTTCTGTGCCTGCAAAATAGATGGAAGAAGTTTTGCATAAGATGAAGGTAATTCAATATAAGACATATGATGAGTTAAAGTTCTCAAAGAATTTAATTCATAAATTATCTCTTGCAATACAGAATTTAAAACAAACTCATTTTCATCCTTTTGCAATCCTTTGAGGCCTAAACTGTTATTTAAAGCAGCTACCGATGAATCTTCAACATCCAAATAAAAAACTTCCTACACTATAGAGTTAATAACATCAACAGAAAATACCGAATGTTCCTCACTAGGATATTTCATGGCATCATTCATATTGAATTCTATAACCTCTCCATCAAACTCCATAGTGAGAGTCCCTTTATATACATCTATTTTAGTCATAGCAGTCTTAAGAAAAGGTCTTCATAGCAAAATTGGGACAAAATTAGAGGAGTTATCTTGTTCTATATCAAGTACATAAAAATTAGCAGGAAAAACCAACTCATTAACTTGTACTAAGACATCTTCTAATACCCCATCAGGATATGCATTAGACCTATCGGCTAATTGAATTATCACGCCAGTTTCTTTTAATGGACCAACATTCAAAGATGAATAAATGGAACGAGGCATGACATTAATAGAAGATCATATATCTAACATAGCCTTCTCAACTTTAACATTACCAATTTTGTAAGGGATAGTATACGTACCTGGATCCTTGCACTTATAAGGTAGTTTCTTTTGGAGAACTGCTGAAACATTCTCCCCCATGTGAACTCTTTCATCTCCTCTTAATTTTCTTTTGGAGGTGCACAGTTCCTTAAGGAATTTAGTATATTGAGGTATTTGTTTTATAGCATTTAATAAAGAAATATTTACCTCAACCTTGCGAAATGTCTCAAGGATGTCTTTCTCTTGTTCCTCCTTCTTAGATTTTTCAAACCGGCTTGGAAAAGGATGAGGTATCACCACAGGTAGAGGTTTCGCTCTGGTGGGTTGAGCATCTTGAGATTTAGGCATCAATTCATTCTTCCCAAGCTCATCTTCTACATGTTTTGTCACTTTCTTATTAGGATCTTGCAACTCCTTCCCACTTCTAAGGATGACAACACTAGCGTTTTACTTTGGATTCACCTCAGATTGTGAAGGTAATCTCCCTGATAATTGAGACTCCAGACGGCTCATTGTAGTCGCCAATTGACTCATTTGGTTATTTAAATTCTGAATGCTTGTTGTAGCTGCCTGCTGAAATTGTTGAGTGTTAGTCGCAAGTGAATTAACAATTTTTTCAAGAGATATACCTGACTTGGAGTTTGACTGTAGAAGTGCTAGTTGTCTTGGTGGGTATTGTTGTGGGAACCCTGACGGCCTAACTCCATAGCTGAAGTTGGGATGATCCTTCCATCCCAGATTGTATGTTTGTGCATGAGGATTATACCTCTTCTGAGGCATGCTTGGAAATCCTCCAACTGCATTAGCTTGTTCAACGGGTTCTTCTTAAAGTGTAGGACACATATCAGTTGAATAACTCATATTGGAACAAATGCCACAAGCCTTCACCTATTGCACATTACCTACAATAAAATTTTCCACAAGAGAAGTAAGTTTATCTAAATGTTATTCAATAGAACTCATTTACCTTTCTTAAAGTGTGATCTTGCCTGCTGCCAAATTGTTATGCATTGACAGCCATATTTGAGATCAACTCCTTTGCTTGAGTAGGGGTCTTGTTCACCAACACACCTATACTAGCCACATCTATCATACTCCTATCCATCAATGACAGTCCTTCGTAAAAGTATTGAATAAGAAGTTGATCAGAAATCTGATGCTGAGGATAGCCGGCACACAATTGTTTGAATCGCTCCCAATACTCATACAAAGTCTCCCCAGGAAGTTCTCTGATCCCACAAATGTCTTTTCTGATGTTGGCAGCTCTTGAAGCAGGGAAGTACTTCTCAAGGAATTGGTTATTCAAACCATTCTAAATTGTAATTAATCCAAGAGGTAAATAGTACAACCAGTCTTTAGCTAGCCCATCTAAAGAGAAAGGAAAAGCATGCAGCTTAATATGCTCTTCAATCACGCCTTGTGGTCTTATACTTGAACATAAGACATGAAACTCCTTGAGATGTTTATGAGGATCTTCACCTACAAAACCATGAAACTTGGGTAATAAATGAATAAGACCAGACTTTAATTCAAAATTTACCTCCAAGTCTACATATTGAATGCAGAGTGGTTGCTGATTCAAGTTTAATTAAGCTAACTCTCTAAGAGTTCTTTCTACGTGGGCAGCTCTATCCATCACTTGTTCTTCTGAATCGCTAAATGATTCAACCAAATCAGGCACCGTATCTATTCCAGAAAGCAAAGGCGACGAGGATTGTTGCTTAGCTCGCTTCTTTTGCTGTCTTATGTGGCAAGTTGTCTTCTCAATTTCAGGATCAAACGAAAGTGTACCTATACGAGAAGAAAGAACCACACACCAAGTAAAATGTAAAAAGGATTAAATAAACGACACCAATCCCAAGCAACGGTGCCAAAATTTGATGGTTGTCGAAGCCAGCAAAAATATATATTGACTTTAAATAAATTGTGTATAGTGATTGAGCAGGGTCGTGTCCACAGAGATCGGTAATTATTTAAATCCTTTTAAATTGTAAAATGCAAAATGGGGGGATTGTTGACAATAATAAAAATAAAATTAAAATAACAAGAATACAAATTAAAATTGTAATTCAAATTGGTAAAAGCTCTGGTTGAAGGAATTAAGTCAGCTTGATTCGACTACTGATCATTGATTCAAATATAAATAACTACTACTTATGAATAGATTGGTTATAGTTACTGAGACCCTCTAATAGCCAATCTCTCCTTAACTAGTCGATAACCAAAGTACGACCATTGGTTATTTCCCAAATCAATAGACAACCCTAGATACGATCATAGGATTTAATCAATTGACAGCCTGAAAAACCAGAGAGACCCAAATCATAATCAATACACGCATACGATGGTTCATTTAAATTAGATTGTTTATTCTCATAACACAACAAACTGCTATACTATTTGTCACAAACATTAAAATCTTCATACGATGAATCTTTTAATTAATAATAAATTAAGTTGATAATTAAATAGTGGCCAATTATCTAATTAACAAACATAATCATGACAATAATTTAGAGAATAAACAAATACCCAAAATGCAATAAAACAATTAAAGCATTAGAAAGATCTCACAGTAATGATGAATCAAAGCTTTATTAACCTTCAACCAGAATAATAGATTTAGTTCTTCATACAGAGAAGAGAAAAATTTAGATCTAGGGCTTCTTGTTCTTTTTTTCTTTGACAATAGATTCCTCTCTTCAATTCTCTTCCCTCCCTTCTCCTCTAGAGTTCTTTTTAAAATAAAATACTAATATCTAAAATATTATCTAAATATTAAATTCATAATTACAAAAATAACCAAAAAGACAAAACACGTTAAAATAAAAATTGCAGGTACTTAGTTGACAGCACGCGTCCATGCTTTATCAACAAAGTTCTTCTGAAGCTTATAATTTCTCTAGGAAAACAATCATCCTCAAATATCATCTTGTAGCTCAATTTTAGCACCAATCAATAGAATTGCATCTACAAAAATAAAACAAAAGTAAATCACTATTATTAAATGCCAAACATCGATATTAAAGAAAGTAAACAATGCAAAACTAGTGCATAAATTGCACTCTAACAATGAATCAGGCGATATTTGATTGGGTAATTATGGTTGACGAGAATACATGTATGTACGGAATCATTAGGAAAAGAATATATTATGGAAAGCTGATAGACCTGCTGTTTTGAGAAGTTTGGCACCATTGTTCAGATACTAGATCAGTTGTAGATGAAGAGAATGCATTGGTTATTGAGTAAGAGAGCATATATGGTTCTATAAAAAACATGTGTAAGGATATAAACATGGTCATTACTAGTTAATTATTTGCAACCTTTAAGAGAAGAACTACAAGTTGGTACTCTGTTAATATGATATAGTACTATATAAATAGCATTTTAGAAAAATTTGAAAAGTGAGATTAGCTTAAACTAACAATATTAATGCTAATTCAGTTATATGTTTGTGTTTACTCTCAACTGTATTATTTTGATGATGAGTACATGGACAAGAGTGTCTAAAGACAATCCCATTTTGATTTAGAAACTTAGCAAAAACTCTATGCTCTCCTCCCTCTAGTTAGGTTACAATATTGCAATTGTTGTATTGAATTGATTTTCCACCTGAGGTTTAAACAATTAAACACTTTAAAGGTTTTAGACTTAAGCTTTAATGGATAAATCTAAGTATATTTGCTAGAATCATCAACAAAACGATATAATATTTGTATCAATTTCTAGACAAAGTAGGTAAACGCCCTCTAAGTCAGAATGTATCATTTCCAACACATAAAGTTTTGGTTTTGATTGTAAAGAAATGTTGTCGATGAACCTTGCCTAATTGACATGCTTTACACAAAGAATTTATAGATGACTAGACATCCTTTTGAGAGAATTGAATGGATTACAAGACTTTAGTAAATGTATCATTACTGTTGGATTTGGATAAATAAATCTTCTATTCAACATAGTTACTGTATCAAGTTTTAAAGAACAACTGTTTGAGACAGAATGAAAACAGGCCTTAGTAAAGATATTTCACTTATGAAAAATAGGCGAAACAACTATAAAGAATTTATTCAACTAGAATTGAGAGAGACATGTAACGACCCGCCCCGCACTCCTAGGGCGAGTCTGTCTAATCTCGTAAAATCGGATCAATAATAAAAATAATATCTAAGAATTCCGCCGAAAATTCGACAGAATCTCCCCTATAAATACAACATCCTCAAAATTACAATTACAAAACAACACTCCCAAAAATATCTCAATAATCATCCAAACTTCAAAACCAACTTCTCCAGTCAACATATCAAATATTGCCCCAAATCACTTCAATATAAAAACAAATACAATGGTTATCCTTAATTACAAAATATAACAATAAGTACAATTCACAAAATCCCAAATATCAATATATTAAATCTACAACTCCTAGTACCATCACGCGGCCATAATTTCAATCTAACTACCGATACTGGGTCGACGGATATACCTGCAAATCTCCTGCGGGGGGAAATATCATGATAAAAACGTAGTGAGTATAAAACTCAGTGAGTGGAGACTAGTTCTCGAAAAATAAATTTATTTAAAATGTATTACTTTTTCTCAAAACAATTCTATCAAAATATCATTCTATTTTTCTCAAACTTTCACATTCTCTTTCAAATCACTTACTTGAGCTACCTTCATTCGATTACTGCTTAGTAGGACACTCTCTTAACTTTCATAACTTTCTCTTTCATACTCTTTGGGCTTCTTGCAATGCGTCCTTCGCCCACTTATCTCATAACTTTATAAACATCTCGAGAGTCCTCCACTAAGCCAGTAACGAATTCAAGCATTCAAGCTAAAACTGTAAAACAATCTTTCTTTCTTTTCAAATCTCATTTGCTAAAATCAGCTTTCTCATTTTTCCAGGAAATATGGAAAACATAGTGCATTTTCGTGCTCATGCCAATGAAATATTCATACGTATGCCCATGTCAATAAACACATATATCAACATCTCATATCAATACATCACATAAACACATGGGCAGAACATATAAATCAATATTCGTACAGATCTCAAAATAGGCTTGTGAAACATGTCAAACATATATATTGTTTATTGTGATTCGTTTGGTAATCCAGTTTACTTACATAAAAATATTTAATTTAAATCAGTCACTGAAATACTATCTTACATAAATCTGCGTAAAATCAATGGAATCATAATACTTGTCATATCAAATACTGTATATCAAAAATTATTATCAAACAAGTACCCGGGGGAATGATCTCATCATATCCGGACCTCGACAGACAGGCAATGACGTACTATCTGGGTACCGCCACGCCCCGGAGCTACACGGATTGATAGGAAAAATCTCATATCTCATCATATCAATCTAGTCCTCAAAGGACAAAAGCATCCAAGCACACGGCCCAAAGCCTCTGTGTGTACTCAGACGGCCCCAAAGGCCTATATATCATCTGTATCATTTGTATCTCAACAGCTGTCTGTATCTCATATCAATATATCTGTACTCATCATACTGCATGCATATGCCCCCAAAAGGCAAAAGCGCCCAACACACGGCCCAAAGCCTCTATGTGTGTCAGACGGGCCCCAAAGGCCTCTATCTCATCTCATCTGTATCTCTGTATTCATATCATATTATCTGTTTCTCTGTATCTAGAGGGGAGGGTACTGTTTAACAGTTTCTCAAATAACATGTAATACACATGTACGAAAACATATAATCACATCTGAAATCTCATTTTCTCTTTCTTCAACGTATTTCAAATCCATTCAATTCTAATATCATGCATTTACTCAAAAAACGATAAAAATCATTAATTAAACTCATTTTTAATAACAATAGATTTCAACACATAAATAAATCTCAATTTTCTAGAACATCATTAAATTAAAGCATCAAGTACTTATGTTTCAAATATACGGCTCTGTATAATAAAATCGGCATATACTTATAAAAATAAGTGTTGTATATTCCACTCACAGTGACAATGTCCAGACTCAGTATCAACCACGTCCGCGGGTTGATTCTCGTTCGCGAATCCTCCTAATCAAGGAAACGACATAATCATTCTCCGTAAATTGAAATACAACTATTCTTATATAATACTTCTCGAAACGAATATCTATCAATAATAATTATTCCCGCATGTACAAAATTACCAAAATACCCCTACATGCCAAAATTACCAGAATGCCCTCAACATCATTATTTTACCGAAATATTCATATAATCTTCAATTACCAAATTGTTCTCATTTCGGATCACGGAAATAATCACAATACTAGAAATTACGAAATTACCCTTTAGAGCGTAAAATTACCAAAATGTCCTTAACAACTTAAATTACCGAATTATCCTCGAAATCACAAATTACCTTACTGCCCTAACCTCAAATTGCCAAATTACCCATTGATTTCACAAATTACAGAATGACCCCCAAAGTTTTATGAAATTACCGAATTGCCCCTGCCGGTCAACGGTGACCGGACTTCAGTCAACGGCGACGGGGAGCTTAGGTCTCATAGTTCCGGGCACGCTGAGTCCAATGGTGGCGGCGGTGACCTCCCACGCGCGCTGTCGGCGGCGGATCGAGCTCCCCAAAAACCGCGAGCTTCCAAGTGCTAATCGGCGGCAATCCGGCCGATTCAGGTGACGGGGTCGGTTGGAAAATGATGCTGGTGAGCTGAGGAACAAGAACCAAGTGGTGGCGTGCCAAAATTCCGGCGAAATCGACGGCGACGAAAACGGGTCTTGGCCGCGAGTTTCAAGCTCCAACCGGCGGCGTTCCAGGCATTTTACGACGACGATGACGGCAGGAATACGTCGGCCGGCTTCCAAGCTTCAGATCGATACCAAGCACGGCCGATGAGGTGGCCGGAATCGCGAGATCCGGCCGGGTCATAGCCGCAGGTCCGGGTCGGGTCAGCCGAGTCAAACGGGTTCTCTCTCTCTTTCTCTCTCTCTCTCTTCTTTTTAAAAATACCCCCCATGTCCAGAAAATATAAACCGGCTTTTTCTTTTTTTTTAAAAACTAAGCTTAATACATATTAAGCTTATACCGGACCCATAACGGAATTAAAATCCGATCACTCGAGCTCTTAATCACGCTCAATTTGTTTCGAAGCAAAAAAATTAAATCGTACACTTGATTAAGAAAATCAAAGTGCATATGTTACAAGACAAGACTCATATGAAGATAGAGTAAGCTTGAAAAAAAATTTTAAAAGACCTTTCTCAGTAAGGCCTTGCAAAAGAACATATCCCTTCATGTCTTTTATAGAGCCGATATTACCCCAACATTCAACAGTGAGACTTATCAAAAGTGAGCTCACAAACACTTAATAGATTTTTAGTTATTGAAGGAACATGTAACATTCTCTAAGTGCAATTACAATATGGTCAGATGAGTAATTTGAAGCTCTAAACGATAGAAAAGCATGTCCAACATGAGTGATATACAACCTTTGGCTATTTCTAATAATGAGTTGGTCAGTACCTTTAAATTCTTCCTTGAGGTGCATGTTTTCCATATTTTTAGTCAAATGACGAGTTGCTCCACTGTCTAAATGCCAACCATCATTAACAAGTCCTTCAAAGTTAGCACAAAGGCTGCTCTAAGAGCATTAGCACTAATTCTAGACTAGTAACCAATTTTAGAGTCAAGAAAATAAGCCAGTGACATGTAATTGGTTTTGACATAATCTTCATAACTTTGAGGAGAAGCAGATCCTTCAAAGTTTGCAATGTAACTTGTTCTTATTATTTTTCCCTTTTCAAAACCACTTGGCATAGGTACATTGTCTTCCACAAACTTATGCCAGTAAACATTTGCTATGTGTATAGATTTGAACAAATTTAACACATAAGTTCCTCCATATAGCTCTTTGTGACCTATTTATGCCATTGAATCCACTCTTAGCAAATTGAGATGGATTCTTATGAACTTGAAAAGGATAAAGGCCATTGGAGTTTTGACTATATGACTGTCCTCTAATATATCCCCTACTAAAACCTTCATTGAACAATCTTTAAGAAAAATTCATGCTTCTCTACTTAGTAGATTTCCTCTACCTCCAAAGTTACCAAAATCACCATTATATCCTCATCTTCTAAACCGACACTTAGGTTGTGCATAGTATGCCTTGGGATAATATGAATTCGTATATGCATAAGTAGCATTAAACATAGTTTGATCATCATGTTCTTACTCCAATCTAGTTTATGTGTAAGCAACAAAGCATATGCCCCATCATATTCCATATGGAAACCAATAATAAAAGTGGCAATATCATGATATCCAGATACTAGTTTATTATAATGGTCAACATAACATCTTTCTTTGTTTCATTTTAATAAAATAATCTTCAACACTCAACAACACTTTTTTAAGAGCATTCAATTCATACCTAAGTTGAAGAACTATAGCCTTTGATTGCACACTAAACTTCTTCTCAAATGTTCTCCAAACATCAAAGGAATTTACATAATTTATAACGAGACTTAGAGTACTTTCATTTATTAATGACAGTAGCCATCTAAGAAGAGTCTGATCTTGTGATCTCCAATTGTAATACTCTAGATTATCAACTTGAGTAGATCCACCAACTCTAGCTGGAAGAAGATATTGCTCAGGTGGTAATTTTTCTGCAGTGATAAAATCCTCCAATCAATTGCCTCTAATTAAAGCTAAGATTTGAGATCTTCAAAGCCAATAGTTCGATCAATCTAATTTCATTGGAATATTAAAGGAGAAATTAATTTGAGTTTGTTGATGTTGTGGATTTGTGTTGTTTATGGTAAATTGTGAAATCTTGTGTTTTGATTACTAGAACTAGCCATGGCCGGCTCTGGTACCATGTTATAATAGCTCAAATGAGTTTAATCTCTTTGTTTGGAAGCCGAGAAAATGGAAAGGAATATTCTGGATCTCTAATTTTTAATTCTCGAGTAAAAATGAAGACTACGTTAGTATCCATAATGAGCTAATTACACACACGAAAGAATTACAAAGCAAGCTTATACATGTAACTAACAACATTACGGACTAGGCTTAACCAACACGTGCTGAGCGTGGAACTTCTTTATATGTAGTATGTGCTTTCTTTACAACATTTCAGCAGAGCAATTTAGAAAGTCGAAAATGATCCTCTTAGGCACTATAAGGCAGAGTTTATTTATTTATTTATTAATGCTATAATTTAGGAGTGTCTATAATACGATCTTATAGTCATGATTTATTATCATTTTATCTTGAGACAAAAGGACTGTTGTTGAATCCTCATTAGCAAATGTTCAGTGCTTTCATTTTTGGATTGGTAGAAACCAAAAACATAAGAAGAAAAGAAATAAAACAAGATTACTGGACATTAGTATGTTTTTCTTTTCTTGAACAAAGTCTTTCTTTTCTCTAGTTTTTGTTAAGATAATTTCTTAACCTTCCTCTTATCTCTTTCATTTCTTGAACCAAGAAGCGTGCCTTTACTTACAACGAAAGTTTAAATGCTCTTTCCTTCCTTTTCTCTTAACTTCTGTTTTGCTTAAGAAATCATTTTCAATTCTGCCAACACCATCCATTTATCAATAACCAATTTGAATAAAGTTCTACATTTTGATTTTTATGCTCCTTTCAAGTAATAATTTAATTTTGAAGCTTTCAGTCACAATAAGATGTTGTTGCGATAATAAAGTCGTTAATTACTGAAAGGAACAATAGCAAAGTTCATAATAATACCATACCAAAATGCAATTCTTCGAAACTTGGTCATCCATTATTGGAGGTGATGTTATGCGTTGATTTTGAGGTGAGAAAATTAAATTTATTGCAATCCTAATGAGCTCCATATATAAAACTGTGGGTTAGATATTATTTTCTTGAAAAGGAGAACGTTCGAAATTTTAGTTAAAGTTCTACATTTCGATTTTTATTTTTCTTTCACGTAGGAATTTAATTGTGGTGCTTTCAATCATAATAAGATATTATGGAGATATTGAAGTCTTTGATTACTCAAAGGAACAATAACAGATTTCATAACAATTATGTACCAAAATGCAATTCTTCTAAACTTGGTCATTTGTTAATAGAAATGATGTTATGCATTGATTCCGGGACAATAAATTTTATTAATTGCAATCCTAATGAATTCCATAGAAAAAATTATAGGTCAGCAATTATTATTTTCATAAACAGGAGAACGTCTTAACTGCTCTTGGAGCATCGAGTAATTTTTGTCAATGGTGCTCCAACCAAATGACAAGTCCCCACAGGCACTAAAAAAAATTAAAATTCTTTAATTGAAATAAATGTTATCCTCTATTACATCTCCTTCTTTTTCTCCCTCGGATTTGCTTGCATTTTCAGCTATTGCTTCTTCGTTACGAATAGCATTGGTGGGAGATGTACTTGGTTCTTCTTCAAAAAATCTAAAATCTTCGTACCCAAGGAATCAAGGTCACATAGTACGGAGCTCCAAAAAGCTTGATAAAAATTATGGTCTCTATCTCTGCACTTTGCCCCCCCGAAAAAGGCTTATTCTTCATCTTTCCTTTCTAAAGGATGCAAGTTTCGTTTGGTAAAGTGTAGAGATAGAGAGGAGAGAGAGGAGTGATTGACTTCATCTGCCTTTTCTGTTTCATTTGCTTCGAAGGCCCCACATAGTATGGTCTCTATTTATTTATTAAGACCTTGAGCTTCCTTGCGTAAAAAGGACAAGACCTTACAAGGCGGTTGAGACCACCAAACGAAATAAAAAATTGTAGCACCCACGTTAGCCAACTTATTAGTTTGTCCCATTACATTCCCTTATTATGCGAGTAAACCGCACTTCTATCTGGATCATAAGCTAATTATTTCATCTACTAATCGAAGGCCAAAGAGGAGGAAGATGACCATTCTAAACATGGAAAATGTATGGCATGCATTGAATCACATTCAATCCAAATCTTGAAACATTGACGATCAAATACATTCTTAATTATTGGAATTACAGCCATCAGCACAACATAGGAAGCTGAATGAATGAATCCCAAGCGAACAATCAAAACAACCAAGAATGTATTTAAGTTTTTGCCTTTTTCTCTACTTATATGGAGGAGATGTGTAACACCCTAGGCAAATCTCACATTCGTAAAACGCATGAGAAATGCTGGTTTTATAAGGGGAGATCTACTCTTTAATTGGCAAGACGGGTTTCAAGGTGTAGAGGCCTCCCAAAAAAAGTCTTGGGGGGCTTGTTGAGGCTCAAAGCGGATAATATTTTGTCAAGTTTGAGTTAAGTCATGACAGATGATATAAGAGGGGCTCCGCGTGTCTTCTTGAACAATAGTGGGGCAAACCTTAGCTAGGACGTTGACTTTCTAAGGGAATGTATGTAACACTCTAGGTGAATCCTACATCGGCAAAGCATGGGAGAGATTCTGAGTTTATAAAGTAATCCATACCTTAATTGGTATGGCGTGTTTTATGGTGCATGAACGCCCCAAGAACAAAACCATGCGAGCCTTGTTAATGTCTAAAACCAATAATATCTTGTCAGGTTTAGGTTGTGTAATGACAAAATGGAACACACACAAAACCATAGTACACGAACATAAGGAATTCGTTATTCTTCTCTAATGCTTAGATTACTTAATGAGGAAATAATCACTTACCTTTAATGAGAACTCGTCAAGATTAATATAACCAAGGATCATGCCAACTTTGGAAACATATAACCTTACAGGACAAGCATGCAAATAGTCTCTCTTTTGATGATTCTTTTAGTCCCCACATGAAGATATTCGATAAACCCCGTGTTCAGCTATAATATCTCTTGTGCGATCATCTTCATGCCTCTACGGATCAACGCGGTCCATATATACTTAATGAAACACAAAACCCTAATTCTTGATTGAGTCAACTCCCGTTGATAGCTAGCTCTCGTTGTAACGAAAGACAACGTATGTTACAGAGAAAATTACTTGATAATAAAGACTAGATTATGTTGACAATAAGGATTCCAACTCATAAAAATATGTAAAAGATGTTATCAATGGAATGCCACATTCATATTAGAACATAGATTTTACACAATCTAATTAACTTGGACGAGGAAAATTTTGTATTCAACATCATTTGAAGTTTTGAACACCTCATTTACTTGTTTATATTTATTTGTGTGTGCGTCCGTGATTGTTTTTCGAAACGGAAGGATCAAATTCTTTAGCCCATAGGAACATGGTCAGTTTTAGTTTATAAGCTACCACAAGTTTTGTTCGATTTTATCTTTGCATCATTTTTTTCATTTTCTTTTCCTTAAATTAAGAAAAGTGTAAATATGTGGGCGGGGGATTTTTTTTTAATTAAAAGTGTTGTAAAATGAAAAATAAAAAGAAGTGGTTAACTTACAATGGTCTGATAATAGCCAACATAGTTTCGAAGTTGATGACCATCCACTTTTACTTCTTTTCCGAAGTTGACGGCCATCCACAATTGCTCTTTTAAAATGTAATTTTCACAGAAAAATTGGTGAAAAAAATGACAAAAACATTGAAGTCTGAAAATCTCGACGCAGATAAGATAATGCCAACAAACAATGGAAATTTTTTTGAAGACATGGTGGTTGAAATTCTGTCGAAGTTTCCCGTTAAATCTTTACTACGGTTCAGGTGCGTTTGTAAATCTTGGTACGAATTATTTAAAAGCCCTAGTTTCATTTCCAAACACCTAAAAGCTGGAAACAGTAATACTCGTCTCATTCTACGTTATGTAGATTCCAGTGATGATCCTGAATATCCAAGACTTCGTTATTGTTTGTTCCTTGATCCAACACTGGCAAATATATCTTTAGAGGAAGATCTTCTTCTACTAATGCCCATAGCCGAACATTTTATGGGTCCTTTTGAAGGTTTATTTATTATGTTTATAGAAGGAGATGAAATTGCTTTATACAACCGTGCTACCAGAGATTTAAAATTTCTTCCAAAACTTACACTCATAGACAATCTAGAATCAATTTACACTATTATGTTTGGATTGGGATTAGACCCAAAATGTAACTACTACAAGTTAGTTTACATTGTGACTTACCATGATAGTGAACTTGGGAAAGTTCTTAACGATTCAAGACAAGTTTTTATTTACAGCTTTAGTGATAATTCCTGGAGAAATTTTCAAGGCTTTGAGTTTGGTACGTATGATCTTGATGAAGTGTTAGATTGCACATATCATAATGGAGCTTGTCACTGGTTGGTACCGTTTGGCCCTTTTCATCCACTTTGTTGTCATTATGTGATCCTTTCATTTGACATGAGTGATGAAGTTTTTGAAGAGATACAAGGGCCTAATTGCCTTCTTGAAATATCACCTGAGCATACAGTTTTTGGGTTATTCAGCGATTCTCTTTCATTTTTAGTATTTGATGAAAGGGAGAGTTGTTTTGATATATGGACAATGAAGGAGAGATATCATTGGACCAAAGAATTCTCCACTACCCCTATTCTCGCAGTTGATGCTCCAATTGGGTTTTGGAAGAATGATACCTTTTTTATAGGATCTAACACGGAAGAGTTACTTTTATATGATCCGAATTCTGAAGAAATCATTGACTTTCAACACAAAGGCTGTTGCTTTACGATTTTTTTCGATAAAGAGAGTTTATTCACATTGAAAGGCTAGAGAAATTCCTTGAGTCAAAACCATAAGTTGATAGGTAAGGGCTCAACGACAAGTCTTAATAGGTTGTCTACTTTTCGTGAAACGTGGGCTAAGACTTGAGGTAGAAACCCTTATACATGGTTTTAAAGAGAATACGAGAAAGTGAGCTAACAAATTGAAGAAATAATTGAACGAACAGACTCACTGTACCAAGTGATTCGTCAAATAAGGAGCTTCGGTATGGCCTTAATAATGTAGGAGCTATTTTCAGATACATTATTGGTTCTGCAAGTGTAGTGGGCTACTGTATCGGCTTTGTGGGTTAAAGTTTCTACAGAGTTTTAGGGAAAGAATATTGCCATTGAGAGATATGGATAATGTAATGCAGTAGCCATTAGCTATATGAATTTATTAAATGATGTATTAGTATAGTTCAGAGCAATCTTGTTTACATATTCAAAGTAATACCCTGAAAATACCCATGTAATACCAAGATTTTTACTTGTAATCCATAATTTCTGAGTTCTTACATTCCAGACTTCATGGTTTTGTTCTTTTTCAGTGTTAAATTTGCCTTGATTTGTACCACAACTGGCCCGGAACTGTATGTCAGATCCAAGGTGAATCATGCGGTTTGACATCTAGTACTCATGATATAAATACTCATGATATAAACTTAATTCATAAACATATAAAAATGATTTCGGGTCTAATATAAACATGTAATAACATCCATGTCTCATCTGAAAACATATTCAATCTTCCCACACTTCACATCTCACTATGTACACATGCATCTTAAATACTAACATAAGAACATAAATGTGCTTAAAGTACAAGTGATACAACAATACGTGTCGTGGCCCAACCTCGGTTTATTCAAAATTGGACAACACAAAATCCAATAGAAACTTGTGAGAAATGGGGTAAATAGGAAAATAGTGAGCAGAGGGTTATATATATATATATATATATATATATATATACATACAAAGAGAGAGAGAGAGAGACAGTAATGCACCAGTGCTTATTCGTAATCATATGACGTAACTCCACAGAGAACACATTACATAAGGAAACATAAATTCATACATACATACATGACAAAACTGCACTAAATAGTACTATTGGGAAATAACTCTCAGTACACATAGCCATCGTCATTGCAGGATTATAGCGAGGGAAAATGTTGAGTGTTAGAAATGCATATTTATAAAGGAGAAAATCATCATTTTATATTTCAAGTCTTACTAACAACCCTTACTTTTATGTGTTTAAGTTTCTTTTAATTTAATTATGTGTGTTTTATTTTAATTAAGTATTTTATGTATTCTAGGGGCATCATAGTCATTTCACAATAAACGAGAGATCAAATGGCAAAACAGACATCATTTTTGAACTCAGGACGGTCGAAAACCTAAGGAGGAGCATAAAAAGAAAAATGACACTGTTCACATGTACGGTACTATTCACATGTACAGGTACTGTCTACGTTACTGTTCATATAGACGGATCGATGACGTGGCATTGACCGATGACGTGGTATTGACCGATGAGGTGTCATGATCCTATTGGACTAAAATTCTTGTATACTGTGGATGGTGACGTGGCAGGATATTAGTGGACCAAAAACTGCACGTACGGTACATGCAACACATGGGATTATTACTGTGCAAACCGTGTTACTGTTCAAACCGTGTATAAAACATGTCACTGTTTAAACCATGGTCAAACCGTGTTACTGTTCACGCGTGCTGTTGACTTTACTGTTGACTGATGACGTGGCGCAATCCTGAGCGTCCAAACTGTTTTTAATCCGATGGCCATGATTTACTCGATATATCTATAAAAAGGGGGCCTCCCCCCTAATTTGGCACCTCTGAATCTATTTTTGGGATCCATTTTCTGTAATTCTCTCTCTATCTTATATTTTCTACGTATTTTAATAAATTCCCATTTTACCCCTAGTTCAACTATGAGTGGCTAATTTTCTTTCAAGCTTATGTTGAAGGTGAAGTCTCAACATGTGTCATGGGCTTGATTTGGTAAATTTATTTTCTCTTCCCCTCTAGTTTTTGTGGATGTTTTGACTTCTCGTTGACAAATAATAATAATCTTGTCAAGTACCGCCCTGGTTTCACCGGCTCCCTAGTATAAGGTTATTATTATTTGGCACGGTAAGCCCTTAGCACCATACTTATTAGAGTGTGGTTCATGAGGTGTGGATTCCCCCCTCATGATTTAATTGGCATTAATAAGGATTATTTAGCCCATGATGCATGTTGATACGGATCCAGGTACCCAAGTACGTCATTTCAATAGAATTCTCTTCAATTTATTCTTGCCATTTCAATTTCAATTTCAGAATTTATTCTCGCCATTTTAATTTAAGTTTTAGCATATTTCAAATCATTTCCACCGCAAATCCAACCACCCATTTACAAAATTAATTCTATATATAATTAAAATCCACCTCTTCGTGGGATCGACACTCGTCACCATTAATCTATACTACAACAGATTCGTGCGCTTGCGAGTTCAATAAAATTTGCACAACAGAAAACTCGTTCAATACTCGGTGGAATTTAACTACATCGCATGGGTAGAGTAACCTAATTCTCAATACGCATGTATAATGCCTATAGGGAAGGGTACATATACAGTGACTGACAATCATATCTCATGGCTATATCAAAGATTTAATATGCATACATGTAATCATGACATGATATTGGATCATGCTATCAACCAAAATACATCATAGAAAATATAATAGTAATAATAATATCCACTCATATCTCCTTATTCACTCTAGGGTTTGTTGGGGCTCTTGTATGTGTCTGGATTTTCAGATTTCTCCTAAAATATAGGGTTTAAAAATTAACTGTTAGAAATAATATAATAACTTATACATATGATGTAAATTAAATCATAATTACTTAAAATTCATAAATCTGTTACCCTTTGACTCACTGAATATAGATCTAAATGCCCAATTCTATTTCCTGTAATATTTCATCTTACTTCCTCTTTTTAACTTCTTTTTCACTCTCGGGTTTCCTTTTCTTTCTTATTATTTCCTTTTCTCTTTTCTTTTCCTTTTCCTTTTCTTTTTCTCTTTTTTTTCTTTTCTCACTATCTCTATTTCGATCTCAATTGCAAATAATCTCTAATTGTGCAATAGCTCTCAATTTCCAACTTGATAAAATAAAGTGGCCTATAATATTTTTCAATTTATATAGCCTGCGACCTTATGAATCCAAGTGAGCAAGTGAAAAATTCAATGAAATAGACAGCTAAAGCAATTGAAGCATGCATGTGAACTTATAAAGCAGGCTGCTGGCTATTTTCAACTCAATAAGCCACATGTGGCCTCTTAATGCACAAGCAATGCATGGCAATTCCTCTCAACTTATAAAAATTTCATCCTACAAGTTTAAATGCCTAACTAAAACAAATATGGATATTACGATTGCATTTGTTCTTCATGCTCCTCGGTGGCCTTCTTTACTATATGACCCTTCCACATCACCTTAACCAGTGAGATTATCTTATTATAAAACACATGTTGTTTCTGATCAAGTATCTAAATAAGTCAAATCCACTGTCATCTAGACTAGTTCTGTATCTAAAACATAAAAAGGATCAAGAATATACTTCTGTAGAATCAAGACTTAAAAAACATCATGGACTCATGATAACTCTAGAGGTAAAGCCAAACGGTAAGCAACTGGACTAACATATTGAATAATCTCAGATGGGCCTTTATAACGAGGGCTTAACTTCCTATGTTTTCCAAATTGAAGAATGCCTTTCTAAAGGGAAATCCGTAGGAAAACTATATCACCTACTGCAAACTCAAGTGGCCTCTAATGCTTATCTGCATATCCCTTTCTGTCCATCCTATGCTAACTTTAACTTCGTATGTTTTCCAAATTGAAGAATGCCTTTCTAAAGGGAAATCTGTAGGAAAACTATATCACCTATTGCAAACTCAAGTGGCCTCTAATGCTTATTTGCATAACCCTTTCTGTCTATCCTACGCTAACTTTGACTTTTCTCTGATGACATTAATCTTCTTATTAGTACTTTGGATGATTTCTGGTTTCTGGACTTAACAATTGCCTTTCCTTGACTTCATCCCAACAAATAGAAGGCCTGCATTTCCTTCCATATAGAGCCTCAAATGGTGCCATTTAAATACTATACTAATAGTTATTATTATTATAAGTAACTTCCGTCAAAGGCAAGTATATATCTTAATTGCCTCGAAACTGCATGAGGAATGCTCGAAGCATATCTTTTAAAATTTGAAAAAACCCTCTTTGATTGCCTATTTGTTTGCAGATGATAAGCCTTACGATAATATAATCTAGTACCTATAAACTACTATAAACAAGGCCAAACCCTAGAAGTAAACCGTACATCTTTATCTGAAATAATAGGTATAGGAGCTCCATAGAAATTTACTATTTCCTTTACATATAAGTTTGTAATCTTACCATAAGAGTACATGCTCTTATAAGGTAAAAAGTGAGCAAACTTTGTGAGGCAATTAACAATAACCCACACATTATTATAACCACTATTAGTATGAGGAAGTCCTATTACAAAGTCCATTGTGATGTGTGTTGGTGTATAAATACTAATGCTATTGGTGTCAATGTGCAAGTGTACACAAGTAATAAAATGATGAGTATTCAAGATCGTCTCCACAGGGATTGATGTTATCAGATTTGCTACAGCAATCTTAACAGTGCAAGATTTTGTGTCAAAATTAAGATAAACAATTAATGAAACTAATTTACTAATTAAAATAAAAACACAATAAATAAAATGCAACAAAGTAGATTATCACGTTAAACTTAAGGATAAAACTAATGAGAATATATAGTAGTTGAGTAAGTAAACTCTCTTAATGGTCTTGACTATTTTCTAATGGTTGGCTCGGTTACTGCAGTATCTGCTATAGCACTGGGAAAAATCCTTATGTATCCTCAGCCATCGCATGTTGGATATCTTATATCTATATGCAACCTAACAGTGATCAATTGTTATGCCAACATAAGATATAGCATTACACTCTTAGGTTGTATTTACCCTACAAGGTGAATCCCTATGTCTAGTTCATCACTAATCTTAAATCAAGCATGGCCCTATTGGGACTCAAGTAAAACTCAATCCGGGAAACCCAATTTAAGATCAAGTATTGCTTTGATATATTCCAATAAGATAGGCCATTTTGCGACTCTCTCCTAACTTGTATCATTAAGTGGGTGATCAACCGAAATAATGAATAAAATAAATACTATCAAAACAAACTACTACAACAAACATACAACAACACATATATTCAGTCAATAAACCATCAAGAATATTTATCACTCAACCACAAATAAATTTAGTTCATGGTTTGCAAAAGAAAAATAAAGAACAAAGTTCCAGCCATAAAACACATCCCCATAAATAAATAAATAGAAAACAAGAAAGCAAGAGAAGAATAAGAATGATTGAGCTCCCAATTGATTTATGCAAATTCTCCTCTTGTGCAGCCCTTAATCTCTCTCTTGAATCATGTTTTTCTTTTGTTTCTTTGTGTTTTTCTCTTTGGGTGATGGCTCTCCTCCATTCCTTATGATGTGTGCTTCTTTTATAGTTGAAAATTAGGGTAAACGAAAGCCTAAGTCGCGCATAAGTCAGACTAGGAAACTACAGATCGCACTTCTGCAGTTATCCCACGCAGAATTTTCTCTGTCGTTGTTCTAGGATTGCTACAGCAACAGCTACAATAATGGTTGCTACAACAATATCTACAGCAACTGCACTGTTCCAGATTTGTTTCAACTCTTTTGTAGCCACGTTCTTTCCTTATTTTTTGCAAGCCTATTGCATAGCATTCCTTCCATGAATTATAAGCTTCTGGAAACCTACAATTATGCACACAATTTAAGCACAAATTACTTTAGATAGAGCAAAACTTTTTAAGATTGACTAAAATAATTATTTATGCAAAATGTAACAAAAATGCAATAGAAACACATAATCTACTCTCTAAGTAGTATTGATTTAAATTTAAAAGTGCCATGATAACTCTCATTTCATAGAGTTATCAATGTGCTCCCATTTCCACTCAAGAATAGACAATGGTTGATGTTCTCCTATAGGTTTCTAATGTTTTACGTTAACTTACTGACAAGTTAAACAATGTGCTATAAACTACACTATTTCTCTCTTCATCCCCTCCCACCAATAATGGTCCCTCAAAATGCGATACATCTTCTTCCTACCTTTATGCATAATATATGCCGAACTATTTGCCACTTCTAAAATCTGGTTCTTCAAATTTGAATTATTCGGCAAACAAAGTCTACTGCCCATAACTAAAGTTATATTATCTCTCAGTGAAAAGTTAGTATGCAGTACATTATTCACATATTCTTTTTTTTAATCAATTTCGAATCTTGATCCTGCATCTCTTGAATCTGATCAATCAAAACAGGCCTAGCCTGAAAATGTGCCAAAAGTGCTCCATTATGATCCACTGCCACTTCTATATCTAAAGACTTCAAATCAATCAACAACAAAAGGTACGTCACTTTCAAGTAGGATATCAAACTCAAAGACTTCCTACGGAGAGCATTAGCTACCATTTTACCTTACTTGGATAGTAATCAATGACACAATCATAATTTGCAATCAACTCAACCCATTTATGTTGTCTCAAATTTAATTTCTTATGTATGTATAAGTGTTTCAGGCTTTTTTGGTTTGTATAAATCTCACAAACATCTTCATATAAATAATATCTCTAAGTCTTTAAAGTAAACACCACTACTATGAGCTCTAAATCATGTGTTGGATAATTCAATTATTTTTGCATAAGCTATTGGGAAGCATAAGTAATTACCTTTCCATGCTGCATCAATACAAAACTCAATCTCTATCTTAATGCACCATTGTAAACTATGAATCATTTTTTACCTTATAGAAGTGTAAGAATTAGAGTTGTAGTTAACCTTTTCTTAAGTTCTAGGAAACTCTATTCACAATCATTTGTCCATTCAAATTTCACTTTCTTCGTCATTAATTTATTCATAATCATCTGTCCATTCAAATTTCACTATCTTCCTTGTTAATTTCATTAGAGGTAAAGTTATCTTTGAAAAACCTTCGACAAATCTATGATAAAAATCTGCGAAGCTAAGAAAACCCCTGACCTCTTATATATTAGTCGATCGCACCCAATTACCTACATCTTTTATTTTCTAGAGATCTACATAAATACCCTCAGTAGAAATCACATGACCTAAGAATTCAACTCTATCTAACCAAAATTGACATTTATTGAATTTAGTATAAAGCTGTTGATAACTCTATAAAATGAGACTTATCATAGCACTTTTAGACTTAAATCAAGATCACTTAAAGAGTAAATGATGTGTTTTTATTGCATTTTTGTTACATTTTGCATAAACATTCATTTTAGTTTAGTCTTAATAAGTTTTTCTTGATATAAAGTAATCTGTGCTCAAATTGTGTGCATAATTGTAGGTTTCCAGAAGCTTATAATTCAAGGAAGGAATGCTGATGCAATAGGCTGGCAAAAATAAGGAAAGAGCATGGCTACAAAAGAATTGAAATAAATCTGGAACAGTGCAGTTGTTGCAGCCATTGCTGTAGCAATCCTGGAACAACAACAGAGAAAATTCCGTGCAGGATACTTGTATAATTGCGATATGCAGTTTCCTAAATCTGACTTATGCACGAGCTAGGCTTCCGTTTACCCTAATTTTGAACTATAAAAGGAGCACACATTATAAAGAATAAGGGGGAGCTGTCACCCAAGGAGAAAAACACAAAGAAACAAAAGAAAAACAAGATTCAAGAGAGAGATTAAGGGCCGCTCAAGAGGAAAAATTGCAGAGATCAATTGGGAGCTCAATCCTTCTTATCCTTCTCTTGTTTTCGTGTTCTCTATTTATTCATGGGGATGTGTTTTATGGCCGAAACTTTGTTCTTTAATTTTCTTTTGCAAATTATGAACTAAATTTATTTGTAGTTGAGTGATAAATAATCTTGATGGTTTATTGACTGGAAATACGTGTTGCTGAATGTTTGCTGTAGCATTTTGTTTTGATAGCATTTATTTTTATTCATTATTTTAGCTGATCTCCCATTTGATGATGTAAGTTAGGACATAGCCACAAAAGGGCCTATCTTAGTGGAACATATGAGAGTAATACTTGGTTTTAGATTGGATTTCATGTATTGGATTTAACTTATTCCAAAAGAGCCATGCTTAATCTAAAATTAGTGATGAACTAGACATTGAGATTCACCTTGGAGGGTAAATAGAACCTAAGCATGTGTAATGCTATATCTTATACTAGCATAACAACTAATCATTGTTAGGTTATATATAGATATAAGATATCCAACATGCGACAACTGAGGATACATAAGGATTTTGCCTAGTGTTGTACCAAATGTTGTAGCAACCGAGCCAAATATTAGAAATAGTCAAAACCATTAAGAGAGTTTATTCACTCAACTACTTTATATTCCTATTGGTTTTATCTTTGAGATTGACATGATAATTTACTTTGTTGCATTTTATTTCTTATGTTTTTATTTTAATTAGTGAATTAGTTTCATTAATTGTTTTATTTTAATTTAGCATAAAATCTGCACTGTTAAGATTAATGTAGCAAATCTGATAACATTAATTCATGTGGAGACGATCTTGAATAGTCATCACTTTATTATTTGTTGTGTACACTTGCACATTGACACCAATAGCATTAGTATTTATACCCAACAAGTTTTTGGCGCAAATGCTGGGGATTGAATGTTCATTGTAATTTATGAAATTAGTTTTAAAGGTGCTAATTTTTAATTTATTTTTAATTTGTTTATGTTGTTGACATAGGTGATCTAGCAACCCTTGCATGCGCAAATATAAATCTGTTGAATTCTAATTTGATCCAGAAATTGAAAAAAATCGCAAGGAGATTGAGAAAAGAGCATAAAAAATTACAAGCTGTTGTAGTAATGGATGACTTGCAAGATATGAGAAACTTGAACCGTAGAGAGGAGATACAATCAGTCAATGTACATGAAGGCTAAATGGACAATGTGTTCAAAGGCAGCCAAGAAATAACAACATTATTCACATGGCGAACGATAGAGACATAACTATTCGAGACTACGCAGTGTTGACTCCTCAAACCATACATTCAGGAATAGTTAGACCCAACATTCAAGTTGACAATTTTGAACTCAAACCAGTGATGTTTCAGATGCTGCAAATAGTGGGACAATTTAATGGGCTACCATAGAAAGATCCTCATATACATCTTAAGCTATTTTTGGAAGTGAGTGATGCTTTCAAGATTGCTGGGGCATCGCATGAAGCATTGAGACTCAGACTTTTCCCGTTTTCTTTAAGAGATCGAGAAAGAGCATGCTTGAATTCTCTACCACTAGATTTTATTACTATATGGAATGATTTGACTAACAAATTTTTGATGAAATACTTCCTGCCAACCAAGAATGCAAAGTTGAGGAACGAGATCACATCTTTCCATCAACTTAAAGATAAGAGGTTGTGTGATGCATGAGAGAGATTTAAGGAGTCACTTAGAAGATGTCATCATCGTAGTATTCCTTGCCGCATACAATTGGAAACTTTCTATAATGGTCTCAACCCAAGCACTAGATTGATGGTGGATGCTTCAGCAAATGGGGTATTGTTATCTAAGTCTCACGATGAGGCTTATAAAATTTTGGAGAGGATAGCCAACAATAACTATCAGTGGCCATCAACCAAACAAGTTGCAGCAAGAGGAACAACAAGAGTCCATAATGTAGATGCCTTAATAGCATTGTCAGCCCAAGTAACTTCATTAACAAAGATGGTCAAGGTTATGACTAATGCTCCAGCAACTGTTAACCAAATTTCTGATGTGTCTTGCATTTATTGTGGAGAAGGGCATTTATTTGATAATTGTCCTTCTAATCCAACTTCGATTAACTATATGGGCAGCTTCAACAGAAAAAACCAGAGCAATCCATATTCAAACACTTACAACCCTATATGGAGACAGCATCTGAACTTTTCGTGGAGTTATCAGAACCAGACTGCTACAGTACCCAGCAGATTTTATCAGCAAAATCAAAAGCAAAGAAGCATAAACAATGATCAACTCAGCTCCCTTGAAGGTTTGATTAAAGATTATATTGTGAAAAATGAAGCAGTAGTCCAAAGTCATAGTGTATCTTTGAGAAATTTGGAAAACCAAATTTGTCAACTTGCTACAGCATTGAGCAATAGACCTCAAGGTAGTTTACCCAACAATACAGAGGACCCAAGAAGAGAAGGGAAAGAGCACTGTAAAGTGAAGGGAAAGAGCATTGTATAGTGATTAACTTGAGATCTGGAAAGGATGTTTATAGTCCCATTAGTGTACCAAAAAGAAGAGTTGAGTCCACTTCAATCCATAAAGAAACTCAAATTGAAAAAAAGCCACAATCCTCCACTTCACAGCACATTGGTAAGAGCAGTCAAACTGCAATATTTGTTGAAAAATGATAATCCAACACCTGTGGATAACGAGGCTGTAGCACCAACCTAGAATATAGTAAAAAAGAAGTAGTCTACATGACCTTTTACAACATAACAGTTTAGGCAACCACCACCACCACCCTTCCCTCAAAGATTTCAAAAGAAGCAATAAGACAAATAGTTCAGTAAAATCTTGGGAGTGCTGAAACAGTTATATATCAATATCCCTTTTGTGGAAGCTCTAGAGCAAATGCCAAATTATGCGAAATTTTTTAAAGATATTTTGACAAAAAAATAAGACTTGGAGAATTTGAGATAGTTGCTCTAACACAAGAGTGCAGCTGAATGCTTCAGAGTAAGATACTGCAGAAAATAAAGGATCTATGAAGCTTCACAATCTCTTGCTCCATAGGCACTAAATACAGTGGCAAAGCACTTTGTGATCTGGGGGCTAGCATCAATCTCATGCCTTTATCAATGTTTAAGCAATTGAAAGTTGGTAAATGTAGACCAACAACAATGACTTTACAACTTGCTAACAGATCTCATGCATATCCAAAAGGAAAGATTGAAGATGTGTTGGTGAAGGTGGATAAATTTATTTTTCCGATGGATTTCATTATGCTAGACTTTGAGGCAGACAAAGAAGCGTCAATCATTCTAGGGAGACCTTTCTTAGCTATAAGAAAGACTTTAATTGATGTTCAAAAAGAAGAATTAACTATGAGGGTAAATGACTAGCAAGTTACATTCAATGTGCTGGATACCATGAACAGTCCTAATGAGATTGAAGATTGTAATATATTAGTGTTGTGGACTTTGTTGTAACAAAGAGATTACACAGTTGTTGCAGTAAAGAAGAAATCAATGTTGTAACATTTGAAGAACTTGATGATGAAGATCGTGGAGTAACTAACATAACATGGTCAGGGGAGAAATAACCCTTCAGAATTGACGAGCATATCCAACAAAGGGAACTCACTCTAGACCAATAAGAATTCAAGGTTAGCAGGCCAAAAGTGAAGCACTATATGGAGATGATATGAACAGCCTAAAGAAGGATCGGTTCTTGAAGGATCCAGGTTGAGCAAACAAGAAAGGTCAGGCTGAAAAACCTAAAATCAAGCACTAATTGGGAGGCAACCCAATAAGGGAAATTGTTTCAAGTTTTTAAGGCATTGATTTTAGTTTTTAAATTATTTAATTTGTCTTTTTGTTATTTTAAGTGTGCATCTAATTTTTTGTCTTTTTGTTAAATTACAGCAAGTAAAAAAAATATGGACAAAAATAGAGCATGATGGAATTGCCGCAGCATCACTTACAGCATGACATATAACAGAAGATTCTCATACAATATAGGCATTTCTTACTTTTGCAGCAGCAAATGGATTGATCAAATTTTATGATAAGGAGCGTTTCAGAAGTGAATCAAATAAGAAGTGACTCTTTTCAGCCCGTACTGCAGCAGTGCTTCCAGCAACAGGGGAGTACCCCTACCCGCTAGTTTATTTTACTTCTTTCTGTAAAACTTTTCTTTCATTTAGTTTTAATTTTCTAATTCATTCTGCATGTCCTTTTATTTAGTGTAGGCATGTCTGGTTTATGTGGTTTTGTTTAATATGTGAGGACACAACACCACTCAAGTTTGGGGGGAGGGGGGTTTTGTTTCTGAGTGCATGTGTTTGTACTTGTGTTGTGTGTTATGTGAAGCTCTGTCATCTAATATTTGTGTATGGATTTGAAAACATAATAAAGATAAATTGAGTGTTAGTCAGTATTTATGAGAATGCCAAGTAGAGATAGTTATATATGGAGGTTGAAATTTTATCTTGACACTTAGACTTTGGTTGAGCTTTATGAGAATGCTATAGCGAAAACCAAAAAAGAGTAGAAAATATCTCAAGTTTAGGGGAAAATTTTGCCTATTATGAAATAAATTTTGCTCTAATGGCTTAAATTGCTAAGTAACCAGGGCTGAGTATGTACCACATATGCAGACTAAAGTCCAAAGGCAACAAGAGCTATGAGTAGTCCTGCAGTAATTTTATATAAAAAAAAAGTAAAAAAAAGTGGTGATGAAGGAATGAAAAATAAAGAGGTATGATGCTTAGGATATTGAGTAACCTGGTCTGTTCATGAGCCCCATGTTCAGCCTTGAGTTAAAAGCATCCAAAGGTAAGACCTAAATATAGCATCCTGGATATGTTGCTGCAGCAACTCTGATATGTGCTTTGAGCGAGTAATTGGGTGTCGTCATTACAAGTTATAGGCATTCACATGAAAGCTCAATGTTGCATTGAAGAGTTTAACTGAAAAAAAAAATTATGTTTGCTAAAGCATAATTTGAGTTTATTTATGAATTCTGCTCCCCCATATGTGAATATATTTGTGTTCTACCTTTAAATTATATGCAATGTCTGTGTAATGTTGTAGCACTTCTGGAATTTGATGAAAGTGGCACACACACACACTGGACAGAATGAAGTCTAAGTCTAAAACTTGAATTGTTATGGCAATTTTGTACGATTAAAAGTGTGATATGAGGGTTGAACAATCTTTGCAAATTTGATAACAAAGTTAAGTTATTTGTTGCATGATTGTGTGCTTAAAGTGTTAGTGTTTCGTCATTACTTGAGGACAAGTAATGGGTTAAGTTTGGGAGTGTGATAACTTTATAAAATGAGAATTATCATAACACTTTTTAGACTTAAATGAAGATCACTTAGAGAGTAGATGATGTGTTTTTATTGCATTTTTGTTGCATTTTGTATAAACATTCATTTTAGTTTAGTCTTAATAACATTTACTTGATTTAAAGTAATTCGTGCTCAAATTGTGTGCATAATTGTATGTTTCCAAAAGCTTATAATTCATGGAAGGAATGCTGATGCAATAGGTTGGCAAAAATAAGAAAAGAACATGGCTACAAAAGAATTGAAACAAATCTAGAATAGTGCAGTTGTTGTAGCCGTTGCTGTAGCAATCCTGGAATAAGAGCAGAGAAAATTCAGTGCGGGATACTTATAGAATTGCGATCTGTAGTTTCCTAATCTAACTTATGTACAACCTAGGTTTCCGTTTACCCTAATTTTGAACTATAAAAGGAGCACACATCATAAGGAATAAGGGGGAACCGTCACCCAAGGAGAAAAACATAAAGAAACAAAAGAAAAACAAGATTCAAGAGAGAGATTAAGGGTTGCACAAGAGGAAAAATTGCAGAGATCAATTGGGAGCTCAATACTTATTATCCTTCTCTTGTTTTCGTGTTTTCTATTTATTCACAAGCATGTGTTTCGTGGACGAAACTTTTTTCTTTATTTTTCTTTTCCAAATCATGAACTAAATTTATTTGTAGTTGAGTAATAAACAATCTTGGTGGTTTATTGACTGGAAATATGTATTGCTACATGTTTGCTGTAGCATTTTGTTTTGATAGCATTTATTTTTATTCATTATTTTGGCTGATCACCCATTTAATGAGACAAGTTAGGAGAGAGCCACAAAATGGCCTATCTTAGTGGGACATATAAGAGTAATACTTGATTTTATATTGGGTTTCATGGATTGAGTTTAACTTATCCCAAAAGGGCCATACTTAATCTAAAATTAGTGATGAACTAGATATATAGATTCACCTTGTAGGATAAATAGAACCTAAGCATGTAATGATATATCTTATGTTGGCATGACAACTGATCACTGTTAGGTTGCATATAGATATAATATATCCAACATGTGACGGCTGAGGATACATAAGGATTCTGCCCAGTGTTGTACCAGATGTTGTAGCAACCGAGCTAAATATTAGAAAAATAGTCAAAACCATTAAGAGAGTTTATTCACTCAACTACTCTATATTCCCATTGATTTTATCCTTGAGATTGGCGTGATAATTTACTTTGTTACATTTTATTTATTATGTTTTTATTTTAATCAGTATATTAGTTTCATTAATTGTTTTATTTTAATTTAGCATAAAATCTGCACTGTTAAGATTACTGTAGCAAATCTGATAACATCAATCCCTATGGAGATGATCTTGAATACTCAACACTTTATTAATTGTTGTAACATTGACACCAATAGCATTAATATTTATACCCAGCAAGTTTTTGTGCCAGTGCCTCAAGGTTTATAAAGTAATCCTCAAGTGCTCTACATGTTCCTCTCTATTGTATGAATATATTAGGATATCATCAATAAATACAATAACAAACCGATCTAAGTAAGACTGAAAGACCCAGTTCATGAGATCTATAAATTCTGCAGGGGCATTGGTTAGCCCAATTGGCATTACCAAAAACTCATAATGCCTATAACGAGTGCTAAATGTAGTTTTGGATACATTAACATCTCTCATCTTTAATTGATGATAACCTGAGCATAAATCTATCTTTAAGAAAGCTGTCACACCCTATAGGCAATCAAACAGGTCATCAATCTGAGGAAGCAAATATTTGTTACGATTAATGACTTTATTCGACTTCTTGTATTCATTACAAAATCTATAGTTCTATCTTTTTTCTTCACAAATAATATTAGTGCTCTCCATAGAGATATACTAGGTCTGATGAAGCCCTCATCAACTAGTTTTTGTAACTATACCGTTAACTCTCTTAGCTCTAATAGAGCCATCTTGTATGGGGCTATAGAAGTAAGGGCTATGCCTAGAATTAAATCAATAGTGAACTCTATATCTCTATTAAGTGGCAAGTCAAGAAGATTGTTAGGAAACATATTCAGACACTCTTTTACCATAAAAATATCTTCTAATTTCACATCATTAACTTAGCTATCAATAACATGAGCCAAAGTATCAAAACACCCTTTTTGAGTAATCGTTTAGCAGAAATAATAAACATCACACAAGAAAGAAAGATTTATTGTTCCCTATAGAAAATTGTATTAGATTCTCCATATTTTCTGAAAGTTACTTCTTTTCGAAAACAGTCCATTGTAGCATGATTTGATGATGGTTCGTTAGCCAATCTATCCTCAGTGTAGTATCAAAATCATGAATGTCTTACGAATCAGATTTGTTACCATGTCACTATTATCCATTCTTACCATACAATCTTAAAATATACTCTTAAGCAACAAAGAATTACTAACTGGTGTAGCAAGTACTAAAGTACAATCTAATGGTCATATCTCTATATCCATATACGTGGAAAATGTATAAGATACAAAAGAATAGGTAGACCATAATCAATTAAAACACACGCCTTATGGCTAAAGATAGTCAAAATACCTGTCACGACATCTCAAGTAGCATAGACCTCCTACCGAGTTAGAGCTAATAAACATGCTTGTGTATACGGTTTACTTGGCTGACTTATCTGTTGATTACCACTAGTCTCTCATACATTGGATTGAGACCTACTGGAAAATGTGGGTCCTCTTCTTTACGAATCTCCTCGCCCTTGAAAGTGATTACTGCCTCTCTAAAGGTTGTAAGGGTCTCAATCTAGCATAAAACTAGTGTTCGATGTCAAGTTTGGAAAATCTTTCTTCAAGTATCCTGGTTATCTAAACTAAAAGGAACATGACAGACCACTCAAACATTGTCACTTGTGAAGTTTGCCACAAATATTACACTGAGGGCAATTGCCTATACTTACATTGCATCTCTGTTAAACATTGTCGTGACTATTAGAAGGTCTCTTCCTTCGAAGAAACCCTGGTCGTCAATTGTACTACTGCCTGGTTAAGAAATCTTTGCTCCATTTCTCTCCTTTGAGATCTACCTCTAAGTTCACCAACTGGCCAAATAGGGCTTTGCTTATGCTGTTACGATTCAACCCTTTGTGCTTGTCTATGACTCCTTTTAATTCTTGCAACAACTCAGTGTGCCAAAATCTATACATTCTGTTCCAATTACTAAAGTACTTATGCCCTTTCAAAGAACTCGTTCGAACGTTCTACACTTCTCCTTATCATTCGGTGCAACAAATGGGACAAATCTTAATAGCTTAGAAAATTTATGCTCATACTCTTCCACAGTTATATATTCCTGTACAAGTGTCATAAACTCATTCATCATGTCCTCCAATAAATAATAGGAAAGAATTTATTAGTAAACTCTTGCTGAAAAATATGCCCAAATAACATCTATATGCACCTTATAACGACATAACACAAACATCCATCAATGATACACATTGACCTCTAGTAAAAACTCAGTGAAAGATAACCTTTCCTCATCAGTACATCTCATCACATAAAAAGCCTTCCGCATTCTGAGTAATCATGACTCTAAACTCATAAGGTCAGTAGTGCCCTTAAAAGTCATAGCCACCAAATTAGAAGCATACCCAATGGTGTTTTGTGTACCTATACGAACTTGAACCTTTCTTCGAGCGATATTAGTATTTCCTTTTAAATCTGTACATAAACTGATCTATTATAGGCCTCGCTACTGGCTCCTAATGAATATCAGATTCTGCTGAAGTTGAGGCTATGGCTCATGTGCATGTAGTAATTATTCATCTAGAGTCTCTCTTGAGGGTTCCTCTCTATTCTTTGCTTGTGGAAGTGAACCTAGATTAGTTATAGATCTCATGTGTGGTCGGTTGCATCTACGCATGCTGATATCTATAAAATGTCATGCTATTATTATATGATTTATGAACACACATGTATATTAATGTTAAAGCCTATAAAATCAATAACCACACTCTGATACCTAATTTACATGACTCGCCTCAACTTGTATATTTGATCCAAGGCAAATCATGCGGTCTAATATCTAATAACTTAATTCATGAAAATATAAAAATGACCTCGGCCACTACTATAAACATATAATAACATATGTGTCTCATTGTTGAGTGTTAGAAAATGCATATTTATAAAGGAGAAAACCATCATTTTACATTTCAAGTCTCAATAATCCTTACTTTTATGTGTTTTACCTTTTTCTAATTTAATTATATGTGTTTTATTTTAATTAAATATTTTATGTATTTTAGGGGCATTATAGTCATTTCATGATAAACGAGAGATCAAAAGGCAAAACGGACATCACTTTGAACTCAGGACGGTCGAAAACCTTAGGAGGAGCATAAAAGGAAAAATGACACTGTTCACATGTACGGTACTATTCACATGTATGGGTACTGTCTACGTTACTGTTCACGACTCTGTTCATATAGACGGATCGATGATGTGGCATTGACTGATGAGGTGTCATGATCCTGTTGGACTAAAATTCTTATGTACTGTTGATGGTGACGTGGCAGCATATTAGTGGACAAAAAAATACACGTACGGTACATGCAACACATGTGATTATTACTGTGCAAACCACGTTACTGTTCAAACCGTGTCACTGTTCAAACCGTGGTCAAACTGTGTTACTGTTCACGCGTACTGTTGACTGTACTGTTGACTGATGACGCGGCGCAATCCTGAGCGTCCAAACTGTTTTTAATCCGATGGCCATGATTTACTCGATGTATCTATAAAAAGGGGGCCTCTCCCCCCTAATTTGGCACCTCTGAATCCATTTTTGGGATCCATTTTCTGTAATTCCTTCTCTATCTTGTATTTTCTATGTATTTTAATAAATTTCCATTTTGCCCCTAGTTCAATTATGAGTGGCTAATTTTCTTTCAAACTTGGGTTAAAGGTGAAGTCTCAACATGTGTCATGGGCTTTATTTGGTAAATTTATTTTCTCTTCCCCTCTAGTTTTTGTGAATGTTTTGACTTTTCGTTGACAAATAATAATAATCTTGTCTAGTACCGCCCTGGTTTCACCGGCTCCCTAATATAAGATTATTATTATTTGGCACGTTAAGCCCTTAGCACCATATTTATTAGAGCGTGTGGTTCATGAGGTGTGGATTCCCCCCTCATGATTTAATCGGTATTAATAAGGAATATTTAGCCCATGATGTATGTTGATACGGATCCAGATGCCCAAGTACGTCATTTCAATAGAATTCTCTTCAATTTATTCTTGTCATTTCAATTCCAATTTCAGAATTTATTCTCACCATTTTAATTTAAGTTTTAGCATTTTTCAAATCACCACAAATCCAACCACCCATTTACAAAATTAATTCTACACATAATTAAAAATCACCTCCTCGTGGGATCGACACTCGTCACCATTAATCTATACTACAATAGATTTGTTCGCTTGTGAGTTCAATAAAA
Source organism: Citrus australasica (assembly GCA_029618585.1). NCBI lineage: Eukaryota > Viridiplantae > Streptophyta > Magnoliopsida > Sapindales > Rutaceae > Citrus > Citrus australasica. The sequence goes on from JARCIV010000005.1 coordinate 1,715,674, forward strand.
TTTGCACAATAAGTTTTTGACGCCGTTGCAGGGGAGGAAAGTAATTTTAATTCATAGAATTAATTTTTGTGAATATTTTCATTTAAATGTTTTCTTGTATTTTTTTCAAAAAAAAAAGTGAACCTACATTTAGAGGTCAGAATCTCTTTTCTTTTTCTCTTCTTCAAAATTCTGTAATTTAAATTTCAAGTTATTATTTTTTTTCTTCTTTGTAATTTTTTTATCTTATTAATTTATTTTTAGTTAACTTATTTTACGTATTTATTTTTGTGTATTTTTTTAGTAAGGTTATAATAGCGCAAAAAGGTTAGTATTGTAATTTCTCCCTCTTCTTTTTTTTTTGTTTGTTCCCATATTTATTTATTTTTATTTATTTTGCATGAATGGTCGTAGGTCATTATTACCTAATCTTGAACCTATAGACCTTGAACTTGAGAAAACACTTCGCACACACAAAAATGTTAAAAATAAAATGTATTTACAAACACCACAGGAGAGGCCATTTAAGGACTACTTCAGTCCTTTAGCCAATTTGAGAACATCATGCATAAGATACCCAAATGTAGCTGCTAGGAGCTTTGAACTAAAACCTAGTGTGCTAAATTGTCTCCCCACATTCTATGGCTTAGAAAATGAGAACCCATATAATCATCTGAATGATTTTCATGCTATTTGCCAAACCTTTAAATACGAGAATTTTTCAGACGATAATGTTAAACTCAGACTATTCTCATTTTCTTTAAAGGATAGTGCTCGTTCATGGTTAAATACTTTGCCTGCTAATAGCATTTCATCATGGGAACAAATGGTTACGAAATTTCTAAATAAATATTTCCCAGTGCATAAAACCAATGCTATTCGCAAGGAAATCTCGGAGTTTACCCAGAGAGATGACGAGCAGTTTTTCGAAACATGGAAGCGATTCAATAGGCTACTCTTGAAGTGTCCACATCATGGGTATGAAAAATGGCACCAATGCCAATACTTTTTGGAGGGATTATTGCCGAATGTGCAAGAATAGCTAATGGCAACAAGTGGAGGAGAGCTAATGTCAAAAAGTGCATCAGAAATTTGGGAATTCTTCCAGCGACAAGCGGATAATTCCCAACAACAGAGTCGATCACTTAGAAATACTAGAAGGATTAAGGGAGTAAATGAGGTTCACATTGGCGAGTCAACTTTAGGAATCAAAGAAGTCAAAGAGATGGTTGAAGGTCTTACTCGACAAATAGCATCGTTGTCAACTGCTAAATCAACAGAGCCATGTGACCATGACTCATACTCAGATCAAGCCAATGTCATAGGTGTAATGAGAAAACCATCAAATTACAATCCATACTCCAATACATATAACCCTGGATGGAGAGACCACCCTAATTTTTCATGGTCTCAAGGATTCCAACAGAATGGACCAGCAGCTCTAGCTCCACCAATTCCTCAAAATCCTCAAGCCTCTCAGCCTCCATTTAGACCATTCAATCAGAACCAGAACCACTCTCAACCCAGACCATAGGAGGATGCATTCCAGAATTTAAGGAATGTTACTCACACCACGATTGAGCAACAAAACCGCACCTTTGATGGACTACGAAATGAATTGAGAGCGGGCTTCAACTCACAAGCCCAATCAGTTTCAAGCCTTGAGAAGATGGTGGGACAACTGGCATCTTCAGTTCAGACCTTGGCAATGACTGTTGAGAAAGGTAAATTTCCAAGTCAACCAGTGCCTAACCCTAAAGGAGTACATGAAGCAAGTACCAGTTCACCACAGCAGCATGGAGAGGTCAAAACCGTCATGACCTTGTGAAAAGGAAATGAAGTCGACAACAAAGTGGAGATGCCGGTGACAAAAGAAAATCAAATTATACCTGTGAGTGTTGAGGACTCATCACCGAAGGAGAAAGAAGAAACCAACCCACGAGAATATGTTCCCAAGGCTCCATTTCCTCAGAGGTTAGCTAAAGGAAAGAAGGGAAAATCTACAGGTGAGATTCTTGAAATCTTCAAATAGGTAATGTTAACATCTCTTTACTTGATGCTATAAAGTAAGTTCCATCTTATGCCAAGTTTCTTAAAGACCTGCGTACTAAAAGGAGAAACATGCATGTTCAAAAGAAGACATTTTTAACAGAAAACGTTAGTTCTATCCTCAAACATTAAATTCCTTTAAAATGCTTAGACTCAGGCTCCCCCACTATCTCATGTAGCATAGGGAACCACACAATTGAGAATGCTTTGTTGGATTTAGGAGCTAGTGTAAATCTGTTGCCTTATTCTGTTTTCATAAAACTTAGACTGGGAGAATTACACCCAACTCTAGTGGTGTTACAGCTTGCAGATCGGTCCATAAAAATACCTCGTGGTATTGTGGAGGACGTGCTTATCCAGGTAGACAAATTTTATTTTCCTATTGATTTCATTGTAATTGACACTCAACTAATACAAGATTCAAGGAAGCACATCCCCATTATTCTAGGTCGACCTTTCTTGGCAACTGCGGATGCTCACATTTAATGCAGGACTAGAAATATGCAGTTGTCCTTCGGCAACGTGACTATGGAGCTGAACATCTTCAACATTGCCAAACAACCTCACAATGCAGATGATGGAATTGTTGATGTGGATTTAATTGAAGCATTAGTTTATGAGTCTTTTGTTTCAAACCTTAGTGATGATCCTTTACAAACATGTTTAACTCACTTTGGTTTGGATTTTGATATTGACAGATCGGTCGATGAGATCAACGCCCTACTTGACTCAACACCATCCATGGACACTAATAAATGGAAGCCAAGAGTTGAACAACTAGCACCATCAAAGAAGAAACTCATCCCATCATCAGAATCGTCACCGAAACTCGAGCTCAAACCATTGCCCAACACTTTGGAATATGTATTTTTAGGGGAAGAAAGTACTTATCGGTAATCATCTCAGCATCCCTCAATGACGAACAAAAAGGTAAGTTGTTGGATGTTTTAAAAGAGCACAAAGGAGCATTAGGATGGACCATAGCAGACATAAAAGGTATAAACTCAGTAGACTGCATGCATTACATTCACCTTGATGAAAATGCTAAATCTACTAGGGAAATGAAACATCGGTTAAATCCTAATATGAAAGAAGTGGTTAGAACTGAAATCCTTAAGCTACTAGATGCAGGTATCATTTACCCCATTTCTGATAGTTCATGGGTCAGTCCTGTACAAGTTGTCCCCAAAACAGTTAGCGAAGTAAGATCTTTCCTTGGGCATGCTGGTTTCTATAGACGTTTCATTAAAGATTTTAGCAAAGTTTCTAGACCCTTATGCAATTTACTTGCTAAGGATGTACCTTTTGTCTTTGATGATTCATGTCTTGTGGCATTTGAAAAATTAAAACAGTTGTTGACATCATCACCCATCATCCAACCCGCAAATTGGAGCCTACCATTCGAGCTCATGTGTGATGCATCTGATTATGCAGTAGGAGCAGTATTAGGACAAAGAGTTGATCGGATTCCCCATGTCATTTATTACGCTAGTATGACATTGAATGATGCACAGTTGAACTATTCAACTACTGAAAAAGAAATGTTAGCAGTATTGTTTGCATTAGAGAAATTTCGATCCTATCTTATTGGTTGTAAAATAATTATATTCACAAATCATTCTGCTCTTAAATATCTTCTCACAAAAAAAGATGCAAAAGCTAGACTAATTCGTTGGGTGTTACTTTTGCAGGAATTCGACTTCGAATTCAAAGATAAAAAAAGGCACAGAAAATGTTGTGGCGGACCATCTCTCTCGTCTTCACTTTGACACAATTGCAGAACCATTACCATTAAATGAGTCATTTCTAGATGAACAATTAATGAGTGTGGAAGTATTACCTTAGTATGCTGATATCGTTAATTATCTTGTTATAGGTAAACTTCCAGAGCATTGGACCAAGCAAAACAAGGCTAAATTCTTTGCAGAAATAAAGAACTTCTTTTGGGATGACCTGTATTTGTTCAAGTATTGTGCAGATCAAATTGTTAGACGATGTGTCCCAGAAAATGAAATTCAGAATATTATTTCATTCTGCCATGAACAAGCTTGTGGAGGCCATTTCAGTGCTAAAAAAACAGCTTCAAAAGTTTTACAGTGTGGTTTCTATTGGCCAACTATATTTCGAGACGCTTACACTTTCTGTTCTTCACGTGATAGGTGTCAACGAATGGGGAGCATTACAAGAAGGAACATGATCCCACTAAATCCAATTTTAGTGGTTGAGATTTTTGACGTATGGGGTATCGACTTCATGGGACCCTTTCCCCCTTCTTTTAGCCATCAATACATATTGGTTGCAGTTGACTACGTATCGAAATGGGTAGAAGCAATTCCATACAGAACCAATGATCACAAAGTGGTGATAAGGTTTTTGAAAAGTAACATTGTTTCGTGCTTTGGATTTTCTCGAGCAATAATCAGTGATGGTGGTGCCCACTTTTGTAATAAAGCATTCAAAACTCTTTTTACAAAGTATTCAATCACTCACAAAGTAGCGACTTCGTATCATCCGCAAACCAGTGGCCAAGTTGAGATATCCAATCGAGAAATAAAGCACATATTAGAAAAAACGGTGAGGCCGGACAGAAAAGATTGGTCATTAAGACTTGATGATGCATTATGGGCATATAGAACAGCTTTCAAGACCCTGATTGGAATGTCACCCTACAGGCTAGTGTATGGAAAAGCTTGCCACCTACCTATGGAACTCGATCATCGTCCATATTGGGCCATCAAGAAATTCAACTTTGACATGCAGCAAGTCAGCTCAGAAAGAAGATTACAACTGGCAAAACTTGAAAAAATTCGTAATGATGCATACGAAAATACCAAGATTTACAAGCAACGAATGAAAGTCTTCCATGACAAGCAAATTATGAGAAAATCTTTCACTCCAGGTCAGAAAGTGCTTTAATTCAATTCTCGCTTACACCTATTCCCAGGTAAGTTACGTTCTCGTAGGTCTATCCCATTTATTGTTCATACTGTTTTTCCACATGGGGCAACTGAAATTAAGGACCCAAAGAACGGTGTCACATTTAAAGTTAATGGTCAAAGATTAAAGACATATCTAGAGTACCAACCACATGGAGAAGACACCGAAATAAATTTGAGTGACCCACCAGATTTGAATTAATTTTGTTTTCTTTTCGATGGTTTGATTTTTCTTTCTTTCTTTTTATCATTCTTTTGCTAATTGAAATTTATTTTTGCATAAGTATGTTTGTTTATCGTTAAGTTTTCTCTTATCATTGTTAATCATGAGTCTCGTACGTAGACCGTTCCTCCTGAACATTCTTAAACCACTTCAACGTGTCAAAACTCATCTCAAAAGGCAGATTTAATTTTGTAAAACACATTGCATTTGGGCTCTACAACCACCAGAGTTAGTAGCCTATGTTGAGGATTTAGAAAGCCAACTTAGGAATATTGAGAGAAGTGTTTACGACATCCAGTTGGAGCTTGAGGTAAATTCAATAAGAGGACGATTTTGATTTTCTTTGTGTGTTTTAATTTTTTTTTTCTGTTTGTGTGCTTTAGTTTGTTACCCCGGTGAAGTGGCGGATAACGGTACTCCGTGACAATCAAGTCGATTACTTCAGTTTCCCATAATAACTGATATTCTGAGGCGAAGGTATGGACAGAACAGAGATTCTAGCGAAGCTTCACAAGCGATTCCCTTCACTTCCTCAGAATGCACTCCTTACGATCTATAAAGCTCGGTCCGAACGAATGCGATTGCTCATGAAGAATAACATACCTGCTGACATCCATTGGTTAATCGAGGCGAAAGTACGATTGGCAGGTGAGTTACCTCCAAAATTTATTGCATGCATGCCTGGTTGTGGTAAAGGAAATTATGCAAGAAAACAACGAGCTCGAAGAATTTCTGTTGCTTGTCATAAGTGTGCCAGAATGAGTTGCAATAAAAACCCATGTTCTTTAGGAATGGTGTCTGATAATAGGGAAGATAAGGTTCAATTCATTAGGGATGGCTTGAATAAGGAGTCATTGGATGATATCCTTCTGTCTCTTGAAACGCATCCCAGTGGATATGTGCAAGTAGCGATTCTCCAGTTATGACCATTATTCCAAAAAGAGCATGCACGATATAGTCTCGGGAATCTGACTATAAACAACCTTGTTTGCCAATTTATAAGAAAACTGGATAGGAAGCCTATCCTCGACCCATAGAAGGCGTTCAAGCCGTTTCTGGACGTAAAACCAGAGGAAGATGTGAGCCACAGTCACAACTACCTGTAAATATCCTTTTACTTTACCGTTATTTTATTTCATTTCACTGTTGTTTTATTGTTTGCATTATTGTCTTTAATAATTCTATTACTGTTTGTTTTTTCTTACTTTTTATTGTTTTCTTTTTGACTCTCGAGCCATGTGCTTTACGCGTTATTTGACACTGACATGCCACCTCATACACAGTTGTGAGCCACTGTCACCAAGATTCTTAAATATGACTTTTTGTTAAGCACTCACAAATTATTTTTGAGAAATATTCCAATGGCAGCTACTCCCAATAGACAATTCAAGAATATTTGTGTGCTTTCTGGATTTACCTATGGCAAACATAAAGAGTTCGTTGATGCAGCCATAGATCTTGATCGAAGCATAGCAGAGAGAAAATTACACTTGGTGTATGGAGAAGGTAACCGAGGGTTATCAAAATTGGTCTCAGAAGCTACTTTTGTTAAAGGAAGCCAAGTGCTAGGCATCATCCAAAGAGTCCTAAAACCTTTAGGTAGTGTGTCTGACTCACCGACTAGAGAAGAGTTAGTCATCTCAGGTATGCAGGAAAGAATAACTGAAATGCTTAATCATGCTGATGCTTTTATTTTTCTTCCAGGAAATCTTACAACACTAGAGGCACTTATCACACTAGCATCTTGGGCCCATCTGCACATTTACCAGAAACCCATCGGTTTGTTAAATGTCAATAATTTTTATGATGGATTTATCGCATTTCTTAACCATGCAATAAAAAACTATTTCATTCCTTCTAATACGAAAAGGCTTTTTATTTGTGCTCACACTGCTAATGAGCTACTTGATATGTTACAAGCCTATAAACCAGAGCCAGACCCCTGAAGCTTTGTGTTGGAGCGTTCAAATGATGATGGTAACAGTAGCCGCAGTAAGAAGTACAAATTAGATTTAACTTTCCACCTGTAAATATTTTCTTTTGTGTTGCACCACCCAGGTGATGTCTTCTAAACTCTACTTCTTTCCTTTAAAATATTGAGGACAATGTTTCATTCTGGTTGGGGGGAGGGAATAGTTGACAATTGTGGAATCTTGGTTAAGTTTTTACTAATTTTTTGTTGTAGAAACTAACTATTGCTAATTTTTGGTGCTAAAGATGGCTGAATATGGAGTGTAGTGAGTCTAGAAACGCATCTTCATCGTTTGAAAATTTTTTTTTTTTTAAAATTTCAGATATTTTCTTTTTCTTTATTATGTTTTGATGTTCATTTTTCTTCTTCTTTTTAATTTCTCCTTTATAAATATACATTTTCAAACAAAAATTTTTTTTGAGTCGAAGATGGCTGAATGTGGAGTGTAGTACCTCTGGAAACCCATCTTCTTAAGTAAAAAAAAAACTTTCGTTTTCTATCATTTTCTAATTAGTTTTTCTACATTATTTTCACATTTCTGCATGCATATTTTCCTTTCATGTTTAGAATAGGTTGGGGGGTAGGGTGTTGTTTAAAAAAAAAATTGTGATTTGTTTTAACATTGGATGACATGATGAATTTCAAATTTTAGTAATTGTATTATCTTTAGTTTGAAGTGATGTTACACTATGTTTGCTGCTCTACATGTTGATGTCGGAGATAAATATGTGTTGCTTGAAGGAATGAACATGTCATAATAAATACCAAGTGAGTTTTTGAGCCTATCATTTTTCTTAGAGAGTAACCATTTTGCCCATTTTTTTATACAGCTTAGCAGTTTATTATTGAATACACGATCTCTAGATTTCTTTTGAGTTAACCCTAAAAAAAAAATTGAAAAAAAAAAGAAAAAAAGAAAAAAATGTGTGTTGCTACATTTGGAGGCCCATCTAATTAGTAGATATGGAAGATTATTTAGAGCCCTAAAAGATTATGGAAAGGCCATCTTTGATCCGTTTGAGCCTTTCTAGCCATTCCTTTTATCAAATATCCATAGTTAACCCTTTTGAGCCTTTAAAAAAAAAAACCCTTTCTTTGTCAACTTATCATCTTAACCCACTCCGATTTGGAGTATTACCCAATATCTTATAAGATCCATTACCTATTTATGTTTGAGAAAAAAAAATGTAAATAAACATTTTGTATAGTGAAGTTATGCCTAGTTTAAACAAAATTCTTAAAATAAAAAAAAAGATTGTTGCTTAAAAAAAATAATAATAGGTGAAATCTACCTTGCAACTTCCAAAAAAAAAAGAAAAAGAAAAATTCCTCTGCATTTTTCTCAAATATAAATTTTGTTTTCCTTATTTCCCTTCTTTGTGAACCATGTCCCTAGCCTACGTTACGTCCTAATAAAAGTCCTTCTTGATTTTAGGGAACTATAATCTGAAGTAGACGTTAATTATATGGGCTAAAAGGATGTAGTGATGCATAAAATAATAATAATAATAATAAATAAATAAATTGGGTTGACTAGCATTTTTATTTGACTGGAGATCATATTATTTCTAAGCTAAGGGCATTTTTCTTTCATTTTGGTGAGAGCATGTGAGATCACTTCTTTATTATTTTCTCTCAATTAGCATTCATTGGAGTGACTATTTTTATTGGGTTTAATTTCTTTGTGAGTGTGTCACTACTTCCAGTGAGATTTTGGGGTTTGACATGTCATTCTTGAAGGTAGCTACGACAAAGTCTACTGGGCTGATTCATGTGGATGGTTGATGTGGGTGTGATGTTTCTTTAGACTTGAGATAATGCTTATACTTTTATTTGATTATTATCATTAGTCTGATTAAATAAGCAAAAGTGTTTTAAAAAAAAATCATTATTTTTGAATTTTTTTTTCGCTTTATTTGCTAGGGACTAGTAATAAGCTAGTTCGGGGGTGTGTTGAGTGTTAGAAAATATATATTTATAAAGGAGAAAACCATCATTTTACATTTCAAGTCTTACTAACAATCCTTACTTTTATGTGTTTTACCTTGTTGTAATTTAATTATGTGTGTTTTATTTTAATTAAATATTTTATGTATTTTAGGGACATTATAGTCATTTCACAATAAACGAGAGATCAAACGGCAAAACGGACACTTTTGAAATCAGGACGGTCGAAAACTTTAGGAGAAGCATATAAGGAAAAATGACACTGTTCACATGTACGAATACTGTCTACGTTACTGTTCACAGCACTGTTCATATAGACGGATCGATGACGTGGTATTGACCGAGGATGTGGCATTGACTTATGAGGTGTCATGATCTTGTTGGACTAAAATTCTTATGTACTGTTAATGGTGACGTGGCAGCATATTAGTGGATAAAAAAATACACGTACGGTACATGCAACACATGGGATTATTACTATACAAACCGCGTTGCTGTTCAAACCGTGTTACTGTTCACGCGTACTGTTGACTGATGACGTGGCGCAATCCTGAGCGTCCAAACTATTTTTAATCTGATAGCCATAATTTACTCGATGTATCTATAAAAAGAAGGCCTCTCCCCCCTAATTTGGCACCTCTGAATCCATTTTTGGGATCCATTTTCTGTAATTCCTTCTCTATCTTGTATGTTCTATGTATTTTAATAAATTCCCATTTTGCCCCTAGTTCAATTATGAGTGGCTAATTTTCTTTCAAGCTTGGGTTGAAGGTGAAGTCTCAACATGTGTCATGGACTTTATTTGGTAAATTTATTTTCTCTTCCCCTCTAGTTTTTGTGGATGTTTTGACTTTTCATTGACAAATAATAATAATCTTGTCTAGTACCGCCCTGGTTTCACCGGCTCCCTAGTATAAGATTATTATTATTTGGCACGATAAGCCCTTAGCACCATATTTATTAGAGCGTGGTTCATGAGATGTGGATTCCCCCCTCATGATTTAATTGGTATGAATAAGGAATATTTAGCCCATGATGCATGTTGATACGGATCCAGATACCCAAGTACGTCATTTCAATAGAATTCTCTTCAATTTATTCTTGCCATTTCAATTCCAATTTCAGAATTTATTCTCGCCATTTTAATTTAAGTTTTAACATTTTTCAAATCATTTCAACCACAAATCCAACCACCCATTTACAAAATTAATTCTACACATAATTAAAAACCACCTCCTCGTGGGATCGACACTCGTCACCATTAATCTATACTACAATAGATTCGTGCACTTGCGAGTTCAATAAAATTTGCACAACACTCATCTGAAAGCATATTCAAAATCTGAACACTCACATCTCACTATATACACATACATCATAAATATTGACATGAGAACATAAATATGCTCAAAATACAAGTGATGAAGCAATACGTATTGTGGCCTAACCTCAACCTCAATTGATTAAAAATCGGACTACACAAAATCCAACAGAAAACTTGAGAGAGAGTTAGGATCATCATCGCATAAATAGAGTAGGGAAAAAAATCTCTCAATACCTAGTAGAATTTAACTACATCATACGAGTAGAGTAAACTAACTGTCAATATGCATGCGCAGAGCCTATAGGGAAGGGTATACATATGGTGACTGGCAATTACATCTCATGACTCAATCAAACATATAATATGCATACATGTAATCATAACATGATATTGAATCATACTACCAACTAAAATGTGTCACAGAATATAGAATAGTAAAAGTAGTAACCACTTATATCTCTTGTTTCACTCTGGGGTTCATTAGGGCTCTTGCGGGTTTCTAAATTTTTGGATTTCTCCTAAAATACAAGGTTAAAAATTTAACTGTTAGAACTGATATAACAACTTATACATATAATGTAAATTGAATCATAACTGCTTAACTTTTATAAATCTATTACCCACAGAATTCCTGAGTATAGATCTAAATGCCTAATTTTATTTCCCGTAATATTTCTCGAAATTCTTGTTTTTAACTTCTTTTTCACTCTTAAATCTTCTTTTCTTCGTTCTTATTTCCCTTTTCTAGTTCTCTAATAGCTCTCAATTTCAAACTTGATAAAATGAAGTTGCTCACAATATTTTTCACTTATATAGACACTGGCTATGAGGTACAATTTTCTCACTTAAATATAATAGAATTTATTTTGAGCTAACAAGCCCCTTAAGTTTATAATTTTAATTTTAAGGAATGATGAAATAAGTAATGACATAAGAAATGATGACATAAGCGAAGACATAAGTGATGATGTGATTAGTTATGTCTTTATATGGTCGGCCATGCCGCCTAATATGTGATGCTATGGTCAGCTCTGCCGCCTAATATGTGATATTTCTACTTAATTATGCTATGATCGGCTATGCCGCCTATACTAAAGACTCTTGTTTTTAAATAATGTTGTGTGTTGATTTTGTTATGTATCGAGGAATTTCAAATGTTATAAGTTGCATTGGATGCATGCATATCATGGACTACATTATGAATAAAACATTTCAAAAAACTGAATTTATGAAAAATAGGTGGCTGTACTACTAGGTGGGAAAGTTCTAAGGAGGGCAAACCCTCAAAGCTAAGTTGAAAGAAATCTTTTGGGGACGACGATACGTAATGCCCAAAAGATCAACTAATGAGGCCCAAGGACATATTGTTTAAAGAGTACAAGTGACAGCCTTGTAGTGCAACATACCTAGGGCCCTAATGAAGTTGTTTTGTGTAAGTTTCTTTTAAAAGCTTAAGATGGTCATCCATATGCATTATAATTTATACATGCATAAAAGTGTTATCTTACTGGGCATTAGCTCATAAAGTCCTTACATTGTAGGTAACGATGAGTAGGGCAAAATGGCGCCAAGTCCTAACCAAGACGAAGTGCATATGTGCATAACAGACCTTGGGATTTTAAGATGGGCTCAGCTTTGTTTAAAAAAATATAAAATAAACATCTTAGCTTTATGTAATAATCAAGTTAGAAATAAACTATGAAATTTCTGTATAACTTTTACTTTATGAAGAAAGTTTTATTTATTGTGCTAAACTTTTAGAAATTGTATTAAAAATAACTATGTTTTAAACATTTTTAAAATAGATATTTAAATGGAGTGTTACACTGGCCCACCGAATCCAAGCAAGTAGGAGAAAAATTAAGTGAAGCAGATAGCTAAATCAAGTGAGGCATGCATGTGAACTTATAAAGCAGGCAATTGGCTCTTTTTAACTTAAAAAGCCACATGTAGCCTCTTAATGCATAGCGGTGCATGATAATTTATTAGTTTTTTTTAAGAATTAGCTAGCAAATAGACTAATTCCATCATATATATATATCTTTAGTTGAGTGATTTCCAAGATATTTAACCATGTAAATCAACCACATTCATCTATCTACAAAATCAGTATAACAATGTCAAATCAAATCAAGGGTTCAGTTCCAGGATAGTAAAGAAAAATGCAAAAGCTTGTTCTACATAGATGAGATCATTGTTGGATGATTTCTTGAGGAGTAATTGTACAATGTTCGGCCAAACCAAAACTTTTCACTTACGTTATAGCCCATTGGTAACCCACCCTCTCAACGAAAGTTGAGGGAGTGAATTATGGACCTCCCATAATCAGTTAAAGGTGGATTTTCTCTCTCACAAATATGAATAGTGGGTAGATATGTTCCTAAAAATTAATAGTAGAATTCTTAGCTAGTGGAACAAAATTAATTTTTTTTTAATCATAACAGATGTCTGATTGTATGTATATAGAGACTTCTCATTGAAAAGATGTAGTTTTGAAAGGTTAAAAGTCAATCCAAAACTCTACTTTCTCAAGCACTAGAATATATATACATGCATACATACATACATATATATATACATACATACATACATACATACATATATATATATATATATATATTTCCCACAAAGTAGTTTTTCAACTTGTGATGTTAGAAAAACTGCATAAAATGGCTATTTTGAGGCCAATTTTAAACTAGATGGATATTAGAAAAGATACATGTGTGGATGATTCAAAATCTCCTCTATGAGCTAACATTCAAATTGATGCTTGGGTGAATGAGAAATTAGATCTCATAGAGCACTCATTGGTATGAAAAAATAAGGCAAAATCCAACATAAGATTTTTAACTAACTAATGCTCTCCCTTCAAACCTATATATTGGCTTCCTTATTCCATTGAAAAACACATAAAAAATCCAAGTGATTTTTACTCTCTTTCTTAAGCAAATATTCTCTAGCTTTAGGTTTCAACTTGATAGAATTCAAACATTTGTTTAAAGTTTGTAGGAATTGTGAGGTTGTGCTGTTAATACTATTCAAATTTGTTGTATCTTGAAAGACAAACCCAATATTATTCAAGCACTTTTGTAAAGGTAGCGAATTTGTTTTAAGGACACTATATCTTTACAGGCCTCTAGTTAGTGAATTTTTATTTATAAACTATTGATATACTTGTTCTATCTTTGCTCTTTCAATTTATTATTATTATTATTATTACATCTTGTGATAGACTTATAAGCTTAAGTGCACTAGAAAAGTTTCGTCACCAGCCCTGTATACATTGCTTAAAGAGTATGAGTTTTAAGTGGGACCATTATGACCTCTCTAGTCTTCCTGGGAACTTAACTAGTGTATTTCTGTGCATGAAATAGGCAATATTATATCACTTATTAATTAATAATAATATAATAGCAATCATAAAATAGATTATTTGTTAAAATGGAAACTAATATGAACCAGCAAGCTTGAACTTTTAACCTTCCTACTGTTGTATCATGTGCTATTGTTGGCAATAATGCTATTGCCTCCGTGGTTGTTCCTAATGTGGAACAACCTAAGAAATCAACTGGAAAAATTTCAAACAGTGGCAATAGAAAATGTTATTTTATTGGATCACCTTGAATCTTGTGAGATTCTTGAAGGAAGATGGTGCTATACCCAAAGAGAGTGAAGTTAATCCCCTAAGTGATTAGTGCAATAATGCTTCGAATCATTCCGATTCTCTTTGTGGAAATTATGTGTTGAATGGCTTGAGTGATTCTTTAGTATGTGTATGCTAGAAAGAAAAAAGCCAAGGTGCTATGGGACTCCTTAGAATAGAAATATAAAATTGAGGATGCTGGCACTAAGAAATTTGTCGGATGCAGCTTCCTAGATTATGGGCTAGTGGACTCCAAAACAATTATGAGTCCAGTTCAAGACTTTTAAAAAATTTGTGCCTAGGGGATGGATTTGAGTGAGATTTTTACAAGTGGCTGCAATCATTGAGAAGCTACCTTTAGCAAAGAAAGATTTTTTTTTTAAAGAAGATTTCCATTAAATCAAAGAAGTAAAATATTCATCACTTGTGAAGGGTATGAATCCTTCCACACAACAGTCTCGCAATTCTCTAGTGCTAACTTAGCTAAAGAGTGGACAATAACATTACAAGATCTAGGTGTATAATGAAAACTAATTCGCTCGAAATTTTTCACTAACCGCTGAATTTCGAAGACTACCCAATAGATCTCGGACCTGCTGCCCTGCTTATTGTTAACTAGATTAACCACTCCTTGAGAGTCTGATTCCACAATTACAGCTTTCATTTCTGCATCTCTCGCCACCAACAAACCCCGTTCCATAGCTTCTGCTTCTGCATAAGAGACATCTCCCTGTAGCTTGGAGACCTTGGTAGCAGCTGCTCTAACTTGCCCCAGCCCATCTCTGATCACTGCCCCCAGCCCCACCATGCTCTTTTCGGAACTAACGGCTGCATCAATATTTACTTTGACAAAGACATCTGGAGGGGGATTCCATTTCTGGGGAGTTGCTCTCTGTTCTGGTTTGCTGCATATTCCAGTTGGACAATGCACCCTTTTGTATGCTGCAATCAACGCTTCAGCTTTAGCAACCAGAATTTTGGGGTTCTCCCTTTTTCCCTTGAAAAGCAGCTGATTTCTAGCATTCCATTTTGCCCAGAAAATGGTTACAATCAACTCCAGGTCATCTCTGCTTCTCATTGTTTTCATAGCATGCAGCAAGCTTAAAATGTCCTGGCTATGAGCTACATGTATATCATCTTCAACCTGGATCAGCTTCCAAGCCTTCTCAGCCGATTTGCAGCCCACCAAAGCATAAAAGACAGTTTCCATTTCCATTTTACACACCTGGCAGGTGGGGTCCTGAATAATTTTCCTCTTCCACAGATTCTCGGCTGAGGGGAGCTGGTTTTTTGCTGCTCTCCAGACAAAGATTCGAATCTTTTGGAGGAAAGCAAGGGACCAAATAATATTCCATTCATTTTTGGAGACCACTGAGCTTGAAGGCATGGCTGGGAATTTGATTTGCAGGGCTGTCTGATATCCACTGCGAACCGAGAACTGGCCATTTTTTCCATAATGCCAAATCAGCTCATCCTCCCTTGGGCTTCGGGGCAGAGGGATCAGCAAAGAAAGATTTTAAGAGTTATCTGAAGCACAAAATAAGGGAAATGAGTCTTAAAGATTTGATTATTAGACTTCAAGTTAAAGAAGGAAACAAAAATAATGACAAGAAAAATGTCATTTTTATGACTAAGGCCAGTGTCATGGAATATAGTCAGAATATCAAGAATAAAAGGGCTAACAAGATCAAGCTGGATCCAAAAGGAGGGATCTCTTGAAGCAAACCAAAATTTAAGGGTAATGTTCAATTGTGGTAAAATAGGGCTTCAAAATGTAGATTGCTGAAGAAAAAGGAAATCTGAGAAGCGAATGAGACAAAGGACATCTAAAAAGATGTGTCAAACATTAATTTTTTTCACTGGGGTTTCTAAAATAAATCTAGTGGGCTTCAACCTAAGAGAATGGTTCATTGATGCTGGTACCTCTTGACATGTATGCTTAGATAAAGAAATGTATATTTCCTTTGAACCTATCAGACAAGGCGAAAAGCTATATCTGAGAAATTCAACCACTTCCAGGATAGAAGGTCAAGGAAAAGTAATTCTAAAGATAACTTCTAGGAAAGAGCTAACCCGAACAATGTTTTGTACATGCTAGAAATTCGCAAGAATCTTGCATTTAGATCGATTTTGATTAAGCATAGATTCTGGATAGTGTTCGAGTCAGATAAAGTAGTTTTGTCTAAAAATGAAATATATGTAGGAAAGGCATATGTATCTGACGAGTTGTTCAAACTGAATGCAATGGTTGTAAAACCAGTGAATAATAAAGCTATTTCTTTTGTTTATTCTTGAGTTTTCTAATCTATGACATGGTAAATTAGGACATGTTAATTATAATGCCTTGCGTAAGTTAATTAATATGAATCATATAGTCACTTTCAAAGTTGATATGAGACATAAGTATGAATCATGTGTTGAAGCAAAACTAGGAAGGTCATCATTTCAAAAAATTGAAAGGAAAACTAAATCACTTGACTTAATACATAGTAATATATATGATTTTAAATTCAAACAATTGAGCGGTGGTAATAAATATTTTATTACCTTTATCGATGATTGCGCAAAATTTTGTTATGTGTATTTGATAAAAAAAACAAGGATGAACTTATAGAGAAATTTGTGCTCTATACAAACGAAGTGAAGAACCACTAAATAAGAAAATTAAGGAGTTGAGAACTAATAGAGGTGGTGAGTATGTTGTGCCATTTAAGTCATTTTATGAATAACATGGAATCACACATTAAACTATAGTAAAAAGGGCTTTAGTGACAAAAATAATCGTCACTAACATATATAATTTTCATCACTAGAAACTATAGCGACAAAAATTTTTGTTTACACCTCGTTACAATAGGAGTGTTGCATTAGCTCTTTGGCAATAAATTTTCAAATTTCATTGCTAAATGTCACTTTTTTAGCGAGGAATACAATCATCGCCGAAAGAATAAAGTATTCACTAACTTACGTGTTGTGATATGAGTTTTGTATTCACTAACTTACGTGTTGTGATATGAGTTTTAACAATGAATTATTTTTTTGCTAAAAGTATTTATAGTAGTGAATAATTTTTCGTCACTAAAAGATTTTCATAGCTAAAACCATCTTTAGCAATAAAATATTTCTTTGCTAAAAGGATTTTAGCAATGAATAGTATTTCATCCCTAAAAGTTCGCAAAAGGTTTTTTTGGGACAAATAATATTTCGTCGCAAAAAGGTATCTTTTTTCTACCATTTAATTATTATTACGAATATTTACATATTATCATTTTTAACGTTAAATCACAATGATAATTAATACTATCATGATAAAATGAAAATAATTCATTTAAAAAGAATTATTACTATTGATGGGAAAAACAAAAATTTAACATCTTTTGAAAGAAAAACTTTACAAATAAATATAAGTTTTTTCATTTTCTTCATCTTGAAGTAATTAATATCATTATTTCCTACAATTAAACAGAAACAATAATTAGTTTACTTCTAAACATAATAGTAATACAAATTGTAATAAATGAGATGAGTAAAAATAAATAAAATTACACCATGTTAAATATAAAAGAGAAAGGAAGTAGAGATTATCATGTTAAAAATAAAATAGGAAAGAAGTAGAGATTGAATTAGAGAATGAGAATTATATATTCGAGATGAGAGAATTAAAGAAAAAAATTAAGAGAATGAGAGAATGGAAGAATGAAAAAAATAAAGTAAATGAAATATAAATAGAAAACTGAAGTTTTTGCCAACGATATATTTAAAATTCATCAATAAAACTTAATTTTGGCTGAAAATAATCTGCCAATACTTTAAGTTTCCACATTGTTTATATACATTTAACCATGAAATTTAAATTTCGTTGCTAAAAGTTGAAGTTTTAGCAAAAAATTAACCACTTTAAATCTTTAAACAAATATTTTTAGTGACAAAATTAGGAAAATTAACTGTTTTACATTTGTTTTGTTGTGACAAAACTATTTTGTCACTAAAACATATTTTTTGACACAAAACATCTTTTCAATGATATTATTTCATCACCGAAGATAACTATTAGCATTTGAAACAAAAGAATATTTGTCGCTAAAACTATTGTTTTGTGAACAAAAGTTATTTAATTACAAAAGATCATTATTAGCATGTGTAAATCCTTTTGTGACAAATAATGTGTTGTGCCACTAAAACCTTTTTTTTTGACAAAATTATTTCGTCGCAAAGATAATTATTAACATTTGAAATGTTTTTAGTAGCGAAATTTTGTGGGTAAAACTCATTTTTGTGAACAAAAACGGTTTGTCACTAAAACTATTTTTTTGGCTATGAAAATTATTTTATTACCAAAAACAACTATTAGCATGTGAAATATTTTTAGCGATGAAATTTTTTATCGCTAAAACCTTTTTTTTACTATAAATAGATTTAGCTATGAAAATAGTTGTCGCTATATAGTGTATTGTCAATTTGTCATCACTAAATATATACTTTTAGCGATGAAAATATTTGT
Source organism: Citrus australasica (assembly GCA_029618585.1). Lineage (NCBI taxonomy): Eukaryota > Viridiplantae > Streptophyta > Magnoliopsida > Sapindales > Rutaceae > Citrus > Citrus australasica. Next base: position 1,734,248 of record JARCIV010000005.1, read on the forward strand.
CGCATATATCAAATTGTAGTCCCTAAAGAGTTTGGTGTTAATTTTCTTTTGGCCACTTAATTTTTTTGCAACGAAATGTTTTTTGTCACAATAGGTCATTTTTAGCGATGAATACTTCAACACTAAAAGTGATAATTAAATGTTATTTTTTTCTAATATATATTTGGTGATGAATTTTTTTCTCACTAAAAAATACTTATTGCAATGAAATTATTTTTATCACTAAAAATGCCATCGCTAAAGACCAATTTTCTTGTAGTTATTAGCTCAAATCTAATAGGATTGCTGAATGGAATAATTGTGCTTTGAAAGAAATGATGGATACAATGTTGATAAGTTCTGGATGACCTCAGAATATGTGAATGGAATCTATTTTATCAGCTAATTACCTTTTAAATAAGGTACCCCGAAAGGAAGCAGAGAAAATCCCTTATGAATTATGGAAAGGTAGAGTACCTTCTTATAAATACATGTGAGTGTGGGAGGTGTCTTGCTAAGTGGTCATTCTCTCTCCAAAGAAGCTAAAGATTGGACCAAAAACTAGGGGTGGAAAAAATCGGGTTTGCATCAACCCAATCGGGTTTCGAGTTAGTCGGGTTGGATAAAAATTCATCTGAAATCAACCTGAATCTATAACCCAATCTGATCCGATCCTTATATACACAAACAATCTACACATATGGTTGTTCACTTACAATATATAAAGCACATATACCATCTTTACCAAGTTACAGTAACAGCCCAAAGCTTCCAAAAATCAATAGCCAAATGGAGCTTGAATCGAAGCTGGTGATGGTGAAGGATTGGATGCGTGGAGGTGACGCAGCAAATCAAGTACTTGGCAGTAGTAGATCGGTAGATTGGGTCACAATCCGTTCAGAGCAGCCTCAGTTGGTGTTGACTCTCGGCAGTTGCTGCGTCTGATGGCCAGATCCAGCTTGCTTCATGAACTTCGTGTGTATCTTTGACTGTTTGTGATCGTGACTATGTTTTATTTGTTTGGCTGTGGGTAAGGGTCGTGTAACTACCCCTTGTCACTTTCAATAGTGGGATGTGAGAGAGGGAGGTTGTGGCCTGTGGGTCGGTGTGTGCACGCACGTTGATGGTCGGCAGTGGGCTGTGCGTGGGTGTGGGCGTGAACTTTGTGTGTGTTTGACTGTTTATGTGTCTGTGTAGATCATGAATGTGGTGTGTGTTTGGAGTTTATGTTTTTGTAGATCGTGTGTGTGGTGTGTATTTAGAGTTTTATGTGTTTATTGTTTAGCAATTTAGTTTTGGTTTTTTAATTTTTAATTTTTTAATTTTTTTATTTCATGTCAACTTGATTGGGTTGACACAAATGCACCCGATCAGGTTTTCTTCACGATCCAATCCAATCCAAACCTAACTTTTTTCGAATCGGGTCAGGTCGGGTATTTTTTCCACCCTTACCAAAAACTATAGATTCCATTTTTATTAGTTATGCACATGACAGTAGTGCCTATTGATTTCTTTTGTATGAGTGAAATATACTAGATATTCACAAAAATTTGATAATAGAGTTAAGAAATGCATCAGTCTCTGAACATGTGTTTCCATATAAATTAAAAGATGATTCAACTTTAATTAAATGAACAGATGAGGATATCAATGAAGATAATGAGGATCACGAGCAAGAAGTTTTTCAAGATAGTGATCAATAGGTTCATTTTAAGCCTAGAGGTAGTAAAAGAGCAAAAATAGAAAATTCATTTGGTTCATATTTTTTGACATTTTTGTTAGAGAGTGAACCACAAAGTTTCGTGGAAGTTGTAATAATATGTAAAGACATATGATTGCTTCATATCGAACACCATCTCTCCAAATAGCACTGAAACTTAATTTGAATTAAATATTAATGATCGTGATTTTTCTATGATGCTCTATGTGTTTTAACAACATCGATAGTGGGATTATTGTGGACCCTTAAATTTAATTAAAAAAAATTAAAAGATAGCAAGTAACTTATAGGTTCTGGTAAATATTAATTTTGTAATTTTAATTTAATATTAAGGAGCATATTTAAATTGCTATATTATTCTACATAGCACCTTGGGATGCTCACTTTGTTGGAGTGTTCAAGTCGTTCTAAAAGAGCTCCACATGCATATACTTGCTTTTGATGTCGGATACCAAAAGTAGATTCATTTCAATTCTACTAAATCCCAAATATTGGCAGAGATCAAAAACTTAAAAGTTAAAAAGCTTAATGAGTAATGCGTATAAAATCGTTACATCTAATATAAAATTCAATTGAACGGGATGAAAAAATGAAAGCAACAAGATATCAATTCCATCTAATTAATTCGAAAATGACATCTCCAAGCTGACAATGTCCGAGAAAGTTTCTCATCAATAATGCACCAGATGCTCCAAGGAAGGACAAAATCAAGGTGATTATTAGGGCATGAAACAAACTTGGGTGCTCAATACATATTTTCAAACCTGAAACAAGATCTCCATCTATATTTTCACGTGGAAGAAACCATGCAAGTGAAGCAATGGATAATGCAGATATCCCAAAATAAAGAGCTGGAAATTGTTGCCTCACGCGGAAAATTTGATCTTTGTTTATTCAACTTGATTATGTTACTAGGTTGCCTGTCAAGAACAACTTATTAAACCTTTTTCATCTAATCATTCGGAATAGAGATAGTTTTCAAGAATCCAATTTCGAATACAAGAACATGACAGAAAATCAAGAGTGAATTTGATGAGATAAAAGAAAGAGATTGTATTTTATCATATCTCTATTTTTTTTCTCCTTTTCAATTTAAAATAACCTGTTTAGCTAATGGTTAACCTACTATAATATTTTTTTAAAAATTAAAAATTTACATTAATAAAATGTTATATACCATTGAGTAAATCGAATAGTACATATTTCTTACACTATTGATGCTGTGAAAAAATTATAGTGTAAAGGACCCTAATGATCAATTCTCTTAAAAATAAAGATAACTCACTTGATTCAACCCTATTAGTAGAAGCAACTGGCTAGAGGCTCAGAGATAGATTCTCTTCACACCAACCTTAGTCTTAGAGAGGGAAGTTATTATTTGTATTAATTTGAACTAGTGATTGTTGATCCCATTGGATCTCTCAATAGCAAGCTAATTAGGTAAAATTGTCAGTGTTAACTCACATGTGAAAGACTTCTGGATTTTAATAACTAACTCGATGAGTGAGACTTGAAGAAATGAGAATTTGATTTATCAATACTGACAAATCAATCCTTACATAATGAGACTTAGGCACTATTTGGTCTTGAGGTGTTGCAACTTTTGAGCTACAGCTATTGTAAAAAAAAAATTATATCTATTAAATAAAAGTTAATAGTATGTAATAAATGTAATTTTTAAACAATAATTTTGGCAAAATTAGTGAAGATATAATAAATTTTCATTATACAAGTAAAAAATCAAATCAACTTAACTTGCAAGTTCCAACAACTAATATTCACCAACATTTTAGTGCTATAACTTAAAAGATATAGCTGTCCAACCTCGATTTCAAATAAGGCCGTATAATAGTTTATTAGGACTGAATAATATAAGAAAATAACGTTCGTAAATTAGTATTATTTCTTGTTTAAATGAATTAATTTATGGAGCTCTCTTCTCTTGACTTGGGTTAGAGTCATCCCAATTTTGTAAGGACTATGAGTGCATGTTTGTAAGGAGTATTCAAATTGTCCATTTTTAAAAATTGAAATCTTTCATTCATGGTTGTGGGTTTAAGTCACGCATGTGGATGGTACAAAATGGGACTTAATTCGGTAATTCAGAAGGTGACTTGCTACAGATTGTTGAGCATGGAAAAGTTACGTAAAGGCATGGAAGAGGTGAGTAGAATTGAATAAAGAGCGAGGACAGTAAGGCGCGCCACTCCAACAGTACTTCAATGTCAGAATTATAAATTTTTTCTAAGAAAATTATCAAGAACTAACATAAAAAAAATATCAACCACATAGCACTACTCAATGCTAATAAAAAACTTTTAAAATAAAAATACAGGTTTTATCATTTTAATATATCATCACAACAACTTTCCTTCCCCATTGTGTCCTTTCTTCTCTCAAATCTTTTCTCTAACCATTTCACCCAAAAGAGGGAAAAAAACAAAGTGGGGACGGTTCAAATTAGTTTTTCACCCTCACTTCTCAACTTTGGCTTGAATAACACCTAGTAGTAGCAGAGACATAAAATTCATAGTGCTTTCCTTTCTTGTTATTCTTCTTATTCATTCTCTCTCCATTTTATATCAATCAAATTAAGGACTCGAAATTATATATACACACACAATTGCAAACATAGGCTAACACATCTGTGACATGGAAATCAAGCTCCTTTTCCTTAGTACTTTGGTTTTGCTAGTTTGTTGCATTGCTCGAAACAATTTTGACCACTTTCTGCTAGTCCAGACTTGGCCACATGGCTATTGCGAGAGCATACAACGGAATTGCTCAATAAGGAATTACTTCGTCATACATGGCCTCTGGCCAGTGACTGCTAAGGGAAAAGCTTTTTTAAGTGGCAAACGCAAAAGAGTTAACGTCTCTGACACGGTATGTATTCTTCCTTTTCTTCGTCAGTATTTGGTTAGTGAAACTATGGAAAGAAAATTTGAGAGAAAAATTTTCCACTTTTCTAACTACATTTATTATTATATTGCTGCTGTAGATCGGAAGGGGTAATCTTTTTACAGATATGAAGTATTACTGGCCAGCTCTCACTAAGAAGGATTTAAACCTTTGGAAAGATCAGTGGTTCGCCCACGGTAGCGACTCTCCATTAGTCCCCCCTGATTATTTTCAGAGGACTATCCAACTGAGGAAGCTTGTGGATCTTGTCAAAGCACTGAGAGGTGTAGGCATAGTGCCCAGGTATAAGCGATTTACTCATCACGAATCAACTTACAGACAAGGGATAATGAAAATAACCGGTCATAACAATACCATACTAAAGTGCTATTCTTCTAAACGTGGTCATCTATTATCGGAAGTGATGTTATGCGTCGATGCTGAAGCAAGAAATTTCATTGATTGCAATCCTGAAGAGTTCCAACAACAAAACTGTGGGCCGGATATTCTTTTCTCGAAAGGAAAAACGACGTGAGTGCTCCTGGAGCATCACGTCATTTTGTCAACACGGTGCTCCAATCCAGTGACAACTCTACACGAGTATAAAAAAATAAAACTTTAAAATCCTTCAAGGATGGTGATATTTTTACTCCACAAATTTTGTAACCCACCATATTTCTAAAACTAATTATATATTAGGATTCTCTTATGATCTGATCTCCTCTTGAGCAAAAATGCATGTCGGTGATTGGTAGTTAATAAATAAAGAAAATATAGAAATTAAATTATATCTATACACTATCACTTAAAAACACATGGCATAATATCTTTAAGAGCTTATAAGAGCTCAGATCATGAGCGAATCTTTATCCAATAATCATAAAAAGTTCATATTTCAAATAAAGGAGAATTCCAAAGAATTAATAATTAAATCTATCTTATTTATTTTTTTCGATATCTTAATTTTTTTGTGACTTAATTTTTTTTTTTTTTTTGTATGAAGATTGCTTTAGCCTAAATTTAACTTAACTATTTTACTCGGTCCTTGGAAAATCGTTGGAGCGTGAAGATGCAATTCTTAGTGAAAACCCTAACTGAAAAGACCATAACTCTTGAAGCTGAGAGCAACAACACCATCGACAATGTCAAAGCTAAGATTCAAGACAAGGAAGGAATTCCCCCGGATCAGAAGCATCTCATCTTCGTCGAAAAGTAGCTCGAAGATGGTCGTACTTTGGCTGATTACAATATTCAGAAAGAATCCACTCTTCATTTGATGTTGAGGCTTAGGAGAGGTATCATTGAGCCTCCATTGATGGCTTTGGCTCAAAAATACAATCAAGATAAGTTGATTTTCCGCAAATGTTATGCACGTCTGCATCGTAGGACTGTAAATTACCGGAAGAAGAAATGTGGCCACAATAATCATTTGAGGCCTAAGAAGAAGATCAAGTCAACTACTTGCCTTAGTCCTGATGTGCGCCTTCGGAAAGACATTCCAGTTATTAGATACATTTGTTTGTTTTTTAAAAAGGATTTAGGATTTGAATTAAGCGATCATCTAAGTTGGATTGTAGTCGATTCAGTTCAAGTGCAATTCTGTTAAACTTTTACCGTATGAAATTGGCATATATTTTTTACCAAAAAAAAAATATATTCATTGTTTCTAAATGGTCAATTCTACTTTATTAGTATGATTATTAAATTTGATTAAACTAACATAATGTGTTAACGAGAAAATACTCGTGTAAATTATTAGGCTATCACACCTACGTTATTTATATTTAAATATTGAAAATTATTATAAGTCACAAAATTAAGTATCTAAAGTATTATATACAACAACACACATTTCTTCAGCAATTGCATCATTTTATGTCATAAACAAAATAATTAAATAGAAATTACATTAAAGTAATTTTATAATTAAAAAATCTAGGGAGAAAATATAACAATGATTTAATTGATTAATTATACAAATATTTTTGTCAATTTGTATTTATAGAAGTAATATGAATTTATTGTGAATATTTTTTAGAACTGGGGTGGTTTTACGCAAATAATGGGGTGGAAATATCCCCACCCATTCTTTAATTGAAAAAAAATGTTATCCTATATTACAATATCCTCCTTTATTTGTTGAACAAATCAAGATCTATTTCATTTTGTGATGCCATGATTAAGGTTATGGCATCAATACCGCAATTAAATATAAATTATGTAAATAAAACATAAAAATTATAAATTTAACATAAAAATTTTAAATCAACATTAGTTGTATAATAAAATATAAATTTTAGAAATAGAACATAAGAATTTTAAATGGAAGGTAAAGCAAGTAATTTAATATTAAACTAGTAAATTGTTGTATTCATGGTAAACAAAATAAAAACTTATAAAAATAATATAAAATTATTAAATCAATATTAAGTGAAAAATAAAACATAAACTTTGAAAATGGAATATAAAACTTATAAATAGAAAGTAAAACGAGTAAATTAATGTACTACTAGTAAGCAAAATAAAAACTTGCAAATACAACATAAAACTACTAAGTCAACATTAACTGTAAAATAAAATAAAAATTTTAAAAGTACAACATAAGACTTGTAAATGGAAGGTAAAACAAGTAAATTACTACAAAATTGATAAATTGATGTATTACAACTAAATAAAAGAAAATTTACAAACATAGCATAATACTCGTAAATGAACATTAAGTGTAAGATAAAACATAAATTTTGAAAATAAATCATAAGACTTGTAAATAGAAGGTAAAATAAGTAAATTATTATAAAACTAGTGAATTGATATATTACTAGTAAATAAAACAGAAATTCACAAATGTAACATAAAACTAGTAAATCAACATTAGGTGCAAAATAAAACATATCTTTTAGCGATGGAACATAAGACTTGTAAATATAAGGTAAAACAAGTAAATTAATATAAATTATAAATTGATCTATTATTGATAAATAAAACAAAAACTTGCTAATATAACATAAATTTGGAAATCAGCATTAACTGTAAAATAAAACATAAAATTTGAAAATGGAACATAAGCCTTGTAAACGGAAAGTAAAATAAGTAAATTACTATAAAACTAATAAATTTATATATTACTAGTAAATAAAATGAAAACGTGCACATATAATATGTATAAAACTAATAAATCAACATTAAGTGCGAAATAAAAGGTAATTTTATAGATTATGCCTAAAACTTTTGAGTAGAATGTAAAATAAGTAAATTAATATAACAAATACTAAAAAATTTACAAATGTAAAATAAAACTCATTATAATGTTGGTTACCTTATATATTCATTGATTTTTTATTTAAATTGAATAATGCTAGTTTTGCATTTATGTAATACCTATGATGTTTTATTAAGAATGAAACTTATTTTCAAAATCAGATTTTGGAAAACTATTATTTTAATACTTTTCAAAGTTATTGTCAGATGAGGTTATTTTGCATCTTTTTACACTTCCTCAACAACAACCCCAAATGGTGTCTAAATACAATTAAGGAGTTTAAAACTACACAAAATATAAATAAGACTCAAAATTAGATCTAGTTTTATTGATATATCATATTTGTGTCTTGTAATATAAAAATTTCTTCGGATTTTGTTTGGCTTGATCCACATCAAGATAAATAATTGCATTTAATTAACTTGTGTAATAATTAAATATTATTATAGAAAATGAGAAAAAAGTATATAATGTCTAAAATAAATATAGAATTCATGGTTAAACCAATTGAATAAAATTAATTCCATTGGTTTTCAATACAATTTTTTTTGTTTAATTGATAAAAAAAAATTTCTTTATTTAATTAAAGTAAATGAATAAGGTATGTTACACTAAAATTATGTAGAAATTATGTTAATTTTTAAATAATTAATAATTTTGTATGAATTTATTTATTTTATCTTTCATTTACCAGTCTTATATATAATATATTAATTTTATATGTAATTTATAAAATTCATGTCTATCACGGTATTGATGCCATAATTTTGATTACGACATTATTGAATTGTCCTTAAAGAATATGGTTAGAAAATATTATTTTTGTCAACGTCTTGATTTATTGAATAAATCTTGTCTTTTAAAGTTCTTGTGGAATGTTGTGAAAAAGTATTCTCTATTCAAGATTACTCAAAGCTGGATATTCTTTATGATTAGCTTCAAAACGGTCCTTCCAAGTTCCAACCTTCCACAATGGTGTGCACTGGATAATTGGTGATGGTCTTCAGATTAATTTTTGGTTTGACCGGTGATTAGACCAGCAAACTTTGTCCCAGTGGCTTTGTCTCGCACTGTTTCTGAAGTTATTAATCACGGCTCCTGGGTTATTTTGTCAGCTTTTGATGATTTATTTCCTCATTTACAACTATTATTCCTCCAAAAATTGAGACAGCAGACACGTTGATTTGACGTGAGATTAGGGATGGTAACATATCTTTACAGGATTGCTACAACTGCTTTTGACCCCACCATTCTACGACACCTTGGTTCTCTCATCTTTGGAATAATCTCTAAATATGCTTTGCTTTTGTAGTCGCTTATCCAGAACAGACTGCCTACCGGTGGCAATTTGAGATTGAGAGGAATTACGTTAGTTTTATTTTGCAGCCTTTGTAACAGCCTTTCTTACCTTCAGGACGTTAATCATGTGTTTCTTAATTGCTCATTTGTAAATTCTATTTCCATTGACTGGCCACTCAATTTTGCCCGGATTTGTCAATTTCGGTAGAGATAAGACATTACACCCAATTCTTATTGTATATATTAAAAAGGATTGCTTAGCATGTCTACAATATTTTTCAAAGTTTTGCCCGGATTTGTCAATTTCAGTAGAGATAGGAAGGGATCTTTTGCTCCAACTTGGAGTTCCTAGTTCACTTGTTAAAGCTCCCAAATCTATTATTTGACTTGGACGCCACCTCTTCATGGCTGGATCAAAGCTAATTCACATGGCCTCTCTAAAGGCAATCCGAGCTTAGTTGCTTGTGGTGCAGTTTTTAGAGATTCTTCTGAAAGCCTAACCAAGCAAGCTAAGAGGGAAGTGAATTGGGTTTTAAAAGTTACTAAACAACAAAATTAAAAACCAATATCAATTTGTACTAAAACAAACTACTAAAACTAAATATAACAATGAATGAATTCAAAGCCATAAGGGAAAGAAAATCAAACACAAGATTTTTACTTGGTTCAGCAAAATCCACCTATGTCCGTACCTCCAAGCTAACCGCGCTTGGGAGTTCCATTATCCAAGCCCTACAGTCCAAGGTTTCAAGATGCTTATAAATGACTTCCGAGATGTTAATAAACATTTACAATTTTGAAATCTCAAATCATTTTTCCTAGGTGTGTCCCACACTTACAATCACTCAATTTTTTATATTGAAATGAAGATTACAAAGATTGCACTCTCATAAATGTATGTTTATAAATGATAGCTCAAATATGAATCAATGAATGTGTGTAAGCAAATAAAAGCTCAAGACTCTTTTAAACTCTGGTATGGATTCCAAAAATTCTAATTTCAAATGAGTTTTCCTTGGCAGTTTATAAATTGATCAATAAAATTAGTGGTTATTGACTTTCTTGTCATAATCAGTTTATTGCCTCATATGAAGCGGATCACCACTTACCTATGTGGCAACCTACCATTGTGACTAATTTTGAAAATCTTGCGCAACTGGTTTGCTGCTTGGAAATTATCTACTTATCATTTAATTCCAGAGACTCGTCTGTTTAAAGTCAGCTTGTCGCTTATAAGGAAATGGTTGACTATTAGCATACCAGAAACTCATTGCAACTCAATCAATTACTCCTCTTCAAGTTTGGCAGTACACCACTTGATTCTAAGCATTTCCCAAATGTATCGGTTAACTGCTTGAGTACCAGAAAGTATAGAGTCTAAAAAAACTTTACAAAATTTAAAAAGCGCTCATTATTAAACTTAAACACAATATTTGTTAAAATCTTTCAAACCATTTAAAGAACTCATTTCTTGAGATTATATATCCTCATGAATGAACTTTTCTTGAAAAATATAATGAAATAATTTAAGCTTTTAAACGCTTAATGCATTAATTTAATTATATGAACTTTACAAGAGATAAAAAAAAACAAGATAATTCACCTAACCTTAATATTCTTGAAGCTTGTCCTTGTCTAGATGAGCTTGAGCTTGAGCTTGTACTCAACTGAATAATATTTTGTGAAGACATGTATTTTGTTTTTGGAACTAAAATGAAACAGGAGAGTCTTTAGGCCATTGCACAAATTAACTTATGTATACAATCATTTTTGTAAATTTCTACTAATGTGTCTATTATTCATTAAAGGTTGTTAGATGGATTCTAGAAAATTTCGAAAATTATTATGCTTTTGCATAGCCCCTAATATGTGAATCTTTTCTCTCTTGTTTCTTAACTAAATTTTGTGTTTTCTATTTCATGTAAAGCTTGTAATCATGTGTGATTTGTCTATAATCAATTTGGTTGATAAAAGCCTACTAAGTTTTTCTTTCAAATAATGAAGATCATTCTTTGTTATTGAGCTCTTCAATTATGATATAAGTTTAATCTTAATCATTAATTACAACAAGTAGCATTAGAACTTGGTGGCTCTCGATTATATCTCATCTAAACTTAAAATAGAGAAACTCACCATTAGTGGTGATTTCTCTATTTGGTGGTGAGTTTCTCTATTTGGAAGATGAAGATGAGGGCTCTATTATGCATCAGGGCCTTGGATTTGCCCTGGAAGAGAAAGATCATAATGGAGCAGGAAGCTTCAGACCTGATAAAAAAAAGAAACAGATCCTGGATAGAGCTCAGAGTACCGTGATTTTAGATCTTAACGACTCAATCTTGAGGGAAATCTTTAAAGAAAAGATAATCGTACGGATATGGAATAAAGAGGAGGCCGTTTATATGAAAAAAGCCTTGGCTTATAGGTTGTTCTTAAAGAAAAGGTTGTATACTTTTTTAATGAAGGAAGGGATGCCTATTCAAGAACACATTGACACCTTTAACAAGATCATTCTTGAACTTATAGGGGTTGAAAATGTGAAGATTAGAGATGAAGTCAAAGCATTTTTCTTGCAAAGTTCATTGCCACAATCATATGAAGGTTTTGTGGATACAATGTTATATGGCAGAATAATTCTGATTTTAGAAGATGTCAAGGCTTCATTGAGCTCAAAGGAGATTCTAACGAATAATGGCATGAAGTAAGTAATAGTAAAGCATTGATTGCCAGAATTAGAAAGAAGAAGGAACAGAAGAACATGAATCAAGAAAAGAGCCAGAAGAATACAGAAAAGGAAAAAAGAAAAGAAAGGCCTTTTATTGTAGAAAATAAGGGCATTACATTAGAGAATATGCAGAGAAAAAGAAAAAGCAAAGTCAAGAAAGGCCAGCAGATGTACTTGTAGCTTTGAATACTCCTTCGATGATGGCTATCATAATGCTGATCTGTTAATAGCCTCAAAAGGCAACTCAAAAGATTAGTGGGTATTAGACTTAGGTTGTTCTTTCAACATATGCCCCAATAGGTCACTCTTTCATGAATATAAGTCTATTGATGGTGGTAGGGTTCTTATAGGAAATAACAGTAGGTGTAAAATTGTTGGAATATCGTCTGTCAAGGTTAAAATGCTTGATGGGATCATTAAGACCTTACACAGGGTTAGACATGCTCTTATATTAAAGAGAAATCCAATCTCTTTAGGCATGTTGAATAGCTATGGATATTTACTTAAATCAGGTAGTGGTGGCATAAGAGTGACCAAGGGGGTTATGTTGAGAGAAAAGGTGAAAAGAAGAACGAGTTATATGTGTTGATTGGTTCTTGTATTCCTATAAGTGTTGTAATGTCAGCAGAATTTGATGTAGATAAAGCAAAGCTATGGCACAATAGACTTGGCCATATGAGTATAAAAGGGTTGTAAGAACTTGACAGGCATTGATTATTATGTGGAGACAAGCTTGGCCTATGAGAATTGTGTCTTTGGTAAGGCACATAGAGCTAAGTTTCCAAAAGGAGAGCATAGATCTAGGTGTTTCTTAGAATATGTTCATTCTAAGCTTTGGGGGTCAGCTTATGTGCTACCCTTATCAGAGGGTAGATACTTTATGACCTTGATTGATGATATGCAAGGAAAGTGTGGCTTTATGTTCTGAAATCAAAGGATCAAGCTTTAGAGAAGTTTTAAGGCTTGGAAAACATTGGTGGAAAATCAAAGTAAAAAATGGCCAAGAATTTTGCAATAAGAAGTATAAAGACTTTTACTAAAAGCAAGGAATATTATGGAATAGTCAAATTTACCCCCCAATAGAATTGGTTGAAAGGATGAATAAGACACTTGTTGATAAAACCATATGCATGTTGATCAACTCCAAGCTTCTAAGGAGTTTTTGGGTAGAAGCTGTACGTATACCTTGTTATTTAGTCAACAGATGTCCTTCATCAACCACTGGTTGTAAAACTTTAGAGGAAAAGTTGTCAGCAAGGCCTGGAAAATATGATAATTTTAAAATCTTTGGATGTCTTGCTTATGCACACATAAATCGAGGCAAAATTGAACCTAGAACTTTAAAAAGAGTTTTTGTTGGCTATCCTAATGGAATTAAGGATATAAAATCCGGTATAGACAGCTTAGGAAATGCATTATCAATAGAGATGTTGTTTTCAATGAAGAAGCTATGATGTTGGCTGAGAAGGAAGTAATTGAAATTTATTTGCACATTGAAGATGGTGTGAGTAAGCTAGATGAAACCAAAGCTTAAAGAGGAGTTTCTTGAAGTTAAAGATGAAATGATAGAAGCATGTGATGCTAAAGCTAGAGTTTATGATTAAATAGACAAATTGAAGTTGCTGAAGTACAAAATACACAACAATCTGAATTGCATGGTTATCAATTAGCCAGAGACAAAGCCAGAAGATAAACCAAAGCACCAACCAGGTTTGGTTATACTAGTCTAATTACTTATGCTGATGATATGGTAATTGAAGAGCCTGGTAGCTAATTCTGAAGCTATTGAAAGTGAAAATTGTGACAAATGTGATTGAAGCAATATATGAGGAAATAGACTCTTTACAAAAAAATCAAACCTGGACTCTTATTCCAAATCTGAATGATATGAAGTTGGTTAGTTGTAAGTAGATCTTTAAGAAGAATGATGGTATCCTTGGAGTTGACCTTCAAAGTATAAAGTAAGGCTTGTTGTAAGAGGGTTTACACAAAGAGAGGGTGCAGATATCAATAAAATCGTCTCCCATATTGTTAAAGATAGTTAAATTAGAATTCTCTTAGCTATTATTGCATTGCTTGATATGGAGCTTAAGCACATGGATGTCAAAATTGCTTAATTTCCTTAATGGAAAAATTAAAGAACAAATAATGATGACTCAGCCTAAAAGTTTTATAGAGACAAGAAAAAAAGATTATGTATGCTTGCTGAATAAGTCATTGTATGGTTTGAAACAGTTCAAAGGCAATGGTATAGAAGATTTAATGCCTTTAAGATTTCAAATGGTTATCACAAAAGCTAATATGACAGCTGTGTCTATTATAGAGTTAGTTCAAATCAAGGTGGAGTTCTGTGCTTGCCTATATATATAGATGATATGCTTATTGCAAGCAAGCATAATCTTCAGATTGACAAACTTAAGCAACTGTTGAATGATGAGTTTGAAATAAAAGACTTAGGCTGTGCTAAAAAAGATTCTTGGGATAAAGATCATAAGGAATAGTGTCATGACCCCACCCAAACCTGGCAAGATATTGTCCGCTTTGGGCCTTACCAAGGCCCGCACGGATTTGTTTCTGAGGCGCCCATACACCCCAAAACGCGTCTTGCCAATTAAGGTGTCGATCACCTCTTATAAACCCAGCATCTCTCCCGTGCTTTGCCGATGTGGGATTCGCCTAGGGTGTTACATACACCCCCCTTTGGGGACTCAGCGTCCTCGCTGAGGTTTGCCCTACCATCGCTCAAGAGGACATGCGGAGCCGTTCTGATACCATAATGTCATGACCCAACCTAGACCTGACAAGATATTGTCCGCTTTGGGCCTTAACAAGGCCCGCACGAATTTGTTTCTGGGGCGCCCATACACCCCAAAACGCGTCTTGCCAATTAAGGTGTGGATCACCCCTTATAAACCCAGCATCTCTCTCATGCTTTGCCGATATGGGATTCACCCAGGGTGTTACACAAACAACTTGAACTGTGTCCCAAGAAGGATTAGATTAGGTTTGCTATTTTGTATATCAAAACTTTCGAGAACCTTTTAACATACTTCTTCTAACTTAAAAACGGAACACCAATAGCTCTATTTGTCATGACCCAACCCACGCCTGACAAGATATTGTCCGCTTTGGGCCTTAACAAGGCCCGCAAGAATTTGTTTCTGGGGCGCCCATACACCCCAAAACGCGTCTTGCCAATTAAGGTGTGGATCACCCCTTATAAACCCAGCATCTCTCCCGTGCTTTGCCGATGAGGGATTCGCCTAGGGTGTTACATACACCCCCCTTGGGGACTCAGCGTGATCGCTAAGGTTTGCCCCACCATCGCTCAAGAGGAAGCGCGGAGCCGCTCTGATACCATAATGTCATGACCCAACCCAGACCTGACAAGATATTGTCCGCTTTGGGCCTTAACAAGGCCCGCACGGATTTGTTTCTGGGGTGTATGGCGCGTCTTGCCAATTAAGGTGTGGATCACCTCTTATAAACCCAGCATCTCTCCCGTGCTTTGCCGATGTGGGATTCGCCTAGGGTTTTACATAAACCCCCCTTTGGGGACTCAGCGTCCTCGCTGAGGTTTGCCCTACCATCGCTCAAGAGGACACGCGGAGCCGCTCTGATACCATAATGTCATGACCCAACCCAGACCTGGCAAGATATTGTCCGCTTTGGGCCTTAACAAGGCCCGCACAGATTTGTTTCTGGGGCGCCCATACACCCCAAAACGCGTGTTGCCAATTAAGGTGGATCACCCCTTATAAACCCAGCATCTCTCTCGTGCTTTGCCGATATGGGATTCACCCAGGGTGTTACACAAACAACTTGAACTGTGTCCCAAGAAGGGTTAGATTAGGTTTGCTATTTTGTATATCAAAACTTTCGAGAACCTTTTGACATACTTCTTCTAACTTAAAAAGGGAAGACCAATAGCTCTATTCGTCATGACCCAACCCACACCTGACAAGATATTGTCCGCTTTGTGCCTTAACAAGGCCCGCAAGGATTTGTTTCTGGGGCGCCCATACACCCCAAAACGCGTCTTGCCAATTAAGGTGTGGATCACCCCTTATAAACCCAGCATCTCTCCCGTACTTTGCCGATGAGGGATTCGCCTAGGGTGTTACATACACCCCCTTTGGGGACTCAGCGTCATCGGAGAGGTTTGCCCCACCATCGCTCAAGAGGACACGCGGAGCCGCTCTTATACAATAATGTCATGACCCAACCCAGACTTGGCAAGATATTGTCCGCTTTGGGCCTTACCAAGCCCCGCACGGATTTGTTCTTGGGGCACCCATACACCCCAAAACGCGTCTTGCCAATTAAGGTCTGGATCACCTCTTATAAACCCAGCATCTCTCCTGTGCTTTGCCGATGTGGGATTCGCCTAGGGTGTTACATACACCCACTTGGGGACTCAGCGTCCTTGCTGAGGTTTGCCCCACCATCGCTTAAGAGGACACGCGGAGCCGCTCGGATACCATAATGTCATGACCCAACCCAGACCTGACAAGATATTGTCCGCTTTAGGCCTTAACAAGGCCCGCACGGATTTGTTTCTGGGGCGCCCATACACCCCAAAACGCGTCTTGCCAATTAAGGTGTGGATCACCTCTTATAAACCCAGCATCTCTCCCGTGCTTTGCCGATGTGGGATTCGCCTAGGGTGTTACATACACCCCCCTTTGGGGACTCAGCGTCCTCGTAGAGGTTTGCCCTACCATCGCTCAATAGGACACGCGGAGCCGCTCTGATACAATAATGTCATGACCCAACCCAGACTTGACAAGGTATTGTCCGCTTTGGGCCTTACCAAGGCCCGCACAGATTTGTTCTTGGGGCACCCATACACCCCAAAACGCGTCTTGCCAATTAAGGACTGGATCACCTCTTATAAACCCAGCATCTCTCCTGTGCTTTGCCGATGTGGGATTCGACTAGGGTGTTACATACACCCCCCTTTGGGGACTCAGCGTCCTCGCTGAGGTTTGCCCTCCTATCGCTCAAGAGGACACGCGGAGCCGCTCTGATACCATAATGTCATGACCCAACCCAGACCTGACAAGATATTGTCCGCTTTTGGCCTTAACAAGGCCCGCACGGATTTGTTTCGGGGTGTATGGCGCGTCTTGCCAATTAAGGTGTGGATCACCTCTTATAAACCCAGCATCTCTCCCGTGCTTTGCCGATGTGGGATTCGCCTAGGGTTTTACATAAACCCCCCTTTGGGGACTCAGCGTCCTCGCTGAGGTTTGCCCTACCATCGCTCAAGAGGACACGCGGAGCCGCTCTGATACCATAATGTCATGACCCAACCCAGACCTAGCAAGATATTGTCGCTTATGGCCTTAACAAGGCCCGTACGGATTTGTTTCTGGGGCGCCCATACACCCCAAAACGCGTCTTGCCAATTAAGGTGTGGATCACCTCTTATAAACCCAGCATCTCTCCCGTGCTTTGCCGATGTGGGATTCGCCTAGGGTGTTACATACACCCCCCTTTGGGGACTCAGCGTCCTCGCAGAGGTTTGCCCTACCATCGCTCAAGAGGACACGCGGAGCCGCTCTGATACCATAATGTCATGACCCAACCCAGACCTGACAAGATATTGTCCGCTTTTGGCCTTAACAAGGCCCGCACGGATTTGTTTCGGGGTGTATGGCGCGTCTTGCCAATTAAGGTGTGGATCACCTCTTATAAACCCAGCATCTCTCCCGTGCTTTGCCGATGTGGGATTCGCCTAGGGTTTTACATAAACCCCCCTTTGGGGACTCAGCGTCCTCGCTGAGGTTTGCCCTACCATCGCTCAAGAGGACACGCGGAGCCGCTCTGATACCATAATGTCATGACCCAACCCAGACCTGGCAAGATATTGTCCGCTTATGGCCTTAACAAGGCCCGTACGGATTTGTTTCTGGGGCGCCCATACACCCCAAAACGCGTCTTGCCAATTAAGGTGTGGATCACCTCTTATAAACCCAGCATCTCTCCCGTGCTTTGCCGATGTGGGATTCGCCTAGGGTGTTACATACACCCCCCTTTGGGGACTCAGCGTCCTCGCAGAGGTTTGCCCTACCATCGCTCAAGAGGACACGCGGAGCCGCTCTGATACAATAATGTCATGACCCAACCCAGACTTGACAAGATATTGTCCACTTTGGGCCTTACCAAGGCCCGCACAGATTTGTTCTTGGGGCACCCATACACCCCAAAACGCGTCTTGCCAATTAAGGACTGGATCACCTCTTATAAACCCAGCATCTCTCCTGTGCTTTGCCGATGTGGGATTCGCCTAGGGTGTTACATACACCCCCTTGGGGACTCAGCGTCCTCGCAGAGGTTTGCCCTACCATCGCTCAAGAGGACACGCGGAGCCGCTCTGATACAATAATGTCATGACCCAACCCAGACTTGACAAGATATTGTCCGTTTTGGGCCTTACCAAGCCCCGCACGGATTTGTTTTTGGGGCACCCATATACCCCAAAACGCGTCTTGCCAATTATGGTCTGGATCACCTCTTATAAAGCCAGCATCTCTCCTGTGCTTTGCCGATGTGGGATTCGCCTAGGGTGTTACATACACCCCCCTTGGGGACTCAGCGTCCTTGCTGAGGTTTGCCCAACCATCGCTCAAGAGGACACGCGGAGCCGCTCTGATACCATAATGTCATGACCCAACCCAGACCTGACAAGATATTGTCCGCTTTGGGCCTTAACAAGGCCCGCACGGATTTGTTTCTGGGCGCCCATACACCCCAAAACGCGTCTTGCCAATTAAGGTGTGGATCACCCCTTATAAACCCAGCATCTCTCTCGTGCTTTGCCGATATGGGATTCACCCAGGGTGTTACACAAACAACTTGAACTGTGTCCCAAGAAGGATTAGATTAGGTTTGCTATTTTGTATATCAAAACTTTCGAGAACCTTTTGACATACTTCTTCTAACTTAAAAACGGAACACCAATAGCTCTATTTGTCATGACCCAACCCACGCCTGACAAGATATTGTCCGCTTTGGGCCTTAACAAGGCCCGCAAGGATTTGTTTCTGGGGCGCCCATACACCCCAAAACACGTCTTGCCAATTAAGGTGTGGATCACCCCTTATAAACCCAGCATCTCTCCCGTGCTTTGCCGATGAGGGATTCGCCTAGGGTGTTACATACACCCCCCTTGGAGACTCAGCGTGATCGCTGAGGTTTGCCCCACCATCGCTCAAGAGAACGCGCGGAGCCGCTCTGATACCATAATGTCATGACCCAACCCAGACCTGACAAGATATTGTCCACTTTGGGCCTTAACAAGGCCCGCACGGATTTGTTTCTGGGGCGCCCATACACCCCAAAACGCGTCTTGCCAATTAAGGACTGGATCACCTCTTATAAACCCAGCATCTCTCCTGTGCTTTGCCGATGTGGGATTCGACTAGGGTGTTACATACACCCCCCTTTGGGGACTCAGCGTCCTCGCTGAGGTTTGCCCTACCATCGCTCAAGAGGACACGCGGAGCCACTCTGATACCATAATGTCATGACCCAACCTAGACCTGACAAGATATTGTCCGCTTTGGGCCTTAACAAGGCCCGCACGGATTTGTTTCTGGGGTGTATGGCGCGTCTTGCCAATTAAGGTGTGGATCACCTCTTATAAACCCAGCATCTCTCCCGTGCTTTGCCGATGTGGGATTCGCCTAGGGTTTTACATAAACCCCCCTTTGGGGACTCAGCGTCCTCGCTGAGGTTTGCCCTACCATCGCTCAAGAGGACACGCGGAGCCGCTCTGATACCATAATGTCATGACCCAACCCAGACCTAGCAAGATATTGTCCGCTTTGGGCCTTAACAAGGCCCGCACAGATTTGTTTCTGGGGCGCCCATACACCCCAAAACGCGTGTTGCCAATTAAGGTGTGGATCACCCCTTATAAACCCAGCATCTCTCTCGTGCTTTGCCGATATGGGATTCACCCAGGGTGTTACACAAACAACTTGAACTGTGTCCCAAGAAGGGTTAGATTAGGTTTGCTATTTTGTATATCAAAACTTTTGAGAACCTTTTGACATACTTCTTCTAACTTAAAAAGGGAAGACCAATAGCTCTATTCGTCATGACCCAACCCACACCTGACAAGATATTGTCCGCTTTGTGCCTTAACAAGGCCGGCAAGGATTTGTTTCTGGGGCGCCCATACACCCCAAAACGCGTTTGCCAATTAAGGTGTGGATCACCTCTTATAAACCCAGCATCTCTCCCGTGCTTTGCCGATGTGGGATTCGCCTAGGGTGTTACATACACCCCCCTTTCGGGACTCAGCGTCCTCGCAGAGGTTTGCCCTACCATCGCTCAAGAGGACACGCGGAGCCGCTCTGATACAATAATGTCATGACCCAACCCAGACTTGACAAGATATTGTCTACTTTGGGCCTTACCAAGGCCCGCACAGATTTGTTCTTGGGGCACCCATACACCCCAAAACGCGTCTTGCCAATTAAGGACTGGATCACCTCTTATAAACCCAGCATCTCTCCTGTGCTTTGCCGATGTGGGATTCGCCTAGGGTGTTACATACACCCCCTTGGGGACTCAGCGTCCTCGCAGAGGTTTGCCCTACCATCGCTCAAGAGGACACGCGGAGCCGCTCTGATACAATAATGTCATGACCCAACCTAGACTTGGCAAGATATTGTCCGCTTTGGGCCTTACCAAGCCCCGCACGGATTTGTTCTTGGGGCACCCATACACCCCAAAACGCGTTTTACCAATTAAGGTCTGGATCACCTCTTATAAACCGAGCATCTCTCCTGTGCTTTGCCGATGTGGGATTCGCCTAGGGTGTTACATACACCCCCCTTGGGGACTCAGCGTCCTTTCTGAGGTTTGCCCCACCATCGCTCAAGAGGACACGCAGAGCCGCTCTGATACAATAATGTCATGACCCAACCCAGACTTGGCAAGATATTGTCCGCTTTGGGCCTTACCAAGCCCCACACGGATTTGTTCTTGGGGCACCCATATACCCCAAAACGCGTCTTGCCAATTATGGTCTGGATCACCTCTTATAAAGCCAGCATCTCTCCTGTGCTTTGCCGATGTGGGATTCGCCTAGGGTGTTACATACACCCCCCTTGGGGACTCAGCGTCCTTGCTGAGGTTTGCCCCACCATCGCTCAAGAGGACACGCGGAGCCGCTCTGATACCATAATGTCATGACCCAACCCAGACCTGACAAGATATTGTCCGCTTTGGGCCTTACCAAGCCCCGCACGGATTTGTTCTTGGGGCACCCATATACCCCAAAACGCGTCTTGCCAATTATGGTCTGGATCACCTCTTATAAAGCCAGCATCTCTCCTGTGCTTTGCCGATGTGGGATTCGCCTAGGGTGTTACATACACCCCCCTTGGGGACTCAGCGTCCTTGCTGAGGTTTGCCCCACCATCGCTCAAGAGGACACGCGGAGCCGCTCTGATACCATAATGTCATGACCCAACCCAGACCTGACAAGATATTGTCCGCTTTGGGCCTTACCAAGCCCCGCACGGATTTGTTCTTGGGGCACCCATATACCCCAAAACGCGTCTTGCCAATTATGGTCTGGATCACCTCGTAGAAAGCCAGCATCACTCCTGTGCTTTGCCGATGTGGGATTCGCCTAGGGTGTTACATACACCCCCCTTGGGGACTCAGCGTCCTTGCTGAGGTTTGCCCACCATCGCTCAAGAGGACACGCGGAGCCGCTCTGATACCATAATGTCATGACCCAACCCAGACCTGACAAGATATTGTCCGCTTTGGGCCTTAACAAGGCCCGCACAGATTTGTTTCTGGGGCGCCCATACACCCCAAAACGCGTCTTGCCAATTAAGGTGTGGATCACCTCTTATAAACCCAGCATCTCTCCCGCGCTTTGCCGATGTGGGATTCGCCTAGGGTGTTACATAAACCCCCCTTTGGGGACTCAGCGTCCTCGCTGAGGTTTGCCCTACCATCGCTCAAGAGGACACGCGGAGCCGCTCTGATACCATAATGTCATGACCCAACCCAGACCTGACAAGATATTGTCCGCTTTGGGCCTTAACAAGGCCCGCACGGATTTGTTTCTGGGGCGCCCATACACCCCAAAACGCGTCTTGCCAATTAAGGTGTGGATCACCCCTTATAAACCCAGCATCTCTCTCGTGCTTTGCCGATATGGGATTTACCCAGGTTGTTACACAAACAACTTGAACTGTATCCCAAGAAGGGTTAGATTAGGTTTGCTATTCTGTATATCAAAACTTTCGAGAACCTTTTCACATACTTCTTCTAACTTAAAAACGGAAGAATAATAGCTCTATTCGTCATGACCCAACCCACACCTGACAAGATATTGTCCGCTTTGGGCCTTAACAAGGCCCGCAAGGATTTGTTTCTGGGGCGCCCATACACCCCAAAACGCGTCTTGCCAATTAAGGTGTGGATCACCTCTTATAAACCCAGCATCTCTCCCGTGCTTTGCCGATGTGGGATTCGCCTAGGGTTTTACATAAACCCCCCTTTGGGGACTCAGCGTCCTCGCTGAGGTTTGCCCTACCATCGCTCAAGAGGACACGCGGAGCCGCTCTGATACCATAATGTCATGACCCAACCCAAACCTGGCAAGATATTGTCCGCTTTGGGCCTTAACAAGGCCCGCACGGATTTGTTTCTGGGGCGCCCATACACCCCAAAACGCGTGTTGCCAATTAAGGTGTGGATCACCCCTTATAAACCCAGCATCTCTCCCGTGCTTTGCCGATGTGGGATTCGCCTAGGTGTTACATACACCCCGCTTGGGGACTCAGCATCGTCACTGAGGTTTGCCCCACCATCGCTCAAGAGGACACGCGGAGCCGCTCTGATACCATAATGTCATGACCTAACCTAGACCTGGCAAGATATTGTCCGCTTTAGACCTTACCAAGGCCCGCACGGATTGGTTCTTGGGGTGCCCATACACCCCAAAACGCGTCTTGCCAATTAAGGTGTGGATCACCTCTTATAAACCCAGCATCTCTCCCGCGCTTTGCCGATGTGGGATTCGCCTAGGGTGTTACATAAACCCCCCTTTGGGGACTCAGTGTCCATGCTGAGGTTTGCCCTACCATCGCTCAAGAGGACACGCGGAGCCGCTCTGATACCATAATGTCATGACCCAACCCAGACCTGGCAAGATATTGTCCGCTTTAGACCTTACCAAGGCCCGCACGGATTTGTTCTTGGGGTGCCCATACACCCCAAAACGCGTCTTGCCAATTAAGTTGTGGATCACCTCTTATAAACCCAGCATCTCTCCCGTGCTTTGCCGATGTGGGATTCTGGACAATTTCTAGAATAAATAGGCTTATGCATAGCCCCTGATGTGTGAACCATTTCTCGTTTTTTAACCAAATTCTTTGCTTTCTATTTCATTGTAAAACTGGTAACCTCCTCTGTGATGTGTGATTCATCTGTAATCGATTTGTTTAATAAAATGTTGATAAGTTTTTCCTTTAAATAGTGAAGATTTTTCTTTGTTGCTGAGCTCTGATTTTTTGTTCTTGCTCAGCCTCTCTTTAATTATGACTTTAGTTTAATCTTGATTGATTAAAGCTCAAAAGATTGGTTGAGTTCTTGATTGATTAATTATTAATTACAACATATTTGTCCTTCAAGAGCTAGTGAGATTGTGAAATATATGCATTATCTATTTTACCCATGACACGTAGTTTGTTATCTTCAAAATTCAAAGATCGTATAACCATATAGGTAAATGTCTTCATAGGGATTCCTTGGTAGTTTTGGTGTTCAATTAGGACATAAAACAACTTACTTTCCTGAAGTAGTGGCTTTTATTCTAAGTTTTTAAAATGCTTTTGATAGAGGTTGATTCAATATTTGGTTAAATTCTAATTCCATCCTGGGAATTCAACTCCTTCTCAAGCCTTCCCTTCATCCTCCATAGTCCTTTCACAATATGTGGTTAAACTGTCATCTACTATACTAATCTCCCAAATGAACATTCGTGTTGCTCATACTTTCAATAAAAATAATGTTATAGCTGATGTGCTTGGAAACCTGAGTCTTTAATGTACTCACTTCATTTGGTGAGATTCCTCTTCTTCAATAGTGTATGTCATATTGTCCTTATATTGTTTTAGCTAGGATTTTATTTTCCCTAGCTTTATACATTTAATGAGGGATAAAGCTTATTAGGTCCCCGTAATTAGCTATACTATATTTTTATATTTAAAATAAAGTTTCCCTCATTAGGTTGAGGTTAACAAATTAAAAGATAAAAAATAAATCCCAGAATATGGTTAATATATAGTTGTCGTAGGGTTAAGAAAATAGAAAATATCTTATTATGCATGACTTCTTTTACAAGTTTTTTTAGGGGTGGCCACAAACTGGTTTGGTCTGATTTTGCCTCTAAACCGAACCAAATCGAAACCAACTGGTTCATAAATTTATGAATCGAATATTACAAACAAAAATTATCAAAATTTTTAAATAAAAGTGAATTATAGAACCGAATGAGATTTTGGTTTGGTTCTATAATTTGCTCTGATTTAATATTATTTTGTTTACGAATTTTGATATTTTTTCTTTTTCTTTAAGTAATAATATAGTTACAAATTTTTTTGTACAAACTGACATGACACAATTAAATTAGTTGGATTAAATATCTCTTGGTCCACATGATTTTTTTATTAGTTTGTATTTTCATTTGACCAATGAGTTAATACTAAATTAATTTGTACAAAATAAGTTTATATAGGAGTTTCTGGCTATATCGTTAATCTTTTCCTTTAAATTAGCTAAAATTTTGGACTTTTCACCGAAATTTGAACTTTTTTCTTAATTAAGTTTAACTGTAAAAACTACAATTTATGATTCATACCAAAATATTAATGTAAAATAATTTTATAATAAATAAGTATTGTTGTTTAGAGAAAAATGATACTTTTTATTTTAAACAATGAGCTTATCAGTTCTCCAGTTTGGTTCTATTTTGAACTAAACTAATTGAGAACCAATCAATTCTTGAATTTCCGAATCATTTGGTTTTTTACCTTAAAATCGAACTAAACTGAATCGAGTAATTTTAGTTCAATTTCATAAAAACCAGTTCGAATGCCCATCCCTAATTTTATTAGATTTTGTATACCCAAATATAGATATAAATAAATAATTAAATTCATAAACAAGAAATTTGCATGCGATGCAAATTGGAGAGATGAATATTTAGGTTTCCCAACCAGATCATTTGATTAGTGGAAAAGTATTTTAATTACGAGATAGTGTTGAGAAGATTTTGATGGCCAACAAATTTGAGAAATGAATTGGGCATCTCAAAATAAGATAGATGAGGTAAATTATTGTTTAATCAGAAAATTAGGTGAGAAACAAGATAAAAATTAGGTTCATTGGGTTGGAGCACCATGTCGACAAAATGATGTGGTACCCAAGAGTATCCTAGGGAAGATACATGTTTTATCCCTAATACATCTCATATTTACCATTTATATTCTTATTAGATTTTTAATTACATGTTTACTCCCTCCCATGAAGAGATAAAATATGAAGTTACATTTTTGTTGTTTCCTGTTTTAGCCCTTTTTATAGGAGTTTATGACATTAATTTGAAAGCAGTTTTGTACCAAAATTGAAAAGTAGATGAAAATGATTAGTCTTAGTCTTCTGTAATTACCAAAAAAGCACTTGAATTTTTTATATTTTTCTAAGCCAATGACTTGTGTCAGATTTTAATTTAAATTTTAAAATATCACCACTTGAATGACTATTTTGCCTCTGTTTTCATAATTTATTCTGTTATCTTTTGCAGGAAGGATGAGAATGTAATTAAATCAATATAAATATAAGTCTGAATATGACACATATCAGAGATGCAACATGCATTCTTCCATAAGAAAAAAAAAATGCGGGATCGCACAATGAAATATTATCATATATAAATGTAAATGTTGACAGTTTTCGAATCCAGGAACTCAGACTTTATTAAAGTTTGGGATGTGTTAACTGTTGTAAACCAGTGAAAAAAGTAATTTACAATGCCATAAATGTATTCTAGACTTTAATATATGTGTGGAAGCTAACTCATAGATGTGTGTGTGTGATACTTTTTAATTAGGGATCTATGACTATCTTCAAGTCAAGGACAAGACAAAAAAAAAAAAAAAACACACACACACACCCACAATCTAATGCAATGTATTTGTCTTATAGTAGATTGAAATCCATATATATATATATATATATATATATATATATATATATATTTTAGCCTATCATTCACTTTAATATGGTCAAAAATCTCTATTTGGAAGCTTATATATATGCACAAACACATACACATAGTAATGTTATTATTACAAATTCTTATGTAAATTATTTTTGTACAAGTTAATATGACATTACTTGATTTGTCGAATGAAAATATAAAATAATAAAAATAAATTATGTGCCAAGTGATTTCTTCATTCAACCACTCATGTGATGTCATTACACAAGAAAAGAATGATTTTTCTTTTGATTGGATCGGTTTTAAGGATTTTTCTTTTCTTGTCTGCCTTGCTTTCTTTTCTTCACGTTTACCTCACATCAATTAGATGTGAATAACTCAATCAACTATATATATTTACGTCAATCCCACTCCAATGAAGATTGGGATTCCACTCTACAGGGCCCACTCTTTTTTTGAGTGGGGAATGGGAATATGACTCCCATGTTCCCACTCTCGCCTCTCCATTTTCTACCCTCTTTTTATTAAATTTAATATTTTATATTTAATAAAATAAAATAAATAATATTAATTTTGTACTAAATAATATTATTTTATTATTTTATATAATAATAAATTAAATATAATTATATTATATTATACTTAAAATAATATTAAATTTATTTAATATAATTATATTAAATACAATAAAATAATGTTTCATTTTATATTTACCCCATTTTTATTAAATTAACGATAATTATATTTAATAAAATAAAATAAATAATATTTTATTTATTTAAATAATATTATTATATTTAACTAAATAATAATTTGGTTTGATTCTAAGTTAAAACTACTTAAAAATAATATTATTATATTAATATAGAATTAATAATATTATTAATAAACTATATTTATTTAAAAATAATATTAGTAAAATTATTAAATATTAATAATAATAATAATAATAATAAATAGATTATCTAAGAAAAAATTAATTTCGTACTATGTTAATAATAAAAATGTTTCATTTATATTGTCCTTGTCAATATTTTTAATTTGCATAATTAAAATTAATAAAAATTGTGATGTAATTAGGAATATTAATAATTATTATAAATTTACAAATATAATAAAATAAATGTTTATTCATCAAATATATTTTTTATTAACTTTGTAATTAAAAACTATAATTCTTTAAATAAGGGTAAAATTATAATTTGAAACTATTTACTCCCAATCCGAGATAAAGTAAAAACATAAATTGAATTCTGATCTCTATTCTATACTTCCATTCCAGTATAAGTAAACAATCTATTCCTACTCCTATTCCACACTCCCAACCTTAGGATTCTCACTTCTCAAGATTCTCACTTCAATCCAAAATGTAAATGATTCCTTAATTTGTTTTCATGGGAGACAATGCTATTTGCACTTCCCTCCTTCGAATAGATCCCAATGTCCACGTTCACTTCCTGTTGGATTCTCCTGCGTTCATAGAAACAATTAAGGGTTGTTATATGTTTTTTTGGCATAAACTCTCTGACACTCAAGTTAGTATTCAGGTCTCTCAAGGAAAAACTTATGCCACAACTTTCATGGCTCAATTATAATTGTATCAAGAACAAATTTTTCAATGATTCTTAAAAAGAGATATATTCTGAAAAAACTGATTCTAGAGTCAGGAATGCAGAATTTCATTTCAGAGAGCAGAAAAGAATTTACCTCTTTTGGATTTTGCAGACCTTTTGTAGGTCGTCGACACTATTGCACAATCAGGGTACACGATCATTGACAAGTGCGTTGCATCACTGTTCATGGTTTGGTTAAGTAATTGCTAAGCTATAATGGATGAATGTGCCAGGAGGTTGATGAATTGGTGGTGCAATTGTTAATGTAGTGGTGGCGTAACTGTTAGTGAATTGACTTCGTGCCTAGATTCTCGAGGATGGAACTCACTGGTTGGTCTTTGATCACTTCTTAAGATGACCAGATTCGAACCTCTAACTGTGGGTTCTATAGTTAGCCATATGTATACAAGCAGTTACCAGTTTCCTGTGGGATCTCTACCAAGACGAGTCATTCTAAAAATGGGCATTAACCATCCTACTCGGTCGGGCATCTGGTCGCAAACTTTTTTCCCCCAGACACTTGCGCCCCCCCCCCCCCCCCCCCCCCAAGGTTTTAGTGTTAAGAGTTCAATGAGTCTAGACGAGAAACTAAAATTTTCTACTGCTAATTATCGCAATCTGGATGGTTTTCTTGATTTTTATTCTTAGGGATGGATGTTGCTCGATTTGGACACTGTGACTTAATCGAGCATGTGTTTACAATAGCATTTCACTAGTTTTAAAGGTAGATGGTGTGGCATGCACCAAGCCAAGTGTTTGAATTTCGAAATGCTGGTTTGCATTCTCGAGATGCGTCTATTTAGTTGACATACCCGTCACTCAAAATGCCTCACTCTCTCTTTGATAAAGAACCAAAAAGATCAATGAGAGTACCCAAGCCTAACTACAAGTATGAGGGTTATGCTTGAGCTGCGTAACCCATGCAAGCCTTGCATGGCACATTCAAGACATTTATCACGTGAAGTTTGTGTGTGGATGCTTACCGGAGCAATAACGGTTGGATTACCACGTCAAGTGATCATTGCAGATTTAGCAGGGAATCAAATCTTGGTTGTTACATTTGATTTGAATTCTGCTGCGAGTTTATAGCTAGGCGATATTATCCTTAATTTTATTTACTAGATTTGAGCCAATAATCTCGGTTACCAAAGCAAAGTATTGTTACGCTTGCTGTTATAAATAAGCTCTAGTACTGAAATAAAAGTCATGGAGAAATTATCTTAAATATTTGTTTGTGGTCATTCTCACCAAAAGCAGAACAACTATATTACTTGCAATTGTTAGCAAGCATCTGATTGGGACATATCACTCTTATTGATTAAATCCATAGATCCCAATTTCTCTCTCATTTTCCTAAATTTGCCTTTCACTTTCTCTCCCCAAAAGTAAGAAACTTCTCTCCTGCTGTCACTAACGCAATTGCCACTCACTAATTCCAAGGTGCCCCAGATACCGCTTTCTAAACTCATCCCTGGCTGTTTTTGC
This sequence comes from Citrus australasica, assembly GCA_029618585.1. NCBI lineage: Eukaryota > Viridiplantae > Streptophyta > Magnoliopsida > Sapindales > Rutaceae > Citrus > Citrus australasica. The sequence goes on from JARCIV010000005.1 coordinate 1,763,489, forward strand.
TTAGATCTGTGTTGTTCCTTTTTGTTCGAGTTTATGATTTTGTTTTTGTTTTTTACAATGCCTAAAAGAAAGGAAAAGATTATTGAGGTTAATAGTAAGGATGAACTGGATTTTTTACGTAACATGCTTAAAAACCATATTTATTATCCTCAGATTCCCTTATAGAATATAGGTCCATCTAGAATTAGAGACAACTCTAGGAAGATGACACTTGTGGTTTCATCCTCATCAGGTGAATGCAGGTCAAATAGGGGTAGTGATGAGATGGAATCGAGTTCTGGTAGGACTTCTAGTTTATTTGGAGCAGAGAGCCTCAATTAAAGTGGAAGCGAGGAGGACGCCCCAGAGGAGATCAGACTAGCTAAGTCCTACCCCATAGATTATATGAAATGTAGCATTACCCAGAAAGACTTATGTAGGCTAAGAAAGGTTTACAACATTCTTAATGACATCTATCTTATGATTCTTGGATGTTAGGCTACCCTTTGTAGTGTTTTAAGCTAGGTTACACCCCTAGCCATTTCCTCAAAGGATGTGTGACTCTATATTTGGAGTGTTTTAGGCTGAGCGAATGTTATGTTACCCCTTCAACCCTATTTTGTTAAAGTGTTGGGTACAACCCTATTTTGTTAAGGTGTTAGGCGGTATGCATTTGGCTCCTAGCCAGCTTAATCCAAATGAATGGAGGAGATGTTAACTGAGTGAACCCATTGTCGATGAGCTAAAGAATTTATATTAACTGAGGAATAGTCCATAGGACGCAGACCGGTATTACTTCATGTCAAGGTGCAATAAGAAAAAGCCTATTACAAATATTCCAACCTCATGTGGCAGTTGGACAAGTAAATTTTTCTTTTTGGGGGAACCTAGGTAAGGTGGCTCCTGCACGTGGTGAAAATGTCCACATTCCTTCTCATTTTTGCACCCCAGGTTGCCTACTACTTTAAGCATCTTAGATTCATGATTACTGACTTACTTCATTCCCATAATTTTCTTTGACTTTTCAGATTCCTGAAGCCTAGTTTACAATATCGAAGAGAGGCTATTACTATGCGTTTAGACTGTCTTAGTCAACGCTTGCTCATGTAAAGGTCTCTTAATGACCACCAGTCTCGTCGAATCCCAATTGGTAGAAGAGCCAGCTGATATGGACAAAAGAATTCTTTGTGTTATATCCAATAAGCATGCTCACACTAGAGGGATTCGAGCAGTGCTTCTATTCCTCCCAAGAAAACTCGTGTTACTCAAATCAGCCCTCCTCTACCAGCTCACCTGCCCTCTCTCTAGGTGGATGGCAGAAGCACAAGTGAAAGAACAAGTCAAAAGAGTCCTAAAAATCCTCCTCGAGTGACTGATCTACCCAACCCCTAGAGTATTAGGAGCGAACAAATTTTTTGGCCCCTTCTCAGAAAGAGTATGTAAAGCTACTGCAACTCAATTATGTTGAGGGCCTTCAGGACCAAACCTTATATGAGCTAGTGAACATTCTTCAAGATGGCACATTCTTACTTTCAACCACAACCACTTATTATAAAGCTAGGGCCACTCGGTATGATAGAAAGAACCAGGCAGAAATCCAAACCTTAAAAACAAGGTTGAAAATGTGGAGCTTGCAGAGGAGAGATCAGTTAAGCTTCTTCAAGAGGTTATGGGCCTCGAACAGAAATTTTCTATCACTGTTTCCAAGGCTATCCAGCTCGAAAGAACTATCTAAGATGAAAAGAGAACTTAATTATTCTAGAAACGAGCTTGACAACAAGAAATCTACTTACGAGAAGCAGCTAAAGTCCTCAAAGTCACAGATTTCCAAACTCAAGGACACGTTCAACAACTTGGAAAAGCCAGCTGATAAGGAGTAGAACTTTGGGCTAGCCTTCAGCTACAACTGCATCATGTCTGTCCTAAAAAAGGAACATGCAAAGTTATACATGAGCAAATTGGAATATAGTGTGAACAAGTACATAGAAGAGTAGGATAAAAAAACTGGAGGCCAAGATGAACCTCCTAAACGCACTAACGTGACCACTTCTCTGCTGTTGTTGATGACCACTCTTCTGTCGAGCAAGTAAATCCTCTTTCCAAGGATCCATGTGTAATATTTTTGTATAAGACTATGAACTTTTCACTTGTCCATGTATTTTCAGCATTAATAAAGCTTGTTCTTTAGTTACTTTATGTTCCACGATTGTTGATTTATCGACACTATGAGCAAGTTTGCATGAATTTTGGCATAGTTGTATCTGGAGGAGACCTCGAGACTTTAAACTTTATATTGCTCTTCGAATTCAAGCGCAACCTCTTGCTTGCTTGCCTGCCTTTGCTTGGCTAAACAGGATCCACCAAATTTTGACCCTAATTTCACCTTGAGCAAGTTTTGAGACTTACACTCTTTGCCTTAAAATATTTCACTGAAATGACTGCCTGCTTGGCTTTATCTAGTCGAGCAGGTTCTGGCAAACTTTGACTTTCTCGTAGCCTCGAGTAAGGCTTTAAGACTTGAAGCTTTTTATTTGCCTTGGAATGTTTTCAAAATCAATTGGCTGCTAGGCTCCACCATGTCCAATAAGATTAGGCAAACTTTGACTTTGTCTCGCCTCGAGCTAGCTTCGAGACTTAGAGCATTTTATTTGCCTTAGAATGTTTTCAGAATTATTGGCTACTCTGCTCCACCTTGTCAAGCAAGATTAGGCAAATTTTGACTGTCTCGTCATGAGCAGGCTTCGAGACTTAAAGTTTTTATTTGCCTTGAAAAAATTTCAAAATCAATTGGCTGCTTGGCTTTACCTTGTCGAGCAGGATTAGGCAAACTTTAACTCTATCTAGCCTTGAGCAGGCTTTGAGACTTGAAGCTTTTTATTTGCCTTGAAATATTTTCAAAATCGATTGGCTGCTCGGCTCAACCTTTTCGAGCAAGATTAGGCAACCTTTGACTCTGTCTCGCCTTTTATGTGCCTTAGCCTTTTATTTACATTGGAATATTTTCTAAGTTAACTACCTCTTCGACTTCATCTGGTCGACTAAGTTTGGGCAAACATAAACTTTTGTCTCGTCTCGAGTAGGCTTTGAGACTTTAAGCCTTTTACTTGCCTTAAAATAATTTATAAGCAGAAAGATAATTCAGTCGATTGGGTCTATTCATGCCCACTCCACTCGTTGTTCATAAGTTACAGATCATAAATAAATACCACTACAGTCAATTAAATCATTACAAAGATAATGCTTACTAAAAGTATTTGTTTGGGGCTATTTTGATGAGGCCTGAAAGAACGAGCAGGGTTGAGACGAGCAGAGGAAAACGAAATCCACGGTGTGAAGAATGAGCAGGACCACCCTGCTCCTGCTCAAGCGTACTATCAGTGAAGCTAGTTCGCTGTTGAAGGCGCGATGCCATTCCCTGAGAACCCATAGCGAGGAGACCCGGCCAACGTCAGTTGAGGTGACGTGCTCACCAACCCGAGACTTAGAACCACGCAAAACACGCAACCACCTACCACCGCAGTGATGGAGATATACGCAACCACCTACCACCGCAGTAATGGAGATACACGCAACCGCCTGCCACAACAGGAAGGGGAAGGATCCTCGGGAGGCCTATAAAAAAGCACCCGGCAAAGGTAAAAGGGTTGGATTTTTTGTTATTCAAAAGGAGAGAAAGCAGTATTCTGAAACGGATAATAAAACCCAAAGGCCAAGAGATTTACGGCGAACCTTTTCTCAAAACCTTCTTATCTGACTTGAGCGTCGGAGGGTTTACGCCGGGGAAAACACCCGGCGCACTCTGACCAGTTTTGTGAATGTAGGGAATAGGGAGGAGCAACTGAACGAGGAAGAGTCCTGGTTGAGATCGTGTTGAACGAGCAAAGGCTCTGGTCACGTAAACTACGACCAGAATTCTGCATCAACAGTATTCCTTCAAGTGCTTTGCGTTCCACGATGTCTTTACTTTTCTCATCCATCTATGTAGGTCAGCTTGTTCGCTCTCAGGCTTGTTTCTCGTAAAATTCTGTATGGCTCCTCCCGGTTAGGACCGAACACGCCTTAGCTTGGATCTTTTATGCTTTGATTAACCCTTTGCAATACCTAATCACCACTTCTAAATTGTCGCACTTGGACATTCCAGTTGTAGTAGCATGCAACTTTCTGCTGATACTCAACCACTTTCCTGGAGGCTATCTCCCTCTTTACGGCTAGTAAATCTAGGTTCAAGCGTGTTTGCTCTTCATTTTCTGCTCGTCAAGTATTTTGTCCGATGTGTGCCCATTCTAACTTCTACAGGGACTAAAACTTCATATCCAAAATTTAAGGCAAACGGGGTTTCCTTTGTGGCTGTTTTGTGAGTGGTTCTGTAGGCGCATAGCACACAAGGTAATCCATCAATCCACACCCCTTTCTTTTCTTCTAGTCGAGTTTTTAAGAGTTTCTTCATAGTGTTATTTGCTACCTAAACCTGATTATTTGCCTTTGGATGGGCATGTGAGTAGAGCCTCAGCTCTATGCTCAAATTTTCACAAAACTCTTTGAAATTGTCGTTACCAAACTGTCTTCCATTGTCTACTATGAAGGTGTAGGGGATCCTATATCTATATATAACATTCTTAAGAAAAATCAGTTATCTTCTTCTATGAATCTTCTGTAAAATTTAACATGACCCAAAACACTCCTAATACAATATTTTAATGTGAAAAAATAATTTAAATTAATTTAAATTTTCGCACCATTTTTTAAAGTTTTGGCAGGAAATTCGATTATTATTTGTTAATTTATCATTTAATTTTGCCGGAAATTATTTATGACAGAATTTATGATGGATGTTTCCTATCGTAAAATAATATAATTTTTTAAAAACATTTTATAATTGTAATTTGTTGATAAATTCCTATTTCTTAATAAAATGAATACCACTTTAAAAAAACCAGAAAACAATTAACATTGCTCAACATTCGTTCAATCCAACAAATAAATTTTAAAATATACATAAAAAGTCCAATGTGATACATAATAAAGCATCTCAGAATTAAAAAAAAACATCTCAAAATATAAAACAACTATTAAATTCCAATGCATCTACAACAAAAGCAACTAAAATTCCAGCCACAAAGCCAAGTTTCTCAACACTCCAATTCCAGCCATGCTAGCAATACTCAAACCCATATCCAGCAACCCACCATCTTGTAATAGCACTCTGATTCCAGCCATATACCCAGCAACAATCCAACCCAAACCCAGCAAACTAATATGTAAAATTAATCAAAATACACAAAGTTATCAAATGCATAACGTCTATAGTACAATCCTTAACAAGTAAGTCATTTCTTACCTCCGTAGTCAAGGAGTCTTTTTGGGTCCTCCTTTAGCTTTTCCTAACACCGCACCATAAAGAAACTAATATTATTAAATGAGCATAGATGCAATATCATAACAGTTTTTGTTCTAGTTAAACTTGATTACCAAAATCTTAATGACTTGCTCAGTGTCAAGGTCGTATCTTCCATTCTTCAGCATCTGAGCTCTCTTCCATAGCTCACTCCTATCATTTAAGTCTTCAGAAAGACTAGATTCTGCATGCTCGATAAAGAAATTAGATTAGTTAACTATTAAAAAAATTTATAGTTAAAAATACCCTTTATACTGATATGTACACACTTACAATTTCTTTCATTAATCCAACATATCTTTTTCGATTAAGATGGTGATTACACTTGTTCAAAGCTCTCCTATTCTTATTGACACAACTGATTTTCTGTATAATAAGAAACATCTTTTTAACAATGTAAATATGACGTAACTATTAGCTTATTACTCCTAACTTTAAAATACTTACTTTAAATGATTTGGACAAACTTTTGTCGACAAATTTTATTCAAACAAGCCTCTTTATTTGGGGGTAATCAATTGGCAGTGAATACAGTTCCTTTTTATCATTTTTGAACTTCCAAATATAGTTTTTCATTTGCATATACTTGAAGTTTCGAAATGTTGTTCTGATTGATTGTCTACTTGCTTCCTACTTCTAGGATGAACAATGAAACAAACCTAAATATGGAGGAAGATTGTTAAAATGTCAATTAATAAAAAATCCAAATCACATAACTGATAAGTGAAAAATGACAACAAAAGGTTTAAGTAGAATGCAACGAGTTTTTCAAGAATTACAAGAACAATTTCCACAAACGCTCCTTTGTCTCTGGAGGAACCTTACACCAATCAGAATAAAGAATTGAAACTAATGTACAAGCCAATACACCAAGAAAAGAAGTCAACTCAGTGGCTTCATCCCTTGCCGAAACACCCATTTCATTGTATTACACCACAATCTTTCCCTTTTTTGGTTTAAGTCTTTTATTTTGCCTAGCACCCATATTCACACCTCTTCTGGAGTTACTACTTTTAGGAACATCAACATTAGGAGCAACCAAATTAGCACCATCTGAAACACTAACTAGGCAACCCAAGAGGGGGGTGAATTGGGATTTTAAAAATTAAATAAAGCAATCCACACAACAATCCAATATAATGCCTTAATGGAATAAAAAATAATAAATTTAACAGATCACAATAATAAAATATTAAGGGAAGAGAAAAACAAACACAACAATTTTTATGTGGTTCAGTAACCTCTGCCTACGTCTACGCCTCCAAGCTCACCCGACTTGAGGATTTCATTATCCAAGCCTCCTAAGGCTTCAAATGCTTACAATTGACTTCCAATGTGTCAATGGACCTTTATAACAAGAGATTATCCCTAATCTCTCAATCCAAGTGTATCCTAACACTTTCAACCTCTCAACTTGATTTTACAAAAAAGATTACAAATGAATTTCTCTCACACAATGTGTTTGATCACAAATAAAAGCTCAATGTATGAATGAATGAGATGAATACAATAATCTAAAACTCAATGAAAGTTGTTTGCTCAATAGCTTGCTTAATGATAATAGTTGGAATCACTGTTATTTGTGTTTAAGTGAGCCTTTTTATAGTTTGAGCTGAAAACTAGTCATTACAGACAATTTGCTTGAAGTCGGATCACTGTTATGTTGAAGTCGGATCGTCGTTTTGACTTGAGCAAGTTACCGTTGGACAGATTTTTAAATTGTCGGATCGTTATTTTCAAGATGTCGAATCAATGTGGGCTAGCCATTATCAAGATGTCAGTTTGCCTTTTGCTACAGTAACTGCTACAGTGAATTATTTTTCATAATTATAGTTTTACCCCAAACTTAAAAAATTATACTATAGCCTAAAACTATATGAAACTTCTCAATTAAGGTCATTTCTAGAATTTTAAGCAATACTTGTTATTTTCAAAGTTTTTAAAACTTTTCAATTAGATCATGAACTTGAAGAACAACTAATTTCATAAAATCATTTTTTCATTAAATATAAAACCTTTATATTATGAAGATAGTAGTTTATTTAAAAAGCATGAAAAATAATTTGAGCTTTTAAAAACTTAATCATTCTTAATTTTATTTGTTATCATCAAAATCAATATTATGGATACATAAATGTTAACACCATCTCTCTCAACACCATCCAAATCATATCCTCACAAATCAGCACTATCAAAATCACCTCCATCTATCTCAGCACCAACCAATTCAGTAACACCATCCAAATCAACCTCATCTTTTTCACTTTCTAAATCAACATTATTAGCAAATAAGGTGTAGTAATCATCTTTTAAATTATAGTCCTGATCAAAAGCACCATCAACCATAGTATATTTTCCCTTAGCCATATTACTACCCCTGAAATAAACAAATGAATAACATTAGTTAAATGATTTTATCAAACTATATAACAATCAATCAACTGCACGAACAAAAAGCTAATCAATTTAATATCATATAAATTTGTAACCTAAAAATAACATACGGTAAATAGTTAAAAAAACACTTACTCTAAAAAGCTAATCAATTTGTAACCCAAATTCCCTTTTTGTTGTTACATGCATAGATCATTCAATCGCCATTAGTGGAATATAACAAATCATTAGTTGGTAATTTTGTAGTGAATGGAGGATATTCTATCACATTATTAACTTCATCTTCATTTATTTGTTTGGGATCACTTCTAATTGGCATATGAGATACAATAGACCATTTTGTTTGAATTTGATCATTTATATAAAATACGTGCTTGGCTTAAGAAGCTAATATAAATGGACCAAATTTATATCCTAATCTGTTTAAGTCTACTAAGATGAATCCAAGCTCATCTTTCTTGAGCAACCGTTTTGAACCCAATCACACTTTAACACAGGGACTGTTAACAAATGATAGTCAAGTACTTAAATCTTTAACTATAACTCCATAATATGTCATGTCACATATTTCATAATCAACTACACTAACACCACTATTTTGAGTTACACGACTTGAGTCTCGGTCTCGTGTAACAAAATGGAAACCATTGACGTCGTAACCCTTACCTTTAATTACAAAAAGAAAAGGCCCCTATGATAACCAATGTAAGGTATCCGATACATGATCACCATTTTCAATTACATCATATACCTAGCAGCAGAAAAAGGATAAGTAAATATCTTCGCAAGGTGGGGGAAAAAAGGGATTGACAAACTTTGTAAAAATTAATGATATATATGCTTCAACCTTATTAGCTAGCCAATCAAAAAATGTACAGTTGTGTTCCTCTTGCAACCCTTGTCATTTTGATGTGGATAACATGTTTTAAGCTAATCCATATGGTCACTAAAGATTCAAAACATGAAAAATTAGGTTTCAGATTAGAAAATAAAACATATAGATTTGATTAGAACAAATCAAGCAAATTACCTAATTTATGGTACAATTTCTTGTGTGCTATGCAAGATGTACATGTGTGCTTCATTTAGCAAATTTGTAGGAATTTGTACCACTTTTCGACCACATAATGGCTTATCTTTTGATAGCTTTTGCATATGTTGAGGTGGAACCCCAACTGTACTCATGTTTGACATATATTCTACACAAAATTCTAAAGCTTCTTCCGCAACATAATTCTCCACTATACAACCCTCAGGACGGTTACAGTTTTAGACATAATGTTTAAAGGTTTTCATGTATCTTTCAAGGGGATACATCCACTGAAGATAAACTATGCCACATAATCTAACTTCATTAACTAAATGCACAGTCAAGTGCACCATAATATCAAAGAAAGAAAGAGGACAACATTTTTCTAACAAGCATAAGGTCACCCCATGGTTTGCCTATAATTTATCCAATGTTTTCACATCAACCACATTGGAACACAACAAATTGAAGAAGTAACACAGCTTGATCAAAGCTTCTTTCACATGTTTTGGCAAGACATAGCTAATGGCAATAGGTAAAAGTTGTTGCATAAGAACATGATAGTCATATGACTTTAGGCCCTGAAGTTTAAGGTCCTTTATTGACACAAGATTTCTAATGTTTGAGGGATATCCAACATGAACTTTAATACTTTTCAAAGCTTTGTAGAACTTTATCTTTTCATCTCTAGTTAATGTGTAACAAGCTGCAGGAAAGAAGGTGTGCTTGTTCTTTTTTAAAGTTGGTGCTAGTTCACTCCTAATTTTTAAGTCCACAAGATCATTCTTTAACTTAAGACCATCTTTAGTCTTTCTCAGAATATGGAGTAGTGTTCTATAGATGCTTTTGCACACATTCTTTTCAATATACATAACATCTAATTAATGACGCACGAGTAAATGTTTCCAATACTCTAAATTATACAATGTAAATTTTTTTCCACCATATACAGTCATTATTGTCGAAACCTTTGCATTTTAATGACTTGTTCTTCCCCTCTATAATCAATAGACTGAACCAACCGTAAAATACCCTTACCATTCAACAGTTTCGGAGCAAACTCTCTCCATATTGTGTTGTCAAAGGCTTTACATTGGTCATGGAATTCGTGACCATAAGGAAGCCAATAACAGTGGCTGATATATGCATTTTTACCACTGTGTTTAAGTCTACATAATACTACACCACAATATGGACAAGCATTATATTCTTTAGCAGTGTAACCAGCTACATTTCCATACACTGAAAAGTCGTTTATAACACAGCCCGTATTAAAAAACTCCTTTCTATAGGCATTATAAGCGTCCACCACAACTTCCAACAAAGTTTGCCAATCTTCTTTTAAAGGTGCTAAGTAAATATCAATGTCATTGCCCAGTTGTTGAGGACCAAAAATCAGTATGGACAACATCATGAATTTTCATTTCATATACAACCATGGAGGAAGATTGTACATTATCAAAATAACTGGCCAACAATTATATTTACTACTAAGAGAGCTATGCGGATTTACTCCATCAATTGATAAGGCAAGGCAAAGATTTCTATAATCTAATGCAAAAGTTGGTCATTTGTTATCTAATAATTTCCATGATGGTGAGTCTATCGGGTGTCGGAGCTTACCATCATTGACTCTCTCATTTGCATGCTAAGTCAAGTCTTTGGCAATTTGTGAGAATTGAAACATGAGCTTAAATCTAAATATAGGCGGAAAATACCGTTAAAGCTTCACAAGACCCCATTTCTTATATTGGTCAACACTACCTTTTTTTTCCATCTAGATAAACCACAACTAGGACATTCACATAGCCTTTCATACTCTTTTCTGTAAAGCATGCAGTCAATTGGGCACATTGTCTGATAATTTGATCTGTATAATACTTGAATAGATAAGGATCATCCCAAAAGAAATTCTTTACTTTTGCAAAGAATTTAGCCTTTTCTTGCTTGGTTCAATGCTCTGGAAGTTGACCTGTAACAAGATAATTAACTATATTAGCATACCATGGTAATACTTCCACATTCATTAATTATTCATCTGGAAATGACTCATTCAATATCAATGGTTCTGTAATTATGTCAAAATTGAGACGAGAGAGATGGTCTGTCCTGACATATTTTGTACTTTTCTTATCTTTAAATTCCAAGTCGAATTCCTACAAAAGTAATACCTAACGAATTAGCCTAGCTTTTGCATCTTTGTTTGTGAGAAGATATTTAAGAGCAACATGATCTATGAATATAATTCTTATACAACTAATGAGATAAGATCAAAATTTCTCTAATGCAAACACTACTGCTACCATTTATTTTTCAGTAGTTGAATAGTTAAACTGTGCATCATTCAATGTCATACTAGCATAGTAAATAACATGAGAAATTTGATCAACTTTTTGTCCTAATACTGCTCTTACTGCATAATCAGATGCATCACACCTGAGCTCAAATGGTAAGCTTTAGTTTGGGGGCTGAATGATGGGTGATGACTGTTGGTGTATAAATACTAATGCTATTGGTGTCAATGTGCAAGTGTACACAACAAGTAATAAAGTGATGGGTATTCAAAATCGTCTCCATAGGGATTAATGTTATTAGATTTGCTATAGCAATCTTAACAGTGCAGATTTTGTGCTGAAATAAAATAAAATAATTAATGAAACTAATATACTAATTAAAATAAAAACGCAATAAATAAAATGCAACAAAGTAAATTATCACGTCAATCTCAAGGATAAAACTAATAGGAATATAAAGTAGTTGAGTGAATAAACTCTCCTAATGGTCTTGATTATTTTCTAATGGTTGGCTCAGTTGCTGCAGTATTTGCTACAGCACTGGGCAAAATCCTTATGTATCCTCAGCCGTTGTAGGTTGGATATCTTATATCTATATGCAACCTAACAGTGATCAGTTGTTATGCCAACATAAGATATAGCATTACACACTTAGGTTCTATTTACTTTACAAGGTAAATCCCTATGTCTAGTTCATCACTAATTTTAGATTAAGAATAGCCCTTTTGGGATAAGTTAAACTCAATCCAGGAAATTTAATCTAAAACCAAGTATTGCTCTAATATGTTCCACTAAGATAGGCCCTTTTACGGCTCTCTCCTAGCTTGTATCATTAAATGGGTGATCAACCGAAACAATGAATAAAAATAAATACTATCAAAACAAGCTGCTACAGCAAACATGCAGCAACACATATATTCAGTTAATAAACCATCAAGATTGTTTATCACTCAACCACAAATAAATTTAGTTCATGGTTTGCAAAAGAAAAATAAATAACAAAGTTTTAGCCATGAAACACATCCCTATAAATAAATAGAAAACGAAAAAACAAGAGAAGAATAAGAAGGTTTGAGCTCCCAATTGATTTCTGCAAATTCTTCTCTTGTGTAGCCTTCAATCTCTCTCTTGAATCTTTTTTTTCTTTTGTTTCTTTGTGTTTTTCTCCTTGGGTGACGGCTCTCCTCTTTCCTTATGATGTGTACTTCTTTTATAGTTGAAAATTAGGGTAAACGGAAGCCTAGGTTGCGCATAAGTCAGATTAGGAAACTGCAGATCGCAATTATGCAAGTATCCTGCACGGAATTTTCTCTGTCGTTGTTCCAGGATTGCTACAGCAACGGCTATAGCAATGGTTGCTACAGCAACGGTTATAGCAATGGTTGCTACAGCAACGGCTACAGCCACTGCACTGTTCCAGATTTGTTTCAATTCTTTTATAGTCATATTCTTCCTCCTTTTTACTAGCTTATTGCATCAGTATTCCTTCCATGAATTATAAACTTCTAAAAACCTACAATTATGCACACAATTTAAGTACGAAATACTTTAAATCAAGCAAAACTCATTAAGACTAAACTAAAATGAATATTTATGCAAAATGTAACAAAAAATACAATAGAAACACATCATTTACTCTCTAAGTAATATTAATTTAAGTCTAAAAGTGCTATGATAACTCTCATTTCATAGAGTTATCAATGACGTCAACAACTGCTTCAATTTTTCAAATGCCACAAGACATGAATAATCAAAGATAAAAGGTTCATCCTTAGCAAGTAGATTGCATAAGGGTTTAGAAACTTTACTAAAATCTTTAATGAAACGTCTATAAAATCCAGCATGCCTAAAGAAATATCTTACTTCTCTTACTGTTTTAGGTGAAGGAAGTTTGGAAATGAGATCCAACTTGGCTTTGTCAACCTTAATACCTTTGTTCGAAATTATGTGACCAAGAACAATACCTTGTTTTACCATAAAATGACACTTCTCCCAATTTAAGACTAAGTTTTTCTCAATACATCTCTGCAGAACTAGTGTTAGATGATGTAACCATTGATAAAATGAATCACCAAAGAAAAAAAAGTCATCCATAAAGACTTCAAAGAATCGTTCAGCCATACCAAAAAAATACTTGACATGCATCGTTGAAATGTAGCAAGAGCATTACATAATCCAAATGGAATTCTCCTATATGCAAAAGTGCCAAAAGGGCAAGTGCAAGTGTTCTTATCTTGATCTTTTGGTGCTATGAGAATTTGATTGTATCCTGAGTAGCCATCTAGAAAGCAATAAAATTCATGGCCTGCTAATCTATTAAGCATTTGATCGATAAATGGTAAAGGAAAATGGTCTTTACGTGTGACAAAATTCAACTTTCTATAATCAATGCATACACGTCATCCTATAGTTACTCTAGTTAGTATCAATTCATTATTAGCATTGGTAACTTCTGTAACTCCTGACGTTTTGGGGACAACTTGCATAGGACTGACCCATGAACTATTAAAAATGGGATAAATAGTACTTGCATCTAATAGTTTAAGGACTTCATTTCTAACAACTTCTTTCATGTTAGGATTTAACCGATGTTGCATTTCCTTAGTAGTTTAGCATTTTCATCAAGGTGAATGTAATGCATGCAATCTACTGGGTTTATACCTTTTATGTCTCCTACAGTCCATCATAATGCTCATTTGTGCACTTTTAACACTTCCAACAACTTACCTTTTTGTTCGTCATTTAGGGATGATAAGTGTTGTGCAAATTTTATTGAACTCGCAAGCGCACGAATCTGTTGTAGTATAGATTTATGGTGACGAGTGTCGATCCCACGAGGAGGTGGATTTTAATTATATATAGAATTAATTTAGTGAAGGGGTGATTGGATTTAAGGTGGAAAATGATTTAGAATATGCTAAAACTTAAATTAAAATAACAAGAATAAATTCTGAAATTGAAATTTAAATGGCAAGAATAAATTGTAGAGAATTCTAATAAAATTACGTACTTGGGTATCTGGATCCGTATCAACATGCATCATGGGCTAAATATTTCTTATTAATACCAATTAAATCATGAGGGGGGAATCCACACCTCATGAACCACACTCTAATAAATATGGTGCTAAGGGCTTACCGTGCCAAATAATAATAATCTTATACTAGGGGGCCGGTGAAACCAGGGCAGTACTAGAAAAGATTATTATTATTTGTCAACAAAAAGTCAAAACATCCACAAAAATTAGAGGGGAAGAGAAAATAAATTTACCAAATCAAGCCCATGACACATGTTGAGACTTCACCTTCAACCCAAGCTTGAAAGAAAATTAGCCACTCATATTTGAACTAGGGGCAAAATGGAAATTTATTAAAATACGTAGAAAATACAAGATAGAGAGAGAATTATAGAAAATGGATCCCAAAAATGGATTCAGAGGTGTCAAAATAGGGGGGAAGACCCCCTTTTTATAGATACATCGAGTAAATCATGGCCATCGGATTAAAAACAGTTTGGACGCTCAAGATTTCGCCACGTCATCAGTCAACAGTAAAGTCAACAGTATGCGTGAGCAGTATGCGGTTCAGTCACTATTTGTACAGTAATGCGTTTCAACCACTATTTGCACAGTAACGCGGTTCAGCCACTATTTGCACAGTAACGCGGTTCAGCCACTATTTGCACAGTAAATAATCCCTTGTGTTGCATGTACCATACGCGCAGTTTTTGATCCACTAATATGCTGCCACGTCACTATAAACAGTACATAAGAATTTTAGTCAAATAGGATCATGACACCTCATCAGTCAATGCCACGTCATCGATCCGTACATGTGAACAGTGCCATTTTTCATTTTATGCTCCTCCTAAGGTTTTCGACCGTCCTGAGTTCAAAAATGATGTCCGTTTTGCCATTTGATTTCTCATTTATTGTAAAATGACTATGATACCCCTAAAATACATAAAATACTTAATTAAAATAAAACACACAAAATTAAAGTATAAGAAACTTAAACACATAAAAGTAAGGGTTGTTAGTAATACTTGATATGTAAAATAACGATTTTCTCCTTTATAAATATGCACTTTCTAACACACAACACACCCCCCAACCAGCTTATTGCTAATCCCTAGCAAATAAAGCGAAAACAAAATTTTAAAATGATTTTTTTTAATACTCTTGTTTATTCAATCAGATTAATGATAACAATCAAACGAAAGTATAAGCATTATCTCAAGTCTAAAGAAACACCACACCCACATCAACCATCCACATGAATCAGCCTAGTAGACTTTGTCGTAGCTACCTTCAAGAATGACATGTCAAACCCCAAAATCTCACTGGAAGTAGTGACACTCTCACAAAGAAATTAAACCCAAAAAAATAGTCACTCCAATGAATGGTAATTGAGAGAAAATAATAAAGAAGTGATTTCACATGCTCTCACCGAAAAGAAATATGCCCTTAGCTTAGAAATAATACGGTCTCAAGTCAAATAAAAATGCTAGTCAACCCAATTTATTTTTTTATTTTTATTTTTTTATGCATCACTACATCTTTTTAGCCCATATAACTAGCTTCTACTTCAGACTACAGTTCCCTAAAATCAAGAAGGACTTTTATTAGGACGTAACGTAGGCTAGGGACATGGCTAACAAAGAAGGAAAATAAGAAAAACAAAATGTATGTTTGAGAAAAATGTAGAGGATTTTTTTTTTTGGAAGTTGCAAGGTGGATTTCACCTATTATTGTTTTTTTTTAAATAAAATATGTTTTTTTTTTAAGCAAATTTTTTTTTCTTTTTTGAACTAGGCATAACTTCACTATACAAAATATTTATTTACATTTTTCTCAAACATAAATAGGTGATGGATCTTGTAAGATATTGGGTAATACTCCAAATCGGAGTGGGTCAAGATGATAAGTTGAATTTTTTTTTTTGTAAAGGCTCAAAAGGGTTAACTATGGATATTTGATAAAAGGGATGGCTAGAAAGGCTCAAACGGATCAAAGATGGCATTTCCATCATCTTTTAAGACTCTAAATAATCTTCCATATCTACTAATTAAATGGGCTTCCAAATGTAGCAACACACATTTTTTTTCATTTTTTTCATTTTTTTTTAGGGTTAACTCAAAAGAAATCTAGAGATCGTGTATACAATAATAAACTGCTAAGCTATATAAAGAATGGACAAAAGGGTTACTCTCCAAGAAAAATGATAGGCTCAAAAACTCACTTGGTATTTATTATGACATGTTCATTCCTTCAAGCAACTCATATTTGTCTCCGACATCAACATGTAGAGTAGCAAACATAGTGTGACATCACTTAAGACCAAAGATAATACAAATACTAAAATTTGAAATTAATCATATCATCCAATGTTAAAATAAATCACAAATTTTTTTTGTAATAACATCCTACCCCCCAACCTATTCTAAACGTGAAAGGAAAATATGCATGCAGAAATGTGAAAATGATGCAGAAAAACTAATTAGAAAATGTTAGAAAATGATAGAAAATGAAAATTGTTTTTTTTTTAACTTAAGAAGATGCGTTTCTAGAGGCACTACACTCTATATTCAGCCATCTTTGACTCAAATTTTTTTTTTGAAAATGTATATTTATAAAGGAGAAATTAAAAAGAAGAAGAAAAATAAACATCAAAACATAATAAAGAAAAAGAATTTTTTTTTTGTTTTTAAACGATGAAGATGCGTTTCTAGAGTCATTACACTCCATATTCAGCCATCTTCAACATAAAAAGTTAGCAACAGTTAGTTTCTACAACAAAAAATTAGTAAAAACTTAACCAAGATTCCACAATTGTCAACTATTCCCTCCCCCCAACCAGAACGAAACATTGTCCTCAATGTTTTAAAGTAAAGAAGTAGAGTTTAGAAGACATCACCTGGGTGGTGCAACAAAGAAAAAAATATTTACAGGCGGAGGGTTAAATCTAATTTGTACTTCTTACTGCGGCTACTGTTACCGTCATCATTTGAACGCTCCAACACAAAGCTCCAGGGGTCTGGCTTTGGTTTATAAGCTTGTAACATATCAAGTAGCTCATTAGCAGTGTGAGCACAAATAAAAAGCTTTTTCGCACTGGAAGGAATAAAGTAGTTTCTTATTGCATGGTTAAGAAATGCGATAAAGCCATCATAAAAATTATTGACATTTAACAAACCGATGGGTTTCTGGTGAATGTGCAGATGGGCCCAAGATGCTAGCGTAATAAGTGCCTCTAGTGTTGCAAGATCTCCTGGAAGGAAAATAAAAGCATCAGCATGATTAAGTATTTCAGTTATTCGTTCTTGCATACCTGAGACGACTAACTCTTCTCCAGTCGTTGAGTCAGACATACTGCCCAAAGGTTTTAGGACTGTAGGGATGATGCCTAACACTTCGCTTCCTCTGACAAAAGCAGTTTATGAGACCAATTTGGATAACCCTCGGTTACCTCCTCCATACACCAAGTGTAATTTTCTCTCTGCTATGCTTCGACCAAGATCTATGGCTGCATCAACGAACTCTTTATGTTTGCCATAAGTAAATCCAGAAAGCACACAAATGTTCTTGATTTGTCTACTGGGAGTAGCTGCCATTGGAATATTTCTCAAAAACAATTTGTGAGTGCTTAACAAAAAGTCATATTTAAGAATCTTGGTGACAGTGGATCACAATTGTGTATGAGGTGGCATGTCAGTGTCAAATAACGCGTAAAGCACATGGCTCGATAGTCAAAAAGCAAACAGTAATAAAATTATTAAAGACAATAATGCAAATGATAAAACAACAGTGAAATGAAATAAAATAACAGTAAAGTAAAAGGATATTTTACAGGTAGTTGCGACTGTGGCTCACATCTTCCTCTGGTTTTACGTCCAGAAACGGCTTGAACGCCCTCTATGGGTCGAGGATAGGCTTCCCATCCAGTTTTCTTATAAACTGGCAAACAGGGTCGTTTAAAGTCAGATTCCCGAGACCATATCGTGTATGCTCTTTCTGGAATAATGGCCATAACTGGAGAATCTCTCTTTGCACATATCCACTGGGATGCGTTTCAATAGACAAAAGGATATCATCCAATGACTCCTTATTCAAGCCATCCCTAATGAATTGAATCTTATCTTCCCTGTTATCAGACACCATTCTTAAAGAACATGAGTTTTTATTGCAATTCATTCTGGCACACTTATGACAAGCAACAGAAATTCGTCGGGCTCGTCGTTTTCTTGCATAATTTCCTTTACCACAACCAGGCATGTATGCAATAAATTTTGGAGGCAACTCACCTGCCAATCGTACTTTCGCCTCGATTAACCAATGGATGTCAGCAGGTATGTTATTCCTCATGAGCAATCGCATGCGTTCGGACCGAGCTTTGTAGATCGTAAGAAGGGCATTCTGAGGGAGTGAAGGGATTCGCTTGTGAAGCTTCGCTAGAATCTCAGTTATGTCCATACCTTCGTCTCAGAATATTAGTTATTATGGAAAACTGAAGTAACCGACTTGATTGTCACGGAGTACCGTTATCCGCCACTTTACCGGGATAACAAACTAAATCACACAAACAGAAAAACAAATTAAAACACACAAAGAAAATCAAAATCATCCTCTTATTGAATTTACCTCAAGCTCCAACTGGATGTTGTGAACACCTCTCTTAATATTTCTGAATTGGCTTTCTAAATCCTCAACATATGCTACTAACTCTGGTGGTTGTAGAGCCCAAATGCGATGTGTTTTACAAGATTGAATCTGCCTTTTGAGATGAGTTTTGATACGTTGAAGTGGTTTAAGAATGTTCAGGAGGAACGATCTACGTGTGGCACTCATGATTAACAATGATAAGAGAAAACTTAATGGTAAAACAAACACACTTATGCAAAAATAAATTTCAATTAGCAAAAGAATAATAAAAAGAAAGAAAAATCAAACCACCGAAAAGGAAAAAATCAATTCAAATTTGGTGGGTCATTCAAATTTATTTCGATGTCTTCTCCATGTGGTTGGTACTCTAGATATGGCTTTAATCTTTGACCATTAACTTTAAATGTGACACCGTTCTTTGGGTCTTTAATTTCAATTGCCCCATGTGGAAAAACAGTATGAACAATAAATGGACTAGACCATCGAGAGCGTAACTTACCTGGGAATAGGTGCAAGCGAGAGTTGTATAAAAGCACTTTCTGACCTGGAGTAAAAGATTTTCTCATAATATGCTTGTCATGGAAGTCTTTCATTCGTTGCTTGTAAATCTTGGCATTTTCATATGCATCATTGCGAATTTCTTCAAGTTCTGCCAGTTGTAATCTTCTTTCTGAGCTGGCTTGCTGTATGGCCCAATATGCACGATGCTCGAGTTCCACAGGTAGGTGACAAGCTTTTCCATACACTAGCCTGTAGGGTGACATCCCAATCGGAGTCTTGAAAGCCGTTCTATATGCCCATAATGCATCATCAAGTCGTAATGACCAATCTTTTCTGTCCTGCCTCACCGTCTTTTCTAATATGTGCTTTATTTCTAGATTGGAGATCTCTACTTGGCCACTGGTTTGCGGATGATATGGGGTAGCCACTTTATGAGTGATTGAATATTTCGTCAAAAGAGCTTTGAAAGCTTTATTACAAAAGTGGGCACCACCATCACTTATTATTGCTCGAGGGAATCCAAAACGCGAAACAATGTTGCTTTTTCAAAAACCCTATCACCACCTTGT
This sequence comes from Citrus australasica, assembly GCA_029618585.1. Classification (NCBI taxonomy): domain Eukaryota; kingdom Viridiplantae; phylum Streptophyta; class Magnoliopsida; order Sapindales; family Rutaceae; genus Citrus; species Citrus australasica. The sequence goes on from JARCIV010000005.1 coordinate 1,783,311, forward strand.
GATCATTGGTTCTGCATGGAATTGCTTCTACCAATTTCGATACATAGTCAACAGCAACCAATATAAAATGATTGCCAAAAGAAGAGGGAAAGGGTCCCATGAAGTCGATACCCCATACGTCAAAAATCTCAACCACCAAAATTGGATTTAGTGGCATCATGTTCCTTCATGTAATACTCCCCATTCGTTGACACCTATCACATGAAGAACAGAACGTGTAAGCATCTCGAAATATATTTGGCCAATAGAAACCACATTGTAAAATTTTAGTTGCTGTTTTCTTAACACTGAAATGGCCTCCACAAGCTTGTTCATGGCAGAATGAAAGGATATTCTGAATTTCACTTTCTGGGACACATCGTCTGACAATTTGATCTGCACAATACTTGAACAAATACGGGTCATCCCAAAAGAAATTCTTTATTTCTGCAAAGAATTTAGCCTTGTCTTGCTTAGTCCAATGCTCTGGAAGTTTACCTGTAACAAGATAATTAACTATATCAGCATACCAAGGTAATACCTCCATACTCATTAATTGTTCATCTGGAAAAGACTCATTCAATGTTAATGGCTCTGTAATTATGTCAAAATGGAGACGAGAGAGATGGTCTGCCACAACATTTTCTGTGCCTTTCTTATCTTTGAATTCCAAGTAAAATTCCTGCAAAAGTAACACCAAACGAATTAGTCTAGCTTTTGCATCTTTCTTTGTGAGAAGGTATTTAAGAGCAGCATGATCTGTGAATACAATTATTTTACAACCAATGAGATAGGATCGAAATTTTTCCAATGCAAACACTACTGCTAGCATTTCTTTTTCAGTAGTTGAATAGTTCAACTGTGCATCATTCAATGTCATACTAGCATAGTAAATAACATGGGGAATTCGATCAACTCTTTGTCCTAATACTGCTCCTACTGCTCCTACTGCATAATCAGATGCATCACACATTAGCTCAAATGGTAAGTTCCAGTTTGGGGGTTGAATGATGGGTGAAGATGTCAACAATTGCTTTAATTTTTCAAAAGCCACAAGACATGAATCATTAAAGATAAAAGGTGCATCCTTAGCAAGTAAATTGCATAAGGGTCTAGAAACTTTGCTAAAATCTTTAATGAAACGTCTATAGAAACCAGCATGCCCAAGGAAAGATCTTAATTCTCTGACTGTTTTGGGTGGAGGAAGATTAGAAATGAAATCCACCTTGGCTTTGTCAACCTCAATACCTTTGCTCGAAATGATGTGACCGAGAACAATACCTTGTTTTACCATAAAATGGCATTTCTCCCAATTTAAGACTAAGTTCTTCTCGATACATCTCTGCAGAACTAGTGTTAGATGACGTAAACATTGATCAAACGAGTCACCAAAGACAGAAAAATCATCCATAAAGACTTTAAGGAATCGTTCAACCATATTAGAAAAAAATGCTCAACATGCATCGTTGAAATGTAGAAGGTGCATTACATAATCCAAAAGGCATCCTCCTATATGCAAAAGTGCCAAAAGGGCAAGTGAAAGTGGTTTTCTCTTGATCTTTTGGTGCTATGGGAATCTGATTATATCCTGAGTAGCTATCTAGAAAGCAATAAAATTCATGACCAGCTAATCTATCAAGCATTTGATCGATAAATGGTAAAGGAAAATGATCTTTACGTGTGACAGAATTCAACTTCCTATAATCAATGCATACACGCTATCCTGTAGTTACTCTAGTTGGTATCAATTCATTATCAGCATTCGTAACTACAGTGACTCCTGACTTTTTGAGAACAACTTGTACAGGACTGACCCATGAACTATCAGAAATTGGATAAATGATACCTGCGTCTAATAGCTTAAGGACTTCTGTTCTAACCACTTCTTTCATATTAGGATTTAATCGACGTTGCATCTCCCGAGTAGGTTTAGTATTTTCATCAAGGTGAATGTAATGCATGCAGTCTACTGGGTTTATACCTTTTATGTCTGCTATGGTCCATCCTAATGCTCCTTTGTGCTCTTTTAAAACATCCAACAACTTACCTTTTTGTTCGTTATTGAGGGATGCTGAGATAATTACCGGTAAAGTACTTTCTTCCCCCAAAAATGCATATTCCAAAGTGTTGGGCAATGGTTTGAGCTCGAGTTTCGGTGGTGATTGTGATGATGGGATGAGTTTCTTCTCTGATGGTGCTAGTTGTTCAACTCTTGACTTCCATTTATTAGTGTCCATATGGTGCTGAGTCAAGTAGAGCGTTGACCTCATCGACCGATCTGTCAATATCAAAATCCAAAACCAAAGTGAGTTAAACATGTTTGTAAAGGATCATCACTAAGGTTTGAAACAAAAGAGTCATCAACTAATGCTTCAATTAAATCCACATCAACAATTCCATCATCTGCATTGTGAGGTTGTTTGGCTATGTTGAAGATGTTCAGCTCCATAGTCATGTTGCCGAAGGATAACTGCATATTTCCAGTCCTACATTGAATGTGAGCATCCGCAGTTGCCAAGAAAGGTCGGCCTAGAATAATGGGGATGTGCTTCCTTGAATCCTGTATTGGTTGAGTGTCAATTACAATGAAATCAACAGGAAAATAAAACTTGTCTACCTAGATAAGCACGTCTTCCACAATACCACGAGGTATTTTCATGGACCGATCTGCAAGCTGTAACACAACTGAAGTTGGGTGTAATTCTCCAAGTCCAAGTTTCATGAAAACAGAGTAAGGCAACGGATTTACACTAGCTCCTAAATCCAACAAAGCATTCTCAATTGTGTGGTTCCCTATGCTACATGAGATAGTGGGGGAGCCTGGATCTTTGCATTTTAAAGGAATTTTATGTTGTAGTATAGAACTAACGTTTTCTGGAGTGAGTAACATTCCTGTTGCTCAATTCATTTCTTAGTCCATCAATGGTGCGGTTCTGTTGCTCAATTATGGAGTGAGTAACATTCCTGAGACTCTGGAATAAATCCTCCCATGGTCTTGGTTGAGAGAAGTTCTGGTTCTGGTTGAATGGTCCAAATGGTGGCTGAGAGGCTTGAGGATTTTGAGCAATTGGTTGCATCGATGGAGCTGGAGCTGCTGGTCCATTCTGTTGGAATCCTTGAGACCATGAAAAATTGGGATGGTCTCTCCATCCAGGGTTATATGTCTTGGAGTATGGGTTGTAATTCGATGGTTTTCTCATTACACCTATGGCATTGGCTTGATCTGAGTATGAGTCATGGTCATGTGGCTCTATTGATTTAGTAGTCGATAACGATGCTATTTGTCGAGAGAGACATTCAACCATCTCCTTAACTTCTTTGATTCCTGAAGTTGACTCGCCAATTTGAACCTCATTTACTCCCTTAATCCTTCTAGTGTTCCTGAGTGATCGACTCCGTTGTTGGGAATTATCTGCTTGTCGCTGGAAGAATTCCCAAATCTCTGATGCACTTTTTGACATTAGCTCTCCTCCACTTGTTGCCATTAGCCATTCATGCACATTCGGCAATAATCCCTCCAAAAAATATTGGCATTGATGCCATTTCTCGTACCCATGATATGGACAATTCAAGAGTAGCCCATTGAATCGCTCCCATGTTTCGAAAAACTGCTCGTCATCTCTCTGGGTAAACTCTGAGATTTCCCTGTGAATAGCATTGGTTTTATGCACTGGAAAATATTTATTTAAAAATTTTGTTACCATTTGTTCCCATGATGCAATACTATTAGCAGGTAATGTATTAAGCCATGAACGAGCTCTATTCTTTAAAGAAAATGGGAAGAGTCTAAGTTTAACATCATCGTCTGAAAATTTTTCATATTTAAATGTTTGACAAATAGCATGAAAATCATTCAAATGATTGTATGGGTCCTCATTTTCTAAGCCATAGAACGTGGGGAGACAATTTAGCACACTAGGTTTCAATTCAAAACTCCTAGCAGCTACATTTGGATACCTTATGCATGATGTGCTCAAATTAGCTAAGGGACTAAAGTAGTTCTTAAATGGCCTCTCCTGTGGTGCTTGTAAATCCATTTTATTTTTAATTTTTGTGTGTGTGCGAAGTGTTTTCTCAAGTTCAAGGTCTATAGGTTCAAGATTAGGTAATAATGACCTACGACCATGCATGCAAAACAAATAAAATAAAAATAAAGATGGGAACAAAACAAATAAAATAAAAATAAAGATAGAAATAAAATAAATAAAAAATAAAGAAGAAGGCGAAATTACGATACTAACCTTATTGCGCTATTACAACCTTATTATAAAAACACAAAAATAAATACGTGAAATAAATTAACTAAAAATAAATTAATAAGATAAACAAAAAAAATTACAAAGAAAATAAATTGAAAATTAAATTACAGAATTTTAAAGAAGAGAAAAAGAAAAAAATACTAAACTTTAAATGTAGATTCACTTTTTCTTTAAAAAAAATACAAGAAAATAATTAAATGAAAATATTCACAAAAAATTAATTCTACGAATTAAAATTACTTACCTCCCCGGCAACGGCGCCAAAAACTTGTTGTGCAAATTTTATTGAACTCGCAAGCGCACGAATCTGTTGTAGTATAGATTTATGGTGACGAGTGTCGATCCCACGAGGAGGTGGATTTTAATTATATATAGAATTAAATTAGTGAATGTGTGATTGGATTTAAGGTGGAAAATGATTTAGAATATGCTAAAACTTAAATTAAAATAACAAGAATAAATTCTGAAATTGAAATTTAAATGGCAAGAATAAATTGTAGAGAATTCTAATAAAATGACGTACTTGGGTATCTGCATCCGTATCAACATGCATCATAGGCTAAATATTCCTTATTAATACCAATTAAATCATTATGGGGGAATCCACACCTCATGAACCACGCTCTAATAAATATGGTGCTAAGGGCTTACCGTGCCAAATAATAATAATCTTATACTAGGGGGCCGATGAAACCAGGGCAGTACTAGAAAAGATTATTATTATTTCTCAACGAAAAGTCAAAACATCCACAAAAACTAGAGGGGAAGAGAAAATAAATTTACCAAATCAAGCCCATGACACATGTTGAGACTTCACCTTCAACCCAAACTTGAAAGAAAATTAGCCACTCATAGTTGAACTAAGGGCAAAATGGAAATTTATTAAAATACATAGAAAATAAAAGATAGAGAGAGAATTACAGAAAATGGATCCCAAAAATAGATTCAGAGGTGTCAAAATAGGGGGGGAAGGCCCCCTTTTTATAGATACATCGAGTAAATCATGGCCATCGAATTAAAAACAGTTTGGACGCTCAGGATTTCGCCACGTCATCAGTCAACAGTAAAATCAAAACGGTACGTGGTTCAGCCACTATTTGCACAGTAATGCGATTCAGCCACTATTTGCACAGTAAATAATCCCCTGTGTTGCATATACCATACGCGCCGTTTTTGATCCACTAATATGCTGCCACGTCACCATAAACAGTACATAAGAATTTTAGTGTAATAGGATCATGACACCTCATCAGTCAATGCCATGTCATCGATCCGTACATATGAACAGTGCCGTGAACAGTAACGTAGACGGTATCCGTACATGTGAATAGTACCGTACATGTGAACAGTGCCATTTTTTCTTTTATGCTCCTCCTAAGGTTTTCGACCGTCCTGAGTTTAAAAATGATGTCCGTTTTGCCATTTGATTTCTCGTTTATTGTGAAATAACTATGATACCCCTAAAATACATAAAATACTTAATTAAAATAAAACACACATAATTAAAGTATAAGAAACTTAAACACATAAAAGTAAGGGTTGTTAGTAATACTTGATATGTAAAATAACGATTTTCTCCTTTATAAATATGCACTTTCTAACACACAACAATAAGATGATTACTTGTAGAGTGCTTTCTTCTCCCAAAAATGCATATTCCAAAGTGTTGGGTAATAGTTTAAGCTCGAGTTTCGGTGGTGATTCTGACGATGGGTTGAGTTTTTTCTCTGATGGTGCTAGTTGTTCAACTCTTGACTTCTATTTATTACTGTCCATGGATATTGCTGAGTCAAGTAGGGCGTTGATCTCATTGACTGATCTATCAATATCAAAATCCAAACCAAAGTGAGTTAAACATGTTTGTAAAGAATCATCACTAAGGTTTGAAAGAAAAGTATTATCAACTAATGTTTCTATTAAATCTACATTAACAATTTCATCATCTGCATTGTGAGGTTATTTGGCAATGTTGAAGATATTTAGCTCCATAGTCATGTTGTCAAAGGACAACTGTATATTTCCAGTCCTGCATTGAATGTGAGTATCGGCAGTTGCCAAGAAGGGTCGGCCTAGGATAATAGGGATGTACTTCCTTGAATCATGTATTGGTTGAGTGTCAATTGCAATGAAATCAACAGGAAAATAAAACTTGTCTACTTGGATAAGCACGTCCTCCATAATACCACGAGGTATTTTGGTGGACCGATCTGCAAGTTGTAACACCACTGGAGTTGGGTGTAATTCTCCCAATCCAAGTTTCACAAACACTAATAAGGTAACAGATTTACACTAGCTCCTAAGTCCAATAAAGCATTCTCAATTGTGTGGTTTCCTATGCTACATGAGATAATGGGGGAGCCTGGGTCTTTTCATTTTAGAGGAATTTTGTGTTAGAGTATCGAATTAACGTTTTCTGTTAAAAATACCTTCTTTTGAACATGAATGTTTCTCTTTTTAATACAAAGGTCTTTAAGAAACTTGGCATAAGATTGCACTTGTTTTATAGCATCAAGCAAAGGGATATTAACATTTACCTGTTTGAAGATTTTAAGAATCTCACTTGTGGATTTTCTCTTCTTTCCTTTAGCTAACCTCTGAGGAAATGAAGCTTTAGAAACATATTCTCGTGGGTTGGTTTCTTCTTTCTCCTCTGACGGTGAGTCCTCAACGTTCACATGTACACTTTGATTTGTTTTCGTCACCGGCATCTCTACTTTGTTGTCGACTTCTTTCTATTTTCGCAAGGTTATGACGGCTTTGACCTCTCCATGCTGCTGTCGTGAACTGGTATTTACTTCATATACTCTTTTAGGATTGGGCACAGGTTGACTTGGGAATTTGCCTTTCTTAGCAATCATTACTAAAGTTTAAACTGAAGAGGCAAGCTGTCCCACCATCTTTTCGAGGTTTGAAACTGATTGGGCTTGTGAGTTGAAGCCTGTTCTCATATCATTTCGTATTTCATCAATGGTCTGGTTTTGTTGCTCGATCATGGAGTGAGTAAGATTTTTTAAGTACTGGAATGCATCCTCCCATGGTTTGGGTTGAGAGTAATTCGGGTTTTGATTGTATGGTCTAAATGGAGGCTGAGATGCTTGAGGAACTTGAGGAATTGATTGTATTGGTGGAGCTGGAGCTGCTGGTCCATTCTATTGAAATCCTTAAGACCATGAAAAATTGGGGTGGTATCTCCATCCACGGTTATATGTGTTGGAATATGGGTTGTAATTTGATGGCTTTCTCATTACTCCTATGGCATTGGCTTGATCTGAGTATGAGTCATGGTCATGTGCTTCTTGTGATTTAGTAGTCGTTAACGATGATATTTGTCGAGAAAGTCCATCAACCATTTCTTTTATTTCTTTAATTCCTGAACTTGACTCGCCAATGTGAACCTCATTTAATCCTTTAATCCTTTTAGTATTTCCAAGTAATCGACTCCGTTGCTGGGAATTATCCGCTTGTCGTTGGAAGAAATCTCAAATCTCTGAACCACTTTTTGACATTAGCTCTCCTCCACTTGTTGCCATTAGTCATTCTTGCACATGTGGCAATAATCTCTCCAAAAAGTATTGGCATTGATGTCATTTCTCACACCCATGATGTGGACACGTCAAGAGTAGCCCATTGAATCGCTCCCATATTTCGAAAACTGCTCGTCTTCTCTCTAGGCGAATTCTGAAATTTCCCTGTGAATAGCATTGGTTTTATGCATTGGAAAATATTTATTCAAAAATTTTGTTACCATTTGTTCCCATGATGTTATACTATTAGCAGGTAATGTATTGAGTAATGAACAAGCTCTATCCTTTAAAGAAAATGGGAATAATATGAGTTTAACATCATCATCTGAAAATTCTCATATTTAAAAGTTTGACAAACAGCGTGAAAATTATTCAGATGATTATATGGGTCCTCATTTTCTAGGTTATAGAATATTGGGAGATAATTTAGCACACTAGGTTTTAGTTCAAAACTCCTAGCATCTACATTTGGATATCTTATGCATGATGTGCGCAAATTAGCTAAGGGACTGAAATAGTCTTTCAATGGCCTCTCTTGTGGTGCTTCTTCTTGTTGTTGTTGTTGTTGCAAATCCATTTCAATTTTATCTTTAATTACAACGTGTTTGTGTGTGCAAAGTGTTTTCTCGAGTTCAAGGTCTATAGGCTCAAGATTAGGTAATAATGACCTTCGACCATGCATGCAAAAAACACAAAAATAAATGGGAACAAAATAAATAAAAATAAAAAAGAATGAGAAATTACGATACTAATCTTATCGCGTTGTTACAACCTTACTATAAAAACACACTAAAAAAAATATGTGAAATAAATTAACGAAAAATAAATTAATAAGATAATCGAAAAATTACAAAGAAAAATAAAAGATTAAATTACAGAATTTTAAAGAATAAAGAAAGAAAAGAAATTCTTACCTCTAAATGTAGATTCACTTTTTTTCTTTTTTTTAAATAAGAAAAATTACAACAAAACAATTAAAAGAAATTATTTACAAAATTAATTCTACGAATTAAAATAACTTACCTCCCCAACGGCGCCAAAAACTTGTTGTGCAAATTTTATTGAACTCACAAGTACACGAATCATTGTAGAAGAGATTAATAGTGACGAGTGTCGATCCCACGAGAAGGTGGATTTTAATTATGTGTAGAATTAATTTTCTATGTGGGTGGTTGGATTTGTGGTGAAAATAATTTGGACTATCCTAAAATTTAAATTAGAATGTCAAGAATAAATTGAAGAGAAATCTATCAAAATGACGTACTTGGGTATCTAGATCTGCGTCAACATGCACCATGAGCTAAATATTTCTTATTAATGCTAATAAACCATGAGGGGGGATTCCACACCTCATGAACCACACTCTAATCAATATGGTGCTAAGGGTTTATTGTGCCAAATAATAATAACCTTATACTACGGAGTCGGTGAAACCATGACAGTATCTAGACAAGATTATTACTATTTGCCGAAGAAAAGTCAAAACATCCACAAAAATTAGAGGGGAAGAGAAAGTAAATTTACTAATTAAAGCCCATGGCATATGTTGAGACGTCACCTTCAACTCAAGTTTGAAAGAAAATTGGCTACTCATAATTGAATTAGGGGTAAAATGAAAATTTATTAAAATACGTAGAAAATACAAGACAAAGAAAGAATTACTGAAAATGGAGCTCAAAAATGAATTCAGAGATCCCAAATTAGGAGGGGAACCCCCCTTTTTATAGATATACTGAGTAAATCATGGCCATCAGATTAAAAACATTTTGGACGCTCAGGATTGTGCCACGTCATTAGTAAACAGTACGCGGTTTGACCACGTGGTTTGAATAGTGACACAGTTTGACCACGCGATTTGAACAGTCAGGCGGCTTGAATAGTGACACGATTTGGTTGAAAATAACCTTGTGTATATGCATATATCGTACCCACGATTTTTGGTCCACTAATATGCTGCCACATTACCAACCAACAATGCATAAGAATTTTAGTCCAATGAAATCGTGACACCTCATCAATCAACGCCACATCATCGGTCAATGCTACGTCATCGTTGTGTATGTGTGAACAGTAACATGGAACATGTGAATAGTACCGTACATGTGAACAGTGTCATTTTTCCTTTTATAAATATACATTTACTAATACTCAACACATAGGAATTTCATTACTTTCAAGCAGCAACTTGGTTAGAAGACCTAACAACTCAGTAAAAATTGTGTCAAACCACCCAAATTTACCTTTTATATTGAAGAAGCTAACTAAAGTGCCTAACTTAGTGAAATTTGTGCATCCTTGGTATAAAGATTTCTCAACATATTCTAGAAGTTCTTTAAATGCTTTAGGACCCACAACACAATCCTTATAAGCATCGTTAATGATATCTACTGTGTTACCATTATCGTAGTCCATGAACTCAATTAAAACATCTACTCCTACATTAAAAAGTGGTGGGTCATGGACATCTTCCCCATGCCAATTCGAGGTTGTCTAAGAAACATCAAAACCATGAAAATATAAATGTTTACGAAAACCTTATGCGTACAAAATGATAAATTCATACATTTAATACATGGACATCTAATGACACTACTGGCTTCGACATTAAGAATAGCAAACCTCATAAATTTTTCAACCCCATCTTTATACTCTTTTGACATTTTACTACAATGCATCCATGACTTATCCATTTTTAATTTCAATTAGATCTGATCCTGACACATTAAGCAGGTAGTATATACATAAAATATCAGAATCTATTATTAATACATATGTGCAAGGTACAAATTGACAATGACTTAAATACCTTTACTGCAACATAAGCAAATGAAAATGAGAAACATCCAAAAACTAATGAAAAACACATGGAAGAATATATAAACTGAATTTTTCTTGGCACATGCTTACCTAAATTTTGTTCTAATATGAATAAGAATTAAGTCCAAAAAATATCATGATCACATGCTTGGTCCAGTAAAGAACACATAGACTATTTGAGACCTATAACATTATATTATTAAATGAAAAAATTGTTCTACTAATATTCTTTACCAATGCAAACATGGTCAAAGTCTTAAGAGTGATCTAATATCTCAAGCTATATGATTTGGTGATGTCTTTTGTTTCAAAACTGAAAAGCAAGGTTGTTGTTTGTTTTACATGTCTAATATTGCTTTAAGCATGTGATTTGGTAATGTTTAAGTTGTTGGAAAATTGAGATAGTTGGTTTATGGATTCTCTAGAAAATTTTAGAATTGTTGAACTTTATAATAAGTTTTATTATTTCAAAATGTGACTAAACTATACTTGATTGACTTGAAAAAGCTGAATATGTATGTTTTAAGTTTGGAGATTTTTGAACTAATAATTGATTTTTAATGAATTCATCAAATTGGTCAGTTGTTGTCCAAAGTTATCAAAAACTCTGTATATACCATGTTTGTTGTTATAAATAAATGATCTAATGGTATTGAAATGAGCTGAAATTTTGATAAATTAAACTTTACTATGTCTTTCAAATTTGGAAAATTTCATGGTAACTGAACTTGTTTTTTATTTTTTATGATTTTTTAAACTTTGTTGCTTCAATTGTTAGCCCTTTTGACAAAGGTGTTCTCTTACTTTTGATCTTATGAAACACAAGCTCAATGATGTCGGAATGATATGAAATTTTAATAAGTTATGTAATCATAGATCTATCTATGTTCTAGAAAGTTTTATCCCAATATATTAAGTATTTTAATTTTAATGAATCACTAAATCTCAACTATTTCTATCAAAATTAAAAGGCAATTTTGATTCATTTAGTTTAATCCTGTGAGACCCTATTGTAGAGTTGTCTAAATGGCTTCAAATTTTAATATGGAAAGAAGTCATATACTAAGGCTGAGTTAGATAAAGCCCATTTTGAGTGAGCGTACCATGTTTCTAGAATAATTGTTGTTGTGTGAGGTAAGCTTTAACTGGCATTATGTATAGGTGCCTTATGCTAAACGGATGGCTAGGTTATCCTAGGGGAACACTTGCACGTGGCTTGTTACACCAACAGTGCAAATTGATATAGTCCCCATTTGGGTTGACCATTAGAATATACGTCGCTGGTTTCCCACCTATACACAGTGAATTCCCAAAAAGCTATTTATGTTCTAAGCAAGTCAGATTCAATGCACAAACATTTCTCTAAGTTTGATCCAGAATTATACCCACACTATTAACACAATTTCCAAAAACAAACAATATGCCATTAAAATATACAAACTGTTATTAAACAAATATAAATAAAGTAGTTAATAATTTAAACCTAACAACAAAGCATTTGGTATAAAATACTAAAGAAACAAACAAACTTATTACAATGAGCAATCAAATAAGCAGATGGGGTATATACAATAGCAAGAAAAAATGTTACTGTTCTCATAAAGCGCGAAAAATCTAGATAGATGAATAGGGAATTACGTGAAGAAACCAAAATGCATCTGAAAAAACATTTACAACATAGTCAAGTCTTTACATATAAGGAAAATTATCCCCCAACCACTTGTTTCTTCTAGTTTTTTAAAAAATAAATCTTTTTTTTGCAGCACTTCACCTCAAGTTAACATTTTTTTCACTGGTACACTCTCGTCATAACATTGTTAGAACTCTACTAACATCCTAAGGGTAAAATTGTCATTTCACACCGATATTGTTTGAAGACAGTAGTGGATAGGTGCAAAACAATATAACGTTAAGTAGAGTTCAGCAAAAAAAAAAGAATTTGTATTTTTCAAAAAATATGAAAGAAAATAGGTGGTTGATGGATAATTTTCCTACATTTGGGGGTAAAAAGTCATTTACACAATATTCTGTTATTTTTCTTAACTGTTTGAAGACAGAAGTGGACAAGTGCAAAATAATATAACTTTGAGTGAAGTTTAGAAAAAAACTTTTTGAAAAAGTGCGGAAAAACAGGTGGTCGGTGGATCATTTCCTTTTATATAAAGAGGATAAGGCAAAGAGGATAAGGCAAAGAAAATGAAAGCAATGAGTTTAACCAAAGATTCACGCTACAAGACAGATAATACCGTTAAAAAAAGATATTAGAAGAACATGCAGCTTCAATTTTACCCATATGGATCTATCTATCTTCCAATTATCCAAGATAGATAATACCAAAAATTCCCCAAATGAGCGTTGGGGTTACCTTAAGAACTGGCTAAATTTTGTTTGCTTGGCTGGAGCTCTTTATGTTGCGAAGGCAGTGACATACGGTTTCAAAACGAATAGTCAATGGTTTAGTTAGGAAAATTTGAAACGACGTGAAAAAAATTGACGGTATTAGGAGCTAAAGCGAAATTGAAGAGGTTCATGGCTTAAAAGGAAGGAGACTAATAATTTTACAAAAAGAATAATCAAGTATAACAGCAACGACAATGTGTGAATGGTAGAAGAACGACAAGAATCAGGGGGTCTCTAACAAGGTTTTGTGAACGGCACGAAGGAACAAGAGAAATCGCACTTGGGGATGATTTGGATTTCTAAGTAATATGAATGTTTACCAATTACAAAAAAGAAAGAAAGCTTTAAGTAACTAAAACGATACCATTTTGGTCTACCGTTTTAATTATTTGACCACATTCGAATTTGGGTCGAATGTGGTCAAAATCAATTCTATCATAATTGCTTCATAGAATAAATTTATATCATAATTCTATCATAATTTCATGATAAAAAATAATTCTATCACAAAACCATCATAAATTCATGAAAGTAAATATTTCTATCATAATCCCGTTATAAATCTATGATAGATTGAAAATTCTATCACGATTCTGTCGTAATTTTATGATATAAGTCACTTTGCCTATAATATGTCATAAATTGTCTGTTATCTATTATTTGTTCCTTGTAGTGTGCACCTTTGCACTTGTGTCAAACCCTGCATTCCTGTCATGTAATTGAAACGTTCAATATGCGCCAACAGGTCACTCTTCCCAAAGTACTTGAGATCGGGAAAGTAGAAGTCCCTAGGTACCGTGGTACTCATAATCACTGTTCAAAGTGGAGACTCGTTATCCAACATATTTTCAAGCTTGGAGGCCTTCGTCGACCCTGTATCTCGTCAATGTTCTGAGCCAACCTTCACATTTCTTCTTTTTGTTCCACGACACGACCAAGATTGCATGTAGCAACTTGCTCTTGTTCCTATTCTATTTCATTAAGATGTTGCGTTAATTCCCTTTCCTCAATATTCACTTCCCTTATAATATTCTCGAAATTCTTACTATCATGGAACTAAATTTCTGTTCTGTGGTTCTGTTCACCATGAAAGTGACTTCCAACTTTAGAATTCTGCTCTTCATGCAATTGATTTCTCATCGCTAGATTTTGCTTGCCTCGATTTGGTCTGTCACTTGAAATTGGGACATCCTGGTTCTCTCCTTTGCGCCTCCCTCAACTCATGTAAAACTATTGTAAGGGTTTCCAATTGTCTCTTTTATTTGTTCCATTTGCTCATACATTGCTCTTTCCCTCGCCTCATTTACAATCTCTCACAAAGTAGCAGACTCATTCACTCTAAGGTCAATTCCTTAAGCTCTGTTTCCTGCTGTTTTCATATTCGATCACCTTCTCATCAACTTGCATGGTTAGTGGCAGCTTTTCATTCAGCCTCCATAGACGGCGCCAAAATGTTGATGTAAAATCTGGTTGAAATCATAACCAAGTCACCATGTCAACACTTGAATTTGTTTTGATGGGGGACAGTACAGTTTGCACTTCCCTCCTTCAAACAGATCCTAATGTCTACGTTCACTTCCCTCTAGATTCTCCTGCGTTCACAGAAATAATTATGGGATGCCAGATCTTTTATGACATAAATCCTCTAGCGCTCAAGTCAACACTTGAGTCTCTCTAGGAAAAACTTATGTCACAACTTATGTGGCCAATTATAATTGTATCCAGTACAAATATTTCACTGATTCTCAAAAAGAGATCAATTCTGAAAAAATAAATTCCAGAGTCGGAAAGGTAGAATTTCATTTCAGAGAGCGGAAAAGAGCTCACGTCTTTCAGATTTTGCAGACCTTTTATAGGCAGCCGACACTATCGCACTATCGTGTGACAATTCCTTTGCATCACCGCTCATAGGTTAATTAAGTAGCTGCCACGGGATAATGGATGAATGTGCGAGGAAGTTGATGAATTAGTGGTGCAACCGTTAATGGAGTTGTGTCATAACTATTAGTGAATTGACTTCTTGCCTAGATTCTCCGGGGGAAAGGGGAACTTGATGGTTGCTCTTTCATCATCTCTTAAGATAACTTGATTTGGACCTCTAGTCGTGGGTTCTATAGTTAGCCATATATATACGAGCAGTAACCAGTTTCCTCTGGGATCTCTACCAATAGAGTCATGCTAAAACAAACATTGCCCATCCCACTCAGTTGGCATCTCATCGTGTTGTCCCCCCCCCCAAAAAACACTCACTACAAGAAATACATAAATGCTCCCGGAAAAACTCATTTATGAGAAAGTCATGCCGTCGACCGTTGTCGTATTAAGTCGCATCGGAAAAGCACAATTTTTTATGGGTCGTCGGAGAAAAAAAATTATTTTCAACGGCAGTGCCATCAGAAATGACACCAAATGCCCTCGGAAATGATCCCTATAAAACCAAAATTACATATTTCCAATTGCATTTGCCCTTCGAAATAGCATTAACTACCCTTGGAAATGAGGCTGGATAACGCAAATGAATACTATTCCAACCGTAATTTACCCTCGAAAATGCTTCTTCTTTTTTTATTTAGTGACCCATTTAAAAAATTTAATATTATTATTTATCTTTTTATTTTTTTCTTTTCAAGTATCTGTATTACCAATGCAACATAGTCAACAAAATGGCAATAGCAACACGCAAAATACATCTTCATTAATTTCAAATAATACATCCAACAAGCATACAATCAAGAAGCATATAAGCATTCAAAACTTAATACAATGCCGAAAGGTCAAATTCGTAATAAAAACTGTATTGATTGAGCCAGAATTAACAATCAAGATATGTTATATTTGGATGATGATTTATGATTAATTCTTATGTGTTGCTTGATGAATTGGTGGAGTTGTTGATTTGTTATACCTAAGCTTATATGGAAGTGTTTTTAATCACAATGTGTATTTGAGGATTTGTTCATTTTTAAGGAGAGATTCTGCCAAAATTTTTGCTCGCCAAAATTGGTAATATCTTCATTGAATTATTTTTTGTGATCTTGTTTCAAATTGCATATATTTTCTTTACAAGGAAAATAAATATGATACGTTTTTGATAATATCATTTTGGTTAAATTTTTTAATTGGCCATATATTTAGGGGGAGCATACAATATGATTTTGGACAATATTCATTTTTGAGCATTCTTTTTATGGCTTGATAGTTCATGCCTATTTTATGGTTAATTGGATATTTGGTTATTATATGTTTCTCGATTAACCATTGACATATTGTCGGTCTTAGCATGAATTTGTAGTAATTTTGATGATGAAGGGGGAGAGATCATGTATTTTGAATATGGAGATATATAATGTGTATTTTGATCTTGAAGTATTTATGCACGTTTTTGAAATATTAAGGGGGAGCTTACAAGTGATCATAAATCAAATATTCAGGGGAAGTTTTTGTTTTGTTTTTTAGTTATATGTTTAATCATGTATGTCATGTATTAAGGGGGAGTTTAATGTCAAAATACATGAGATGTTTGTCATCATCAAAAAAGGGGAGATTGTTAGCCTAAAAGGCTACATTAATGTAATTTTGATGATAACAAACATGTGTCTTTGGTAAAAATAATAAATATTGTATTTCACATCTTCACTAATTTTTGAAGGATAAATATTTATGCAAGTGAATCAAGTGAAATCAAGTTGAAGGCATTCAACGGACAACGGCGAAATCAAGAATAAAGTTTAGAGCTCAACGGACAAATTATTGCGACAAATTCTTGTAAAGTCGGTATGATTTAATTAATACTTGATTTAGCATTTGAGAAGCTCAATAGATTAATTTAATTAAATCCTTTTCATAAACTAAAAGGTTTTATTTTTATAAAGTAGAGTATTTTGTGGATATAAGTAATTTGGACTTAAATGCTAAGTTTTGAAATCTGTGATTTTAATAAGTATTAAATTTCGGAGTTGGACATTTTTATAAACATTTGAAACGTTTTGGGTCATACTATACTTTATAAATATTTTGGACTAAAGTGAAAGATTTTGAGAACTTTGTAAAATATGGGTATTATGTTGAAAAGGACCTTTGTGCGAAACAATAAAATCTTTGGGGCCATATCATAATTTCAGAAAGTTTGGAAAGACAATTATTTTTAAGAGGTTCTGAAATTGGACATAATTGTAAAGTTTTTTGAAGTTTTGGGCCATAGTATAATTATGCAACGTTTTGGGCTAAAGTATAATTTTACAGAACAATGTTACTGTAGCAAATTCTAAAATAACGGTAATATCACTGTTCCTGAGCGGCTAGTTGGATAAATCAAGCGGCTAACCGCTTGAGCACGGGATTTTGCCTATAACAGCTAGTTTTTGAGCTTTTTCTATAAAAACTCAACTCAAACTTCATTTTAATAACTAATGCACGCAAATATAAAATCATACAACATATATTGAGCTTCCAAAACGCAAATGATCATTGATTAAATCATTCTTGAGCTATTAGTTGCATATCCACTCTTAAAGAGAGTTTTTGTTGTAACTTTTATTTCTTAATCAATTTGTGAGTGTGTAAGTGTGGGAAACACTTGGGTGAAGAGATTGGGGAGATAATTTCTTGGTTGTAAAGGTTCATTGACACCTTGGAAGTCAATTGTAAAAGCTTGAAGCCTTGGGAGTCTTGGATAGTGAAATCCTCGAGCTTGGTTGGCTTGGAGGCGTGGACGTAGGCGGGGATTGCCGAACCACGTAAAAATCCGCGTGTTTGTTTTTCTCTTCCCTTACTCTTTTATCTTTACGCTTGTTTGAATTTATTGTTCTATATTTCATTAAGGCGTTAGATTGATTTATTGTGCGAATCGTATTGCATATTTTTTAAAATCCCAATTCACCCCCCTCTTGTGTTGCATAACTAGAATTTCAAAATTGGTCTAGAAGTCCATAATCATATATGAACCCGAACATGTCCAAAATGGTCATTTTACGTGCTCGATATTACATAATGTTTAATTGAGAATTTATGAAATTTATTTTGTTCCTTAAACCTTTTATGGAACATCTAAATTTCTATCTTAAATCATATTTAAGATATATTTATATACATATTCATTCTCAATGAATTATAATATAAATATTAATTTTCCTAAAATTAGGAAATATAACTTCTCATTTTCTAGTAACTCCTTTTTCATTTCTATATAGTGCGTGACCTTTTAGGCTCTTAGTTATAAGGTAGTAGAACTATTTTAATGATAACTCTTTATTCATTAAATGATGCTAAACTCTTTAGTCATCAATTAGAACCTTTCTAATGACCTTAAGATACATTGGTAATACGTTTTACCAATATTGATCTTAAGGTTTCTACAAGTCATGAGTGACACCTAGCAGTATATCACAACCATCCAAATAACAAGAATTGCTGGATCTATAGAACCTATTCCATTGTAACTCTATGTCTTGGTCTCTTCATCATCCGTGTCCAGATAAAAGCATGGCTTATGATTTATTATGTTAAGCAGTTGTGCTTTATCTCAAAATAAATCTAAATGAACTTGGCATGAAAATATAATTTGAACTCCTTCAAATATATTTCACCTTGGCCAAGGATTTCTCAAGCCAATTCATATTATCTCATAAGGACATCCTTTTCGTATATTACAAAGTGATGAATTTCATGTTGGCCATACACTTGTCTTCATACATAGCCAACCACAATAGCTATTGCTAGATCTCTTCCGTGATAAGGAATCAATCTTTATGCATTCACATATCAGAGATGTCTATGTATAAGACATCTGTTATGCCTCAGGTCTAAAGACCATTACTAAACATAGTATCTGATACAATGTATAATAAGCCATTAACACTCAAAACCATATGGCTTACTATATTTGGTCAAGTTTAGTAAACTCGTTCTCTTAACAAGTACCTATGTGTTTGACTTGACATCTCATGTCAATGATATGAAACTCACCATCCATTTTAGTATCACATACCATAAGGAGTCATAACACATACTAGTGTTTATAGGAATTTATAATGTCCAATCATAAATCCACCACTAGGAACTATTTTAGAAGTATAGTACAAAGGATGCACGTTTCATATTCTCGACATACTCGAGAATGTGTTCCTTAACTATTTTACTTCTTGGACTATATTCATTAAATTAATATATGAATATTGATAACTTTGTCATTTTATAAATATCAAAATGCTATTGAAATACAATCATTCCCTAAACAATCAAATCACCATTCGATTGGCCTTTAGGGCATATTACTAACAGCAGCACATGCTATGTAAAATTAAATTCAATAACTAGCAAAATACAAACTAAAAAGGGAGTAGTAGCTACGCCGGCTCTCTGATTCAATACCTTTTTTCTTTTGATTGTTATTCTCTTATTCTTCCCTACTGGATTTGATTCTTAACTAGTTTCTGAAAATCAAGAATGAGCTGCCACTCCTGATTCTCGAGTCATCTTAATCAGCTTATGCCATGCATATCTTTTTTGATTTAATTATGCCATACTATTAATTAATAACATGAGATGATAAACATGCATGGATGGATAACTAACACATGATTCTTGATCAACTAAATGAAATAATCAATATTGTTTCTGAAAAAAGAAAATTAAATAAATGCAAAAATGATGCTATCAAGTTGTAATTATACACTAGGATTATAGTCTCCATGAACTTGATAGTTTAATATCTACTGACTAAGCCCCAATTGTATTTAAATAACATTCCTTTTTCTATGAGCCATTTCAACGAACAGCTTGAAGACTGCATTGAAATCAAAAAGAGACTCAGAAAAAGTAAATTGATGCGTTTGAAATCAGATGAAAATTGGACCTGGATAAGCTCTTTTAATGACTTGTTTGAATTCGGATCGTTCGATGCGTCTGTTGAGCAACGTGAAGAGATCTCTTATTAGAACCCTAAAATTCATCAGCCGATGGAAATCATAAACTAATCCAAAACTAACTTGAATCTAATCTTAAATTAATTTGAAAAAAAATAAAGATATCAACTGCAAAATTGAGAGATCGAACAATGAAGAAGTGAGATAATCACCTTCGGGCAATCGAGAAGCAAGAACAATGGAGATGCGAAAATGATAAGTAATTGTCACATCCTTGTTTAATTAAAAAGTTATTGAGAGGGAGAGCTGTGATCTTCTAATCGCTTTCTTCTCCATTTTTTTCAAATGAAATCAATTTTAGTGGACTAATAATAATTTAATTAACCACCGAGTTCAAGTTCAAGCTTTCAATTAGGCAGAGCTAGTGCATAATTTAATTAGCCATTCATTTATTTTTAAACATATCACTAACATTAAGTCTAACTTGAGAAGATTTATCATTAATTATGCCCTTGAATAATTGTATTTCCGACCAGTGTATTATTTATTAGGGACAACAATTTGCTCTTGAAAAAGCTAATAGTTTTTTTAATACTTTTCCGACAGATCTTTTCGCCTTTGTAAAAAGTACTTAGTACCAAAGGTAAATAAAACCCTCGGAAATATTTCGTCGGTAACACTATTGTTTGTTGTAGTGACTTTTCCTTTAATTTCTAGTGTTGAAAGTGTAGTGAGTCAAGACTAGGAACTAAAATTTGCTACTGCTGATTATCGAGGAGGAAGTGTTAGATTGCACAAATCACAGCTTGTCACTGGTTGGTACCTTTTGGACCTGATTGTCCTTATTGTGGTTAGTATTTGATCCTTTCACTTGATATGAGTGATAAGTTCTTGAAGAGACACAAGGGCCTAATTGCCTTCTTGAAACACCACCTGAACATACTGCTTTTGAGTTATATAGCAATTATCTTTCTTTTTTAGTATTTAATGAAAGGAAGAGTTGTTTTTACATATGGACGATGAAAGAGAGATGTTGTTGGACCAAAGAATTCACCACTACCCCAATTATCGTAGTTGATACTCCAACTGGGTTTTGGAAGAATGATGCCTTGTTATAGGATCCAACATAGAGCAGTTACTTTTATAGATCTGAATACTCAGGAAATCATTGACTTTCAGCACAAAGATTGTTGCTAGACTTTTTTTTAAAAAAAATAAAGAGAGTTTATTCAAATTTAAAGGTTATTAGAGAAATATCTTGACTCAAAACCTTAAGTTGATAGGTAAGGGCCCAATAATTTTAATAGGTGTTCTGTTCACGTGAAACATGAATTAAGACTTGAAACAGAAGCTCTTATACATGGGTTTAAAGATAATATCTGAAAGTGAGCTAAGAAAATGAAGAAATAATTAAACGAGCGGATTCACTGTACCAAATGAATCGTCAAATAAGGAGCTTCGCTATGGCCTCCAAGTAGGAGTTGTATCGGCTTCATAGGTTAAAGTTTCTCCGGAGTTTTTGGGAAAGAGTATTGCCATTGAGAGATATGGACAATATGTAATGTTGTAGCCATTAGCTATATGAATGTATATAATGATGTATTAGTATAGTTTGTTAAGTTCATTATTTATAGAGTTGGCATCTTATGGCAAGTCTAGTTAAATTGGAAGTTTATTTATTACATATCTATTAATTCCCTAATTTAGTGAGATTCCAATTTATTAGGAATATTTGTTTCTTAATTTAATTAGAAAGTCTAATTTAGCAAGTCAATTAATGGTGGGATTCTATAATTGGCGCATGAGATCTATTTAGAGCAAGAAGTTGGTTCAAACAGGAAGTCATTAAATGCTCTAGATATTTCTTGGGAGACAAGCAAGGTAAGAAGATCAGATTTGTTCCTATTCATATTCATAGGAATTATAAGAGGAAAGAAACTCTTATTTGGAAAGAATTCAAGTCTTTTAAGACTTGCTATTTTGGTGAAACTTTAGTGCCTATATAAAGAGAGGTATTTCACAATTGAAGTTTCTTTTTTACACACAACACAGAGCATAAAGCAGAGAAGCAAAATTCGGCCTCCTCCCTAGAGAATCCGAATTTGGTACATAATGTTGTGTTGATTTGTTTTCTTATCTTCTTTTCATCTCTATGGAGAGTCTATGTGGATCTTGGATCACTAGACATCGAAGAGTTGCTATTGATCATTTTACGAAGTGCCTTGAGAATCGTGGATCAAGAAGGGTAGCAATTATTCAAGAGAAGCAGGTTCAGTCTAAGGTTGAGTAAACTGTATGGTGATAAATTGTAAGTGAGAGTCTTAAATTTGATAAATCCATAGGTTGTAACATCTCAACTTATAGAATTGTTTTTCATTTGGGCGTGGCCTCGTGGATAGAGGATTGATTAATCATAACCACGGAAAAATCTTCGTGTCATTTATTTTCTGCATTTTATTTTTTTTGGAAAATTAATATTTTGGAAGCGGATGAACAGTAATCATAAACAGTAATCGTGAACAATAACTGTGAACAGTTGCCGTAAACAGTAATGGTAAATAGTAACAGTGAACAGTACTTCCAAAAAATTAATTAAGTAATTAATTTTTAGTTTTTAATTGCCTACATCTATTTGTGATAGATCTAAATTCCTTTCATAGTTGATAGCAATCTTGTTTACATATTCAAAGTAATATCCTGAAAATACCCATGTAAGAGCAAGAAGTAGACTTGTAACCCATAATTTCTGAGTTCTTGTATCCTAGAGTTCATGGATTTGTTCCTTTTCAATTTAAAATTTGGCTTGATTTTTCAGTTTCTTTAACAAGTAGCAAGCAGACTGATTCCATTATATATCTTCGGTTGAGTGATTTCCAAGATATTCATCCCCATAAATCAACCAGATTCACCTATTTACAACATCAGCATAATATTGTCAAATCAAATCGGGGGTTCAGTTCCAGGATGGTAAATAAAAATCCAAAAGCCTATTTCACATATATGAGTTCATTGCTGGGGATTTATTAAGGAGTAATTGTATAATGCTCGGTCAAATCAGATCTCATCGCTATATAGCCTATTGGTAACCCACCCTCTCGAGAAAAGTTGAGGGAATTATGGACCCTTCCATAATCAGGTAAAGGTGAATTTTCTTTCTTACAAATGTGAATAGCGGGTAGATATGTCCCAAAAATCAAGAGTAGAATTCTACGCTAGTGGAACAAAATTAATTTTTGTCAATCCTAATAGGTTTCTGATTGTATTTATAAATAGACTTTTGATTGGAAAGTTATAGCGTTAGGGGGGAAAAAAATTCAACCCAGACCTCTATCTTCTCAAGCACTGAAATATAGTGTATATACATTTTCCGGAAAGCACTTTCTCAGCATGTGATTGCTTCAGATCGAAACCCATCCCTCCAAATAGAACTGAAACTTAACTTGAGTTAAATATTAATTAATCACACGTTCAAATCTCTTAAAAAATAAAGATAACTCACTTGATTTGGCCCTGTCTGTAGAAGCAACCAGCGAGAGGTTCAGAGATAGATTCTCTTCACAACAACCTTAGTCTAGAGGGGGAAGTTCTTTATTTATTTGTATTAATTTCTTGTTTAGATTAATTAATATGTGGAGCTCTCTTCTCTTGAGTTGGATCAGAGTCATCTGCGCTTTTAGATTAGTTGGAACGTTTATTCAGATAATTACAACGTCCAAGTTGAAAGTTAGTGATAATTATTGTTGAAGATTTAATCAAAACAGAACAAAATATATTTTGCTCACTAAAGTTTTGCGCTTTAGTCATATAGGTCCAGACCAAGTTTGATATTATTGCATATTAGGCCTCCCATGTGATGCGCACGTGAGTCACTCATTCTCATCTGACCAATCAAACTTCTGTTAAAGTTGTTACTAAGCGCGGCAAAGTTTGTTTATCCAATTTCTGGGCTCGGCTTTATAAGCTGCCAAGTGTGTACACTAGGAGGATAGCGTCATGACTGTAGAGAGAGAGTTGAGGTGTGTCTTTTGGAATCTGTTCGGTGTTAAGTTATTAACAGTCTTCTAATTTTAGATGGGGAAACCAATGAGGCAATGGATTTGTTTCTTGGATGGAAGTATGTCACTTGGTAGTTGAACCATTAAAATCTTTTGCGTGTTCATCTTCTTTGTTTGATCTCTTTCTTTAATTCTTTGTTTCAATTAGGATTTCTGTGTCTTCAGTTGATTCTTGCTAGTGTAATTTTGGTCTTGGGGTGCTAAGTTTGTGAATGTCGGATTGAAACCCAACAATCATATACATTTTCTTATGGAAAGCACGCATTAGCATATATATTGTTAGGAAATTGGTGGTGAAAGCAGACACGCAGCTAAGGTAAAATTGTAAGAAATTAAAGAACAAGCACAATAGAGGACACCAGAAATTACGTGGTTCGGCTTTTAGCCTACGTCCACGAGCAAAGACAGAAGGAAATATTTTACTAGTGAAAAGGAGTTACAAGTATTGTGGTATTTTAGTTCACTTCCCAAAACCCCAATACACCCAAACTCTCTAAATTACTAGAACAAGAGCTTTATAAATTCAAGCTCTTAAAACTCTCTCACAAATTCTCTCTATGGAATTTGATTCAATTGAATTGAATGCAAAATCACTTAGGGAGCTCTCCCTTTTATAGCCAACGTTTTGGCCTTTTTTTTTTCTTTGGTCAACACAGCCTAGTGCCGTGTTGAATGGATGGTGGATGGCACCGGCCATTTAGATGGCCGGTGCCAACCACGTGACTTTTAACATTCTCCCACTTGGAGATTAGATTGAGAATCAATCAATCTCCACACTATCCTTTCTGCTTCGTCATAATCATGTTGCCTACGTTTCTGCTAGGCCACAAGAGGATCTACTCCAGATAAACTTGTCAGCATTTATTGGCTTGGTCAAAACATCTGCTAGGTTCTCCTTCGTATGGATTTTCTGTAAATCCACACTTCCATATTCCACTACTTCTCGAACAAAGTGATACTGAACTCCTATGTGCTTTGTCCTGGAATGAAAGGCTGGATTCCTTGCAATATGCAAGGCACTCTGACTGTCACAAAACACAGAAATTTTCTCTTGTTTGTGCCCGAGCTCCTCCAATAACATTTGTATCCAAATAGCTTCCTTGCAAGCTTGTGTAGCTGCCATGTATTCTGCTTCTGTTGTAGATAAAGCCACAACGGTCTGCAGTTTCGAAACCCAGCTTACAGCTGCTCCCGCAAGTGTAAACACATAACCAGTAGTAGATTTCCTTTTATCAAGGTCTCCTGCAAAATCTGAATCCACATAGCCCCTGACAGTAAACTCTGATCCTCCATAACATAATGCAACATCTGAGGTTCCTCTGATGTATCTCAGAATCCTCTTCATAACTATCCAATGCTCTCCACCAGGATTCGTCATGTATCGACTAACTGCTCCCACTGCTTGTGCAATGTCTGGTCTTCTACATATCATAGCGAACATTAAACTTCCCACTGCTGATGCATACGGTACTCGAGACATCTCCTTCCTCTCCGCTTCATTGCTAGGACACATACTTGAGGATAATTTGAAATTAACAGGAAGTGGGGTAGAAATTGACCTAAAATCTTGCATGTTGAAGCGCCTCAAGATTTTCTTCAAGTAATTTTTCTGCGAAAGCCAAATCTTCCTGTTATTTCTGTCTCGGTGAATTTGCATCCCTAGAATCTTGTTTGCTGGTCCCAAGTCCTTCATTTCAAACTCCCTAGCCAACTGTGCCTTCAATTATTGGATTCGATCTTTGTTGGGGCCTGCTACCAACATGTCATCCACATACAACAACAAAATAATGAAATCATTATCTCCAAACCTCTTGTAATATGTACAATGGTCTAAACTGAGTCTGTTGTATCCAAGGCTCATAATGAAGGAATCAAATCTCTTATACCAACACCTCGGCGCCTGTTTGAGACCGTATAGAGATTTGTTCAACCTGCAAACCAAGTTCTCCTTTCCTGTTTCTGCAAAACCTTCTAGTTGGAGCATATATATTTCTTCTTCAAGTTCTCCATGAAGAAATGCAGTTTTCACATCTAACTGCTCTAGATGTAGGTCAAATGTAGCACACATTGCCAAGACTACTCTGACTGTTGTGAGTCGAACTACCGGAGAAAATATCTCATTGAAGTCAATACCTTCTTTTTGAGCATATCCTTTCACCACCAATCTCGCACGATACCGCTCCACTTGATCATTGCCATCACTTTTGATCTTGTAGACCCATTTGTTTCCAATGGCTTTTCTTCCACGTGGTAGTGGTACAAGTTCCCATGTCTTATTCTTGTGTAGAACTTCAATTTCTTCCTGCATTGCTGTCATCCACAAAGCAACATCTGAGCTGTTTAAAGCTTCATGGAAAGTTGAAGGCTCTCCATCCTTTGTTAGAAGACAGTATGCAACATTGATCTCTGTGACATACTCCGAGTGCCACGTTGGCGGTCGTCTCTCACGAGTTGATCGACGAACTTCTAGAGCCTCGGACTCGACTGGTTCTTATTCCTCGTGCTCTGGTGCTGCTTCAGAAGAATCTGAATCTTCTGGATTATTTTCCACATATACCGGTACAGTCTCTGACTTTTCTTTTACAATGCTATCATCCTCATCTTTCCTTTGCAGTTGATCTTCCATAAAGATAACATCTCTATTGATGACGATCTTGTGGGCAGTGGGGTCCCACAGACGATACCCTTTTACTCCATCAGCATATCCCAAGAAGATACATTTTCTAGATTTTGGATCCAACTTTGTTCTTTCTTGGGCATTGTACATCACGTACACAGGACATCCAAATGCATGTAGGTAGGAATAATCAGCTGGCTTTCCAGTCCACATCTCCATCGCTGTCTTCAGCCCAATAGCTGTAGATGGCGACCGATTTACTATATAACAGGCAGTTTTGGCCGCTTCTACCCAAAATGAATTAGGTAGACCGGCAGTCTTCAACATAGCTCTTATTCTTTCTGTAAGAGTTCTGTTCATCCGCTCTGCCACTCCATTTTGTTGAGGAGTGTATGACACCGTGAATTGCCTCTGAATACCTTCTTGCTTACAGAAAGCAAGAAACTCGCCGTCTGTATATTCTCCACCATTATCTGTCCTCAAGCACTTGATCTTTTTACCAGATTCAAGTTCCACCCGTGTTTTATATTCTTTAAATACTAGAAATACATCTGACTTTTTCTTAATTGGATACACCAAACATCTTCTGGAATAATCATCAATAAAAGTCACCATGTACTTTGCACTTCCTATAGATACATCCAGTGATTCCCAAACATCAGAATGAATCAAGTCTATAATGCTTTTACTTCTAGCAATAGATCTACTAAACTTTAATCTATGCTGCTTACTAATAACACAATGCTCGCAAAATGGTAAACTTACCGATTTGAGCCCCGGAAGTAATTTTCGCTCAGAGAGAATCTTCAAACCTTGTTCCGACATGTGGCCAAGTTTGAGATGCCACATCATCGTTGACTCTTCTCCATTTGATGCGACACACGCATCAGCCTCCTGTAGTGTTTCTCCTTTAAGCATGAATAAGTTAGCACCGATCTTTTCTGCTTTCATCAATACAAGCGCGCCTTTAACGATCTTCACAATTCCATTCTCCACATGAATTTTGTACCCATGACTATCCATTTGTCCCAAAGATAATAGATTTTTCTTCAGACCATCGACATGTCGTACCTTTCCAATTGTGCGAATTGTACCATCAAACATTTTTATTTTGATAGTACCAATACCAGCGATCTCCAAGGCATGATCATTACCCATATATACAGATCCTCCTAAGATAGGTTCATATGTATGGAACCATTCTCTCCGAGAGGTCATGTGTCAGGTAGCTCCTGAGTCTATAAGCCAGACATCAGATAGTCGTTTTCTGCCTTCTGAAACAGTTGTTGCCTCGCTGTAGAGAATTTCGCCATCATCTGAGGTACTTGCTACACACCCCTTAGCATTTAATGACTCAGGTTCTTTGCCCTCTTTTCTCTTCTGGTTACTCCAACACTCTTTCTTGACGTGCCCTTTCTTGCCACAGTTGTAGGATTTAACATTCTTCTTACTTCTAGATTTAGATCTACCATTACTTTGACTCCCACTGGGGCCACGTTCTGTTGATCTCCCTCTCGTCACCGATAGCGCCTCCGCTTGCTGCGAACTTGCTTGTCTGTTTTCCTTATTTTTCCGTCTGCTCTCCTCATTTAATACGGAGGCTGCAACATCGTCGAAAACTAGACTATCCACTGGATTGTTGTTCTTCAGGTTGATGATGAGTTGATCATACGAATCTGGTAGACTTTGAAGTAGAAGCTCTGCACGTTCATTCTCCTCTATATTATGACCCAACGTTGTGAGTTGTGAAAATAGAGTTTTCAAGGTGTTGATGTGGTCGGCCACCATTGTAGATTCCGCCATTCGAAGAGTATAGAGTTTTCTCTTCAAGAAGATTTTGTTGTATAGCGACTTGGCCTCATATAATTTTGTGAGAGTATCCCATATTTCCTTCACCGTGTTTTTCTCTGCCACACTGGATAATACTCCATCTGCAAGTGCCAAGTGTAGATCAGAAATGGTGTTGCCATCTACCTCGTTCCACTTGTCATCAGTTATCTCCATGGGCCTTTCTCCAATTGCTGCCAAGCAATTATTTTTCCACAATACAGCTTTCATCTTCATTTTCGACAACGAAAAATTATTTCCGTTAAATTTCTCAATTTCATACTTTGCCGCCATTTTGTTGATAAATACCGCACACAAGCTAGTGTACCACCTTGAATAGTTGTGAGTATGTGTGAGAATGTACACTAGGAAAGTTCCCAGGAAAGACTGGAGGGGTCACAATGTTCCCACTTAAAACCTAGTCTCCTTAAGCTCTTATCGCCTTTGTGACAGAACTTTCCTAGACATGTACAAAAAACCACACAGTTGCTTTACTCACACTACTATTCCCTGCTTTGCACCGCCAAATTCTTGGGTCGCTCCCATCGTTTCTTGTGAACAATACCGTATACGTGAACAATACTATGTACGCGAACAGTACCGCTCCCACCGTTTCACGTGAACAGTACCGTATACGTGAATAGTAACGTATACGTGAATAATATCGTATACGTCAGTACCCCGTACGTGAATAGTACCCGACTCCAAAAAATACAACCAATAGCTCTTATACCACTGTTAGGAAATTGGTGGTGAAAGCAGACACGCAGCAAAGGTAAAATTGTAAGAAAATAAAGAACAAGCACAATAGAGGACACCAGAAATTACGTGGTTCGGCTTTTAGCCTACGTCCACGGGCGAAGACAGAAGGAAATATTTTACTAGTGAAAAGGAGTTACAAGTATTGTGGTATTTTAGCTCACTTCCCAAAATCCCAATACACACAAATTCTCTAAATTACTAGAACAAGAGCTTTATAAATTCAAGCTTTTAAAACTCTCTCACAAATTCTCTCTATGGAATTTGATTCAATTGAATTGAATGCAAAATCACTTAGGGAGCTCTCCCTTTTATAGCCAACGTTTTGGCCTTTTTTTTTTCTTTGGTCAACACAGCCTAGTGTCGTGTTGAATGGATGGTGGATGGCACCGGCCATCTAGATGGCCGGTGCCAACCACGTGACTTTTAACATATATCATATTCTACTTTCTAAATCTAAATTGGCAATTTCAGTTTTGTTGATGGGGTACCTTCAAGGGTGATTTAAATGTCAGTTCACTTGTGGTTGCTTTTAATTTCAAATTTTGTCACTACGTCGACTTTAGTTACCAATAACAGGTCGTTTCTCTAGATTTTAGTTGCCAAGTATCATCACTAGATTATCAATTAATAATAATTAAAGCAATTACATTCCAAATTTTGGAAATATCGGCAGAATCTTTGTACAAAAGTATAGACATGGCATAGAATGATACTATAATGAAACTTTAATAAATTTAAAATGTTCTAGTTTCAGAAGACATCCAGGACTAACTTCTCTTACCGTTTCATTCCCATCCTTTACCTTATTTATTTTTCGTTTGCTTCACTTCTAAATTAATTGGTCCGGGAGTCCACCCGAAGAAGGATGGCTTAAGGTAAATGTTGATGCTGCTATGGATGGGGTGAATTATCTTGCTGGGCTGGGGGCAGTAGTAAAAGACCATAAAGGAGACACAGTTGCTGCAGCTGTCAGCACGATTAAAAGCTCAGGAGATGTGGAGTTGAGTGAGGCAAAAGTTGTTTTGTGGAGTAGAGCTAGCAAAACGGGTCATCGGTTCGTGTCGTGTCAGCTTCGTGTCGTGTTAGCTTCGTGTCGTGTCAGCTTCGTGTCGTGTCAAATTTAGGTCGACCCAAACCCGACCCATTTAATAATCGTGTCAAAATATTGAGACCCAAACCCGACACGGAAAAATAATCGGGTTACCCAATAACCCGATTAATATTTATATATTAAACAAAAGTTACATCAAATATTTACACTTTGCCATACATATGTATGCACATACATACATACATCTATACATACATACATAATTTATCAATATTATAAAATATACATATCTACTAAAATATTACACACACTATTGAGGTTTTAATTATATATATGTAAATAATATTATATATCAATATTATAAAATATATATGTCTATCAATATTTTATACATTTACACTATTAAATCTCTAAATGTATTTAAAATTTTATAAATAAAATATTGTGTCTATATTCATCCTTTTAAAGAATTAAAAATCATCCTAATATTTGAATTTTGATGACAAGAATCTGTAAATTATTTTAAAATAGAAAATATAATCAGGTTATTGATCGGGTAAATGGGTCAAGAATTTTAACCCGAACCCGACCCGAAAAAAAATCGTGTTGACCCAGACCCGACTCATTTAATAATTGTGTTAAATTCAACGACTCATACCCATTTATTTGTGTCGTGTTCGTGTCGGGTAATCGGGTCGTGTCAAATTTTGCCAGCTCTATTGTGGAGAATGCAGGCAGTTGCCAAGGCAGGGGCAGCTTCAGTTATCTTAGAATCCGATTCAAAAGGGGTGATAGAGCTAATCAATAAAAAGAGAGGCACTTTGGCAGAGATCTTTTGGGTGATCTTTGACATTCTGGAAACCAAGAAAATTTTTCAGAATTTTAAAGCTCAGCATGTCTCTAGAAAGTGTAATTTTTTAGCGCATGATTTGGCAAAGTTGGCTCTAAAAAAGTCAGACTCTAGTATTTGGCTGGATTAATTTCCAGAAGATGTTTTGTATCTTTTCTCTTCTTAATGCAATGAAAGGTGTACTTTCTTTTCAAAAAAAAAAATTTAATTGGTCCGGGAACTGTGGCTTTTCAGCGAAGCACTCTAGAAAGTTGAAAATGATCCTCCTAGGCACTAGAAGGCAGAGTTTATTTATTTATTTTAACTTTTTAATGCTATCATGTTAAGAATGTCCATATTACAATCTTATCGTCATGATTTATTTTCATTCTATTTTGAGACAAAAGGACTGTTTTTGAATCCTCGTTAGCAAATGTACATTGCTTTCGCTTTTGGATTGGCAAAAACAGAAAATAAAAGATTTAAACAAGATCACAGGACATTAGCATCTTGTTCTTTTCTTGGACAAAGTCTTTGTTTTCTCTAGCTTTTGTTAAGTTGCTTTCTTAATCTTCCTCGATTTATCTCTTTCTTTTCTTGAACAAAAATATTTGCCTTCACTGACAAGTAAAGTTTAAATGCTCTTTCCTCCCTTTTCTCTTAACTCGTGTTTTCTTATGCAATCATGTTCAACACTACCAAAACCTTCCATTTACGATTTGTTGATACCAAGTTTGAATAAAATTCTACAATTTAATTTTTCTGCCTCTTCCATCTAATTATTTGATTGTGATACGTTCAGTCACAATAAGATATCATCGGGATATTTAAGTCTTTGATTATTCAAAGGATCAAAAGCAGGTATTTTACTATCTGAGTTATTCCTAAAATAACTTCATTTTATTTATTTTTATCTCATGAATTTTAGATCCACTTTAAGTCTCTGATTAATTCTTTTTCACAAGTTATGTTTTTTGTTTTCATTTTCATATTTATCATCACCATGTACACATTTCGTGCACTTTTATAGTGTAAAAATCATCACCCACATACTTCTTAATTTTCCCTTTACAATTTTTTCTTAAACCAAAGTGGAATTATGTCATTATCAATTCTTTAGCAGATCAATAATCATCCATCATGTTAATTTCAGTCCCCAGCAATAGTCCAAACTCAAAAAAGCTTCTCCGTCTCAACAATTTTTCCAATCAAATTCAAGAAGCAATAGAACCAAGCATACCCATCTACCAATAAAAAAACAGATAATGTAACTCCCACTAAAAGGACCTAGTCAATAACAAACTTCTCCATCTTTGAGTCAATTTGTTCACGCTATAGTTTTTAAAATAATTGATGTTAGTTGTGCTATATCGTAATTAATTCTATAGAGAATTTGGTAAGTGTTTGAAAATTTTGTTTATAAAAATGTGGTGAGTTCAAAAGTGGCTACATGGGCATACTTTGAAAATCTTACTATTAAATAGCTATAAAATTGCAAATAACTAAAATAGACATAATATTAAAAAAATTTACTTACATATTACCAAACATGTACAAATATTTGGAAAACTATTATTCCCCCTTGTATATTACAATTATTTAGTAAATGAAATAAATAGACATATAACTTAATGGAGTTATTTACGAATGTGAATTACTATTTCTTCAGTTTTGTGTTTCTACATTACTCATACCATCTTTGTTATCTTTGCTTTTAACCAGGGATGGCAAAACATCAGGTCGGGCTCAGGCTTGGCCAAACCCGACCCGACCCGATCAACAAAGAATTAAAGCCCTACCTATTTATAGTTAGGGTCGGGTCGGGTCAGGTCGGGCCCAACCTGAATCGGGCCAACATCAGGTCGGGCCTATTGAAATCATTTTCCACCCACAATTCAATTCTCATGTCCCACCCACTACCATTTCAACTAATTCGACAATTCATCAACCATTGCAAACACAATTTAATTCTACTTTCCACAATCATTTCAATCAATTCCCGAACCAATTCCACAATCATTTCAATCATTTCCAAAACCATTTCACACACAAATTAATTCCAAAATCCAACATGAAAAATATATAATACAATTAAATTAAAAACACATAATGTAATTTTTCAACAATTCTAACCATACACAATTCAATTCAACAACCCAACATAAAAAATAAAAAAACTTATATAAATAAAAATACACAATTTAGTTCCATAACCCAACATTAAAAAAAAAGTCTTATACAATAATACAAATAAAAACTCACAATTCAATTCCACAACCAAACTTTTTTTTAAAAAAAAAAAGAACTACTCCAACACTTGTGGGCCACTTTCATCTTCATCCACAAATTCCTCTCCATTAAAAATTTCACTTTCGAGAATTTTACCTATAAAAAAAAAGACAATGAGAAAATAATTCAAGTTTATAAAATTATTACTAAACCAATTATTTTGTACATTATTTTTATTCATACCTTTGGAGTTTGCCCATAGCCAATGTTGAGTGCACATAAGCGCTTCCAATGTCGTAGGATGAAGTCTACTCCGATGTGGAGTCAAGACTCTACCTCCAGTGCTAAATGCTAATTCAGAGGCAACGGTTGTCACAGGAATGGCTAAGATATCCTTGGCCATTTGAGCCAAAATAGGGTATTTGCCTTGGTTCACTTTCCACCAATTCAGAATATCAAAGTTCGAAGTGGATTTAATTTAAAGACTCTTCTAAATACCTCTCAAGGTTAGACTTCGATACAATGGTCTCACTATTTTGGCTTGCAAATGCCTCAAACTTCCTTATATAAAAAATTTACGGCCAGTTCCTAAATTAAAATTAAAACGAACATCGGCCGAAGAAGATTCACCAACAACCGCATCACTCACATTCCCACTCTTAACTTCATAAAACTTAACCAAATCGTTACTTAAATTGTGCACCCTTTGAATCTCATTTGCAGCACCCTTACCATAAAGTTGTGGAAAATAATAATTAACCAATTGCATCTTAAATCTCAGATCAAGAATAACTGCCATCACCAAAATCCCATGAATTTGGGCCCAATATTTATCAAATTTTATAATCATTTGACCAGTCATTTCTCTAACCACAGGCACATTAAAAAGATCCCATTCATCCAAAATAATCCTCATTTCACATATCATTGGAAAAAAAAAAAAAGATTAGATGTGGGATATTGTGTACCTGAAAATAACTCCATCATAGAGTAAAATGGCAACAAATATTCCAACATCTTTTCAGCAATCTCCCATTCCTCATCTGTTAGCAAAGAGGTGTAGTGTTTGTCGCGCTGCTGTAGTCTAGAAAAGACTATTTTATATTTCACAGTAACATCAAGCATAACATATGTAGAATTCCATCTAGTTACACAATCAAGTACCAACTTTTTCTCACCCTTAACTTGCAATTGCTGCGCAACCATCTCAAAAGTTTCTACCCTCTTTGGTGTGCCCGTCCAATAAGCCACACTATCCCTAATCTTTTTAATCCACTCCTCAATCATTTTCATCCCATCCTTCACAATTAGGTTTAAAATATGAGTCACACACCTCATATGAAAAAAATTCCCACCCATTAACATAGAATCAACTGGAATCAATCCCATCAACCTATCAACCATAGCATCATTGGTGGAACAATTATATATCTAAAGTTACAACTGATATCCTTCTATCCACATTCCAATCCAACATACATTTAAAAAATGCTTCAGAAAGAAATTCAGCGGTATGTGGAGCCGGCAAATATATAAACCTATTCATTACCAAACAATTAAATTTTAGAATTAATTAAATTGAATTAGAAATAAGTAAACATAATATCGACTTTACAAATATATGAACATATTCATCACCAAAAATATAATTTTTAGAATTAATTAAATTGAATTAAAATAAATATCAAGTAACAAGAAAAGTACCTTAAAATTTGACTTTGTAACCGCCAAGACTTGTCCACAAAATGTCCCGTAACAACCATGTACCCCTCCTTTTGATTACTCGTAGTCCACATGTCTGTAGTAATTGCCACCCTGCTATCATTATTCTCCAACAAAGCCATTGCTTTTGCCTTTTCAACTTGATACAATTTAAAAATCTCACTCTTTAAAGTGTTTCTACTCAAATTCTTCACCAAAGGGTTGGCATAAGACATCAAATCCCTAAATGCCCCATATTCCACAAAATTAAGTGGTAGCTCATGCTTTACAACCAAGGTTGCTATCTTTTGCTGAGCAACAATTGGATCAAATTCTCTCATCTCAATACAACTTGTTTCATCATCTTTCCTCGTCACGCTAAGAGTTTTTTGTAAGCTATCAAGAACTGAGGGAACACCCTTTGCCTTACATGATTTTTTCAAATGTCTATCCAAATGTGAGGTTCCATTATGACCAAATGCTACCAACTTAGCTTGACAATGATTAGATTTTTCCTTCAATTCACCATTAATGGTTACTTTGGTGAAGTTTCCCCAAACATAAGAAGGTTCTCGCGTACCTCGCTTTTTTTATTACTACTTTGTTCTACCCCATCATCATCACGGGATGCCTCTTCAACTCCTTCAACTTCTTGGACCCCTTCAAGAAGAATGGCATCATTTGTATTCTCTTCGCCAACATGAGAATCCTCACGTGATTTTGACATAATGACCAAAAATAAATGTGTAACAAATTGCAATTAAAATATAATATTTATGGTAACTACATAATCATTATGAATATAACAAGTTTTATTGGCCATTTTGTGTGTGTGTGTGTGTGTTTGTATGTCTAGATAAATAAATTAAATTGAGTTGTATGTCAAATTTATTATATTTATAACAATTGACTAGTTTACATGATGCAGTGAGAAAATTTTTGCAAACTAGTTAAAATTTTAGCTGAAGACGTCTTTGAATCTTCAAGAAACAAAGGGATAAGGCTGTAAGGGCATGTAAAAGTACCATGACTTTGAAGTAAAAATGCAGCAACAAGCCCTAAGTAAAAGAAAAGAAAAGAAAATTCATGAGTACAAGAAATCAAATTTACAACATACAGCGGGACAAATTATTAAATTTGTGAGTACAAAGAAATCAATCCCTAAGCTGGTATAGCATCCACTGAACTTACAATTTTGGTCGGAAATAATTACAGAACCGATCGAGTGCTGCTGGTTTTATAGGTAATTACAGAACAAATTGGTTGGAAATAATTATAGAACAAATTGACAATTGAACTCACTCACGTCATGGCGTTGCGGATGGTCACAATGGCGGATTGGCGGCGAGACACGCGACAGTGAGACACGCGACAGCGAGACAGGGGACAACAATATGCGGTTGATTGGCTAGAGTGCGGCGACAGTCACGATGTTGTTGGCTGATTCGGAGGTGGGCTGGGTAGTTGGCTTAATAGCTTAGGGTTTTTGAGAATTTGAGAGTTGTGCCTATGCGTGAGTCGTGACTGCGTGTTGACCAAAATTTGTGTGCGTGTGTTGTGTCTTGTGTGATGCTGTTTGTGATGTGTGCGTGTGTGATGTTGTGATTTTTGTTTTTTTGCAAATAGGGTTGGGTCAGGTCGGGTTGGCTTTAAGCCTGACCCTGACCCTAAATTTGTTCGGGCCTTAAAATTGTGGCCCGAACCCAACCCAAAACCCAAAAATTCGGGCCAAAGCCCTAACAATTAGGGTCGGTTCAATCAGGCTAAAAATAGGATCGGGCTAAGTTATCAAGCATACTTTTAACAACTCAAATATATACGATTTTTGTTGGGGTAAGTAAACCTTTGATGAAAACTATTACCTATAACCCAGGAATATTCATGTGTATCACCAAGAATCAATAATAAAATTATGCGGAAGCGTACCTAAATCCATAACACTTAATTCCTCTCTGGAGTAGCGTGGTTGGCCTTCTAGATCTACAATTTCTCCTAGAGAGTCCTTTAGTTCTCTCTATGCTATCTCTCTGATGATAGGATGTTAGAAAGAATGAAAAGAATACATGTGACCTGGGGACCATAACTATTTATATAGATAATCTTTTCCTATTGTCACTGGGTCTTTCTAATTCTGTCCATTATAGAATTAGAATACTATTGGGTCTCTACACATTAAAGGCTCACACCCTATTAGATACATAAAACCCATAATACCGAAAACCTTAATGGATCACTTTTAATTGGGCTTAACTTTATATGACAGTCTGCAACACATAATTATTCACATATAAGTCCAATGTTGGATTAAGGATCCAATATTATTAGATTAAAAAATCCAACAATCTCCCATTTGGGCTATATGTGTAATCTTATAATTTTGCTTTGCAAAAAAATAAAAATAAATAAATAACCGTATGAGCTCAATCTTACTGTCACTACCAAAATGTATCTATAAACAATCCGGTCCATCAATCATACCAACATAGGATCAAAACGGCCTTTGTTACAATTATCGTAACTCGACCCATCAATGATCATTATGCTAATACGACTGAATGACATGGATCATGATGTGGATATGTAGCATGGAAAGTTCATGCAATGTGATCTTAACATGCCTATATCCAACCGATCCACCTTAAACCTTAATGAGATCAAATCATACTAAAATCAGAGTGTGAATAAACCAAAATTTTATTTCTACAGAAAATAACCTAAAATATCTATAAACCGAAATAACTGAAAATGTCTGTATTACAAGAGCATCTAAAATCACAAACTCCCACTAAAACTGAATATCCTTTAATGACACGACACCCATACAAGCAGTGTGCTCATGAAACATCTTGGTTGGCAATCCCTTAGTAAGCAGATTTGCAATTATAGAGTTTGTACCGATGTGCTCAATGGACAACTGTCCACTCTGAATTTGTTCTTTAACAACTAGGAACTTGATGTCTATATACTTTGACTTTGTCAAGCTCCTGTTATTATTATAATACAGCACTACTGACTTATTGTCACAAAATAATCTGAGTGGTCTATCAACACCGTCTAATGTACGCAGCGCTGTGACAAAATTTCATGGCCATATTCCGTGATTGGATGTCTCATAACATGCTATGAACTATGCTTTCATTGTAGAAGAAGCTATAAGAGATTGTTTAGCACTCTTCCAAGAGATAGCACCCCCCAACTAACAGATAGATGTTTTCATTCTATCTTGGCATACAGTAAAATCGGAGTCAGTATACCCAATGATCTCAATCTGATCTGACCTCTGATATATGAGCATGTAGTCTTTTGTTCTCTGTAAGTACCGCAAGACCCGTTTGGCTGCTTTCCAATGGTCTATTCCTGGATTACTTAAATATCTGCGCAACATCTCAGTAACGTACGCAATGCCTGGTCGCGTACAAACTTGAGCATACATCAGACTTCCAATTGCTGACTCATAAGGAATCTTCTGTATTTCTTTTTCCTCAAAATCATTCTTGGGGCATTGATTGAGACTAAACTTGTCTCCCTTAGCAATAAGGGTATCACCTGGGAATCAACCGCAACCAGGCTTCCCAAGTCAATTGTAATTCAGCATCGATCCTTTGCATACATTTCATTTCAGCTATCTTTTC
The DNA here is from genome assembly GCA_029618585.1 of Citrus australasica. Lineage (NCBI taxonomy): Eukaryota > Viridiplantae > Streptophyta > Magnoliopsida > Sapindales > Rutaceae > Citrus > Citrus australasica. The sequence continues at coordinate 1,821,856 of JARCIV010000005.1, forward strand.
GGGAAGTTGTTTTGAAGTTGATTTGCGAATTTGATAAAAGTAAGAATGCGAGTATTGTTGCAGATTATCTGCAGCCAATTAGCCCTCCTATGTGATGCGCACGTGACTCACTCATTCTCATTTGACCCAATCAAACTTAAGTTAAAGTTGTTACTAAGCGCAGGCAAAGTTTGTTTATGCAATTTCTGTTTTGTACTTTAAACATAGACGTAATCAGGGATGGCAAAATCCGGGTCCGGGTCCGGGTTTAGCCTTTCCGGTTCCGGACCCGGACGTCATTTTCTTATTCCCGGACCCGGATTAAAACCCGGATTTTTTCATCCGGGTCCGGGTCCGGGTTCAACCCGGAAAAATCCGGGTTTCCGGATTCCGGGTTTTGAACCCGGATCAATAGAAAAATGGACAGATTTGTAGATGGGCAAATTACAATACAAGAACCAAAATATTACATTACAAGAACCAAATCAGTTCATAGAAAACGGACAGATTTGTCAATCAATTTGGAATCTTAATGTAACTGATAGAACCAAAACACAAACTAATGTAACTAAAGGAAATATTAACATAAACAAAAAGATGAGATTTACACACTGGACAGCCCCTGCAAGCTTGCAAGTCTGCAACATACCACATACCAACATCATCAAGAATTCAAGATAACCATACAGTCCATATTTCAACATCATCTCTACCACATGAAGTTTCAAAACCTATCTCAATGTTTCAAATGCCATCCTAGCACAGTAGCACTTAATAATTAAAACTTAAACAACAAATCCTAATTTATCACAATTAACAGTTTCTAAATAATTGTGCAGAACATAGTTATAAGTTTCTAAAACAGCCACAAATATAAATCCATAACACAATTACACAAGTCTACAATTCAAAGTTCAAATTAAAAACCACAAATCCAAAGTTTAAACTTTTCCCCATCATTTTCTATTCTTTCTTCACTTGATTCGTTGTTGTTCACAACTCACTCATCAAACTTTCATCAATAAGTTGTTCTGCAGAAAGTATTGCTTCCTCTGGAATTCCATCTAAAAAACATGAATAAATCATAAAAATAAGAAACAAAACAGCTAGTTAGTAATAAATTGATACTATAACAAATTAATTTATTTTATGTAATAAATAAATTTTCCATACCTTTTAAGTTGATAGTGTTTCTACTAATAGTCTCAATTGAAGGTTGGAGAAGCTTTAACAGTTCGTAAAACCCAATATACTCAACAAATGATAGCGGAAGCTCATGCATTACAATCATTCTAGCTATAAAAACCCTCACTGTTGCCATATCCCACTTTGGTTCAGTACTATAATTACTAAGAACAGTAGTTCCATCCGCTTTAGAAGAAAAAGAAAGGTGCATTTGCTGCACATTTTTTATTGACCTTCTAGGACAACGTTTCGCATGATTAATCAAGTGATTAGTGCCATGAGAATAATGCCCTTGCATAACTAACCCACAATAATTACAAATCGCTTGAACTTCCTTGCCTAACTTAACTTTTTTAAAATGATTCCAAGCATCAGAAACTAATCTATAATTTATATTGCAATAAAGGTGTAACAAACTACCCTTGAAAGATAAAGCACTAGAGACATGGAACCATTTCAATGGACAAGCCAGAATTACGTGTAAGTAACTAAGTATGGACAAGACATAAAGAGGATTGTGCAAAAAATAAGAATATAAAAATTAAGTATCTATTCTATAAGACTGCTGGAAACAAAAATAATAAAAGATAATGCAAATTGCAAAAGAATTATATATGGCAAATATTCCAGAAGACTTGAAATTACCAGGCAACTTCTTTGGTTTTCTCAAAGGAACAAATATAAAGCCACGGGCCTCTATCCCTGAGTGCAAAACTGACATTTACGTTTCAGAACACAAAGCAAGGAAGTTTCAGAACACAAAGCAAAACAGACATTTACATTTACGACAGCAAACTCAACCTTGCGATGGTGGTGAACCCAGCCGAGACCCGAGAGTTGTTTGACTTGCTTTGCTTGCAGGACAGCGGAACAGAGGAAGGTGGAAGGCAGCAGCAGCGGCGGCGGCACAACTAGGGTTTGGGTAAATCACGATTTGTGTCACACGAGAGAGAGACGAGACTGAGTTGTGATTCTTGTGAATTAGAATTAGGGTTTCTTTTTTAATGTTTGTATTTATATTTATTAATAAATATAATTAAAAATAATATAAATATAAATCCGGGTCCGGGTTCCGGATATACGGGTTATCCCAAACCCGGACCCGGACCCGGATCCATCCGGGTTATTAAAACCCATTCCGGATCCGGATTTTTTTCTTCTCCGGGCCGGGTTGAACCCGGCCCGGATTATCCGGGTTCATCCGGGTCCGGGTTATTTTGACATCCCTAGACGTAATCATCACTAGATTAACAAATAATCATACTTAAAGCAACACCTTCCAATTTTTGGTAATGTCTACAGAAATCTTTGTACTAGAGTGCGGTGATGACATATGATTATATTTAAGATGCTCTATTTTCAAAAGACATCTAGGACTAACTTTTTTTTCATTCCCATACTTTATCTTAGTTAATTTATTTTTTTGCTCACTAGGCACTATAAGGCAGATTTTATTTCTCTCTCTCCCTCTCTGTCTCTTTTTTAAACTAATGCTGTTAGTTTAAGAATCTTCATATTACAATCTTATCATCATGATTTATTTTCATTTTATTTTCAGACAAAAGAATTGTCTTCGAATTCTCATTAGCAAATGTACATTGCTTTCGTTTTTGGATTGGCAAAAACAGGAAACAAAAATAATTAAACAAGATTACAAGACATCAGCATCTTATTCTTTTCTTGAACTAAGTCTTTGTTTTCTCCAGCTTTTGTTAACTTGCTTTGTTAACCTTCCTCCGTTTTTCTATTGCTAGTTTGGTATCTCTTACATTTCGTGAACCGAGATATTTGCCTTTACTTAGAAGTAAAGCTAAAATGCTCTTTCGCCTTTCCTCCCTTTTCTCTCAACTTGTGTTTTCTTATGCGATCGTTTTCAATTGTACCAAACACCATTCATTTATCAATATCTAGTTTGAAAAAAAATCTACATTTTGATTTTTCTACTTCTTCCTTATAATTGTTTGATTGTGTTGCTTTCAGTCAGAATTAGATATCATCGGGACATTAAATCTGTGATTACTCAAATAGCCAATAACATGTACTTTATTGTTTGAATTATTCATATAATTACTTCCTTTTATTTTTATCTCACGAATGTAAGATCCACTTTAGGTTTGTAATTAATTATTTTTCGCAAGTTATATTTTTTTATTGTCATTTCATAAGTATCAAAATCATCACTATCATGTACACATTGTTTGCACTTTTATTGTGTAAAAATCATCACCCACAAATAATATTAAATTAATTTCACTTGCACATTAAAAAATATGTGTATATAATATTTATTTAAATCCACTATTTCTCCCTTGGAGCTTACTATTGTTTAGTACATGAGATAAATAAATAATAAATAGACATATATAACTGGATGGAGTTGTTTGCGAATAAGAATTACTATTTATTTTGTTTTGTGTTTCTGCATCATTATTATCTTCTCTGTTATATTTGCTTTTAGCAACTCAAGTGCATATGATTTAGGATGCATTTGGTATATTCTTTGTTATATTTGCTTTTATCCTCAAATGTTGTTTTTGTATTTGTTTTATAGTAAAGATACACTTAGTTTCTAGATACTATTAAAGCACGTTGGCAGCCTGTGTTAAAATAGCATTTGAAAACGAAATTTGTAAAAAATGTGTCTGGCAATTCTTTTTGGAAAAATTATAAAATAAATTATATGTGAGACCCATCTTATTTCCATTCATTCTTTGCACAACGCATTATGTTGATTGATTAAAGTATACACGCGATAAAGAATTAACGAAAATGACAGTGTTTTATGTGCACCAAAGATATTTTCAATGTTATTTTCACCAAATCCAAGAACATGTCAGAAAAGCACTTTGTGAAATATTTTCTTCATTCTAATATTTTCGCAAAATAGAAAATGAATTACCAAAAACAATACCAAACAGCTCCTTAGTTACAGATAATTATTTGACAACAAAAGTACTCTGTTTTGCATATATTTATATATTTTTAATAGCTCTGTTTTGCAAATTCCTGCCAAACAGTATTAAGTGAAAAGGGTGAAAAGCTTGTTAACAGGTGAAGAAGGTACGTTGTCGTTGCCTGATTCAACAAATTTAACCCCACTTTTTCAAAACCCTCTTACGGAGTCCGAAATTATTGCAACTACTCTGCTGGGAAACTATGAAGCTAACATGGCTCGGCTTTTGTTTCAACTCATTAGAGAACAATTCGATGAATCCAAAATATCTTTGCCTTTTTTAGAACTGTTGGACTTAGAAGAAAGCGATGAAGACGTTAAAAGAGCAGATATTTTGGACATTCTGGAGGACATTAATGACTTTGTCCATGAATCTGAGGAAGCCATTGACACATTTTCATCAACATCATACAGTAGCAAAACAGTGAGAACGAAAGTGAAAGTAGTAATAATATGGCTCGTCTTCTTGGACTCCACAGTAAAATCGTTGATATTAGAAATCGGATGCAACAACATCCACCCAGCGACAATGGTTTTAATATCAATGAACAAAGCAACAAAATCATTCACCTATTGAGGGAAGGACAACCTCGGCTTGATATCAGTGAATTTGAAAGGGGCAGAGAGAACTTATTTGATCTATTGATTGAGGGACCATTTGGGCTTGCAGCTATGGCATCTTTTTGTTGTTGATCCTACCAGACAATGAGGCCAAGCCAGTTGCTAGTACTTTTAACAAGAGCTTTGAGATGAGGCACATGTGGTGTTGTTAGAACAAAGCCAAGGCATCTTTTTGTTGTTGATCCTACCAGACAATGAGGCAATTCTTTCACCGAAAACACAGATGATTCCTAACTTCCAGGTGAATATTTTCTATGCACTACTACTCACAGTACAAAATTTGTAGAAATGACAATGGGACCGGCTGGGGGTGGGGAGGCCTACCCCATTTCCTATTTTACTAAAATTTTTGTCTTTATTTCTCATCCTATTCCATAATAAATTTAATAAGGGTGGGATGGAGAATCCCACGTGAAAAATGATTTCTCCATCCTTACTCTATTCTTCATTTATTTTTACTTTATAATAAATATAAATATATAATTTCAATAAAGTAAAAATTAAAAATCGGACTCATCGGTCCTACTAAAGTGGTGGGACTAACTTATAGAAATTTTCCTGGAACATGGCACGCTCATCTGGCAAAACATGACACGAATCAATTGGCAAACACCACCAAATTAGCGGGTGATGTGGTGGTATTGGCACCACAGTCATTATATTATCTCTACCAACGTGTCGCCACCAGAATGGAAAGAATGCCAGGAATACCAATAAATATTCCATCATTTATGTACGGCTAATGCTACAACACCTGCATGTATGTGATACATGTGTTTGGTAACGGATAAAAGGAAAAAAAAAAAAAAAGAGAGTGGGGGCATTACTTTTATCTCATTCTTAACTTCCGAAAGTAGGAGAGAAGAGGGGGGGAAAGAGGGGAGTGGGGAGTTACCTAGGGGGATTTATTTTATTTATTTTTTCTCTCTTCTCCTGAGGGCTCTCTTCCTCTCATAGTAAATTCTTGCTTTGATATTATACTTTACTTTTTGTAAATAACTGGAAAAGCGTTGGGTTTTAAAGCAATGCTTATTAAGCCACATGAGTGGTGGCACAAATTTTTCCGAAAGGCCTAGAAACTGACTTGAGCGTCGGAGGCTTCACGCCGGAAAAACTTCCGGCGCCTCTGACCGTCTTCTATAATTTCATGTATTCACAGGTTAATCGCCGGTGGTTGCAGAACATCTTGATGATTACCCAATTGATTCTCCACCAAATAAATTTAATGCTGATGCGGCCATGCGAGAGTCTGGTATCAAGTCGCTAACCGACTCAATCAGATTTCGGCATCAACAACATGCATAAACGATGACCGTTGGATTGAATATAACGAATCCAACAGTTGAGATGAGTTTAATTAATAAATAATTAAAATATTTCACAAAACCTGAAACCTATAGAAACGATAACAGGCACACATCCCAACCGGCCATATATATTTGTGTGAAAAAAAAGAAAAAGAAAAAGAAAAAGGAAAAAGCTCTCACCTCACGCAAAGCTAGTTCTTCTCTTCGCTTCTTCGGCAATGTTGAACGGCACGATGAACGGCGGCACAACTTCTACAACGGTGAACGACGGCGCATGAACAACCCCCTGACCCGCTCACTCAGTCAACACTTCGAAACTCTCAACGAATTTTCAAACGTCAACGCCCATCACCACCCGCAACTGCACAAAGCTGAGACGACACTGTTTTTGCCAAACCGACCAGTTACAACTCCGCATTCACCAAAAATCGAGACCCCTCATGTCAATCGCCCAAAATCTCTCGCTCTTTCCTCTCGTCTCCGTAGATCACAACAGTTTGGTCTCTAAAACCCTAATTTCAGCTTTTTCAGTAAACCCTAATTCTCACAATCTCGTTAAAACACTAGATTTTTTTTTTTTTGTTTTTGGGTACTCGAAACTCCAAAATCACTCATTGTGACTACCCTCTATGGAAACCTTAAAAAGGATTTGACTTTTTTTTTCCTTAAAGTTACTACTAAAATTCTGTGCAGTTACCATCGAGCCAACTCCATTAAAGCTCTGATTTTGATTTCATTGATTTCAATCTAGTTCCAATTTAACTCGGTAACCGACTCAGTGAGTTTAGAACAGTTGATGTGATGGTGGAACAAGATGGAGGCAAGTGAAGAAATTGGTCGTTTAGAGAATGGGAGTTCAAGCAGGAGTGGTCGCCCACCAAACCCTCCTACGGCAGTTGATCGTACGGGTTTGACCAATGATCCCATGGTAGTGCCCCGTAAGAAGTCGCTCGTTCGCCACGCATCTCTTGTAATTATTTTTTTTTAATTTCCTCAATTTTTAGAGTTTTTTATATTTCAAATTTATTTATCGGTTATTCCTTTGATTTCTTGTACAATTCTTGACTTACAAACTTCAAAAGTTGTTGGTCGATTGTATAGCCTTTCAATTCTTTTTTTTGGCTTTTTTTTTTTTGCGCACGCTGGATAATCCTTGCCATTAAACAAACCCTCACAGCCACCAACCACCAACCACCACTGACATGCATGAACGTCCAATCTCTTAGCCGCAATCGCTATTCTTTGTCGACGTCGTGAAGAAATTGGGTATGATGTTGTTAATCAATCACACATGCTACCAAAAAATGCTAAGAACCAATTTTTAAAATTTCGTTAATATGATTACGAAATTGGGCTTGCTTTTGTGTGAATTTTTAGGGTTTGTTTGCTTTTGGATGAACATTAAAAATCAGATTTTGAAATTATTTGTTCGTCATTTGTTGAGATAAATCCTGTCTTTGTTTATTTATTTGTGCATGTTTGGATAGATATGTCAACCTAATCGAATGCTTATTAAATTCAATGAAATGTGATGCATGGCCTTAAGCTTGCGGTGAATAGCTTTATTCAACATATATATTTTGGAAATTAGTTTTATTTTGTTTGATAACATAATATGTGATAACACTTTAGTTTCTTGCAGCTTGAAAATCCTATACTGTTTCAGATTCTAACTTTATGGAATAATCTGTTTACTTTGCAAATGATATGCAAAAATTTTTTAATCGAATTTTTTTTTTATAGCTTATTGTGTTAGAAGTTCTACTTGCTTTTGTCTTATTTTCCTATATTTCTGTTTTGTAATCTGAAGTCCTGAATTAAAAATAAACTCTTGAATCTAAAATATAATAAGTTATCTTGATTAGTTTGGTGTGAATGTGCCAGTTGAGTTGCGAGCATGGAGAAGCACAAAGGGGGAATCATTGGTATCATATTATAAAAATGCCATATGTATAGAACTTTCGGTGTTCACTTCATTTGTAATTTTTCCCCCTTATTTTGCTCAATTCTTTGAATTATTAAATTATTCTATAGATTCCATTTGCATATTTTTTTGAATCACGATGGGCTTTCAGAAGCAGTTGTGTTGCATGATGAGGATAAACAATTGTCAGAGGTATATTCTCTCTTTTTCTCTTAATTTTCCAGCTCTGTGATGGAGACAAATAGTAGAATAAAACTTTGTTCTATATGGTCTCTAATGTTTGATAAATTGTTCTTTATTTTTAAAATCAATAGAAAAACTTGATTTAAAACTTAAAACAGAATTGGTCTGGAAAAGATGCTTGTTCTCGTTGACCATTGCTCTTATTTCTGGTCCTAATAAAGTAGGTAGTCTTCATTATTGGAGCTAATTTGCTAAAATTTGGTAGGCTTGAAGGAAATATCTATTTCTAATATTAATTCTTTGAATTATCAGTGCAGGTTATTGTTGAACAAGATTATGCTCCTAAAGACGAGGTCATATGCAGCTTTGGTGATTCTTTTCTTCTAGGGAAATTTACAACCGACCACCTGTTTGTTTGGTCTTTTTCAAAAATACACAAATACTATTTTTTTTTTTCAGCGCGCCACCTGAAGTTTACTTTTTGTTGCATTTTTCCACTTCCGTCTAATTTCCGTTAGTTAATTTAACAGAATGACCTTTTTACCCCTCAAAATTAGAAATTAATCCAAAATAAATAGAAATTAAAGATAAATTGGATGGATTTAATTTTTTTTCAAAGGTGGATGCTAAAAATTGGAGGAAAATAATATTTGTTGCTTGCTAAATTTAGAAAATTTATATTTTTTTACCCCTTGAAATTAGAATTTAATCCAAAATAAATAGAAATAAGAGATAAATTGGATGGATTTAATTTTTTTCAAATGTGGATGCTAGAAATTGGAGGAAAATAATATTTGTTACTTGCTAAATTTAGAAAATTTGTATTTATTTTTTTGAGAAAAATAGTGTTTATTGCTTGCTAAATTTAGAAAATTTGTATTTATTTTTTTGTGTATTTATTTTTTTGTCTTTCAAAAAAATAAATACAAATTTTCTAAATTTAGCAATCAAAAACACTATTTTCCTCCAATTTCTAGCATCCACCTTTGAAAAAAAATTAAATCCATCTAATTTATCTTCAATTTCTATTTATTTTGGGTTAAATTGTAATTTTAAGGGGTAAAAATGTCATTTCGTTAACATTCCGTTAAATTAACTAACGGAAATTAGACGGAAGTGGAAAAATGCAACAAAAAGTAAACTTCAGGTGGCGCGCTGAAAAAAAAAAAAGTGTTTGTGTATTTTTGAAAAAGACCAAACAAACAGGTGGTCGGTTGTAAATTTCTCTTTCTTCTATTAAAATAATTTTATGATTACTCGCTGAAACTTACTTATGTTTCTTCTATTTATATATGTGTATAGATGTGTATACTCAGTTTCTTGTGTTTTTATTTTCCCTGCTTGTCCGCCTTCTAGTATTGTCTGGATATAGCTGTAAACATACATGTGGCCATCTGGTTAACACGAGCCTGAAATTTTTTTCTTTACATTGATTAATAATTTTGATGTTTAATGGCTCATTAATGGCTTTTCTTTCATCTTAAACGTTGGCATCTACATATCTAATCGTTGTATGCAGATAGAAATTGCTGCTTAAAAATATTTACATTTGTTATTTATTAAAGAATATATATATATATGTTATGTCCTTGGACAGTTTGTGAAGTCCCTACATAGATTATGGGAAACGGCACATACAAACACACTTTTCATACATGTTTCAGTGTAGAGAAAATATCCATAAAAATGTGTAAAGTCATGCTCTCGGGTTTAAACCTTTAATCCATGTCATAATTGTGAATTTCACCAAGGTTGAATTTGGGAATTTTCCATATGTTATCCATATGTTATGCATTCTAGGTATGGATAACATATGGAAAATTCCCAAATTCAACCTTGCTATTGGATTTTGGTTTTTCCCTTCCATACAACAGCTACAATGAGGTTAGTTTTGAGTTTCAGTTTTGTGTTGGTTCTTGTTTGCAAAAGGAACGGTTATTATACAAACCAAATGGTTTTGCTTGCAAGCTATACTTATCTACCAATATTATCTGGTACCTCTTTGTTTTATAAAGAGCAAGTGGTTCTTTAGCCCCTGTTTTTTTTTTTTAAGTACTGATTGCCTTTATCGTGCATCTTTTAGTCTCTCTTCGCATTTGCTATGCATTATTTTTTAAAAAATAATTAAAAAATTTCCAGGTGCCGTTTAGCTTCTGTTATGCTGCAAAAACAACACCAGGAAATTTGCGGGCACTGTTTTACTGATATTTGTGTAAAAAGACTTTAACTGCTGTTTTATATACCTATAATTTGTATTTCAATATGATCTCCATTTTGCTTTTATTTTTTAATTTTTAAAATGGGAAGATTCCCTTGTATTTTATCTGAATTGCAATTTTGTCTAGTATTCGTTCTTGGGATTATATCTTCTTTTACTTGTTTTTAGGGTGCAGTCTCAGTTTCAAGTACTACCAACATTGTTTCTCTTCCAAGAAAGAATCTGTAGTTTTATCCAGCTATGAATTGAGTTAGCCATCGGTTATTAGCAGTTTCTGGACAAGGAGCAAGAAGATACCAATGAGGACCTGGATTTCAGAAGCAATTCTCTTATTTTTCTTTTATTTTAATCATTAGCATTTTCTTTTTTGGTTTCAGATATTGGTGGCATTGGGTAGTGGGTTTGTTTATTGAATCATGATGATACCAAATGTAATTGCAAATACCAGGGTCTAAAATTTGTACGACTTTGTGATTTGTGCCATATTTTTTTTACTGATGTTTGCTTAATTTTATTTTCGTTTTTGTTCTTTTTTGAATGATCTCCATAATTAATCAAGAACTAAAATATCAAGTTTGTTAATCTTTTAATTTAATATTATTTAGAGAATTATTGGCTTCCATCTTACATTAAAATAATCCCTTAATGAAAAATCATTGTTTTAACATTAAATTTAATTTTGCATAATTTTGCAATATGTAATTGACCAAAATAAATTTTTCAAAATTAAAAATTTTTGTGCGAAGAATTATAATGTTATATTCTATCTTTAAAAATTAACTAAAAGAAGTCTGTATTTTAAAGTTATAATAAATGTACTATTAAAAAATCTGTCTATCATAAAATACGATTTTCATAATGTTGGAAATTAACAAGTATTATTTGAAGGCTTGGAAAATAGGTTTGATTGAGTTTCATACTGTTTTTAATAAAATGGTAATTTTTAGGGCACAAACGACTAACTGCTAACACTTAAAGTGGTTAATTGATTCCATTTTGGGGAGTTTTCAAAATAAAAAAGTCAAAACACTAACTTTAAGTGGCAAAACGACTACGGTTATGTGAGTTTATTGTATGGTGTGCGTTGATCATTCCCGATCCTTCAAGTAAGAAAATGTGCTAGTTCTTCCATGTAATATGAAGCTTAGTGCTATTTGGGTTGAGTTTTTAAAACATTTAATGTCACCATTAACGGAAGGATTTGGTTGGTTTCTGAGTTGGTATACAAATAAATTAACTGCGCTCATATGTCATGTAAAGCTAAATTGACTAGCTTGTAGTGAAAAGGCGGTGAGTCGTTTGGAGTTGCATGCTCTCTGGAATGAAAGAGGCTAGCCTCTTCGTAGGAAACGGCTAGCCCTTTTCACACCAGAGAGTATGTTTCTCCAAAATGGCTAGCCGTTTCAACGAAGAGGCTAGCCCTTTTCACTTCGCATGCTCTCTGGAATGAAAAATGCTAGCCTCTTCGTGGGAAACAACTAGCCCTTTTCACTCCAGAGATCATGTTTCCCGAAAATGGCTAGCCGTTTCAATAAAGAGGCTGGCCGTTTGGAGTTGCATGCTCTCTGAATTGAAAAAGGCTAGCCACGATAAAGTAAACGACTAATATTTTTACTCCAAAAAGCATTTTGATCGAAAACGGCTAGCCGCTTATTTTAAAGAGGCTAGCCGTCTTCATACACAAACGGCTGGCCTCAAAACGTTTAGAAGCCACCCGTTTTCAATGTGGTTTTCACTGGAGGAGAAACGGCTAGCCGTTTTCGCATTTGGTGCTCACTGGAGGGGAAACGGTTAGCCTCTAAATTTTAGAGGCTAACCTCTAAATTTTAGAAGCTAGCCGTTTTTGCTTTTGGTGCTTGCTGGAGGGGAAACGGCTAGCCTCTAAAATTAACAGGCTAGCCGTTTTCGCTTTGGATGGTTTCTGGAACTTGAACGGTCAGCCTATTATTTTGTAAAGGTTAGCCGGGTTCAATCCAATGGTATTGTTCATCTTCTTCCTCACAAAATAGGTTAGCCGCTTCTCTCTTTAAAAGTCGAATCCTCTCTCCGACGTTCTCACTCCAAAGATCCACCGTTTATAATCAGTTCATAGCCCAAATTCAATCTTAGAAATCATTTCCCACCACTTGGTCTTGCTAAAATTTATTAAAAAAAATTGGTTAACCGTCAAAACCGAAATAACCGAGGTTGTAAACCCCTTTCACTTGCTACTTCACCAATATTTCACTATTCGGTAAATTTTTACCAAAATTTAACCCATATATCCCTTTTAAACATCATTAACTTCCATCTAATCGGTACATTCCTCTTCAAATCGTTGAAAAATCAAAATGTCAAGTTCAAGGCTACGTAGAGCAAAAGAGAAAGGGAAAGAAGCGATTCCACCACCCAAACGGTCACTGAAGGGGGGGCCTGTAAAATTAACTTCCAACCTTGAAAATCATTTACTTAATGGACCAATAAATATGAAACTACAACCATTAACTTGATACCTAAACCAATAAACTTGAAACATAAGGCAATAAACCTGAAATATGAGATCATTAACTTGAAACCACAAAAATGATTAAATTAATGAACTTGAACCTTAGGGCAACGAACATGAAATATCGGATCATTAACTTGCAACCTTCAAAATTATGTAATTAATGGACCAATAAACATGAAATCACGACCATTAATGTGATACCTAAACAATTAAATTTGAAACCAGTGAACTTGAAGTTTAAGGCAATAAACTTGAAATATGAGATCATTAACTTGCAACTATAAAAATGATTAAATTAATGAACTTGAAACTTAGGGCAATGAACATGAAATATTGGATCATTAACTTGCAACCTTCAAAATTATATAATTAATGGACCAATAAACATGAAATCATGACCAGTAACATGATACTTAAACTATAAACTTGAAACCAGTGAACTTGAAATATAAGGCAATAAACCTGAAATATGAGATCATTAACTTGAAACCATAAAAATAATTAAATTAATGAACTTGAACCTTAGGGCAACGAACATGAAATATCGGATCATTAACTTGCAACCTTCAAAATTATGTAATTAATGGACCAATAAACATGAAATCATGACCATTAATGTGATACCTAAACCAATAAATTTCAAACAAGTGAACTTGAAGTTTATATCAATAAACCTGAAATATGAGATCATTAACTTGCAACCATAAAAATGATTAAATTAATGAACTTGAAACTTAGGGCAATGAACATGAAATATTGGATCATTAACTTGCAACCCTCAAAATTATATAATCAATGGACCAATAAACATGAAATCATGACCATTAACATGATACTTAAACCATAAACTTGAAACCAGTGAACTTAAAACTTAAGGTAATAAACCTGAAATATGAGATCGTTAACTTGCAACCATAAAAATGATTAAATTAATGAACTTGAAACTTAGGGCAATGAACATGAACTATTGAATCATTAACTTGCAACCTTCAAAATTATATAATTAATGGACTAATAAACATTAAATCATGATCATTAACGTGATACCTAAACCAATAAATTTGAAACCAGTGAACTTGAAACTTAAGGCAATAAACCTGAAATATGAGATCATTAACTTGAAACCATAAAAATGATTAAATTAATGAACTTGAAACTTAGGGCAATGAACATGAAATATCGGATCATTAACTTGCAACCTTCAAAATTATATAATTAATGGACCAATAAACATGAAATCATGACCATTAACGTGATACCTAAACCAATAAATTTGAAACCAGTGAACTTGAAACTTAAGGCAATAAACCTGAAATATGAGATCATTAACTTGAAACCATAAAAATGATTAAATTAATGAACTTGAAACTTAGGGCAATGAACATGAAATATCGGATCATTAACTTGCACCCTTCAAAATTATATAATTAATGGACGAATAAACATGAAATCATGACCATTAAAGTGATATCTAAACCAATAAATTTGAAACTAGTGAACTTGAAACTTAAGACAATAAACCTGAAATATGAGATCATTAACTTGCAACCATAAAAATGATTAAATTAATGAACTTGAAACTTAGGGCAATGAACATGAAATATTGGATCATTAACTTGCAACCTTCAAAATTATATAATTAATGGACCAATAAACATGAAATCATGACCATTAACGTGATACTTCAACCATAAACTTGAAACCAGTGAACTTGAAACTTAAGGCAATAAACCTGAAATATGAGATTATTAACTTGCAACCATAAAAATGATTAAATTAATGAACTTGAAATTTAGGGCAATGAACATGAAATATCGGATCATTAACTTGCAACCTTCAAAATTATATGATTAATGGACCAATAAACATGAAATCATGACCATTAACGTGATACCTAAACCAATAAATTTGAAACCAGTGAACTTGAAACATAAGGCAATAAACCTGAAATATGAGATCATTAACTTGAAACCATAAAAATGATTAAATTAATAAATTTGAAACTTAGGGCAATGAACATGAAATATCGGATCATTAACTTGCAACCTTCAAAATTATATAATTAATGGACCAATAAACATGAAATCATGACCATTAATGTGATACCTAAACCAATAAATTTGAAACCAGTGAACTTGAAGTTTAAGGCAATAAACCTGAAATATGAGATCATTAATTTACAACCATAAAAATGATTAAATTAATGAACTTGAAACTTAGGGCAATGAACATGAAACATCTTATCATTAACTTGCAACCGAAAAAATTATGTAATTAATGGACCAATAAACATGAAATCATGACAATTAACGTGATACCTAAACCAATAAACTTGAAACCAGTGAACTCGAAACTTAAGGCAATAAACCTGAAATATGAGATCATTAACTTGCAACCATGAAAATTATTTAATTAATGGACCAATAAACGTGAAGCCATAACCATTAACTTGATACCCGAACCATTAAACATGAAACCAAAGGAACATGAAACGGAAGGCAATAAATATGATATATTTTATCATTAACTTGCAACCATGAAAATTATTAAATTAATGGATCAATAAACATGAAATCGTGACCATTAAGTTGATATTTGGACCATTAAACTTGAAACTCTTTTTTTATTATTATAAAAATAATTTTTTTTGTTATGTCCTTTAATATTAAAATAATGATTATTTTATTATTATTTTATTTCTTATAATTGAATCTGATTATTTTTATTATTATTTAATTGATTTAAGGGGCAACCGGTTGCAAAAACCGGCTGCTCCCAGTTTTTTTTTTTCGGTGTTATGCTCTGCTTTTTGCCTTTTTTTATTGCTTGCATGTATCACATACATGCATGTAATGTAGCCGTCCCCTGTATGTACAAGCAAACACTTTATTTACTCAACACTCCTGTTTTGACTCGGTCACTCCCAACTGTGAGAATTTGTAAAATATCGTGTTTGGTTAACAAGAAAGTTAACTAGAAAATAAAGAAGAACAGATGAAAGATATCTGGAGTTTATTAGATTCACTACTCAAAGCAAAATAATGTTCTGAGCTCAGTTTATATACAATGATCAATGCACATTTGAATCTATTACAACAAAATACACACGCTTAACAACTAATTAACTGTAAGCTGAGTCAGCTAACTAACTGCAGCACGTTAGCAGCAATATTATCTTGTGCCTACAACTCCACACTTTAACCATGCTTTGTAACATCCCCTCTCAAGCTAAACTGTCCAGGATGAACATTTAGCTTGCTTTGAAGATAATGAAACTGATCAAAAGTTAAAGGCTTAGTCAGTATGTCAGCAGTTTGATCTTCACTAGGAATGAACTGCACAACAATCTTCTTGGCTGCTACTTTTTCCCTGATGAAATGTATATCTAACTCCACATGCTTAGTTTTAGCATGATATACTGGATTATAAGCTAATGCTATGGCACCTTGATTATCACACCATATTATAGGAGCTGCTGCAAGTTTAACCTTAATCTCATCAAGCAGAGCTTGGATCCATACAACTTCAGAGGTGGCCTGAGCTAAAGCTCTATATTTTGCTTCAGTGCTGGACCTTGATACAACTTGCTGCTTCTTAGAACACCAGGAAACCAAGTTTGAGCCAATGTAAATTGCATATCCAGCAACAGATTTCCTATCATCCTTATCACATGCCTAATCTGAATCACTAAAACCATTCATTTGAAAAGTACCAAACTGATAAAAGTACAGACCAAAATGAATTGAGCCCTTCAAATATCTTAGAAGTCTCTTACAAGCTTCCCAATGTTCTGCATTTGGTGAAGACAAATATTGACTAAGCTTATTAACAGAGAAGGCAATCTTAGGCCTGGTGAGTGTCACATATTGCAAAGCTCCAATGATGCTTCTATACTGAGATGCATTTGGAATAGCTGAACCAGATCCTTTTATGAGCTGATGACCAATGGACATAGGAGTAGGAACAGGGCTGCAATCTGCCATACTATGCTTAGCTAAGAGATCAGCTATATACTTTGCCTGAGAAAGATAGAGTCCATGTGTTGTTTTGGTAACCTCAATACCAAGAAAGTAATTCAACTCTCCTAAATCCTTCAAAGCAAAAGTTTTCTGCATACTAAGAATTACTTGCTGCACCAGCTGAGAGTTAGAACCAGTGACAATAATGTCATCCACATAGACTAGAACAAGCAGAACATGACCATTTTCCCACTTATAAAAGAGTGAACTATCAGACTTAGAGTTGAGAAACTTCCACTGAAAGACCATATCAGATTTGAACCTGTCAAACCATGCTCTGGGAGCCTGCTTCAAACCATAGATGGCTTTCTTGAGTTTACAAACATGAGAGGGTTTTGTGGAATCAATAAACCCTGCTGGCTGTGTCATATAAACATCCTCAACCAAGATGCCATTCAAGAAGGCATTATTGACATCAATCTGTCTTAGAATCCACTTATTCATAACAGCTAAGCTTAGAACTATTCTTACCGTGGATGCTTTCACAACTGGACTAAAAGTTTCAGTGTAGTCTTCTCCAAGTGTTTGATGGAATCCTTTGGCTACAAGCCGTGCTTTGTATCTAGAAATGGATCCATCTGAGCTGTGTTTAATCTTGAAAACCCACTTACTACCTATCACTTTGACAGGAGTAGAAGGTAACACTAAGTCCCAAGTATCATTGCTTTTAAGAGCTTGATACTCTTCTTGCATTGCCTTGAACCACTTTGGATCAGAAATGGCTTGGGGTATAGAAGTAGGTTCTGAAGGTTTAGCTAAAAGATCAGCAAGATATGATTTAAGCTTAAAAATTCCAGCCTTAGACCTGGTTATCATATGATGGCCTACTGGAGGTGCAGCAGGTATGACATGAGGTGGGGAGTGAATATGACTTGGTAAAGATGTATGAGAAAAAGAATCAGTGGAAGAAGATGAAACTGAAGAATGAGTATTTACCTCTCTAGGAGCTGGAGAAGAAGTCTCTGAGGAATCATTTGCTGATGACTGAAAGAAGGAGAACCAGAAGGAACTGAATTTGAGGAGACACAAGACTGAGCTACAAAAGAGAAGTCTGAGCCAGAGTCATATGGAAAAGAATTTTCATCAAAAATAACATGATTGGAGATATATACTCGACCAGAAGAGTGAAGACATTGATACCCTTTATTATGACTACTGTAGCCAATAAAAACACATCTTCCTGATCTAAACTCCAGTTTGTGCTTATTGTATGGCCTAAGATAAGGATAACATGCACACCCAAAAGTCCTAAGAAAGTGATAATCTGGTTTTTGAGCAAAGAGTTTTTGATAAGGAGAAATGTTATTCAAGGTGGAAGTAGGTAATCTGTTGATGAGAAAAACAGCCGTGTGAAAAGCATTCCACCAGAATTGGAGTGGCAGATTTGCTTGAGCTAAAAAGGTAAGGCCAATGTCTATAATATGCCTATGTTTTCTCTCTATTCTACCATTTTGATGGTGAATGTAAGGGCAAGGGTGCCGAAATTGGATACCAGCTTGAGTAAGATAAGTAGAGAAACTTCTGAATTCCCCTCCCCAATCTGTTTGCACAGTTTTAATATGGCTATTCAAGAATTTTTCAATGAAAACTCTGAAGGTTTTGAACACTTGTAATGCATTAGACTTAGCAGCTAGAGGAAAAATCCATGTAAATCTACTGAAGTCATCTAAGATTGACAGATAATAGGAATAGCCTTGAGTAGAAGTGACATGTGAGGGACCCCAGAGATCAACATACAAAAGCTGAAGAGTTGCAGATGTTTTTGTGGCAACAGAATTAAAATGCAGCAAGTGACTTTTGCCAAATTGACAAGCAGAACAAAAATTCAAGACATTGGTTTTATTGAAAACACCAGCAGTACAATCCTTCAATACAGTTTTGAGAGTATGAAAAGCAGGATGTCCTAGCCTTTTGTAAAGCAGATTAACATCTATTACACTTGCACTAGCTAGAAAGGCTTTTTTACAAGACACATGATGGACTGCAGCAGAATAGTTCTGTGAACCAGAAGAATTACAAGACTGAGAGGGAAAATAGGCAAACATAGACTCAAACTTATTGAAAGAAGATTGACTTAACAAAGTTGTGCTAGCTGGAGAGAATTGAGATGCACTTTGGACTTGATACAACCCTCCTTTTGCAATCCCTCTAAGCAAAATAATCCATGAGCTCCTGACCTTAACAAAACAAACATTGGCAAGAAATTCAACAGTAACATTGTTATCAGCTAAGAGTTTGGACACACTAAGTAAATTTTTGGTTATTTGAGGGACATGAAGAACATGATTTAATAATAAAGGCTCATGTGTAGTGGTGTTTAGCAATACTGATTCAATGAGATTAATATGCAGAGAAGAACCATTGCCAACAAGTAGCTTTTCATTTCCAGTATAAGCTTTTGGTGCAAGGAGTTTACCTGAATCATTAGTGATGTGATTGGTAGCACCACTATCAATGTACCAGGTAGGGTCTTCAACAATCTCTGGAGCAGACACTAATGGAGCTGAAGAAGAACAGCCAGAGTTATAATATCCATTTGAGCAAAAAACAGGAGCAGAAGAACTGACACCAAAGGAGCTTTCAAGATGAGCTACATAGAATGCAGTAGGATCTGAGTACATCATGTAGCCTTGATAACCAGAACCTCTTGACATATTAGAATTTCCAAGATTAGGTAAACCAAACATATTTCCAGAATGAGGATGAAAGCCTCTGCCATAAGCTCCATTAAAGGATCTACCACCAGCATTCCCAAAACCTCTTCCAAAATTCCTTTGACCAGGTCTGAAAGAACCATTAAATGCTCCCCTAGCTTGATTCCTTGAGGGCACAAAAGCAAAATTGTACCTGTTTCGGCACTTATTTGCTCCACAACTAGGTAAAAAGCATATTTGACAGATGATTGTGGGATGAAAATCATTTGGCTGACTTAGACTATTACCACCAAAACCAGGATTATAAGCACCTCCATAAGCTCCACTGTTAGATTTTTGGTTGCCACTAGCATTTTTTTCAGAATTATATTGCTTCTGAGCTATATTAGCAGTCAGATGGTGTGCAACATCACTTGCAATTTTACCTTTTTTCTGCTCAACTCTATTTTCATGACTTAACAGCAATGAATAAAATTCATCCAGACCTATGCTATCACCTCTAGCTAACACACTAGTAACAAGTGATTCATAATCTGAAGAGTCCAATCCAGTTAACACATACCGAGTAAAATCATTCAGTTCGACAGATTTTCCAGCCAAGGCTAAGCTATCAGACAACCTTTTCATCTTAGCAAAGTAATCTATCATAGACATAGATCCTTTTTTAAGTGTTTGAATCTGCATTTTAAGTGGCATAATTCTAGCCTGAGATTGAGAGATAAACATACTTGTGAGTGTATCTAGAAGTTCTTTAGCTGTAGAGCAATGGATTACTGTTGCTAGTAAGTTTTGTTGGATAGATGACATCATCCAACTCAGAATCAGTTGATCAGTCTTAATCCAAGCTGTATACTCTGGATTGATCTCACGTTCCTCTGTTCTAGTTGATCCTCTAGTGACAGTAGTTGCTGACGAGAGGTATTGGTCTGGACAACTTCGATCACCATTAACGAAGCTTTCTAAACCATTTCCTTTAATCGACGTTAAGATCTAAGTATGCCAAACAATGAAATTATTCTGATCTAGTTTGACTGGAGTTGCAAAGCTATAGGATCCTGAAAACTGATTTGAGCTCATCATGTTTGCTCTGATACCATGTGAGAATTTGTAATCGTGTTTGGTTAACAAGAAAGTTAACTAGAAAATAAAGAAGAACAGATGAAAGATATCTGGAGTTTATTAGATTCACTAACTCAAAGCAAAATAATGTTCTGAGCTCAGTTTATATACAATGATCAATGCACACACTTGAATCTGTTACAACAAAATACACACGCTTAACAACTAATTAACTGTAAGCTGAGTCAGCTAACTAACTGCAGCACATCAGCAGCAATATTATCTTGTGCCTGCAACTCCACACTTTAACCATGCTCTGTAACACCAACTGAACATGTCGCTATGTACGGACACTTTCATCGGACCTGGTCAATAGCCGATTGCAATGAGAAGAAAGCTACTACTCCTCTCAATCTTATCATAACAGCTGAATAACAAAACAAATTGAAATGTTTTTCAATTCGGAAGATTTCGATGTGCAGCCATGGAGATCTGTACATCCCTCGGAGGAAGCCTTGAAAAGATGGAGATCTGCCTGCGCTATCGTCAAGAACCGCCGTAGAAGGTTCTGTATGGTCACCAATCTCGCTAACCATGCCTAGGCAAGGGATCACAAGCTCAAGATACAGGTCCTATTTTACTCACTACTTTCATTCCTCTTATTTTTCATTGTTGAAACAGTTTTGTTTTGATCTGAGGGTTAGTTCAACTCTTTTATATTCTTTAACTGTATAATGAGGCTTACAAATTTCAGATAAAGTTTTTTTTTTTAATCCCGATGGTGTGACTTTATCTTATATGATCATGTGATGATTAGTTAGTAACGTTATCACTTCTCATCCGAATGATGATTTTGTATTGGTTGTGTAACAGTATCACTACCCTTTTGTGATTTTGGTGTAATGTAAAGAGTTTCAGTACCTTAAGAATTTTGAGTCCATCGTGAACTGGATGTGGACTGATAAATGGTGCAAAATGATTTTGATATTAAATTTAGTATACCATCTCAAGGCTGTCTGTAGCGTTACTGGAAAAAATAAGGGTTGCACTTTATGATCAAAGAGCTGCTTTGCAGTTTATTGATGCGGCACCAAGTGAATACGTTGCGATCCACGTTCCACATTATTTTCAAAAAGCTGCACTTGATTTTACTAGATCACTTAACGATGTGCCATCAAGTGAATACCACGCCAAAGCTAGAAGATTCCGAGAATTTGTTGATGACATAGGATCCGCTATCAAAGGCCATGATTTAAAGATACTGAAACATACAAATGTCGTGTTTTCCCTCCATGTAGGGAATATATTAACTTATCCTGTATTGAGGGCAACATCCTTTGGGGTATATCTACTCAGTCTTCTTGTGTTGGGAGCATTTTCATCTGTGTGGAGTATTTTCAGTAAATTTCAATATTATATGTCATTACGTAAATACATTGTGACCGAGGTTGCCAAAGTTAGAAGAATTCAAAATTGTGTTGATGGGGTAGAATATGTTCCACATAATGATGATTATGATGATGATTCTTAAGATCATCCAGTTAGCGTAAATTTGGAACCAGTTTATTATGTCTCTCTGAATGCGAAATTTAGAAGAAGAATAATAATGTCATGGCAAAAGGGTGAGCCTTTGGGAAGTGGGTCATTTGGGCCTGTATATGAAGGTCTCACTGAGTAAGTGAAATCTGTTCCTGTGTTAATGTACTTGGAACTAGTGAAAAGGAGTTTTATTGTTCTGGTTGTATTTCAATATCCATTTGGTTACATAGCCTTATTGATATGCACCTGCTGAAGGTTTTTAATAAGTTAAAAGGATGTACAATGTCGGACTAGAAGGAAGTTTCTAGGAACTTATTAAATACTTTTTCTGCTTTCTGAACGATACTACAGGAAAGGTGATAGATTTTATGATGAGAACTCAATGGGGTTTTGGGTATGCTACTTGTAAATCTACTCATCTTATTTCTCATGATAATCATGCAAGACGAATTCAATTTCATTTTTGAGGCAGGGAAATTTGATGACGAGCTAGACTGGATGTTCTTTTGCACATTCTTACTTGAAACAAGGATGATCAAGAAATTGGGTCGGAGAAAACCTTGAGAAGATGGAGATCTGCCTGCAATGGCCGTAGAAGCTTCTATAAGCTCACTGGTCTCAACGAGCATATCAAATTACAGGTGAATTATTAATTTTATTTCTTTATTTTTTTAATTATTAGTCAACTTATGATTCAAGTTAATTTGGGTTAGCTTTATTGATTTATTTTAATTATATAAGTAATTTTTGTATTTAGTTATTTAGTTCTTTGCCTAATTTCGTTGAGGTTAATGCCTAATGGGAAACTTTTAAAATCAACACTCAAGAATTTAAATGCAGAGTCAAGGGTAAAGGTGAATAGTACTGAATGATTGAATTTGCAATACCAAACTAAAGGCTTTCTGTGTGTTATAGGAACAAGTTAAGAGTTTTCTATATATGCTGTTCAAAAGCTGTGCTTCACTTTACTGAAAATGTGAGTCTGAAGTCAAATGAAGATGTGCCATCAAGTGAATACATTGTGAATGAGGCTGACACCAAAGCTAGAAGATTTCAAGAACCCATTGATGATGTTGGATCCACAATCAGTGGCCTTGATGTAATGATAATTGATACTGAAACTTTTGTAACCTCACTTAAAATTGAATTTAGGATACCGAACTAAATGCCGTCTGTGTTACAGGAACAAGTTACAGTTTCACCTGTCGTTCTAAAAGCAGTACTTCACTATACAGAAAATCTGAGTCTGCGTTCAAATGAAGATGTGCCATCAAATGAATATGTTGTGACCGAGGCTGCCAACGAAGGCAGAATATTTCAAGAACCCGTTGATGATGTTGGATCCACCGTCAATGGCCTTGAGGTAATGATAATTTATACTGAAACTTCTATTCCTCGCTTCAATTTTCAAATATCAAAATATGCTCTTTTGATATTTGAAAACGCATATTTTGATATTTGAAAATCTGAAAATCGCTCAAGTATCCATTTTCCTGTTTGGATTTGGATACATCGAGATAAGAACATTAAAGTTTTGCATACAATTGGCCTCCAATTTCTGAGCTTAAAATTTTTAACCTAATGAATGACGGTACAATTTCATTGATTGAGATGTATAAATGCATTCCTTGTATTTTACAGATTTGTGAGCTACTTGGTAAATATAAGAAACGTGCACTTGCTGTGTTTTATCTTGTGTTGGAAGCGGCATCGTTTTTACTGGATATTTTTGGGAAAAGTAAGAGGAGCATCCTTCTTGCCGCATTTCTATTGTCAGCATCTGGTTTTGCTATTACTCTGAGTATGCATTTTTGGACCGTGGCAAGAACCATAGCTGCAACCAGAATGTATTTACAGAAGCGACTACTTATGGTGTTGGAAATATCTTTCTCTTTGGTCCAGGTGATTGTTACACTCATTTATTTTACTCTAGTGGAATTGGGTGTCAAGAACAATTTCAATACATCTGTTTTCCCACTGGTCTTTGCTATAATTGCTGCTGTGTTTACTTTCAAATATGATGGGGAAGTTTCTGATTCATCCGGCCTCGATAGTGCTCTTGTGGCCCTGGCTGCTGGTAATCAGGTATGATTGTGAGCACAATTGTAATCATCAAGCTGCACTTGGTGAATTCGCATAACTTATCACCTCTATGACTATGAATTCCTACAAATACAAAGAAAACTGCATTAGACTGTAAGCTTTTGCGAAATTGTGGAAAGAAGGAAATATAATTATTGTGAGATTGCATTGTGTAAGTCAATAATTTAGTCATATGAGGTCCATAAAAGATTGCTTTAATAATTTGTTTGTAGAATGCTGGGGTGCCTCTGTAGATTTAGAAATCCTCTATGTAAGAAGTGATTGTTACAGCAGTGTGGCCAAATCAGTACAGATATCAATTCTTTGATAGTTTGCACCTTTTTAGGTTCATATCCCAAATATTACTGGCAATGAGGATCCAGAAGCAAACGGCAGCATGCCTATGTTGGCAGACTTCCGATGATTAATGAAGATGATGCTGAGAAACAAGGTCCATATGCTTGTTCTTCACCCTGCCTTCAGGCTTGCTCTTTCTCTCATACTAATTACACAAACTCTGTTTTCAGTACCAAAAGCTTTATATATGTTAATAGATGAGTTTGTGAGTAATGTTTCAGTGGTTTATTTTAGGAGACTCACAATTGATTTTTGTTTCATGTTTAGGGCATAGAGAAGGCATTTGACCCCATTTGCTCATTTGATTCAGATTCAAGTTTTGGTCTTAGGTGTTACAATTTCAATTACTCTGTATTCAAGTTGGATAAATATCTGTAATTTGGATTATAACTACTCAAGATGTATGTGTATCATCTTATCTGAGTTGACCTTTTATTTATAGAGCTCTTTGAGGGGGTTAAATGATGGTGTTAAGTCTTCAGGTGTTAAGTTATTTGAGATTCTTGAAATTCATGAAACTTGTATTACGCCAATTAGAATAAATGAAGCACCCAACAAACTTTTGATGTGCCAATTAATTATTAATCGGCATGGTCAATTGTCTTGGGTAAAGGTACACTATATGATATGAATCTTTTCAAAAAGTCATTTTAGTATTATCATAATCATTATTATTATTTAACGTAAAGATTTTTTTATTATTATTAATAATAATTTAAAAGCATTGATAGTGGGGCAATTATAAACCCATTAGATTTGTATGTTTTAATAAAAATCATCCAACTTCCCGTTGATCAAATTCACTGCAAAATTAGCTTTTTCCTGCTGCATAGCGGTTTGTTTTTTTTAGTAGTGGTAAAAAAGTTCGGGCTAGTTTAGGTTTGCGGGCCTAAAGTCCAGTCCTCAAAGGGTGGACTTGGATATGAGCCCAAAAATTATAAAACCCACATATATATTGGGTTTAGATAAAGATTTAGCAAAAAAGCTCGGATTTGGCCAGGCTTTTTAAATTTATAAATAAAAAATAAATTTAATTTAAATAAAAAAGAAAAAATTTTAAATATTAATTTAGTTTAATTTTTTATATTAGTATTTTTTTTATTAGGTTGTATTACTAATATTTTTTTTATTGGACTATTATTCTATTATTTATTAGATATTTTTTTAATTTAATTTTTTTATTTTAAAAAATATTTTATAATTAATTTAAAAAGCTCAAGCCCCGCCCGAGTCTGACCCATCCAAATTTAGATGGGTTTTGTAAGGACTTGAACTTTATTTGAATGATGTGAGCTTGGGACTGAGCTTCGAAAAACTCGACCTAAAGCCCTAAAATGGCCATCCCTAGTTTTTTTACCAGAACTTTTGCATATAATTACTCATATTGAGAATCTATTAGTCTTGCGTGCACTTAATTTGGAGGGCATTAATATTTTATATGCAATCATAATCCTGATAAACTCACCATGGGTTAAATTGAAAAGTAATATGTTAATCCATATCTACTTTGTGACTGGATGAACCGACCCAATCCATCGAGCCCCTCCAGGACCATTATTTGACTCTAGGTTACTGGATCAACCATGAACTAAGAATATCAATCAAGACACCCAATTGCTGCCAGCCCAAACCAATAATGGCCCCTATATTGATATAATAGTAAGTGTCTGTTGAGTATATTTTATCTAATAATTATAAGTATTTATTCAATTTTAAAAGTTTTTTCAAATTTTTTTATTGATATTTATTTTTTTAGTAGAGTTTTTGAAGACTAAATAAGATATTTTGCTTTCATTAGCAAAAACTCAAATTTCAGTCTTTTGGATGTAGAGATTTTTTTTTAAATGTTAAAATATTTAAAATATCATTTATTTATTTCATAATTTTATTTGATTTCTTTCATAGCATGATGTTAAATAATTTACTTATAAATTAATTTTACAATTATTAATAAAAGCTCTCTTTAATAATTAAACAACTAAATTTTTTTAAAAAAACTCCACTTATAAAACCTCTACTAACAAAAGTCCCAGTTAAAAAAGTACTATTTAAAAAATTATACTAAACGAAACCTTAGACTTCATTTAAGACATATAAGCCAAATCGGTAATGACAACTCAAGACATACTGGCATTAAGACAGAGTTATGTGAAATAATTGGTTATTTATGGAGTAATCACAATTCTTTGTGTGGTGATATCAAAAAATTTAGCAGATTCTTTTAGTATCTAAAGGCCTCGTAAGGGTTGGGACTTCCAACATCATCTTCTTTATCACAAATGATCGAGCCTAACCTTAATACTTGAAACATTAAGATCTTAGATTCAATGAGTAGAAGACAAGCATTATGATTTTTCAAGATACATTCGATGGTATACATGTGCTTCATACAAAAATATCAAAAATAGTTAAGTTATAAAAAAATATTATCACTTGAAGGTATGTGATACCAATTTCTTAAAAATTCATAAGAGACTAGATTATAAGAAGATTTATTTTCTTATTAAACTAATTACATAGATTCACTTGATTTTGAAAGTGTTACATGGATACTTAAAAAAGAAAAAAAAATCATACTTACATAAACATTAGACACCATTCAATGAACTAAAAGGGATTGTATAGCAAAATAGATACACAAGGAACATCTTATACTGTGGAACAAAATTTTTATTATATATGATTCATAGACATAGAAAAATTATTTTCACAACTTTATTTACCTTAAAATGAGTCTATAGATTTCTTCTGGATTAGTCCCACAAAAAATCATAAACACGTCGAGGTTATCTTATCTGGACCTTTTTAATTCTTTATTTTCTGGTCAAATACCATCATAAATATTAGAGCTCTCATCAATTTGGTGTCCCTTGAATTATCAGCAAATTTAGATCTTTAACTTTCGAGAAGTCAAGTCTTGGAAATCTAGTTGAAAATTGTTAACCATCCTAAAAGCACTCGATCTTGGTGGTGACTATGACATTTGATTCTTTAATACACCATAACTTGGAAAATCTATTTTCTTAAACATTTTTATCTCTATCAAACAGTAAGTCAAGTTGCAGATCATCAAGTGCAGCTGTGGCCAAGCCAGTTGCTAGTACTTTTAACAAGAGTTTTGAGATGAGGCACATGTGGTGTTGTTAGTACAAAGCTAAGACATCTTTTTGTTGTTGAATCTACCAAGCAATCAGGCAATTCTTTGACCGAAAACAGAGATGATTCCTAACTTCCAGGTGAATATTTTCAACTCGGAAGATTTTGACGTGCTGCACCCATGGAGATCTGTACAACCATCGGATGAAGCCTTGAAACGATGGAGATCTGCCTGCGCTATCGTCAAGAACCGCCGTAGAAGGTTCCCTTTGGTCGCCAATCTCGCCAACCACGCGGAGGGCATGGATAACAAGTGCCAAGTATAGGTCCTCTTTTAGTCGCTACCTTCATTAGTTTTTGTTTTAAACAGGGTGTTACTTCCACTCTCATGTTTTCTTTAACTATATAATGATAGGCTTACAAAGTTTGGATAAAAAAGTATTTTTTATCTCAGATGGTGTGACTTTATCTTATATGATGATGATTATTTATTAAGCCTCGTCGCTTCTCATCCGAATAATGATTTTGCAGTGGTCGAATAACAGTATCAACACCATTTTATTAAATGTGTTGTAATGTAGAGAGTTTCAGTACCTTCATAATTTAAATATAATATGAACTGAATCTGGATTGATAAATGGTACATTTTGACATTGAACTCATTATTCCCAAGTAAGATTGCACTTTTTTTTTTCTTCTCAACTCAATACACCAAGGTTAAGTTCTATTTGTGATTGAGATGCTGTAATTTTTAAACTACAATTGTTGTGAAAAAAAAGTTTAATTATGAAATAAAAGTTAATAATATGTAGCAAATATAAATTTTAAATAATAATTTAGAAAAAAATATTAGAGATATAATAGATTTTTTATTATATAAATTAAAATTCGTATCAACAAAATTTCTAAGCTATAACAACTGGTGTTTACCAAACACTTTAGTACTATAACTTTTAAATTACAGCTATCCAACTTCATTTCCAAACGGACGCTATTAGTACATCGAGAGATAGGATTAAGATAATTGAAGAGATGACCAAAGGAGAGAGAGAAGACCAACGAAAAAGAAGGGATCCTACGGAGCATACCATTTCTTTATGACTTCAAAAGATCTTTATAAGGAGATTTTCACCTTTTCCTTTCTATTTCTATCACAAGAGACCTATCGTCAAGGTGGTAGTGACCACGGTCAAATTAAAAGCAAAGGAGCTTGCTACTGTTACATGTTATTTATTATTATTATTATTTTGATGTATTTGTATCATTGGATATGTTTGGTCCCTATAAAGGCAAGCCAAAAGTTAACAACCGCACTTTTCATCTACGATATTTTACATAAGGTCCTCACCACCAAGCTGATTTTGCCTCCTGCTATTGCACAAAAATTCTTGCATCAACAAACAAGATTCTATAGGTTGTACATATTATACATAGAAAATGTTAAAAATTCTTTGAGAAAATGGAGACACTTCAAATACTTTAGGTAAAACACTATATTATCTATTACATGCACGCATGCACACACACAACATAAAACGAATTCATTCTATAATGATTGTAATAAATTTTAAAAATTAGGGTCTCGAAATGATTGTGAAGAAAAAGAAAAAAGATCAGTCCTACCACTTCAACCTCCTGAGATAGTAAATTAATTATTGATGCTTTGTCATTTAATAGGGGAAATTTACATAAATAACCTAAAAAAAATTGTTATTTTCACAACTAACCTCTCAACTTTTTTCCTATCAACATCAGCCAATAATCATCCCTAGTGTCGAAAATGCCCCTCCCATAACTCTACCTCTCGTTCCTCTCTCTCTCTCTCTCTCTCTCTCACCGCCAAATTCACTGCAAGATCCAGTTGATGCTTTATCAAGATCATCATCTGTATATGCATCAGACTCTAGCGTTGCACCATCCTGATCATCGTCTTCATAGGACTCATCATCATCAGTAGCCTCTTCAGTTCCAATTCCACTTAGTTCTGATTATAAGTCAGTTCCACTTCCACTTAGTTCTGATTATAAGTACAATTCTTCAAGGGCTTGAGGAAATATGCGTCACCCAAGTTTTAACAGAAAAGAAATCATTACAGCTTACCCCAAATATCTTATCATATTCCTCCAGCAATGTTATGACAATGGCTTGAGCATGATTTACTGCGGCTGCTGCAAGCAGCAGCTGAGCAGAACCATCACCACCCACATGGAAATCAGTTTCAATCTCATATTCACCAGCTAGAAGGGGACGAAGAAGTAGAGGTGCCATGCAAGGCGCCACTGCTGAAGTGCTCATTCGATTTTGATTTTTGGAAGAAGCAACAGTTTACATCATCATAAGTAGGTGCGACAGGCACCAAATTCGTGCGACAGGTGCCTGTCGCACCAAATCTTGGTGTGATAGGCAGTCTATCGTGTGAAATCTTAGTGCAACAGACACCTGTCTGCAATCGCACTGAATCAAGTTCGTAAGTTGAGAAAATATCTCTTATTGCTCGATAATACGGATTAATGTTGGATCCGGATGGATTACGCTGTATTTGATCGGAGTTCACTTTTACCGTTCGTTGTTGCCGTTTGCTGTTGCTAGCTGTTGCTATTTGTCGTCGTCGGTAATGATTTAATAGTACAAGACTGCATTTCGTTTGATCAAGGGGGAAAAGAAAAGTTGTTTTTGGTTTGTAAACAAGGGTAATTTAGGGAGAAAATATTGTGTTTGGCTAATGTTGATAGAAAAAAATTTAAAAGGGCTAATTGTAAAAATTACAAAATGTTTTAAGTTATTTTTATAAATTTCCCATTTAATAGGGGAAATTTACAATATTAGCCAAAAAATTTA
Organism: Citrus australasica; assembly: GCA_029618585.1. Taxonomy (NCBI): domain Eukaryota; kingdom Viridiplantae; phylum Streptophyta; class Magnoliopsida; order Sapindales; family Rutaceae; genus Citrus; species Citrus australasica. Next base: position 1,852,358 of record JARCIV010000005.1, read on the forward strand.
GGCTTTTTTCTCAATTAACCACAGCAACTTTTTTCTATCAACATTAGCCAAATCCAAGTCTTTCTTCCCAAGTTACCCTTTTTCACGGAACAAAACCAACATTTCTCCGCATCGTGAAACAAACCAAACGCAGCAGCTTAGCTTTATACTTCAACGACGTCAACAAATAATAGTCAAAGACAGCCATAATTTATCCAGATACAACATTAATTGACATCAATTACTGGTATGAGTTATTTTCTGGTGAATCTAAATTCTGGGACGGGATACCTTAGGAAGAACAGTTGGTACGACAGGTGCCTGTCGCACCAAGGCTTGGGCGACAGGCAGCCCGTCGCCCCAAGTCTTGGGCGACCGGCTGCCCGTCGCCCCAAGCTTTTTTTTTTATAATTTCTCTTTTTTTTTATAATTTCAGGTAATTTTTTTTATAATTTCGAATGTAAGTAATATTTTTTTATAATTTCAGGTATAATGGATTCAGTTGTACTTGAATTGTGTTACGATGGTTGGTGGGAGACATTAGATGATGGCCGTATGGAGTATGTGAATGGTAAAAATCGAGCTTTTTTGGTTGGGAAAAATTGTCTGTTTGATCAGTTATTGGCAAGAGTATACGAGGTGTTACAAATAAATCCTAATGAATATAGTATTACAATGAAGACAACTTTGAGGTCTAGTAACACATTATATCGTATATGTGCACTGCCTATGGATATATTTGATGATGAAATGGTGAGGGTTGTGTTGCATATGGCATCCGACGTAGCCAATTTTGGATGCATTCCTATATTCGTGACCACATCACCTCGAGTTCCGAGTGAAGGTATTGAGCCGCATGTCGATACAGAAACTTCGTTTAGAGCAAATATGTCTGGCCCCGATAATGATGAGGAGGTGTTGCCAAGGACAGTATCGCTACAGCAATATTACTCTCCAATCCACGACAATTATAACAACATTGAGGATGACGGCGTTACGTTACAAGATGTTGGAGCAACGGTATTCTCAATAATGACGTCGTTGGAGCAACAGTATTCTTCGTATCACAACAATGATTTTCGGGACAATGATAATTTTCATGATGAGACAGCGGGGGATAATGTTTGTGCAGAACCTTCTAATAATACGAGGGGCACTCATTTCAATTATGATGGTGATGATGGAGGAGCCGGTCCTTCGAATGTTCCGTCAGATCAGCATGAGGATGAGTATAAAGATAATGCTCCTGTGAATAACAGAGGCAATAGACCTATTCCTTCTATGGTTCGGTCGAGAAGGAGAATTGATCCTCTTACAAGTCTTGCTCCAACTTTGCCTTCGGACACGGTTGCTCCAAGCTTTGTTAGCAGTTGTGACTCAGATGATATCAGTGTGGGTATGCTATTTGCTGAGAAGAGTGAGTTTATATTACAACTACGCAAGGTGTCACCGCATCGATTTCAAATTGTAGGCGGTGGACTTAAGGAAGGTTTGGTTGACTTGCAAAGATAACTTACACCTGCAGAGTGTTTCAGCTTGATCAGCTTGTATGTGCTCATGCAATTGCGGCGTGTCTAACACACCGGGTGGATTTTATTAGCCTTTGCTCGGACTTTTACAGTACAGAATCGTTGGCGATGGCTTATGCACAACCAGTGGAGCCAGTTGGTGATATGGCTGATTGGGAAGTTCCAGATGAAATTCAGGAGATGCAAGTATACCCACTAGTTGAGGCACCACAACCTGGCCATCGTAAAGAGCTCAGAATACCCTCGGCTGGCGAGGACGTTAACCAGCGGACTGTACGATGCGGGCGGTGTCATGAACTAGGCCATAATCGGAAGCGATGTAAGAATCCCATTGCGTCAACTTCAAGCTAGATGTATTTTATGTGTTATTTGTCGGTTTAAACTTTTATTATTTTTAGTGTTTCGTTGGTTATAATTGTTATTTATTTTTATGTATTGTACACTTATATGTTATACAACTTTATTTTATTTTAATTATTAAAATGTGCGCATTAAAATGATATAAACTTAAGTGCGCAAATTAAAGTAAAAATTTAACTTTGAACATTTAAATTACTACAACCGTTTATAATACAATCTCGTCATTAAATATGTCAGCCGCAATCTTCTTTCTAAAGTACTGGACATGCCTAGCGTCAAACTCCAATCTAAGGCCGAATATTAAATACATCGTAACCATCAATACAAAAACACCGCAATCGCCAGTTCCGGGTTCTTGTTGAGACGCGCTCTTAACTGCTATAACTTTCCAGGGGTCTGCACTCCGCAAGTCAGGTCGAATGTTGTAAAAGCCAACAGATTCCAACCATCGCGGGAATATAACCTCAAGTGGCTTGAATGTCAACCTGTACCTTTTGCCATCGCGAAATGTGAGCAATGAGTCGTAAATCCATACTCTATTTTTTCGAAAGTCAACTCGTGCTACGACCCAATGCTCGTTGTCCAAGTTAACAGGGATGAGTAACTGCATTTAAAATTTGAAAAACATGTTCGTTATATACGAAGTTGAAACAGAAACCAGGAAAAAACGTCAACTCGAATATTGAAATATAATAAAATACATACCATATCAACATCCGTCATTGATTTGGACAGTGTGTGTTGTCGCCCACACAGATAACTATTCATGCGGTCGTCGAATTTTAATGAATCGACCGCACAATTCCCATTGTTCCATTGCTGCTTCAAGAACACCTAGTACATAGACAACCAAGAAATGCATAAATTAACAAAACTTAAATGTAATAATTAAAAAAAAAAGTAAATAGCATTTAGAAGTTTTGTCAGAACGTTACCCAAAACCATGTGTCAGTATGTGTGACACGTTGAACTAAGGCATTTGGAAACTGTCGTTGCTTCGTGCTAATCAAGAGGAGATACTCGTGAATGTGCTGTAGAGAAACACAAACATTACACTGTAAAAGAAAAATTTTATACACAAGTCAACAACACTCTAAAATATTCGATAGTATAAATATCTCATCGCCTAGCCATCCCAGCGATGCTGTACCCAAAATGATTTCAAAGAATGACCGCGGGTGCCGCTGTCGTCAATCCATTGTGATATCACCAGCGAACCATCGATCAAACTCAGTAAACATACTAGCGTCCTCAAATCCCCGCAGTGGATTTACATCCACATTCGTACTCATGTCAATCGCATGCTCCATGATTTGAGGTCGAGGTAAAGGCCACACGTTCTGTCCTCTCCAGACTTAAGGAGTCACGAACGGACTGTTATAAACATACGACAGTATGTACGCGCGGCCGAACTTACTAACGCGTGGAGGCAACTCAGTGAACACCTGCACGCTCTCCCCACTAACATCCCCGTAGAAACTATACAATGACGTGGGCGTAGATAAATTTTGATTGCCCATGTCAGTATACACTCCACAATCATCCGGGGCCTGTCCATTTGCAAAGAAGAAAAAATTAAACAACTATCAAAAAAAAGTTAAACGAACTTAATTAATAAATTTAAAATTGCTCACCGCATACGAGCGTGCAGTGGGAGAATCATTATTTCGACGTACGTTAAAGGTGTCGATAAAGCAAACAACGGTTTCTGTAAAATCTTTTAACTCTGACTTTATTTCATTAACATTACGATCAAGCTTCTCCACGTTACGATCAAGCTTATCCAACCGTCGTCGGACGTAATCATTAAACTGCTTTGTCCGTGACTGTTAACAAAAAAATAAAAACTTTAGAATAACAATAAAACAATAATGAATTATAAAGGAAAAATATCGTATATTATTTATAATAAATACCTCATGTGCGTCATCAGAGTTGTCTGTTTGCTCCTGGTGGTCATCAGCAGGCACCTCAACCTCATCCTCAGAAGTGTCATGACGCTGCTCTGGTATTATGTTTGGTATGTCGTCATGATCGTCATGCTCGTCTGATTGCCTTGTATCTGACGGCATCGCAATGATTGAGGGTTGGTGCTGTATAAAGAATCATTTAACATTAATGAATGAAATATAAACAATATCGATTAAAATTTAATTGTACTTTAAATATATCAACCGTATGAACCCAGTCTGGCATGCTTGGCTTGTAACCCTGCAAAGAGAGCCAATATTTTTGGCTACTCTCCTTTGAAGTTGGCTCAAGAGTTTGTGAAAGGTCCCCCTATCATAAATTCAATTAAAAATAGTAAGTAAATATACAAAACTTAAATTTCGTAAAGTTAAAAAAATAACTAATACATATTACTTACAAGACGAGATTCGTCGTTAAAGAACGCATAAACCTCCGCAAAGTTGATGGCAGAAGACGCCATGGGCTTCCATTGCAAAATGCGGGGAATTTTGTTTTTCGTTTTGACAACCCACGTTGATGGCATACCTCCGATTGCTTCGTAAATCCATGCCTGCAACAACTTTTATTTTAATTCACATAAAACAACTATCAAATTTTTAATACTATAAAACTTATTCATTTCAAAAACGCACCTGAACCCCAGCCGTAAAGCCGTAAAGATTGTATTTTTCGATGTTATGATCTGGATTTTGCAACCGAGTCCTCTTAAATTTCTTATCTCTGTCGGACAATGCATCGTCAAGACTCTCGAAAAGTAATTTCCACGACAATAGACCCCATGGACGAGTTCGGAAGAATTTATATCGTCAACGTCGTCAAGCCAAAACCAGTTAATTTGAGAGTTATTTTTTTTTTTGCATTGAGTACTCTCTTCGCAAAATAAAACAGCGCAATTTTTAATGCGTCCATATCATCCATTTCCTTGAATTTGAACGAGGAAAATTCTGCATCCAATTCCTTCACATACATCTTACGATGCAAACCGCCAAAATACTTATTCCGTAACCTTTGCTGCCCCGTTTTATCACTCATTTGTTTGCTCGACCTCGCAAATGAAAGTCCAGTAACCAAGCACCATTCGACAACTGAGAAGCGAATCAAATGCCCACCAATTTCGAACCATAACTAATCCTCAGGGCTATTTTCTTCAGGGGCCACTTGCCTTAGTAAAAGATTGTGCAATATTACCCCACTAAATGGAAAACTTCGACATTCCAAGATATGTCCAAATATATCTTTTTTGAACATATTCAACTGCCGCTTTGTTAATTTTTCTTGGATCACTTTCACGACCGAAGATAACTTACACATGCTCGTAATCCGACCAGGAAAGTGATCGGCATAAGGAATATACATCTTGCCAACTTCAATATCCGGTGATTCAGATTTCGCCATGTATCTGTAATATTTATAAAATTATTACATTATATTAAAAAAAATTTAACTCTTAAAAAAAACTTTTCGTGTGACGGGCGTGCCGGTCGCACGAAATCTGGTGCGACAGGCGTGCCTGTCGCACGGGTTATGTGCGACAGGCGCGCGCCTGTCGCTAGGTAATGTGCGACAGGCGCGCGCGACAGGACCTCCCTGTCGCGGGACATCCCTTTCCCTTCTCTTCTCTTTCTCTTCTCTTTCCCACATGGATCTCACCCACCACCGCCATTAAACACTACCAACAACACCAACAACAACAACAACAACAACAAAAAGCCAAACAACAACAATAACGACAATAATAACTCACCTAGGGTTTTCAATTTTTTCCTTTGATTGTATTTATCTCCAAAGTTTTCAAGGTGATTTAACTTCTTTCCGCCGTCGCCAAGTTCCTCCGCTGCCGATCTACGCCGCCGCCAATGAACTAGATAATTTCCAATGATGAGACTTTGGTGAGAGAGGGAGAAATTTTGGTGAGGGAAACATGAGAATGGGGAGGGTAATTTCGTCCACAAATTGGGGATATGGCTAATGTTGAAAGAAAATAATCTGAAGGGTTAATTGAGAAAAATATCTAAATATTTTGGCTAATATTGTAAATTTCCCTTTTAATAGAGCAGCGGGTTCAATCAATTTTTAATATTAAATATTGATGGTCCTAAGTTCGAACCAACTTGTGATCGCTCAATAACACTCACTTGATACCGTAAGCGGATCCACTGAAGTCGTAGGATTAACTGATAGAAGTTTTTCTGGGATTGCTCATGTTGCAACACATGCCACGAAGCAATTGTCACACGCCACCAACTCAGCTAGTGATGCGGGGGCACTGGCACTACAGGATTATGTTGTCTCTGCCAACGTGTCGCCACCAGAATGCAGAGAATAGGAGGTATACGAACAAATATTCCATCATTTATGTACAAGCAAATACCATAGCTATTCAACACTCCTGTTTTGAATAAATGGAAGATAAATTCCTCACATGTGGATCCCACTTAACCCCACAGCCAGTAGGGAGGGCTATACCTTGCATAACAGCTCCGCCTTATCATAACAGCTGAATAACAAAACAAATTGAAATGTTTTTCAAATCGGGAATTTTGATGGGAAATTTACACAAATAACCTAAAAATAATTTGTTATTTTCACAATTAACCCTTCAATTTTTTTCCTATTAATATTAGTCAATAATCATTCCTAGTACCGAAAATACCCCTCTCATAACTCTGCCTCTCCTTTCTCCTCTTCCTCTCCTTCCTCTCTCTCTCTCTCCCCGCCGAATTCACTCCCAACTTATTCATTTGTCGCTGGCGGCTTCCCAAAGTCATTGTCGGCAGCCAACACTCCCAAATTCCTAATTTTACTTTTCCCCAAATCACTGCTTCTTGAACCGGTGGAAGCAATGGAATGGGTAACTGAATTTCTGCCATGTTCACAATTATCACCCGTCTTAGATGACTTTCGAGGAAGCTTCTTTAGTATTTGCTTGATCATAATCCACATAAACGCTCAATTACCACACTCTTAAAATCCACAACACTAGTAGTTCTCACACTTTCCCCCAAATCCCATTCGAATGCTAATCAACATCCATCACATCCAACCCTTAAAGCCATCTACACAAAATCCCCAGAATTGGAAAACAAAATTTTGCATCCAAGGAGGGGGCCCAGTTAATCAAATTCTTAGCTTTCTCCTCTCACAACCAAACCAAACCAGAACTTAACACAGCTTGTCCGCACTACCCTTCTCCGCCAACCAAAACCCAGTAGAAAAATTTTCAACTTTTTGACTAAAGTCCAAAAACTCAGATGAGTAAAGTCCCTATAAGAGCATAAGATCAACAGAAACTTTTTTGTGTTAAATGCAAGACCCCCTTTTTCTTCTCTGTTCTTCTATTTGGAAAAGAAAAAGACGAGGAAATTCAAGTACATTCACCACATTAATGAATTTTAACAATCAGGATATGCTTTTAGGAATAATCAAATATAATAAAAATCAAAATTGGTGCGACAGGTGTCGCCTTAAATTATGTGCGAACATTGGTGTCTGTCACATTAAATTATGTGTGAGGACATGGTGGTTAGTAAACATAAGAATAATTTAAGGAGAAAACTATGTGTTTGGTTGATAGAAAAAAAATTTAGAGAATTAATTATGAAAATAGTAAAAATTTTATGGTTATTTTTATAAATTTTTCAATTTGGATGTGGATCCACTGACAAATGAAATTGAAAATTTGAAATGTCTTTCAATTCGGAAGATTTTGATGTGCAGCCACGGAGACCCATACTACTGTCGGAGGAACTCGAGAAACGATGGAGATCTGCCTGCGCTATCGTCAACAACCACCGTAGAAGGTTCCGTATGGTCGCCAATCTAGCCAACCATGGGAGGCCAGGAAAAACAAGCTCGAGAGACAGGTCCTATTTTACTCACTACTTGCATTCCTTTATTATTTTTCATTGTTGAAACAGTTTTGTTTTGAGCAGAGGGTTAGTTCAACTCTTATATTTTCTTTAACTGTGTAATGAGGCTTACAAATTTCAGATAAAGTTTTTTTTTTTTGAATTCCCGGATGGTGTGTCTTTATCTTATATGATCATGTGATGATTAGTTATTAACGTTGTCACTTCTGACCCCGAATGATGATTTCATATTGGTTGTGTAATAGTATCACTAGTTCACTACCCTTTCGTTAAATTGGTGTAATGTAGAGAGTTTCAGTACCTTAAGAATTTAAATGCATTGTGAACTGGATCTGGATGGATAAATGGTACAAAATGATTTTGACATTAAATTTAGTATACCCATCTCAAGGCTGTCTGTTGTGTTACAGGAAAAACTACGGGATTTATTTAGGGCTAAAAGAGCTGCTTTGCCGCTTTTTGATGTGGCACCAAGTGAATACGTTACGACCTACATTCCACATCATTTTCAAAAAGCTGCACTTGATTTTACTAGATCACCTGACGATGTGCCATCAGGTGAATACAACACCCAAACTAGAAGATTTCAAGAATTTGTTGATGACATGGTATCCATAATCAAAGGCCATGAGTTAAAGTTAATGAAACGTACGAATGCAGTGTTTTCCCTCCGGGTAGGAAATTTGTTAACTTATACTGTATTGAAGGCAACATCCTTTGGGGTATATCTTCTCAGTCATCTTGTGTTCAAAGCATTTTCATCCGTGCGGAATATATTTAGTAATCTTTTGTTGGGGGTCGCATTTGTATGACATAAATTTCAATATTATATGTCATTACGTAAATACATTGTGACCGAGGCTGCCAAAGTTAGAAGAATGCAAGATTGTCTTAATGATGTAGAATACGTTTCACATGATCATGATGATGACGACAATGACAACGACGACGACAACGACGATTTTAAAGATCATCCAATTAGCGTAATAATGCAACTGGTTTATAATGTGTCTCCGAATGGGAAAATTAGAAGAGGAATAATGTCATGGCAAAAGGGTGAGCTTTTGGGAAGTGGGTCATTTGGGTCTGTGTATGAAGGCCTCACTGAGTAAGTGAAATCTGTTCCTGTATTAATGTTCTTGGAACTTGTGAAAAGGAGTTTTATTGTTCTGATTGTATTTCAATACCCATTTGGTTACATAGCCTTATTGATACGTACCTGCTGAAGGTTTTTAATGAGTTAAAAGGATGTACAATGTTGGATTAGAAGGAAGTTTCTAGGAACTTATTGAATACTTTTTCTGCTTTCTGAAAGATACTACAGGAAAAGTGATAGACTTCATGATGAGAACTCAATGGGGTTTTGGGTATGCTACTTGTAAATCTACTCGTCTTATTTCTCAAGATAATCATGCAAGATGAATTCAATTTTGTTTTTGATGACGAGCTAGACTGAATGTTCTTTTGCGTATTCTTACTTGAAACAATGAAGTTTTGCAACTATTTTACTTTTTACTTCTAAATATTTCTAAGATTTTGAGGTGTATTTTATTTGTTTTGCAATGAGTCCATATTCTGAAAGTGGTTAGGATTATGTCTGTGTGGTCAGACTTATGATGATTAACTTGGCCTTGTTTACTATCTTTGATGTGCATGTTTATGTGCAAACGTCCATGAGCATATACTTTTTTTTTTTTTTGGGCAACTTCTCTTATGCTTTCTGGTTTGTTTGCAGTGATGGATTATTTTTTGCTGTGAAGGAGGTTTCTTTGCAGGATCAAGGAGCTTAGGGAAAGCAGAGCATTCTTCAACTTGAGCAGGTGGGATGATTAGTCTTGTCCTGCTGGAACTCCATTACATATTATTCTGTTAGTCTTTTTCTCTGCTTTAAATTACAAATCATGCAGTTGCATATTTTTATTCTGCCTCTAAATAGCTACATTTTTTTCTATTAATTTGTTTATTGGCTCAGGAAATTTCTCTTTTGAGTCAGTTTGAACATGACAACATAGTTCAATATCTTGGCACAGACAAGGTATGCATCTATCCTCGGTGCTTCCTTTTTTTTTTTTTAAACCTTTCATTTCCTCATTGTAATATTTATGAAGTAAGAGCCATAACTGTGTGCTTGTAATGAAATTTATAGACCCCTAACATCTATGATTTTGCTTGAATTTGAAGCACTGTGTATTTTATAATTCTTGTTATTAACTCTAGCACTATTTGAATTTTTCTTTCTTTTTTCTTTTAAGTGAAATTATACTGTCACTGTCCTTATCATTAACATAACCAATTGAATTAAGTAGTCATGCTTGACAGGATATACTTGAGAATCAAATTTTTACGCTACAATTAAATCGCCAATGTTTCCAAACTATCTATATACCTGCGCAGAACTCTATTATTGCTAGCTTTAATTTATTCCAGCTATATTTAGTTGTGCAATCCTTTATTATCTGGCATCCCAATATATATAAACCTATCTCATTTGTTAAAGTACATAAAAGAACAAGGAACTTCCCATTAATCCTAAATTTGAAGAAACATGCAGCCCTGTTGCACACTTTGTGTGGCATAATAACTAAGTGTTTGGATTTCTATGGAATTTGTCTCTGTTATATTAAATTGTCCTTTTATATCTGGTTGTTTAGGTGTGCTTCTTTCATTTCTGGCTCTTTAATTCTAAGTCAACAAATGATTTCAGGATGAAAATAGGCTTTATATCTTCCTTGAGCTTGTAAGAAAGGGTTCACTTGCAAATCATTATCAAAGGTACCACTTGAGGGATTCTCAAGTCTCTTCATACACAAGGCAGATCCTGAATGGCTTAATATATCTTCACGACCAGAATGTGATGTTTCAGTGAAAATAGTTGTAGCATTCATGATTGTTAATGCAGGTAGGAAATCAGTTCTTTCCCTTGCTGTTTCCCTGCAATATGTGATTATTATACATTTGTTTTCTTTCCAAAAATGCAGCTTTTTGGAGCTCAATTTTTAAAACTAGACTACAAACATGCATATTATTAAGCATTTTTATTGCTGAGACTTCGTTTATAATTTCCTGATAGTATTAGACATGAGATTTTGTTGAGGAAAGATTGATAAAATCGGTAGAAGCAAAGAGAAAAAGGTAAAAGAGTATAGAAATAATGAAAGAGCATTTAATGTGGTAGGATGTTTTGTAAACAGCTAACCATGTCGAATATGCATTTTGAAGAAAAAATTGCAATCATCACCATTTGCTGATAGTTTTAATCCCTCACAAGGACAATTACAGTCTCAGTTGCTGCAAATCATGGATATTGTTTCCAATCATGGTTACACAGAAGATAGCAATAATGGAGGTTCTTATTTGGAATTGACGGAAAGTCTGCTTAACTGTTATCATCTTGCAAGTGTTAATCATAACTTAGCGGCTACAAAGTTTCAACAGAATAATAATCTGATATCTTCTTAGTGCATGTACTGGGGATCGATTTAGAGACAAGGTGAATCTCAGTTGATGAGAGTAAGAAATTCTTCTCTCAGCAAAATGTTATAAAAATGCTCATTCAGATAGCTCACTGATTGTTTACAGACTTGTGAAATTTGTTAGGAAGCGTGTGGAGATGAATAAATAGCTCGTGTGAATTACTTTTAAAAGTGAAAAAATGAAATCGATTTCCAGGCCAGGTACATAGCTGGTCTATTTTTTGGTCTATTATAATTGTGGTAGGTGAACTTGGCAATGGCACTTGAAAAGTTGCTTCTGTTATACGTATCTCTTTTAAAATTTGTCTCTTCCCATTGTCAAGGGATATCAAATGTGCAAATATATTGGTAGATGCTAGTGGATCAGTAAAACTTGAGGATTTTGGGTTGGCAAAGGTAGTTAATCTCTCCCATTCTTTGTAAAACTTGTGAATGCTACTGTATTTAATGCAATATATTTGATCTTTTCAGGCAACTACTATGAATGATGTGAAATCCTGCAAAGCAACACCATTCTAGATAGCCCCTGAGGTTTCTTCTTCTCTGTTGTCTGATTTATATAGATAAAATCTGATCTGTTTTCTGAATGTCCATCATTTATAACCGAATTTGCATGGTCTCAAGGTTCAGCTGATCTAATTGTTTATAACCATTGATTTTTGGTCATTGTCAAATTTGAGAGCTCTGAAACACATAAAATCTGATTTTTTCTTTTTACACAGCTTAAGTGCAACTTTTTACCTTGACATGTTTGGCACAGTTTTTAGGAGGTTAACTTTTGAATTTGACACTACTGTGTTTCTATTATTTTTTTCATTTTTCTGTAGCTTGCCTTCTGTATAGCTTTAAAGATTGTAAATCAGATCCTCTACCTTCTTTCGTTTGAGTTTTGAAACATTGTCTGCTCCCTTTCATTTGAAGTTGACGAGAGAAAACCTCTCTTTATTTCAGATGTAGATAACTTTAGTCCTAGAGTTGGTATTTGTACACATTTATCAAAATATCACCCAGTACGTAGCACGAAAAACCTGGAAACTGACTCTCAGTAACGCGTATTGACACATAGCAAATATGTTTGTATTAGACATTCCAGGTTAAGAAAATTAGTTTTGCTTTTTAGGTTGTGAATTTAAAGAACGACGGCTATGGGCTAACTGCTGATATATGGAGCCTTGGGTGTACTGTGTTGGAGATGATAACCCATCGACCTCCATACTCTCACTTGGAAGGTGTAAGTAAAAATTTTCATATATTAAAACTGATTTTCTTTCCATAATTTTCCATGCTTTATTTATATGCCAATTTTTTCTTGTTTGTGATTTATAAAAGGTTGCATTAGTTTTGATATGCTGTTTAGTTATTGCATAGTTTTGTGTGTTGGCAGAAGCAAGCATTATTCAGTATAGGCAGGGGTGCACTTCCTCCAGTTCCCAACTCATTATCGAGAGATGCCCGGGATTTTATTCTTAAATGCTTACAAGTTAACCCAAATGATCGGCCTAATGCAGCTCAACTAATGGAGCATCCATTTGTAAAGAGGCCACTGCAAATTTCTAGGTAACTTCCTTCTCATTATAACATCATACAGTCTTGAAAGTTTCTGGTCATCCTTTGGGGTTTGTGTATATCTTAGAGGTAGTCTAGCAGCATCACCAAATTAAACAATTAACTGCAACTTGTAGTTCTAGGTTTATTTCTTGTTTGGATTTAATATCATGGACATACTGAAAATAGTTGTTAAATACATTTATAAAATATCCATTTGGGTTTGCAACTTCACTGCCAAGCTTATGGGGAGAGGAGCAAGATTCCGATGCATCCAATGGCTGCCTTGGCGATCCCAATTCATAGTATGAAGGGAATGAACAAGTGCCTCTAGATGTTTTAATGCAACTCCTTCCTGTTGATAACTGGACAAACCTTGAGAGATTCGCATTAGATCTGGCCACTTTGCTTTTTATACTGGTTTGCTTTGAGGTTAACCTACATGTTGACATGGTTGTGGTCTCATTTGGTTCTATATCCATTGGGAATAATTCTCTTAGAGCTTGTGTTATCAGTTCTTTATTTTGTATGTGTCTTCTGTTTGCGTGTCCTTTGTTTGCAACTGTTAGTACAACGCTAAGCATCTTTTTGCTGTTGAATCTACCTGCAAGGCAATTCTTGGCACTGAAAACAGAGATGGTGCGTTCTTGGTGAATATGCACCGGACACAACTGCTTATGGTGCAACATCTGAGAAGCTGAGATGGCACACACATTCTATCATTGCTTATGGAACCCCTGCAGATGGATCAGTGGCATTTAAATTGCTAGGTTTCCTTCCCTTCATGTGGGCTAGGTTTTTTCTGTTAGGATTTTCCTTTCTGGGCAGAGTGCTTGGCATCAATTTGGTGTAAAGAACTCTTTTTCAGAAGTAAAAAAGTCAGTATTTGTAAAATTCATATGTTGCATTTTATGGCTCAAAGGTAAATTCTGTCAGCATATGTTTTTATGCGTACGCTGAGGATCTGTTCATATGACGAAGCAAATGAAATATCAGCATCTTTGGCTTTTCTGAAAATGAAAATGGAGTAATAAAAATGGTGTTTTTTGAAAATAATAGTTGAGAATGAAAAAAATGTTTTTAAAACAGTAATTTTAAAAATGGAAAGGAAAATGCTTTGGTAGCATTTTTTAGAATAAATTTTCTAAAACAGAAAAATGGAAAACGTAGAAATACTAGTGAATTTCTACTATTTGGGATTGGTAGATGAAAAAGGTGGAGAGATTTGGCCGCAACTGGAAACAACAAATATTTTTTTTTTGTTTAGTATGTTTTATCTAATAAATATAAATAGTTATTCAATCTCATAAGCTCTTTTTAAAATTTTTGATGTTATTTTTTTTAAGTAGAGTTTTTGAAAACTAAATAAATTATTTTGTCTATATTAGTAAAAGATTAAATTTTTAATTTTTGGGAATAGAGGTTAAAAAGTTTTTTTAAAACATTAAAATGTTTAAATATTATTTACTTATTTTATAATCTTATTTGATTTCTTTCATAACATGACGTGAAATAATTTACATGTCTATTAACAAAAGTTTTACTAAAAAAAAATTATATTTGAAAAGTTATACTAAACAAAGCCTTAGACACCATTTAAGAGGCATATAACCAAATCCACAATGCCAACTCAACACATACAGGCATTAAGGTATAGTTATGTGAAATAATTGATTACTTACTTACTTATGGAGTAATCTCAATTCTTTGTGTGATGATATAAAAAAATTTAGCAAACTCCTTTAGTAACTAAATGCCTTGCAAGAGTTGGGACTTCCAGCACCATCTTAGTTATCACCAATGATCGAGCCTAACGCAACACTTAAAACATTAAGATCTTAGATTCAATGAGTAAAAGACAATCACTATAATTTTTCAAGATACATTCTAAGGTATACACGTGCTTGATATAAAAATATAAAAAATAGTTAAGTTATAAAATATATTATCATTAAAAGATTTATTTTCTTAAATTAATCACATAGATTCATTTGATTTTGAAAATGGTTACATGGATACTTAAACCAAAAAAATTGTTACATACTTACATAGACATTAAACACCGTTCAATGAACCAAAATGGATTCTATGGCAAAATAGATACGCAAGGAACATCTTGTACTGTGGAACCAAAATTTTATTATACATGATTAATATACATAGAAAAATTAGTTTCACAGCTTTAATCGCCTTAAACTGGGTCTATACATTTCCTTTGAATTAGTCCCACAAAAAATCATCAACCTGTCGAAATTATCTTATCTAGACCTCTCCGATTCTTCATTTTCTGGTCAAATACAATTAGAAATATTAAAGCTCTCGCCAACTTAGTGTCCCTTGAATTATCAGGAAATTTAAATCTTCAACTCTCGAGAAGCCAAGTCTCGGAAATCTAGTTGAAAATTGTTAACCATCCTAAAAGCACTTGATTTTGTGTGTTGGCAGATGCAAGCATTATTCAGGATAGGCAGGGGTGAACTTCCTCCAGTTCCCAACTCATTATCGACAGATGCCTGAGATTTTATTCTTAAATGCTTATATGTTAACCCAAACGATTGCCTTACTGCAGCTCAACTAATGGAGCATCCATTTGTAAAGAGGCCACTGCAAACTTCTAGGTAACTTCCTTCTCCTCGTTATAACATCATACAATCTTGAAAGCATCTGATCATCCTTTGGGGTACATTTATGTATATTTTAAAGGTATAACCCGTTTGAGAGTGTGGGAGGTAGTGAGCTGATAAAACCCAACTACTAAGGTGTTTGGTAACACTTTAACTATGCTTTGGTAGCTTAGTAAATTTTTTTTCCCAACTTTTACTCCACAGCAGTTGCATCTTAAAAGTTACAACACCTCACTCCCAAATACACCCGTAGTCTAGCAGCATCACCAAATTAAACAATTAACTGCAACCTGTAGTTCTAAGTTTGATTTCTTGTTTGGATTTAATATCATGGGCATACTGAAAATAATTGTTAAATACATTTATAAAATATCCATTTGGGTTTGCAACTTCACTGTAAAGCTTATGGGGAGAGGAGCAAGATTCTGATGCATCCAGTGGCTGCCTTGGCGATCCCAATTCACAATATGAAGGGAATGAACAAGTGCCTCTAGATGTTTTAATGCAACTCCTTCCTGTTGATAACTGGACAAACCTTGAGAGATTCGCATTAGATCTGGCCACTTTGCTTTTTTATACTGCTTTGCTTTGAGGTTAACCTGCGTGTTGACATGGTTGTTGTGTCGTTTGGTTCTATATCCATTAGGAATAATTCTTTTAGAGCTTGTGTTATCTTTTCTTTATTTTGTAAGTGTGGACTGGAGTGAAATGAATTCAAAACTAAAAGTTCCAAAACGGTAGCGTTTTGAATAAGCGGTGTTTTTACTCATAGATCACGTGCAATCGCGTGTCGTTAGTCTTAAGGACAAAACAGCGTTGTTTTCAGTCGTTTTGGGCAAACTTAAGTGCAGCACGTGAGACGGCATGTGAGGAAGGAATCAAATTCGTTATAAAGCCGTTACACACGTGTCCAAAGGCTGTACAATCTGGGTTTTCATAACAGGATATATAGAGGCTGATTGTTGAAACAGATTGTGTGTGATTTTGTGAGCTTTCCAGAGAATTCAAAGAAATTGAGAGAGATTAATCTTGTTCCTTGTACCTTTCTCTGTATTATCTCTGTAAACTCCATCTCAAATCATCAATAAAGCTTTTTCTGTGGTTTCTCTCGTTGATTTAGATTGTGTATTTTATTCATAATCGAACCACGTTAAATCCTGTCTTTGAGTGAGTGTGTTGCTTCTTGATCTGTTTAATCTTCTTTTCAATCTCCATTAACCTAGAGCTAAGGTTTTATTTCATCATTGAAGCTTTAGATCGGTTGTTAGTTTTAATTGCAGTTTGAATTGATCTTGGCAAAGTTCTTGGGCTGTGGTTTATTGCTAATAGGGCAATTAAATCACTACAGTAGGTGTCCTTTGTTTGCAACTGTTAGTACAACGCTAAGCATCTTTTTGCTGTTGAATCTACCTGCCAGGCAATTCTTGGCACTGAAAACAGAGATGGAGGGTTCTTGGTGAGTATGCACTGGACACAACTGCTTATGGGGCAAAATCTGAGCAGCTGAGATGGTGCACACATTCTATCATTGCTTATGGACCCCCTGCAGACAGATCAGTGGCATTTAAATTGCTAGGTTTCCTTCCCTTCATGTGGGCTAGGTTTTTTCTGTTAGGATTTTCCTTTCTGAGAAGAGTGCTTGGCATCAATTTGGTGTAAAGAACTCTTTTTCAGAAGTAAAAAAACCAATATTTGTAAAATTTATATATTGCATTTTATAGCTCAAAGGTAAATTCTGTCAGCATATGTTTTTATGCGTACGCTGAGAATGTGTTCATATCACGAAGCAAATGAAATATCAGCATCTTTGGCTTTTCTGAAAATGAAAATGGAGTAATAAACAATGGTGTTTTGTTGAAAATAATAGTTGAGAATGAAAATAGTGTTTTTAAAACAGTAATTTTAAAAATGGAAAGGAAAATGTCTTGGTAGCATTTTTTGAAAATAAATTTTCTAAAACAGAAAAATGGAAAATGTAGAAATAGTAGTAAATTTCTACTCTTTGGGATTGGTAGATCACGAAAAGCGGAGAGATTTGGCCGCAATTGGAAACAATTAATTGTTTTGTAAAATGCATCGTAAAATTAAATAAATTTAAATTTTTATAATATTTTTTTATAACAGGATAAATTAAGTGGATGATTAATAATCTTCTTAATAATAAAATAGGAACATAAAGTAATTTAAATTACCTGATAAAAGGCTAATTTTGTAAGGGAAAAGTTAAAGGAATTTACTAAAATGTAGCTTCTCTAAATAACTCCTCGTTGGCCGCTAATTGAGATGATAATTTCAAATAAGAACTTTCCTCTAAGCATGCTCAGTAACTTTTGTGCGTTTGAAAGGGGAAGAAGGTGGAAGGCTGGAAGCTGGTGTTTTGGTCATTTTGGCAATCTAGTATTACTTCTTTTGTTCTTTGCCTAAATAAGAACTGTTCATATGAAGAAGCAAAATGAAATATCAGCATCTTTGGCTATTGAGAAAATGAAAATGGAGGGATAAAAAATGGTTTTTTTAAATAATAATTGAGAATGAAAAATAATGTTTGAAAAACAGTAATTTGTCCGCAATTGAAGTGAACAGATCCACTTGATTTGTGTTTGAATTTTTTATAGGTGGGGAATTTCACTGTTGAGATAGATCCAGAGAATGAGAATCTCTATTTTTTTTTATGGCAGAATAAATTTAAAGTGGTAATTTTCCTAACAATAAAACAAAAACCTCATGTAATTTAAATTACATGATAAAAGGCTATTTTTATAAAGGAAAGGTAAAAGGAGTTTAATAAAATGTAGCTTCTCTAAACAACTCCTCCTTGGCCGCTGTTGAGATGATAATTTCAAATTAAAACTTTCATCCATGAATGCTCATAAACTTTTGTGCGTTTGGAAGTGGAAGAAGGCGCAAACTGGAAAGCTAGTGTTTTGGTCTTTTTGGAGAAGTTAAGGGCAATTAAGTAACAAAACAAAGGATTATGCTACCATTTTGAATGTAATTTCAATGAAAATGGTGGGTAAAAAATGTAACTAAATATTTTATTGATAATGAGATGAAAGTTTAATTTTTTATGGGAAAAAAAATAAGAGAGAAGACAGTTACTTAAAGTGATTGAACCTGCTAACAACTTTGCAAGAAACAATCATTTTTTTCAGAATCTTTTGATCAAGTTTTAACGAGTTGCTCAAAGAGAAGACTAAATCCAGAAAGAATCAGCTAACACAATTTAAAACTAAGAATCAAGAAATCTGAAAAAAACAGAAACAATCACAACCAACACAAAAAACGATTACGTGGTTCAGTTGCACCAAGAATGACACAACTTATATCCACGGAGAGAAACTTTCTTAATAGCTTTTATTAAATAATAATGGAGGATCTTAACACAGCTTACTCACGAGACTACAGAGAATAACTTCCACCTATTCTCTAATCTCGCTCTTAACTTGTTTACACACAATAGTGAATCAAAACTGTTACACCAGTCGGTTTTATAGCTACCAGAGCAACAAACAAGCAACCCAAAATGTACAGTAGTTGACACGTAGAATAACGGTTTTACCGAACTGGCTTAAGCTGGATCCCATGGCCATCACGTGCATCACTTAAAGTTTTGTTTAAACGACATTGGAATACTGCCGTTTTGAGCTTTATATTAATAAGCGATCGAACTCGTGCTCTCCCCGTGACTTTTAATGCCCATGGCTCACTAAAACGCTGCCGTTTTAAGACTGATGGGTTTGATTCACCAGCAAGCTCCCCGTCACTTTTATGTGATTCGCAGAAAGAAAGAGCAACAGCGACACAGTCTCCTAAAGGACACAAGGACAAGAGCAAAGTGTGTCAAAATATTTTTTAACATTTTCTTTGACCGGCTTGTCAAAGCCAACTTAAATTTGCCTTGTCGCCACCGACTTTGACACTTACTAGTAGGAAAAAAAAAAGACAAAAAATCCAAACAGCTGAGTGGGGAAAGAAATGGGATGGAGATCTGTCGTCATTGCAATCTTCTGCCTCGCCAGAATCCGTAGGATCCTCGACCTCAAGAGCTTCCGCACGATCGCCGACCTCATCGAGAATGACGAGTCTGAGGCTAACGATCCCAAATTACTGGTCCATATTCCTTTTTTTTTCTTTATTGGTTACTTATGATTCAATTTAATTTAGGTTAGCTTCCCAAAGCTTACTTAATGCATCGCCAAATTGAATATGAAAGTTTTGAAATTCTATCACGTATTCTTTATGCTTTTCGAAGAAGAGATAGGAAAGAAAAATGCAAAAAAAAAAAAAATCGGAATTCATGTTATTTTCCCCAATTACTAATTAGTAGTAATTTAGTATTACTTATATAGTTCTTTGCCTAATTTCATTGGGGTTAATGCCTAATGGGAAATTCTTAGAATCAACACTCAAGAATTTTAAATGCAGTGTGAACAGTAAAGATTAATAGTACGGAATGATTAAGAAATGCAATTTACAAGACCGAACTAAGGGCTGGCTGTTTGTTACAGGAAAAAGCTAGAGTTGTGTGTGTTGCTCTGAAAGCTGTACTTCACTTTACTGAAAATTTGGATCTGTATCCAATTGAAGATGCGCCACCAAATGCATACAGTGTGGCTGTGCCTGTCACTGAAGATAGAAGATTGCATGAACCCGCTGATGTTGGTGGATCCACCATCAATGGCCATGTAATGATAATTGATACCGAAACTTGTATTCGTCACTTAATTTTGAAAATATGCTCTTTTGATATTTGAATATTGCTCGAGTATCCATTTTCCTGTTTGGATTTGGCTACATCGAGGTAAGAACTAAGAATATCAAAGTTTTGCATACAATTGGCCTCGAATCTCTGAGCTTGAAATTTTTCACGTAATGAATGACTAAACAATTTCATTGATTGGGATGTCTAATTGGATTCTTTGTATATTACAGATTTGTGAGCTATTTGGTAAAGATGGGAAACGTGCACTTGCTGTGTTTTATGTTGTGTTGGAGACAGCATCATTTTTACTGGATATATTTGGGAAAAGTAAGAGGGACGTCCTTCTTGCTGCATTTCTATTGTCAGCATTTGGTTTTGCTGTTATTATGGGTACGAATACTTGGACCCTGAGAAGAACCAGAACTGGCACTGGAATGGATTCACAGAAGAAACTGCATATGGTGCTGGAAATATCTTTCTCTTTGGTTCAGTTGATTGTTACGCTCATTTATTTTATTCTGGCAGAATTGGGTATCAAGAACAGGTTTAATACACCTGTTTTCCCACTAGTCTTTGCTATAGTTGCTGCTGTGTTTACTTTCAAATATGATGTGGAAGTTTCTGATTCATCAGGCCATCCCAGCATGCATACGGCCCCAGCTGTTGATAGTCAGGTATGCTTGTGAACATAATTGTAATAATGAAGCTGCACTTGGTGAAGTCGCATACTTATCACCTCTATGACTATGAATTCCTACGACTATAAAGAAAATTACATGAGACGGTAAGCTTTTGCAATATTGTGGAAAGAAGGAAATATAAAGGTTGTGAGATTGCATTGTGTGGGTCAATAATTTAGTCATATGAGGTCTCTAAAAGATTGCTTTAATAATTTGTATGTATAATGCTAGGGTGCCTCCATAGATTTAGAAATCCTTTATGTATGGCCAAATGAGTACAGATATCAAATCTTTGATAATTTGTGTCTTTTTAGGTTCATATGCCAAATAATACTAGCAATGAGGATGCGGAAACAAACGGCAGCATGCCCATGCTGGTGATGGTGACCTCTCATGACTAATGAAGATGATTCTAAGAGATGAGGTTCGTATGTTTGTTCTTCACTCTGTCTTCAGGCTGCTCTTTCTCTCATTCTATTTACACAAATTCTCTTTTTTAAGTTTTAGTGCCGGAAAAATTTATATATGTTAATGGATGGGTTTGTGAGTAATGTTTCAAGAGCTTATTTTAGGAGTCTGAAAATTTGATTATTGTTTCATGCTTAGAGTCTAGAGGAGGCATCTGTTCCCCTTTGCTCATTTGATTCAGATTTCAAGCTGTCTATAATTATAGGTTTCAATTTTGATTATAAAAGCACATTGGGTGCAAGTTCTGGCCATAGGTGTAATTCCAATTACTCGGAATAACTTTTGATTTGTAGAGCACGTTGAGGGGTTAAATGATGGTGTTAAGTTATTGTGATTCCTGAAATTCATGAAACTTGTATTATGCCAATAAGAATAAATGAAACTGTTTTGATTGGGTCGCAGAAGAAACTTTTGATGTGCCGATTAATTATTGATCGGCATGGTTAATTGTTTTGGTAACGATATACTACCTGATATGAATTTTTAAAAAAAGTGATTTTATTATTATCATTATTATTACTATTATTTAACATAACTGCAACTAAATTTCCCCCATATTTTATGTGCAGGGTTTGAACTCCGGAACTATCGTTTTCCACTTCAAAATTTTACCAACAAATTAGATTAGCGGCCCCCACTATGTAGAGATTTATATAACTAACATATTTCTCCAGTTATCAAATTCATGATTGTGTTATTTTTCTTGGAAACTATGCTTCAAAATAACTGTGTTCCACGGTATATTTTCCCAGATAGCTTTATAGGCATAGCATAAAGATCATAAGGTAGATATTTATATGTAATCAAGATTATCTTAAGGTCGATTGTGTACATAATTACTCCGATTGAGAATGTATAAATGGTCACATTGGTCTTGGGGGCACATTGGTCGTTTGTATATAGATAATGTAAAGACAAGGTGTTGTATGATTTTAACGAAATGAATTCTTGTAATTGAATTCTAATTCCGTTAATTGGAAAGTGTACTACTACAAACGGAGGCCACCCATCTATTTATAACCGAATCAAGTGGTGTGTGATGAGTGTGCAGGTGGTGGGAAGCTCACGCAAGTGATCGGCGTGTGATGTAGCTTGTAGCATGATATGTGATTTTTATCAAGTAAGCCAGGGAGAATTCTGAACTGCGAGTAAATTTCAGTTTTGGCGGAAATAATTTGGGAAGCAATCACTCCAGTTTTGATGATCAAGAGCAATTCAAAGAGCTAGCCTACGAGCAGCTAGAACTCTCGTAGCATTTTTGTTTTGCAACCAATTTTAATACTTCTTAATTTCAACTTATTCCTTACATTTTTCTATTCTTTGTTGAACAAAAACAAGATATTAATTTGTTGATATCATGATTACATGAAAATATATTTACATGGACCAATACCTTATACTCTATGCTTTTTCGAAAAAAAAAATTGATATATGAATTAAAATGTAATAATTAAACAAAATTATTATCTTAAAAGACATGAACATGAAAATGCATAAAATAATTTTTTAATAAAAATTAATTAATTGTTTCATCTAGTTGAGATTATTTAAAAAATATTTCCTTTTTTTTGTTAATTTTAGGCTAAAATTTTCCTCTCTCTCTCTCTCTCTCTCTCTATATATATATATATAGTGATGAGAAAATCCTCCACTATTTGGAGTCTTATTGGTCCCTACCCCAAATAGAGTGAATTCTGAATAATTTTTGAAGAACAGAGTAATGAAAATTAATCTTCAAATTCTTAATTGGGTAAGATTTGGTTCTGTACTCCCCACTCCATCCCACCCCAATCCCCATTATATATGAATTAGAAAATAGAACTGCGCTTCACGCAGCTTTAAAAAAAGAATTTAGTATTATCTTTTTTTCTTACTTTACACTTGATGAAATTGATAAAAAAATATGAATTGATTTTTTTTAAGACGAGAGGGCCTTATAAAAAATAAAAAAGCTATTAGCCAGCAATACAAATGAAGAAGAAACGCAAGATAAAGAATAAAATGAGAGAATATATTATAGAGTGATTTTATTCATTCCAATTATGTGTGTATAAAACAAAAAGATAAGCTCTCCTTTTATAGTTACATAATCACTCCATGAAATTAATTTCTTGTGAGATAATGAGAGTTATAAAGAAGTTAAAGGTTGCTAATGGGCGATAGTGGGGATACTAAAAGATATATGTTATGAATATCTACATTTATTTTAATAAATTTATAACACTCCACCTTGGATATTCATTACAAAGAATATATCTTATTAAAATCTTTACATAACTGTTATTGTGTAATAACAATCAAATTAATTATGAGAAGATGAAAAGTCAAATCTAAAAAAAATCTCTATTTATTAGATAATAAAGAATATACAAAAATGAGAAATAATGATGCCACATCACCTTCTCAAGTCCCAGCTTTATATATATATATATATTTTGTTCAATAATTTTTGTTTTATCACTTAAAATGTTGGTTAATAAATTTTCTTTTTTATTTTAATCTAATAAAAATAAGTTACAGCTAAAAGAAAACCTTATATTATAATTCTTATTTAATTCTAAAATATTATTATATTTTATTTTCTTTCTCAAAGTACTGCTTTATTCAAATATTTTTTAGTTTGATATTATCTCAAATATTCCTTATTTTTTTTTGGAGATTTTTAATAATTTAAATATTTTATAATCTGCTAATAATTTTATTTAAATTTTTAATTTTTAATTTATTAAAATAATTTATCTATATTTATTATAAAATAAATTAAATAAAAGATAAATCATACCTCACGTGAGAATTTTCCACCCCTATTCCCAAATAAAATTTTAATAGACTGGGTCTCTCCATCCTACCTCACCCCATTGCCTCTACATATACACAGTGAT
Organism: Citrus australasica; assembly: GCA_029618585.1. Classification (NCBI taxonomy): domain Eukaryota; kingdom Viridiplantae; phylum Streptophyta; class Magnoliopsida; order Sapindales; family Rutaceae; genus Citrus; species Citrus australasica. The sequence goes on from JARCIV010000005.1 coordinate 1,876,440, forward strand.
TCTTTCGTGCGGACACCCGTAACCTCAAAAATATGCGTGCACTCACGTTTCGGCCGTTGGATCCCATCAATGGCTGAATTAAGTTGTAAAGACAACTACTGACGTTTTTTGTCTGTTAGCCCGGTCTTCAAAACTTTAAAAAAAATCATTTCTTTTTTTTCAATGGGACCAACTAAAAACTACTCAATATAAAAATACAATATACTATATATATATTTTTTTATAAGTAAAATATACTACATTATTATTATTATTATTATTATTTTTCTCTTCTCCCACCCCCATCTCCCCACACCCAAGACCCAACGAGATTTGGGAGTACTCCCACTCACGCACAGATGAAAATTGAATGTAGATTTTTTAAATTCCTTTCCTTTTTCTTTTGCCACCAAAACTAACTTTCTCAAAGATCAATAAACTGTCATCATCATCACCATTTTTGCTTCTCCATCTTCCCATCATCAAAATTATCCCTCCAATCGAAGAAGATGAAGCAAAAGAAGGAAAACACACTTCGGTAAGTTACCCAATTAAAAAAAAAAAAAAAAGACTTAACGACCCATCTAAATAATCAAGCTTAAAGGTATCTCTAACAGAAGATTTTCTCCCAAAAAAAAAAAACAAAAATAGCGGAAATTGAAGAAGAAAAAACACAGGCCAGGACATTCTTAAGAAACTTGAAAGTTCGTGAAAGAGGAGCAAAATGAGGCATTTAAGCCACAGCTGAGGAAAATTAGAAGAGTAACATGTTGGACACGTCATCTCCGGCCACGTCGCCGTTGATGATGAAGATGATCCAACGATATGGCTTCTTGGGTGTGGGAAGATGGAGTTGGGAGAAGAGAGAGAAATTTAAAACTAGTATACTGTGTTTTTATATTTACGTGGTTCCCATTAAATGAAGAATAATAATATAAATATAAATTAATATAATTATAAATTTTTATATAAATTAATATGATATGATAAGATTAATTAAATTAAATATTAATTAATTCATATAATTTATTTTTATTATTTTATATTTTTATTTAATTAATAAATTAATATTATGTTATTTTATATAAAATAAATTTATATAAAAAAATTTTACTGAATCATTACTCTTAAATAAAAGTGAGTGTCCACATATATTTGAGGTAGTGGGTGTCCGTGCGAGAAAATCAATATATATATATATTATGAATTTAACCTAATGTGACTCGCAATAATGTCCATGATTTGTCGATTTCTTATTAAATAATTTTCAAACACGACTTGACTTAAAGACTTCTCAAGCCTCTTTTGAGTCTCTCTTCCCTAGCCTTCAAGATTAGTAATTTTCACGAGAACTCATATATGTTCCCTGGATTTTATTTTATTTTCCAAGCAAAACAACAATGGCTAATTGGTTTGGCATAAGTTTGATTCACAATTGGTAATTTCATGAAATTAGAAATAAATTATATTTTACTGTTTTAAGCTTTAACATAAGTTTAATTCACAATTGGTAATTTCATGAAATTAGAAATAAATTAATTTTTTTGTAATAATCTAATCCTCTTAAGTCTCATCACTCACGTAAGTGAGATCAAACCTTTAATTTGGATCACTCCACAAAATTTTACCAGTTAAGTAGTAGTACTCGATCTCAATTATAAATATTCAATAAATGTTTTGATTGTATTAATGAAACTTATGGTTATATATATACACACACATACACATAGACACACGCACACCCATATAAATTGTATATTATAATGACTATGCATCAATCTATGATGTGATCTCATGTAAAGTTGCCAGAAACATTAATAATTAAAACACATCAAGCTCAATAAATGAAGACTTCAATTTTGTTTGATATTGAGGTGATATAACTTTTAATTTATAGTTAATATAAAAAAATCGTGACATAATATAATATTGTTTGATAAATATGATTTATAATAAGATTTTTCACAAAGCTAATGGAGGTGTTAGTATAAGTTTTTCTTCAAATAACTACGGAATCAATTCAATTTGAGTTAAAAGTCACAGCTACAAGTGTTTATTAAATACTTTGTTGTGGTAAATTAAAACCACTCAATTGCCCCAAAATAATACCAAACAGGCCCTTTATTTTGCTACTACCTATTGTGGTGCTTTAAGCCACAATTATTATGATATGAAAGCTTTCACTATGAAATTATGGTTTACAGTGTTTGGTAAATACGGCATAAATAAAATTTTTATAAAAACTAGTAAGTAATATGATTTTTCTTTATACGACCATGAGATAAAATTATCTTAACTCTCTCTTAAACTATAATTATAACTATTTACCAAATGCTTTAAAGTTGTACTTTGAAAATAACAATATCCATTTCAAGAAAATAAAATACATTTGATAGCCTAAAATTGTCAAATAAGTTAATATTTGACAATCAAAAAGCGTAAGACATTCCGGTGCCAAATATCGTCACATTTATTAAAACAGCCAATTTACCTTTCTAATTTAAAACCCCCAAAGGTTAATGACAATAGAAAATTGTCAAATATGTATGAAAGTCAATAAATATGAGTTGCTCAAACTTGACAATTACTTATGACTACTAAAAATGATCAAATATCTTTTTTTTTTAAGCTACAAAAATGGTGCCCCTGATTTGGCATGTACAAAAGATATATCACATAAACAGAACGAATCTCAAAATTTTCAACTCGACACAACACAATATACGAGCAAACAAAACTGAAATTTTTGACATGAAGTTATACATGTATCAACTCTAAATGTTTGAAACTATTCATTATCTAAATTCAGTCTTAAACTTAAAATTAAATCAGCACCCATCAATAATTTTCAACACCAAAAAGTAAAGTCAACTCCAGCATTCATCTAATTCAAGTCATCCTGTAACTATTTGTTGTGAGTGCTCTTTGATTCTAGCTGACGAAGCTTCAGTGGTCCACTGCAATCCTTATTAGCCATTCTCAAGAAATTAGCTCAAAACAATCAAAATAATTATCAGATTTCAAATTAAGGTAGCTAAGGGTGAAGAAAAAGGCTGGAAGAATGATAAGAATGAAGTCCTCATAGCTTCAGTGCAGCTAGATGCTCATTTTTTGTGGTTTTGACCATCTTAAGCATGTTTGACTTTTTGGGAATCTTAAAATGGAGTAATAAGAAAGCTAATTGTGATCTGCTATTTGAATATTTTCCATACACAGCTTCCACCTGTGCCAGGGAGAAAACTGAAATGCTGTGACCTAAGAAATTTCTACTGGTGGAATCATTGTGAATTTCAGTTTTACCAGAAAAGCAGTAACTGTGCCTCTGCTAAGCCACTCAACAAGCTTGCACGCAGTGTTTTCCAACTCAAACTCAAGCTAGTGTTTCGTTTCTTATTTATTTATTTTTAATTCTTTTTTTATTGAGCGAAAAGAGTACACTGGCTTTGCACATAAAATTATATATAAAATTTGTACAAGATCAGCAATTGCAAGGTACTAAAAGATAAATTTATTCACGTTATTAACTTTATCTTTATAAATTTCTACATGCCGCCGATAAGACATCCTTAAAACAGAGGATGGTCTTCCAAAATTGGTTGTCGAGTGTCACCACCACCCACCTCTCCGACACATTCCACATTCTATTTGTCATGTGTAATAAAACGAACTTTAATTGTACAGTTACATGAAAGATAAGGACAAGGAGGATTCTTTTGTTTTTTCCTCCAAGCCAAAAGCATGGAGCAAAAGTTAGCAGCACGACAAGTCAACACTGCCTTTACTCGGAAATATCCAATAATCCAGTGTTGAGCTAAAAAAGATGAATAAATAGAAAGCTGTTTGTTGTGTACAAAACAGTAAACACAGAAGAAAGAGAGAACAGAAAGAGAGGAAAGAAAATTTCTGAGCAGCACAACGAGAAAACAAATGAGCGAGCTATTGACTTCGGAGGACTTCGACGATGCTCAGAAAATTAGGTCGGAGAAAGCCTTGAGAAGATGGAGATCTGCCTGCAGCGGCCTCAAGAACCGCCGTAGAGTCTTACATAAGCTCGACGATCTCGACGAGCATCTCAAATTGCAAGTCGGTTATTCTTTTTATTTCTTTATTTTTTAATTATTAGTTAACTTATGGTTCAAGTTCATTTGGGTTTAGCTTTATTTATTTATTTTTTAATTCTAAGTAATTTTGTATTTACTTATTTGGGTCTTTGCCTATTTTCACTGAGGCTAATGCCTAATGGGAAATTTTTAAAATTAACACTCAAGAATTTAAATGCAGAGTGAAAGTGTAAAGATGAATAGTATAAAACGATCAAGAAATTGAATTGAAGATACCGAATTAAAGGCTTTCGGTGGTTACAGGAACTATTTAGAGCTGCATCTGTTGCTGTGAAAGCTGTACTTCACTTTACTGAAAGTCCGGGTCTGCCTTCAAATGAAGATGTGACTCATGAACCCATTGAAGGTGTTGGATCCACCGCCAATGGCCATGACGTAATGATATTTTATACGATTGTTCCTCAATTCAATTTTCAAATATCAAATTATGGTTCTTTGAAGTTTGTTATTGGTTCATATACCAAGGTAAGAATATCAAAGTTTTGCCCACAATTGGCCTCCAATTTCTGAGCTTAAAATTTTTCACTTAATGAATGACAAAGCAATTTCATTGATTGAAATGTATACTTGCATTCTTTGTATACTACAGATTTGTGAGCTACTTGGTAAATATGAGAAACGTGCACTTGCTGCGTTTTATGTTCTGTTGGAAGCAGCATCATTCTTACTGGATATATTTGGGAAAAGTAAGAGGAGCATCCTTCTTGCCGCATTTCTATTGTCGGCATCTGGTTTTGCGATTACCATGAGCATGCCTACTTGTATCGTGAGAAGAGCCAGAGCTGCAGCCAGAATGCATATTCAGAAGCTGCTACTTGTGGTGTTGGAAATTTCTTTCTCTTTGGTCCAGTTGATTGTTACATTCATGTACTTTATTCTGGCGGAATTGGGTGTCAAGCACAAGTTTAATGCATCTGTTTTCCCACTAGTCTTTGCTGTAATTGCTGGTGCGTTTACTTTCAAATATGATGGAGAAGTTTCTGATTCATCAGGCCTTGCCGGCAGGCATATATCCCCAGCTGCTGATTATCAGGTATGGTTGTGAACATAATTGTAATCATCAAGCTGCACTTGGTGAATTCGCATACTTGTCACCTCTATGACTATGAACTCCTACAAATATAAAGTAAACTACATGAGACGGTAAGCTTTTGCAATATTGTGGAAATAAGGAAATATAAAGATTGTTTGACTTCATTGTGTTAGTTAATAATTTAGTCATATGAGGTCTCTAAAAGATTGCTTTATTAATTTGCATGTATAATGCTAGGTTGCCTCTGAAGATTTAGAAATCCTTTATGAATAGCCAAATGAGTACAGATATCAAATCTTTGATAATTTGTGTCTTTTTAGGCTCATATGCCAAATAATACTCGCAATGAGAATGCAGAAGCAAACGGCAGCATGCCTATGCCGGTGATAGTGACCTCTCGTGACTGATGAAGCTGATTCTAAGAAACGAGGTTTGTATGTTTGTTCTTCACTCTGCCTTCATCCATGCTCTTTCTCTCATACTATTTACACAAATTCTCTTTTTAAGTTTTACTACCGAAAAATTTATATATTGTTAATAGATGGGTTCGTTTGTAATGTTTCCAGAGCCTATTTTAGGAGTCTTGACAATTTGATTATTGTTTCAAGCTTAAGAGTCTAGACGAGGCATTTGCCCCCATTTGTTCATTTGATTCAGATTCAAGTTGACTATAATTAAAGCACATTGGGTCCAAGTTTTGGCCATAAGTGTTACAATTAATTTCAATTACTATGTAGTCCAGCTGGATGGATATCTATAATTTGGATTATAACCACCCAATATATATTATTATATCTGAATAACTTTTTATTTATAGAGCACGTTGAGGGGTTAAATGATGGTGGTAAGTTTTTTGTGATTCCTGAAATTCTTGATACTTGTATTATGCCAATAAGAATAAATGAAACTGTTTTGATTGGGTCACACAAGAAACTTTTGATGTGCCAATTAATTATTGATCGGCATGGTTAATTGTTTTTGTAACGGTACACTACGTGATATGAATTTTTTTAAAAAGTGATTTTATTATTATCATTATTTTTACTATTATTTAACACAACTGCAACTAAATTTCCTCCACATTTTATGTGCAGGGTTTCAGCTCCAGAACTATCGTTTTCCACTTCAAAATTTTACAACAAATTAGATTAGCGGCCCCAACGATGTAGAGATTTATATAACTAACATATTTCTGCAGTTATCAAATTCATGATTGTGTTATTTTTCTTGGAAATTATCCTTCAAAATAACTGTGTTCCACGGTATATTTTCCCAGATAGCTTTATAGTCATTCGATCAGAATAGTGCATAAATATCATAAGCTAGATATTTATATGTAATCAAGATTATCTTGAGGTAGATTATGCATATAATTACTCCGATTGAGAATGTATATATGGTCACATTGGTCTTGCGTGCGCTTAATTTGGAGGGCATTAAAATTTTGTATGTAATCATAATCCTAATGAACTCACTATGGGTTTTATTGAATAGTGATCTGTTAATTCACATCTGCTTTATGACTGGATCAAGCAATCCAATCGATCCAACCACTCCAGGAGCAATATTTGACCCTAGGTTTATGGATCAACAATGAACTGAAATTATCAATCCAGACACAGAATTCGTATTTAGCCCAAAGCAATAATCCCTCCTAGTAAGACAACTCTGTTTAAGGCATATAGCCAAATCTACAATGATAACTTAAGATATATTAGAGCATCTTCAAAAGAATTTTTAAATTTTACTCTTTAAATTTTAATTTACTTATTAATGTGATAAATAAATGTATAGAAAAATATAATTTCCTTCAAAAGACTCACCAAACAAGAAAATAAATTATTCACGTGTTTCTCTCACAAGGTCACTCAAAAAGGGTCAGGGCTAAAGCTTTATTGAACCAGATCAAAATTGCAATGCATTCTCAAGAGAACAAGAAAACAAATTGTTCACGTATTTCTCTCACAAGGTCACTCAAATTGATCTCACAAAAGGTGCAGCTCCAATCAGCTTTTTCTGCTCTTTATATAGCTGCAAAATCAGCCGGTTATAATAACCACTTTAACCACCAGCGGGTCCCACTCCAGCTGCCACCTCATAACTCAACCAAATATAACCAACTGGCTTCCACAATTATTATCTTAAAAAAACATGAAGAAAAGGCATAAGATAATTTTTTAATAAAAATTAATTAATTGTTTTATCTAATTGAGATTATTTAAATAATTTTTTCTTTTTTCTTTTTTGGTTAACTTTAGGCCTAATTTTTCAAAACATTATTGCAATTTAACTTATTGCGGTGTGCAATATTGTCCATGATTTGACGACTTCTTAGCCAAATAATTTTCAAACACGACTTGACTTCCTAGCCTTTAAGATTAGTAATTTTCATAAGACGCGTATATATTCTCTGAATTTTATTTTATTTTTCAAGCAAAACAACAATGGGTAGGTAGGTCATTTATTTGACATAGGTTTTACGAAAAGGGAGAGTGTTTTAGGCTTTAGCATAAACTTAATTCACAATTGGTAATTTTATGACATTAGAAAATAAATTTTTTTTTGTAATAATCTAATCCTCTCAAGTCTCATCACTTATGTGAGTGAGATCAAAAGTTTAATTTGGATCACTCCACAAAATTTTACCAGTTAAGTAGTAGCACTCACTCCCAATTATAAATATTCAATAAATGTTTTGATTGTATTAATGAAACTTATGGTTTCTTATGATATATATATATATATATATATAAATTGACTTGATCATCTCGCCAATATTGACTTGATAAAAAATGGAGAAAGATGACAAATGTGATCTCACATAAAATTGCCAGAAACGATGATAATTAATACACATCAAACTCAATTAATAGTTAATCAAAATTTCAGTTTTGTTTGATATTGAGATATTATAACTTTTACTCTATATTAAAAAAGAAATCTAGTTATAATATAACATTTGATTATGTTTGGTAGATGTGATTTATAATAAGATTTTTCACAAAACTAATAGAGGTATTAATATAAGTTTTTCTTCAAATAACTATGGGATCGATTCAATTTGACTTAAAAGCCACGGCTACAAGTGTGTATCAAATGCTTTGCTGCAGTAACATTTATGTCACTCAATTGCCCCAAAGTAGTATAAAAAAAGCCCTTCGTTTTGCTACTGCCTATTATGGTGCTTTAAGTCACAATTACCACGGTATGAACGCTTTAACCATGAAATAATAGTTGATAGTGTTTGGTAAATATAACATAAATAAAAATTTTATAAAAACTAACAAGTAATATAGTTTTTCTTTATACGACCATGAGATAAAATTATTCAATTATCTTTTAAATTATAATTACAAGTATTTATCAAATGCTTTAGAAATATACTCTGAAAATAACAATATCCATGACAAGAAAATAAAATACATTTGATGGTTCAAAATTGTCAAATAAAGGTATATTTGACAATAAAAAAGCACGAGGCATTTCGGTGTCAAATATCCTCATTTAACATTTATTAAACTAATTTACTTTTGTCATTTAAAATCAATCAAAGGTTAATGACAATAGAAAATTGTCAAATCTGTATGAAAGTTAATAAATATGAGTTGCTTAAACTTGTCAATTACATATGACTACTAATAATGATCAACTTTCAAGGCTACAAAAATGGTGCCGGTGACTTGGCTTGTACACAGGATATATCACATAAACGGAACGAATCTCAAAATTTTCAACTTGATACAACACAATATACGAGCAAACAAAACTGAAATTTTTGACATGAAGTTATACATATATCAACTCTAAATGTTTGAAACAATTCGTAATCTAAATTCAGTCTAAAACTTAAAATTAAATCACTACCCATCAATCATTTTCGACACCGAAAAGTAAAGTCAGCACCAGCATTCCTGTAATACAAGTTAGCCTGTAGCTGTTTGTTGTGAGTGCTCTTTGATTCTAGCTGATGAAGCTTCAGTGATCCACTGCACTCTTTATTAGCCATTCTTAAGCAGTCACCTCAAAACAATCAAAGTAATTATTAGATTTCAAATTAAGGTAGCTAAGGGTGATGAAAAAGGCTGGAAAAATGAAGTCCTCATAGATATTGTCCAGCAAATTATGTCCAAGAAATTCTCTTTCAATGGTTAAGTTTTTTGTCTCGTATTCACATTAAAAGATATGTAGCTGAGGTATTTGTCTCGTATTCACATTAAAAGACATAGCTAGGTAGAAACATGTGACAATTCAGATTTATGGGTGTCAAGTCGTTTAAGATCCTCTTAAGATCGATATGAGCATGATCTGATGTTTCTTTCCAAACCAATGAAATTGGTAGATAAACTAGTACCCACGGGTTAAGAACTGCAGAGCACAACTAAAAGGAGCAACGGTGAGCCTTTAACAAAGTAAAAAAATCATATAAAAATGGTGAAAAATTGGGCTTCATCATTCGCATCGAAAGAGATTACGTAAATAGTTTGCACACCCCTCACATAATCACAATTTAGAACTTCTTTTCCAATTTTCTCATTCACTCATGAGTTTCTGAGTCACCTACAGATTTTTGGCATCAACAACAGATAATTATCTGATAGCACAGAAAATAGATACTGCATGCCAATCCATTCAAAATCCTTTCTTCAGTTTTAACACTTTGAAAGCACAGTTCAGGTAAGCAAAATAATTCCTGAAAAACAGAAAAGAGGCCAAGACCAAAGTACAAATTCTCACAATTCATGATCTTGTAAAACCATCTAAATGGAAATCATCCCATTAACTGCCGCAGTAGGTTTCTAGACTAATGGAAGAAGAAATGCTTACATTAATCAATTCTTTACGACCATCTTGTAGCTCACCGTAACTTTTAATGTTTTTTATGATTAAAGTGTGGTTCAATGCTTCTACGTCTTCAATCTCTCCTTCCTTTCCTCTCAAATCTTTAAGCACTTTTTCCATCTTTTGCCGGATAAAAGTAGGAACGGTGGTCATCTGTTGCCTCTGGTTTCGAAGGAATTGATATGGATGCATTGTGGTTATGACCAAAGCATTAAAAAAAACAAACCCTGTCATTAGCCTTCTGTTTTTCCAGCGCAGCCAATTGAAGTGAACTGTTTCTCCTTGCATTCTAAAAGAGGAGTAAAGTTTATTTTGCAACCACACCTTTGATCAGAGTCAGCAATGTGAGAGTGACATAAGTAAGCTCATAAGAAACCGTTACCAAATTCCTTCTCACCGGAGAAACGGAGTGACAGGGCTCCACGGAAAGTCAACCGAGACCCTTAGCTGCTCCACCAAGCCTCACTGCAAAATCAAGAAAAGCTTACAAAGTTACAAAAACAGCAACAATGATGATGATCAGGATCATGATAACGGTAACAAAGAAAGACAAAATTGACCTTGTATGAGGAATCTATGGCGAAGAACATGAACAGAGGCATCACCAGTTTTGTTAGTGCTCAGTTTCCCCAAATAATCAAAGAAATAGCGCTTGAAAAATGTACTTTGTGGAAACATGTAATGTGAAGCATCTACAACAAAAATTAGAATTAACAACTGAAAATAAATTTATAAAGAGAAATTAAATAAATCAAGAAACTCCAGCTTCTCGGAGATTCTCTCTGAGTCTGAGAGCGTCCGATTCAGAAGATGGAGGCTCGGCATTATAATACTGGCAGTGGAGAATCTCCATTCTCAATGCTGTATAAAGAGAAATTAAACCATCAAATATGTTTCATGCTTGCGCACACCGTCATTTATTTTAGAGGCGTGCATAACATCTAATAAAAGTGATAAATAAAAATGTCAAATATACCTATATTTGTTGTAGTGATCAAACGGATAAGCCTAAATCGCTTGACGGTACATCAACATCAGTGACGAAGGGTATTAAGCAAGCAAAATATTCAACATGACGTGAAGGAAAATTTTAGTGAATAGGCTATATATATATACACACACACATACATATAGTGGGAAAGGAGGAAAAAGAGGCAAAATTATTGACCCATTAGCTGACAAATTAATCATTGAAAATAAAAGGAAATAAACCCCGGTGGCCAAAGAAAAAAGAGGCAAATTTGTTGACCCACTAGATGACAAATTAGTTATTGAAAATGTAAGGAAGAAACCCCCACGGACCTACTTTAAATAAAAATTATGATATTCTACCCAAAAATACTACTTTGTAGTTTTTGATATTGGCTTTAGACCCAAATAAGAAAGCTATGCTAATATCTAACTGCGTAAGCGTAATAGAAATTTATTAGAAGAAGAAACATTATATTTGCTTTTTGGGGAGTTTATAGATGATCTGAATCCTTCTGTGACTCCAGAAGAGCTTGCATTATTTCACGCAAAATAACAATGAAGAAGCTCCAGACACATACGCAAGCACTGATCAATAAGAGTAGTCCTCGAAATCTTTAAATACGTTAGATACAGTCAATGAGATATCTCTTCTTTGACCAACAGTGGGAAGTAACATACACAGTGGATAAAAAGGGATAAGATATTAATTTTGAAAATAAATTTTATATTTAATACAATTTCAGATATACCCTCATGTATGTTATAAAAATTATCCTAATTAATTAGGAAATAAATCATTAATTTTAAATAGGTTATTAGTATTACGGAGTATATTAAGATAACAAAATAAAAAACTAAAATTAATAATATAAATATTTATTTTAGTTATCAATTATTATATATATATATGTACACGATAAAAAAATTATATATATATATATATGTTTATAAATATGTACATAAAATTTTATTCAATATCATGTACATTTTAATTATTAATGTTTTTACAGTATTTTAACAGTAAAATTTATCAAATATATAAGACTACTTTTAAAACTCTAAATGCTTTTAAAAATAAATTTTAAGATTCAAAGTTTTTTAAAACAAAATTTTATCAGATGTTTAATTGATTCTCACCACAGTTGATTATTTCTACAATACAACTAATAACAATTATTTTAAAAATTATAGTATTATCAAATTGGTTCTTATCTCTTTTTGCTTTTCCAAACCCAAGTCCAAGCCATTTTAAGGGAAGTATATGGGTCGGATTAGGGTTGGGCTTTCATATATATATATATATTAAATTCTTTTAGCTATTGTAAACTTAGAATAAGTTAATAATCAACAAATTGTTATAATCATTAATGAATTAAAGAAAATAAATATTTTAAATTAAAAATAATAAATAAAAAATGAAGCAAATAAAAACTTAGAGATTTAACTTTTTAATAATGGATTTTCTAATTTAAGTACTCTTTAAATTAATTAACAATTAAGAAGTTTAAAATTATAATTTTAAGTTTTTAAATTATTATTGATTTATATAAATTAAGAATTTAAGTTTTTTATTTTTTATTATTTTTCAAATTTTAATTTTTTATTATTATGTATAAATTTATTTTTTAAAAATATAGAGGGCTGCGCCTAAGCCCCGCCCGGGTCCGGGCTTTGTTCCCACAGGAGCACTGTATCAACATTCTGGTTTTGGTCACGTTGAACAAAAATACAAAAAGAAAAGAAAGCACTGGTCTTGGTCAACGATGTCCACTCCCTAGCTTTATACCCAATTCATCAGCTTTTACCAAATGCCTGATGGTCTTGTTGTGATGATTGAAGAAGGAGAGCAGCAGCAGGATTTGGAATGGAGAACTTTTTGAATGAGAATCTTGGAACTGTGAAGCCGAAGAACTCATCAGAAGAAGCGTTACAGAGATGGAGGAGACTCTATGAACTTGTGAAAAATCGGAACTGGAGGTTTCGTAAGATAGTTGATCTCGTCAAGAGATCGGAAGCCGAGGATGAAAAACGAAAAATTCAGGTAATACGGTTTCATTAAGGCTATTGGGACTTTTTAAAACCAACACTTGCTGTTTCATATTTATGGTTAACTTGGTGAACTAAAGAGAGTTTGGGTACCTTAAATATTTAAATGCAGAGTGAACTGGAATGATTATGACGTTGAATTTAGCATACCAAACTCAAGGCTGCTCCGTTGTGTTTCTTACAGGAGAAAATAAGGGTTGGACTTCGTGTTCAAAAAGCTGCACGTCAATTTATGAGAAAATCTGGTCTAGAAGAAGAGTCATTGAGCGAGCACCTTCTGCCCGAGGCTGCCGAAGCTGGAAGAAATCAAGAATCCGTTGATGATGTTGGATCCACTGATAATAGGAAAAGTGTAAAGATACTGAAACTTTTTTTCCTTGCTAATTAATTTTGAAAACATTCTCTTTTAATATTTGAAAAATGGTCGAATATCCATTTTCCAGTTTGGATTCGGATACATCGAGGTAAGAATATCAAAGTTTTGCATACAATTGGGCTCCTATTTCTGAGTTGAAAACTTTTCATTAACTGAATGACAAAACATTTCATTAAACAAGCTTCATAGTAGTTGCTTTAGATGTATAATTGCAGTCTTTCTATTACAGGTTTCTAAGCTACTTGATAAATACAAGAAATGTGCACTCGCATTGTTTTATGTTCTGTTGGAAGCAGCATCATTATCACTTGATATAGCTGGGAAAATGAAGTGGAGAATTCTTCTTGCTGCATTTGTTTTGTCAGCATTTGGTTTTGCTATTAGTATGTATACTTGTATCATGAGAAGAACCAGAGCTGCAACCAGAGTACATTGGCAGACACAACTAGTTCGGATGGTGGAAATTTCTTTCTCTGTTGTCCAGTTGGTTGTTACACTTGCTAATTTTATTCTGGCAGAATTGGGTGTCAAGAACAAATTTGATGCATCCGTTTTGCCACTAGTCTTCTCTATAATTGTTGCTGCATTTAACATCATATATGTTAGGGACGTTTCTGATTCATCAGGCCTTGCCAGCTCTCTTATGGCCTCAGCTGCTGATATTGAACTGCAGGATTTACAGGTATGATTGTGAACATAAGTGTAAATATCAGGCAGCACTTGGTGAATTCATGAAAGAAACTTATAATCTCTATAAGCTCTTACAAATTTAAAGTTGTGTTAGAGTATATTATGTCACCGCAATTATGCTTGATTCTAGGGATTCCATGGTATTGGAGATTAAATATGTTGATCCTTGATTAATTTTGGCCATTTACTTGATGATCTTTAGCACTTATATGTAATCAAGGCATTCCTTTTATGCAGGGGCTTATCACCAACTACATATAAAAACCTTCTTCTGTATTTCTTTTATATATTGAAATGCAACATTGCGTCAGTTGTCTCTCTTTCTTTTTTTTTTCTTTTTTAGTTTGCTTTCTTTCTGTCTTATTAAGTCTAAAAGCTGCATGCGATGGTAAGCTTTTGAATATTATGGAAGAAGGAAGTATAGTAATTGTGGGATTGCATTAACTTGAATGCTTTGTGTAAGTCAATAATTCAGTTGTTAAAGGTCTCTAAAAGATTGATTTTGTAATTTGTATTTTCAGTGCTGGAGCGCCTCTGTTAGATTTAGAAATCCTTTATGTAATTAACGATTGTTTTAGATAGTACTATGTCTAGATCAGAGTGGATATCAAATATTTGATTGTTTGTATTCTTAGGAACCTAACCTAAACACTTTTTTTGAGGACGTGGAAGCAAACGGCAGCTTGTCTACTGCCTCAGTTGCAGACCATCAATTGCAGAATATCCAGGTATGATTGTGAACATAAATGTAATCATCGACCTGCACTTTGGTGGATTCACATAAGTAACTTATCACCTCACTGAGCTCCTACGAATTTAAAGAAAACTGCATGAGACAAAAAGCTTTTCCTGTATTGTGCAAAAAGGAAATATGATGATTGTGAGATTGCGTTGGCTTGATTGCATTGTGTAAGTGATCAATAATTTAGTTGTTTGAGGTCTCTAACAGATTGCTTTTATAATTTGTTTTTATATCCATTTTAGGTTCATAAGCCAAATATTGTTGCAAAGGACGCAGAAGCAAACAGCAGCTTGTCTATGGCCCCAGCTGCTGGTCTTCACATGCGGAATGTCCATGTATGATTATGAACATAATTGTAATCATCAGGCTGCATTTGGTGAATTCACATAACTCCTTTTTTTTTTTCAGGGAAAAGATCAAGAAGTCTTCTAAATTGTCTCTGAATGGCCTCATCAGTCATCTTCAAGTCTTTTTTTTTTTTTTGTATAAGGAACATAAGCTAAATGTTTGACTTTTCCATTTTTTTTGTTATAATTAAGGTCAATGTTTTCCTTTTTGTTTAATTTTTTTATAATTACTTTCTTACTTGCTCCTACATGATAATCTCTTGCCACATACCAAAATGCATCACCCTTATTGTTTTTGAGACTATTGCAAAATAAATAAAGTGGGTTATTCAAAATTTACTGGCGTCCCAAATGGTAAAATAAATGAGAACACATATACCTTTCAACAGTTCAGCAACGTGTTTTTCCTATTACTATTTTAACAGCAGAGATCAAATGACATTCAAAATGGAGCAAGGTGATTTCATATATATATATATATTTCTAAAGATGTGCCCAAGCTATTTTCTTCGCTGCTCTCCTCTGTTACAGCTCTGTTTCATTTTTTTTTTTTTCAGCATTTAACATAAAAAACTGAGTACAATAACAGGAGTTTCCTTTATTATTGCAAGAACTATTTTAGTTCATATGCCAAATAATATTCCTAATGATGCCTCAGTATCAAAAGAAATTAAAAATTTCTCCAAGTTCAATTATCAAGAGCAGTTCAAAGAGCTTAAAAGCAGCTAGAAATCTGGTAAAATTTTAGTAATACAACATTGCTATAACTTATTAAA
This sequence comes from Citrus australasica, assembly GCA_029618585.1. NCBI lineage: Eukaryota > Viridiplantae > Streptophyta > Magnoliopsida > Sapindales > Rutaceae > Citrus > Citrus australasica. The sequence continues at coordinate 1,892,361 of JARCIV010000005.1, forward strand.
AAGATTATCATATGCTTATTAAATCAATACTCTACCCAAGATCTAGATCAATATCAATACAAGTTGCACATAAAGATAGCCAATGGGTCAGGCAGCACGTGGCATGACACGGGCACGGTACGAGCACGTTTCAGTAAGGCACGCGGCACAACACGACACACACATGAGTTAGGCCAGGTCTAGGATTTTAGGCACGTGGGTTTTAAAAGCATGACACGATTAGAGATGGGGCAAAGTACAACACGTGAAAAGACATGTAATAAACACGTTTCATTAGTTGGCTAGCACCCATCAATAGCACGAGGTCCAAACTATGTCAAAGTAAAATTTTTTAATGAAAAGTAAATATAAAATGTTATGATTTTACAAATATCTTGAAATTAATTTTTTTAATATATTTTTTTAGCATAGACTTTTAAAAATTAATTTAAGTCTTAGTTTAAATAAATATTCTAATTGTTTTATGTTTATCATTTATTAAATGAATAAATAAATATCATGATTTTATAAATGATAAATAAAAAATTTTACGATATTAATATTTCATTTATGAAATCATAACTTAACTAATGAAGATATGTTTCATTTGTGAATGAAATATTTTTTCATATTTATACACAAAAAAAAAATAATGAATGACATTTTTTTATGATAAATTAAAAATTGTGATAAATTGATAATAAATTGTTAATTGCTCCTTTAATAAAAATTATTGTTGTTGTTGTTGTTATTATTGTTATTATTATTATTCTGCTGATGGACTTAAAAAAGTACGGACATGGACTTTTTTAAACAAGCTAGACATGAGGGTTTGAAGGGAGAAAAAATTTATGGGCATTTTTGGGGCACGGTAAGGGTGGGCTTCTGCCGTGAGCCATGTCCGTCCTTTAAAAAAAATTGGGTACAGTGGGCCGTGGTTTGACGGGCACTCACTAAACAAACTTAATCCCTCAAGAATTGAAAGAAAAACAACAATGAAGTCAAATCAGAAGCAAAAACACAGGCACTAAATATTATGTGGTTCAGTCTTTTGCAAAACTTACATTCACGAATAAAACCATTAGAGCTAGTTTGTTGATTGATTCAATAAAAAATTTATAAGAACTAACTATTGAAATTATGGAGCTCAAGAACAAGCTTTCTCTCTCTCAAATCTCTCACAAGAATTCTCTAGAACCACCTGAAAATGAGTTGGAAAACCAGCTTAATACAACAGCAGCTTAACAAACAATAAACCCAGTTTGCACAGCCTCTTTACACGTATCCAAGATCGTTATAACGAACTTGAAAATCCTTAAGTAATCACGTGACCTAGCACGTGCAAGTCTTGCATCTGTTATGAGCAAAAAACGTGAGTCTTTGATGCCGTTTTGAATGAACGCGGGCTCCCTTATCTGACTTCATAACAGAATTAACCGGTTACGCAACGCACTGTCTTTTTTGCTCTGGTCTGTGTTTGAATTCACAAACTCTTAAAAGTGCTAGCTAGTAGAAGTGATCATGAAGTTTAAATGTTTGTCTTCATTTCTCGATAAGTTTACGACATTGGATATATCTAATATAATTTTTAGCATGATTTTACGTGCCTTATTTGCCATGAAAAGTGTGAGCCTTCAGTTTATTTAACATTGCTCTTAATTAAGGATTTTTTTACTAATTAAAATATTACATGTAATGAACACAAAATGCCTAATACGCAGCTTAGCACTTGTTTTCAAAAGGAGTAATGTTATGCCTACTTATTTTGGGCACCTAATTAGATTACTTATTGATGTGGTATCTTATCTGTAATCTATTGAGTGGTGATAGATTAACAATTAACAATAAAAATTTAATACTATATGCATGATATTAAATGATTTGACACATTTGTATCTTGACTAAATAAGTATTTCAATACTTTAGGTATTACCAACTGAATAGATGAAGACTACAAGGATAGAGATCCTCTCTTCATTTGAGCTCTCTTAAGCTTAAAAAAAAAAATCACTCTTTTTAAGTGCCTGTTGTTATACGCACAAAACAAAAGTCATTCTCGTTTTTATTAGAGATATTATCATTTTAACAGCTAATATTTATGACATATCACTTTACCATCGAAATTTTCTAATATTTACTTCTTCTCACTTAATGTTTTAGCTTTTATCATTTTACTGCCAAATTGTTAAAGTTAATAGAATTGTTAACAAAAATTATAATAAAAGTCTATTTTACCTCTGAACTATATAAGCGTAACTTAATCCCCTTAATTAAAAAGGAAAATTATGAGTCATATATTCTTAAATGACGCCAGTATCAAACGTACTACAATACTTTTCAAGTGTATCACTCGTATACCCTAAGTTGACAAAACACTTCTGCTGTCCACCGATCTGTTAACTGCCATTTGCGAGCGCCGACATTATAAGGGTAATCTAGTCTTTTTTAAAAAAAAATGATATGTCTTCCCATTTACTTAGTAAAAAATGACATATCATATAATATATTTTGATACAAATGACATGTCATCCCATTTATCGGATAATTGTTAATAATTGCTAAAAAAAAAGCTACTTTACAACCAAATCTACTTCTCCAAAATTTAACCTAAATTATTGAAGATCTACTCCTCCAAGCTCCAACTTGAATTTTTTATGGTATAATATGTATAATTATAAATAATATGTTGTTAATAATATTTTATGGTATAAGATGGATATTTTTTATGGATAAGTGTTAATAGTATGTACCATTAATAAATTATATTTTTTTAATAAAAATGTATTCTTAATAACAAAATAAAAAAATTATGTATTGAAAATTTACATTAAATTCAAGGCAAATTTGTTTTTTTGCCTCATTTTGAGTTTAAAGGGTAAAATAGTCATTTTGCTCAAATTCTGTTAAGTTAACGGTAGTAAACGGAAAGGTGGACGCCATAACTCTTTTGTCAAATTAGGGTATACTAGTGATATAAGCGAAAAGTGTTGTAGTACGTTTGATACCGGTGACATTTAAGGGTATACCGGTGATAATTTTCCAATTAAAAAACTACAAAATTAGTTATATTGAAAGAAATAATACTTTTATCAATTGATATTTTTTATATATCTAAAATAATTAATTGATCAAATAATAAATATTATATTTTGTGAAATTCCTAAAATACTGAATATACTTAAATTCTCAAAATATCCATGTTACATCAGTAGTTATTAATAAAATTAATGGTTCAATGGAAAATGATAAGAACTGAAACATTAAATAAAAAAAAATAATTATTAGAAAACTTTGATGATAAAGTAACATGTCAAAAAACATTATACGCTAAATTGATAATATCCCTTGATATTGTTGTTGTTGTTATTTATTATTTTGAATTCAACCACTCCCCTTTACAAAGTCTTTCAGTGTGAAAGCCTTTTCAGTAGGAGTGAGCATTTAACTCGGTTCAATCCAAACTGAATCTAACTGAGCTGTATTATTGCAGTTTGGTTCAATTCGAATGGGCAATAAAAATCAAATGATTCATTAATCTCTAAAACAATTGGATCTTATTTAGTTTGGTTTAAAACCAAACTAAACCACCGAACCAAATAGTTCAACAAAAAATTAGAAATAGAATTTTTGAAAATAAACATTTGAAAATTAAAGACCCTCCTAGCCTAAATTAGGTCAATATAGAAAGTCTTTGACTCTTAACATTGTTGAAACAATAATATTAAGACAAAATTAGTTGTGGTATTCTCTTTTCTTAGATACGACAACAAACTTTAATAATTAGCTTAAGAAAATGAGTTTATGAATCAATTTTCAAAAGGTATGTTTTGTAAAATTTAAATTTAAGTTTATTTTAAGTAGATTGCACAATTTTGATTTGCTTAACTTTTGTTCGTTTGGTTTAAAATGAAGAATATTTAGGTAATAATGAATTTGATACTTTTATTTGTTAGTTAATACATGTGATTATCAATGTGATATTATACATTATTTTATTGGGAAAACTTCGGCCTACCCCTCGTGAAGTGACAATCTTCAAATCGCCCCCTTTACCATTGAAAACATCAAGTTATCCCCCAAAAACTCGTTATCTCTATGTTATTTTTAACGGCTAAAAGGATAAAATAGTATTTGCACATTTTGCTAACAATCAATTAATAGAAAAAGGTCAAACCTAGGTAGACTAATTTTCATGGGGTCCAAATCTTTTTAGGTTTTTCAAAACACACATAAATATTTTAAATATTTATAGTATGCTCCTTAATACTTTAAAATATTTTTATTTTGTGCCTATATGACTAATTTTTTGAATGGATTAAATTTTACTTTTTCGCATTTAAAAAATTTATTTTAAAAAATAAATGTAAAAATTAATTAAAAGCTACAAATGGAAAAAGAATAATATTTTTCCTTTTTTCATTTTTTTATTATCATTATTATTCTTTTTTCGTTTTGTAAAGGTACTTAAAGAAAATTTAAATATAAAAAAATAGAAAAATCAAAGAACAAAAGAAAAATGCTACTAGAGTTTCACCAAACAAATGAAAGGAGTAAGTCGGACTGGGAGAACAACTCGACCCGAACCGATCTAATCTGATTCGACCCAAAACCGATCTAACAATTAGTGGAAACAGACTAAAATGAAATAATTTCGTAAAAGTAATCTTGTAATAAATAAATAATTATAAAAAAATTCCCAAAATATGTTTAACTAAATAATCTTGAAATTTGATCTTAATGGCATTATTGTAATTTATATATGATGACATGTCTTGTAATTGCTTTAACTAACATGTTTACTTCAGGAAAGCTATCGATTTATTTCGGTCTATTAAGTCATTTCAAAATTTATTTTTTAATTTAGCCCCTCACAATGCCGTTACAGGAATATTATGTTAAAGTATGGATACTTTCGTACTTTTATAAGTAAACGGCGGTCAATATTTAAAGATAACGAGTTTTGGGGGGGTAACTTGATGTTTTCAATAGTAAGGGGCAATTTGAAGATTGTCACTTCACGAGGGGGGTAGGCTGAAATTTTTCCTATTTTATTTTGTTTAATTGTTGGTACTTAGCTTATGGCTCACTTTGAGAGATAATGAAGGTATTGTGGATATGGAAGTTGAAGGATCAAACTAGGAGATGCTCAACAGCAATAAAACTTTGAAGTGAAGTTTCTTTTGTAATTTTTAGTAAATTTCTAGACTACTACTGGACTTTATTATGTTTTTATTGTTTATGTATTAATGAACTCAAGATTATTATTATAGTAATAATATATTACTATTATGTTGTTTTTTATAAAATATATAGGATAAAATTACTTGAATCAAACCAAATCATAAAACCAAATAGAACCGAACAAATTCAATTCTTGTATTTGGTTCATACTTAGTTCACAAAATCATAAACCAGTTGCTTCAGAACAGAACCAAACCCAAACCAAATAGTACCCACCTGTACTTTTCAGTGCAAAAAGAAAGTTTTTTCCAATCTTTAATGTAGGGGTGGTAAAAATTCGGCATAAACTTGGGATGATGAAATTTATTAATATCTCTAATCATCTTATTAATACTATTAAAATTGATTTCTTGATGATTTTGATGATTGATGATTATATATGTGTTGCTTGATGAATTGATGGAGTTGTTGGTTTGTTATAATTGTTTAAGCTTATATGGAAGACTTTTTAACCATGTTTTGTATTTGAGGATTTGTTCATTTTTAAGGGGAGACTCTACCGAAATTTTTGGTCGCACAAAATGGGTAATATCTTCATCGAATTATTTTTTATGTTCTTGTTTCGATTGCATCTATCAATTTTTTTTTATGAATGGGGAGATAAATATGATATGTTTTTGGATAAAATCATTTTAGTTAAGATTTTAAATTGGTCATTTAGGGAGAGCATACAATATGATTTTGGATAATATGCATTTTGAATTTTTTTGTTATCCAAAGGGGGAGACAAAGTAATATACCATTTTGATGATGTAAATTGGGGGAAGTAACATGCATTTTGAGCATCCTTTTGATAGTTGATATGTGATCATGGTAATGATTTTGAGATATGACGATGGTTTGATTACATGGCTGTTTTATATGATAATTTTATGTTATGATTTGTTGATTTGGTAATTGATGGAATGATGATTCATGATCATTTTATGGTTAATTGGATGTTTGGTTATTATATGTTTCTTGATTAACCATTGACATATTATCAGTCTTAGCATGAATTTATAGTAATTTTGATGATGAAGGGGGAGAGATCATGTATTTTGAATATGGAGACATATAATATGTATTTTGATCTTAAAGTATTTGTGCATGGTTTTGAAATATTAAGGGGGAGCTTACAAATTGTTATAGATCATATATTCAGGGGAGTTTTCTTTAAATTTTGATTTATATGTTGAATTATATATGCCATATATTAAGGGGAATATAAATGCCAAAATGCATGAGATGTTTGTCATCATAAAAAGGGGGAGATTGTTAGCCTAAAGGGCTACACATTATGTAATTTTGATGATAACAAACATGTGTCTTAAGTGATTTTATAAATATTGTATTTCACATTTCACTAGTTCTTGAAGGATAATATTTATGAGGAGGTGAATCACGTGAAATTAAGCTTAAGACACTCAACGGACAACGGCGCGATCAAGAATAAAGTTTAGAACTCAACGAATTAATTATTGCGACAAATTCTTGTAAAGCCGGTATAATTTAATTGATGGATGATTTAGCATTTGAGAAGCTCAATAATTTATTTAAATAATTACTTTTCGTAAATCAAAAGGTTATATATTTATAAGATAAGATGTTTTATGGATTTGAATAACTTGGATTAAAATGAAAAAGTTTTGCAATCCTTGATTTTAATAAATATTTTTAAATTTCAGAATTGGACTTATTTGCAATACTATTAAAACCTTCTAGGTCATACTAAAATTTATGAAAGTTTGAGGACCCGAATGAAATCCAAACACTTGAAAACCAAAATTGGACAGAGAGTAAGCGGCTACCTGCATGAGGCTAGCGGTGAGGAAAATTCCATATTTTCAATTTTTCGACTAAAGTGAAAAGTTTTGAGAACTTTGAAATTTATGGATATTATGTTAAATTCTGGAAAGGACCTCTTTGAAAAGTTTATTATATTTTGGGCCATAACATAGTTTTAGAAAGTTTTGGAAATGATAAGTATTATTTAGAAATTCTTAAATTGGACCTGTGTGCAGAGTTTTATGATGTTTTAAGCTATAGTATAATTACAGAGAGTTTTGGGTAAAAATGTAAATTTAGTGAACAATAGTACTGTAGCAAAATTCAATATATAACAATAGTATCACTGTTGCAAGTGGCGAACTGGATAAATTAAGCAGCTAGCTGCTTGCTCGCCGGAATTTGCCTATAACGGCTAGTTTTTGTGCTTTAACTATAAAAACTCAACTCCAACTTCATTTTAGAGACTCTAGCAAGCATAAACAAGTGAAAACAACGTACTTTGAGCTTCCAATTCGTAAATCATCATAGATTAAATCTTCATTGAGCTATTATTTGCATATCCACTCTTAAAGAGAGTTTTTGTTGTAATCTTCCTTTTGTCATCAAATTTGTGAGTTTATAAGTGTGAGAAACACTTGTGTAAAGAGATTGGGAGATAATCTCTTTGTTGTGAAGGTTCATTGACACATTGGAAGTCAATTGTAAGAATTTGAAGCCTTGGAAGGCCTTGATAGTGAAATCCTCAAGCTTGTTTTGCTTGTAGCCGTGGACGTAGGCGGGGATTGCTGAACCATGTAAAAATCTGTGTGTTTGTTTTCTCTTCCCTTACTCTTTTATTATTGTGCTTGATTGAATTTATTATTTTCAATTCCATTAAGACATTAGATTTAATTGTTGTGCAAATTGTACTGCATGAGTTTTTAAAATCCCAATTTACCCCCCCTTGGGTTGCATAACTTGCATTTCATTATTACTATTATGTATTATGTGAAGCATTTATGTTTGATATTATGATTTAATATCATGTTATGATTATATGTACGTATATTATATGTTTGATTGAGTCATGAGATGTGATTGCTAGTCACCATATATATACCCGTCCCCGTAGACTCTGCGCATGCGTATTGAGAGTTAGGTTACTTTATTCGAGCGATATAGCTAAATTCCGCCGGGTATTGAGAGGTTTTTCTCCCGCTTTATTCGTGCGATGATGATCCCGACGAGTATTGAGAGTTATTTCCCCTAGGTACTATTTGGTGCAATTTGTGATGTATGTATGTATGAATTCCATGTTTGCTGATGTGTGGTATTTAGTGTGGAGTTATGTTACATGATTATGTATAAGCACTAGTACACATACTTTACTATAATTATTACTGTTAATATTTTAAATATAATATTACATCCACTCATTGAGTCGCAAGCTCACTATTTTCCTATTTACCCATTTCCTCCCAGGATTCCACAGGATTTCGTGCAGATCAGTTCTAGTTAATTGAGGTTGGGCCACGAGACGCATTGCTAAATGTCTTGCATTTTAAGCAGATTTATGTTTCTTATGTTTTATATGTAAACATACATGTAATGTTAGTATGCACAATGAGACATAAGCTATGCAAGTTTTGAATTCATATATGATTTCAGAAAGGCATAGAGGTTGTTATGTGTTTATAGGAAATGCCATATTATATACATATTTCCATGAATTAAACATGTGCCACAATTTTTAGTTATTAGTCCGCACGATTCGCCTCAAATCAGACATGTAGGTCGAGGTGGGTCGTGTCACTTAAGGTCTCTAAAAGGTTACTTTTAATAATTTGTATGTATAATGCTTGAGTACCTCTGTAGATTTAGAAATACTTTGTGTAGTTAACTATTGTTATAGCAGTATGGCCAAATCATTACAGATATCAAATCGTTGGTAGTTTGCATTAGGTTCATATGCCAATTACTCGCAATAAAGATGCAGAAGGATACAACAGTATGCCTATGTTGGTGGTAGTGACCTCTAATGATTAATGAAGATGATTCTAAGAACCGAGGTCAGTGTGCTTGTTCTTCACTCTGGCTTCAAGTTTGCTTTTTGTCTCATACTATTTACATAGACTCTCTTTTAAGATTTAGTACCAAAACTTTTTTATATGTTAATAGATGTCTTTTGGAGAGGATTGTATTTTTCCATTCACTTATTTGCTACATCAGTAAGCAAATTAATATTTGAAAAGTAAAATTTAAAGAGTCTTTTGGAGATATTCTTATAGGTTTCAATTTTGACTATAAAAGCACATTGGGTCCACGTTTTAGCCATTGATGTTACAATTAATTTCAATTACTGTAGTCCAGTTAGATAAATATCTGTAATTTGGATTATAACCACTCAATGTATATGTATTATTTTATCTTAATAACTTTTTATTTATAGAGCATGTTGAGGGGTTAAATGATGGTGTTAAGTTATTTGTGATTCCTGAAAGTCATGAAACTTGTATTATGCCAGTAAGAATAAATAAGTGTTTTGATTGGGTCACATACGAAACTTTTGATGTGCCAATTAATCATCGGTCGACATGGTTAATTGTCTTGGAAAAGGTACACTACGTGATATGAATTCTTTTAAAAAGTGATTCTATTATTATCATTATTATTATTATTTAACGTTATTGTAATTATATTTCCTCCATATTTTATGTGCAGGGTTTCAACTCCAAAACTATCCTTTTCTACTTCAAAATTTTACCAACAAATTAATTTAGCGGCCCCACAATGTAGAAATTATATAAATTACATATTTCTGTAGTTATCAGTAATCATTCATGATCGTGTTGTTTTCTTAGAAATTATTCTTCAAAATAACAGTGTTCCATAACATATTTCCCAGATAATTTTATAGTCATTCGATCTGAACATTACATAAAGAGTGTTTGGAGTGTGGTATTATATTGGATAAAAATACTATTTGTATTAGATTTATGCAAACACATGTTTGGCAATATTTTAACCCTGTATTACATTGTATAGCACCAATCGATTATGCGGTCAAACCCGCATTACCTGAACCCGAAACAGAGTCGTGTTCATGCCGAATAAAACAAATGAAAAACAAATTATTTTACATTCTAGGAAGTATCCGTTCGGTTAAGATACTGAGAGGCGCCATCAACCATGAGGTTCATTGTGTGCAAAGTCAAGGCTTCTAGATGCTCTGCATCTAGAAGCACACGGCTTTGAACATTGAATTCAGGAGAAGAATTCAACAGCAAGAAGGCCACGGTTTTGGCAAGAAAAGAGAAAGGAAAAATAATATTTTAATGGCAAATTTTGCCTATAAAAAGGAAGCTCTCATTTGAAAGCTTAGTATCCAAAAATCAATTTCATCGTGAGCAATTTTGTTTAAAGAGAGTTTAAGAGCTTAAGCTCTTGAGAGTCTAGTGGTTCTGAGAGTTTGGGTGTATTGGGGTTTTGGGAAGTGAGCTAAAATACCACAATACTTGTAACTTCTTTTCACTAGTAAAATATTTCCTTCTGTTTTCGCCCGTGGACGTAGGCTCAAAGCCGAACCACGTAATTTCTGGTGTCCTCTTTTACACTTGTTCTTTATTTTCTTACAATTTTACTTTAGCTGCGTGTCTACTTTCACCACCAATTTCCTAACAGTGGTATCAGAGCTATTGGTTGTATTTTTGGAGTCGGGTACTGTTCACGTACGGGGTACTGACGTATACGATACTGTTCACGTATACGTTACTATTCACGTATACGGTACTATTCACGTGAAACGGTGGGAGCGGTACTGTTCGCGTATACGGCACTATTCACGTATACGGTACTGTTCACGTATACGGTACTGTTCACAAGAAACGGTGGGAGCGATCCAAGAATTTGGCGGTGCAAAGCAGGGAATAGTGGTGTGAGTAAAGCAATTGTGTGATTGTTGTACATGTCTAGGAAAGTTCTGTCACAAAGGCGATAAGAGCTTAAGGAGTCTGGGTTTTAAGTGGGACCATTGTGACCCCTCCAGTCTTTCCTGGGAACTTTCCTGGTGTACATTCTCACACATACTCACAACTATTCAAGGTGGTATACTAGCTTGTGTGCAGTATTTATCAACAAAATGGCGGCAAAGTATGAAATTGAGAAATTTAACGGAAATAATTTTTCGTTGTGGAAAATGAAGATGAAAGCTGTATTGAGGAAAAATAATTGCTTAGCAGCAATTGGAGAAAGGCCCATGGAGATAACTGATGACAAGTGGAACGAGGTAGACGGCAACGCCATTTCTGATCTACACTTGGCACTTGCAGATGGAGTATTATCTAGTGTGGCAGAGAAAAACACGGCGAAGGAAATATGGGATACTCTCACAAAATTGTACGAGGCCAAGTCACTACACAATAAAATCTTCTTGAAGAGAAAACTCTATACTCTGCGAATGGCGGAATCTACAATGGTGACCGACCATATCAACACCTTCAAGACTCTATTTTCACAACTCACAACGTTGGGTCATAATATAGAGGAAAATGAACGTGCAGAGCTTCTACTTCAAAGTCTACCAGATTCGTATGATCAACTCATCATCAATTTGACGAACAACAATCCAGTGGATAGTCTAGTTTTCGATGATGTTGCAGCCTCCGTATTAAATGAGGAGAGCAGGCGGAAAAATAAGGAAAACAGACAAGCAAGTTCGCAGCAAGCGGAGGCGCTATCGGTGACGAGAGGGAGATCAACGGAATGTGGCCCCAGTGGGAGTCAAAATCATGGTAGATCAAAATCCAGAAGTAAGAAGAATGTGAAATGCTACAACTGTGGCAAGAAAGGGCACGTCAAGAAAGAGTGTTGGAGTAAGAGAAAAGAGGGCAAAGAACCTGAGTCATCAAATGCTCAGGGGTGTGTAGCAAGTACCTCAGATGATGGTGAAATTCTTTACAGCGAGGCAATAACTGTTTCAGAAGGCAGAAAACGACTATCTGATGTCTGGCTTATAGACTCAGGAGCTACCTGGCACATGACCTCTCGGAGAGAATGGTTCCACACATATGAACCTATCTCAGGAGGATCTGTATATATGGGTAATGATCATGCCTTGGAGATCGCTGGTATTGGTACTATCAAAATAAAAATGTTTGATGGTACAATTCGCACAATTGGGGAGGTACGACATGTCAATGGCCTGAAGAAAAATCTATTGTCTTTAGGACAAATGGATAGTCATGGGTACAAAACTCATGTGGAGAATGGAATTATGAAGATCGTTAAAGGCGCGCTTGTATTAATGAAAGCAGAAAAGATCGGTGCTAATCTATTCATGCTTAAAGGAGAAACACTACAGGAGGCTGATGCGTGTGTCGCATCAAATGGAGAAGAGTCAACGATGATGTGGCATCTCAAACTTGGCCACATGTCGGAACAAGGCTTGAAGATTCTCTCTGAGCGAAAATTGCTTCCGGGGCTCAAATCGGTAAGTTTACCATTTTGTGAGCATTGTGTTATAAGTAAGCAGCATAGATTAAAGTTTAGTAGATCTATTGCTAGAAGTAAATGCATTCTAGACTTGATTCATTCTGATGTTTGGGAATCACCGGATATATCTATGGGAGGTGCAAAGTACATGGTGACTTTCATTGATGATTATTCCAGAAGATGTTGGGTGTATCCAATTAAGAAAAAGTCAGATGTATTACCAGTGTTTAAAGAATACAAAGCGCGGGTGGAACTTGAATCTGGTAAAAAGATCAAGTGCTTGAGGACAGATAATGGTGGAGAGTATACAGACGGCGAGTTTCTTGCTTTCTGTAAGCAATAAGGTATTCAGAGGCAGTTCACAGTGGCATACACTCCTCAACAAAATGGAGTGGCAGAGCGGATGAACAGAACTCTTATAGAAAGAATAAGAGCTATGTTGAAGACTGCTGGTCTACCTAATTCATTTTGGGCAGAAGCGGCCAAAACTGCCTGTTATATAGTAAATCGGTCGCCATCTACAGCTATTGGGTTGAAGACGGCGATGGAGATGTGGACTGGAAAGCCAGCTGATTATTCCTACCTTCATGCATTTGGATGTCCTGTGTACGTGATGTACAACGCCCAAGAAAGAACAAAGCTGGATCCAAAATCTAGAAGATGTATCTTCTTGGGGTATGCTGATGGAGTAAAGGGGTATCGTCTGTGGGATCCCACTGCCCACAAGATCGTCATCAGCAGAGATGTGATCTTTATGGAAGATCAACTGCAGAGGAAAGATGAGGATGATAGCACTGTAAAAGAAAAGTCAGAGACTGTACCGGTATATGTGGAAAATAATCCAGAAGATTCAGATTCTTCTGAAGCAGCACCAGAGCACGGGGAACAAGAACCAGTCGAGTCCGAGGCTCCAGAAGTTCGTCGGTCAACTCGTGAGAGACGACCGCCAACGTGGCACTCGGAGTATGTGACAGAGATCAACGTTGCGTACTGTCTTCTAACAGAGGATGGAGAGCCTTCAACTTTCCATGAAGCTTTAAACAGCTCAGATGTTGCTTTGTGGATGACAGCAATGCAGGAAGAAATTGAAGCTCTACACAAGAACAAGACATGGGAACTTGTACCACTACCACATGGAAGAAAAGCCATTGGAAACAAATGGGTCTACAAGATCAAACGTGATGGCAATGATCAAGTGGAGCGGTATCGTGCGAGATTGGTGGTGAAAGGATATGCTCAGAAAGAAGGTATTGACTTCAACGAGATATTTTCTCCGGTGGTTCGACTCACAACAGTCAGAGTAGTCTTGGCAATGTGTGCTACATTTGACCTACATCTAGAGCAGTTAGATGTGAAAACTGCATTTCTTCATGGAGAACTTGAAGAAGAAATATATATGCTCCAACCAGAAGGTTTTGCAGAAACAGGAAAGGAGAACTTGGTTTGCAGGTTGAACAAATCTCTATACGGTCTCAAACAGGCGCCGAGGTGTTGGTATAAGAGATTTGATTCCTTCATTATGAGCCTTGGATACAACAGACTCAGTTCAGACCATTGTGCATATTACAAGAGGTTTGAAGATAATGATTTCATTATTTTGTTGTTGTATGTGGATGACATGTTGGTAGCAGGCCCCAACAAAGATCGAATCCAAGAATTGAAGGCACAGTTGGCTAGGGAGTTTGAAATGAAGGACTTGGGACCAGCAAACAAGATTCTAGGGATGCAAATTCACCGAGACAGAAATAACAGGAAGATTTGGCTTTCGCAGAACAATTACTTGAAGAAAATCTTGCAACGCTTCAACATGCAAGATTGTAAGTCAATTTCTACCCCACTTCCTGTTAATTTCAAATTATCCTCAAGTATGTGTCCTAGCAATGAAGCGGAGAGGAAGGAGATGTCTCGAGTACCGTATGCATCAGCAGTGGGAAGTTTAATGTTCGCTATGATATGTACAAGACCGGACATTGCACAAGCAGTGGGAGCAGTTAGTCGATACATGGCGAATCCTGGTGGAGAGCATTGGATAGCTGTGAAGAGGATTCTGAGATACATCGGAGGAACCTCAGATGTTGCATTATGTTATGGAGGATCAGAGTTTACTGTCAGGGGCTATGTGGATTCAGATTTTGCAGGAGACCTTGATAAAAGGAAATCTACTACTGGTTATGTGTTTACACTTGCGGGAGCAGCTGTAAGCTGGGTTTCGAAACTGCAGACCGTTGTGGCTTTATCTACAACAGAAGCAGAATACATGGCGGCTACACAAGCTTGCAAGGAAGCTATTTGGATACAAAGGTTATTGGAGGAGCTCGGGCACAAACAACAGAAAATTCCTGTATTTTGTGACAGTCAGAGTGCCTTGCATATTGCAAGGAATCCAGCCTTTCATTCCAGGACAAAGCACATAGGAGTTCAGTATCACTTCGTTCGAGAAGTAGTGGAAGACGGAAGTGTGGATTTACAGAAAATTCATACTAAGGAGAACCTAGCAGATGCTTTGACCAAGCCAATAAATGCTGACAAGTTTATTTGGAGTAGATCCTCTTGTGGCCTAGCAGAAACGTAGGCAACATGATTATGGCGAAGCAGAAAGGATGGTGTGGAGATTGATCGAGTCTCAATCTAATCTCCAAGTGGGAGAATGTGCAAAGTCAAGGCTTCTAGATGCTCTGCATCTAGAAGCACACGGCTTTGAACATTGAATTCAGGAGAAGAATTCAACAGCAAGAAGGCCACGGTTTTGGCAAGAAAAGAGAAAGGAAAAATAATATTTTAATGGCAAATTTTGCCTATAAAAAGGAAGCTCTCATTTGAAAGCTTAGTATCCAAAAATCAATTTCATCGTGAGCAATTTTGTTTAAAGAGAGTTTAAGAGCTTAAGCTCTTGAGAGTCTAGTGGTTCTGAGAGTTTGGGTGTATTGGGGTTTTGGGAAGTGAGCTAAAATACCACAATACTTGTAACTTCTTTTCACTAGTAAAATATTTCCTTCTGTTTTCGCCCGTGGACGTAGGCTCAAAGCCGAACCACGTAATTTCTGGTGTCCTCTTTTACACTTGTTCTTTATTTTCTTACAATTTTACTTTAGCTGCGTGTCTACTTTCACCACCAATTTCCTAACACATTGTCCAGAAAATGGCCACGGCTTCTCTCTTGTCATCTTCTTTGTTCATCTCCAAGCCCTCGTCACCATCCTCGGTCTTTCTTCACTTGCCCGTAAAACGATTCGTTTCGAGCTCAGCCCAGTTCAGGAAAAGATATGGGGCGGTGGTCTCTGCTACTTCAGTGGCCACTGAGCCAGCTAAGATACAATTCTTTTCTAAAAACGGCAACGTGGAGCAGACCCAGATGACTGCTGAGGCTGAAAAAGTCAGGCTTCCCACCAACGCGTCCAATGAGCAGCTCTTGAGAATTCACCACACAGTGAGTTATGGCATTTGTGATGAAAAAGAAAATTTAATTTGAAACTTTAGTATAGTATATGATCTTGTTTCTGGCCGGTCGGCTCAAGTGATGGCCATGGCTGTCCAAAAGCTATACCCGGATGCAAAAGTGACGATAGGTCCTTGGATAGAAAATGAGTTCTATTATGATTTTGTTATAGAGCCTTTGATTGATAAGGATAAGGAGAGATCAAGAAGGAGATGGTGAGTACACTTGGTCTTCAGCAGTCATGCTGTTGTAGATTTTGCGTAGTATAGCTTTATACATCCACTGTAAAGAAGAGGCCAAAAGCAGGGATCACAGAGGCCTTAGCCAAGATCTTGATAAACAAATATGAAGTGAACCTCTCAACTAGACCACATATTTGCCATGGCGAGCGCCTGTATAAGCTCGTTAGAAATGTAGAGAAACAGAAAATTATTTTCCAAACATGAAATTTAAATTAATCACAAAAAAAAATTAATTAACACAATACAAAATAAGACCAAACACTGTACAATACAGTGTTAATGCAATACAATATAGTATAAAGCACTAACATTAAAATAATGTAATATATTATAATACAATACAATATCCCAAACACGCACAAAAATTATAAGTTAGATATTTATATCTAATCAAGATTATCTTAAGGTTGATTTTGTAAATAATTACTTCTATTGAGAATCTATAAATGATCTCATTGGTCTTGCATGCACTTAGTTTGGAGGGCATTAATATTTTATATGTTATCATAATCCTTATAAACTCACTATGGGTTTCATTGAATAGTGATCCGATAATCCACATCTACTTTGTGTGTGGATCAAGTGATCCATGCGATCCAGCCACTCCAGGACCAATATTTGACTCTAGTTTAATGGATCAACAATGAACTGAGATTATCAATCAAGACATCGAATTCCTATCTAACCCACACCAATAATGCCTCCTATATCCATACAATAGCAAGACAACTTTGTTTAAGGCATATAGCCAAATCCACAATGACAATTCAAGACGTATTGGCATTGAGCTGTAGTTATGTGAAACAAATGGTTATTTGCGGAGTTATTAATAATTGACTTTGTGACATCATGCCAAAAAATTTAGTGGACCCCTTAACTAAAGACCTTGCAAGTGATTCGACCTCGAGTATCATCTTATCATCAGTGATCAAGCCTCAACCCAACACTTAAAACATCAAGATCTTGCATTCAATGAGTGAAAGGAAAGCATTATAATCATTTTAGATATGTTCTATGGTATATATGTGCGTCATACAAAAATATTAAAATAGTTAAATTATAAAATTTACTACCACTTGAAGATATGAGGCACAAATTTTTTAAAAATTCATAAGAGTCTAGATCATAAGAAAATTTTATTTTCTTATTAAATTAATCACACATATTCATTTGATTTTGAAAATGGTTACATGCTTAGTTTAAAAAAAAAATGGTTACATATTTACACAGACATCATTTAAAAAACCAAAGGATTTGTGTGGCAAAATAGATACACAAGGAACATCTTGGAACCAAATTTTAATTATATATGATATACATAGAAATATTCAGTTCACAACTTTAATTGCCTTAAACTGCGTTCACACATTTCTCTAATTTCACTTTTCGCATCATAATTAAAGCCAAATAATTAAATTTTTCTAACGTATAGAATATTAACAAAGTGAAGAATTAAAGAAAGCCTCATTATTGACACCTATACTTCTTATGGTTGGCATGATCCATGACGTCCTAAAATAGAATCATAGACAGAAGAAGTGACGATGCAAAAACGTTCAAGGTTGAAAGATAAACGAAACACAAGTTTCTGAATAACAAAATTTTATTGAAAAAGTTTGAATTAGCAAAATAAGGGTTTTAGATCCCTTTATATAATAACCCTAAATATCACGCATTTACCAAAATAGACAAATCTAAAATATTATTTGATAATAAAATTTCCTAATAAAAATAGGAAATAAAAAAGGCACCCAAATTAAATTTCTAAAAAAAAGATAAAAATCCTAAAAGAAACGAAAAAAAGTAAAAGAAGTTTAAATCAAAATCAAGTTGATTTTGATTCGTCTCATTTCAAGCTTCAAAACGATATATTACGTGCCCAAAAGGACACCTATGTCTCAAGTTATGCCGTTTGAAAGGTTCCTTGCTTGCAACCTGCAACCATCCTACCTCAATAAGGAAATATTGATTGCTACTTATGGGAAAGCGTTCAATGCAATGAGCACTGGTCGTGTCATCAAGTTTGACCTCTCAATTAGCCGACTGTAGGGTTCTATCAACTCTAGCTAGCAGCAGCCCTTTTCAATCTTGTAATTCTTGAGTGGCTTAGTCTTCCTTTTAATAATTAACTTCAATTCCTCTGAATTAATCCCACCAACAATCATCAATCTGTCGAATTTATCTTGTCTAGACCTCTCTGACTCTTCACTTTCTGGTCAAATACCATTAGAAATATTAGAGGTCACGCCAACTCAGTGTCCCTTAAATTATCATGAAACTAGGAAATAGAACCGCACTTCGTGCGGCTTTAAAAAAATTAATATTTTTTTATTACTTTACAATTGATGAAACCAATAAAAAATATGAATTATTTTTTTTTAAAGATGACGCAATCTTATAAAACTAATGTTATTTATGAAAGTTAATTATTTTTTTGTTGACATTAAAAAAATATATTAATGTATATAGTGAAGTGTACACAACCTTTTTATCAATGAAAATTATGTTCACACTAATCAACTCTCCATTTTTCTTAGTATTAACAGACTCTCACATCTTACAAAGTCTAACTCTTATTATCCAACTATTTTTATTATTGTTTAATTCATGAAGAAAATAGTACTCCATGAAGCATACAATACTAAAAATTTAAATAAGTCAAAAAATAAAAACACAAAAATATTTCTAAAGAGAATGTTGGTTAAATAATTAAAAAAAACTCAAACATAACAAATCTTAAATGCTTAATATGTATAGAGCTTGAAGAAGCCAAAAGATACTAAATAAAAGGCTGCATAATTAAATATAGAATTATGACATTAAAATTAAGTCATAGGGCATTAGTGAGGGAAGAGGAAGGAGCATTCCTTCCTATATTAATTAGTTAATGTATTTTAAACCACTAAAGTTTATTTGTTGGCTTAATAAAATAAATGAATGTTTCAAAACTTATAATTAATTTATTATTAATGGTTGTATATTGTTGAATTTAAATAGAAAGAGGAAGAGACATGTAATCTATTAATTATTTTATATTTTTAATATTTTGTAATGTAATGATTTTTTAATCTCAACTAATATATCAGATAATAGATAATATAAAAAGATGAGAAATAATAATGCCACAAATCTTTACTATTTAATACTTATAGAGTTTGAAGAAGTCAAAAGGCACTAAACAAAATATTGAAGAATTAAATATGAGATTATGACATTAAAAAATTAGACTCTAATGGCATTGTTGAGGGAAGATGAATGAACCTTCCTTCCTATATTAATTAATTAATGTATTTTAAGCCACTAAAATTTAATTGTTGGCATAATAAAATAAATAAATATTTCAAGACTTATAATTAATTATTATTAATGGTTACATATTGTTGAATTTAAAGAGAAAGAGGAAAAGACATGTAATCATTTATAATATAATTATTATTTTCTATTTTAATATTTTGTAATGTAATTATTTTTTAATCTCAATCAATTTATTAGATAATAGAGAATATGAAATGATGATAAATAGTGATGCCACATCACCTCTTGTAGTCCCAACTTTATATATATATATATTAATTCATGTATTTTATGCCACTAAAGTTTAATTGCTAGTATAATAAAATAAATAAATGTTTCAAAAGACTTATAATTAATATTATTAATGATTACATATTGTTGAATTTAAATAAAAAGAGAAAAAAATTACAAAGAATATCCACCAATATTTTAGATATTTTAGATAATAGAAAATATAAAAAGATGAGGAATGATATATATTAATAAAGTTATTATTTATTAAATGAGTTAAATACAATCAAATTAATTATGAGAAGATGAAAAGCCAAATTTAAAAAAAAATCTCTATTTATTAGATAATAGAGAATATGCAAAGAAGCAAAATGGTGATACTACATCACCTTCTGAAGTCTTAGCTTTATATATATATATAGATTTGTACCTTCAACTCTCGAGAAGGCAACTCTCGGAAATCCAGTTGATAATTGTTAACCATCCTAAAAGCAGTTGATCCTGGTGCTGTGACTGCCACAATTGATTCTTCAATGCCCCATAACTTGGTAAATTTATCTTTATCTCTTTCAAACTGGATGCCAGGTGCAGATCATCAATTGAAGGTGTGGCCAAGCGAGTTGCTAGTACTGTTAACAACAGCTTTGAAATGAGGCACATGTGGTCTTGTTAGTGCAGAGCCAATGCATGTTCTTGTTGTTGAATTTACTATGCACTACGGCTCGTGGTCCAAAATCTGAGAAACTAAGATGGTGCGCACATTCGTTTATCACTTACCGACCCTCCGCTGACAGATTATTGACATTTAAATTGCTAGGTTTCATCACTTGTGCGGTAGGTTTTTTCCTGTTAAAATTTCTTTTCCCATTTTTTCTTTTCTTGAGCAGAGTAGTTGGCTTCATTTTTACATGGGAATTGTAAATATAACTTGATGTTAAAACTTGAACTTTTTTTTTAAAGTATAAATCTATCAGCACTTGTGAATTTCATATGTTTCTGAGAATCTGTTCATATGAAGCAAATGGAGCATAAGTGTGCCGTTGGATGCTGATGTTTTGCGGTCTTGACAATCGTAAATAGCTTTGACTTTTGGGAAACCTAAAAATGAGAAAAAAGAAAGTTCATTGTATTATAATTGTTGAATATATATACAAAAATGATGTTCTTACAAAATTGTGCACAAACCTTTGTACAAAACGGTTCATTTTGTGCAAAGTTTAAAAGGCAAGCTTGTACGTGCAACATCACACATATGCACGCAACAAATCCCAGCAGCTTATTTCACTTGCATCTCCCTCCTTTCATAGCAACGGAAACCACACAGCAGCGTTTTCCGATCTCTGCACACAACAAATCCCAGCAGCTTATCTCGTCTCCACGCACCGTCGGTCTCAACTTTGTTCTCCCTCACTCTCTCGGTACCGTTCTCCCTCACTCTTGCTGGCTCCGTTCTCCCTCATACTAATTAATCTTTAATTAATTAAGCAAGCTGCATCTTTAATTACAAATTAAAGCAATAAATTGAACAATGATCTTAACAAGCCGCATTAAGTCGATTGTGTTGGAAGAGAGAGAGTGATGCAGCTGAGATCGAGAGAGTGAGGGAGATCGGAGCCATGGAGAATAAGGGAGAACAGAGCTGAGAGAGTGTGGGATGTTAGGAAATTGGTAGTGAAGCAGACACGCAGCTAAAGTAAAATTATAAGAAAATAAAGAACAAGTGTAAAAGAGGACACCAAAAATTACGTGGTTCGGCTTTTAGTCTACGTCCATGGGCGAAGACAGAAGGAAATATTTTACTAGTGAAAAGGAGTTACAAGTATTGTAGTATTTTAGCTCACTTCCCAAAACCCCAATACACCCAAACTCTCTAAATCACTATAACAAGAGCTTATAAATTTAAGCTCACAAAACTCTCTCAAATTCTCTCTACAAGATTACTCTCTCTTAACGGAATGCCAAAGCTCTTCATTTGCACTTCTATTTATAGCAAAATGATGGCCAAGAAAATCAAAACCGCGTTCCTTTTTTTCAAAGCCGTGTGCTTCTTTCTTCTTCTTCTTTTTCTTCTTTCTCTTCTTTCTCTTTTGTTTCTTTCTTTGGGCTGCTGTCAAAGATGTGTGCCCCCAGGCTTTTGAATTCAAACCATCTAGATGGCCATTCGTTTGACATTTGTCCCACTCGGAGATTTAATTGAGGATCAATCAATCTCCACACCATCCATTCTACTTCGCCATAATCATGCTGCCTACGTTTCTTCTAGGTCACAAGAGGATCTACTCCAGATAAACTTGTCAGCATTTATCGGCTTAGTTAAAACATCTGCTAGGTTCTCCTTCGTATGGATTTTTTGTAAATCCACACTTCCATCTTCCACTACTTCTCGAACGAAGTGATACTGAACTCGTATGTGCTTTGTCCTAGAATGAAAGGCTAGATTCCTTGCAACATGCAAGACACTCTGACTGTCACAAAACAGAGGAATTTTCTGTTGTTTGTGCCCGAGCTCCTCCAATAACCTTTGTATCCAAATAGCTTCCTTGCAAGCTTGCGTAGCTACCATGTACTCTGCTTCTGTTGTAGATAAAGCCACAACGGTCTGCAGTTTCGAAACCCAGCTTACAGCTGCTCCCGTAAGTGTAAACACATAACCAGTAGTGGATTTTCTTTTATCAAGATCTCCTACAAAATCTGAATCCACATAGCCTTTGACAATAAATTTTGATCCTCCATAACATAATGCAACATCTGAGGTTCCTCTTATGTATCTCAGAATCCTCTTCACAATTATCCAATGATCTCCACCAGGATTCACCATGTATCGACTGACTGCTCCCACTGCTTGTGCAATGTCCGGTCTTGTACATATCATAGTGAACATTAAACTTCCCACTGCTGATGCATACGGTACTCGAGACATCTCCTTCCTCTCTGCTTCATTGTTAGGACACATACTTGAGGATAATTTGAAATTAACAGGAAGTGGGGTAGAAATTGATTGACTTACAATTAGGGGTGGGCAAAAAAACCGCAGTGTGGAAAAAACCGACCCGAACCGGTGGTTTTTCCTTATTTGGTTTGGTTTTTTTTTAAAAAAAAAACCGAAAAAACCGTTTGTAAAAAAACCGAAATATCGGTTCGGTATTCGGTTCATTTAACTAAACCGAAAAACCAAACCGAATAACCGAATTTTTTTTATTTAATTTAAATTAAATATATATTAATTTTTAAGTAATATGTAACATAAGAAACATAAACTTACCTACATACAATCAGTATATATATATCTTTTAACTGTTTAACTGTGTTATAATTTCTTAACTTTTATTTCCCAAAATAAACCCAAGCTATCAAAATCAAACCTAAATACCAAATCGAAATCACCCACACACCCACCCGCTGCTCACGGCCGATGCTGCTCAATTCACAAGCCTGAGGCCACCACGCGACAGCTTCTTCTCCGATCTCCAGCCACCGCGGGACAGTTTCTGCTTTGACAGTTTCTGCTTCTTCTCCGTTCGCCAGCCACCGCGCGACAGCTTCTTCTCCGATCTCCAGCCACCGCGTGACAGTTTCTGCTTTGACAGTTTCTGCTTCTTCTCCGTTCGCCAGCCACCGCGAGACAGCTTCTTCTCCGATCTCCAGCCATCGCGTGACAGTTTCTGCTTTGACAGTTTCTGCTTCTTCTCCGTTCGCCAGCCACCGCGCGACAGCTTCTTCTCCGTTCTCCAGCCACCGCGTGACAGTTTCTGCTTTGACAGTTTCTGCTTCTTCTCCGTTCTGCATATCCGTTCTCCAGCCTAGCCAGTAACCACCGTACTCCAGTAGGTAGGTCAAGCCTTATTATCAAGTAGAAAGAGCTGATATGTTTGTTGTTGTGCCATAGTCTACTGCTTTGCTCGCTAGCCAGTAAATAGAAGAGTTTGAAAATGGATGCATGTAAATAGAAGAGTTTGATTATTGTGCCTTTTTGCCGACTCCAGAATTAAACCCACGATTACCAACCTCTGTGATTTCTGAGATGGATTAATTTTTCCTGATTTTGGTGATTGACAAATATTTGCCTCATTTTTACTTGTGTTGAGAAATTAATTCTTAGAATATAAATATGTGATATTATATTTAATAACTGAGCTCATCCATGCAATTTAATCTATAATATGCTTTAAGCAAATAAAGCTAATTATTAAATCTCTGAGTTGACATTCTGTGCATGATACATTTTTCTGGTATCATATTTTATGTATGGTGGACAGTGGCTATATTTACTTATTTAGATTTTATTTTGACATTATAATAGTTTTAATTTTACAGAATGGCTAACAATGTTGGTGAAGTACAAATTAGTGATGAAGTGCAACAAGTTAATAGTGAAGAAGAGGTCAGTGGTAGTAAAAAAAGAAAAACTGAATTGAGATCATTTGTGTGGAAGCATTTTTCGAAGCTACCTGGAGGACTTAGAGCTAAGTGTCATTATTGCAGAAAAAGTTATGCAGCCCATAGTAATTCTGGAACAAGTGGTTTGTCGAGTAATTTGGATAGATGTAAATTTCGCAAAAAAATGAAGGTTGAAAATGATGCAACACAGCAGACATTAGTTTGTAAAAAGGGTAAAGGTAATGATGATGGTACTGCTAAGGTTATACATGTAGGATTTAATAGAGAGGCTTGTAGAATGGCACTTGTGAAAATGATAATTAAAGATGAGTTGCCTTTTAGATTTGTAGAGGCTGAAGGGTTTTTGGAGTTCATGGAAGCTTGTTGTCCGAAATTTGAGGTACCATCTCGAAGAACAATTACAAGGGATATTCTTGAATTGTATCAAAATGAAAAGGGGCTGCTGAAAAGTATTTTGAGTGCAAATAAACAAAGGGTATGCATTACCACCGACACATGGACTTCAATTCAAATGGCAAACTTTATGGTGGTTACAGCTCACTTTATTGATGAAGAGTGGGTTATGCACAAGAGGATTCTCACTTTCACACCTATTTATAATCACAAAGGAGATGGCATTGGGAAATTAATTGAAAATTGTTTGATTGATTGGGGGATTGAGAATTTGTTCACAATTACAGTAGATAATGCAAGTGCTAATACACTTGCAATAGCTTATGTAAAGAAGAAGTTGGCAAATTGGAGTGGAAATTCGATGGTTTTGAATGGTTTATATATGCATGTGAGGTGTTCGGCGCATATAATCAACTTAATTGTGCAAGATGGGTTGTCACAAGTGAGTCAATCAATAGCTAGTATCCGAAATGCGGTGAAATATGCTAGATCATCTCCGGCAAGATTACAAAAGTTCAAAACATGTGTTGATAGGGAGAAAATCTCACGTGGAGGGCTTATGGTGTTAGACGTACCGACTCGGTGGAATTCAACATATTTGATGTTAGAAAAAGCGGTGGCATTTGAGAAAGCATTTGAGAGGCTAAAGGAAGATGATGGCCATTATACAAACTGGTTTGATGAGGATGAGAGTGAAAAAAGGAGGGTGGGGCCACCGATTGATAAGGATTGGGAAAATGCAAAGAGGTTAGTCAAGTGTCTTTCGATTTTTTATCATGTGACTTTAAAATTCAGCAGCTCTTTAACAGTCACTTCCAATAATTTCTGGAATGAAATGTGGAGAGTTTATATTCATTTGAAGTCATTGGTTAATTCTAATGATTTTTTGTTAAATCAAATGGGTTACAAGATGGAGGAAAAATTTGTCAAGTATTGGGGTCATTCATTTGAAAAGGTTAACATGTTGTTGATTGTGGCAAATGTGCTTGATCCTCGTTGCAAACTTGACTTTGTTATATGGTGTTTTAGTAGCTTGTATGATATTAGAAAGGTTGATGAATTGAGAGGTAATATTAAAGGGTTGTTGTTGAAGCTTCTTGAAAGCTATGGTGGTGAGAGTAATCTAAATAGAGGTGAGAGATGTACGGCTGTTCATGATGGTGCTAGTAGTAGTATTGAGTTATTTGATCCTTTTACACAATTTAAAAAGATGAAAGAAAGTTCAAATGATGATATTAGTGGAAAAAATGATGTGGAAAAGTACTTGTCAGAGACTTGTGAGAGTACTAGTAATCCCCAGTTTGATATTTTGACTTGGTGGAAATTGAATGGGCCTCGGTATCCGATTTTATCTCAAATTGCCAAAGATATTTTGGCAATTCCGGTGTCTACTGTGGCTTCTGAATCAGCATTTAGCACAGGAGGGCGCATTCTTGATCCTTTTAGGAGTTCTTTAACTCATAAAACAGTCGAGTCATTAATATGCACTCAAAATTGGCTTCGCTCAACTCTATTAGGAGAGCATACAATACAACCAAGTCAGGAAGAAGCTGAATTCTATGAATTAGTTGAAACAGGTAATATTATAATTTATTATGTTATTTTTTTCTATTTCACTTATAACATTTTGTATATTAGAAATAATTATTTTAATATAATTGTTTCAATTTCTTGAAGAATTTTTGAGGCCAATGCAATCTCAAGAACAACAACAAGGAGCTGAGGAGTAAATGACAGTTGATTGATGTTGCTTACCAGTATGTTTTTTTTATTTTTTTTAAACTAGCATCTTATTTATATAGATTGTTTATTTAATTATTTATTGTTTAAATTTTTTTAATAGATTCAAATTAATTGTTGAAAAAAATTATTACATTCATGAGGCCCAATAGACTAAAAATTTAAAAATTCAAAATAGGCTCATTTTATAAAAAAAACCGAAAAACCGAACCGAACCGAACCGAACCGAAAAGAACCGTTTGAATTCGGTTCTTTTTTAATTCGGTTCTTTTTATAAAATAACCGAATTAAAACGGTTCTACAAAATTTCGAACCGAACCGAACCGAACCGAACCGTGCCCACCCCTACTTACAATCTTGCATGTTGAAACGTCGCAAGATTTTCTTCAAGTAATTCTTTTGCGAAAGCCAAATCTTCTTATTATTTCTGTCTCAGTGAATTTGCATCCCTAGAATCTTGTTTGCTTGTCCCAAGTCCTTTATTTCAAACTCCCTAGCCAACTGTGCCTTTAATTCTTGGATTTGATTTTTGTTGGGGCCTGCTACCAACATGTCATCCACATACAACAGTAAAATAATAAAATCATTATCTTCAAACCTCTTGTAATATGCATAATGGTCTGAACTGAGTCTGTTGTATCCAAGGCTCATAATGAAGAAATCAAATCTATTATACCAATACCTCGACGCCTGTTTGAGACCGTATAGAAATTTGTTCAACCTGCAAACCAAGTTCTCCTTTCCTGTTGACACAACTTAAAAGTAATATTAAACTCCCAAGTATAAGAATGTTGTGTTGTATTATAACTCGGTGAGTCCGAGGTCGATCCACAGAGAAAAGATTTAATTTGTTTATTTTATTTTATCTAAAAATTGAAATTAAAACTTGAATTTAAATGACTTAATTTAAGTGAAACTATGGAATTAAACTAGTTAGGGTTATGGATCCACTCTTAGGAATAAATAAAACGTAATAAATTTTTTTTGCCAAATTATTTAAATTTATTACCCAAAAGATTAATTATACAAATTATTATTATTTTCCCTTTAATTTTATGATGGATTAAGTATTTATTGTGCCAAAATTTAATTTGTCTACAATAAGTCAAAATACCATTTCACCATGCCTTATATTAAGATCTTAAGAATTTATCATGCCAAGTTCATTTGTTTGTCTACAATAAATCAAATTTTCAAAATATAAAACATGTATAAAATTAAATAGAAAATAATTTAATTTGTAAAATTAAAAATAGAATTTGATTAAATCATATTTATTACCTAAGAGTTTCACCTTCCCCTAACTAATATTATTTAGTTAAGCATAATTAAAATAAAAAGAAGGAGTAGAATTGAATTACTTATAATTAAAAGAAATAAAAACAACTAAAATTGGAAATAAAACTAATTTTATTTATAAAATTAATTATACAAAATATTAAAAACACACCTGGAAATGAAGATTACAAGGAGATGGAGAGAATTTGAGAAGAAGAGAGTTGTAGAGAGATGATTAAAAACCTAAAAATGAGGCTATATTTATAGAAAAATAAATTCCTAATCTAGTGCTTTGCGGTCCATCATAAGCTTCATGCATGTGCTCCTCACAACCTTTAGATCAAGATCCAACGGTTGAGATTTGGCGGGTTAATGGGCGGATCGGGTCGACCCGTATACAAAGATTCGGATCCTCCCACTTGCTTCACCAACCATTGCCACGTGGCACAATCATAGCCATTGAATTATGGACGGTTGAGATTTAGTCAAAATTGCAAGCTATCACATGCACTCATATCTATTGTAAGCTCATTTCATCATCCAATCAGTGCTCGGTCAACTGAAAAAGTCAAATTTTTTTATAGAAGTCCAATTTTAAGCCGATCTTGATCGATCTTAAGGTTTTCGGACCTCCGGAATCCAAATTTCACCTCCATTTTCTATTTGGAGCCTCGAAGTACGTGAAATTAATATTTTTCCTAATAAACACATAAAAAATACACAAATTAAATATATTTAAAACATGATTAATAATTCCTAATATATTAAATAAACACAAATATAAATTATAACATAAGCATAAAATAACATATTATCGCTTGATAATTCAACAATATTTAATACTAATCACCTGTTTCTGCAAAACCTTCTGGTTGGAGCATATATATTTCTTCTTCAAGTTCTTCATGAAGAAATGCAATTTTTACATCTAACTGCTCTAAATGTAAGTCAAATGTAGCACACATCACCAAACTACTTTGTTTGTTGTGAGTCGAACCACTGGATAAAATATCTCGTTGAAGTCAATACCTTCTTTCTAAGCATATCCTTTCACCACCAATCTCGCACGATACCGCTCCACTTGGTCATTGCCATCATGTTTAATCTTGTAGACCCATTTGTTTCCAATGGCTTTTCTTCCACGAGGTAGTGGTATAAGTTCCTGTGTCTTGTTCTTGTGTAGAGCTTCAATTTCTTCCTGCATTGCTGTCATCCACAAAGCAACATCTGAGCTATTTAAAGCTTCATGGAAAGTTGAAGGCTCTCCATCCTCTGTTAAAAGACAGTATGCAACATTGATCTCTGTGACATACTCCGAGTGCCACGTTGGCGGTCGTCTCTCACGAGTTGACCGACGAACTTCTGGAGCCTCGGACTCGACTGGTTCTTGTTCCTCGTGCTCTGGTGCTGCTTCAGAAGAATCTGAATCTTTTGGATTATTTTCCACATATACCGGTACAGTCTCTGACTTTTCTTTTACACTACTATCATCTTTATCTCTCCTTTGCAGTTGATCTTCTATAAAGATAACATCTCTGCTGATGAAGATCTTGTGGGCAGTGGGGTCCCACAGACGATACCCCTTTACTTCATCAGCATACCCCAAGAATATACATCTTCTAGATTTTGGATCCAACTTTGTTCTTTCTTGGGCATTGTACATCATGTACACAGGATATCCAAATGTATGTAGGTAGGAATAATCAGCTGGCTTTCCAGTCCACATCTCCATCCCTGTTTTCAACCCAATAGCTGTAGATGGCGACCAATTTACAATATAACAAGCAGTTTTGGCTGCTTCTGCCCAGAATGAATTGGGTAGACCAGCAGTCCTCAACATAGCTCTTATTTTTTCTGTAAGAGTTCTGTTCATCTGCTTCGCCACTCCGTTTTGTTGAGGAGTGTATGCCACCGTGAACTGCCTCTGAATACCTTCTTACTTACAGAAAGCAAGAAACTCGCCGTCTATATACTCTCCACCATTATATGTCCTTAAGCACTTGATCTTTTTACCGGATTCAAGTTCCACCCGCACTTTGTATTCTTTAAACACTGGAAATACATCTGACTTTTTCTTAATTGGATACACCCAACATTTTCTGGAATAATCATCAATGAAAGTCACCATGTACTTTGCACCTCCCATAGATATATCTGGTGATTCCTAAACATCAGAATGAATCAAGTCTAGACTGTATTTACTTCTAGCAATAGATCTACTAAACTTTAATCTATGTTGCTTACTAATAACACAATGCTCGCAAAATGGTAAACTTACCGATTTGAGCCCCAGAAGCAATTTTTGCTCAGAGAGAATCTTCAAGCCTCTTTCTGACATGTGACCAAGTTTGCGATGCCACATCATCGTTGATTCTTCTCCATTTGATGCGACACAAGCATCAGCCTCCTGTAGTGTTTTTCCTTTAAGCATGAATAAATTAGCCTCGATCTTTTTTGCCTTCATCAATATAAGCGCGCTTTTAACAATTTTCATAATTCCATTCTCCACATGAGTTTTGTACCTATGACTATCCATTTGTCCCAAAGACAATAGATTTTTCTTCAAGCCGTTGACATGCCGTACCTCCCCAATTGTGCGAATTATTAGGGATGGCAAAAACCGGGTCCGGGTCCGGGTTTGGCCTTCCCGGTTCCGGACCCGGACACTAAAAATGTTGTACCGGACCCGGATTTAAACCCGGTTTTATGACACCGGGTCCGGTACGGGTTAAACCCGGAATAATCCGGGTTTCCGGATTGCGGGTTTTCAACCCGGATTACATTCAAATAAAAAAAAAATCAAACTCACGTCACAAATTTACAGATCCATACCCAAATCAAATACAAATCAATAAACCATTTTAAATTTACAGATTTTAAATTTCAAAGCAATAAACCATAGATCTATGATATAACATTTACAAAATACAAATCCATATCTCCAATTCATGTCACAGCCGCGATTCAGGGATTTAGTTCATAAACTTCAACAATCGGCGTCTGGTAAAGCAACGAACAGCGGCTGTTGATGATATGATGATGATGAATACGTCACAGCTGCGAGCGTTATTCACAAAAAGCGGATGAACGGCAGCCAAAATCAAGATCGTGATGGACAAATGGCTGCCAAACAGAGGCTGATGATGATGTGCTGGAACACAGCGTTGCGAAGTGATGACAAATAATGATGATGATTTGATGAAGTGAAGAAGTGAAGAAGTGAAGAAGTGAAGCACTGAACAGAGACGAAAATGATGATTTGATGAAGTGAAGAAGTGAAGAAGTGAAGCACTGAACAGAGACGAAAATGATGATTTGATGAGATGAAGAGAAGAGAAGAGAAGAGAAGAGAAGAAAAGAGAAGTGGGCGGCTGTGAAGACTAGGGTCTAGGGCATTGACTTTATATTCCTTTTTTATATTAAAAAAATAATTTAAATTTAATATTAAAATAAAAAAATCCGGGTCCGGGTTCCGCATATGCGGGTTTATGAGAACCCGGACCCGGACCCGGAAACATCCGGGTTGACAAAATTACATCCGGATCCGGATTTATTTTTAATCCGGTACGGGTTCAACCCGAACCGGATTATCCGGGTTCGTCCGGATCCGGGCCGGGTCCGGGTTAAATTGCCATCTCTACGAATTATACCATCAAACATTTTTATTTTAATAGTACCAATACCAGTGATCTCCAAGGCATGATCATTACCCATATATACAGATTCTCTTGAGATAGATTCATATGTGTGGAACCATTCTCTCCGAGAGGTCATGTGCCAGGTAGTTTCTGAGTTTATAAGCCAGACATCAGACAATCGTTTTCTGTCTTCTGAAACAGTTGTTGCCTCGCTGTAAAGAATTTCGCCATCATCCAAAGTACTTGCTACACAACCCTGAGCATTTGATGACTCAGGTTCTTTTCCCTCTTTTCTCTTCTGATTACTCCAACACTCTTTCTTGACGTGCCCTTTCTTGCCACAGTTGTAGCATTTCACATTCTTCTTACTACTAGATTTTGATCTACCATGATTTTGGCTCCCACTGGGGCCACGTTCCGTTGATCTCCCTCTTATCACCGATAGCGCCTCCGCTTGCTGCGAATTTGCTTGTCTGTTTTCTTTATTTTTCCGCCTGCTCTCACCATTTAATACGGAGGCTGCAACGTCGTCGAAAACTAGATCATCCACTAGATTATTGTTCGTCAGGTTGATGAAGAGTTGATCATATGAATCTGGTAGACTTTGAAGTAGAAGCTCTACACGTTCATTTTCCTCTATATTATGACCCAACATTGTGAGTTGTGAAAATAAAGTCTTTAAGGTGTTGATGTGGTCAGTCACCATTATAGATTCCGCCATTCGAAGAGTATAGAATTTTCTATTCAAGAAGATTTTATTGTGTAGTGACTTGGCCTCGTATAATTTTGTAAGAGTATTCCATATTTCCTTCGTTGTGTTTTTCTCTACCACACTGGATAATATTCCATCTGCAAGTGCCAAGTGTAGATCAGAAATGGTGTTGCCATCTACCTCGTTCCACTTGTCATCAGTTATTTCCATAGGCCTTTCTCCAATTGCTGCCAAGTAATTATTTTTCCTCAATACAGCTTTCATCTTCATTTTTCACAACAAAAAATTATTTCTGTTAAATTTTTCAATTTCATACTTTGCCTCCATTTTGTTAATAAATACCGCACACAAGCTAGTATACCACCTTGAATAGTTGTGAGTATGTGTGAGAATGCACACCAGGAAATTTCTTTGGAAAGACTGGAGGGGTCACAATGGTCCCACTTAAAATCCAGAATCCTTAAGCTCTTATCGCTTTTGTGACAGAACTTTCCTAGACATGTACAAAAAATCACACAGTTGTTTTACTCATACCACTATTCCCTGCTTTGCACCGCCAAATTCTTGGGTCGCTCCCACCGTTTTTTGTGAATAGTACCGTATACGTGAACAGTACCGCTCCCACCGTTTCACGTGAATAGTACCGTATACGTGAATAGTACCGTATACGTGAATAGTGCCGTATACCTAAACAATATTGTATACGTCAGTACCCCTTATGTGAACAGTACTCGACTCTACAAAGTCGCTTTATGGATTGAAACAATCTCCAAGGCAATGGTATAAGCGATTTGATCGATTTATGAAAGGGAAAAGATACACAAGAAGTAAAATTGATCATTGTGTGTATTTTCGCAAGTTACAAGAAGGATCTTTCATTTATTTGCTATTGTATGTCGATGATATGCTAATAGCATCGAAGAGCAAAGATGAGATTGAGGAGTTGAAGACTCAACTCAATCAGGAATTTGAAATGAAAGATTTAGGTGAAGCTAAGAAGATTCTTGGCATGGAGAAATGTAGAGATAGAGCTCGTAAGCTTGGCTCGGAAGCAATATTTGAAGAAGGTATTACAACAGTTTGGCATGACTGAGCAGACAAAACCTGTGAGTACTCCATTGACTTTTCATTTCAAGCTTTCTGCACAATTATTTCCTTCGACAAATGCAGAACAAAAATACATGTTACAAGTTCCATATTCAAATGTAGTGGGTAGCTTGATGTATGCAATGGTGTGCACGAGGCCTGACATTTCACATGCAGTTGGTATAGTAAGCAGGTATATGCATAAACATGGTAAAAGACAATGGCAAGCTGTGAAATGGATTCTACGGTACATTCAAAAGACTTTGGATATTGATTTACTGTTTGTGAGAGACGACACGCTTGGTTAAGGTGTGATTGGGTATGTTGATTCTGATTATCATGATGATTTGGACAAATGACGGTCAACCATTGGATATGTATTTACCTTTGTTGGAGGGCCAATTAGTTGGAAATCTACACTACAGTCTACAGTTGCATCGTCGACCACAAAGGCCGAGTATATGGCAATTACGAGGCTGTTAAAGAGGCTATTTGGTTACAAGGTTTGCTTGAAAAATTGGGATTGGCACAGGAGCACATTAATGTGTATTGTGATAGTCAGAGTGCTATTCACTTAACGAAGAACCAAGTTTATCATGCGCATACGAAACACATCGATGTACAATTTCACTTTGTGCAGGAAATTATTGATGAGGGGAAGATTCTTCTTTAGAAAATTAAGATTGTATAAATGGCTTACCAATTTGAAAAAAGCAAAGTTAGGTTTTGAAATATGCAAATTGAATAAATGGCATGGGATAGCTAGCATGCATTGCATGACAAATTTGGCACCAATTGCCAAATTTGTCAATTTAGCCAATTAAAGTCAAATTGAAGCCGCGTGGTAGGTGAGCATGCTTTGCCTATAAATAGAGAAGCAAAATACATTTGTAAATCATCCCAATTTGAGAGAAGTAGAGGGCAATTGCAAGTGAGTTCTTTGAGAGTATTTGAGAGAGCTTCCACTTGAATGTTCTAGTGAGATTCCATTTGGGTGTATTGAGGTTGTGGATTTTGTGAGTTTTTCCCACTTTTGTAAATTTCTATTGTTTGTAAAAATTATCTTTCAGTCTTTGCTCGTGGATGTAGGCATTACGCTGAATCACGTAAATCATTGTATTATATTTTCACTGTGTTTGTTTAACACCACATTTAGATTTCTCCAGAAGTTACAATATTAGTAATTGCTCAACCCACGTATCCGCAACATATCACACAACACATTGTTGTCTATTATTTGAATGTTTTGCGTACTGTACCAACTCGGGGAGAATTTTGAAATGCGAGTAAATTTCAGTTTTGGCAAAAATAATTTGGGAAGCAATGACTTTGGTTTTGAAGATCAAGAGCAATTCAAAGAGCTAGCTAGCAGCTAGAACTCTGGTAGCATTTTTCTTTTACAACTAATTTTAATATTTATTAATTTCCACTTATTCCTTACATTTTTATATTCTTTGTTGAAAAAAACTAAGATATTAATTTGTAGATCTCATGAGTACACGAAAATATATTTATATGGATCAATACCTTGTTCTATTTAGTTTTTGAAAAAAATTGATACATGAATTAAAATCTAATAACTAAACAAAATTTTTGCATCTCAAAAAACATGAAGCAAAGGCATGAAATATATTTTTATTAAAAAATTAATTAATTGTTTTTATCTAATTGAGATTATTAAAAAATCTTTTTTTAACCTAAGGACTAAATTTTCCTGAGGCATAAAATAATATTTTTTAATAAAAATATTGTGACTAATTTAACTTAAAGCGGTGTGCAATATTGTCCATGATCTGACGACTCCATAGCAAAATAATTTTCAAAGACGATTTGACTTGATGACTTCTCAAATCTCAAGCCCCTTGAGTCTCTCTCCCCTAGTCTTTAGGATTAGTAATTTTCAAGAACACTTTTATATTCTCTGAATTTTATTTTATTTTTAAAGCAAAACACCAATGGCGGTGAGCAGAAAAACAGTTTCTCATTAATTTGACATTGGTTTTACGAAGAGGGAGACTATTTTAGGCTTTAACATAAGTTTAATTCACAATTGGTCGTTTTATGCAATTAGAAAATAAATTCTATTTTTTGTAATAATTTAATCCTCTCCCCACTCATGTGAATGTGATCAAACCTTTAATTTGGATCATTCCATGACATTTTATCATTTGAGTAGTATCAATCATTCTCAGTTATAAATAATTGATTAATATTATGATTGTATAATGAAACTTATGGCATCTTATTACATTTATGATCAAAAAAAATGTTTGTGTACTACAATAACCATACATAAACATATGATCATCTCGCCGATATTGAACTTGATTAAAAAATGGAGAAAGATAACCACTTGGGCTGTAGCCCAAGTGGCCAGGGCTGCTGCCCTCCACTTGGAGGGCAGCAGTTCGAACCCCCACAAAAGTATTGTGGGGGTATTTCCTTCCTCAATTAATTTGAGTGAAGGCAGTCCTCTTTCTTACCCATGAGTGAGGAGTGGACATCCCTCGAATATTTGTGAGGGTTTAAATCTGGGCAGAGCTCCATTAGCACTGATGTCAGTTGGTCCCAGTAATAGTCTGATTTGTACATATCAGTTATAGTCTCATGTAATATGAGTTGTAATCTGAGCAATAGTCTCATGTAATAAAAAAAAAATGGAGAAAGATGACAAATGTAATCCCACATACAGCTACAAAAAAACACATCCAGCTCGGTTTATACTGAATTAAGACTTTAAACTTTGTTTGGCATTGAGATGTTATAATTTTTAATTTTTAGTTGCTGAAAAAAAAAATCTATAGCCCTTATATAACATTTTGATTGTATTTGATAAATATGATTTATAATAATATTTTTTACAAAACTAATATAGGTATTAATATAATTAAGTTTTTCTTTAAATAATTATGGGATAAATTCAAATTGACTTTAAAATTACAGCTAAAAGCCTACAAATATTTACTAAACACTTTCCTGCAATTTGACTTAAAACTCATGCAGTTACCCCAAAACACTACCAAAACATGCCCTTCACTTTCTTTAAACAACAATTGCGAGATATGGTACGATAGCTTTCGGTGTAAAAACCTGTAATTTGTCAAATTCGATCGTCAAAAGGGTACGTAGCAATAGCATGGTCTGTACTTCATTTGTGGTAAACGTGTATTCGCTGGTGATATTCCGCCAACAAAGTTTTGGGTCAAAAGCATTGAGGTTGTCCCACTCCCACAGGCCACAGCCACAAAGCCCGTCTCACATTCTTGAGTCTAAAGAGGCCTGACCTGTTGTGACCCACGTTGCGGATACACGGCAATTTCTTTGATTATTAAAGTAAGAAAAAAAGTTAAAAAATCAAATAAAACGCATATTTTTCGATAATGTATTAAAATATGTACTTTCTCTTTAGCTTATCCATTACTAGAACACAACACCTTGAATTATTATGTACGAAGATATATGGCAATTTTTTTTAATTATTACGGTCATGATATATATAAATTTCCTATAGATATATTTTTTACGGTCTCACAAAATATTTTATAGTGTTATAAAATATTTTACAAGACCATAAAAGTGGGCATCCGCATAGAAAATGATTATATATAGATATAGTTTATCCCATATGTTACAAAATTATGCTTTTTTTTTTACTTTATCCCATATGTTAATAATTTAAAAGATGGCAGAGAATCATTCATTTTCTAGTATGTCATGTACAGTGATTTTCTTAAAATTGAGCTTTGGAATTAGAAGAAATTTGATAATTAATTGATAAAGACAGCAAGGGAATTAAACAAACCGTGAGCGTTTGTACTCTTTTTTGAGACTGTTCATTGTAGAGTCAAGGTCAAGCCCATTTATACTATTAAAAGTTTATTTATTTATTTTAGCTAGAGCAGTGCTGCAACATATATTTAACTGTTGGTATTTTTCACCTCTAATGTTTTTCACGTATGACAAGCACTATTGCTGTTTCTATTTCTTTTAAGTTTTGTTAATTACGAAGTTTGGTTTAGTTGTGAAGATTGAAGAAGGAGAACAGTAGCAGGATTCGGAATGGAGTACTATTTGAATGAGAATTTTGGATTGTGAAGCAGAAGAAATCATAAGAAGCGTTAGAGAGATGGAGGATACTCTCTGGATTTGTGAAAAATCGAAAACGGAGGTTTCGTTTCACAGCTAACCTCGCCAAGAGGTCGGAAGCCGAAGCCATCCGACGCGCCAATCTGGTTTCATTTCTGTACCTTTTCAATTTTCCCTTAGGCTGTCAATTTATTCTTTCGGCTTGAAAGGCCCATTGAACCCACTCTGATGGATTGATTAAAGCTAAAGTAATATAAAAAAAAAATTCTGTAAAACTTGTTAGGCCTGTGGATATGCAAGGTTCGAGTCGAAGCTTGGTGCGCGATTGGCTATTCCACAAATCCTACATAATTTGTGTTGAGGAATTACTCAAATCCTTAGATGTTAACCAATCAACACGAGCCAAAGAACCCAATCGACCAAGATCAACTATCTTTAACAAAGAAAGTAAACAAACCCAAAGCAAGTGATAAACGAAAAAGAAAGGTGATGAACCAAGAAACAACACACAGGATAACGTGGTTCGGTACCAAGCTACCTACATCCACGACTGAAGAACCCTCCTGGGCTTGAAGCCTTTTATTGAACAAAGTGTTTACAAAGAGACCTTTCATGACAGATTAAATCTCTCTCCTACAGAGAATTTTCTATCTCTCACCCCTAGGTCCCTCAAAATCGTGATCCAAAGATATATTCTGATCAGCTCTTAGCAATGTATATATAGCTCTGTTGTCCAGCCGTTAGCAGCAACAGATTTAACTAACCAATGGCCCCACAATCGCTGACTCAGCACGTCACTTATCCACATAACAGAATTAACTAACCAGCTTCACAATTTGAATGAAATTGCAGAAACAGCTATTAGAATCATAAAATCAGAGTTAAGTTGGTTAATTAATTGTGTGTTTTCGTTGCAATCTAGTCCTTGATGTAAAGAACAACCTTGGAGAATATGTAGAAATTCTTACAAACTTGTTTAGTAGTTTCTTCTATTTGGAAGTACATCACTAGCCTTTACTTAGAAACATGGTTCAGTTGTCAAATTGCATACCTGAATTATGTATCTATTACAGCTGTACGATTTGCAATATTAGCTTAATTACAATTATACTGAAAGAAAGACAGTGGAAATAATTGGTGTTATGGAGAAACTTATATAGCACTCTAATGTAATCCAAAGACATGGGTACTTCCTGCAAATGCTTATGAAAAAATGTTGTTTTGGTCTCTTCACATTAGGCCCTGTTTTGCTCATTATTTGTGCCATGCATACCAATAATTATGTCCAAAACACTGCACTTCAGTATATCAACGTACATAATCTAGAAGATGTGTCATCAAGAGAGTACATTCTCACTGAGCCTGCCTAAGCTAGAAGAGTTCAAGGTTGTGTTGATGATGTAGTACCCACAGTCAAAAGGCCAGGATGTAAAGATACTGAAACTTTGCTCTTTTGATATTTGAAAAATGGTCGGATATCCATTTTCCTGTTTGGATTTGGATAGATCGAGGTAAGCAAATCAAAGTTTGGCATACAATTGGGCTCCAATTTATGATCTTCAAATTTGCACTTAATGAATGACAAAAGAATTTCAAAGACTTGGTAGGCCACCCAAAACCATCCCGGATTTGTCCTTGGGAAATTTTTAAATCACATCTCAAGTTTTTGTTAACTGGGTATTCTGTGGAGAGTTTCAGTACCTTAAGAATATAAAGCAGTGTGAACTGGATTGATAAGTACTACTCAATTCAAACTTAGTATACTAAGCAGAAGGCTGTCTGTTGTATTACAGGAAAAATTCAGGGTTGCAGTGAATGTTCAAATAGCTGTACTTCGATTTATGAAAAAGAAGAAACCAGAAGACGTGTCATCAAATGAATCCACTGTATCCGAGGCTGCCAAAGCTAGAAGAATTCAAGAATGTGTTGATGACATAGGATCCACTGTCGAAGCTAGCGTAATTCAACAATTTGTAGGATCCACCATCAAAGGCCAGCATGTAAATACACTGAAACTTTTCATCCTTGCATAATTTTGAAAATATGCTCTTTTGATAATTGAAAAATGCTTGAATTTAATCATAAACGGGACACGTAAGTAGCACGTATTCCACTTGATTTTTATGTTCTTTCCCGTTTCCTGTTTGGATTTGGATATAAAGCTGCTTTCATTATAACAGATACACTGATTTGGATATAAAGCTGCTTTCATTTTAACAGATACACCAGTTTCTGACTTAAGTAAAAAGCAATGAGCGTCATTATTGATTAGCAAGACTTCATTGAGAAAGAAAAAAGAAAAAAGTTACGAGAATGTCGTTTCCCTAATTTATTTTATTAACTTTTTAATAAATTTCACTAATCTTTTCCTCTATATGACAGGCATATAAGTTGCCCAGTAAGTGAAAAAAACGTATACTTGCAGTGCTTCCCCTTGTACGGAAGGTATTTACATATCTTGTGTTGGAGGCAACATCATTTGTGGTATATCTACTAGGCTATCTTGTCTCGGAAGTGATTTCATCCCTGCGAGATATATTTAGTTGTCTTCTGTTGAGGTCCACATCATTTGTTCGACATAAACTGAAATATTATGTCTTTGAATCAATCTCATCATTGTGGGGCTGTTCGGTAATCTTGCCTTGGATGCAATATCGGCTGTAGAGGATCTAGTCAAGAAAAGCAAGTGGAGCTTCCTTCCTAGTTTTGGTATTGCTGTTTGTGCTTGTATTCTAGCAAGAGCTACCCCAGCAACCAGAGAAGAATTTCAGAGGCAGCTAACTGGGGCAGTGGGGATTGTCTTCTCGGTGACCCAATGGATTGTAACATCTGTTTATTTTACACTAGCAAATTTGGGAGTCGAGAGCAATTACAGTGCATCAGTTTTGCTGCTACTCTTTTCTATAGCAACTCTTTTCCTTTTCAAAAAGGATGAGGATGCTACTGATTCATCACACGGCGCCTATAGTATTTCATTGAGAAATTTGAGGATTTTTCACATGTTTCAGCTTTTGATTATGTGCCTAGCACAGCCAATCGCTTCTTGTTACTGATAATCCAGAACCTGATGAACCAGTACCAATGGCAGAATATCAAGAAGGTATGAATATCAATATTGCTGAGATAAATAATTATTGCTTGAGATATATGACTGTAGGTTCTGTATTGCAGGTTTGTTAGCTTCTTGGAAAACATAAGAAACGTTCACTTGCTGTGTTTTATCTTGTGTTGGAGGCAGCGTCGTTTTTACTGATCTGTATGGGAAAAGTGACATTAGTTTGGTTCTACCTATTGCCACTTTCCCTGTAAAAGAGCGTTTTGGCAAGGAAAATCGTGAAGAATCGATTGCAGAATCGCATGGGAGATCATTGGATGAATGATTGCTTGCTTACACTGTATAGAAAAAGATGTGCTTAATGGTATCTGATAATGAGAAATTATTGGATGTTTTCAAAATATGAAAATGCATTGAGAACAAGTGTAAGAATGTTTTTTACTAGTATCAATTGATATTAAATTTTAATTAATTTTAATTAATTTTTTATAATAGTACCCCAATGAATTAATTTCTTGAATAGGCTCCTATGCACAATAACTCTATTATCAATGCCGTAAAAACCAAAAAAATATGGTCCTCTTAGTTACTCTTAATTCCTTTAGCTTGCCGTAGTCTTTTTTTTTTCTCTTCATAACTACAGATTATGGATTAATTTTTATCAAGTCATCAAGACAAAATATTCTTACTTGATTCTAGTCTTCTAATAAGGCCTTTGTTAAAATAAAATAAAATAAAGAAATATTTACTTGACAGCAATACATCAGCATCAATGATAATTGCCGTCGAGTCTGCAGAATATTTAAACATGTGGCGACGGGAATTTTAATGAACCGGCAACAATGTGGAAATTAAGGAGAAATTATTGAAAATTGCGCCAACAACGAGAAATCCAACAATTCACGTGTGGAGTGTGAACAATGATAGTCGTGGACTATAGTCAGTAGCTTGATATGGTTAAGGGTGCATGGAATAAACAAAACTATTTATACATACATTAATTAACCCCAAATTTAGATGATGTAGAGACAAAACAGGAAATATATATGAATATGCACATCCTATAATCTATCACTGGTTGGCTTCCAATAGAAATTAATGGCAAATTGTGTATAAAAGTTAACCAAGATGCTGATGTCTCTTCACATCGATAAAGTTTAATAAATTTTATTTCGAGGAAACAATGGGTTCATCCCAAGGTTTATTCTCAATATTTATGCAGCTTTTTGTTCCCCTCATCTTCTTTAATTTTACAACTGCTACCTTCAGTACTGCTTCTTCTGTGCTGCGACTCTGTCATGATGATGAGTGCTCTGCATTGTTGCAATTCAAAGAAAGCCTCATCATCAATGACACAATTGAGGAGAGTTACCATTATTATCCTTGGAGCTCTGGATGTTGTCCTAAAGCGGCATCATGGAAGCCAGAAGAAGGTAACATTGACTGCTGCTCTTGGGACGGTGTTGAGTGCAGTGAGAACACTGGTCACGTCATGAAGCTTGACCTCTCCAATAGCTGCCTTTATGGTTCTATCAACTCTAGCAGCAGCCTTTTCAAGCTTGTCCATCTTGAGTGGCTTAATCTTGCTTTTAATGACTTCAAATCCTCTGAAATCCCATCAGAAATCATCAACCTTTCAAGATTATGATACTTGAACCTCTCTCATTCTTCTTTCTTTGGGCAAATACCATCAGAAATTCTAGAGCTTGTCAACTTGGTATCCCTTAATCTATCACTAAATTCTGGTTACGGACTTGAACTCCAGAAACCCAATTTTGCAAATCTAGTCGAGAAATTAAGCAATCTGGAAACACTTGACCTGGGTCATGTCTCTATTCGTTCAACGATACCTCATAACTTGGCAAATCTATCTTCTTTGACATTTTTATCTCTTCACTCCTGTGGATTACAAGGTAATTAAATTTTATTTATTTTCTCCTTAATTAATATACAGGCATGCTATTCCTAAGCATATATTTTTCACTCGAAAAAAATTGCCAACTGTAATGTTAAATTCATTATTAAAAATTATTATTATTTTTAATTTTGTACTTAATTAATATATTTTTAATTGTTTTAATAAATTCAGGAAGAATTCAATCTTCACTCGGTAATCTGTCCAAACTCCTTCATTTAGACCTTTCGCTAAATGAATTGCTAGGTGAGCTGCCTGTTTCCATTGGTAATCTTCATTCTTTGAAAGAACCAGATCTTTCTGTAAATAATTTGTCTGGTGAGTTGCCTACTTCAATTCAAAATCTTGTTTCTTTGGAAGAACTTGACCTTTCATTCAATAAATTATCGGGAGAATTTCCGTGGTCCATTGTAACCGGTAATTTTACCCAGTTGCAATCGTTGGATTTTACATCTAACAAATTTTCGGGTGAGTTGCATGCTTCCATTGGAAACCTTAGGTCATTGGAAGTATTGGCAATCGGTAGGTGTAATTTTTCGGGTAGAATTCCATCATCACTCAGGAATCTTACTCAACTCATCACACTTGACCTTTCTCAAAATTCTTATAGAGGAATGATGGAGCTAGATTTTTTACTCGTTAGCCTGAAAAATTTGAAAGTTTTATCTCTCTCATCAAATTGGTTGTCACTGCTCACCAAAGTCACTTCTTATACCACTTCACAGAAATTTACTGTTGTGGGACTACGTTCATGCAACCTTATTGAATTTCCATATTTCTTGAAAAACCAACATCATTTGGTGTTGTTGGACCTTTCCTCCAATAGAATTCATGGAAAAATACCTAGTTGGTTGTTAGACCCTAGTACGCAGAATCTCAGCGCCTTGAACCTGTCCCATAACTTGTTAACTGGGTTTGATCAACAACTTGTTGCTCTTCCAGGGGGTAAACGTTTTTTGTTGACTTTAGATCTTAGCTCTAATAATTTACAAGGACCGCTCCCAGTTCCACCCTCGAGGACCGTTAACTATCTGGTTTCAAACAATAGCTTCACAGGGGAAATTATTCCATCGTGGTTATGCAAGTTAGATAGTCTTGAAAGCCTCGTTTTGTCTCACAATAACTTAAGTGGCTTGCTTCCTCAGTGTTTAGGCAGTTTCAGTGATAAACTTTCAATACTAGACTTGCGGGCAAACAACTTCTTTGGGACCATCCCAA
Organism: Citrus australasica; assembly: GCA_029618585.1. Lineage (NCBI taxonomy): Eukaryota > Viridiplantae > Streptophyta > Magnoliopsida > Sapindales > Rutaceae > Citrus > Citrus australasica. Next base: position 1,935,542 of record JARCIV010000005.1, read on the forward strand.
ATACTTTCATGAACGAAAGTAGATTGGGGATGATTGATTTAAGCCACAATCTATTTCAAGGAAGAATTCCAAGATCGTTGATCAACTGTTCAAAGTTGGAATTTCTTGATATTGGGGACAACCAGATTAGTGACATTTTTCCTTCCTGGTTAGGAACTCTTCCAAACTTGAATGTTCTCATCCTACAATCCAACAAATTTTATGGTATTATAAGGGAACCTAGAATTGATTGTGGATTTTCTAAACTCCGTATTATTGACCTCTCTAACAACAGATTTACTGGCAAGCTTCCATCAAAGAGTTTCTTATGTTGGAATGCCATGAAAATTGTCAATACAAGTGATCTAAAATATCTGCAAGATGTGATCTCTCCAAAACAATGGTTGTTGAGCGATGAAGTGGCCACTTATGATTACTCATTGACAATGAACAATAAAGGGCAAATAATGACATATGACAAGGTCCCAGATATCCTCACGGGCATTATTCTCTCAAGCAATAGATTTGATGGGATGATTCCAGCATCGATTGCCAATTTAAAGGGACTTCAAGTTCTAAACCTCGACAACAATAATCTCCAAGGCCATATTCCATCATGTTTGGGCAACCTAACAAATTTGGAATCCTTGGATCTCTCAAATAACAACTTTTTGGGGCAGATTCCTCAACAGCTAGTTGAGCTCACATTTCTCGAATTTTTCAATGTCTCGGACAACTACCTTACAGGACCCATACCCCAAGGAAGGCAATTTGCTACATTTGACAATTCTTCTTTCGAAAGCAACTCAGGATTATGTGGAAGGCCTTTGTCCAGAGAATGTGAGAGTGATGAAGCTCCAACAAATGAAGATCATAGTAAGGGCACCGAGGAGTCTCTCTTTTCAGGCGCATTTGACTGGAAAATCATTCTAATAGGCTATGCGGGCGGACTTGTAGTAGGATTTGTTCTTGGGTTCAAGTTCAGCTCAGGAACTGTCGGATGGTTTCTGGAGAAGTTAAGAACGCAGCAAAAGGCAACAAGGTGGAAGAGGAGATGTAGTAATTGAATGCAATTAGGCCTTTCCTTCAAATTGTTAAGGTAATATTGTTGTTATATTTGTTTCTAACTCTGTCATAGTAATATTGCTGTTATAGGCAACAAGGTGGAAGAGGAGATGTAGTAATTGAATGCAATTAGGCCTTTCCTTCAAATTGTTAAGGTAATATTGTTGTTATATTTGTTTCTAACTCTGTCATAGTAATATTGCTGTTATCCAACTGCCTAATATAAATTTATCAGAAGAAACACATTACATTTTACTATTTGTGCAGTTTATTAATTTTTTTTGGCTATTGTCCTCTTCAATTATAAATTTAGTTAGCTTTCAGTATTGCTATTCGGTCAATTTTGTTCTTCCTTTTTTGGACGTGTAAGCTCGCCTAAAATTATATTAAAGAATTGCTTTGTTTTTCACTATGTCTTGTTTAATTATTTTTGTCACATATTTATCATAAGTGTATTTATTTATCGTGTCTTGCTCGGATTCAATTCTTTGACATTGCTTAACCACAAAATGTAAAGTTGATTTGGTTACATGAATGATAATCTGAATTTCACTCAAATTTCCTGATAAAAAAATTGCATTGACATGCAACAGAACTGCAGGTAATGAATTCTGTACATCCTCTCTTGGCATAACCATATAAGCCCTCAATGTACTCCGTGGAAGGACAATTTTGTCACTAAAAAGACCTTCTAATCTAATTGAATAAATCATCATATAATTTAGATTTATCAGTACTACTAAGTCATGATATAATTTAGATCAGAAAAAAAAAAAAAAGATGCTGCTTCCAACATAAGATAAAACACTGCAAGTGAATGTTTCTTATTTTTACCAAGCAGCTGCCAAACCTCTAATACAAAAACTGCAATCATATATCTCAAGAAAAATTTATATATGTTAATAGATGGGTTTGTGAGTAATGTTTCAAGAGCTTATTTTAGGAGTCCAACAATTTGATTTTGTTTCATGCTTAAAGTCTAGCCGAGGCATTTGCCCCCATTTGCTCATTGGATTCAGGTTCAAGTTGACTATAATTATAGGTTTCAATTTTGATTATAAAAGCACATTGGGTCCAAGTTTTGGCCATAGGTGTTGCAATTAATTTCAATTACTCTGAATAACTTTTTATTTGTAGAGCACGTTGAGGGGTTAAATGATGGTGTTAAGTTATTGTGATTCCTGAAATTCATGAAACTTGTATTATGCCAATAAGAATAAATGAAACTGTTTTGATTGGGTCGCAGAAGAAACTTTTGATGTGCCAATTCATTATTGATCGGCATGGTTAATTGTTTTGGTAACGGTACACTATGTGATAAGAATTTTTTAAAAAATTGATTTTATTATTATTACTATTATTTAACATAACTGCAACTAAATTTCCTCCATATTTTATGTGCAGGGTTTGAACTCCGGAACTAACGTTTTCCACTTCAAAATTTTACCAACAACTTAGATTAGCGGCCCCCACTATGTAGAGATTTATATAACTAATATATTTCTGCAGCTATCAAATTCATGATTGTGTTATTTTTCTTGGAAGCTGTCCTTCAAAATAACTGTGTTACACGGTATATTTTCCCAGATAGCTTTATAGTCATTCGATCAGAATAGTGCATAAAGATCATAAGCTAGATATTTATATGTAATCAAGATTATCTTAAGGTCGATTGTATCATACTCCTAATGAACTCACTATGGATTTCATTGAATAGCGATCTGTTAATCCACATCTACTTTATGACGGGATTGTAGTGATTTGATCTGCTTTTCTTCCTAACAAGATCAACCACTGCCCAGGACCTTGAACAGGATTAACAAAGTTGCTAATTGACAAGACTCAATCCAGAAACCTTTAAAGCAACAATTCTCAAAATCTCCAATAAAGATTATAGACAAAGATTAAAAGAAAATCAACCAATAAAGCAACAGGAAACAGAGATTTACGTGGTTCAGTTGTTCCAATAATGGCACAACTTACATCCAGGGGAGAAGCCTTTTGATTAGTCTTTTATTGATTATCAATGGAGAATCTGATACAAAGAGATACAAGAGAATGTAGCGAATCCTCTAAAACCAATCCACTCTTCCCTCTCCTTCCTATCACTCTAGAATCTTCAACTGAAGTAGCTGCGTTACAGAGCTTTATAACCACATCAGTAACAAGAATCAAGAACCCAGATTGCACAGCTTCCTTACACGTGGATAACAGAAAATAACGATCTGGGCTAAAGCTGCTCACATGCTTCTCACATGTATCACTTCACGGATGCTCTAAACGACATGTCTTAGCTGCCGTTTTAAGGTTATTGTTTTATAAGTGAAACATGTGCCTCCTCACGTGACTTTAGCTTATTACATCCACATTACACGCTGTCGTTTTAAACCTCCTGAGTTTGATTCACTAGCACACTTCACAGATCAACCGACCCAATCGATCGAGCCACTCTAGGACCAATATTTGACTCTAGGTTAATGGATCAACAATGAACTGAAATTTTTAAATCAAGACACAGAATTCTTATCTAGCCCAAGCCAATAATGCCTCCCATACATATATCCATACAATAGTAAGACAACTCTGTTCAAGGTATATCGCCAAATCTACAATGACAACTCAAGATATATTGGTATTAAGATATTGTTATGTGAAATTATTGGTCATTAATAAAGTAATTATAATTGACATTGTGAGATAACGCCAAAAATTTTAGCGGACCTCTTAATCAACAGCCTTGCAAGGGATGGGACTTCCAGCATCAACTTATCACTAATAATTGAGCATCAGCCCAGCACTTAGAAACATCGAAATCTTGGATTTAGTGAGTTCAAGCGTATCATATAGTTGTGACTGTAAGAATTATAATTATATATGTGCTTCATAATAGTTAAATTATAATACTATATTATCACATGAAGATATGTAACACAAATTTCTTACAAGCTCATACAAATCAAGATCATAAGAAGATTTTATTTTCTCATTAAATTGATCATAGAGGTTCATTTGATTATGAAAATGGTTGCATAGATACGTTTTAAAAGATTAGAAAAAAAAAAGAAATAGTTACATAGACACCATTTAATGAACCAAAATGATTTGGATGGCAAAATAGATAATTTAAGCAATTTGAATGAATTAATTATATATGATTGATATACATAGAAAATTCGGTCCACAACTTTAATTGTCTTAAACTGGGTCCATACATTTGTCCGATTTCACTTTTCACATCATAATTAAAGCCAAATAAATTTTTCTAACGTATAGGTTCCTAAAACACTTATACTTCTTGTGGTTGTTATGATGCATGTCATCCTAAAACAGAATCATGGAGGATAAAAGAAGAAGGAAACATTGATTGCTGCTTATGGGACGACGTTTAGTGCAATGAGAACAATGGTCATGTATCAAGCTTGACCTCGCAAATACTGCCTCCAGGGTCCTATCAACTCTAGCAGCAGCCTTCTCAACCTTGTTTTTTGAGGAAGAAATGGAAGACTAGTAATAGAGCTCCACAGGTCGATGCGAAGTTTTACAACAGCAAAAAGTCACCAGGAGGATATTGACCTATTCTAAGTACACCAAGTAATCAAAATGGTACCTATGTCTCACCATGATAAAGGCATAAATGTTAGAGAAAATGAGCAAAATGTCAACCACGTGAGATTCACTGTCGCCAAAAAGGATAATTGATTCTTTAGCTAAGAATGAGGAATCAATTGAGGAACTTTTTACTGAAAAAAGGAGATAGTGGGCTACAACGGTTGTAAAAATGCCAAAAATAGCTTAGTAGGATAGTTGGGACCATTTATCCTCAACTACCATGCTTACAACTACTGAGCAGCCTCTGCAGAGTCATGCTAGACCACCCAGCAAAGTCCAACACATGTATGTGTGAAAATTTATAAAATGATCAAAAAACTTGCTCTCCAAGCATGCTCCAAAGAGCCCAAAGGACACATGAGCAAAAGGGACAAAAAAATCCCTGCAAAAGCTGCAAAGAATGCCAATAAAAATCACTATGTGGCATGGCAGCCAAGCACCCCGGGGCAGTCCACAGAAAAAGGCTCAAGTTCTATTTGTCTCATTCAACAAAAATACACACACAACACAAGGCTGAGGTTTTCTTCAACCTCTAGCCACTTTTAGAATTAATAGGTTGTTTGGCAAGTGAGAAAATGAAAGGAAAATAACAGAGAAACTGAATTGATTCTTATTGATTAAAAACTTAAACTAAACACTGAAAACGTGTTAGCTAGTATTTATATTTACACTCTGAATTAACTAACTATTCTAACTTCCAATCACAACAAGCCAGCTGGACAATTTGTTACATCTTTAGTTGGCGTGAATAATCACCTCAATTCAGCTCAGCACCTTCAGGACTTCCAGTTTCAGCTATACTTAACATCCCCCCTCAAGCTCAGCCTAGTGACGTGAGGGTGAGCTTGGTTCTGAGATAATGAAACGGATGATAAGCTAAAGCTTTAGTAAAGATGTCAGCTGAGTTATGAGAACTAGGAACATAGCTGATCTGGAAATTTTGATTAGCAACCTTCTCTCGCAAGAAGTGAACATCCAGCTCAATGTGTTTAGTTCGAGAGTGGAATTTAGGATTGCTTGCTAAAGCAGCTGCACTCTGGTTATCACACCAAATGACAGGAGTAGAAACAAGAGTAATACCAATTTCAGTTAACAAAGACTTGAGCCACAAAACTTCAGAGGCAGCCATTGCCAGAGCTCGATATTCAGATTCAGTACTGGACCTGGACACTACTCCTTGTTTCTTAGAGCACCAAGAAATCAGATGGGGCCAAAGTAAACACAGTACCCAGCAATGGATTTTCTGTCATCCCTGTCAGCTGCCCAATCTGCATCACAGAAACAGTCTATGTGCAAGGGGCCTTGATGAGAATATTGTAACCCCATATGCATTGTACCCTTGAGATATCTAAGAATCCTTTTGCATGCTTGCCAGTGATTAATGGTTGGAGCAGCTAGAAATTGGCTGAGTTTATTCACTGGAAATGTTATCTCAGGTCTAGTCAGAGTAGCATACTGAAGTGCTCCAATTGTGCTTCTATACAAAGTAGCTTCAGCAAAAGGCTCACTGTCATTTTTAGTAAGTGGAACATTTGCAGCCATTGGAGTTGAGCAGGGAGTACAATCTTGCATCTTAACCTTGGTAAGTAGATCAGCAATATATTTTGACTGAGAGAGATGCAGGCCTGTATCAGTTTTGGTGACCTGAATGCCCAGAAAAAAATGCAGTTCTCCAAGGTCTTTAAGAGCAAATGTAGTCTGTAGATTGGTAATGACTTGCTGGATTTGGGCAGAGTCTGATCCTGTTATAATAATATCATCCACATAGACCAACACGAGCAAGAGATGACCTTGAAGCCTTTTGAAAAAGAGAGAGTGATCAGACTTGGAATTCTGGAAGCCCCATTGTTGAATTAATACTGCTTTTAACCTATCAAACCAAGCTCTAGGAGCTTGTTTGAGGCCATATAATGCCTTTTGAAGCTTACAGATGTGTGTAGGTTTGGATGGATCCACAAACCCTTCAGGTTGTTGCATATATACTTCTTCAGTAAGATATCCATTAAGAAAGGCATTATTAATGTCAACTTGTCTTAGTGACCAGTGATTAAGAACTGCCAAGCTCAGAACAAGCTTAACTGTAGAGGCTTTCACCACTGGACTGAAGGTTTCATTGTAATCAATACCTTGAGTTTGATGGAAACCCTTTGCTACAAGTCTGGCTTTGAACCTTGAGATACTGCCATCTGCATTGTGTTTAATCCTAAACACCCACTTGTTACCTACAACTTTGACTGGATATGTAGGCTGAACAAGTGTCCAGGTTTGATTATGAACTAAGGCTTGATACTCTTCTTTCATTGCTTGTAGCCATTTTGGATCTTTGAGAGCAGCAGAGACTGTGAGTGGTTCTGTTGATTTGGGTTCACACTGAACCAAGTAGGCCTTTTTTGGTTTGAATATTCCCATTTTGGATCGAGTAATCATAGGATGTCCATCAATGGATTGGGAAGATGGAGAGAGATGATGAATAGGTTGAGAAGTTGAAGGCTGAGATATAGGAATGGGAATAGGAGACAGGGGTTGACTTTCAGAGCTGGATAAATGAGAGTTGGTAGGTGAATCAGTTGCTGAAGGTGTAGATTGAGAGAGTGATCCATCAAGTTATGCAGCAGTCTGTGATAAGCTGAATGAAACAAAAGGATTTGAAGAAGCAGACTCTTGCAAAGACTTGGAATTTGATTTTGCAGAAAAAATTTCAGCTGACTTGAAGGGAAAAAATAACTCATCAAAAATGACATGATTACTGATATACACCCTGCCAGAAGGATGAAGACATTGATAACCTTTGTGAAGGGAGCTATAACCAAGAAAGACACATTGTCCACTTCTAAACTGAAGTTTATGATGATTGTAGGGTCTGAGATAAGGGTAGCAAGAGCAACCAAATACTTTCATGAATGTATAATCTGGTGATTTATGAAAAAGTTTCTCAAATGGTGATTGATTATTGAGAACAGGGGTAGGAAGTCTATTAATAAGGTATGTGGCTGTGTGGAATGCATTCCACCAGAACTTGAGTGGCAGGTGAGCTTGAGCAAGAAGTGTAAGGCCTGTTTCAACAATATGCCTATGTTTTCTCTCTATTCTCCCATTTTGATGATGGATATAAGGACATGGATGTCTAAACTGTATACCCTGGTCAGAGAGATATGACACAAAAGGCCTGAATTCTCCACCCCAATCAGTTTGTAAGCATTTAATTTTCAAGTCCAGGCAGTTTTCAATCATGTTTTTGAATTCAATAAAGGCTGACAAGGTTTTGGATTTGGCAGTGAGAGGAAAAATCCAAGTGTATCGAGTGTAATCATCTAAGATGGATAGATAGTAGGTGTAACCTTGTGAAGAGGTAATAGGAGCTGGTCCCCAAAGGTCAGCATGTAGTAATTCAAGAGGCTGAGTGGTTGAAGTTTCTATGGAGGGAAAATGCTGCATGTGGCACTTGCCTAGTTGACAGGCATCACAAAATTGTGTTTTGAAATCTTTGGGAAGAATAAAATTTGAGTTCAGGCTTTTCATGATCTGTTTTAAAGCATGAGTGGTTGGATGACCCATTCTTTTGTGCAGTAAACTATAATCAACAGGCTTGGTATATAAAGCAAAGTGAGCCACAGGGACATTCTTATTGATTTGAGAGTTATTTACAAGCATACAAGAGTGAAGCTTAGTATCAAATGAACTTAGCTGAGTAAACATAGACACTGGAGCTGCTGGTAATGAACTGATTGAATTAAAAACAGACTCAGAAGTGATTGACACTGGAAATACTGAAATGGAGTTATCACAGACTGCATTTAAGCTTGAAACTTGATAAAGACCTCCTCTAGCAATCCCCTTGAGCAATGTGATTCTTGAATTCTTGTCCTTAACAAAACAAACATTGTTGTAAAACTCAATAAAAACATTATTATCAGCAAGCAATCTGGAGACACTGATAAGGTTTTTGGTAATTGTAGGGACATGCAGAACATGATTTAGGTATATAGGTGTTGTAGTCAAGGTTTTAACAGCAACAAAACCAACATTATGAATAGGCAGCCCCATACCATTTCCTACATGTAGTTTTTCAAGGCCATGATAAGTTGAACACTTAGAAAGTATACCTGCATCTTGAGCAATGTGATTTGTTGCTCCAGAGTCAAGGTACCAAGCTGGATCAGCTACAGTGCTGAAATTTGCCAGCTGTGCAGAGGGAGAGCCATTGTGAGGAATGCCATAAGCACCATACATGTTAGCTGTTGGAACACCAGTGTAATCACCATTGACACTTGGAAAGTCAAATGCACCTTGAGGATTCATGAATCCTGGATTCTGATAAGCAACATAGCCAAAGAAAGGTCCAGTAGGTCTAGTTTGCCTGGGAAAGTTAGGCCTGAATCCAGATCCAAAAGCAGAACCATTGTATCCAGAACCTCTACCAAAATAGTTCTGATTATTTCCAGGGAATCCTCTATAATTCTGACCTCCACCTCTTGGCCTGAAACCACCAAAGCCTTTGTTTCTAGGAATAAACCCTTGATTAAATCTATGTTTGCACTTATAAGCTCCATGGCCTGGAATGTAACAGATTTGACACACAACATCTCTTCCAGGACCAGTATTCATGTTCTGGTTGTTATCATAAGCACCAAAATTTCCAGCACCTACATTTTTCTGATTATATCTAGATCTATTATAACCTTGGCCTTTCTGAGCAAAATTTGCTGTCATATCATGCAGAGGTTCATTATGTGATTTTCCTTTGTTCATCTCCAACCTAGTTTCATGACTAAGTAACATAGAGTACACCTCTTCAGCAGTTATTCTCTCTTTTTCCAGTCTAGTAAGTATATTTGTAACTAAGGATTCATAGTTTTCATCCAATCCAGTAAGCAAGTGCATAATCAGTTCATTCGAAGTAATTGGATTACCTCCAATGGCCAAGCTATCAGCAATTTTCTTCATCTTGTTGTAGTAATCACTGATGGAGAGTGATCCTTTCTTTGTTGATTGAATCTGCATCTTCAAAGGCAGATATCTCGCTTTGGATTGTGACATGAAGATTCCAGCAAGCATTTCCCAAAGCTCAAGTGATGTTTCACAATTGATCACCATGATTAATACATTGTCTACCATTGACGAAAGCATCCGGCTCTGCAGAAGTTTGTCAGTTTTAATCCATAAGATATACTCTGGATTTTCCTGCTTCTGTGATGTTTCAGCTCCAGATCTTTGAAGTGCTTGAACAGAATCAGTGAGATAACGCTCTGGACATACACTCTCACCATTGATAGAGCTCTCAAGTCCATTAGCAATGATCGATGTTCTAACTTGAGCTTTCCACACCAAATAGTTTGATCTATCGAGTTTTACAGGTTGAACAAAGTGGAAAGAAAGTGATGAAGAAGCTATATGACTAGATCCTGATATAGGTGCTGGCTCTGATACCATTTTAGAATTAATAGGTTGTTTGGCAAGTGAGAAAATGAAAGGAAAATAACAGAGAAACTGAATTGATTCTTATTGATTAAAAACTTAAACTAAACACTGAAAACGTGTTAGCTAGTATTTATATTTACACTCTGAATTAACTAACTATTCTAACTTCCAATCACAACAAGCCAGCTGGACAATTTGTTACATCTTTAGTTGGCGTGAATAATCACCTCAATTCAGCTCAGCACCTTCAGGACTTCCAGTTTCAGCTATACTTAACAGCCACCATTGTTAAGAACTTACAAGCTTTTGACATGAAAAATTGCTCCAAAACTAACTCGATCATCGGAGTGTGGTTGCCAACCACTGCTAGCTCCACCTATCACATCTTTTCTCCATTTTTGCATATTAAGAGCAGCCCTTCAAGCCGACCCTCTCCATATTTAAATTTCTCAGCACAACTTCGCCTCTTCCATTTTTTCTCAAGCTTCATCTAACTCAAAAACAAGCAACACATCTCAGCTACGTGAGGCACCCTTTCACCTTAATACATATTTATTGTGTTTAGCTAGATTTTTGTTTCCTTTTTTTTCCTTTATCCCAAAATCTAGTTAAAACACTTGTAAATCTTGAGTGGCTTAATCTTGCTTTTAATAATTAACTTCAATTCTTCTGAATTAATCCCACCAAAAATCATCAACCTGATTCTTCATTTTCAGGTCAAATATCGTGGGAAATATTAGAGTTCTCCGACTTGGTGTCCCTTGAATTATCAAGAAATATAGATCTTCAACTCTTAAGAAGCCAAGTCTCTGAAATCTAGTTGAAAGTTGTTAACCATCCTAAAAGAACGTGATCTTCGTGGTATGACTCTAACAATTGATTCTTCAATACCCTATAACTTGGCAAATTTATCTTCTTTGACATTTTTATCTCTTTCCAAAAGCAAGCCAGTTGCAGATCATCAATTGCAGGTGTAGCCAAACCAGTTGTTAGTACTTTTAACAAGAGCTTTGAGATAAGGTATATGCGGTGTGTGTTAGCATTTATATATTAATGATGTTGATTTTGATGATAACAAACAAAATTAAGAAAGATTTAAGTTTTTTAAAAGGTCAAATTATTTTTATACATTTTAAATAAAATCATTATTTTCACATTTGAAAGGTTTTATATTTAATGAAATTTTTTTTTTATGAAATTAGTTGTTTTTTAAGTTTATGGTTTAATTGAAAGAGTTTTGAAAACTTTGAAATCAATAAGTATTGCTTGAAATTTTGGAGAAGGATTTATTTGAAAAGTATTCATAGCATTTTGGGCCATATCATAATTTCAAAAAGTTTTGGTAATAGTAAACATTATTTAGAAATTCTAAAATTGGACCTATTTGACAAGTTTTATAAAGGTTTGGGCTATAGTATAATGTTATAAAGTTTTGGGGCCAAACTATAATTTTACAAAATAATTCACTGTAGCAGTCACTGTAGAAAACGGCGATCCGACAATTCAAAAATCCAGCCCAACGGTCATATTGACCTGTCAAACGGCGATCCAACATCTACTTAACGGTAATTCGACAATGAGCAGAAAGTCAATAACAACTAGTTTTCAGCTCCAACTATAAATAAGCTCAATCCAATTCAAACAAAGATAGATCCAAGAGTTATCATTGAACTTGCTATTGAGCATAAAATTATTATTGAGCTTTGAACTTGTTTTTGTTTCTTTGATTCACACATTGAGCATTCATTTGTAATCAAACACATTGTGTGAGAGAAAATTCATTTGTAATCTTTATCCTTGAGAGGTTGTAAGTGTTGGGATATATTTGGGTTAAGAGATTGGGGATAATCTCTTGTTGTAAAAGTTCATTGACATCTTGAAAGTCAATTGTAAGCATTTGAAGTCTTGGGAGACTTGTTTAGTGAAATCCTCAAGCCCGGTGAGCTTGGAGGCGTGGACGTAGGCAGAGGTTGTCGAACCACGTAAAAATCATTGTGTTTCTTTTCTCTTCCCTTACTCTTTTATTATTGTGGTTTATTGAATTTATTATTTTCAATTCCATTAAGGCATTAAATTAAATTATTGTGTGGTTTACTTAGTTTAATTTTTAAAATCTCAATTCACCCCCCCTCTTGGGTTGCCTAGTTAGTATTTCAGTGTGGTCAGTATAGAGCCAAGGCATCTTTTTGTCGTTGCATCTACTAGGCATTGAGGCAATTCTTTCACCAAAAACAAAAATGATTCCTAACTTCCAGGTGAATATTTACCATGTACTACCGCTTTCAGTATAAAATCCGAGAAATAACTGAGATGGTGCACACATTTTTTATCGCTTATCAACCCCTGTAGACAGATCAGTGGCATTTAAATTGATAGGTTTCCTTCCCTTCATGTGGGCTAGGTTTTTTCTGTTATGGTTTCTGTTTCCATTTTTTCTTCTGTTGGGCTGAGTGGTTGGCTTCATTTTTACATGGGAATTGTAAATATCAGTTGATGTTAAAACTTTTTTTGTTAATTTTAGTCGTGAAAAGTTCAAATCGATCAATACTTTTGAAGTTTATATCTTTCTAAGAATCTGTTCATTATGAAGCAAATGGAGTATAAATGTGTTGTTAGATGTTGGTGTTTTGTGGTCTTGACAATCTTAAACACCTTTGGCTGTTGGAGAACTTAAAAATAAGAAAAAGAAAGTTCATTGTATTATAATTGTTGATAATATATGTATAAGAAGTATATAGATAATATAAAAAATCTTTTACAATATTATAAAATTTGAAATTTAAATTTTAAAAACTATAGACACCTTCATTAAAAAAGACTGTTGCTACTTAACAAGCCAATCTCTTGCTCACGATTCTGTTCCAATAGTTCCAAGTGGTGTGAGCACAATGTGCAGATCAAATTTGCTCATCACAAGTGATTGCAACGATTTGGCTGGAGAGCCAACACAAGGCTAAGAGTGCTAGCTTGGCCCAATTCCGAAAAATTCTAGGCAACTCTAGCACATTTGAGCTTGTAAATACTCTAGAATTCTCCATAGAATTCCAGCACATGTAAATAGCTAGGAAATGGTAGAATTCTCTAGAATCTATAGAGCTTGGCAAGTCTCCCCTATAAATATGGGATGGCCTTAGGCATTTTCATCCAACAAACACAACAACAAGCTTTGTAAGCAACACAAGCATTATAATCTCTCTTTGTGCAATACAAGTTTTTTTATTCGGCTCCATTGCTCTCTTTGTTGTGCGCGGAATGCGGAATCAAGCACACCGAATAATCACAGAAAAATAAAGGACACAAAATTTACGTGGTTCGACAATATGCCTACGTCCACGGGAGCAAGAGAAAAATAATTGTATTATTAACAATTATTTGAGTACAAATTTAAGTAAAGAAATCTCACTTTCACAGAACCCAAATACACCCAGTACTCTCACACACACTCTCCAATTGCTCATTCTCAAAAGCTTAGAAACTTATAAGCTTAACAAATTTGGGATGATTTCAAATGAATGAAATCCTTAGCTATTTATAGGAGAAATGAATTACTATGCTAAGAATAAAATAATTAAAAATATAATTTTTTAATTATTATTATTTTCAAATCCATCCCCCATTCCCCATTCTTTCTTTTCGGCTTTACAAAATCAACAAATAGTTGGTGCACCAACAATTTGTTGACTTCAACAAATTTGCACCAACAATTTGTTGACTTCAACAAATCTCCACCTCGGCGAAAATTTTTCAAATCTGAGCCGACTTCCAACGATTCATTATCCCCAAAGTGGCTGCATCTCTGTGACTGCCTATGTACCCAAAATTTGGGATCAAGCCAACCGTAGTTCAAAATTCCCGAATGACATAACTTAACACAATCGAAGGATTTGAATTAGTTTCAAGCAATGTAGAAACTTAACTCCAGAAACTAGCTTCGTCAACATATCTGATGGATTATCTTTGGTATCGATCTTCTTCAACAACACATCACCACCCTCGATAATTTCCCTCACATAATGATATTTCACATTTATGTGCTTCGTCCGAGAGTGATATGTTTGATTCTTCGCGAGAAATATCGCACTTTGGTTATCACAAAAGACCGCAATGTTCTCCTGGATTACTCCCAAGTCACCTAACAAGTCTTTCAACCAGATAGCTTCCTTTACAACTTTAGTTGCTGCCATATACTCTGTTTCCGTAGTGGACAGAGCAATTGTCGATTATAGAATCGACCTCCAGCTAACCGGACCTCCACCCAATGTGAATACGTAGCCCGTTGTTGATCTTCGCTTATCAAGGTCTCCAGCGAAATCAGAATCAAAATACCCAACACATTGTTGACCACAATCCTTCTTGAACAATAACCCAACATCAATTGTCCCATACAAATATCGGAGAATCCACTTTACCGCAAGCCATTGATTTTTACCCGGATTGTGCATGTATCTACTAACCATGCTCACTGCTTGAGATATATCGGGCCTTGTGCATACCATAGCATATATAAGACTACCCACAGCACTAGCATATGGAACACGAACCATGTAATCGTGCTCCTCTTGAGATCTAGGACATGAAGAAAACTTTAATTTGAAATGAGGAGCTAGAGGTGTACATACCGGTTTAGTTTTGTCATCCATACCGAATCTTTCTAGCACTTTCTTCAAATAAGACTTTTGAGTCAACCATACGCTTACATTCTTCTTGTCTTCTTCATCCCAAGTATTCTCTGTGCATCACCCAAGTTTTTCATCTCGAACTCAGAAGCCAGCTGCCTCTTTAATCTTTCGATTTCATCTCTATTCTTCGAAGCTATAAGCATATCATCGACATAGAGTAACAAATAGATGAAAGCTTCATCTGGTAGTTTTCTAAAGTAAACACAATGATCGTGTTCACTTCTAGTGAATTTCTGCCCTTGTATAAATTGATCAAATCTTTTGTACCACTGCCTTGGCGATTGCTTCAGTCCGTATAAAGATTTAATCAACCTACACACATGATTCTCCTCTCCAGCAACTCTGAAATCACAAGGCTGAATCATATAGATTTCTTCCTCCAAATCTCCATGTAAGAACACCGTCTTAACATCCAATTGAGCCAACTCTAACTCATATTCTGTAACTAAGGCAAGTAGGATCCGAATGGAAGTATGTTTTACAACTGGAGAGAAAACTTCATTGTAGTCAATACCTTCCTTTTGAGCAAAACCTTTTGCCACAAGTCTTGCCTTGTATCGATGAGTTGTTTGATTCGGAGATCCTTGCTTTTTGGTGTAGACCCATTTATTGCCAATAGCCCTTTTCCCCTTTGGGAACTTTACAAGTTCCCAAGTCTGGTTTTGATGGAGAGATTTTATCTCTTCCTCCATGGCTAACTTCCACTGATTACTTTCACTGCTGCGTAATGCTTCACCGAAAGTGTTGGGGATGTCATTATCAATAACTGGAAGTGCATAGGCTACCACCATATCTTTAGTAAGCCATCCGAGTTTCTTTATTTCTCTTCTTGGCCTCCTTGTTGCTATAAAATTATCATTATCTACATCATCAATTGTTTCTTCATTTTGTGGGACATCAGAAGAAAAAACCTCTTCTTCAACTCTAGGTGTCACCTCCATAGTTGAACCCTTCTTCGATGTAGAACTAACTGGTACATATAGAGTTGCATCAAACTCCACCTGCTGCAATACCTCTTTGGTCTTGTTCTCCACCTGCTGAGAACTTGAAGTTTTCATCATTGAAGCTTCATTAAATGTGACATCTCTACTACACACAAACTTTTTGTCTTCCAGATCCCAAAGCTTGAAGCCTTTTACTCCACCTTTGAATCCTATAAAGATAGCTTTTCTAGCACGAGGATCCAGTTTACCATCTTTGACATGATAATAAGCTGGACACCTGAATACACGAAGGGAATCATAGTCTTGTGCATGCTTTCCAGACCACATTTCCATAGGAGTTTTACCTCCAATTGCAGCAGAAGACAACTGGTTTACCAAGTGGCTTGCGTAGCTCACAGCTTCAGCCCAAAACTTTTTATCTAAACCAGCATTAGATAACATACACCGTACCTTCTCTAGTAAAGTACGATTCATACGCTCAGCTACACCGTTCTGTTGCGGAGTATGTCTCACCGTGAAATGTCTTTTAATACCCTCGTTCTGGCATACTGGTGCCGGCGGTGATCTCCCACGTGCGGTGACAATGGCAGATCGAGCTTCCCAAATCCGTGAGCTCCAAGTTGTCGATCGGCAGCAATCCGGCCGTTGCAGGTGACGGAACTGGTCGGAAAAGGGAGCTTCTGACGTGAGGAGTGGAACCCAGCCGGTGGCGCACCTAATTCCGCCGAAATCGACGGCGATGGTGATGGGTTTTGGCCGCCGCTTTTCGAGCTTCCAACGGCGGCGTTCCGGTTATGTTTCGACGGCGAGGATGATGAGGTTATGATGGCCGGCTACTAAGCTTCAAATCAGTATCTTTATCGACCCGTGACGTGGCCGGAATCGGCCGCTAGAGTCGGGTCAAGGACGTAGGTTCCCGGGTCGGATCCGGGTCAAAACCGGGGCTGTCTCTCTCTTTCTCCTTCTCTCTCTCTCCTTTCTTCTCAATTTATAGAACGCATCCCTTTTTTTTTAAGCTTAATACAAATTAAACTAATATCGGACCGTGACGAAAGTAAAATCCGACTATATGATCCTTTTAATCGCGTTCGATTTGCCTTGATTTATTGTCGTGACAAATTTAAAATAATGCAAACACGACATATATTTAATAAACATGTAGCATTTAACAACCTTCACCCACAATGTCGGAAAAATCGAGTCGCATCAACTTTACAGTAAAAAATTCACAACAAATCCGACAAATTTAAAATTAATACCAAAGGGGAAAAATTAAATACTACACTTAATTAAAAAAATTAAAGTGCATATGTTACAGGCAGCGCTTCTCTTGGGTGCCGGTGCAAAAGGAAATCGTGCAGCTCTGCCATCGTCAACGATCATGATAAAGCAGGTTCTTTCTTGACCAGTGATCTCCAATGTCCTTGTTGTTTAAGTATCTTCTGAAATATTGCTCGGATGTCTTGCAAGGCTGGAGATACTGGAATTTGTTTGCTTAAGAGCTCCTTGACATTGGCGAACTCTGTTAAATTAAATGTTCTTATTCTTTCTCTACCTATCTGCAGCCAATTGGGAGGATTGAAGGCCAAGCAACAGACGTCGAAATTGCCAGAAAAGAAATAAAGAATGTGAAGGCAGAGTTGGTAATATTGATGATTATACTTGAATGATTACACATTTCCTCCCTATTAATTAAGATTCTGAGATAAATCTTTCTTAGTTAGGATTTTTATCTTAGTAGTGTGAGGACAACGGGGTAAAAAATCGAGGACGACCAGAACTAGACTTATGACATAATTTTTTGTGCATTTATCTGTATCTGTAAACTGGATATTTGAAAAAGTTCATTAAACTTGCATGAGTAGTTGTGGTGGTAAATGTCATAGCTTATCAATCAGGAACAGTGCTGAACTATGTGTTCTTGAAGAAAAACAAAGGGCTGCCACTATTAGTTGAAAATCTAGGAGCTTATATGATGCTTAATTCAGTTATATCTTTTGAAACTGGCCATAAATTCACATATACTTTTATGAATTTATAATTATTCTTCAAAAGAAACTAAATCTCAAATTGTTCTATCATGACCTTGCATATTTATGCTGACATGCATATCAAAATTTTCATGAGTGGCCAAAGTTCTCATTTTAAGAAGTGTTAGAAGTTAATTTCCGAAATCAGTTAATTTTACCCTTCTAGGGGGGGAGGGGGAACAAGAATGATTTTATTTTCTTTCTATTCACAAGGAAAATAGATTAAACAAGAAGGATTCTGCTTATTTGCCAAGTTAACATTTGAAATTATGCTTTGAGTTATCTGAACTTGATTGACGGACTTTATTTATTTCTGCTGATTTATTTCTTCTATTTCCTAGGTGAAAATTGACCACATTAGCAACTGTTGTGAAATTAACCCTTATGATTACTGGATTGATCATACCGCAAGACCTAACTCAAACTTAAAGACTCAAGAATCAAACTAAAGCTACCCAAGAACAACAATCAGATCAAAGAACACAGCCCAAAGAACAAAGAACACACCAAAACTTGAGTGGTTCAGCACCTTTGAGGGTGCCTACATCCACTGGAGAAAACAACTCAGGGAGCAACTTTATTAAGCTTCAAGGTTACAGTGAAGATAACGCACAATACATAGATCACTCACGAAGCTTAACTCTCACTACATGCCTTATCTCTCTCTCCTTGATCCAACAAGATTACACCAGAACCAGCTTGTTTATATATCAGTTTGGCAAGCGAAACAGATCCAGAATTTTCCCTCCAAATCCAACAGCCTTAACCAACCTGTCACGAGCTCCTCACGCCTTCCTGAAACGACTTCTAGCAATGCCGTTTAAGCTTAAAATAGGCTTGCATTAGTCACGTGAGATTTAATGGTTTTGACATTGTCAATTTGTCAGCTTCTGGAATCTCATTCAAATGAAATGACATGTCACTCGTATTCACAACTTAAAACCGACAAGTTGTACTGACGAGTTTGAGTTCATTTCAACAGCAACTTTGCATTTGGATGCGCATTAGCAAATATGACAGCTAAACGTCTAACACATGTACTTCAAATCTGTTTTCGAAGGTTAAACTCTATGCAAAGCATTTTGGAAAAACTCCTGAGCAGATTGAGGCTGACATAAGGCGTCCAAAATATTTTAGTCCCAGTAAGGCTGTTGAATACGGCATCATGGATAAGGTTTCTACAGTCAAGAAAGATTGTTCATTGAACCTCATTGTCATGCCTTACTGAATACATTTACCTTTAATATTCTGCAGGTATTGTATACTGGAAAAAGCCCGGAAGACCATGGAGTTGTTTCTGACCTGAAGAAGGCACGACTGATTTAACAGTAGGAAAACTCAGACTGGTAGTTTCTTGGAGTATTCAGGTAAAGCACAAAAGTCATTGTCAGACCATGTACGTGATAAAACATATTGTTATAGTTCTTGGTGTTCCCTTTCGTACCAGCATGCATTCAAAAGAAGCTAAGTCTTCTTTCTCAACTTCTTTACAACACTTGTAATTACTGTAGTCAGTTGTTAGTCTACCAGGCCACAAGATCTCTTTAATTATCTTTAGTACTAATTCTTGTGGAAAGACTTGAGTGTTGGGCAAGGTAACATCCCATGAGAAAGAGGCCCATCTGGTTTTTCAGATTTGTCACCATAAACCTTACCAGCAGGATGCTACTACAATTCAATTAGAAGAGTTAATCAGGGATAAATCTACCAACTTGCTCCCGCTTAACAAAGTTATTAAACCCAAAACCTGAACTGATTTATAGATGCAATAAGTAAGTAAATGATATCTAGATGTTAGCATGGAGAAGAAAGCAACATTTCTAGACATCTCCTAATTACTCCATTCTCAATTATTGTGCTGTAGAACTGAAAGTAATTGCTTGTTCTTTTCTGTCACACCACCACCTTTGCATTATTGATCTTTCTTTCTGCAAAAAATATTTAGCATAAGACACCTGGAAAATTATACTCGGCAATAGCTATAGTTGATTGTTTGACTATGTGGTTCAATTGCTTTACAGCTTGCATTTAGATTTTTTCTATTGAGATTGAAAGGGGTGGAAGAGGCATTTTTTGTTGGTGGTATGCTAGTGGCTTTTGGTTTTCCAGTTTCAACCCCAGTCACATCACCTTGCCCCTCGCATCGGCCAAATTTTTTGCTAAGTGTAGGAAAGGGATGCTGCGAGAAGATAAGTAGTTCAGAGACATCAACCATACACATACTTTGGGCCCAAGTCTCCACAGTATTATTCCATTATTTACACTCGTGGTGGATGTCCCATTAAGGAGGGTGCTGTCATTATTCGAGTCCATTATAAGGACAGTCACTATCTCTATTTGATCTCCCCCCTACCCCCCGGCCCTTCTCTTCCAATTAGTTAATGCATGTTTCGGGACTTGACATTCTTTCAGTGTGAATCAGTTCATTGAAATTATTTTTTCATTGGCTTCAATATTTTGTTATTCACTGGAACTATAGGTAGATTGAATCGACAGTGTCCAAACAAAGCTGAAAAAGTAGTGGTTTTGAAAGAGGTAACTGCGATGCCAATGTCAATGCATCGGCAAGAGGAGGGGGAGCAATGTGGGTCAGAATGAAGATAGGTTTTGGAAAGATAAAATGTTGCTACCGAATTGTGTGGATCTAAGTGATGTACATTTTTCTCATCCATGCACGTTATTTACATGCCTGTCCAAGCATGTAATATCAATGATTCTCTTACATCAGACATCAGTGGAGTTGACACCATTTAATAAATTTAGAGTATTCCGGTATAGGCAATGTCCAACAGTTGCGTTTGTTTTCTGTGTATTACATTTATGTTTCAAACTTTGTCATATTCTAACGTGAGGATCGACACAAATATTTATGAACTGTGATCATAATTAGCATTGTCAAATAAGTAGAAATCAGAACTCTTCCTGCGCTTAATATTGTACGAGCGACCATTTTCAGTCCAGGCGTCGTTTGCGGTTCTGACGGTATAATTTTTGTTGTAGAGATCGAAATTCCTCAAAACTAAGAAGGGTCTTCTCCGCATTTTGACTGAAACTCGCAATTTCGAATATTTATTTAAACACAAAAAGAGTTTAAGAAAAAGTTCTCTAATAAGTTATTCCACCACAAATGCTTAGTTTCGACTTGCTGCTTTTTTCTTTTTTGAATAATTGAAGAGAACATAAATTAATCCCTATAGAGGTTCGAATTCTTACTCTTGACATTGTAAATGAAATGATTCTCCCACTGAATTAAAAATCCATTGATTTAGAAAGACCCATTGGTTTAGTTTCGACTTGCTTGGGAAGTATCAAGTAGCCGTATGAACTGTCCCATCATTACACTTTTTCATTGTTTCACTGACTTGCATACAAATACAACACTATGTAGGCTAATTAGTTAAAAGGGAATGGCTGGGGCTGACAGATGGATGACGAGGAGCAACGCTCACCTACCCCGTCTGCCAATAAATAGTAATTTTCTATTTATTAATTGTCCAACAAACCTCCTCTCTCATGCAATAAGTACACATGGTTATTTTTAATCTTAGGTCGCACCAATCGTGTCAAAAACCACAAAGTTTAAAATTGATTTTGTATTTTGCAGTGCAACAACTGTTAAATTAATTATGATCAGTGAGTGCCTCCGTCCCTAACTTTTGAGTTTAGCTAAATACGTTTACCTGGCTTGACCCGTTTATTAGTGCGTTACAACCAAACAACTGGTGGTGATCAAGTGGGTTAATCCAGTTGTTATGAGCCTATAGCATTTGCTTTTGACTTGACAAAACAATTTAAAAAAACGCCATTTTGTATACCGGTACATATGTACTAAATCCAATTGCTTGGTGCGGTTTCACTATTAGCCTTCAGTTCTTGACTCAATAAGCAATTTCCAGCTAGTTTCTATAGGTTTTAATTCCACAATTTACTTAGCATAGTGATAGAGAATAGGGATGGCAATGGGGGCGGCGCAGGCATGGAGAGGCCCACCCCATTCCCCATTTCATAAAAAATTTTGCTTCCATTTTTTATTTCGCTCTTCAATAAATTTAGCGAGATGGAGATGAAAAATCCCCATGTGGGGAATGATTTCCTCATCTCTACCATATTCTCCATTTATTTATATAATAGGCATAAACATGTAATTTCAGTAAATTAAAAATTAGAAATTTAAATAAAATTATTATCATATTATAAATATTTAGATTATTTAAAAAAAATCTCTAAAATTTTGAAACAATATCTTAAAATGATATCAAAACTGAAAAGTATTTGAAGAGAACAGAACTTCATAAATAAAGAAAACATAACAATGTTTTAGAGTTAAAGAAAAATTATATTGTAGGGTTTTCTTTTAATTATAACTTATTTATATTAGATAAAAATAAAAAAGAAAATTTGTTAATCAACATTGTAGTTGATAAAATAAAAATTATTAAATAAAAATTAAAAATATTTATATATAATGAGGAGTGAGGTAGGGGTGGGATGGGGAATACAAAATCAAACCTCATCCCATTAAGAGCTTGGGGATTATTTTCCCTCATTCCTTACTCTAGTCCTTAGAAATTATTTAAAATTCATCATATTTAGGGTGGGGTCTCATGAGAACCTAAACCCGTGTAGGATTTTGTCATCTCTAATAGAGAAATCTTGAATTTTTCCTTACACACAAGTCACAAGGTGTGTGCTATTAGATCTTTTGGCATAATCACCAAAATTCGAATAACAGTAAAGAATAAGGATTGGTGTTTAGTGGTTGAAGTTTTTCTTCTCCATTCAATATTTTAAATAAATAAATAAATAATTTATGCTATTAGAACGTCCAAACAAAGCAAAACCAAACCAGTAATTAACAATTACAAAACAATTACTCGGTTGATAATAATGGCTTGGGAGGTGATTTAATGATTTTATTGATTGCTTCACAACGGATGAGATTCACTCTCAGCTACCGTCACTGACTCGTGTAGCGCGAGTGCACTACTTAAAAGTCTGTGGGTGGCAAAGGAAGTATCCAAAATATGAAAGAGAGACGAGTGTTAGGCATAAAGCGAAAAACCTTTATGTGGAAACTGTAACTTTATGCTAATAATTATGATAATGAGTCCAATGCGTTTCAAAGAAGGGTCTTGAGAGGTCAATAATGGGGTCTACATTTACACATCATCAATCTAATCCAACTCTCTAGACTCTAGTCCCAAAAGGAAGAAAAGAGGTGGCAATTTCCCCTTAGCAGCAGCCCTCAAGGCCTCTACTATAAATATGGCCATTAACATTTGTTAACAACCCATCTCATAACTTGTTATTATTCCTCTTCCTCCGTATTGCTAACAAAGATTTCCATATTTTGCAAATGGGGTTATATCAATACTACCTTCTTTCCGTCATGCTGCTTTTGCCTGCATTGTGTTACTCTCAGTACACATCCACATATTCTAGAGCTACATACTATGGTAGCCCTGATTGTTTAGGGACACCAAGTACGTAAAAATCTCACCTTTACAAAGCTCTGTACATTAAACTCGCGCACAAGTTTACGCGAACTATTAGTTCATGTCATTATGACTTAGAGAATTTTTGTTTTTGTATATGTTTATATTTTAGATTAACTAATGATGCTGTTGATGATTCATCAGCTGGTGCTTGCGGGTTTGGTGAATATGGAAGAACTGTAAATGATGCTAACGTGGCCGGTGTGTCGAGGCTTTGGAAAAATGGAACTGGTTGTGGAGCTTGCTATCAAGTAATGATTATTAAATTTCAATCCACTTAATCATTTCAGTTTATTATAAAGTTACATAACAAGTGTAAAGTGAACAAATATTGCTAAGAGTGCTAAGGCTGTGCGTGAATGGAAATTGAAAACTTGATTTACTACAACATTAACGTTTATATATAAAAAGCTAGTTGCATGCATAGTCTCCATAAACCTGCTTAAATCGTTTGAAATTCAACATTTTCGACAATTTTATTGCCACTAGTAATAAACAACTAATTCGTTTGGTTTTGTAGCACCAACTAATAATGATTAGTTAATTAATTAACTTCAGGTCAGGTGCAAGGTTCCACAACTTTGCACAGATTATGGGGTGTACGTGGTGGTGACTGACTACGGTGAAGGAGACAAAACAGACTTCATCCTCAGCCCGCGCGCATACGGAAGAATGGCACTTCCAGATAAGTCAGCAGAGCTCTATTCTTATGGTGTCGTCAACGTTGAATTCCGGAGAGTCCCTTGCCGGTACAAAGGCTACAACCTTCAGTTCAAGGTCCATGAAAACAGCAGGTACCCACATTACTTGGCCGTAGCCATTCTGTACGTAGCTGGCCAAAATGATGTCCTAGCAGTTGAAATATGGCAGGTAATTTCTTACAAATAAAGTATCAAATTAACTTCTAAACAACTGATTTTTGGCCCGTCCATCGCATGTAATGCTTTTGTTGGTGCAGGAGGATTATGGAGAATGGGTGACAATGAGAAGGGCTTTCGGTGCAGTATTTGACATCTCTAGTCCACCAGAAGGAGCAATTAGTTTGAGGTTTCAAGTGAGTGGCAGCGCGGGGCTCACATGGGTTGTGGCAAACAATGCTATTCCTAGTGATTGGAAGGCTGGAGTTGCTTATGAGTCAGAAATTCAGCTTGAATAAATTTGAGATATCCCAAGCTTTATTATTATATGACATATCATGGAATAGAAGAATATATATATATATATATATATATATATATATGTCGGAACAACTTCTCGATTACTGGTTCCTGGTTATCAGCTTCTTAATGTCGTTTAGATATTCTAGTATTTTGTTGCCCAGCATCAGCAAATGCTGTTACTTTATCTTTTTTTTTTTTTAGTGTATTGCTTAGCATGTATTGTGTACCCCTGTCTCCTCAATACTTAACTAGTTGCTAAATAAATAGTGGGATTGTGTACTTTAATTAGATCTTTTGATCTAATTAACGAAGGAATAAATGAATAAAGTTCCGCTTTCTTTAAGATAAAACAGCTCATCCGCCTCATTTGTAGTGTGTGTGTGTCTTGTTTAATTTCATTTGAATGTTTAAATAACTCCACTATATTTCTTCTAGTAAAGAGTAATCAGTAAAATTGATGTATTATCAAATAACATATATCATCGATAATATTCCTTGGTGATTACAACATATTAAACAACATATTTCAAATGTAAAAATCGTAAAATAAACTGGCGAGGCATTCCATTTTAGAATTGAAGATTAGCCAAATCTTTTGTCAATTGTTTATAAAAGTAGGATAAATATCTACCAACTACTCATTGTTTTGCACTTTATAAAAAATATACCAAATTTTTTTTTCTTTTGTAGCTATCCACATAAGGTTTACAAAATGTATCAACTTTTTACTTTTTCATTAACATAATTAAAGATTTAATAAAATATTAATTAAACAACCACTATACTATTAAAATATTATTTAATCCTAGCTAGTAGCTAAACGATGAAAAAAATTCCAATTTCACTACTAGAAAAATGGTTTTTACTGACTTTAGAATAGTGTCAGAAATTACTTTCACTGATACTTATTAATTGTGTCAGTAATCTAAGAGTCAGAAAAATAGTGACACTTGTAAGTGGTGTCAGTGATTACTATTACTATAGTATCACTGATATTATGACACCATAGTGTTAGTAGTTATTGATATTTTATTAGTGTCTATGATTACTGTTACCATGGTATCACTAGTTAATTATTGAATTGGATCATTGCCTATTGATTTATTGGTAAAATTAAAAGGCACCACAAAATAACAAAAAGAAATTGATTTATATCACAAAATCTTTCATTTCACATTTAAATATTATTAGTATATATTACAAATTCCAAAAATGCAATAACCAAAATATGAGATTTCCTACTCTCATAACTAAATAATCCAAATTCAATACATAAAAATTTCTACCATCTAATCAAATGCCTACTATTTGTGGCTAAATTTAATAAATCTAGAAGCTAAATTGAGAAGGATGACTGTCTTTCACTCTTTGAATATGAGTAGTATAATTGCGTTATCACACCAGCAGCTTCTCCATTCAATAGACTGTATGGGTTAGAATACAAGTGAAGTTGAGGAATAAATACTTCAAACACATTGATCAAATCTACATATGAATACATGGAAAAGAAAAAAAAAATAGCTGCCAATATCCAGCCATTAGAGAAACAACAATTAACAAAAATAAAATTATTTTGTTCAAAAGAAAAAATACTCATAAGCTATTTATAAATAAACTCAATTATTCTCTTTTGGTAAAGGTTATATATATAGCAAACTATAGCATACAAGAAGTTTTCAATGTAATATCTACTTTCAGCACAAGCATGTTACTCTATGTACATATACCAAATGATTTTTGTGCATAATTAAAAGCTATCACAAATGCTCTATTATAAATAAATCACCACTCATTTCCTCATTTTATTCATTCTAAAAGCTTATTTAACAAGGCAAAAAATAAGTCCTCAAACTGCAGTTTCCTTAAACTGGGCATAAAATAACTATGAATCTCCATATTTATATTAGGCATAATAAAGTTTGGACATAAAATATTTCAATAATTTGAGAGTTCGATCCAAAATTATTACTACTAAAAGGAATAATATTTGCAAACTTAGATAAGCCTTTATAAAGTGAGTATGAGATTTATTATACTACTTCAATCTATTCATGTGAACCATTTAAAGAATATCACCCTAAATTGTAATTAAGTATTCATTAATTTTGCCTAATTATAAAACTTTAAGAAGATAAAAAAAAGTAGAATAAAAATATAATCACTATATATTACCACTCACAAGTAATGTTGCTTTAACTTGATTGACATCATAACCCAAAATCACTTTAAACATTTTTCCTAAACCTAGAAAGGGTAAAAAACAAACTTTAAAATATAATTATTATATATTAAGACATGCATATATAACATAACCATTTACAAGAATATTCATGAAATAATCCATAGTTCTTAAAATTAATATGCTACACTAAGTATATATTTGATACAGTAAATTAATTTTCAAACTATTACTCATATGCTCATCATCCAAAATCATTTCTTGGAAGCCTTCAAAGTCTTAAACTAGGATGTCAAACTCAAACCAATACAAAACAAGAATGTCAAACTCAAATCAATCGCAAACCATAGAAATCAATAATCGGACTGATAATTTAAATTAGTTCAATTAAAAAGAATAGCTAACAAGCTCCTAGCTTTCTGGAACCACCCGACTGGTCCTAAAACCATTCATTTTTGGGCTCCAACATTCAAATGGGGCATCAGCATAGCAAACATTGCAGACTTTTCAAACTACAGTATGAAAAACTGGAACTTTTTTAGTGTCAATTTTGCAATGGCTGGGACGGGCTTGTATCAACTATCACGCAAAATCAAGCAAGATTACCTCTCCAAGAGCACCGAGATAGAGGCAGCTGCAGTGCAAGAATGATGATGCAAATTTCCTAAAGCCTAAACTAGTATCATTTTTCCTTTTTCTTTTTGCTATTGTCAAAAACTGAATGCATTTAAAAAATGTTATCTTCATTTGCTGTTGGATTGGTTGGTGCGAGTTGTCTAACAGCGCCAAATTGATTGTAATTAAAATTAAAATGAATATGATTACCTTAAATAAAAAAGAAAAAAAGAAAAAAGGAAAAGACTAACCTTTAAGGATAGTCCCATATATAATGAAAAAAGATTTATGCCTTTGGTACTTTCTTCTCCCATTGCAATTCACAATGTTGACACATTTTTTTTCCTGAAAAGTATTGCAAGTTAGTAGATTTATCACTAATAAGATTTAATAGGAAACATTGACAGCTTGAATTTAAGATTTTCTTTAATTTAATTTGGAATACTATGAAACTTACTAAACATAATTAGACATGTCAATGCACCACAAATAAAATTTCCAAGTCATTTGGACAACTCTACATTTGCTTCTCACATGATAAAACTATATAAGTTAAAATTGCATATGAAACTGTAAAAGTAGCAGCAAGTGTTTGAATATTTATTAAATTTAAAATAATAAATATATCATAATGATACTTTCCAAATTTTAAGCGGACATATAAGTCAACAACATATTAAAATTTGAGGCTATTCTGATATCATTAGGCTGGTGTTTGATATGATCAAAGATTAATGAATAGTTTTGTAAAAAGAAGTTACTGCAGAGGCAGCAGAGTTTGAAAAATCATTAAAAATAAATTACAAGTTCAATCAAAATAAAATTTTCCAGATTTGAAGTATGCAAATAGAAGTGTAGTTTATCTGAATTTTAGCTTATTCTAACTCTGTTAGACTATACGTTTGCAATATTAAACATGGTACATATGTAATTTCTAATAAAATTGGACAACAACCAACCATATTGAGAAATCCATTCAAAATCAAATATAAACCCAATTCATTCCAAAATTACGAGAACTAAAATGTTCTCATTTAAACTTAGTTTAATCAAACTTTCAAATCAATTGAAAGTCATTTAGTCAAGTTTGGAAACAACCAAGTTCACAACAACAGTCTATCAATCCTCAAATTTTCAGCATAATTTCGTAAACTATTAATTAATCTTTCACCTCAAAATCAAGTGTCCAGCAACTCGAATATCATCAATCCCCATGTTTAAAGTAAAATTAGACATAAAAGCAAACAATAACCTTACTTTTCACAATAACCAGCTAACTAATGAGCTTTCAACGATTGATATGGCGGTTTCACAATACGTTTTGGGTTGTTAGCTAGAAAGAGGGGAGAGAGAGAGAGAGAGAGTGATTGACTTATAGGTCGTGAGGGAGAACTGAGATTTTTACTTAAGAAAATTTTAGGTTTTGGGTTTTCATACACACCATTAAACGAAATATATAATACATACAAAACCCATGATTGTCGATTGCCATTATTCTTTTAATTAACAAATTGCATTCAACCTAAATCCATAATCACCGATTGTAATCATTCTTTCACTTAATAAACTAAATTCCACCTATAATAAAGCTGTGTTTTATTTATTTTATTAAACAATAAATTAGATTATAAGCAACAAAAACCCTAAATGGCTAGATTTCCAAACAAGTGCAAGCTCTCATTTGCACTCAATAAACATCAATCAATTAACAAATAAATACTTAAACAATTAGAATAGAGAATGAGACAGAGTTACCACAACACTGATTCGGACTTTCAAACCTTAGCTTTGCCCAAATTCTTCACAGCACTTTCTAGGTTCTTTTCAAGGATATTTTAGCTTGAGGACGACGGCTTTCAAGGTGTTGACGGAGGCAGCTTTCAAGGTAGATCATTGTTAGAGAGAGAAAGAGAGCGAGAGAGAGGGAATGAGAGAGAAGGAAGAAAGCTTCGGCGGCCGTGAGATAGATTTTTGACTTAACAAAAATTTTAGATTTTAGGTTTCACACAGACCATACATGAAAAATTTTTAGGTTTTAGGTTTTAAGTTTTAATATTTATTTATTTATTAATTTATAAGTTCAAAAATGCAATTTGTGCCCGAGTGGTATAGCGGTTAAAATCAAAAGGTTATGGCTTAGGGGTCTTCGGTTCGATTATTACTAGATACAAAATTAAACTTTTATTTTTTAACTACTAATACTTTAGTGTCACGTATCTCTGATATTTAATTTACTGACACCATAGTATTAACAATTTGTGATACTTATATGTTAAACACAGAAAATGTCCCAAATACATGTAATTATTGATACTTTATAATAAAGTGTCAGAAGACAAGTGTCACAAAAGACCATTTTTTAGTAATGTTTGTAGTTGTTGGAACCAATAGCAGCTATAAAATTAGTCAGATAAATTCACCAAACCTACTAATTTAACAATATAAAATCACCAATATAACC
Source organism: Citrus australasica (assembly GCA_029618585.1). Lineage (NCBI taxonomy): Eukaryota > Viridiplantae > Streptophyta > Magnoliopsida > Sapindales > Rutaceae > Citrus > Citrus australasica. The sequence continues at coordinate 1,965,176 of JARCIV010000005.1, forward strand.
ACCCTAACTAATTTGTAGTTCATTTACAACATAAATCCAGAACCTTTACTCATATAATCCATCCTGAATAATCTTTGACAACAATAACAAGTCTTCGAAAGCAATAAATTACCAATAAAAAGAATCATAATTATTGAAAATACATTTAAAAGAAACATAAAAGTAGTTATAGAAAATTTTAAATATTATACCTTGTTGCCATCAATCAAAAAATAACAATGTAAAACTAGTTATAATGAACATAGAGTTTACAGTTTGTTTCCATCAATTCAAAATAAAACATATTCTAAAAGTATCTAAAACAACAACTAATAACTAATCTATTTACATTTAGGGATAAAATACTATTTTATCAATATCCTGTTAAATCATCTAATGCTATTAATGGAAAAGTAGAAAAATTATAAAAAACTACAAAGAAAAAATTTTGGTGTATTTTTAATGAAATGTAGAATATTAGGTGGTTAATGAATATTTACCCATAAAACTACATGTAATAAATTTTTCAACCAACGTACTACATCAATTTCATCTTCAGATCTTCTGGTAAGCACTCGTTAACTAATGATTTTAGGTACACCATAAAAGGAAAATAGATGATATTGTGAAATTTTTTGTAATTTGTTACATTTCTCATATGCAAACAACATATATAGCATGTTCAAAATGATACTACTACATGTATTTGGAAAAATAAATTAACAAGTGACGGCACAATATCTATTTCTCCTCTTTCAGAAGTGTTGTAATCTTACAAGCAATAACCAGGACAGAACACCCCTTGGAGCATCATAATACTTGTACATATTAAAGCACCGACCTTCAAAAAAATTTAACATTTGGCATTGGAAGGGAAAAATGCACCAAACAAGGACTGCATTGATTGTGTTGAGTTCTCCAGAATCAGAGCAACTGTCAGTAAAGGTCCGTCAACTTGCACAAGTTATCAGTTGTTTTGTACATTTTGACGCAGTTACTGGTTTGAGCAGTCCATGGGAGTAACAGTATATAGGCATCCATTAAACATTAGATAATGGAACAAATGATATAACTAACAGGGCACTAAAATTTAAATGTATTGTCCAACAAACAAAGACAGCATAATGCAATTTCACGGACGTACATACACACAAACATACACATACATCCTCATATTTGTGAGCATAGGTGAGCCAGAAAGATGCTAGGACTTGGAACAAGTAGCACTTGAATGGACCTTTCTGATGAAAATCAAAACTACTATTGTTAACCCCCCTTAGTACAACCAACCGGTGCATTATGAAGAACCACAAAAGCAACTCTTCTTTTTAATGTTGCCAGATGAATCATAAACTTGATCTATCACGTAACTGTAATGATAAGTCAGCTCTTGCAGGGGAGAAATGTTCTCAGCAGCAAAGAGCATTTTGTAAGGCATTCTCTTGTCCTCATGATCATAAAGGACGTTTTAGGCATAAAGATTAGGCGAACAACCGTGGTTAACAAATCTCCCCACATTGCTATACTCCACTGCATCAATTAATGGTAAATCTACCATCCTCCACAACTCCACAAGAACTTGATGGTGCATCAAGCATAACATTTGAAAGTCCACCCCAAAGAGATCCATCATTATAATTATTCCCAATATTAAACAGATACTTATCATTACTGGTTCTTCTTTTCGCTTCTTTCTCTTCAACGAGCTCCCCCACGAACTCATAGATAAAACTTCCCGGAGCAATAGAATTTAGGGATCTCACACCCCACCCTTATGCTTCAGTTTTGAAGATCTCAAGCTGAACTTTGATACCCTGCTGGCTGACTCTGTTATAACAAGAAGGAGGGCACTTGCAAGAAGAACCACACTCATAAAGTAAATAGAAAAGTAGTTGGACTGAATTATAATAATTCTCATTCAATTTGTTGGACTAAATAGAAAACAAATATATAATACAATTTTTACAACAAAAATAACAAAAAGTATCGGAAAAGAAGGATGACTTAAAAAAGAGTTATATGATAAAAGAAGATTAAAGTCCTATTCTAAAGGAAGACTCAACCAACTTAAATCAGCAATTGAAACTGCAAATGACAGGTATGTTCTTTATGCGCCCTCAAGATAGGCCACGAGTAAAGAGGCCAATCTTATCTCTTAGCAGTAGGAACTGAGAACGTGGCAAAGGTTTGGTGAGGAGATTCGCAAGTTGGTCGGCAGAAGAAACATGAGCCACACGAATAAACCAGATTGAACCTGTTCACAGATAAAATGGTAATCCACTGCTACATGTTTCATTCGAGAGTGAAACACAGGATTGGAGCTTAACTGAACAGCACCAATGTTATAACAATAGACAACTGGAGAAGGTTGCAAAGTCACACCAAGTTCAGCAAGCAGTGAACATACCCACCGAAGTTCAGCAGCAGTAGCAGCAACTGAACGATATTCTACTTCTGTAGAAGAATGAGCAACAATTTGTTGCTTCTTAGAACTCCAAGAAATAAGATTCTGCCCAAGATAGACAAGGTAGGCACTAGTGGAAGAGTAATCATCTTTATTGCCGGCCCAATCAGCATCCGAGAACGCATGAAGAGCATCAGAGAACCCATGAAGAGATAAAGGAAACTCACGATGGAGAAGAAGACCTTTATCCAATGTGCCATATAAATACCATAGAATTCGTTTAACAAGTACCCAACGCTCATCAGTAAGTTGATGCATAAATTGAGCCATCTTATTGACAGCAAAAGAGATATCAGGACGAGTGAGAGAGAGGTATTCCAAGCTCCCATTTACATCACGAAATTGAGAAGGATCTGAAAGAGGAGTGCCCGAGGTGATGGTGAGTGAGGAAGAATTTGTTGGCAATAGGGTAAGTACAGGTGTAGCATCTGCTATATGAGTTCTTTTAAGCAAGTCTTGGATATATCTTCTCTAAGAGAGCAATATGCCTCGCCGATGTGGAACAACCTCAACGCCAAGAAAATAAGAAAGAGAGCCAATATCTTTCAGGGAGAAGCGTTGAGCAAGGCAGCCAACAAATTGAGAAACAAGGTCATCACTATTACCAGTAACAACGTACACAAGTAAAAACAAAACATGTCTGCCAGTGTTGAGAACAAAAAGAGAATTATCAGAGTGAGAATTCGTGAAACCTGAATGCACAAGCAATTGGCATAGTTCATGATACCAAGCTCGTGGAGCTTGTTTGAGACCATAGATAGCCTTATGAAGTTTACAGACATATGTTGGACGATCAGAATCAACAAATCCTAGTGGTTGAGCCATGTAAATATGTTCTGAGAGCCGACCTTGAAGAAAGGCGTTGTTGATGTCGAGTTGGCGAAGAGACCAACCATTGCTTACTGCAATACTAAGTACAAGTCTCACTGTGGTGGGTTTAACAACCGATCTAAAAGTCTCATAGTAATCCACACCGGGTCGTTGATGAAATCCTTCGGCGACAAGGCGAGCTTTAAACCGGTCAAGAGAGCCATCAGAGTGTCTTTTAATGCGAAAGATCCATTTACAACCAACAAGATTAGTGATACCATTAGGAGGAACTAGCTCCCATGTCCCATTACGATCAAGAGCATCATATTCTTCAGACATAGCCCGGTGCTAGTTATGATCTTTGAGGGCATGAGCCATAGAAGTAGGTTCAAGATTAGGTGGGGATGATAAGTGGGTATGAAGGTTGAGTTTTACGAATATTATTCTTGGCCCGAGTAGTCATGTGATGTTGGGTGGTATTTTGTGTTTCGGTGGGTTGATGGGTAGGATTTGGTGATTGTTGGATGGGTGGTGGGTGTTGCTCTGTTTCTATTTGATGTGTTGGTATCTCAGAGGAAAGTAAAGTGTCTTCAACAGCAAGCAGTTCTTGTAGGGGCTCTTCAGGTGGAGTAGTAGAAGACGGCTGAATTAGAGAAGGTAATGAGATAAGGAGCATTGGGGGAAGCCAAGTATCTATAGTGGCGGAGGTGGGACGAGGTAGATGATCATGAAGAGAGCTGTATGGGAAAACTGACTCGACAAACTTAACATGACGAGAAACAAATATTTTGGAAGTAGATGGTTTAAAACACAAGTAGGCACTTTGAGATAATGAGTATCCAATAAAAACACAAGGTTTAGACCTTTGATCAAGTTTGTGAGATGTATATGGACGAAGCCAAGGATAACATAAACATCCGAAAATCTTTAATTTAGTATAATTTGGCATTTTGTGGAAAATTAATTCATAGGGAGATGATAGATTGAGCGTTGTGGTTGGCATCCTATTAATTAAATAAACAGCAGTAGCAAAGGCATGGGACCAAAAAGTAACTGGAAGGGAAGCATGAGAGAGTAGAGCGAGACTGGTTTCAACAATATGGCGGTGTCGTCTTTCTGAATAGCCATTATGTTCAGGTGTATAAGGTGGAGTGGTTAAGTAAGATATGCCATTTAGAGAGAGGCAATCTTTGAGGCCCATATATTCTCCCCCATTATCTAAATACAGGGTGATTATTTTGAGTTGAAAATAATTTTCCACAATGGCTTTGTAACGCTTAAAAATTTCATGAACTTCAGATTTTCGCTTGAGTGGGTAAAACCATATGTATTTGGTAAAGTGATCAACGAAAATGGCATAGTATTTGAAACCATCTTGTGATAAAATAGGTGAAGTCCATACATCAGAGAAAACAATTTCAAGAGGTCACGTAGATGTAAGCGATGAAGTAGAGAAAGACAGCTTATGACTTTTATTGCAAAGACATGCATTACACGAGAATTCTTTTGACATATGAGAAGAAATATCTAAGTGATAACTAGAAAGAATGTATTTCAAAATGGGAGAAGCAGGATGACCTAATCGATGATGCCAATTTGAAGAAGTGGTTTTGACATTGGAGAATGCGAGAATTAGAGAAAACATAGAGTTATTAGATACACTTCATCCTTAGTGCTGCCTTTCAGAAGGATTGCCCCTGTGCGAAGGTCCTTCACATGAAAAAAACATGGACAAAATTCAATTGATGCATTATTAGTAGAACAAAACTGAGATATAGAAATTAAATTCTTTTTCATGGTTGGTACATAAATGGCATCATTCAGAGTAAAGGTAGTGGTGGAAGTTGGAAGAGAGATAGAACCAGTGTGGGTGATGGAAAGACCAGTGCCATCGCCAATCATAACATCGTCAGAGCCAGTATAAGGTGCATGAAGGGATAAGTTGCTCAAGTCTGTTGTGATATGGTGTGACGCTCCACTGTCAAGTAACCAAGTTGGATTGTTCAAGGCATTGTTAGCAGCATAATGCGCCTGTGGCTGCCAGGGTATTGCCGAAGTGTTTGGTAGTGAAGATCCTGTGTTGGATTGCTGAATTGGTACAAGCTGAAATGATGGACATCGCTTGGCTGAGTGCCCTTGGATGCCACAGATCTGACAAAAGCCTAGATATGGACGACATGGAGGACGGTTGTTGTGTGGTGGAGTACCTGAGTGGGTAGGCATGAGTGGTCGGCCAGGATTGGTAGGCGACATGCGCCAGCCCTTGTTACCAGTAGAATGTTGAGATTGCGGTCGCCAGTTGGGGTTGAACTTTTGTGGGCGCTAAGTGGTATATGTTCGGTTGGTTGGATTGGCAGTGATAGGAAGATGTACATCAGTCTTTTTGTTTGCTTGAAGGGATGCTTCAAAAGATAAAAGTTTCTCATGAAGCTCATTGAAGGTGATAGATGTGTCACGAGCTTGAATAGCACAAATAAGTTCTTTGTAGTCATCTTCCAGTCCATCTAAAATCCTTTTTGTAAGATCTTCCTCATCCATAGGTGATCCCAGTGTGGCAAGTTCATCTGCACAGGCTTTAATAGAGTGAAGAAAATCTATGATATTCATGGTACCTTTGGTTTATTTTTTAGACGGTTTTTGACTTGCTTGATGCGGCCTCGAGAGGGTTTAGCATATGTATTGGAAAGAATAGTCCATGCTTCACGAGATGTGGTGGCTCTGGCAATAAAGGAGATAATTGTAGGAGACAGAGAACCGATGAGGGCATTAAGGATTAGTTGATCTTGTCGAACCCAGACATTGTAAGTTGGATTTGGTACTGTCGAGTTGTTTGCAGTGAGTGTTTTTGGCGGACAAGGTTTTGGGCCATCAATGTATCCAAGGAGATCATAGCCGATGAAGAGAGTTTCAAATTGAAGCTTCCATGAGAGGTAGTTGGTGGAGGTGAGTTTGAGAGGAGCCTGTGCAGAAATATTGATTGTAATGAGATGAAAGTTGTTGGGGTTGAGAGCAATGGAGTGTACTGGAGTGGGTGGAATTTCGTCTATAGTGGCCATAGTCACTGTTTGAGGAAGAAAGGAAAAAAAAAAGCTAAATGGGAAGAGGAATGCGCTGCTCTGATACCATAAAGTAAATAGAAAAGTAGTTAGACTGAATTACAATAATTCTCATTCAAGTTGTTGGACTAAATAGAAAACAAATATATAATACAATTTTTACAACAAGAATAATAAAAAGTATCGGAAAAGAAGAATGACTCAAAAAAGAGTTCATTATAAAAGAAGATTAAAGTCCTATTCTAAAGGAAGACTCAACCAACTTAAAGCAGCAATTGAAACTGCAAATGACACGTATGTTTTTTAACTCATAGACAAGGGACTTTGCCTGAACAATGGCCCTATTGTGGTTGTAAGGAATCTCCCCTCCATTTTTAGCCACACAAGCACATTTCTCCAACTTTGAACATCCATTAGTGCAATCACAACCCTTTGAAGGAGCAGGACGGCACCAGTCAGGATATATAATATTGGTTATGTATTTAAATGAAGGAGGCATTTCATCATCTACGGTGTTCACAGCACAAATGGGAATCAACTCCTTTCCTTGTGAGATATCATCAACACATAGACCCTCACGTACTTTAGATTTTTTTGCACTTCTTCATCGCTTTCCAAGAAAGCTCCAGCTGACCCAGAATTCGGGCCAACTTAAACTTGTAAACCAGCTTACCATGTGAGCCCACATCCTACCAATATCTCTCTACCAAATACAGACCATCATAAATGTACGTCCTATATTCAAAAGCCTTTGTATCACCACGGATCACTCTTACAGGATTCTGTTTATGTATGTTGTTCGCTAGAGCTAGATTCCCTCGTTCAAGCTTCTGATCTTCAGGTTCCTTGCCTCCGTTCATCACATTCCCTCCCTGACTAGTGTAAATCAAAACATCTGAGTTGTCCAACTTATCATCATAACCCCTAGATTCTACAATACTTGTAGCAAGAATTTTTCCCTCGTGCTTGACATAATCTATACCACCCTGAATTTGGAGATGAAGACCAATCATATTGAGCTCTAACCGGTGTTGAAACTCGTCGCCTACTTCAACTCCTGGAACTGATCCAATGACTTTTTTTGTCGACAGGGATGTATTTCTTTTTGTCCTTGAAAATCCTTGCTACTAGATAATCAACCCTCTTATGAGAATTTTGTCCGTCAGGTTTTCCTTCTTCTTCGTGCAACAGCTTGAAACAGATGCAATGTCTCCCTCACCTTGTTTCCGGCACCAATAGCATCATTTTAAGGACCTTTACCACTTGAACTCCTGCGATGAAAAGCGAGGGTCACATCAAAAACATGTGATCTTTGACCCAGATGAAAGGTTTTTTGTCCTCTATCATGCCCAAGAGAATCTTTCTCATCCCTCATCACCAATGCACTCCTGTTTTCATAGGCATTTCTTCCTGGATATGAATTCCTCTTACAGTATGATCCTTCAGAGCTTTTTGCTTTGATAATTTCCTCAGAAGCATATTAGAAGGTTGCAGCAAATTATGCTTTTTTCTTTCCATTGGACTTGTACCACTAACATAGTTTGCAAACCCTTTTCTCCCGCCTCCATGGATAGTTCAGCGATTAATACGTCGTTCCTTGAGTTGACCAGTTAGGAATTTTAACATTTTATGAGCTTGGGAAAAAATTCTTCTCTAGATGATACTAGAAACTACCAACATCAAGAATATCAATATTCTTGACTTATAATAATAGCCTCATACATGTTTCTCTAATAAGTAGGTATCTCAAATAATAGCCAAAGAGAGGAAAAAATAAAAATCAAGACTAGTAGGATTGTAAAGGGCGATGGCAGGAACTTACCCTCAAAATTTGGGAGAAAACGGAGTTAAAATTACCTTATGATCATTCAATCAAAGATTAAAAATCTCAACTCTATTGTCTCTCATTTCTCACTCGTCTTTTTCTTCTAACAAAAGATTGCTGCCTCCACTTATTCTTCTTTATATAGGCAAATTTCATGGCAAATTTCTTTTGCCCCTTCAAGTTTTCTTTAATTAATTAATTACTCGAACCTATTAAACTTTGGGCTTAGGCCACTCAAATGAGATGACCCAACACAATATGCAGAATACTCAATTTGCCATGAAGGAAAATTCAAATGGGGAAAGGAGAAAAAAAAGAGCAAATTAAATTATCGACCGATTAGATGACAATCTATAGAAAATGAAAGGAAATATAATCAAACAAGTTTGATAGATTCTATTAATTTAAAAAAAGATTATCAATAACACATTAAATCAAAAATTATTTTTATTTGGTGGGACTTTGTCTCTTCAGAAATTAATTTTTATTAGCTAATAGCTTAATTATCAATTACAGAGAAATACTGTATCATGCACAATCTTTCTTTATTTTCTTTATGGTTTGAGCATTATGTATTGTATTGAAATAAGAAGGGTGAAACTGCATCCATGTTAAAAATTATCATACCATGTGGATACACATCTCATTTGGTTCCCAATATAACAATGTGGTGTTTTCTTTTACTATTCTTGGTAAAAGACTAGCACTGATTCCGTGATCCAATCCAATTACATTTGTCTAAACCCAAGTTCAAAGTCTAATTCATTAAAGATAAGAGAACCATGTAGAGAATGGTAGATATTTCTAGTTTAAAAATATCTAATGGAGGTAAAAATATCTAAGTCTAGACAATTCTTAAATATTTGGAGATATTTGTAAAGCGTGGTTGTCATATTTTTGTAATTTAATATTTGTGTGGTTTGTATTAGTTCTAGGTTATTATAAATACCCCTAAGATGTTTATTATAGGCAACAAGTGAAGAGTGAAGAATTAGAAGAGAGAAATAACAGTAAGCCGTGAGCGCTTGTAAAATACAATAAAGTTCTTTGGTTTAGCGAAATTCTTTTGTTGCTAAATATTTTTAGTTTTGACCACTTTAGTCCTCTCTAGTTTTCAACAATTGGTATCAGAGCTAGGTTGGTTGGGAACACTATAGCAGTGCTGCCAAAAGTTCACTATAGTCAAGGACTGTGTGGAAAATGTACAGCGAGGATGATCGAGAATCGTTTGATGGAGCTTCGTTGAATTGTGAGGAGTTTGAAACTCTGCAAGTTCATTGGTTAAAGTCGAGTTTACTTGGCATTGTCAAAGTCTTACAAACACGATAGATGATCTTTAAGTGGTTGGAGGAGTCAAGAAGCTCAACAACAAAAATTTTAATATACGGGCAACAATGATAGAGTCCTACTTATAAAGTCAAGACATCCGGGAGATTGTTTGTGGTAACGATGTGAAACCACCAATGGAGGATGCCGCTTCAAAGAAGTGGAATATCAAAGTTGGGAAGTATGTGTTTGCCATCAAGAGTATGATTAAAGAAGAGATGTTACAATACACAAAAAGGAAAAGAAAGGCTTAAGGAAGCTTGGGACACTCTTGCAACAATTTTTTTCAATGAAGAATTACACACAGCTACAACTTTTGGACAATGAGCTACAGTCAATTTCACAACAAAGTAACTTCAATAAGGTAAAGTCCTTATACCGTAAAATTTTTGGGTTAGATCATACTACTGCAATTTCTGAATCCAGAATGAAGAGAGTTATTATCTATAGTTTGAGACCCAAGTTTTAGAACTTTGATACAATTATCTAAGGTTGGCAACTTAACCAACCATTGAGGAATTTGAAAACTTGCTTGCTGATCAAGAAGCAATTGATAAGCAAATGAGTGGAGCCTTAGTATAGAATGACGAGGAAATGCTCTTCACCAATAAGAAGAGACATAGATTTAGATGACATAGTGATGGGGATCTAAAGGATTTGTTGATAAGTCAAAAGGTCATCAACAATAAGGTAGTTCACAGATAGAGGGAGGAAAAAAGAATCACAGCAATGGTGGCCAATACAAGCTAAAAACGAATTTCGAATAGAATTGCTACAACTGTGAAAAAAAGACCACACGGCGAAAGATTACTAGTCTAACAAAAAGTCTGAGAAGAGTAATACTGCTACTTCAAATCAAAAGAAGGATAATGATGCCATTAAGGAAGAAGAGCTTGTCCTTGCAGCATAATACAAGCAAAGAATGTACCGGGGAGGTTTTAAGCGTAAGCTATGAAGATGGCAACTCATATGATCAATAGACTTCTTCAACTAGAACTAAGGTTTATATCACCTTATAAGAAGCTGTGGAATGTGAAACCTATAGTCAGCCACTTTTGTTTATTCGATTGTGTGTACTATGTGTTCATGCCAAGCTATTTATGAAGCCAATTTGACAAGAAAGTGATTTATTATATCTTTGTCAAATATGAGAGCCAGAGCAAAGGATGGAGGTGTTGTAATCCTACCATTGGATGGTGGTACACAACACGAAACATGGTATTTGACAAAGCATCTTTATAGTGGTATTAAAAAAAAGAACTGTCAGATTCAAAAGAATTAAAGATCAAATGAAGGAGAATTGTCAAAATTGGCTCGAACTAAGAAGAATATGAAGATTCTGATGATCTAATAAATGATGATATTGAGCATGATGAGGTGCCAAATCCTTAGAAGACAAGTGTTCACCAAAGCCTTATTGAAGACGAAGAACCAAGTGCACCAAAACCAAGAACTCCTAAATCTCAACTTAAAATATCTAAAAGAGTTAGAAAGCCAAATCTCAGGTACGCTAATGCCATGGTTACAGAAGTTAGGAAAAATAAAAGAACCTGAGACATTTAGAGAAGTAGCACAAAATTCTAATTAGATGAAGATGATGGAATAAGTAATCGCTCCCACATTGAAGGAGAATTAGACTTTGGATCTGGTTCCAAAATTAAAAGGTGCAAAACTAATATCTTGCAAATGGGTATACAAGATTAAGAACCACCCACATAGTTCAGTTGAAAGGTACAAGGCTCAGTTGGTAACCTAAGGATTCTTACAACAGTATGGCTAGACCATGATGAAACATTTAGTCCGGTGGTAAAGCTCACAACAATAAGATTTTTTCTTGCACTCGCAGTTAATAAGGAATGGAAATTGTGGCAGATTGATGAAAAAATACCTTCCTACATGGAGAATCAGATTGAGAAATCTACATGAACCAACAGAGAGGATTTTAGAATAAAGCACATTTAGAGTATGTATTAAAGCCGAGAAAGTCACTTTATGGTTTAAAGCAAGCATCAAGGGCATGGTATGGTAAGATTGTTGAATTTCTAACTCAGAGTGATTATTTAATGGTATATGCAGACTCTAACTTGTTCGTCAAAGCTAATGAAAGAAGGTTAGCAACTATACTGTTGTATGTGGATGATTTGATTTTTACTAGTGATGATAAAGAAAAGATTCGGTTAATAAGAAAGGTGAAAGTTGCAACCTAACTGACTATTGTGAGGCTAACTATGCCAGAGACCATGATACAAAAAGATCAACTACTAGGCATGCTTTTAGAATTAGATCTAGAGTAGATTAAGTGTAGTAAGAGACAACCAAACTGTATTGCTATAAATTAGAGTAGTAAAGTATAGAGCAGTAGCAATGGCGGCTTAAAAAAGTACTTGGTTGTTGCAGTTAATGAAGGATCTACACCAACCAATAGATTTATTGCAATAATCAATCGGCAATCAGCTTGGCGAAAAATTTAGTTTTTCATGCAATAACTTAACATGTGGAGGTGCACTATCATTTCATCAAGGAAAAGGTCTTGCAAGATGAAATTGAAAATTTAGTTTTTCAAGATGGACGACCCTAAATGTTGTGATATTTCTTTTATAAAATATCAAGAAAGTCCTTTAGTTTAGCAAAATTATTTTATTATCTAAATATTTTTAGTCTTGAGCACTTGAGTCCTCCTTAGTTTTCAACAATTATAACACCAAAAATATAATGAGTTATTAAAAACTTTATTTAGGACTCAACATGAAGAAAATAATTTTGAAAATGGGCCTCATTTGAAATAAAAAGTAGAGAACTTTGACATCATTGCCTGGGCAATATTTTTTTCAAAACACTCCTCTACCTATTTCTTTGTTTTCTATTTCTTTTAAGATACAAACTGACTCAAATAACCAACAAGATCTATTTCATACATGTAAGAGGAGAATCCTTCTAGATGTATTTCTAATATTAGCCTCTAATTTTGCAGTTAAAGATGCAGTTGTTTGGAACAATTTTAATGCAGAGCTTGAAATCTTTCAAACTACGATTGCATGTATTTGCCAAACACTTAATAAATGCCCTCAATATGCAAAATATTCAAACGTGGAAATGCCATGAAGGAAAATTTAAATGAATTGGCAGTAATGGGAAAGGGGAAAAAAAGAGGCAATTAAATAGACCAATGAAGTAGTGGAGAAATAAATATTGGATCTCTAATTCAACATTAGACTTATGTGTGAATAATTATTTGTTGCAAGTTATTGTTTAAGGTTAAGTCTAATTAAAACTGATCTATTAAAGTCTTTGGTAATTTGGGCTTTAATATATCTAATAAGATGTGGGCTTGTAATGTGTGGAGATTAAAGGGTAACTTTTTTTTTATGAAGGGTTAAAATAAGAACACCTATCAATAACATGAAAGTTATCTATATAAGTGGTTATCATTCCCAAATCACATGTAACATTCTATTCTTTTTTGACATCACATTATCAAAGAGAATAAAGAGAGAAGTGCAAAGGATTCTCAAGGATAATATGTTGATCTGGAAGACAACTCATATGCCTCTAAAGAGTAATTAAGCGTTATGAATTCAGGTATATTTCCTGTTGGGAAAAGGACTACAACAAGTAGTTGAAAATTAAGCGGAAACAAAGTTCCTTCTTTGTGTGATTAAAATAGGATGTGTACTACAAATAAATAGGCAGAAAAATTAATCAACAAAATCCAAAGAAAAAACCAACCACAAGAGATTTAGATTTTTACGTGGAAAACCCAAAGCGGAAAAAACCACATAGTCTGATTTAATATTCCACCATATTAATGGGATTACAACATAAATTCTTCTCTAAATAATCCTAGCGATTACCAACATCAAGAATTTAAATATTCTAAGCTTACAATAATAGCCTAATAAATGTCTCTCTAACAAGTGGGTATTTTAAATAATAGCCAAAGAGAGGATTGATTAATGTTAAACATTGCATGTTTATTAAAGAGTAAAAATATTATTTTGTGCTTATATTATAATTTATATTTGTAATTATGTAACATATTGTGAATTTCTAATTATTTTTCTAAATATTTAATTTTGTGTATTTGTGTGTATTTATTAGGTAAAAATAATAATTTGACACAAATTGAGATTTCAAACAAATGTACCGATGTCAATTTTGGATTCCAAAAGTGTGAGAAATTTGGTCATTGTCGAGGAGGATTTGCGACTTTTGTTGTAAATTTATAAGTTTTTACTACTGTAAATGTGATAATTGTGATATTGTAAGTTTTTATCATGTTAGGTATGGTGATTATTAGTGGAATATGTTGGATGTGCTTTAGTGGATTAAGTTAGGTCTATGTTTTATTAGTAGGACACATGTAAGATTAAGATGTAATTAGTTTTATTTATTTGTGTGGTATGGATTAATCATATATTAGTATAAATAGAGAGGGGGGGAACACACCTCTCCATATATTCTCTTCTCTTATTTCCCTTCAAATTATTCTTCTCATCTCTCTTTGCAATATATTTTCAATAAATAAAATTAGTTTTATTTTTAATTTTCAAATATTTTTTAATTATTTTTTCAATTTTAATAATTTTCTTTATTTCAAATATGTTTAGCTAAATACTAACAGTTAGGTTGAGGTGAAACTCTTAGTAGAAAAATATAATTTAATCAAATTTTATTTTTAATTATATATATTAAATTATTTTTATTTAATTTTATTCATATTTTATATTTTGAAATTTTGATTTATTGTGGACAAACATGACAGTTTGGCACAATGAATATTTAATATCTTACTATAAAGTATATTAAAATGGTATTTTGCCTTATTGTAAATAATTTAAGTTTTGGCATATTAAGTTCTTAATCCACAATAAAATTAATGGGAAAATAATTGTAATTTATACAATTAATGTTTTGGGCGATAATATAAAAAGAATTTATTAAATTGTAATTTTTACTAGGAGTAGATCCATAACCCTAACTAATTCAATTTAATAGTTTTCTCAAATTAAATTGCATATATTTGAATTTTATTTTCGTTTTTTTAGATAAACTTAAATAAACAAATTTCCTTGTGAATCGACGTTAGACTCATCGAGCTATAGTATAACTAGACATTTTTATACTTAGGAGTAAATTAAACACTTTTAAGTCGTGTCAAGGATAAAATAAAAATCAAGATCTGTACGATTGTGGAGGGCAATGCCAAAATTTGGGAGAAAACGGGGTTAATTTCGCCTTTCGATCGCCTAATTAAAGATTGAAAATCTTGCCCCCAAATTATAATAACTAGCCACTGTCTTTTCTCTCTCTTGTCTTTTCAACCTGCAATTGTTTCTTCTCAAGTACGTCTTGTATCCAATGATACCTCACATTAATATGATTGGATTTCAAATAGTGTGTCGAATTCTTTGTCAAGTGAATGGCACTCTGACTGTCGCAGTATACAATAAAGCTATCTTGCTTCACACCCAATTATTGTAGGAAATTCTTCATGCATAAGGTTTCTTTGCAACCTTCAGTGATTGCATCTGTTGCTATGGTAGACAGAGCAACACATTGTTGAAGTTTGGGCTGCCATGAGATTGCTTCCCCTGCGAAGGTGATTAAATATCTTGACAGAAATTTTAGCGAATCAACATCTCCTGCCATATCTGCATCCATGCACACTTGCAATAAAGGTTTGTCACCACAAAAACATAAACATGCCTTGGAAGTGCCTCTGAGATATTTGAAAATCCATTTCACTGCTATCCAGTATTCTTTGCCTGGATTAGAGAGAAACCAACTGACTACACCAACTACATAAGCAATATTTGGTCTTGTATCATGGTGTACATTAAACTACCAACTGTTGAAGCATAAGGAACTTTTCTTATCTCTTGCTTCTCTTTCTCACTTGTAGGACAATGCTTGAAACTAAGCTTAAAATAGCCCGCAAGTGGAAAACAAACATATTTTTCCTTGCTCATGTTAAATCTTTCAAGAATCCTTTCAACATATGCTTCTTGAGATAAACATAACTTCCTAGATTTTCTTTCGTGGGAAATCTTCATACCAAGAATCTGTTTCGCCCGTCCCAAGTCCTTAATTACAAAGGACTTGTTAATCTCTCTTTTCATATTGTTAATTTTACTAGCATCCTGGCTAATAAATTTCATCTACATAAAGCAAAAGAATGATGAAATTATTATCGCCAAACTTCGTCACAAAGACATAATGATCGTATATAGTCTTACTGAAACCATGATTCTCCATAAAAGAATCAAACTTCTTGCACCACTGCCTTGGTGCTTGTTTCAGCCCATACAAACTTTTCTGCAACTTGCATACAAGTTCTTCTTCAGATTGCTCCATGTATTTTTCCTCCTCTAAGTCACCGTGCAAGAAAGTTGTCTTTACATCAAGCTATTCGATCTCCAAATTCAAACTAACTGTTAATGCCAAAACAACTCAAATAGAAGACATCTCCACCACAAGAGAAAGTATTTCTTCAAAATCAGCACCTTTCTTCTAGCCTTGTATTGCTATTGTGAGTTATTTTCAGTCTTCAACCTGTAAACATATTTGTTCTTCAGTGCCCTTTTTCCCTTAGGCATCTTTCCTAAGTCATTAGTGTGGTTCTTATTCAAGGATTTCATCTCCTCCTGATGGCTTTAACCTACTCATTTTTAAGCTAGTGAGACGTGGCTTTTTCAAAACATTATGCTTCTCCTTCATCTGTAAGTATTACATACTCATGTAGCGGATATCTAGTGGAAGGTCATCATTCTTTAATGGATCTTTTCAATTTTGGCTCAACCGGTATTGCTAGTGGTTCTGAAAGTGTCTAATCAACTGATTATATTGGACCATCATTATTATCCTCTTCAGCTCCCTCATGATCATCATTAACTACAGGTGGATAAACTGAAGTTAAAATAATAGGAATCTTTAGAGATGACTGAGACTCATCATTATTCACTGCATCACCAACTATATGATATTCAAGTAACACAACATCTCGATTTTTAATCAATTTTCTTGCTACTAGATCCCATAATCTTTACCCAAATTCTTCATGCCCATAGCCTAAGAAAATGCATTCCTTGGCTTTATCATCAAGTTTCAATCTCTAATCTTTAGGGATGTGAACATGTGCTCTGCAATAAAACACTCTTAAGTGTTTAGAAGAAACATATTTCCCTATCCAAACTTTCTCAGGTACATCGCCATCTAATGGAGCTGAAAGAGAAAGGTTAATCAAGTCAACAGTAGTACGCATAACCTCTTCCCAGAAAGATTTAAGAAGATTGGCATCAAAAAGCATACACCTAACCCTCTCTTCGGTTGTTCTGTTCATCTTTTGTACAATACCATTTTGCTTTTGGGGTTTTTGGTACAGTCTTCTCAAGTCTTATTCCATGAGATTTGTAATACTGCTCAAATGGTCCTCTATACTCACCACCATTGTCTGCTTTAACATATTTTAATCTTCTTCATACGTATGGAAGAACTTAAATATATCAAGTACCTGGTTTTTAAATTTCAAAGCAAAAGCCCACACTTTTCTAGAACAATCATCAATAAAAGTCACAAAATAATGTGCATCTCCTATTGATTTACTTTGTATCATGCAAACATCAGTGTGAATCAAATCAAGTATTTGTGACTTTTAAGATGGAGAAAAGCTTTTAAAAGCTACTCCGTGTGTGTTTTTTACAAAACAATGAACACAAGTCTTGAGGGACAAACCTGCGAAGCTGGGTATAAATCCTTTTCTGGCAAGAGTTTCCAATTCTTTCTTACTAATGTGACCAAGTTTTTTATGTCATGTCTCAATGTTAGAATAGTTTACAGCTACATTCACATCTTCTTTCTTGATTTTAACTTCTAACACATAGAGGGTGTTTATTTTTCTCCTCTTAGTTAACACTAGCAGCCTTTGGTGAGCTTTCATTTTTCTTTACCAAATTGGTTGGTATAACCATCATCATCAAGCTTGCCTGTAGAGATCAAATTGAGGTAAATATTTTGTACATGTTTGACATCTTTAACCAACAACGCACAACCAATGCTGGTTTCCAAGAAAATATCTCTTATGCCCGCAATCTTGGATGCCCCCTCATTTCTCATCCGAATATGGCCATAATCACCATTAACATAGGATATAAAGTAATCGCGATGTGCAGTAACATAAAATGAAGCACCCGAATCAATCACCCAATCACTAGTATGACAACTAAGATTTATTGAACTAATAGCATAAACAATACCCAAATCACCATCAACTATGGTTGCAGCGTTCTCTTTGTCATTTTTCTGAACATCACTTTTTTTTTTGCCTATTCTCTTTTCCACAATCTAAAACTCTTTTAATGTGACCTATTTTTTGACAATAAAAGCACTTCATGTTTCTCCTCTGGGACTTAGATCTTCCTCTGGGGTTATTATTGTTCTGCTGATGGGAATTTCTAGATTGGCTTCTCCCCTACATTTCTTTCATTTCCAAAACAAGTGTATCTAATTCAGAAGGAACTACTTAAACACTCTTTCTTCTAGATTCTTCATTCTGCAGTCTATTTGCAGCCATATCCAAGGTTAATTTCCCGTTCAGCGCTGAATTATTCGCTGACACCACTAATGTCTCTGAACTTTTAGGTAAAAAACTAAGTAATAACAATGTTTGTAATTCATCATCTAAAATAATTTTCTGAAATGCAAGTTATGCAACCCAAGAGAGAGTGAATTGAGTTTTTTAAAAAATGCAATACAATTCGCATAACAATTTAATCTATTGCCTTAATCAAATCCAAAACCATAAATTCAATCAAGCACAATATTAAAAGAGTAAGGGAAGAGAAAACAAACACAAGGATTTTTACGTGGTTTGGCAATCCCCGCCTACGCCCACACTTCCAAGCTCACCCTGCTTGAGGATTTCACTATCCAAACCTCCCAAGGTTTTAAATGTTTACAATTGACTTCCAAGGTGTCAATGGACCTTTACAATCAAGATATTATCTCTCAATCTCTTCACCCCAAGTGTATCTCACACTTGTACACTCACAATTTGATGAGAAATGAAAATTACAATAATGAAACTCTCTTTAAGAGCGGATATGCAAATAATAGCACAATAATGATTCAATCTATGATGATTTACGCAAATTCCAGCCCAAAAACTAGCCGTTATAGGCAAATTCCAGCAACCAAGCAGTTAGCCGCTTGATTTATCCGGCTAGCTGCTTGTAACAGTGATATTACCATTATTTTTGAATTTTGCCACAGTAATACTATTCACTAAAATTACACTTTAGCTCAAAACTTTCTATCATTATACTATGGACCAAAACATCACAAAACTTTACAAACAGGTCCAATTTCAGAATTTCTAAATAAAAATTTTTTTTTCAAAACTTTCTAAAATTATGATATGATCCCAAATAGAATGATATTTTTCAAAGAGGTCCTTTTTAATATTTAGCATAATACTCATATTTCTCAAAGTTCTCAAAACCTTTCACTTTAGTCCAAAATTTGAAAATATAAGATTATCCTCAGGCGGTTAGCCGCTAGCCTCAGGCGGTTAGCCACTCACTCTCTGTCCAATTTTGGATTTCAAATGTTTGAATTTATTCAGGTCCTCAAACTGTTATAAATTATAATATGGCGCAAAACATTTCAAATATTTGCAGAAAGGTCCAACTTCAGCAAATAATACTTATTAAATTCAAAGATTGCAAAACTTTTCATTTAAGTCCAAATAATTCAAATCCACAAAATACTTTATCTTATAAAAATAAAATCTTTTAGTTTATGAAAAGTAATTATTTAAATTAATCTCTTGAGCTTCTCAAATGCTAAATCATGCCGGCTTTACAAGGATTTATCGTAATAATGTGTCCTTTGAGCTCTAAACTTTATTATTGATTTCACCGTTGTCCGTTAAGTGTCTTCAACTTGATTTCACTTGATTCACTTGCATAAATATTATCATTTAAAAACTAGTAAAAATGTGAAATACAATATTTATTAAATTACTTAAGACACGTGATTGTTATCATTAAAATTACATTATGTGTCACCTTTTAGGCTAACATTTTCATAGTAGTTGATTGATCAACCAAGCCTTGAAACTCACTAGTGTGTTTAGTTATACTCTGCCCCTCCTTGTATTTTAAGTTAACAAGTCTTTTCATTAAATTGACTTTATTCTGTGCTATCAGCTGCTCATAAATTGTCTTTAATTTTCTTCAAAGAACATCAGCCCTGGATTCCTTCACGGCATGGTGGTACACACTCTGATCAATCTGTGACTTAATAGTACCCACGACTTTCTAGTTTAATTGAGCCCATTTCTTATCATATAAATCGGTAGGTCTAGCTTCTTTGCCTTCCATGAGTTCATGTAAGTCTTTCATGTATAATAAATCCTCCATTCTAGACTTCCAAATACCATAATTCCATAATTTTAATTTAATCATGCATACCGAGGACTCCTCTCTTTCAACCGCACAAATAATAAAAAAACACAAAACCTAAAGCTCTGATACCACCTTATTGAGAAATGGACTACCACAAACAGTTGAAAATTAAGCGAAAATAAACTCTTTCTCTCTTTGTGTGATTAAAATAGGATGTGTACCACAAATAAATAGGCAGAAAATGTGTACCACAAATAAATAGACAGAAAAATTAATCAACGAAATCCAAAACAAAAACCAATCATAAGATATACAGATTTTTCTGTGAAAAACCCAAAGCGGGAAAAACCACCGAACCGTAGTCCAATTTAATCTTCCACTATATTAATGGGATTACAACATAAATTCTTCTCTAGATAATACTAGAGGCTACCAACATCAAGAATCTCAATATTTTTAGCTTACAATAATAGCCTAATAATTGTCTCTCTAACAAGTGGGTATCTCAATAGCCAAAGTGAGGATAAAATAAAAATCAAGACCAATAGGATTGTTGAAGGTGATGCCAGGAACTTATATTCAAAATTTGAGAGAAAACATAATTAACTTCGCCTTTCGGTCGCCCAATTAAAGATTCAAATCTTGCCCCCAAATTATAATAATCGGCCACTGTTTTTTTTTTCTCTCTCTCCCTCTCGTCTTTTGCTTGTCCACTCGTCTTTTTGCGATATCATAAATTAGGGCTGCTGCATCCTATTAAAATCAAATTTCATGGTAATTTTCATTGAAGTCCAAATCTTAATGTTAACTGCACATCAAACAAGTATTTTTGGACTTTGGGCTTTTGAGCCCCCAAATGACCCAACACTTTTGTATATTTGTTTATTGATTTTTGGTGATACAGTATGAATTTTTCTGCAATTTAAGTGATAGTTTTCATCAAATGATTATTTTTTTATAAGTGGTATCAAAATTATTCATGTTGATTCATTGAAAATAATTTGTGGTTCTTCTGAATTGCCAAATATCAAGAAATCCGGGCTTAGTGAAGAAAAATTAGTTGACCAATGACGTTGTGTAGAAATAAATCCCTGTTAGACAAGTCGATAGATCCTCATCCTACTAACTAAACTTTTTTAATTAAATTATTAGTTATTCGATACTTGATGACTACTTAGTCTTGAACCTTTGTCACATCATACGTATGACTTTTTAAATGCTGATTTATTATACGTATGACTTTTTTAATACGTATCAACATCAATGACAATGCCCTCGAGTATGCAGAATATTCAACGTGCTGTGAAGGAAAATTTTAGTGAACAGGATAGAAAAGAGGCAAATTTATTGACCTGTTATATGAACAATCAATGATTGAAAATGAAAGGAAATAATAATGCCCCGATGAGCAAGTTCGATAGATCTAACTTGTTATTTTTCTTCCGCTTTTGACCCAACAATTATAAGAAAGCTATGCTACTATCTAACTGTCTAAAAATACCAAAGAAATCTTCTATTAATACATCAAATACAGAAAATCGATTAAATAGTAGCAGTCATTCTTAGATATAAATATTTATCAAATATTATGATTGTTTTAACGGAATTTATTTTAGGCTGAGAACAGTCAAGTCTTTTTTACAATTTAAGTTAAAAATTTTGTGTTTATGCCAATCTTGAGGGGTACATTTCCATCCTTTCGGTTTTAATAAATTTTCTGATATTGATTTCACCTCACCCCAAAAAAAAAAAGGGGTTAACAGAATAAGAGGAATTTGTATATATTCTCTGTGAATAAACGAAATTTTTTATTCAAGATTAATATGAAATTGTGCAATAGATGTGACTCTATATAGGCATTACTAAGACTATAAAAGGGAAACCACAAAACATGTAAATTTAAAAAATATTACCTACCAATGTAAACCTAAATACTAAATTATATTTATCATTCTCATTTGCAACTGAAAAAGATAAAAATAGTGAGCAAAGAATTTGGGCCCCGTTTAGGATTGAGATTGGATAGATTTATAAATTAAAAAGGTACAACACTAAAGTTTTTGGTAAACATTAACTGCTGTAGTTTGGAAACTAAGTTGATTTAAAAGGTACAAGACTAAAATATTTGGTAAACACTAAATGTTATAGTTTGGAAGCTAAGTTGATTTAATTTTATACTTGTATGATGAAAAATCTAGTATATCTTTATAATTTATTTTATATTATTATTTAAAATTATATTTATGACATACTATTAATTTTTAATTTATAACGTAAAAGGTACAGCACTAAAGTATTTAATAAACACTAACTGTTGTAGTTTGGAAGCTAAGTTGATTTAATTTTATACTTGTATGATGAAAAATCTATTATATCTTTACAATTTTGTCTAAATTATTATTTAAAAATTATATTTACTACATACTATTAACTTTTACTTTATAGTTATACTTTTTTTTTCACAGCAGCTATACCTTAAAATCCACAACACCTCCAAACATGCCTTAAGATTTTTGAGAAAATGATACATATAAATACTACACTGAATTGAGTTAAAAAAGTGCTATCCATGCACGTCTACTTTGTCCTTACTAAATAACTTGAACATTAAATTTATCATAATTTATCATATGTTTATTTATTTATTGTGTCTTGCTCGGGCTCAATTCTTTGACATCAATGATCTATTAAAAAAAAATCAGGATTCCCACCTAATTTAATCTTTCATTTTAGTAATAAACTCACATGATTGGTATTTAATAAAAATAATAATAAATAAGAAAATCTTGACCATACATAAATAAAAATGCACGTGCCAAAAAATCCTTCAAAGCTCATGCGATCTACTTATGAGAGCATTTTAATGCCCGTAAAAATGTAAAGTTGATTTGGTTAAATGAATTATAAACAGAATTTTATTCAACTTTCTTGTTAGAAAATTGCATTGACACGCAATGAGACTACAAGTAATGAATTCTCCACATCCTCTCTTAACACAACATAGCAATAAATCTTATAAAAGAGAATTAAATGTAACTTTATAGTCACATTCTGTTCCTAGCTCTCCTGATTCTCCTCCTTTTTTACTGCATCCCAAATTTCTAAGAAAACCATTCAAGAATTCCTATGCTGAAGTTAAGCCCAAGAACCACTCCAACAATGAGTCCACCCGCATAGCCTATCAGAATGATTTTCCAATCAGATATGCCTGAAAGCAGAGACTCCTCTGAGCCTTCGACTTGCTCATTAGTTGTTGGAGCTTCGTCATTCTCACATTCCTTGGGCAATGGCTTTCCACATAACCCCAAGTTTCCATTAAATGACGTTTTGTCGAATGTAGGAAATTGGTTTCCTTGTGGTATGGGTCCTGTGAGATTGTTGTTTGAGACATCGAAGAATTCAAGGAATGTGAGATCAACAAGTTGCTGAGGAATCTGTTCAGAAAATTTGTTATTTGAGAGATCCAATGATTCCAAACCCGTTAGGTTGCCCAAAAATGATAGAATATGGTCATGAAGACTATTATTGGCGAGGCTGAGAACTTGAAGTCCTTTTAAATTAGCAATTGATGTTGGAATCTCTCCATCAAATCTATTGCTTGAGAGAATAACGCCCGTGAGAAAATTTGGAACCTTGTCATATGACATCATTTGGCCTTTGTTGCTCATTGTCAACGAGTAATCATAAATGCCAAGGGCCGCATAAGACACCAATGCAAATGGATTAATCATACCTTCCATATATCTTAACTCACTTGTGTTGACAACTTGCATAGCATTCCAACACTGGAAGTACTTGGATGGAAGCTTTCCAGTAAACCTATTGTTAGAGAGGTCAATAATGCGGAGTTCAGGAAACCCACAACCAGTGTTAGGTTCTCTTATCATGCCATGTAATTTATTGGATTTCAGGATGAGAACGTTCAATTCTCGAAGAGTTCCTAACCAAGAGGGGAAAGTACCACTAATTTGGTTATTCCCAAGATCAAGAAATTTTAAACTTGAACAATTGGCCAAAGATCTCGGAATTCTTCCCTGTAACAGATTATCGCTCAAATCAATCATCCTAAGAGACCTTCCGCTCAAGGAGGTTTGAG
Organism: Citrus australasica; assembly: GCA_029618585.1. Classification (NCBI taxonomy): domain Eukaryota; kingdom Viridiplantae; phylum Streptophyta; class Magnoliopsida; order Sapindales; family Rutaceae; genus Citrus; species Citrus australasica. Next base: position 1,989,135 of record JARCIV010000005.1, read on the forward strand.
GAATGCTTCCAAAACATTTGCTGTGCTGTAAATCTAATATTGAGAGATGATCACTAAAATTGTCTAAACACTGAGGAAGCAAGCCACTTAAGTTATTGTAAGACAAATCAAGGATTTCAAGACCATTACTTGAATTGCATATCCAAAATGGAATTTTCCCTTTTAAGCTATTGTTTGAAACTAGATAGTGTTTGGTTTGGGGGGGTGGAATTGGGAGTGGTCCTTGTAGATAATTAGAACTAAGATCTAATGTAAAGCCATCATAATTCCGTGGAAAAAACATAGGGTATTGATAAAAACCTATTAAAAAGGTATGGGAAAGGTTTAAGTAGCTGAAGTTCTGCATACTTGGGTCTATCAACCATTCTGGTACTTTTTCACGAATTTTATTGCAGGAAAGGTCAAGCACTTCCAAATGATGTTGGTTTTTAAAAAATTTTGGAAATTCATTAAGGTTGCATGAACGCAGTCCTACAAAACTAAATTTCCGTGAAGTGGTATTCGAAGTGGCTTTTGTTGAAGTCAACAAATTGTTGGTGCAAATTTGTTGAAGTCAACAAATTGTTGGTGCAAATTTGTTGAACACCAACAATTTGTTGATTTTGTAAAACCGAAAAGAAAGAATGGGGAATGGGGGATGGATTTGAAAAATAATAATAATTAAAAATTATATTTTTAATTATTTTATTCTTAGCATAGTAATTCATTTCTCCTATAAATAGCTAAGGATTTCATTCATTTGAAATCATTCCAAAATTTGTTAAGCTTATAAGTTTCTAAGCTTTTGAGAGTGAGCAATTGGAGAGTGTGTGTGAGAGTACTTGGTATATTTGGGTTCTGGAAAAGTGAGATTTCTTTACTCAAATTTGTACTCAAATAATTGTTAATAATATAATTATTTTTCTCTTGCTCTCGTGGACGTAGGCATATTGCCGAACCACGTATATTTTGTCCTTTATTTTTCTGTGATTATTCGGTGCGCTTGATTCCGCATTCCACGCACAACAAGTGGTATCAGAGCCGACGGTTCATACTTGAGGGATACGGTACCGTTCACGTATATAGTACTGTTCATGTATACGGTACTGTTCACGTATACGATACTGTTCACATACGGTACTGTTCACGAATACGATGGAGATGACCATTTGTACTTGGGAGACAATCTATTGTAAATAGTGTGTATTTTTGCATGTCTAGGAAAGTTCTGTTAACAAAGGCGATAAGAGTCTAAGGATTCTGGTTTTTAATTGGGACCGAGTTCCCGTCCAGTCTCTTGGGAACTTTCCTGGTGCATTTATTCAAGCGAAATTAACATCATAGAGACTATTTTTCAAGTGGAAATAGTTCGTTGTGAAAATGGTAGAAGGTGAAACTTCCAAAATTGGGGAGAGATCTACCGAGACTATTTCAGGAAATACTTCAGGCAGAAGGTGAGATTTGTCAAATTGCTATTTAGCACCTATTATAGGAGGCCAGAAGATCGATGTTGAAAAGTTTGATGGGAAAATCAACTTCGGCATGTGGAGGCGCGAAGTTATGGATGCCCTTATTCAAATCGATCTCGATGTTGTTCTGAAAAATAAAAGACACTTGTATGATGAAGAAATTTGGGATCGTATGAACGAGAAAGCTTATGGTCAGATCAGATCTTATTTGACCAAGGAGGTGAAATACTTGGTGAAAGATGAGGAGTGTGCAGTGATTTTGTGGCGTACATTGGAGGAGAAGTATCTGGTGAAAAGTCCTGAAAATCGCCTTCATGCAATGAGCCATGTATATGGTTTTCGAATGAAGTATGGGGTGTCAATGCACGATCATGTCTCAAGATTTGAAAAGTTATTTGCTGATTTGAAGAATCTTGATAAAAATATTAAGGATGAAGTCAAGGTTATGATTCTGTTACACTCACTACCAGAGGAATATAATCATTTTGTGACTACTTTGATATATGGGAAGAGTGTGAACGTCTTCAAAGATGTTTGCACAGCATTGACAAGCTTGGAGATTCGGAATAATGATAAAAATTCTGAACGAGCATCGTCTGAAGCTTTGGTGAGTAGAGATTGGGTGATGGAGAAACAAAAGAAGCGTGGTGGAAAGAATTCTCGATCCAAATCGAAAAGCAGAAATATAGCTCGAGACGAGTGTGCCTTTTGTCATGAAAAGGGGCATTGGAGGAAAGATTGTCCAAAGGCTCAAAAGAAATATGGGAAGAAACCAGCAGCAACAAACATGGCACGGAAAGATGAAGACTCTGATTATTCACTAAGTATTACTCCTGCAGCATACGGGGCTAGTTCGAGCGAGTGGATACTTGATACTGGAGCAACCTATCATTTGTGTCCTATTAAGGAATGGTTTACGAATTTTCATAATCTGAAATCCGGTGCAGTTGTGATGGGAAATGATCAACCTTGTCGCACAGTGGGGATAGAAACAATTCGGCTCAAAATGTTTGATGGAATGGTCAGAGAACTCAAAGAGGTTAGATTTGTTTCAGCTTTAAAGAAAAATCTAATTTCTGTGGGTGCTTTGGAAGCTAAAGGCTATAAGGTTGCCATTAAAGATGGTATAATGAAGTTTACACATGGGGCTATGGTGATTCTGCAAGGGGTTCGGCATCACAATCTGTACTATTTGAAGGGAGGTACAAATGATGAAGCAAATGTTGTTGAGGCGCACAGTGACACCACCAAGCTATGGCATGTAGGACTGGGACATGCTGGAGAGAAGTCTTTGCAAACTCTGATGAGGCATGAACTCTTAAAAGGTACCAAAACCTGTAAATTAAATTTCTGTGAGCATTGTGTAGTAGGCAAGAAAACAAGGGTCAAGTTTGGTACAGCTAATCACGATACTCGTGAGATCCTTGAATATATTCATAATGATGTATGGGGACCAACCAAGACTGCATCAATTGGTGGAAGCCATTATTTTGTTACATTTGTTGATGATTTCTCTAGACGTGTGTGGGTGTACACCATGTGAGCAAAGGATGAGGTTCTAGAGATTTTTGTGAAATGGAAGAAATTGGTGGAGACTCAAACTGGCAGAAAGATCAAAGTATTACGATATGATAATAGGGATGAATATACTTCTGATCCATTCTTGCAAGTATGCCAGAACGAGGGTATTAAAAGACATTTCACGGTGAGACATACTCCGCAACAGAACAGTGTGGCTGAGCGTATGAATCATACTTTACTGGAGAAGGAACGGTGTATGTTATCTAACGCTATTTTAAATAAAAAGTTTTGGGCTGAAACTGTGAGCTACGCAAGTCACTTGGTAAACCGGTTGCCTTCTGCTGCAATTGGAGGTAAAACTCCTATGGAAATGTGGTTTGGAAAGCATGCACAAGACTATGATTCCCTTCGTGTATTCGGGTGTCCAGCTTATTATCATGTCAAAGATGGTAAACTGGATCCTCGTGCTAGAAAAGCTATCTTTGTGGGATTTAAAGGTGGAGTAAAGGGCTTCAAGCTTTGGGATCTCGAAGATAAAAAGTTTGTGTGTAGTAGAGATGTCATATTTAATGAAGCTTCAATGATGAAAACTTCAAGTTCTCAGCAGGTGGAGAACAAGACCAAATAGGTATTGCAGCGGGCGGAGTTTGATACAACTACATATGTACCAGTTAGTTCTACATCGAAGAAGGGTTCAACTATGTAGGTGACACCTAGAGTTGAAGAAGAGGTTGTTTCTTCTGATGTCCTACAAAATGAAGAAACAATTGATGATGTAGATAATGATGATTTTATAGCAACAAGGAGGCCAAGAAGAGAAATAAAAAAACCCAGATGGCTTAATAAAGATATGGTGGTAGTTTATGCACTTCCAGTTATTGATGATGACATCTCCAACACCTTCGGTGAAGCATTACGCATCAGTGAAAGTAATCAGTCGAAGTTAGCCATGGAGGAAGAGATGAAATCTCTCCATCAAAACCAGACTTGGGAACTTGTAAAGTTACCAAAGGGGAAAATGACTATTGGCAATAAATGAGTCTACACCAAAAAGCAAGGATCTCCGAATCAAACAACTCCTCGATACAAGGCAAGGCTCGTGGCAAAAGGTTTTGCTCAAAAGGAAGGTATTGACTACAATGAAGTTTTCTCTCCAGTTGTAAAACACACTTCCGTTCATATCCTACTTACCTTAGTTGCAGAATATGAGTTAGAGTTGGCTAAATTGGATGTTAAGACGGCGTTCTTACATGGAGATTTGGAGGAAGAAATCTATATGATTCAGCCTTGTGGTTTCAGAGTTGCTGGAGAGGAGAATCATGTGTGTAGATTGATTAAATCTTTGTACGGACTAAAGCAATCACCAAGACAGCGGTACAAAAGATTTGATCAATTTATATAAGGGCAAAAATTCACCAGAAGTGAGCACGATCATTGTGTTTACTTTAGAAAACTACCAGATGGAGCTTTCATCTATTTGTTACTCTATGTCGATGATATGCTTATAGCTTCGAAGAATAGAGATGAAATCGAAAGATTAAAGAAGCAGCTGGCTTCAGAGTTCGAGATGAAAGACTTAGGTGATGCACAAAGAATACTTGGGATGGAGATTCATAGAAACAAGAAGAATGGGAGCGTATGGTTGACTCAAAAGTCTTATTTGAAGAAAGTGCTAGAAAGATTCAGTATGGATGACAAAACTAAACCGGTATGTGCACCCCTAGCTCCTCATTTCAAATTAAGCTCTTCTTCATGTCCTAGATCTCAAGAGGAGCACGATTACATGGTTCGTGTTTCATATGCTAGTGCTGTGGGTAGTCTTATGTATGCTATGATATGCACAAGGCCCGATATATCTCAAGCAGTGAGCATGGTTAGTAGATACATGCACAATCCGGGTAAAAATCAATGGCTTGCGGTAAAGTGGATTCTCCGATATTTATATGGGACAGTTGATGTTGGGTTATTGTTCAAGAAGGATTGTGGTCAACAATGTGTTGGGTATTGTGATTCTGATTTCGCTGGAGACCTTGACAAGTGAAGATCAACAACGGGCTACGTATTCACATTGGGTGGAGGTCCGGTTGGCTGGAGGTCGATTCTACAATCGACAATTGCTCTATCCACTACGGAAGCAGAGTATATGGTAGCAACTGAAGCTGTAAAGGAAGCTATCTGGTTGAAAGGCTTGTTAGGTGACTTGTGAGTAATCCAGGAGAACATTGCGGTCTTTTGTGATAACCAAAGTGCGATATTTCTCGCGAAGAATCAAACATATCACTCTCGGATGAAGCACATACATGTGAAATATCATTATGTGAGGGAAATTATCGAGGGTAGTGATGTGTTGTTGAAGAAGATCGATACCAAAGATAATCCATCAGATATGTTGACGAAGATAGTTTCTGGAGTTAAGTTTCAACATTGCTTGAAATTAATTCAAATCCTTCGATTGTGTTAAGATATGTCCTTCGGGAATTTTGAACTACAGTTGGCTTGATCCCAAATTTTGGGTACGTAGGCAGTCATAGAAATGCAGCCACTTTGGGGATGATGGCTCGTTGGTAGTCGGCTCAAATTTGAAAAAAATTTCGCTGAGGTGGAGATTTATTGAAGTCAACAAATTGTTGGTGCACCAACAATTTATTGATTTTGTAAAGCCGAAAAGAAAGAATGGGGAATGGGGGATAGATATGAAAAATAATAATAATTAAAAATTATATTTTTAATTATTTTATTCTTAGCATAGTAATTCATTTCTCCTATAAATAGCTAAGGATTTCATTCATTTGAAATCATCCCAAATTTGTTAAGCTTATAAGTTTCTAAGCTTTTGAGAGTGAGCAATTGGAGAGTGTGTGTGAGAGTACTGGGTGTATTTGGGTTCTGGGAAAGTGAGATTTCTTTACTCAAATTTGTACTTAAATAATTGTTAATAATACAATTATGTTTCTCTTGCTCTCATGGACGTAGGCATATTGCCAAACCACGTAAATTTTGTCTCCTTTATTTTTCTGTGATTATTCGGTGCGCTTGATTCCGCATTCCGCGCACAACAGCTTTGGTAAACAACGGCAAACTATTTGATGAGAGAGATAGATGCTCTAGGTGTTTAAAATTAACAAGAAACATCTCTGGATCTATTGGACCACTAAAATTATTATGAGAAAAGTCAAGGAATTTGAGTTGGGCGAGATTTCCAAGTGAAGATGGAATTTGACTTGAAAATTTGCATTCAGAGATGTCCAATCCTTCCAATGATCTAATGTTGCCAAGGAGGTAACTCACCAGAAAAATCATTTGATGCAAGAGATAACCAATATAGTTGGGTAAAGTTACCCATTGAATGTGGAATTTCGCCCCGAAATCTATTTAATGAAAGTTCAAGTTGTTCTAAAGAAGCAAGATTTCCAATGGAAGCTGGCAGCTCACCCGATAATTTATTCCATGAAATATCAAGTCTTTTCAAACAGTCAAGATTTTCAATGGAAGTAGGCAGCTCACCCAATAAATTATTAAATGAAAGGTCTAAATACATGAGCTTGGTTAGATCACCGAGTAAAGACGGAATTATTCCTGAGAATTTGAAATAAAAGAAAAAAAAATCAGAACTAGTGAAATATACAGATGTTGCACATGTATTAAGGAGAAAATTAAACGAAGCAAGATTTTAATTACCTCGCAATTCACAGCCTGAGAGTGATGAAAAAGTCAAAGAAGATAGATTTGCCAAGCTATGAGGTATTGGAGTAGAAATTGTCACACCTCCAAGAGCAAGCTCTTTAAGGTTTATTAACTTCTTAACTACATTTCCAAGATTTGGCTTCTTGAGTTCAACAAGATTATAATATGAATTATGTGATAAATCAAGGGACACCAAGTTAGAGAGCTCTAGAATTTCCGATGGTATTTGACCAAAAAAACCAGCAGAAGAGAGGTTTAGATAGGATAATCTCGAAAGATTAATAATTTCTGGTGGGATCTCAGAACCAATGAAGTAGTTAAAAGCAAGATCAAGCCACTCAAGGTGGACAAGCTTGAAAAGGCCGCTGCTAGAGTTGATAAAACCCTGGAGGCAGCTATTGGAGAGGTCAAGCTTGATGACATGACCTGTGTTTACATTGCACTCCACGCCATCCCATGAGCAGCAATCAATATTTGCTTCTTCTGGTTTCCATGAAGCTGTCTTTGGATGACATGGATCCCAGATATAATACGAAGAAGTCGTACGAATGATCGTGAGAATTTCTTTGAATTGCAACAAAGCAGACCGCTCATAGCCATGGCAGAGTGGCGACAGCATGGAAGAAGTGAAGTTAGCAATTGTAAAATTGAAGAAGATGAGTGAAACAAACTGCATAGATATTGTGAATAATGAACCACCCATAGCTTCCTGGCAATAAATTTAAAAATTTTTATAAATGTGAAGAAACGAAAGGATCTTGGTTTACTTTTATAGGCAATAATTTCCAGCGATAAGCTTGATTTTCCAATTCTGAATGCAAATATTCAACATACTTATCTAAGGTGACGTTTGGTTTTTTGTCGAAATCTGAATAGACCTGAATTAGTCTGAATTCTGAATAGATTTGAATGTCTGAATCTGAATAATATGTTTGTTTTTTAGTCTGAATCTCGAAAAATAAGTATTAAGTTATTTTTTTTAACTAAAAAAGTTGAAAATATGTACTTTTACATTTGTATCCTTATTAAATTTGAATGTCAAATAAATAATATATTAAATACCACAATATTTTAATATTTATAAGTAAAACTATATTCAAGTGAATGCATAATTATTTTAGAATTTTAATATATAAAATACCATAAATTTCAAATTTTATCGTATATAATATAAGAAAAAAAACATGGATATTTTTATGTGGGGTAAATGTCTATGGGTGAGTTTTGGGATAGACATGAAAAATAAATTATAAAACAAGGATTTTTTTTCCATTAGTAAGTAATTGACTTAATTTAAATTTCTCCATTAATTAAAAAGCCAAAAAAAATTGGCTTATTTTATCAAGTCAAAATTATCTAAAAAGTCTCATTAAGTTATAAAAACAAACATCTCTAATTAACTTAATTAATTAAGTTAAGTCACTTTAAGTCATTAAATTAAAAAACAAACGTCACCTAAGTCAAGAAGTCAAGTCACTCTCCATCAATGGGTATCAAGAAAAAATTATTTATGTCCACAAAAGTTGCATGAACGATTATATTTCATGCAAGTTGCTTGGAAATTGCTACCACATAATAATTTTTCTTTTATACATGTAACGTGTCTATCAATGTAATTGGCTCCTCCTTCCCTATTCACAATTTACAATTTACAAAAACTCATATCATAATTTAAAAAAGGTAAAAAAAACAAATACTATCCGAACCATCTTTCTCATATGAAGCCCGGAGAGGCGAGCCCGCAAAGCAGCCGAATCATGTTACAGCCGCACCAGGCCCAAACCAAAAATAAAATTACTCTTATTAAATTGACCTCTTATTATTTGACAAGTGTCTCTGTCGATTATGTTAACAAAAAAAGGGCGCTCAATTTCTTTTGGGCACTCTCAATTTCTTTAAATCAACTCTTCATCTCTTATTTAAAAAAAAAGAAAAAAAAAACAACAACAAGAAATCTTCTCCTTTAGATTTTCTTTCATTTCTTTCTTCGTCTAAAGTTTTTTTTTAACTTAATAATAATCATCATGATCATGATTGTTTGGGAGAAAAATAAGAAAGATAGCAGAACACCACGTGTCAACGAATGGAATAACTTCAGTGCAATCTGAGGTACTCGTCATGATTAGAGGAACCCCGCAAGATTAGGGATACCTGCCAAGATTTAAGGTACCCGACATAATTAGAGGTACCCGGCATGATTAGAGGTACTCGGCCTGATTAGAGGTACCCCATATAATTCGAGGTACCCAGAATAACTCTAGCATAATTCAAGATACCCAGAATAACTCCAACATAATTCAAGGTACTCGGAATAACTCAAGGCACCCAGCATGATTAGAGGTACCCGGCGTGATTAGAGGTACCTCGCATGATTAGGGGTACTCGGCGTAATTAGACGTACCCGGCTTGATTAGAGGTACCCTGCACAATTAGAGACACCTGGCGTAATTAGAGGTACCCGACTTGATTAAAGGTACCCGGCGTAATTAGAGGTACCCGGCGTAATTAGAGGTACCCGGCCTGATTAGAGGTACCCCGCGTGATTAGAGGTACTCGGCGTAATTAGAGGTACCCGACTTGATTAGAGGTACCCCGTGCAATTAGAGGTATCCCGCATAATTAGAAGTACCCGGCTTGATCAGAGGCACCCCGCATAATTAGATGTACCCGGCGTAAATAGAGGTACCCCGCACAATTAGAGGTACCCCATACAAATAGAGGTACCCCGCACAATTAGGGGTACCCCACATAAATTAAGGTACCCCACGTAACTCGAGGTACCCGACAGATCAGATGCAAGAGAATCCTTCGAACAGATCCGCCGTGAGAACGTCTCTGCCTCCTTAAAGATATTATTCAATTTTGTCAGAATTAGGAATCAAGAACGTCGTACCAAAAGGAGGAGACAGTCGCCTGCTACCTCTGCCAAAAGTGAAGGACATTGTCCCAAAGACAGTGGTCCTCAGCCGTCTATCTGACAACAGAGGTACCCTGGACCACTCTCCAGCGCGCGCCACATTTCCAAAAGATGAGATACGCCGCTAACATGCACATAACGGCCCAAAAATCGTAAAGAGGTAAAAGGACATTAGCCAAAAAGGATACGGCACGTGGCAGCTGAGGTACTCCATATATAAAGGCGCCTAGGTTTCATTCTCCATGATGTTCTCACTCACCATTAACACTCACACTCCAAAAAATAGGTTTTCTTCAACCTTAAACCCTAATTTACAAAGGGCTAGCTAGCTCTTTTTGCCATAAAAGCTTGAGTTTGCTAACTTGAGCGTCGGAATGTGAACGCCAGGGTACCTCAGTTTCACCTCTAACCTCTATTTCACTGTTTTGCAGGCGTGAAGCTCATTTTGAAGGACACCTCTCTTGTTTCTGACCTTCGACCATTGTTACTACTCTCTCTCCCCTTCTTACCTCCCCCGAATTTCATATACACCACACCGCACACAATATACTAGTGAGGTACCCCATCTCCCCCAAAAATATAAATTCATTGTTTAAGATAGATTTTGGATTTTCCTACCACAAAATCAGTTGAAAAAAATTGGCGCCGTCTGTGGGAAGTCGCACAAAAAGCCTCCACCACGGTTACCAAACTAGTTGTTGGGTGTACTCCAATACATGGCACCTGACGTACCTCCCGAAGGTTTAACGGGCAATCCTACAAGGATGAGAAATGACAGCAGCAGTAAAGGTAGTGATCCTGGAAGAAAGGTAGCCCGCATGAACAAGGGCAAGGATATTAAGCAATCGACGGGTGTTCGCCAAGAGGAGGAACCTATTTCGCACAAGCGTTTTGAGGATCTCGCCCAAGCAATACTTAGGACGGTCGGATCTCGGGCACCCGAAAGTTCACTTCCACCAATGACGCTAGAAGCTCCATCACCTCAAACGGACGACCAAGCTATGGTCAAAAGAGGGGTACCCGAGGCCAGCAAGCCAAAGCCTAGGGCATCAGGTACCCGTTTTAAGTTTCAAACCATGGGCTACCGCGACGAGCGTTCCACCGCCTTTTGCAATTCCCGTAGCAGCCAGGGTACGAGGCGTGCAAAGCGTACTCACGAGGATCTCCGTGAGAAGTCAAACACCAAAAGCGCTTCTCAAATGGCGGCGACATCATCAGGTACACCAAGCGTACCCCTCGAACTTGTGGAAAAGATGGAGAACTTGGAAGCCCAAGTGAAGCTCCTCTCCGAGAAGCAAAACATCACAGCTGCACCAACGCCAATGACCTACCAATCGTCATTCACTATGGAGATTAGGACGGCAGCTCTCCCCGAGGCGTTCGCAATGCCTCAAATACCCTAATACTCGGGTACCACTGATTCCTCGGAGCATGTTGAGCTATACCGCGACCAAATGCTTATCAAGGGTGTAGATGAGAGCGCTATGTGTAGGATATTTACACACACACTCATGGGCCCCGCGAAGTCATGGTTTCGCTCTTTGAAAGCGGCTAGCATATCTTCCCTACACCAATTGCTATTCAAATTTATTAACGAGTTTTCCTACGCCTCTACCCAAGATAGGGTAGCCTCCAAACTTGCCTTTATCAAGCAAGGGGAAATCGAGCCTTTGGCGGAGTATGTGAGTCGTTTCCACTAAGAGGTGCTGCAAACCAGAGCATTTGGAAACCAATACACCTTGACCCATTTTGAGAAATATTTGCGGTTGGGCAAGTTATGGCGTTCTTTTCAAAAGAAGCGTCCAATTTCATATGGGAAAGCTTGTTCCCAGGCGTTGCAGCAGGTGGAGATGGACGAGAAATGTTAATTGAAGCTCCAAGAAGATAAGGCTGATATTACAAAGAACAAGGAAAAGCCCAAAATGATGGAGGCCCCAATACCAAGGGTGCCCCGAATACGGAGCCCTCCACAGGTTGCCCCGTGGGGACGAGTGTTTAACACTCAGAGTATCTCACGGGTACCCCAACCTCCAAGATTGCCACCACCAGAGCAGCAAGAGCCACCACCGAGGCCTCGGTGGTAGGGTACCCCATAACTAGTTACTCTAGAGTTATGCGGGGTACCCCACGGGGACCAGATTAAGCTCGTTCCCAGGTGTTGCAGCAAGTGGAGATGGATGAGAAATGTCATTTGAAGCGCCAAGAAGATAAGGTCGAGGTCACAAAGAATAAGGAGAAGCCGAAGAGGACCGAAGCCCCAATACCAAGGGTACCTTGAATGCGGAGCCCTCCACGGGTTGCCCCGCGGGGACGAGTGTTTAACACTCAGGGTATCTCACGGGTACCCCAACCTCCAAGATCGCCACCACCGAGGCCTCGGTGGTAATGTACCCCATAACTAGTTACTCTAGAGTTATGTGAGGGTACCCTACGGGGAACAAATTAAGCCCAAATGTGAATTGGAGGCACCTTTGGATCCTCGAATACCCAAAGATGAAAAACGAGGTACCCCGGTTGAAGACTCGGTTTCAGTCTCGATTTAGGCCACCAATCCAATAAAAAAAAGTCATACTACTAGTAAAAGTATTGTTTATTATGATGCAATAGGGTATCCACAGATCACCTTACTCCAGGGTACCCGAGGTACCTGACCTATCCCCAATCATGATAATCTACTCAACATCAGAGCCGCCTTTATCATTATTTGTTCGCCATATTTGATTCTAAGTGAATTGTCGATTATGAGGTTTCAATCATTTCGCATAAGGGTAGGCGAGCAGCTACCTTCATCTATTTCTATGTTGTCTATTTGATTCCAGCGAATGGTGGATCATGAGATTTTCAACCATATCGCATAAGGGTAGGCGAGCAGCCACCTTTATCTCAATCTATATTATCTATTTGATTCCATGCGAATGGTGGGTCATGAGGTTTTCGACCATCTCGCATAAGTGTAGGCGAGCAGCTACCTTCATCTCAATCTATGCTGTCTATTTGATTCCAGCGAATGGTGGATCATGAGGTTTTCAACCATATCGCATAAGGGTACACGAGCAGCCATCTTTATCTCAATTTATATTGTCTATTAATTCTATGCGAATAGTGGGTCATGAGGTTTTCGACCATCTCGCATAAAGGTAGGCGAGTAGCTACCTTCATCTCAATCTATGTTGTCTATTTGATTCCAGCGAATGGTGGATCATGAGGTTTTCGACCATATCGCATAAGGGTAGGCGAGCAGCCACTTTTATCTCAATCTATGTTGTCTATTTGATTCTACGCGAATTGCGGATTATGATATTTTCGACCATCTTGTATAAGGGTAGGCGAGCAGCCCACCTTTATTACGATTTGTCTTGCATATTTGATGTAGAGTGAATGATGGATCATGTGGTTTTCCATCATCTCTCAAAAGGAATTGCCACAAGTTTTGTGAAGATCTGCAGCAAGCATTTTTCTAAAAATCGCCATACACTAATTAAGGGTACATCCGAGGTACCCCACGCCAGAAAGTCACTCCTCAAATATACTAAGAGAGCTAGAGATAAGCAACAAGCATATCCGGAGGAATGACCATATGTTTGATGAAATTGGGTTGTTCCGCCATGAATTAACCGCAACAAGTATGTCTAAATAAACTGTGATGCACTGATGAAACAAGATTAAGGGTACCCATAATACTCAGGGTACCCTATGACAGAAAATCATTCCTAGTGTACACCAGGAGGAACTCTAAGAAAGCCTGAGACAAGCAGCAAGCATATTTGAAGGAATCGCCATATGTGTTGATAAAATTGGGTTATCCCTCCATGAAATAACAGATAGCTCAGGGGATATCCAAGCTTAAGGGTACCTGAGGTACCCCATATGCCTTGTCGGTAATGCCGAACAAGGTTACATAGTAGGATGGTTATCTTCACCTTCATCATTTATGATAAGGGGATCAACAAAAATGCTAGAAATAGCAGAAACACAAGCGTCGGTATCAGGGGTACCTTATGGCGACTTCATCTGAGGTACCCCAGTTGATCTCCATGGGCTTTCAGACCAAGCTGTGTGGGGAGCCTTGCTATTCTCAATTGCCTTCAAGATAGCCGGCTTATCTACCTAGTTCTCTACTCTTGGCACCACCAGCCCCATATCAGCACTCCATTCCTCGGTCACGATGCGCTCAAAAGCATTGTCAACTATGTTCTTTTGTCGAGGTACCAAGTCTTCAAGCTTAACTTAAAGCTCCTCAGGGTCTTCCACCTTATGGGCCTTCTCCTCTGAAACTTCATCAAAGTGTCTCCTCAAAGTCTTGTTCACTCCAGAGATCTTCCCTTCGTGAGGGTACCCCTAGAGGCGTCCTCTATTCAGCTGTCCATCGAGCTAAACTTCATATCGCCACTTGTCGCTCCTACTTTTTATGTAAGTTTCTTTTGCCTCCAATACTGCTCGCCAAAAGAAACTAGGGGGATGTTGTTTAGGGGGAAAATAAAAAAGATAGCAGAACGCCACGTGTCAACGAATGGAATAACTTCAGTGCAATCCGAGGTACCCATCATGATTAGAAGTACCCCGCAAGATTAGAGGTACCTGCTATGATTAGAGGTACCCGACATGATTAGAGGTACCCCGTATAATTCGAGGTACCCGGAATAACTCCAGCATAATTCAAGATACCTGGAATAACTCCAACATAATTCAAAGTACTCGGAATAACTCGAGGTACCCAACATGATTAGAGGTACTAAGCCTGATTAGAGGTACCCCGCATGATTAGAGGTACTCAGCCTGATTAGAGGTACCCCGCATGATTAGAGGTACCTGGCGTGACTAAAGGTACCCCGCATGATTAGAGGTACCCGACGTAATTAGAGGTACCCGACTTGATTAGAGGTACCATGCACAATTAGAGGTACCCGGCGTAATTAGAGGTACCCGACTTGATTAGAGGTACCCGGCCTGATTAGAGGTGCCCGACGTAATTAGAGGTACCCGACTTGATTAGAGGTACCCGACTTGATTAGAGGTACCCCGTGCAATTAGAGGTATCCGGCATAATTAGAAGTACCCAGCTTGATCAGAGGCACCCCGCATAATTAGATGTACCCGGCGTAAATAGAGGTACCCCGCACAATTAGAGGTACCCCACATAAATTGAGGTACCCCACGTAACTCGAGGTACCCGACAGATCAGATGCAAGAGAATCCTTCGAACATATCCGCCGTGAGAATGTCTCTGCCTCCTTAAAGATATTATTCGATTTTGTCAGAATTAGGAATCAAGAACGTCGTACCAAAAGGAGGGGACAGTCGCCTACTACCTCTGCTAAAAGTAAAGGACATTGTCCCAAAGACAGTGGTCCTCAGCCGTCTACCCGACAGTTACTGCAGAGGTACCCTGGACCACTCTCCAGAGCATGCCACATTTCCAAAAGATGAGATACGCCGCTAACATGCACATAACGCCCCAAAAATCATAAAGAGGTAAAAGGACGTTAGCCAAAAAGGATACGCCACGTGGCAACTGAGGTACTCCATATATAAAGGCGCCTAGGTTTCATTCTCCATGATGTTCTCACTCACCATTAACACTCACACTCCAAAAAATAGGTTTTCTTCAACCTTAAACCCTAATTTACATAGGGCTAGCTAGCTTTCTTTGCCATAAAAGCTTGAGTTTGCTAACTTGAGCGTCGGAGTGTGAACGCCGGGGTACCCCAGTTTCACCTCTAACCTGTATTTCACTGTTTTACAGGCGTGAAGCTCATTTTGAAGGACACCTCTCTTGTTTCTGACCTTCCACCATTGTTACTACTCTCTCTCCCCTTCTCACCTCCCCCGAATTTCAGATACACCGCACCGCACACAATATAATAGTGAGGTACCCCATCTCCTCCAAAAATATAAATTCATTGTTTAAGATAGATTTTGGATTTTCCTACCCCAAAATCAGTTGAAAACAATGATAATAGTAATGACAAAGACAATGATAATAACAGTTAATAAACGTTTGAATTCAGTAGAATATAGAGGAATTTTGAATTTGACCCAAAATTTAGTAGAATGAAATCATCAATTGTCAAACATTACTTATTAATTAAGTAAAAAAATATTTTGGTTGACATGTTGTCGTCATAATTAGAGCGTTGCCTAAAGTACTCTTTTATTTAACATACAAGAACAAGCTTAAGTTATGATTACAGTATTTTATAAATTAGCTAAAACTTTATTTTTCTTTTTAATCCATATAATTTAATCCTTTATAATTTGAATAATTTCACACAAATCATTGTCGATCGACCATGTCTACACCAAGGACAACCATGGCAGCAAAATAAATAAAAACAGAAAATAGAGGCGAAATCGACCACGTGTACACAAGGATTGAAAAATTATAACAGCAACAACCGCGGCAGCAACGACATCGTCTAAGCTTTTGTATATGTGACAATATTGAAGATCAAATTTTAAAAAAAAATTATTTTCCGAATTATTTCTATAATTGCTTCTTTTTCGTAATTTTACTACTGAGCAAGGAAAATTTAATTTTATATAAATTAAGATGGAACAAAATCTGCGATAATTGATTTGGATGATGCTACTAGCAGTGACATATGTGTATTGGCCGAACTGCTTTCAATTTTTGGGAGTGACTTATGGAACTGACAACGATTGTATTGGTATTATTTTGCAGAGTCCAATAGCGTCTTGTTTCTGAGCCAAATCCCAAATCTTGTCCGTTAATTCAAAACAGCATGAGCCCGTTCTGAAATGACATTTTCTTGAACGTGAGAAATCTGATCCCAAATGAAACACAACACACAAGTACTGTTAGTGTAGAAGTTCTCTCAGTCAAAGAAAATACAAAAGCTGAGCTGACAATGTGACAGTTCAGGATGGGAGAAGTAAATCGCAGGATATCGATTCAGAATCAATACTACACAATAATGAAAAGATTGATGGTGATCGCTGGGAATCAAAAGATGGATGTAATAAACACTACAAATTGAAAAGAGGAATTCTTCGAATATTGATCAAGACAGATTCAAAGCGCTTGAGAGCAGCCATAACTCTGGTACCATTTTGGTTTTTAATAGCAATATTGTATTTTTGGGATTGTAAATAAGCTCAAATAGTTTAGAAAAGGAGAAATTCTTCTGTAGATAACTCAAGATCAATAGCCAGATGTGTTAATTTTGACTATGAGCATACTTTGTATGATTGTATGATATATTTCTTCAAAGAAAATTATTACATATACAACAAAAAGATAATAAAGTTCACATGTGCTGGAGCTCAATAACATTCAGTTCCTACATCCCCTCCGTCTACTCCTCCTCCTCTTTGACTGCATCCCAAATTTCTCCATAAACCATTCCTGGATTCTTGTGCTGAAGTTGAGCCCGAGAACCACTCCAACAATAAGTCCACCAGCATAGCCTATTAGAATGATTTTCCAATCAGATACACCTGACAACAGAGACTCCTCTGAGTCTTCAATTTGATCTTCATTTGTAGGAGCTTCAGAGATCTCACATTCACTAGACAAAGGCCTTCCACACAATCCTGAGTTGCCATCAAAAGAAGTCTTGTCAAAGGTACCAAATTGCTTTCCCTGTGGTATGGGTCCTGTGAGGTGGTTGTCCGAGACATTAAAGAATTCCAGAAATGTGAGTTCTACAAGCTGCGGAGGAATCTGTCCTGAAAACCTATTATTTGAGAGATCCAACGATTCCAAATCTGTCAGGTTGCCCAAACAAGATGGAATATGGCCATGGAGACTATTGTTGGCAAGGCTGAGAATTAGAAGCCCCTTTAAATTGGAAATAGATGTTGGAATCTCCCCATCAAATCTATTGCTTGACAGGATCACGGCCGTGAGGATATCTGGAATCTTTTTATACGACATCATTTGACCTTTGTTGCTCATTGTCAATGAGTAATCATAAATGCCATTGCCCTCATTGAAAGGAACAACTTCTTGTATATATCTTAGCTCACTTGCATTGACAACTTTCATGGCATTCCAACACTGGAAATACATTGACGGAAGCTTCCCAGTAAATCTGTTTTTAGAGAGGTCAATAATGCGCAGTTTAGGAAACCCGCAATCTGTTTTAGGTTCCCTTATTAGGCCATGAAATTTGTTGGATTTTAGGATGAGAACATTTAAGCCAGGAAGGGTTCCCAACCAAGAGGGGAAAATATCTCTAATTTGGTTATCCCCAAGATCAAGAAATTCTAAATTTGAACAATTGGCCAAAGACCTCGGAATTCTTCCTTGTAATAGATTGTCGCTTAAATCAATCACCTTCAGGATGTTCCCCTCCAAAAGGTTGTCAGGAATGGTTCCAGAAAATTTGTTGTGTTGTAAATCTAATATTGACAACCAATCACTGAAATTGCCCAAACATTGGGGAAGCAGGCCACTTAGGTTATTGTAAGACAAATCAAGGCTTTCAAGACTGTTACTCAAATTGCATATCCACGATGGAATTTCCCCTGTTAGGCTGTTATTTGAAACTAGATAGTTCACGGTATTCTGGGGTGGAACTGGGAGTGGTCCTTGTAGAAGATTAGAGCTAAGATCGAATGAAAAGCCATCATAACTCCAAGGCAAAACAACAGGGTGCTGATCAAACCCCGTTAAAAAGTTATGGGAAAGGTTCAAGTGGCCGAAATTTTGCATACTTGGGTCTAACAGCCATTTAGGTACTTTCCCATTTATTTTATTGGAGGAAAGGTCAAGCAACTCCAAATGATGTTGGTTTTTCAAGAATTTTGGGATTTCAGTGAGGTCGCATGAACACAATGACACAGCCCTAAATCTATGTGAAGTGGTATTAGAAGTGGCTTTCGTGAGCAATGACAATCTGTTGGTTGATAGAAATAGATGATATAGGAGTTTGTGATTAACAAGAAATATATCTAGATCCAGTTTGCCACTAAAATTATTCAAAGAAAAGTCAAGGAAGCTGAGATGGGTAAGATTACTGAGTGAAGATGGGATTTGACCGGAAAATTTGCATTCATAGACATCCAATGTTCTCAATGATCTAAGATTGCCAAAAGAAGCAGGTAACTCACCCGAAAAATCATTTGATGCAAGAGACAACCAATGTAGTTGGGTCAAATTGCCCAATGAAGATGGAACTTTGCCCAGAAATCTATTTAATGAAAGATCAACCTGTTCCAAAGAAGCAAGATTGCCGATGGAATTTGGCAACTCACCTGATAAATTATTCTGCAAAAGATCCAGTTCTTTTAAGGAACCAAGGGTTCCAATGAAAGTTGGCAGCTCATCCGATAATTTATTAAATGAAAGGTCCAAATGGATGAGTCTCGTTATGTTACCGAGTGAAGATGGAATTCTTCCTGAGATTTTAAAAATTGAAAGGAAAATAAAAATCAGAATCAATTAAATACTGATGGCATGACATATTAAAGAGAATTAAGCAAAGTGAAAATTTAGATTTCTCGCAATGAAAGCAGGCAGCTGACCGGATAATTGATTAGATGAAAGGTCCAAATGGATGAGCTTCGTTAGGTTACCGAGTGAAGATGGAATTTTTCCTATATTTTGAAGGAGACAAAAAAAAAATTCGAATCAAATTCGGTGAAATAATGATGGTATGACACATTAAGTAGAAAATTAAGCAAAGCAAGAATTAAGTTACCTCGCAAATCACAGCCAGAGAGAGATAAAGTAGTCAAAGAAGATAGATATGTCAAGTTATGAGGTATTGGAGAAGAAATTGTCACGTCGCCAAGAACGAGCTCTTTGAGGTTTGTTAACTTGTCAGCTAGATTTCCAAGACTTGGCTTCCTGAGTTCAACTGGATCATAATATGAATTATGTGATAAATCAAGGTACGCCAATTTGGAGAGCTCCAGGATTTCGGATGGTATTTGGCCAGAAAAAGCAGCAGAAGAGAAGTTTAGATAAGATAAGCTTGAAAGGTTAATAATTTCTGGTGGGATTTCAGAACCATCGAAGTCGTTAAAAGCAAGATCAAGCCATTCAAGATGGACAAGCTTGAAAAGGCTGCTGCTAGAGTTGATTGAACCCTGGAGGCAACTACTGGAGAGGTCAAGCTTGATGACATGACCTGTGTTTTCATTGCACTGGACACCATCCCACGAGCAGCAATCAATATTATTTCCTTCTTCTGGTTTCCATGATGCCGCTTTAGGGTGACAAAAAATGGGACCGTATAAAGTATCAATCTCTTTACTCTCACTAATGATGAGGCTTTCTTTGAATTGTAACAAAGCAGAGCGCTCATCTTCATGGCAGAGTGGCGACAGCATAGAAGAATTGAAATTAGCAACTGTAAAATTAAAGAAAATAAGGGAAAAAACAAACTGCATAAATATTGTGAATGATAAGCCACCCATAGTTTCCTAACAATAAATTTGTCAGTTTTTTTATGTGTGAAGAAAATATAAGGATCTTGGCTTCCTTTTATAGGCAATAGCAAGCTCAGTCTCCCAATTCCGAATGCAAATATTCAACATAAATAAGTCTAAGTCTAGTCAGTCTTTAGTCAAGCACTCATTGAAACCATTCTTTAAGCCTTATGATGAGAATAGCGAAAATTGTGAAACCATTTTTTAGAGTAATAACTGCCCTTTTTATTATTTCGAGCAAGTTTATTGAAAAATATTGCTTTCGTACAATAATAATAATCGTTCTTTTTATATCACGTCTTTAGAATTTTGATTTAAGCCCTAATTAGGGTTGAGGTTTATTGCTTTTAAGTTACCATTGTTGCGGAGGAAAAAAAAACTAAACAATAAAAGTTAATGACATGTAGTAAATGTGATTTTTAAAAAATAATTTTGACAAATTAATATATTATATATTTTTCATTGTACAAATATTCTATCAAATCAATTTAGTTTCTAAGTAACAATAGTTAGCATTTATCAAAAACTCTAGTATACTCTAATTTTTTAATTATACAATTAGTCAATCATGATACCAAATAAGATTTTAATCAGGATTGGCAAATTGCAGGCTTCGACCGGACTTTTCCAAGCCTTTCCCCTTTAAAAGCCCCTCCAAATTTATACGAGTCGGGCCTAGACCGGACTTGGATTTTCTATTAATTTTAAAATAATTTTTATTAATAAAGTAAAAAGTATTTAAATTAAAGATAATTATTCAATACATAATAGAATATATCCGAACCACACGTTAAATGTGGAGGCTTACCTAAAAAGGACTAGACCGGGTTCTTCAGGTTGGACCAAAGAATTAAAAGAACTCGTGAAATTGGTCTCCGATTATAGCAAAAGTGTCTCATCCATTTATTCACTTACATGTAACACAATTTAATTTCATCATTTGATTCTTTCCTGCATGTCTATCCCAATCCTACGGGTGCCTTTTATCTCTCAATAATAACAAAAACTATAATAATACTAAAAATATAACAAACTAGTAAAAATTTGAAATCACTAGAATATTAAGAAATTATGAGTTTGATCCAAATTTTTATATAATGAAGACGCCAGTAACTAAAGATAGATGGTTAGTCATCGATAAACACTACTTATCAACAAAGAAAATATTTTTGCCTATAAATTGATAAATTAGTTGACATTACTTCATGGGTTGCATATAAATAAATTTTAGGGATAGTGAAATTCGGGCTTAGGCTGGAAAGCCCGAACCCGACCCTAGCACGGCTTTAGGCAGATCAGGTTTTAATGAAGCAGGGATATTTATATTATTTGAATGATAAGTTAGATTTTGATGTATGTTTTGAAACTCAGATTTTGTATATAAGATTTAGTGGCTGTTGAGTAAAAGTATTTTAATTTATTATTCTTAATTGTCCATAATGGTAAATTATATTATGGATATTTTAATAATATAAAATTTTATTAAAATAACAGCATTCAAAAAATACATTTTAGAGAACGAAATAGACCAATCTTTAACAAATTTATAGTTTATAAAACTTCATTTTTTTTTATTAGAGTAAAAAAATCTAAAACTTAAAATATACGTTAAAAGGTGTATTTTAGTTAAAGCAATATATAAATTTAAAAATTTTAAACATTTCTTGGGCTTTTGGGCTGGGCTCAGGCTTCGTAGATGAAGTTCAAGTTTGACCTTTGTGTTCAGAAAACATGTTGGGGCGAGCCAAGTTAGACCGAAACACCAAAACTCAAGTCAAGTCAATTTTTCTGCCATTCCTAATTAATTCACATTTGAAAATTTTATAGTTGGATTGGTTTAGATAGGACAAGACTAAACGATGATGGATGATGCATCGCTGGATATATATGTGAGCGCATGACATGTCATTTTCTTGTGAAACGATAATCGACGGATCATCCAATACCATTGTGCCGATTAAATAATTTTAATATTTTTTGTACTATTGCTATTGTCAATATAATTATCATTGTTATTGTTATTATATTTATTATTTTTTATCTTTATCTTTATTATTCTTACTATTATAATAGATAACAATAGTAAGGACAATAATTAACTAAGAATATTTTAGCAACTCATAACAATCCCTTTTGATTCTTTTAGACGCATAAGCACACAAATGAGAATACAACCTATTCCAATTTCATATACAAGAAATATGAAAAAAAAATATGAAGTTTGTGGATTTCATGTCCACAATATTATGCTATAATAGTGTATTTATATAGCGGAAGTTCAGTAGCTTGTTATTTTATTATAATCATAATTATATTTTCAATTGTAACTAATAGTTGCAATTGTAATTGGAATTGTCATCACAAATTCTATTAAAATTGGAAAACCAATCTATTGGATGATAGATAAGTAACTTTTATAAACTATAAATTTATTATCTAACGTATGAGTGACCCACAACAGTTGGGACTAGAATTTGAACTCAAATGTTGTGATCACTCGCATTTCTATGTTTTTTTTATTTTTCTTTTTTTCCAAATACAATTGTAATTATTATTCCATGTAACCGTTAAAAACAAACAATTGATCACTTTTATTAAAATCATTTGGAACTCAACAATGAAGATGGTGCATCGCTCTCATAGGAAAGAAATAGAAGTATTGACACCCACAACATTTTGAAGGCGATGACATATCATTTACAATCAATACACAAATGAAGAAATAGCATGCGTTGACGCATACTACTTGTGCATGTTAGCTGTAAAAATTTGAGGGACGACGCATCTTTCATATTATATCTGTTTTAATGACTTATCGTCTTCTATTAAAACGATAAGTGCTGTATCAACCCATACCATTGTGTCAATTAAAATATTTTTAATATTTTATATTATTATTACAATTGTCATTATAATTATCATTATTGTATTTATTTATTTTTATCATTATTATTGTTACCATTATAATAGATAACAACAATACTATACAATAATTAACAAAGGATATTTTAGCAACTCGTAACAGTCTATTCTGATTCTTAGATGTAGTAAGCACATGAATGAGAATACAACCTATTCCAATTTCATATACACCAACTATGAGAAAGAACAAAAAATAAAGTTTGTTAATTTCATGTCCAAGGTATTATGCTATAATGGTGTATTTCTACAGCCGAATTTTGTTATCTTATTATTTTACTATAATTATAATTATAATCCATAAACATTATTTTAGATTGTCTAGTATTGGACGATTAATTTTTATTTTAAAAATAGTTAAAATATTATAAATTTACAAAAAAATATTTTAAATGTGCATAGCCAAATATTTTAAATATCCATCCAAAATCTGTACAGATATCACTTATATTCAAATCTGCAATCAATAATACGAATGTAGTTGCAAATCTAAATCTCAAAATATCAATACAGATCTGGATCCGGATACACCTACATCCGGATACAGATCTGGTTTTCGCCGTTCCGACCTGGTACTTACCGTATTTAAAAAAAAAATCACCAAAATCAGTCTATCCACAACGTGTACATGAACGAAGCCACTGACCGCATCGTATAAAAGCCCACAAAATCGCAAACAAAATAAAAACAGAAAGAGCGAGCGAAATCGAGAGTTCGAGAGGGAGGGAAATAATAATAACAACGATGGCGGCAACGACGCCGTTTAACGGGATAGGGAAGGGCGTATCGCGAACAGTACTGATAACGGGAGTGAGCAGAGGATTAGGGCGAGCCCTAGCTCTAGAGATGGCCAAGCTCGGCCACACCGTGATCGGCTGCTCCCGCACTCTGGATAAGCTCACCACCCTCCAATCAGAACTCCCCAATCCCGACCACCACCTCTTCCTCAATGTCGACATCGTCAGTACTCTGTTTACCTCTTCCCTCATTCATTCATTTAATTGCTATTACGTTAAGCTTTATGAGTAATAATAGTGAATAAAATTTTCAATTTTTTATCAAAAAGAATTATTATTTTTAATTATCTATAATTGCCTCTTCATCTCAATTTTACTATTTACTACTGAGCAAGGAAAATTAATTTTTTTTTATCAATTAAGATGGAACAAAATCTGTAATAATTGAGTTGGATGATGTGATTGGTATTGACATAGCAGTATTGACTATTGAGCGAAGCATTGTGTGCGTTCTTGAAGAAGAAATGTAATAGGGTTGGATATGGGTGTTGCAATGTGTGTTGGCTGAATTGTTTTTAATTTTTGCGGGTGATTTATGGAAATAATAATGAGTGTTTTGATATTATTTTTGCAGAGGTCAAATAGCAGTGTTGAAGAACTAGCACGTCTTGTCATGGAGAAGAAAGGCGTTCCTGATATTATAGGTATATGATTATGTTTCTTTTTACCTTTTTTTTTCAATGTTTGATTCGTTGTTCTTAGCATTTGACATAACTTTAGGTGTTGGAAATATTTCCGTTGCTAAACTGATTAGCTGGGTTTGGTTTAGTTCTGCTGATTTGAGAATTTTGGCTAAACTCAACCAATTCGTTATCTGAGTTAAAAGTGGTGTACCGTACATTTTTTTTACTTATGTTCATTGATTGAACAATAAATTATAGGTATGTATGATGATGTTGCACGAATATGTTGGTAGCATGAAAAGAAATGAGTGTTTAGCAGTTTATGAGTTCAGGATGATGAGGACAAGTTTTTGACTTGGAATGTACTTGACTCTTGCCTGTGAATGCATCAATATGGTGGTTAGTTCTCAATTTGATTTTACCCTCTGAATATGCTTGTATGTTGATTCAAAACATCATGTGTCTGTTCTGGTTGTGAAATGACATTTTCTTGAATGTTCTTAGACACTTTGATGTAGAAATATGATTGCTTGTGCAACAATTAGAGAGTATTGATTCTGTCCTTTTTTTTTTTTTTAACTTTTAATCCTTCATAATGTGAAACTGCTTTGCCCATAGAGCTAACTTGAATGTATATTCAGTAAACAATGCAGGTACTATTAATAAAAATAATAAGATTTGGGATGTTTCGCCAGAAGAATTTGACACTGTTATTGATACTAATGTGAAAGGCATAGCAAATATGTTGCGTCAGTTCATTCCTTTGATGATTCCAATCAAGCAAGGGATTATCGTTAATATGTCTTCTGGTTGGGGAAGATCTGGTGCTGCCCTGGTAATTTGACATGTCCATTGTACTTTATCTGAAACATGTTAGTATTTTCTGAATTATATTGATTTATAATTAGCTTAGTATTGCTTTTATTGTTATAACTGTGCACTCAGAGTACATGGCTAGATTTGAATGAATTATCAAACATTTTTCCTTGAATAAACTATAATTCTTTTCCTCCTAGTTTGGTCCTTAAGTTCTGTGATTGATTCAGTTTTGTCTACATTACATTAAATTAGCTGATTTGTCTACTTGTATAGGCAATTTCTTGTTGATATTCCTAACGTTTGGCCGAATGTTGAAATGAACTTGACCAATATGTTTAATGACCAGATATCTTAAAATGTAATAGTCAAATGTCTTGATATGCTGAAATTTCTAATGTCATGAAAATTATTTGTCAAAATCAAATTAATAGCCTTATCCTTTCTCTCCTCCACACCTTCCTTTTTCTCTTTCTTTTTATATCGTCTCCTTGCTAATTCTTTTTCTCCTTGCTTCTCTCTTTGTTTCCTATTTGTTGCCTCTCTCTTCTCTGTTGCCCTTTCTCGCCGCTGACCTTGCCTTCTCCTCTCTCTCTCTCTCTCTCTCTCTCTTTTGAATAATTAATTACGCACAGTACATGAGAATTGAACCAAAGACCTAAGTCTTGATAAGGCTGCCTACCAGCCAGTGGGGCTAGACCTTATGTTTAGTAGACCTTAGAGAAGTTATCCATTGAAGCAGGCATTTCTTTAGGGAAATTAATCATGGAGATGATATAGTTGGCACTCCATCATTGGTAATTACAGTTGAGGTGTGAAATTGGTTTTGTAGTAGTCCCCAGATCAGAACTCTCTGAACATGCGAAGTTCGAGGAATTTCTGGGTATCTGAAACGAAATTTGTTTTTAGATTTGTTTTTGGTCTGCCAGAACTCTGGTAAAAGTAGGCTTTGCCTTTTCTTTATTTATATATTATGGATTCTCTGTAACATTACCATCAACCCCTTTGAAACAAAACTACTATGTCAAGTTGAAAAGAATGTGGTCTGTGAGACTGCATTCTTAGGGTTGTATAATGACCTCATTTTTTCGTTTATTATCTATGTCCAAGTGAGGTTGGCATTCCTGACTTCGCTTATAACTGTGATGGTCTATGCTTAAAACCACTTTTTATTTCAACAGGTAGCACCTTATTGTGCTTCAAAATGGGCAGTTGAAGGGTTGTCCAGATCAGTGGCAAAGGAGGTGCCTGATGGGATGGCAATTGTTGCTTTAAATCCTGGTGTTATTAACACTGACATGCTTACGTCCTGCTTTGGCACTTCTGCTGCATCATACCAGCCACCTGATGCATGGTATGTAACTCTCTTTCTTTTTATGGAAAAAGAAATGCCATCTTCTTTCTATATTTGTTTGGTTCTGCCACTGACTGCTTAGGAAACTTGCTTCTAATCAGTAATCACTTATGCAAATCAATGAACTGAAAAAATGTGTATAAAGGATTCTTTGATCAAGTTAGGATGTTCTGGGTTCCTATTGAAAATAAATCAACAAAATGTTGAACAAAATCCTTAAAGGAATCTTCTGGTAAAGTGTTGGAAGCTTACTTCAATGGCAATGATTAGATGCTTTCTAAATCTGTTTAATTTTAATACAATGACATCGATTGTTCATTCTTTAATATAAGACTGAACTTTGTGCCGATTTATATTTGTTGTCATAATCATTAGCTATATATATAAAAAATCATTAGACTGCCTTGATGGCCTGCTAAGCATTCATCATGTATAGTTATGAAGAGAAAAGAGAATACTGCAAGCTGGGGGAAGAATGAGAGTTTAAGACAATTTTTGTGTTGAACTTAACCGTCCTGCAGAAAATTCATAAATACCGTACCTCTGTTATTACATAATAAATCTTGGTTGTATGAATTTTATATGTGGTAGATATGTTCATATTATTTACCTTATTGGCTGACCTAATAGATGTTTCTTTCATACCATCTATTGACCAGGGCTTTGAAGGCAGCTACGACGATACTCAATCTTACAGGAGCAGACAATGGTGCATCTCTTACGGTGTGACAGAAGCTTTTACATTCAAAATGCTGGGATCCAGCTAGGCAAGCGCAACAGTTCACCGATAAAATCATATTCACTCTTCACTCATTGAATCAAAAAGTGGAGCAGAGTGAACTCAATTCATCTTTTGTGACTTCTATGACACCTCATTGTCAGGAAAGCGGTTATTCTTCTCCATTTGCAATGTTGGTCTTAGGCTGCGGCAGTAGATACTGACCACTGGAAGAGCGTGCTTGTTGTGGCTGTAGGTTAGTACTGTTAATTCCCAATAGTAGTACATTTTAGGAACTGAATTCTCTGAACGTGTGTTGTCGTAGATGTTCACGTACACAACAAAATCTTGTATGGTTTAATTAAGATGACGATTCAGATGTGCCTCAATTATTTCAGAAGTTAAATAGTAGGTTTTTCTTTTGGGAGTGTGTTGACTGGCACAAATTTTTCATATAAATTAGAAAATTAAAGTTTTTATACCATTAAAACAATCCAATTCTAGTTGTTTGAGTTCAAAGCTATTATGGTTGGTTTAACGCTCAAGTCTTTCCCCGGTTTATTAATATTACATTAAAACGTTACCGTCAAAACAGAGGAATGAAGGTTCGTTTCAAAACAAGAAAGAAGAAAGCATGAAGCACATTCTACAATTCGAAGATTACAAGAAAATAAATGCACATTAAATTATGCAAATTTTTGTGTCATATAGTTTAATTCACAAACCAATTGTGGATTTAAGCCAAGATGTACCATTTGAGGCGAACATCAGTCATCTCATGTATGCAAATTACCCGATTATACGAAATTTAGATAAATAATATGTCGGAAAAAATTAGAATAAGTTCCTGTTTGCTTCCATTGCCTACAAGTTGGATTATCACAGAACCTTACTGCCAAACAGGCCTAAAAATTCTTCTAAAAGAATCTACATCGCACCACCTATCATCATTACCTAAAATTGGATGATGGAGGACAAAGCATCAAATCTAGTGCGAGAAGGTGGAGCACCTTATGGTGCGTAGCTTCAAGCGTGGCGAATTCCCATAGGGCGGCTGTTGAACAGAGTTTTTTTTTTTTTTTTTTGGGCAATGCTGAACATAGTTAAATACTCTGTCTTAGATATTTGATACCTTGGAATTAATGTTTAAATTTATCTTTGCTTGAAGACTTGAGAACCAAAAGTCCACTTGCAGTACTTAATGCTTCCAATGATAACTTGACCAACAAGTAGAAGAAAATGCCTGAGACACAGCACATTCTCTTTCAATTGCAAACTCCATTTCTACTTAAATCACCATTTAATATTTACTATGAGATGTTTTAGTTCAAAACAGAGAAGCCTTTGCAAAGAAAGAGGAACTAAAACTAGTGTCCCGAATTTCCCATCCGTTCCAAAATCTTCTTACTTTTTCCGGGAAAGGCTGCAAAGTTGCTGAAAGAAAATCAAAATTTTGAAATGCTTACAAGCTCTTAATAAGCAAACGGTGTGTATACTTTAAATCTGAAGTAAACAGTCAATGGTCTTGTTTTAATTGATGTGTTCCTCAAGTGGTTTAGATTCTTCTAGCCCACCACTGCTATTCCGTCCCATTTGTGGAACGATTAATCTTGTTCTATATACAAAAGGAAAATGACATGGAACCACAAATGAGTCCCACCTTAACCCCACCTAACGCAAATTTTTGGGTAACTCTATTATAAGTTTAACTTTTATTTATTCTTGTGTAGGATAGAGCGGAGTTGGAATGAACTCATTAGAAGTTATCCACTATTTATTTGGGTCTAATATTTTATATTTATATGATTAAAAATTTATTATATATTTAAAAATTTTGTCATGTAACATATTATTAACTTTTTTCATAATTACAATTTATTTTTCCGCAACAACCGTATTTTAATAGTTATAGCACATCAATCACAAACAGAACCTAAGGTTGGTATCAACGTATTTCTATTAGTTCTGACAAAGGTAGACTGAAAAACAGAATAAACAAAGTGAAATTTGTTTGGTTTTTTTATTTTTCCCTGGGATTGTGATATCTTTGGCACAATATTTTTTATAGACATCAGAAATTTAAGATTTTATACCATTAGAACAATGCAATTTTAGTTGTTGAGTTCAAATCTGTTTCCCTTGGTTAATGCTTAACTCGTTCACCGTTTAATAATTAGTGTAAAATGTTAAAGTTAAAACAGAGGAACGAAGGGGTCCATTTTTGGAGGCTTTTCCATTTAGAAACAGTTTGGAAAGACAAGAAAGAACATGTAATATGCATGAAACACATCCTGCAAGCTAAAGCTTACAAGAAAAATAAATGCATATTAAATTATGAGAATTATTATGGTATAATTTTATTAACAGACCTATATTGTCGATTAAGCCCAAGATAAGCCATTTGAGCCGAACCTGAGTTAGATCCAAACGACTTGGTAACACAAGGTTGAGATAGATAAATAATAAGATGGGAAAAAAGAGAGGACTTTATTGAATGAAAGCAATGGAAACTAATGAGATTGCAATTCGGTTTATAATAAGTTAATTGAAATGATGCCGGAATAAGCCTAATTATACTAATTAAATTAAATAACCTTATGAATCACGTAGCGATGGTGGATCTGCTGTGATTGCCCAAAATTATAGTATTTGTAATCCTACATTTATATGCAATCTCATATAGAAGTTAAGATGATTTAATCCTACATTTATATGATAAAAAAAATTATAGTATTTTTAATTTTTTTAAAAAAATTGTTACTTAAAAATCATATTAATTTATTACACATTATTAATTTTTATTTTATAAAAACAGTTTTTTTTTTTTTTTTATAGTAACTGCAGCTTTAAAGTTATATAATTTCAATACCAAACAAAGTTAAAGCTCGGATCTTAATATCTGTAATATCTGTGACTTAGGAATGTTTTAACCTTTTCTGTGCATGAAGACCTGAGAACCAAGTGTCCTCTCATGAATACGTTTGTCTTTCAATTACAAGCATCATTTATTTATTCGCAAGATAAATTTTATTTATGTCGTTTATGAATGCATCTCGACCGTCATAAATCCAAAAATACATCGATCATTTTATTAATTGAACAAAACAAAACAAAACAAAAAAAAACCTTATATAATAAGCAAAACTATCTGCTTTCAAAGAGCATACATGTTTCCAAACAATCTGAAAATCAAAATACAGTTACCTTATCCTTTGAATCCTCGAATCATTTATTTACTCAAGTGACTTTGGGATTAATTGAATTGCAGTCCTAGCCGCCATGTGCATGTTTTCATTGATACCTTGCACAGGATTTTCTTGGATAGCAAAAATGTCATTAACATTTTTAATACTATTATCAGCTTCTTTGAGTACAGACTCAACTTCAGCTACGTTTTTAGATCCTTTGGCTTTCTCACAAGCTTCCACCACATTAGTGTAATCACTAATTGCAGCCATAAGCATGCCTTGGACCTCTGCTGAGCCTGATGGTCTCTTACTTGTAGCCTCATCAATTCCCGCATTAGCCCTGTCCTCAAGGACTTTTACGGCAGCGTAAAATACTTCCTTTTCGTTTACCACGTTACCAATTTTTGCTGGAATGGAGGCGGAGCAATCCGCTTGGAATTCAACATTGTGACAGAATTTATCGACCTCAGAGTTGGCCTCAACGTTATACAACGAGAAGGCACAAGACAAAGCTATAATATTGGCCAAGACGATGAAGAAGTTGTAGTTCTCCATTTTGATGTATCTCTTGGTCTTGCTAAGAGGAAAAGCAAGCAATTGAGAGCTAACAAAAGGTTGAAGAATTTATAGAGGATTTGAGAAGATGACAACCATCTATAGAATTAGATCAACCACTGGCTCCTTTCGAGAAATTTTCGTTTTCTGTTTATAGAATTTGACCCGTTAAAATCTAAAACTAGACTTTTGTAATAATTTGTACAAGATTTAAATACATCTGTTCATCAGGGGCGCAAAACCAGTCATATGTTATGAGTAGTTAATAGCAAACTTAAGACCTCTTAGAACTTATTTTTACTATTTTAGTTTGGTTGAAACCTAATACCTCTTATTTTCAAGTAAAAATTTTTTTATCAAATGAACTATTTCTATTTTATGTGAGAATTCTATTTTTAATTTGTACAGCGAAGTTTCTTAATTTTAATTATAAAGAAGTATACAATAATTATAGGGAGTTTATCTCTTCATGTTAATTTTTGTAAACTTCACAATACTTTATTTAATTACAAAAATTTAATGAAAGTATAATTACAAAAATTAACATGATAATTTTTAAATAAAATTATAATTATAAAAAAATCTTGGATTTTTCTATTTATTTATTTTATTAAATTCAGGGCTATTCTTTTAATTTATTTTTTTCACAAAATTTTGTAGAATAAAATAATCTTTTAATTCACTTAGGGATAAAATGATCGTTTTTACTATCTAAGTAGTTGATTGGTATAAGTTTAGAAACAAAAGTCGTGCAAATAATGTGTCAAAATTTTATACTGGTTAGATGTATATATGACAAAATAAAGGTGGTGCAGAGATAATTTTTCTAATCTAAATCATATGTAGATTCGACTTATTCAACTTTAATTTGTAATTAAATTCAGTACATGACTAATTTCAAATCACATACAAATAATAAATCAAACATAAAACAATTGCTCTTACTTCCCTCTAATGTGGAACATTAGTATTTTTAAAATACTCATATAGTTCCAACACTAAATAATTTAAGTATGCATTATAAGTTATGTTGGGCGAGAGCAAAAAAAAAAAAGAGAAAATGAATCTTTGTTCTTATGCTGTTTATAACTTAATCATAGATGACATGACGAAATTATTTCAGGTGCATGTATGACCCGACGTTTACGTATCCAACATATAAATGCCATATCGTTCAAATTTTACCCCGGAGAAGAAACTCAGACACCCGAGATACCTTTGTCGTTAGTAAATGTTGGTTTCGTCCGTACATATAAATTACTTAATAATTATGCATAAATAAATTGAAAAAAAAAGATGTAATAAAGGGGCAAAACATTGACTAGTCTAATCCTCCTTAAAATCATGTGAAAATTAAGATAGTTATTCTTATGATTTTAGAATTAAAATTGAAGTTGGTCCACTTAATCCAATTCAAATGAGCATGATAAACATGGGATAAATATTTTGTTCAAAAAATTAGTCTAATCCTACACATAGTCCCACTCCCGAACATATATAGCCTAAGAGTATCATTCTCAAAGTAAAGAAAAGTAAACTTTAATTGTACCATAAATATCTACATATCTTGCGGCATTGTTCAAAATATAAGAGTTAAAAAATGAAGATTTAACTCAAAATATAAAGACTAAACAAACGTTTACTCTTTGTTAGAGGCCGTACGTTTTTGTTTCTAGCTATGTTGCTATTCTATAATCGGTTGCCGATAGGTTGTATCATGGGAATTGAAGAAAAGTTAGAATGGCTAGCTAGGAGAAATTAGAAAGTTTACAAATACGAATTGAGAAAACTTGCTCGTATTTCTCCACTCTTGTGCTATTTGGCATGCATTGTGTATTGTCCCATCAATAACAAGGAAAAATCATCAATAATTAAACAAAAAATGAACGGGAATTTAGTTGTATAATATTCGAAGCCTGATCAATAACAAATCAAGTTACTGGGTTGGGACTAAGTGCAGTGCAGTTCTAGAAGCCATACCCAATTTGCATTAAAAGATTCCAATGGATGATCCGTGGGAGCAAGTCCACCAGCGTAAAGCTGTTGATCATTAACCTGGACAATATAGTCACGGGCATCAGCAATTGAAGTTGTCAATGTAATTAAAATAAAATGTGTTTTCTTTCAATTGCGAACTCTATTTGTTTAGTTAACACAAACGAACAAAAATATCTTGTTCGTTTCACTAATCAAGTTACTAATCAAAATAATTCATTACACAAATAATTAGCCCAAAAAAAAAAAAGAACATCTGCTTCAAAAAGCGTAAATTATTGTCCCAACAAGAAAACAAATCAAAATAATTATACAAATAACCAGCGAGAGCCAGTGTGGCATATTGTATGAATCCTGATCAGTGATCAAGTTGTTGATAAGTGTGGTTGAGATTAAGAGCAGTGGAGTTTAAGCAGCCATTTGCAAGTGGGTATTAGCAACTTGGAGTGGATTATTCTCGACAGCAAATTCAATAACGTGAGTTACAAAGTCATAGGCATCACTAAGTGAAGATGACATTTGGGCAGGATCTCTAGCCTTCAGTGCCTCTTTACTTTATTTACATCCACATTAGTATAATCAACAAGGGTATTTGAGTATTTTTCCCTTTTTATTTGATGATTTTTGTATCTATTGATTTTAGTTTTACATTTTCATGAAAGTAGTGAAACAATAATCGCGTCTTGTTGCACTTATTCGTAATTCTGAAAGTAGTGAAACGGTAATAACGATTTATATAATCACAAGAAACTTGTATTAATTTATATCTTTTGTTTGTGAATCCATCATCTCGTGATCACATAAGACAAATCGAAAGAAACAAATCAATAGAGTGTCTCTGGGATTACGGTAAATGCAGACTGAGCGGCCATTGCCAAGTTGGTATTGAGAACTTGGAGTTGTTCGGTTTGTTGCTCATGAGAATCAGTAACGTGCCCACTAGCTTTATAGGCATCACTGAGAGCAGAACGCATTTGCTCACGGTCTCTAGCCTTAAAAGCCTCTCTAGCTTTATTGCAAGAACCTAACACAGTCTCGTACTCACGAATGGCATCCCAGAGGGGACCACTTTGGCTTACTTCCGGGGTCTGGGATTCCAGTTTTCGAGCCTCGTCAAGACATGCCCTAGCTCTTTCCTCCAGGACGGTTATTGACGCCAGGGAGATTTCACTTGCATTAACTTCAGGACCCAGTTTCGAGCTGATCGAGGCCGCGCAGTCTTCTTCAAAATGAGAGCCGCCGCAGGCTTTCTGGACCTCTTCAATATTGATGATGGCCTCCACGTTATACAAACCCATAATGGCCACCAGCAAGATGATCGTGACGGACTTCATTTTGATTATTAGGAGGAAAAGCAAACGTTGCAATTGCAAATGCAAATGAGAGGATAAATTAGCAAATATTGCAATTGCAATTACGGATGACAGAGATAGGTAGATAGATAGATATTCAAAGGTTCTGAGAAATAACAACTACCGTTGAATTAGATCAAATCAGCGATCGGCTACTCTTTGAGAAATTTTCATTTTCTTTAAATAGATTTTGACCCGATCAAATCTGGAAAACTACCTGGACTTTTAACATTTATTATAATTAATTTTTTACAAAGCTGATCAAAATACCCTTTTCATGAGTCTCATACAAGAGGAAAAACCAAAACAATCTCCACCACGTATAAAGATTATTCAAAGTTTTATTTGATCAGAGAACGTAATACGCGCATATAATTACAGCGTGAAGCATCGAGTGGTTTACATGCTTCAACTATTATTGGTTTGAAAACTCTTACTAATTCATAAGCACAGAGGTTTGATTTATATTAACATTAATCAAAACACAATAAAGGAAATGATACAATCTTGATTTTGGGAATTTGATTAATTAGCAATAACTGATTTTGTTATTATTTCCGATTAATACGGTCTTTGTTATCGGCATCACTGTGTTAATAATGTTGTAATTTATTTATTTCTTTTATTATGGATTTATCTAGTCTAAGATGTTTATTAGATTATACTATGTGGAATATTGGAGACTAATTTTAGAGACATAAAGAAGCAAATCGGTTAGTACACGAGGATTATATATCAAAGAGTTCCAAATCAAGGTGATTACTACACTAGTAAGTATAAGTACTTGTGGAATATTGAACACTTAAGGAGGAACATTCTCTTTCTCCTCTACTAAGATTTCGGCGAAATACTACACCAATATAAAGGGAAGTATTTAACACTGAAAACTGAAGAAGATATATTGTACTTTACATCAAAGCGCCAATCAACGCAAAAGCATGAAGAATTCATATGGCTGCATATGATGGTCATATCTCTATGAAGTTTTAGTCTTTGAGTTTTCTCCGTATCAAGCCTTTAATAGACATTCTTTATAATTACCTTAGTCTCTTAAGATGAAGAGGACATTTGTTGTGTTGAGAGGATCTGAAGGAAGCAGCAGACACTATTGAGGATGAATGATGCTCGCTAAAGAAGGTCGACTAAGTTAGATTCAACAAGGTGGCAGCAAGAGTAAGAGGGAGTTCGAAATTGTGTAAAAATGTAATAGTTCTTTTACTAAATTGCTTACTGTCTGCTTGTGGCCTCCTGCATGTAGGATTGTGATCCGACGTATGTAAAAATCCTCTATGTGCTCTGCTTTCTGCAATTATGGTCAAACTCACTTCCAATTTAAGTCAAAATTAAAATTCTATCGTAATTTTGTAAGAGAAAAAATTTTAATCACGAGTCAATCATAAAATTTATAATAATTAAAATTTCTCTCATGAGTCAATCGTAAGTCTTTTATGAAGGCCCCAGAAAGAAATTAAAAAAATCCATCTTGACTCCTAGTCCTACATACTATGTGACTATAACACATATAGTAGGTCAAGGTAGGAACATTTTCCCAGAATCTATCACATGTTGTCTTGGTAGGCACATTTACACCTAATGTAAGTAATTTACATTTTCTCTTACTTCCGGGATTAACGACAACAGTTCTCATCTTGGACACTTGAGTGAAAATTGTTAAGAGGAGAAAAATGGAACGGGAAATGAGTTTTAATCTTGGCTAAAAAATTTTAAAAAAAAATAATCTTGTACTAATTATTACGTAAGTTCAAACTCATGCTAGTCTCTAGCTTTGTTTAGATTTAACTGCTAGCTTTGTTTAGATTTAACTGCTCAAATTCTACAAAATGAAATGAAATTTCTCGACAGGAACCGGTCATTGATGTAATTCAATGGTAGCTATTTTTTTTTCATTTTTCTAAATTTATATATATCTCTCCTAAAAGATAATTTTATATGGAGTGAATAGCTGAAGAAAAATATTATTTCTTTTTACACATTTTCTTTAAATGACCCTATACAATTTATACAAAAAGATAAAGATAAGGAGCTATTTTAGGACTATGTTAAGGCTTGACATAAGAGAATTTTCTATTATATCCACGAGGATTGTGATTTGAGAAAGTTTAGGCTAAAACTAATACTAGTTGTTGTTGACAAGTCTTGAACTTGGTAAGCCTTTAGCTTACTAGTTAAAAATCAGTTTTTTTTAATTTTTTATAAAAACTTTTAGAATCGATCTTATATAATATATAAGAATTCGTAATCTAGAAAATCATACCTTGACAATCCGACATTACTTTTTCGCTGAAATAATCTAGCACCTAAATCACAATCCGTCATCACCACTCCTGTTAAATCATGATCTGCCACCACTAATCTTGTTAGATCACAATCTGCCACTAATGAACTTCCAGGTTATGACTCAAGATTGACCTGCACTTGACGTGTGGGTGTTTTTATCACCACTAAAAATAACTAGCAAGAGAAAGTAAATTAGAGAGAAAAACTCCTTTTTCTCTGATCTGTATATCATGACCTCTCTTTTTCTTTTAGAGAAAATAAGTTTTTTTATATCTCTATTTGGTGGAAACCCTAAGCTCCATATTTATTAATTTTTTTAATTCTATTCAATCAAATTTAATTTAAATTAAAAATAATAAAACCAAAAGTAGCGTTACTTGTTCTTGTTATAGGGGCCCACCTTGTAAAATTACACAAGACCCCTTACACACAAGCAAATTAAATGGAGCCTCCCACTAAATAATATTTTTAGGCTTTTAACCAAAATAGCTAGTTATCTTGCTTATTAATCCAGTAGCGGCACAGTCAATTAAATGAGCTAACCTGAGGATCATATGGGTACATACAATAGTGGCTACAATAATTAGGTCTGTAATTAAACTAGCCCAATTATTTAATTCCAAATATACTGCACTAAAAGATTGAAATTAACCTACATAATTGTATGCTATCTAGGATAGTGTTCTCGAATAATAATTCGACCATGCCACATTGATTTCTTTACTGCATAATTCTTTGTACCACATCATTAATTAAATCGATATCTCAACTGTCCAATCAATTTAATTACATCTTGTTCCTTTATATTTACTAGTTTTCTCTAATGATCATTTTCAACATACTAAATATGTTGATGTACTCTGGCTAAAGAATTCTATGATTGAGTACCGAAAACCCATCAAGAGATGTGCTGTACAAATTCTATATTGTTAATCTATAATTTCAATACTCATAATTGCTCCCACCAAGATATCGGGTAAACTTAACTAAAAGTATGTGTCGTGCCCAATGATAACTCAAATGGAAATAACAATTACAATCATGAAATTATAACTAACTCAAGATTAAGATTACAATAAAATCAATGCCTATGAGATTTAATATGTCTAACAGTTATTACAAAGTTAATTAAATCAAATATGCAATCATGTTCAATGTAGTCTTACTACATCAATAAAATTATATAAGATTAAGACAAATCATTCAATGAATTTATTACAATCTATAGTCTATACCTAAATAAAGTTTGTACCTAAATAAAGTGCCCAACTTTATTTATCAGCTGTGAACTTAATTTATTTAATCATAAGATAACTTGTATTTATGTCTTATGTGAATCCATATGGTGATCACATAAATACATATAATATGATTAAATGGACTTTACTCAAAATATTAATGCAATTAAGATACTTGAATAAAATACCTCATTTATTTTATTAATCAGAAAAATTGTTTATTACAATTAAATAAACACATATGCTTTTAAAGAGCATATTTTTCCAACATAGCTAAGTGTCACGAGACGAGAGGTTTCGAGCCCGTGCGGCACTCTCGCATCTCATACTATGAGAGTAAGCCTAGTGGAAGTGGCACAATATCGACTGGTTTCGCCCTGCCTTGCCTTGGGCTCGTCAGGAGAACGGCTCCAGTTCCCAACCAGTGTGTGTAGGGTTTCGCCTAGACCCCTCTTTAAGGTTAAGTCCTCGACTAGCGACAAACTCCCCAAACTCAACCGGGTCAGTCTGCCTGAACTCCAAAGAGTCTAGGGCCAATGTATTCCCCACACGCATGCCCCTGAAGCACGTCTCCAACAATCAGCACAACCATCATCGATACTAGCGTACAAGGGCATATCATGGGTGTCATGATTGCGGTCCTCCCCTATAAATATGGGATGACATTAGGCATTTGCATCCAACAAACACAACAACAAGCTTTGTAAGCAACTCAAGCATTGTATTCTCTCTTTGTGCAATACAAGTTTTCTTATTTGGCTCCATTGCTCTCTTCTCTAGATTGAGAAGCTCTAGGCTTACTTAGCAACATTCGGCAAAGTTGTCTAAGTATCGCACGGGTTAGCTGCGCAAAATACTCATCCCGTGACAAGTGTTATCAGAGCTAAGGTTTGCACGCACGCAAGTTAGCTCACGAGCAATGGCCAACCCTTCGAACGTAGCACAAGAGGGTGTTGTTGGTGTGGATGTTCCATCGGAACCAAGCCGCGGCCGTGAGGGAGAACGCACCCAAGGCAAGACTCGCGGCAAGTCCAAGGCCCCATCCGTGGATGCGTTGGAGCCTCGTGTGACTACTCTCGAAATTGCATTGTCCACCGCTCAAGAAAGCCTCGAGGGATTAGAGGAACGAGTGGACGGTCTCGAGGGAGAATACGCCGAGTTCATGGTGGCAACAAAGGCTCTCATCCAAGAGCAAGCGAATACTCTCTGAGGTGAGTTTCGTTCTTTTCATGATGAGTTACTCAAACTTCGTAGTTTTGTCAGGACGAACTACGCGCTGTCCGTGCGAAAGTGGATGAAGTCCGCTCGGATTGGGCATGGCACAAGCGCACACTCTCCGCAAGTCCAGCTTCCGCAAACTCGAGTGATGCGCGCTGCATTGACGGGCCAAAGCCCGACACATACAATGGCACACGAAATGCCACCATCGTGGACAATTTCCTCTTTGGGCTTGATCAATACTTCGATGTTGTAGGTGTATGAGATGAGGCATCGAAAGTGGGCACTGCACCCACCTATCTTAGAGGCGCAGCACAACTATGGTAGCATCGTAAGCATGGTGAGATGGGCAAGGGAATTTGCACCATCGACACTTGGGCCGAATTCAAGCAAGAACTCCGAAAGCAATTCTCCCCAAGCAATGCGGAGAAGGAAATGCGAGCGCGCTTACGTCGCCTCAAGTAAACGGGTAGCATGCGAGACTACATCAACGAGTTCATTACCCTTATGTTGGAGATAAGCGACATGTCCGATAAGGATTCGTTCTTCTACTTCCAAGATGGCCTCAAGGATTGGGCCAAGATTGAGCTTGATAGGCGTGGTGTTCAAACACTTGATGACGCCATTGCCATTGCGGAATCGCTCACTGAATACTCTACCCAATTCAAGGACAAAAAGGCCAACCAAGGCAAAGGTGGGGGAGAGAGTCGCAAGGACAAGGGTAACAATCGCAAAGATTGGGGGTAGAAAAAGCCATCTAGCAACAAGAGCGGGCAAGGAAAATCGGAGGGCAAGAAGGAGGCACCAAAGCCGCGAAGCCCATGCTTCATATGCAACGGCCCTCATTGGGTACGCGACTGTCCGGAGAAGAAGTCGTTCAATGCTCTTGCTGCCCAACTTAAGAGCAACCCCACAATATCTACGGAAGAACCCCAACTCAGCATGGGTTCTCTCAAACGCCTCGGCGCACTCAATCGCCAATAGCCCACACTCGTCAAGAAAGGGCTCATGTATGTAAGCGCAAAGATAAATGGCCAGTCCGTTCGTGCGCTGCTAGACACAGGAGCGACGCACAACTTTGTGTCCGTAGACGAGGCCAAGCGCCTAGGCCTCAAGGCCACCAAGAAAGGAGGTACAATGAAGGCAATAAACTCACCCGACAAGTCAATTGCAGGAATTGCACAAGGCGTCCACTTAACGCTCGGTATGTGGAGTAGAAAGCTTGATTTCTCCATCGTGCCCATGGATGACTTCAAGATGGCCCTCGGTATGGGATTCTTCGACCAAGTCCATGTCTTTCTGCTGCCCGCTACAAACTCCCTAAGCATCCTCGACGGGAGCAAAGCATGCATGGTACCCACGGAGCGAAGCAAGTCCAAAGAGAAGACATTCTCCGCCATGCAGTTCAAAAAGGCTTTCAAGAAGGATCTAAGCTTCTTCGTCTCCATTCGGGAACTAAACGAGGAAGGAAATAGCGAAACCAGTCAATATTGTGCCACTTCCACTATGCTTACTCTCGTAGTATGGGATGCGAGAGTGCCGTACGAGCTCGAAAACTCTCGTCCCGTGACAAATGGTATCAGAGCTGCGCTTGTCATCTCTCGAAGCCCTCGTTGCGAGCTCACTAAGTGCTCCAATGTCGCATCACGCAGGTCCCCACCTTTTTGTGTACAAGGGTCGACAAGCAGGACGAACAGGCGGGTTCTCACACCTCCAATCGTTTGCACTAAGCTGGACAGTGTCTGCACGCGGGTTCTCTCCCGAGATCAAGGACGAGTAGGCAGGGAGTTCATGGGTGAGATTGGCAAGCCGATCTTCACGTTTTCGCATGGGCGTGCTCTTCATGCACGAGGACATGCATGGTCATGGCGGTGGGAGAATGTCACGGACCGCAATCGTGACACCTAAGATATGCGCTTGTACGCTAGTATCGATGATGGTTGTGCTGATTGTTGGAGACGTGCTTCAAGGGCGTGCGTGTGGGGAATACATCAGCCCTAGACTCTTTGGATTTCAGGCAGACTGACCCGGTTGAGTTTAGGGAGTTTGTCGCTAGTCGAGGACTTAACCTTGAAGAGGGGTCTAGGCGAA
This sequence comes from Citrus australasica, assembly GCA_029618585.1. NCBI lineage: Eukaryota > Viridiplantae > Streptophyta > Magnoliopsida > Sapindales > Rutaceae > Citrus > Citrus australasica. Next base: position 2,030,265 of record JARCIV010000005.1, read on the forward strand.
ACCTTACACACACTGGTTGGGAACTGGAGTCGTTCTCCTGACGAGCCCAAGGCAAGGCGAAACCAGTCGATATTGTGCCACTTCCACTAGGCTTACTCTTGTAGTATGGGATGCGAGAGTGCCGCACGGGCTCGAAACCTCTCGTCCCGTGACATAAGGCTGAGCAAAATGCTAGATTGACTTCAAAATGATTTGAGGAAAATTTATTCCTTCCTTTTGTAGAGTTCATGATTGCCTTGCAGTCATTGTCTTGGTTGTGGTTGATTTGAAATTGATTCTTATCAGCCCCCTTAAAACTAGGAATTGCAATGGGGTGTATTCCAAGTTTGTGCCAAAATTTTGAGAACAATGCTTTGGACAATGGTTTAGTGAATAAATCTGCTATTTACTGTGATGATGGAATATATCTTGTGTTGAGTAATCCATTTGTTACTTTCTCACGAACAAAGTGATAATCAAGCTCAACGTGCTTGGTCCGTGCATGGAAAACATGATTTGTTGACATATGAAGGGAGCTGATATTGTCACATATAAGAACTGGAGGCTTTATTAGGTTTATGCCAATCTCTTTGAATATGTATGTAAGCCAAGTGAGTTTGACTGCTGTAGATTCCATGCAACGATATTCAACTTCTGCACTAGAACGAGCAACGGTGGTTTGCTTTTTTGAACTCCATGAGATACAATTTAATCCAAGGTAAATGCAGAAGCCACTAGTACTTCGTCGAGTTATAGGGCAACCCGCCTAATCTGAATATGAGAACCCATAAAGTGTCAAGGAACTTTCTTTCAAATAGTGAATTCCAAAGTTAAGTGTCCCTTTGAGGTACCGCAATATTTGTTTGACAGCTCGAAGATTAGCCTTTGTTGGTTGTTGGAATTTTTGACACACTTTGTTGACGAGTGACCATTGGGTGTGTATTTGTAGTTGTTTCAATTGAGGTTACAGGCTGATTGTTTGTGGTGGCATTTGTTTGGGATAATGATTTCACAGGTTGAATTGGTAATTCAATAGAAGTCGATTAGATATATCGGGGAAGTCATGGTTGGTAATTTCAATCAAATTTTGGGGTTGAGTTGGCATGCCTATTGGTTGTATTACAATTTCTTTGCTAGTGTTGGAGACATTTTCTCCAGTATCCTCAGAGCTGTTATTGCTTTTAAAATTGGCTTTTTCAGCTCCATATGGTAAATTTGGCGTCATCATAGTTTCTGAAATGTCAATGTTTTCAACAATTGTGGGCCTTTCACATGACTCTAAGCAACATCGTGGAAGTAAAGATGAAGAATTTGATGGCATCAAATTGTCTTGCATCAAATTGTTTTATTCACTGCTAGAATATTCTTCATTGTTAAGTTTTTCCTGCAAATTCATTAAAGGAGATAATTCAGCAAAAGGAAATATACTTTCATCAATTTTCACATGTCTAGATATATAGACACATTTGGTGTCCGAATCCAAACAACGATAGCCCTTGTGTATGGGGGTGTACCCAAGGAAAACACATGGAAGAGATTTTTTGTTAAATTTATTTTTATTGTAAATCTTTAAGTAAGGGAAACACCTACATCCAAAAATTCTTAATTGCTTGTAATCAGGAGCCTTTTTAAAAAGCTTTTCATAAGGAGATTTCATAGAAACAGTAGAGAGAGGCATTATATTAATTAGATATGTGGCTGTCAACCAAGAATTAATAGCAAAATTATGCGGAAGCGTACTTGAATCCATAACACCGAATTGTTCTCTAGAGTTGTATGGTTGGTCTTCCAGATCTACATGTTCTCCTAGAGAGTCCTTTAAACTTCTCACTGCTCTCTTTCTGACGATAGGATATTAGTAAAGAATAAAAAGATATGTGTGACACGAGGACTATAACCACTTATGTAGATAACATTTTCTTGTTTCACTGGGTATTCCTAATTCTACCCATCATAGAATTATAATACAATTAAGTCTCTACACATTAAAGGCTCTCACCTTATTAGATACATTAAAATGTATAATACTAAAAATCTTAGTAGATCACTTTTAATTGGGTCTTAGTAGATCACTTTTAATTGGGTTTAACCTTATATAACAGTTCGCAACACATAATTATTTACATATAAGCCCAATGTTGGATTAAGAATCCAACAATATTGAATTAAAAATCCAACACTAAGTCACTTGTTGAGATGATGAATACTCGAGGGTTTCTTGAGACATTTCAGCAAACACCTGATTCATTCTATCAAATATCAACATCACTAATGACTAAATGATATAAGATAGCTTTGTTTTGAAAAATCAACATAAATCAATCACCTTAGATTTTCTTAGTCTCGGAGCACAATGGGTGATGATTTGATAGAAATATTAATATGCGTGCATCCTTGGAATTAGCGAGAGCTGGTTGTCATTTTCTTCTTTCTTTTGGTACTGTTTTAGATTTTTAATCAATCAGATTCAGCTGCATGTTTGCTTTTAGTCCAACTGAAATCATATATTGCTGCATGTTTGCTTTTAGTCCAACCGAAATCAGATATTAAGTACTTTTGCCTGAATAGATGCAACCAAAATTTTGTGGGATCTGTAGCTCATGTAGAAGCGGCCGAATGCTTCCGGCTACTCAGGCAAATAGAACCTTGGTTGATTTGTTTTTCTTCATTTGAAATTCTACCTAATGGCTATCCTTTTAATTGGTTTAAATTCTTCTTTTTTTCTTTGGGTTGTTGATTTATAGTGCCTTGCATGCAAAATTCAAAATTTCGGATGATGATAATCTTGTTTGAGAAGAGATTTCTAGTTAATGTAGCATCATTCTTGATCATGGCATCACAAGCACATGCTCTGGTTTGCTTAGTTTGCTTTTTGTCTCTGATATTTTCTTGGCATTGTGGGATATTGTTTCTTTTTTTATTTTCTGTTTTTGTTGTTATACGATTTGGAGATATTGTATACGTATGATGATGATATAATAAAGTGCTTTTGATAAATTCGTCTGGTCGGTTAACTTCACCAACCATTAATGAGCAAATCCTCCCAGTGACCCTCAAACTCTTCTACACAATTGTAATAATTTCAGTTTTATATATACAAAAATGAACAGCTCTCAAATATATTATTTGATAATGACAAATACAACAACTCACTCCAATAAATCTCGTAATAAATAAATGGTCTATATTGCAAGTCCTTTTAGGACGCATTCAAAAAGAAAACATAAGGAATGGCATTGCAAGAATATGGAATCAGAATAATGGTGATACAAAGAGAAAAAAAGAGGATGGTCGGATTGCTTTGTTTGCAAAATTATTGATGCAAGGGTTTACTTGTTTTTGTTTCACTTTATTAATTAATTAGTAAACCAAACATATAATCATTTGAAAAAGGATCATTGGCACCAGCTTATGAAAGATGAATTTGTAAGACATTAATTTCGATGAAAATGTAACATTATTAAGTTATGAATTCATTAAATTGAGGTATTAATATTTACTAATGATGGTGATTAATTTATTTAACTTGTCATAGTCTTCAATTAAGAATGAAGTGCAATCAATTTATGGAAAAAATAATATTTTTTTTTACTTTTTAAGATTTTAATTCTTAGGATTTCATTTCGCTCTTTTTCGATTATTGACGTTGTTGAAGAGGCAATAAAAGTTTGTTGAATTTCATCAAAAGTTTGCATCTCATCTCACAAATTGGTAATATCGATTGGCTTCTTTATAGGCGCAGCCATGACAAATTTATCACTTCTTTCATATTGATACCCATAAATTTCAACCTTATTTTATTTTTGATGCACAATCTAACTTAACAAAAATAATATTCAAATTGTCACAAAATGTTTTTTTTAAAAAAAAAAATCATATACAATATAACCTCTATAAATTAACGCTCGATAAATTAATAATCTCTATAATATAATAATTTTTTGCGGTCCTCACTTGAGCCTTGAAGCAAAATTAATAATTTCGACAAATTTTTCTGAGAACTTCTATATAACTCTGTGATCTCATTTATGTTAGCTTATATAGCTATAGATATTGATTTTGATGATAACAAATCACATGTATTGAATAAACAAAGATTTATGAATTGTGTTTTTATAATAAGAAAATGAGGCTATAAAATCAAAGTGTTTTGAATTAAAATAAATGTGTTTTAAATCTTTGATTTTGTTTCTGAATTTTGGATTTGGACTTATTTAAAATTATTTAAATGTTTTGGGTCATATTATAATTTATGAATATTTTGGACTAAAATGAAAAGTTTTGAGAACTTTGAAAATATGGGTATTATGTTGAAAAGGACCTTTGTGCGAAATAATAAAATTATTGGGGCCAAAACATAATTTCAGAAAGTTTTTGATTAGCAAAGTAATTTTTAGAAATTCTGAAATTGGACCTATTGTAAAGTTTCTGACATTTTGGGTCATAATATAGTTTTATAGAGTTTTGGGGTCAAATTGTAATTTCAGAACATAATTCACTGTAGCCGTCACTGTAGCAGTTACTGTAGCAACGGCAATCCGGATGTGTAAATTCGGAAATCCGGTTTCGGGCAGAATGTAACCAAAACGCAAGCGGCTAACCAGTTCATCACAAACGGCAATCCGATTGTGTGCAGCAAAGCCTCTGACCATAAACGGCAATCAGGAAGTGACAAACCGGCAATCCGGAAGTTCGGAATTTCAAATTTGTGCTTGTAACGGTAACATGAAGCGGCTAACCGGATGAGACAACCGGCAATCCGGTTACGACCAGAAATGAATATAACGGCTAGTTTTTGAGTTCAAACTATATAAACTCAAAACCAATTCATTTTTGGTAAGAAAAGAGAACCCAAGCAAGCATAAACAAGTGCACACAACATATATAGAGCTTCCATTTCGTAAATCATTTTTGTTGAATCATCATTGAGCTTCAATTTGTATATCCACTCTTAAAGAGAGATTGAGTGTTGTATTTTTCATTTCTCAAATTGTGAGATTACAAGTGTGGGAAACACTTGGGGTAAAGAGATTGGGGATATAATCTCTTGTTGTAAATGTTTATTGACACCTTGAAGTCAATTGTAAAAGCTTGAAGCCTTGGAGAGGCTTGGATAGTGAAATCCTCAAGCGGGTGAGCTTGGAGGCGTGGACGTAGGCGGGGATAGCCGAACCACGTAAAAATCCTTGTGTTCGTTTTCTCTTCCCTTACTCTTTTATTTTTACGCTTGTTTGAATTTATTGTTCTACATTTCATTAAGGCGTTAGATTGATTGTTGTGCGAATTGTGTTGCATAATTTTTAAAATCTCAATTCACCCCCTCTTGGGTTGCCTAGGTAGTATTTCAATTTATATCATAAATTAATAATTGTAAAAATTACAAATACTGTGAAATTACAAATGTAATTGACTATGTCAATTTATTAAAATATGAGTTTATTGTAAATTAATACATTATTTATTTGATGAATTTATTTAAATTCTATTGATTATATTTGTAAAATATAATAAATTTTCAGTCAATTAAATGTTAGTTCTTTGTACTATGAATACACTCTATAAATTATTAAATTATTAATTTATAGATTAATTAATATCTCTCTAAATTAATAAATTCCTATAGTCCTGACATTATTAATTTATAGAGATTATACTATACAGGGGTTAATTTTTCTTCTTCTTTACTCCAGGATCACATGGTTGTTATTTATGAAAAGAGAACTGCTAGAAATTTTGCTAATCCACCATTGCAACAGTATATTGTTATAAATTGCATCATTTCCCATATAACAAATATAATAAAATCTTGATAAATTAATAGCTCTGGGACCATGAAATAATTTATCAAAATTTAACGAATATCAATTATTCGATCAATTAATTAATTATTAATTTATGAAAATATTCGTTATTTTAGAAAAATATGATTACGTTTATAGTATTGATTTACATTGAGTTGGAATCTATTATGTTTTATTTGAATAATACTTTTCTTTTAAGAAGATTTTTTAATAGTTAATTGCTTTATGATTTCAAACAAAGAAGTAGATGATACTAACGTTGAATAATTATTTGTCGAAAAACAACAACACCAACTAGGATTTCTTTTCGCATTACAAAAAGTCAAAGACGAGATCTAAGTTGAAATTAATTTAAAAAAAGAAGCAAACAATGCCAAGAACATATTTTACCCAAACTATATGGACATAGGGGTGGGCATAAACCCACAACCCATGGGTTTAACCAAACTCAAACCAAATAAAATAGTTTGAGTTGGATAAATTATTAAAATGGGTTAATTTGGGTTTTTTTAGAGAAAACCATTTTATAATGGTTTGGGTATGGTTAACCCATAGGTTAAATAAATTAGAACTGTAAGTGAAAAATAAATAAAATAAAATAAAATAAAATAAAATAAATTAATTCTATTATTTTCACTTCCATAGTCTCGCATTCATCACTCCCAATTCATTAAAATTGTTCACTCTCACTTCACTCTATCTTTCACAATCTCTCACTTTTATCTTCCACAATTTCTGCCAATAAAAGTGCTATCACAAATCTCTCAGTTGATTTTCATCATCCCAACTTCGATTAAGCCTTTCTAGTGATCTAAGGTGAGGTTTTTTTTTTTTTTGCAAAAGCTTCATTTTTTTTTTGCTGTTATTTGGTAAAAAAAACTTTTTAACGAACAACAAGCTTTTTTTTGCAAAAGCTTTCGAGTTGATTTCTTAATCTTGAGTGCGTAAATACTCCTATGTAACTGACACCCTGCTGATGATTTTAAGCTTTCGAGTTGAAACTTACACTACCACCAGTTAGCGAGTTCGCGAGAGAGAGAGAGAGAGAGAAATTTATAAAACTTGGCAAGTTGATTTCTTAATCTTGAATGCGTTTTGCTTGTAGTTGATCCATAATGGACATGTCATATGGATTTCGTTTTTATACTAGGTAATTATTAATTTATATGATAACATATTTCCTTCAAACCATAGTATTTGAATTTGAATTTTTTTTAAAAAAATTAGTATTACAATAATAGTCATGATTCGATTGGTTTCAGTTTTATAAAAATTAGTGTAAAGATTTAATTTATTTTTCATTATTATTAGCAAACGTTATTATTAATTAATCAACCCATCGAGGTAGATTGGTTTCTTTGTACAATTAGCTAATTGCTTAATACTTTTTTGTACTTCTCGCCATGAAATCACGAAATACTTTTTTGTACTTCTCGCCATAAAATCATATCTAAATTAAGAGATGATTCATATATATAGGCACATACTAAAGAAAGATATTTAGACACAAGCATTCAATTTTACGATATATCTAATAATCAAAAGTTTAATGCTCAGGTTAAAAGGGAGTGAATAGAAATAAATGTAAAAAGATAAAAAGATAAACAAGTGAACATGATAATTTATTAAATAAAAAATTAAATTTATATCTATTTTAATAAGTGTGAAATCATTTACACTCTAAAATTTATTTTGAGCACTCATTTTTTGTTACAAAAAACTTCATAATTCTATTTACTAATAAGTAAATAGGACAATAATACTTTTGACATTCATGAAGCGCGCACACATTCATGTAAAAATCTTAAACCTTAAATTGTAGAACACTCTTCATAAAAACTCATTTAAAAGCATATTTCTTTAACTGCTGAAAAACAAAATAAAAAAAAAACCAGATACAAGTGTAGAATATTCTCATTAAATTTTAATTTTTTGCGCAAACATGGCCTGCATATATAAACAAATAACTGTTCTACGAATATGTAGAAGCAATCTCAACTGTCCAATTTTTTTTTTTCAAAATTTAAAGAATATAAATTTTATATGTTGGTAATTATGAAAAATAAGATTAGGAAAATGAGATTATCAACAAATAGGGAAAGCAAAGGCATTTAATATTGGTGCGATGAATATTTTTATGGGTGTACTAAGAAAAATAAAGATAATAAAAGGAATGCCATTGGTAATATCAATAGCATTCTTTCATATAATGCACAAATTATCTTTATCACTTCTTTCATATAAATACTCATAAATTTTACCTAAATTATCAAAAAAAAAAGAACAAAATCATATAGTTAATTTTTCTTCTTCTTTACTCCATTATTCAATAGGAGTATAATAAACTAGGAGAAAGGAGAAATTAAGGAGAAAATTAGGGTGCTTGTTGCAATGATAAGAACTCAGGCAAGTGCTTATTTCAGATAGATGCGTGGCATTCATTAGTTTGACCAAAAATAAATGAATTTATTTGTATTTTAATCAAAATCGAGGGACATCAACAAAATTTTTCCACTCCAGGTATTATCATAAAATTAAAAAAAATTGCATAAAATTAAGAAACCATTAGTCACTGAACGGGCGAAACAGAGTAACGAGAGTTCAAATTTCAAAAGATGGAACCCGAAGAAGAAACCCTAGCAACGATCCCAGAAGAAGAAGATGATGATGATGAAGACACGACCATGCCCAACGTTAAGCAAAACCCTAAAACAAAAACAAAAGACAACTCTTGGGGCTCGAGCGATGCCTCTGACTCTGACTCGGATTCTGACTCAGAAGACTAAGCAAAACAGAACATGGAGCTTCAAAACTAGTATCAGCTATCCAATGAACCTTCCATTTACGACACCCATGTTCAAGTAACTTCAATACACATACTTATTCAGTGATTTTGTAGATACCCATTTGCTTGTTCTTTCTTAATTGGGATGCGGTAAAAATAGCTTTTTTTTTTCCTTCACTATATAAAGGTTTTCAGAAAAATGGGTGAGATAGAGAAGCTGAGACAACCTAGGGAAGCGATGAAAGAGATTATTTGCATTGACTCCTGCTAGGTGGCAAGAATGGGCGAGAGATGAAGCCTCTATTTCAACTGGGTATCTGTCATTTCCTTTTTGCAGCGGTTTTCGATTTTCTGAACAAATATTTTTTCGCTTAGAGATATAGATGTTTATGTTGTTATTTGCTGAAACAAAACCTGCTTAAAAGGTATCAAAGAAAGAAAAAGAGAACCAATTTGAAGAAGGGGATACTTATAGTAGGAGTTCTATTCTTTAGGGTTTAATTGATGGGAGAAGAAACAGCTTATATGTTTACAGAATTAGACATTTGATCACTGATTTAGTTGAGGAAGATATTTAATCGCAATGTCTGATGTTGTTAAGATTTCATACTTTCATTTCAACAATGCAATAGACTTTGGTTGGGTGTTCTGAGGAACCAATGAGTGTCTTGACAAAACTTGGGTGGAGTGTGGATCACTTTCAGGATTTAGTTTCCAAGAAAACAAAAACGAAGTCGTAGTCGTAGTTTAAATTTATTTATGTTTTTGTCTTTTTCTGTGGGCCCAGTGAGCTTTTGTTTTCACTTTGTTCTCTTTTGCTTCTTTCCCTTCTTTTCCTGTTGTTTCTTGACAATCAAGCAGATCAGGATTAAGTGTTTACTTTTGGTGTAATTATTCACTCTAACTCGAATAATACATAGGTTTAGTGCTATCAAAATAGGAAGTGAATTAATATCTGAAGCTGACTTGGGAGTGGAATGTATGTTACTAAAAATATACTATTATGGTAGATAGAATTTGCTTTTTAGGTAAGACTAAAATAATTACCGCTGTTAATTTATTTCAATAAGTTCGTACATCATTCGATAATATGTCCAAGATTTTAATGGTTTTGGTTCCTGAAAATTTGTCATCAGTGCATGAACAAAGTTCAATGGATGAACTTCTCTTAGTTAATTTGAGTTTTGTATGAAACACTAATCTTGCTCTGTACTTTGGAGTATTTTAATAATTGATGTTAAGATTTGCTAATGTAAAAAGGAAGAAAACCTGCTGAAAGGTATTAAAGAAAGAAAAAAAAGAACCAATTTCGAGAAGGGAATACTTATAGTGGGAGTTCTATTCTTTGGGGTTTAATTGATGGGAGAAGAAACATCTTATATGTTTACAGACATAGACATTTGATTGCCGAGTTAGCTGAGGAAGATAATTAATCACAATGTTTGATGTTGTTTCTGTTGGCCTCAGCTAACTTTTAAGTTTTCATACTTTTTTCTGGTTTTTCATAACTGTGACCTAAAGCTTAATGTATACTTTGATGATTACATAATCGGTTTCTTGCTGATACTTGGCTTTAATTTGTAGACCTGAGGCTCTTTTGGGAGTTGGGAAGATTTGCAAAAGAGGAGTTTCTGATTATCCGGTTTGTTCTCTTTATGCCAACAGAATTTGAATTCATACTATGCATGAATTTATGATTCTTTGAGAAAGATTTTATTCTTGAGAAAGATTTGATATAATTTAAGCATTATAGTAAAGCGTACCACTGGTAAGCTTGATTCACTTTGTTTTTATTTACTACCAAGAGGTGCTAATAGTTCATGATGCACAACTTGTTAGATACATAAATTTAATATTTGAATCATTTTCAACCAAAGAAATGTGCTGAAGAGCAGCATTTTCGTTTATATCAAAGTTCAATTGCATCTTATATCATCTGTTTCCATCTCCTTTGTGGCAAATAAAGTCCTTGATGATGACAATAAGAATCACAGAAGAAGTTAATTTCATATCTGGAGATTTTCATCATAGTAGTTCATTGAAAGTGAAGGCAGCTGAGTACTCCTGTTTCTGATGCAGTCTGTCCCTCTTTGGTGTGATTATTTGAAATTTGCGCAAGAATATGAACCATCTTTACGAGAATGTGCCTAATAAAATATCACAAAGGTGCCTAATACTGTGAAATTAACATATTCAGCTCATGAGATTGCATTATATATATTGAAAAAGAAATTGATATAAGAAACTGAAATTAATTGACACTGGTTAATGTTGGATTGTTAGTTGTTAATTATGATGGGAATATAATCTTAGTCTTTTAATTATCATCTAGCTAATGCATGTGCACTTTCATTTGTGTCTATCACTGAAGAATAAAGTTGCTTGATTGAAAGTCATATGACAGAAACTCAAAACTCAATTTCATTGCTCGAGCATACCATGCCAAATGTAGCTCAAAAGTGCAATTAACATTGAACGTTCAGCTAGCTAGCTCGTACTAATTAATTTATAGGATTGCTAGTTCTTTATGATTCACTAAAAGAGAAAATATTTGACAATCACGAAAACAACAACAATTCACTCCCATAAACAACATAATAGATAGATGGTCTATATTGCAAGTCTTTTTATGATTTTAATTAAAAGAGAAAATGTAACGGACATATTATATATAATTGAATGTTCTCCTTGATAATTAGTCAAAATAACACCAATATGGCTAACTAATACAATCATCATAATTATCCAATTTTCATTTTAATTATGTCCAACCATGCTAATTTAATAAAGAACACTGACTGAATACATGAGTATTTATATGTTCAACAAATTTGGTTGAGTATGAAAAATATAAGAGCTGTATTTATGCTTTGTGTTATTAAGTAGGACATGACCATGTTATGTTGCTTTTGTCAGAAAACTGAAAATTATCGAAAAGGATCCTAAAAGAGATGTGTTGAATTGTGAGCTTAAAAATGAGTTTTAGAAGTTCCTGACATGTCGGTTTGTATCCTTGATTGTGCATGCCCTGTCGGTTTCTGGATGAAACAGGAGAATATGACATATGTGTATTGTCTTTTAATTCCAGTAAGTGAATCACATGTTCTTCACGTGACTTGACATACTTTATACGGATTTAGCAGTTGTTTTGGTCACTTATCGAAGCTCGAATTAAGCACGTGATTCAAGGTTGTTAACTGACCGCTGTAAGGCGGGAAAATTCTGGGTTTCTTACAACAAACCCAAAAGGCAGCTGGCGAGTGGGAGATGTTTCTAGATTCTTCATGACCTGTATATATAGTCTTAGAGGCTAGAGTTGAGCCATATGAAAAGCTTATAACTTCTTAATGTTTGTAGCTTGGTAATTGCTCTGATGAGGGAAGTGAGCTAAAATAACATCAACTTTTATTTATGGATAGGTTAAGAAAATTTTTGAGTTCCTGAAAAATGGCTTCCATGAGATCAGCAGTTCTTTGGATTTATCTTTCGAATATGATTTGGTTGCCGATGAGAAAATTCCATTCCTAGCTGATCTTGCCAGTGTTCTAAATGAGCATTCCTTTTTCCCATATGAGCCACCAGCTGGAAGTAAAAGATTCAGGAATCTGATTGCTGACTTCATGAAAATGTACCACCATATTCCACGAAATGGTGATTTGAGAAAACCTTCACCACTCATCTGTTTTTTTACTTCTCTGGACAAGTAATTTTTATATTCTGTCCTAGATTCTGTTTTCCCTGATGCATTATTTCAATTTCTTTGCACATGAAGTCCTAGGATCTGGGTTAACAACATAAGGTATATGGGTTAACAAGTCCCAATATTGTCTTCCATCCTTTCTGCACTTCTCTGCTATCAACGGACAGCCATGGATGTATAATTCCAAAAGTGAGGAAGGCAGGCCCTTCTCCGGAAAGTATTTGAGCTTGGGACATTCCCAGAGATCCAATTCAGTGAGGTTTTGAAGATCAACAATCGAAGAAGATAGGCGTTCCAGATTTGGAAAATCTACAATCCTCAGAGACGTTAGAGAGGCAAGAAGAGGAAGCGTGGTCCCTAATCTTTTGTCCTCTAGTGGAAATGACACCATGTCGTCATCACATCCGCTGATTGTAAGATGTCGCAGAGAGGAGAATCTGTGAAATCCCCGGACCTGCTCAATCATTGACTTCCAAATCTCCATATTACTCCAAATACAAAGTGACTGAAGGTTGGTGGGAAGGCCATCTTCTTCTTCAAGGCTTGGAAGCTCAACTCTTATTGTTAAGTGTTGAAGAGTGGTCAAATTGTGCAATCCCTTGGGTAAGGCCTCTAGTCTCTTACACTTAGATATCTCCAGCCTCCTGAGTTTTGCACGAGGCAATCCCCCTTCGGGAAAGGACTCCAGATTTCCACAACTCATTATCCATATGTTTCGAAGCTGGTGGAGATTATGTAAACCACTCGGTAAAATCTTCAGATTTTCACAATAATAAATACCGATTGTTTCAAGAGATGTGTTGTTGTCCAACCTTTCTGCTATTGACTCCAGCTTTGAACATCGACAAACAAAAAGGGACCTAAGAGACGGAGGTAGATTGCCAACTTCAAGGGACTCAAGCGTGGCAGGTAACTCGTTTTTTGAAAATATACATGTCAGTGATGGACAACCAGTAATTTCCAACTCCTCGAGAAGAGATGAGGTGTACCTTCTGCCGCTGCTACACTGGATGCCCTCTTCCACTGTCAAAGTCCTTATATTATCACAATGGCTGATGCTCAGCTGCTTGAGGTTCGGTGGCAGCTGGACAGCAGCAATATATGTCAACGAACGGCAACCATGAATACTCAAGATCTCCAGAGATGAATTGGTGTCGCACATCCATGCCTCTGGTAACGATTTCAGTGCATCACAAGAACTAATCTGAATTTTCTTCAACTTGGAAGGCAGAGCAACCTCAGGAAAGGAAACAAGGGAACTGCACTTGTAGATTTCTATCTCTCTCAAGGAACTGAGGCTGAACGAAGATTGTGGCAGCTTCACAAGGCCTTCGCAATAACGCAAAATTAGATATTCAAGTCTGCATGACAACTGGCAGAGCTGCTGTTGTTGGTCTTTCTCTTCCTCCGCGACCAAGGATTGAAGTTTGGGACAGTTGAAAATCGTCAATTTTTTGAGAGAGCAAATGTCCTGCAGTAATTCGTTATGGCTCTTCCATATACATGTTTCATTTTGAATATTATTTATCTCCAATTCTTCCAGTTTTGGTATTCGCGGCTTCAATGGCCCTGCGAGAAACACTTGATTTGATGCATCTCTACAAACCACTGAATTCTGTGAGCCGAGATGATCAGTTGCACTTCTCCGCACAACCTTTTTACATCCACCAATTTCCATTTTGCAAAGAGCTGGAAGACTTGTAATTGAAATTGACAATTCTTCGCATCCTTGAATAACAAGCATCTCCAATGCAGGAAGGTGCTCTGGAAATGTTCCTTGCAGTTTAGAACATCTTAAAATGTGAAGCTCTCTCAATTTAGGAAACCGTTCAACTCTCTGACTAGATCCATGAGGAATCCACTCTTCCCACTCTTGCAGGTCTTCAAAACGAAGAGTCTCCAAGCATGGAAATGGAACTGGAGAGTCATTCCCATAGAACTCTGAACCCAATCTCTTTACTCTACTCATTCCACGCACTGTGAGATGCTTTAGAGAGGGCAGTTGCCCGACAGACGGCAGGGCAGTACACATGCCGCAATCTTCAAATTTAAGTGTTACTAAATTTGAGAATGAGGAATCTCCTAACCATGTTGGACATTTTGTACCTCCATAACCACAGATACCAAATAGTTCCAGATTTTTATGGGGTTTGAGCATGTCAAGCACGCCCATTTCAGTTTCTGCCTCCCTTGAAGATGAACCATCGGTGCTGCAAGTCCAATTAAGCGATAATTCTTTAAGATTCTTCTTTCCATCCAACCGAGCCTCCTTTGCATCACCAATGTCTTTTACATTCTCTAATTTTGAAATTTCAAGTGTCCCCTGAAGATGTATCAATGACTTTAGCTCTGGTAACCCAAAACCATTGTCTTTTCCCACAGCAAAATTACCCAGCGTTTGAAGACAAGTCAGCTTACCAATTCCTAGTGGCATTTCCTCCAATGAATATGTATTTGAATTATTGAGATGATGCAATTTGATGAGGTTTCCCATGTCTACACACAACTTCTTCAGTCGCCGACAGCCCTCCAACAGAAGGGTGTGCAAGTTGTAAAGCTTGCTGACTGATTCAGGCAGAGTTTTAATCTCAGTTCCAGACAGGTTAAGGTGCCTTAAATACCTCAAATCACCAACTGAATCCGGCAACTCGGCGATGTGATATCCACGCAGAGAGAAGACCCTTAAGCTTTGGAGTTTAAACAAATTAGGAAGAATGCTATGAGCCAAGTCTCCAAGCTCACTATTTGACAACATCAGTGGTAAAAAAGTTTGCAAATGTTGGATATCATACAATTTCTCAAACCTTTCAACGCCATCACAATCTCCACGAATGTATGATACATGACGAAGATTTCTGGAAAAACATTGTTGCTTGTTAACCTCCGAGGTATACTCCAGTGTGAAGTATGTCTCCCCTGCAACCCAACGGGCAAGGTCGTTGATAAGATCGTGCATAACAAATCGTGATGCATCGGTGGCCGATTGCTGGAAAAAAGATCTTGCACGTAGCTCTTGAAAGAACTTTCGACCTAGATCTTCACTAGGATTCCCGCTCTCTCCGTGATCCAAGAAACCCGAAGCACACCATAATAAAATTATCTCCTCCTCTTCAAATTCGTAATCCTTTGGTAACAATGAGCAGTATGCAAAGCATTGTTTCAAAGTTGGAGGAAGATAATAATAGCTCACTGCAAGGGCTGGTATAATGTGACATCTCTCCTGTGGTAATTCCCATATCTTGCTACTGAACACATCTTCCCACTCACGTCTGGCATGTTTTCCACGTAAAAGTCCTCCCAGTGTTTTCGCTGCCAAGGGCAAGCCATCGCATTTGGTCACTATCTTGTTCCCAATGTCCTCCAATGACTTATGTGAACTGAAATCTCTCGTCCCCAAAGAGTGCTGAGCAAACACAGACAGACAATCCTCAGTTGACAAGTTTTTTAATTCATAAGCTTGATCCGGGCTCATGATTTTTGCAACCTCTTGATTGCGAGTAGTGACAACAATCTTACTTCCCTGTGCGCCAGCTTCAAATGGAAGGCTGAGGTCGACCCAATCATTGTAATCCTCATTCCACACGTCGTCTAAAACTAGCAAAAACTTCTTTCCAAACAGGTGTTTCTTCAATTTCTCTTGAAGCAAATTTAAGTCCTGATTATCCACATTCTGGTCAGCAGCAATGGAAATTAGGATTGATTTTGTAAGCCTGATAACATCAAAATTATCAGAGATGCAAGTCCATGCCTTGAGATCAAAATGATCCTCCACCTGCTTATCATTATAGACAAGCTGAGCAAGAGTGGTTTTACCCAGCCCGCCCATACCTACAATAGGTATAACAGAGAATCCACCATCATTTCTTGAATCATCCTTCAACAACAATTCAACAATTTCCTTATTTTCTGTTTCCCTGCCACAGACCTTGGCTTCATTCACCAAAGAGGTTGTGGGTAGTCTTTGCCTGTCTTTTTTGGACCTCCCAACTGAACTTACGTTCAAACCCAGCGAGTCTTTCTGTGTTACAATATCTTGAAATCTGTCGTTGATCTCTTTGATTTTGGACATTATGGCGTAATCGAACTGAGTCGATTGTGGAGTAAAAGTGGTGCAACAAGTAGGAATGAGCTTCCGAAACTTACTTGTTCTTGTACGACTGCTACTGGGTTGATCCTGAGCAGCAGCTGGATCTCCATTTCCAAGCAGCAACTTCCTCCGGAAAGCCTCAGTTTGAAACTCATCCAACAAGTCTTCAACATCATAAGCCAAGTCCTGAAGCTTGCCGAGCCACTTCTTCACAAACTGATTAGTCGTCTTCTTCTCCTCAGCATCCTCAAGCACCGCCTTGATCATCTCCAGCATATTCGCCCACGTCATCAGATCGGCCTTGATTTGCTCTTGGCGTGCAAAAAACAGAATCCCCTCTGAAGCTAACTTATTGACCAGCAAATCAACGGACGCCGTAAGGATTGCCTCTCCGATGATTGACATTTTTTTTCTTTCTTCTCTCTTTTTTTTTTTTTGTGGGGGAGGGGGGGGAGGGGGATTGGGGGACAAAGAAAGAAGCAGAATTTTGAGTTTTGAAAAGCAAAATGGGAAAATTGAACAGAAAGTGTGAAGGGTCAAGCAAAATGAATGTACCAAGTCTTCCACTTGTTGTTTATTCCAGGAAAGGGAGAATAAAAACAGAGCCCACCACCCATTAATAATTTGAGAAATGCTTAACATCTCGAAAGTTGAGAGAAGGCTGAGAGAAACGTCAGCGTGTGCTGCCGTTTTGCCTCTCTCCTCCTCTCAGTCTGATAATAATTTTTTATTATTAAAAATTAAAAAAATATAACATTATGGGGATAATAAAAAATTTAATCGGGACAAACAAAAGCAATCAGTTCACGTGCTTTCTGTTTGTTGGACTGCTTGCTTTTGTTTCACTCTTCTTTTTGTTTTTTTAATTAAAAATATATAAAAGAGTAAGAATTATTATAACTTGCATCTCTCTCATCTTCCTCCTTAACTCTCCACATTAAGGACCTCAGTCACTCGACTCTATCTGACTTTCTCTCCTCTAATAACCAGTAATTTTCACAACAATTTTCATACAATTAATATTCCAAACCAAAAATTCATCTTCATCATCAAATAATTACCACGAAAATTTATAAAACTAATCCAAGAATGCACAGGAACAAAATTCATTTTCTTTCACTGATCAACTTCTGTATTTGGTAGCCGGAGAGTTTTGTATTTGGTGGCCGGAGAGAGTGAAGAAGCGGTGAGGGGTAGTGACGATTCGGAGATGAGGATAAAGCCGAGGATGAGAAAAGAAGTGAGGTAGGATGAGCTTGAGCTGTGCAATAGTCATGAGTGAGGGAGGATCGCTCTGAACGATCTGACTCGTCTCGAGGAAGAAAAGTATCATCAGATTTAACTACGAAGGAAGGAACTCACCAGATGTGCCCCTGCCACCAGAAATTGGAACACATTGATTCCGCGCGTTCCCGTCCTCCAACGGCAATTGTCGGGCTTCTTTTATTATCTCTAGATCCACTCACACTGAGAGAGCACTAGCTAAGAGAAGAAGAGAGCACTAGCAGATGCAGTAGTGAGAGTGAAAGATAGTGGTGATGGCACGCGAACTGAGAGAGAGAGAGAGAGAGAGAGAGTGTGATATTTTTGCCCCCATTGAACTTTTTTTTAATAATAAAAAAATATTTTATGGTCGAGAGAAAGGAGAGAAGCGAAACGGCAGCTTGTGCTGCCGTTTCTCTCACTCTTCTCTCAGCTTTCTAGTTGTTTAGCACTCCTCTGTCCGGTCAATGCTGAATGAACGGGAAAATGGAATGTATCTGTTAGAAACTTTCGCTTTACAAGTCTTCAAAGTCATAATAATTACTTTATTTATAGAATTAATTTTCATGCTAAAATGAAGACCTAAAAGTACACTACAATATTTTATAATCACAATGATAATTTTAACAATCATATTATATTAATGTTGTGTAAAAATAATTTATAATAAAATTTTAGCCGAATATAGTAAATTCGACTTATTTAGTATATATATATATATATATAAATAAAATAATAACACAATTAATATGTAATCAATCAAATAGAAACTCTAATGTGAAAACAAAAACTGTCCCACCACCAATAATTTAGCAAGCTTCACTTTATTACACTATAGTGAAAACAAAATCGGTGGGCTTATACTCACTTATTTATTAAATATATATATTAATGTTGTGCTTGTCTGCTTGACGAACTGGGCATGGGTGGACCAGGATCATTGAGCAATTCCAAAAAAAATTTAAAAAAATATCAATGTCCAGCAAAGAAAATCCATCTTTTGAGAGATAAATTAAACATAAATACTTAGATGTTTCTAAATGATTGAATAATGATATTTTTGGTATTTATAAACTTCTAAGATGCGATAATTATGTGGGGGACATATATTTATGGTTATAGAAAATGGCGGTAAAAATAGTACAAATCTAATATAATAAAAATGTATAAACTATAGTAAATTAATATTTACTTCAAAGTACGTTATAAATATCGCTTTCCTTAATACGTTATTTGCTCCCATCAATTGAGTTATGCATATAGATTAAGTAAATATGCATCTAAGATACAATAAAGCGTTGATTTGTTTGTTTACGTTGTACATCAATGAAAGCAAACATGAATATTCTTGAATGTTATAAGCCTAACAAGAATTAATATATTATTCTTACAAAAAAAATAATATGTTAGATATTTGATGCATAAAAAAATAAACGTTAATCGATGAAATTCTAGAGGACTATAAAAAAAATGGTGTAGGATCATTTTATTCATGTCTAATTGATATTTAGTTTTTTATGAATGTAGGGGTATTTTGGTAATTTTATGGACACAAGCGTTAAATGTTGTGGATAGATGTTCGTTTTGAACTACATTGCGTGTGGTTAGTCGTATTTCACATTTATGAAAAATTATTATGTTGTTTCCTTGATTAGGAGAAACTGCGAATGAGAACCAAGCCGTTGATATGAACAATAGTCGAGTTAAAGTATTGTCACTATGAGTGAAATATGCAAACCTATTTTCATATTTTATTATGATTTTAGAGTGTAGTAAACCATATTTGCAAAATAAGATTTTAATGCTCTAATTTAATGATTTCTAGAATAAATTTGATTTATGTATTGGTACATTATTAAAAATTTTATGATTATTGATTTTGAGTAATGCATAATAGTACTTTGAAGAAAAGAAAAGTAAATTTAATGTTAATGGAAAGAAAAGAAGACTTAATGTACGATTAAAAATGTGTTATTTATGTGTATAAAAATTTGTTATTAAAAATCATGAGATAATACCCTCTCCATCTAGTTACAATGATAAAGATAAGATGAGAGCCCTTTGGGGCCCCTCTGAACACATAGAGAGGTTAATATGTTGTGTTTTTTAGCGCTTTTGCCCTTTGGAGGCTTATGCATGTTGTATGATAATAAAAAAGATTCAAGATACAGATAAGATAGAGGCTTTTGGGTTTGTCTAAGTGCACATATAAGCTTTGGATTGTGTGCTTGGGTGCTTTTGTCCTTTAAGGACTATTTTATGCATGCAGTATGATGAGATATGATGATATATATGAGATAGCACTTCATTGATCTATCCTTTGTAGCTCCAGGCATGACAATGCCCGAATAGTATGTCATTGCACTGCCCATATGAGGTCCAGGTATGATAAGATCATTTACTTGTTTAGTGACAATTTAAGAATAAAGTATTCTATGTTATCTTTTGATATGATTTTCATGTGTATTACGTACAGTATAATGTATTCTTCAATGACAATTGTTTGATTTAAAGTTTGAATAATTTAACTATGTTCTTACTTATAGATTAGTAAAGTTGGTATGTCGAAAAGATATGATCATCTTTAAAGTAAGTTACTTTCAAAAGATGTTATCCACTCATTGAGCTTACTAATTTTTATATTCACCTTATTTTATTATATTTTCCCCCCCTATAGAAGGATGCATGTATACCAATCGACTGACTGACTATAGTTATTTTGAATTTTGGTCACGTGATGGAGCTAGGAGAAATAGATGGTATTATGCATTTTGATCATCTCATTTTGGAATGTATAATTGCATTATGATTTGATGATTATGGATGTTTAATATATATTGAAATCAGTTATATTATAATCTTTTCATATTGGAGATGTTTGGGTGTTATTTGGTATTTTAGTTGAGAAGGTTGATTGATGGAACTGATTATATATTAAAGTATGTTAGGAGTGCTTGTATAAATTTTCAATTTTGGGAATGTTATATTTATAAGGGAAATAACTGCCAAATTTTTGGTAGAATCGTTACTAATTAAATTATTATCAGTCAAGTTAGACGAAATCAGATAGACCCGCATGGAGTTTGAGGCGAGTTGTTTCAAATCAAGTCCTTTATAAAGCTCACTCACCCCTTGTTAGCTCTCACTCGTTACAAGCATCTATCTATCAATATATCAATCAATGCTTACATTTTCTTTCCTCTTATACATCAAAATGAAGTTCATCTTGGCAACCTTGCTTTGGCATTATTGTTGTCAATAGTATAGAACGTTTACAATTATCATCTTCTGGTTGACCAAACCTGTAGCGACGTTCCATTCAGAGCCAACTGTGTGGCCTCAGTCAGCGCGAAACTCTCTTTAAAACCCGATGTTGAAATTAAACCAAAATGAAATCCTCGGCGCAGCAATAACTGTACTGAAGGAACGCGTTATTCAAGCTAGGGAAGACTATTCTAAAGCGCATGAAATTAGTAAAGACAACTATGAACAGAGCGTGCTCATGGCTTCCATTGAAGAATACAATAAAGTCGTAGAAGCTTGCGACAAAGCAATTGGACCAGCTAAGGTTGGCGACTTTGACGTCGCAAAAACGGCAGCTGACGAAGCCGACCTGAGCGTTTCTCGCGCTGACGCATACAACACCGAGAACGCGAACCTGAAACATGTCAATTTGAACTTGAAAATTGCTTCTAAAAATACAGTGGCCATAGCCATCAAGGCTCTTAGTAATCCTGGTGCTCAAAGCGAAAACTAAAATAAGGAGAGTACAATTACTTAATTTAATTGATCATGATTTCAGATTTCTTTCATCATCGATCTCTGTCTTTTTTATCTTTTTTGATATGCAAACCAATTATATTCTTTTTTATGATATTGTTGGAGAGAATAATAATAATAATGTGTGCTCTTTGAAGCAGCTTTCTGCTTACGTTGTAATGAAAAAAATTTTAATTGGTTGATTGAATTATTTGATGCTTTTATTTATTTAATTACGTGATGATCACGCATGATTAATTAAGTGGATTCATAGAACTGAAAAAATGAAATAATGATGGAAACAAAATAATAAATCAAAACGATTAATTGATTGTCTTCATGTGTGTTAATCAACAAATGCAAAGATTAATTGTCAATTAATCAATACATAAATATTTATTGACTTAATTTTTGTCAATCAATTAAATTTTCTAATCACTCTTTCTCTCACAAGGTAATAGATTGTAGTATTTCATACCAAATTAAAAATTGTCCATGTTACCGATGAAAATCATGATTATATTATTAGGGAGTCTTTTTTTTTTCTCCCCCTTTTTCTGTTTTGTCCTTTGTTTGATTGGGCGTAATGAAACAGATATAACAAGGGACCAAGCATGACCTATATGTATATCTCCATCAAAAAACAAGGATGCAATGGATTGAATTTGATGTGTCACAGCACAATAAGTTAAATCTTAAATTTGGACAGACAAACAAATATAGAAGCATCTAATCCACCAAAGGATAGACATGGGACTTGACATGAAAATAAATACAGACAGAAACATAAACATTTACTCCTCCAATGATTGTTTCAATATCTTTATCCTTGATATTTGCTCACTTTTATAAAATATAAATATGCTGGTAAATTTTTTGTACCTTAAACAATTTTCTGACTTACAAAAAAAAACTATTTTAAAAAAATATTGCAGAGAAAAGTTAAAAAAAAACTGCTAAAGAGACAAAATAATATCAGAATGCTGACAAAAATAATGTTAAAATTAACTTATTTTAATGTGTTGACAATTGAGTGATTACAATAAGCCCGGCTCAAATATTATATGGCTATATTCAACTAGATCACATTTAAAATTTGATTACCTTTGATTACCTTCACTACTATAAGATGTTATTTGATTAATACAAATTAATTCAAATCCGATATGTTAAGTGGAGAATAATAATGTTTTAGATCATTGTTTACAATACATGGATAAACTGGGTAACTAGTTAAAGACCTGTAGACCAAAAATGGATATATGTATTCATCTTATCTCCACATTATATGTTGATGCTTTCATTTCTACTCGTCCTTTAGTTTCTTCTCAATGCAAATGCCAGGATAAGTGGAACAACATTTCCAATGTGCATTGGTTCTGGCCAAATTTTTCATTTAAACAATTGCACGAACTTTGATCCAGTGCTGATCACAATGTTGCAAGAACAGACGCACAAATCTTATATTAGCATTGAATTCAAATCTCAATTACAGATATATATGAAAATAGCAATTTAAGACTTACTCCAGATCAATCTCACATTCACGAACTTTCACCGATTGTATCTCTAACTGTTATTGCATGGAAAGGAGCGCCATTTGGTAACTTGGCGTTAAGCTCAGGACCGGCAAAGACGTGCATTTGTTCTGGCCATTCCGGTATTGTTTCCTCAGGTGAACCTGACCATATGAATGCTTGTTTACAACATGGAAACACATCGTATGCTGCTGGTTCCAATGCATCAGACCTCGCCTACAATAACAACAATAAATAGATGAATAATCTAATCGGAGGTGATTGTACAATAGGGTTTATTTTAACTATGACACAATTGCACAACTAATTCCCAGATTAAGGCTCAATTTCGGACTGGTTCGGCAATTAAAAAGTGTTTCGTAAGGACTTTCAATTATGATTTGGAAGTTAAAGATAATTTTACTCAACAATTTGTTTGAAGAAATTGTATTAGATCTTGGCAGGACTTGACCGAGTGTTTTCAATCATCTTTCTTTGGCTAGTCACTCAAGTTTAAGCCATGTAAGTGGTTTGAACCTAAGAAATTGATTCAGGCATTTTGCACCACCCCACAACTTACTATTTTTTCAAATATATTTACTTTAAAAATCAGGGCATCTTGATAGGCACCCCTCCATGTTAAGTTAAATGAATATCGGTGGGTGAGGTTTATAATAATAGACAACAATAATATACCACAACTTCTTTATGGACATGCAATCCATCGGTCGTAGCAGAACTAGCTGACAGCGCCTGCAGGGCACATGCAATTATATTTTGATCAGTGTTCACGAAGCTAAAGCAGTGTAAATAACAGATCATGGCTTAATTAATTAATTACCTGAAGGTGATTAAATAATTGAGAATGAAATTATATTATTAAGCAAAGACATAAGCTAAATTACCCCATTTATCTGTTTGAATCTCGTCTTGAGAGCAAATGGCGGCACTGACGAGGCTTGCTCAATTTCGGCCTGCATGGCTGCATGTCTGATAAGAGTGGAAACATAGTGCCTTTAGCTAAATCGTAGAATGTTAAATCTGATGCCACTGAATATGGAGAGTGATTTATATACAAGGTCTTCACGAATATATAGTTGTTAATTACAGGAGAAGTTGCAATATGAAGTTAATTTGAAATTTATATTTCTCACCTCGAATAATTTCTAGTAAATCGCTGATTCGATAATGTCAAACTTTCTTTATGATCATCATCATCTTCTTGGTCTTCGCCTTCCGATGTTCCTATTTCTGATGTTACTCCACATTTTCTTCCTCTTTTAACAACTTTCGTTGAAGATTTTGACAGAAATATCATTGTGAGATGAGTATTTCTAAAGTTTACAACTTGGAAATGAGACCTTATGTGATATGTACATGAAGGATAGAGTACATGTCGGTATTTATAAGAAACAATGTGATGGTTTTAAAGGGACTAGTGGTGGTTTTAAAGAAACTAAATAAAGCTTATTATTTAATAAAAGGTCAAATACAAATCCCAAAGAGAATAATAAAAAGTCAAATACAAATCCCAAAGAATTCTCTGTAAAAAGGATTTGGAAAACGGAGGCACATGCATGGCAATATCATTACTTTGTATGACTGGATTATTTTTATAAATTTTTATCCAAAGAAACTAAATAAAGTTTATTATTTAATAAAAAGTTAAATACAAATCCCGAAGAATCCTCTGTATAATCTGAAAGGATCTAGAAAACTGAAGCACATGCATGGCAATATCATTACTTTGTAAGACTGGATTACTTTTATAAATTTTTATCCAAAGAAACTAAATAAAGTTTATTATTTAATCAAAAGTCAAATACAAATCCCGAAGAATCCTCTGTATAATCTGACAGGATCTAGAAAACCGAAGCACATGCATGGCAATATCATTACTTTGTATGACTTGATTATTTTTATAAATTTTTATCCAAAGAAACTAAATAAAGTTTATTATTTAATAAAAAGTCAAATACAAATCCCGAAGAATCCTTTGTATAATCTAAAAGGAACTAAAAAACCGAAGCACATGCATGGCAATATCATTACTTTGTAAGACTGGATTACTTTTATAATTTTTTATCCAAAGAAACTAAATAAAGTTTATTATTTAATAAAAAGTCAAATACAAATCCCGAAGAATCCTCTGTATAATCTGACAGGATCTAGAAAACCGAAGCACATGCATGGCAATATCATTACTTTGTATGACTAGATTATTTGTATAAATTTTTATCCAAAGAAACTAAATAAAGTTTATTATTTAATAAAAATTCAAATACAAATCCTAAAGAATACGTTGTATAATCTGACAAAATCTAGAAAACTGAGGCACATGTATGGCAATATCATTACTTTGTACAACTGGATTATTTTTATAATTTTTTATCCAAAGAAACTAAATAAAGTTTATTATTTAATAAAAAGTCAAATACAAATCCCAAAAAATCTGCTGTATAATCTGACAGAATCTGAAAAACGGAGGCACATATATGGCAATATCATTACTTTGTACGAGTGGATTATTTTTACAACTTTTTATCCAAAGAAATTAAAATAAAGTTTATTATTTAGTAAAAAGTCAAATACAAATCTCGAAGAATCTGTTGTATAATCTGACAAAATCTGGAAAACAAAGGCACATGTACGGCAATATCATTATTTTGTATGACTGGATTATTTTTACAAAGTTTTATCCAATCCCTTGTTTGATGCCAGTAAATCAATATTTAAATAGATAGTTATTTTGTTATGTTATTTGATTTTAACTATTAATGTCAACATTGGAATATATCTTTATATTGAACTAATAAAACAATTGTATAAAAACATTTGAATAAACTTAATTATGAATTTTGAATTCATGATGTAAGATAGCGTTTGCTTTTTAATCTGAAATCTGAGTGGGGTCTGAATTTGGCTGAAATATGAATATCTTTAAATTGTATATGTTTAAATGACATGTTTATTTTCTCTTTTTTGATATCCAAATATAAGTGGCATCTTTTTTTTATATAAATAAAAAACATCCAAAGTATGATTATTTAACATTTATGTTTTTGTAAGAATTATTTATACTTATTATAAATTTTAAGAGTTAAATACGTGCACATTACAATTAAAATAAAAAATATGTAGAGTTGAGTAATTGATCTTTAAATAAAAATATAATTACATTACTCCAAATACAAAATTGATTCAAACTTATTATACTAATTAAAATGTAAATAAATATAAATTTAATTTTATAATTTACATAATCTTTTTTACCATTTAAAATTGTAAAAGCCCATTCGCCCAAACCTAGTCTTAATTAGCTGTAAATAAGTATAAAGGCCCATATGTTCTTAAGAAGCGTTAAGTTTCCATAGACCCATAAGTGAATGGAGAAGTGTAATGCCTCAAATTCAAGCCGGAGTTATAACTGTTGGCAGATCTGTATACTCCTTTTAAAATAGCTCTCTAATTATATTAAAAGACGAGATAAATCTAATTAAATTCTTATATTTCTCTCTCTCTCTCATTAAGTTTCTTTTTTTAGTTCATTACTCCCACACAACTATACCAAAGTCTTTTATATTTTTTTATTTTCTCTCAAACACTTTGTATATTACATAATAACTATTTAAGTCCATTTTTAGTTCTACTCAATTCAAGTATATAGAATTTTCTTTTAATTAAATATATATGATTTAAACTATCAAAATTTTGTAAAAACAATATCCCTAATATGAGGTTTGTGGAAGAAGTTAAATATTTTTTTAATAAAAAAGAAACTGAAATTTTAAAAAAGAGTTTTTGAAAACTTAAAATAGGTTTTGAGGGGGGGGGGTTGAGAAAAAAAAATTATAAGGTGCTATTAGTTCCACTTTTCAAGCAAAGATACACAGACCTTTACTCTTCCAAATAAATTTTGCGGTGAATTTTATTGTTGGTTAATCACGTTGATATGAGTGTGAATATGAAAAGGATAAAACTTATAATAAAGAATTATATGAACTATATTTTAAAGAGAAAATATATTTTTAAAACTATGAAAATTTTCCTACAAATATGAGCTAGGGAGATAAATTGAAGAGGTTACATATCGTCACTCTAGTTACTTCAGAAAATGTGGCCCAATGTCTTCAGATGGGTTAGTGTTGGTGTGTGATTAAGAAATAGGACGAAGTTGTAAAAATAAAAAATAAAAACAGTAGGTTTTCATATCAACAAAGAACAGTTATTTCACAGAACACATGAATATCTCTATGGTGTTGATGCTTTCATTTCTACAGCTTCCTTTAGTTTTCTCCCCAGTGCAAACGCCAGAGGAGGTGGAACGGCATTTCCAATCTGCCGATGCTTGTGTTGGATGTCACCAACAAATTTATAGCTATCGGAGAAACCCTGCGGGAATCAAGAGAGCAGGGTAAGATGACAGCAGAAACAGTTGGCAAAATTTATCTTGTTTGATTCAATAATTAGCTTGTCAAGTTAAAAAGTGTCACCGGTGCTGCATGAAAAATTATTTTTGGTCATTCTGGTTTTTCATCATTCCAACTAACTGCAGATATTTACATATATAGCCAAAAAGACTTACTTGTGATCGAGCACACTCACGAACTGTGATTATTCTATCCTGATCTGGGTGAAAACAGGTTCCGACCATACCCATCGGATGAGGATCGGTAACGGAGGTTGGAAAATTTCCTTCCCAGTCCAACCTTCCGAACAGACCCTTCCATTGATTATGCTTTTCAGCTGTATTGGGTAAGCACCAGGGTATTAAATCTACAGCCTGTCCGTTAGACAATCGAACCTGGAGGGGGAATTTGAAAAGGAAAATGTTTAAAACCAAAGCAATTATGAAATGATAATTTCAGTTAGATCTAAAAGAAAAAACTATACACCTTCTCACTAGGAAGAACACGCCAATCGGAACCAGGCTGTTTTGGGATCTTTTAACCTTAGTGGATCCAGGGCAAGCTTTTGTGGAAGTCTCTGGTACTTCTATATCTAGCAACTGACAAACAACATATGCTTTCATCCCTTCATTTCTAAATGTATCTCGATTCCTATCTTTATCAGCAAAATGATGATGAGCTACGTAGACATAATCATTAACATGGTACTCCATTCCTTTGAGAGTGAAACAATTTCTGTTCAAATTTACCTTGAAAACGTCCTTCTCCCTTTCGGTTTCCTTTATTTTACAAGAATGGCAAACTCCCGTTCCACGTCCCATGGTATCTTTTGGAAGCTTAAAGAAAGCACCTCTCTCAGGCCAGTACAAGCTTTTGCAATAATATTCCATGGGGAATTGATCAATTCTTCGATCCTCTGCTCTTTCACGAACAATCTTGTCCTTGCAAGCATTAGTCTTCCGATGTTGATGCCCCCAAGGAATCAATAAGATTTCAACTGCCACAACTTCTTTAACATCTTCCAGTTCAATTTCCAGGCAATCGTTTATCAAAAAAACCTCATTGGCATCTGCAGTATTACCAAGAAACGTTTCAGAGCCTCTTAGCATGTGTCTGCCATGAACCATCTTTCTTGAATCTGACTTTTCAAACATAAACTCTACAAAATATATTGAAGGCAAATGATCTGAATCTGCAGTTTCAACCAGCACGCAACCACCAACATTAACCACATTGCCACAAACAATGGCCCGTTTGTAAAGAGACTCACTGAAACATGCTTTTCTTATTAACTCCCCATCCCATTTGGTAACCTTCGAAGAGCAAGGCGGCTTAACACTTTTCGCAGATAAACAAAATTTCTCCATATTCTCATCAACTTGCATCTGTTCAACTTTAATGTCTTCAGGATCTTCCTCACTATTTTCTCCATGTTCTTCATCGAGTTCTTCATCCACTTTCACTTCACAGATATATGCCTCCTTTGAATCTTCAGGCAAATAATTTGAGTAAAACTCTTCCCAAATTATCTTTATCAATCTCGTGGTTGTTGCTTGCATTACCTTTTTTTTTTATGCTCTCAGATTTGAATTTATTTCCTTCTTCAGCACCACCTTTTTCTTCACCGAAGACCTGGTGTGGCGTCTTTCCTCCATTTTTTCAAAAAGACCAGCACAAATGCACACTTGCTGATCCTTTTATTAGGAAGCTCTGCAAATTGTTGGAGTATGATATGTCCATGAACCACCAAATACCTTTCAAATTCTGTGGGATTGGAAGAAATATAAGCAGGATTAGTCTTACTGAACTTGGACACTTTTTTTTATTACATCTGCGAAAAGACAGTCGAGATGCTCGACTCTGATTGTTCAACATTGTAATGAGGGCAATAGCAAGCCTCGCAGTTTTTAGAACTGGTTTGTACCACGCTGCATACTGCTTTGATGGCCTTCCAAGCCTATACCTGAAAATAAAATCGCAAATTTGATAAGAACTAGCACTGACAGAAGATAAAGAGTACAAAAAGGCAAGCTTAAGCACTAGTACCACCACCAAACCTCTTGATTGTACATGGATGTAGATGCATACCAGGAAATATCTGTCCGAACTGATATGGAAACGAACGAGTATCCAAATTTGATCATCCATTCCTGTATTGCACTCAAATATACTGGTATTCCCCCAACATTCTCTGCCACAGATGAAGACTGATCAAATTAGGGTCAACGCATATTCCACTTGAATCACCAGTTGTTATAATCCCGGACCCAAAGATAGTAATATCATTATCATCACATGGTTTCATTGGGAGGAGCTCCAAAGAAATCAACCGTGAATCTGAGTTGTAAAGTGATCAATTGTGAAGCATTCTTCGAGGAAGCTCATCAGGATTAATTGCATGAAAGATTAAATACTCATCATTTTCCTCCTCACTGGGCTTGTAATATGCAGGCAGAGGATAGTCATCAACAATTTCATCCTCATTGATTTTACTGCAGAACTTGCTTGATGAAGCAACTCTCCTCTGAGTTTTATTATGTTTCGTTGATTGCCAATTCTCCTCTTCCTGCAACAGCCTTGCCAATTTCATATCTTTATCTTCTTCGCCTCCAGAAGCAAATGAACTAGACTGATTGTTTTGCTCTTCTTCACCAATTCTCATACCTGTATTTATGAGACTGCTGGATGTACTGGTTTCCAGAATAATTGAACTCCCTTGCTTCTTAGTTTCATCCATCAGTGCAAGGAGCAGAGGCAAGTTCTGAAAGATCTGATCATTTTTCTTGGATGTCTCATCTAAACCGATGAGTTGATTATATAGAATCCACCCTGTGAGATTATAAATTCCCTCGTTGATGTCCTGTGAGGGAAATTCCTTCTATCACTCATGGAACGAAAAACTCCTGCAAGCAATTCATCGACAGTCTGATCAGGGTTCCCTCAACAAGTCCTTGAAAGTTTTTTATAGACCTCCTCAGAGGCACGAGCCTTTTCATAGAAAAGGTTATATAGCATTTTATAACTATTAGCAGGTTTAACACAATCATAGTCTGCAGTGACAGTTGAAATCCAAAATACCGGTGACCCTGTCAGCGGATTCTTCTCTTAGAATATAGGACCTATCTAGTTTACTTATTCAAACTAATTCAAATGTAAAGTATATCGTTCTGTTATCTTATCTCTTTAAAATAGGCAAAGTAGTTATGTATATTGCTGTATATAAAGTCTTACAATCAATGGAAAAATGTGCAGTTCATTCTCTCAAAATCCTTTACTCTATTATGGTATCAGAGCATTAACGCTCTCCATTTTTCTTTTCTCTTCTTCCTATTTCTACTGAATTTTTTTGATGGCAAGCAATCCTTCCAACAACACTCTCATTACGATCAATGTCGCAGCTCAAGCTCCTCTCAAATTAACTAGCACCAATTACCTATCTTGGAAGTTACAGTTCCAAACACTTTTTGTTGGCTATGATCTCCTCGGATATATAGATGGCTCTAAATCATGTCCTTCTGCAACTGTAACAGCCAACAACACCACATCCCCAAATCCTGCATATACTCTCTGGATTCGACAAGACCAATTGATTTTAAATGCAATCATTGGATCAGTCTCTCCCTCTATAATCCTGTTTATTGCTACTGCCAAAACATCCCAAGAAGCTTGGACCACACTTGCCAACACATATGCCAAACCCTCACGTGGTCGAATCAAGCAAGTCAAAAATCAAATCAAACAAATGACTAAAGGACCTGAATCAATTACTGAATTTCTGCAAAATGTAAAGGCAAGAGCTGATGAGTTGGCTCTACTTGGGTCACCATTTGATAACGATGACCTCACCGATAAGATCCTAGAGACACTTGGTGATGACTACAAAGAGTTAGTCAGAGCTGTTCAAGCACGAGATACTCCGATCTCCTTTGAAGAACTCCATGAAAAACTCCTCAACTTTGAAGCCACACTCAACATCACCAAACCACAAATTGTCTTTCCCATCACTGCTCATGTTTCAACTCGCACCAATAACAACTAGCGCAATAGCAACAACTATACCAACCAAAGTTCAACCAACACCAATTGAAATCTAGGACAATCTCAAAACAACAGTTTGAATCGACAACAACGTCCCTACCTTGGCTTTTGCCAACTTTGTAGGATTCAAGGACACACGGCCAAAAAGTGTCCATCTTACAAGTTGCAACCAATCCAACCTACCAACACCAGCACAACCACTCCATGGCAGCCCAAAGCCAATTATGCAGCAGCAACACAGAACAGTCAAAATTGGCTTCTTGACAGTGGTGTGTTTCACCATGTCACATCAGACCTGCAGAATCTTTCTTTGCACAATCCATATGACGGACACAATGACATGATGATTGGGGATGGCACTGAGTTACAGATAACTGACACTGGCTCAACCACTCTTACCTCTCCTTATAAAAATTTTAAACTACACAATGTTCTCTGTGTACCAAGCATGAAACGAAATCTTATTTCAATTCATCAATTTTGCAATACCAGTAATGCTGCTATTGAGTTCTTACCTAATACTTTTTCTGTGTAGGATCTCAGCACAGGGAACACACTGTTAAGGGGCAAAACTAAAGATGGCGTATATGAGTGGCCACTTTCCAATCCCATTCTTGCCTTTTCCAGTATCAAAACTACTTCTCATGATTGGCATCATAGGCTAGGATACCCATCTGCTTCTATTCTTAAGCAAATTATCTTTTCCAATAAATTGAGTTTAACATCTTCTTCTTTTGATTGTAATGCGTGTCTAACAAATAAGAGTCACAAGTTGTCCTTTTCACAGTCAACAATAAAATCGTCCCATCCTCTTAAAGTCATTTACAATGATGTTTGGACATCGCCTGTGGTTTCTATTGATAATTATAAATATTATGTCATATTTGTGGATCAATATACAAGGTACATATGGTTTTATCCACTAAAACATAAATCTGACGTGAAAGAAATATTTATCAAGTTCAAAGCCATTATTGAAAAGCACTTTGATCATACCATCAAAATATTATATTCTGATAATGGTGGTGAATTTATGGCTCTAACCAATTTCCTATCCATGAATGGCATAGCTCATTTTACCACTCCACCACACACTCCTGAACACAACAGCATGTCTGAACGAAGACATCTACACATTGTAGAAACTGGTTTGGCACTCTTAACCCATGCCTCTATTCCATTATCTTATTGGACACACGCTTTTGCAACAGCTGTTTACTTGATAAATAGGATGCCAACACCAACTATACACCTTCAAACCCCATACGAAAAACTTTTTAAATCGCCACCCAATTATACCAAACTTAAGATATTTGGATGCCTTTGTTATCCATGGTTAAAACCATATAACTCTCACAAGCTAGAGTCCAACTCTAAACCATGTGTGTTCTTAAGTTATTCGACTACTCAAAGTGCTTATTTTTGTCTTGATCCCAACACTTCAAGAGTCTATGTGTCTAGACATGTAAAGTTTGTCGAAAATGTTTATCCTTTTAAGCATCTTAAACCAGAAGAGTCCAGAACTCACTCCAATACCATTGCTACGTGGTTTCCTTCCCCGATACAAATACCAACATCTTTTCCACCGTCACTCAATACGCTATTTACCGTGGAAGACCCTCATCAACTTTCTTGTGCAAATCCTGAGACACCAACTCTCTCCACGACTACCACCACAAACCTACCCTCTCATACCATGACCACACGAGCCAAAAACAACATCCACCAAGCTCTCCGAAAAATGAATCTCCATGCTCAACTAGCCAAATCTGACGAAATTGAACCAACCACAGTCAATCAGGCTCTCAAAGAGCCCAAATGGCACCAAGCCATGTCAGATGAGTTTAATGCTTTAGTGACAAATGGAACCTGGGAATTGGTCCCTCCATCTCCACATTACAATCTTGTTGGATGTAAATTGATTTATAGAATCAAAAGAAAGTCTGATGGTTCTGTTGATAGGTACAAAGCCCGTTTGGTTGCAAAAGGATTTCATCAGAGACCAGGAGTTGATTTTCATGACACCTTCAGTCCTTTAGTAAAACCAACTACAGTACGAATTGTCTTAAGCATTGCTGTTAGTCAAGGCTGACCACTGCGACAACTAGATGTGAATAATGCCTTTCTTCAAGGGCGTTTGTATGAAGATGTGCATATGGTGTAGTCTAGAGGATTCATTGACAACGACAAGTTAGATTATGTCTGCAAACTCAGGAAAGCCATCTATGGACTAAAACCAGGCTCCGCGGGCGTGGTATCATGAACTTAAAACTTTTCTCTTACAGTTTGGGTTTAAAAATTCCTTTGCGGATACCTCTCTTTTTGTATTTAATGATGGCCGCTGTGTTCTTTATCTTATTATATATGTGGATGATTTAATCCTCATGGGTGATAAGCCTAACAAGATTACTGAGTTTGTAGCCATCCTTGCCAAGAAGTTCTCACTCAAAGATCTTGGATCGTTATCATACTTCTTGGGCATTGAGATAGTTCCAAATTCAAAGGGCCTAATCATGTCGCAACGACGATATATACTGGAGTTGCTAGAAAAGACGAAAATTCTAGAAGCAAAACCGGTACTCACACCTCTCCCAACCAATGTTCAGTTATGTCTGCACCATGGTACCACATTACCGGATGCTACTGAATACAGAACCGCGGTTGGCAGTCTTCAATATCTCCTCATCAGCCGACCCGACATTGCTTTTATTGTTAATCGCCTGTCACAATACATGCACTGACCGACTACAGACCACTGGACATATGTTAAAATGTTGTTGCGCTACTTATCAGGTACTATTAATGATGGTATCCGACTATATTGCAACACTGGTTTTGTTTTGCATGCATTTGCTTATGCGGATTGGGGAGGAAACAAGGATGATTTTTCATCTACAGGAGCCTATATAATCTATCTTGGTCGTAATCCTATATCTTGGAGCTCCAAGAAACAAAGAACAGTGTCCAGATCCAGCACTGAGGCAGAATACAGATCAGTTGCAAACACCACTGCTGAAGTGAATTGGATTTGTTCTTTATTGACAGATTTGCACATTAAGGTATCTTCTTGCCCTGTTATTTATTGTGACAACATAGGAGCAACGCAACTCTGTTCAAATCTAGTGTTTCATTCAAGAATGAAACATGTCGTAATCGATTTTCATTTCATTAGGGAGCAGGTTCAAAGTGGTGCCATTCGAGTAGCACATGTTTCGTCGGCTGACCAATTGGCGGATGCTCTTACCAAAGCCCTGCCAAGACCACGATTTCTTCAACTCAAGGACAAGATTGGACTGCTCTCCCGAGGTCCATCTTGAGGGGGCATATCAGCAGATTCTTCTCTTAGAATATCGGACCTATCTAGTTTACTTATTCAAACTAATTCAAATGTAAAGTATATCGTTATGTTATCTTATCTATTTAAAATAGACAAAGTAGTTATGTATATTGCTGTATATAAATTCTTACAATCAATGGAAAAATGTGCAGTTCATTCTCTCAAAATCCTTTACTCTATTAGACCCTTCCTCATATCCAGATATTACCCAAGGTTCAACTCGTCCGAATCTTCACATCTAACACCTCTTTCCTTCTGTCTTCCACAACATTTTTCAAGAGGCAGTATAAGACCTGAAACGAACAAGTTTCCAACTTCCAACATTTCAACAGACTTTAGGTTTCCACAAGCATCAAGAAAAGCAAATTCTGTTAGCCTTCGATTTGGTCTAAAGTCATCCTTTCCAGCGGTCAAGCTTATTGCAACCTCTTCATTTTCTGCAACAACTTCTTCCCTTGTGCTTTCCACAAAAGATGCACTTCCAGAGAAGGAAAGAGATTTATCCATGATATCCATACATGCAGCAGCTCGCTTTGGCATTTTCCAAGAATTGGATGCTTTTTCACTATTTTCATGTCTACTTCTCTTATGTTTTCCGGTCATCTCAGACTTCTCGTCTATTGTATCCCCTTGGCTATATTTTCCATATCTAGAAATAAGTACCCAATTAAAAACAGGAATAAAAGCAGATACTATTAAACTCCATGGTTACTTTGGTATATGAAGAAATAAAACGACCAAAAAGGAACTCTAATAAAATAAATAAGGAAACGATCGAGTTTGGGAGCGATAATTAATCATCTATTTTTTTTTTTTTTTTGATGTGGATAATAAAATGGAAAAGGTAAGCTCACTCAAGTCAATAAAGACTAAAGCATGGGGTAACAACATTCAGAATCTACAGTAAGGTACTGACATTCAGAATCTATTTTCACAAATAAAAAGAAATTTAAACAATCAGAAAAGTGAGCAACTTAAGGACGACACTGGTTACATATGCCAAATGTGGTAGTCTGGGCATTCAAAATTAATAAAGCAATCTTAAAATTAATGCATGTCCAGAACACTATGAAGCAAGCTGCTGAGAATTCATCGTGCTATATACAGAATGTCCTTAATGGTGTTATTACTTTCTTCACATGAAGTTTTGATAACTATTTTGCCCGAATTAACACAACTAAATGTAAATGTCCTACCAAAACTATTTTACAAGTTGAAGCAAATTCCGAAATTAGATATATACATGGCTATATTCTTCGTAAACCACTGACCAAAAATATTAAAAAACCATAGATGCTATCAGTAATTAGAACCCAAAAAAAAAAAAAAGATTCTAGAAAACGGAACGGCTAACTAATAAGTATTACAGACCTGTATTTATGATATTGCTTGATACAGTTGTTTCCGGAGCCAGTAAACTCCCTTGCTTCTTAGTTTCATCCAGCAGTGCACGGAGCACGGGCATGTTCTTAAATTCTTCTTTTTTCTTTGAATTGTTGATTTATAGTGCCTTGCATGCAAAATTCAATATTTCGGATGATGATAATCTTGTTTTAGAAGAGATTTCTAGTTAATGTAGCATCATTCTTGATCATGGCATCACAAGTACATGCTCTGGTTTGCTTAGTTTGCTTTTTGTCTCTGATATTTTCTTGGCATTGTGGGATATTGTTTCTTTTTTTATTTTCTGTTTTTGTTGTTATGGGATTTGGAGATAGTGTATATGTATGACAATGATATAATAAAGTGCTTTTGATAAATTCGCCTGGTTGGTTTACTTCACTAACCATTAGTGAGCAAA
Source organism: Citrus australasica (assembly GCA_029618585.1). NCBI lineage: Eukaryota > Viridiplantae > Streptophyta > Magnoliopsida > Sapindales > Rutaceae > Citrus > Citrus australasica. The sequence continues at coordinate 2,066,741 of JARCIV010000005.1, forward strand.
TCCTCCCAGTGACCCTCAAACTCTTCTACACAAATATAATAATTTCAGTTTTATATATACAAAAATGAACAGCTCTCAAATATATTATTTGATAATGACAAACACAACAACTCACTCCAATAAATCTCGTAATAAATACATGGTCTATATTGCAAGTCTTTTTAAGACGCATTCAAAAAGAAAACATAAGGAATGGCATTGCAAGAGTATGGAATCAGAATAATGGTGATACAAAGAGAAAAAAAGGGATGGTCGGATTGCTTTGTTTGCATAATTATTGATGCCGGGATCTACTTGTTTTTGTTTCACTTTATAAATTAATTAGCGAACCAAACAAGTAATCATTTGAAAAAGGATCACTGGCACCAGCTTACGAAAGATGAATTTGCACGACATATTAATTTAGATGAAAATATAGCGTTATTAAGTTATGAATTCATTAACTTGAGGTATTAATATTTACTAATGATGGTGATTAATTTATTTAACTTGTCATAGTCTTCAATTAAGAATGAAGTGAAATCAATTTATGGAAATAATAATAATAATAAGTTTTTACTTTTTAAGATTTTAATTCTTAGGATTTCATTTCGCTCTTTTTCGATTATTGAGGTTGTCGAAGAGGGCAATAAAAGCTTGTTGAATTTCATCAAAGGCTTGTATCTCATCTCACAAATTTGCAATATCGATTGGCATCTTTATAAGTGAAGCCATCATGAATTTATCACTTCTTTCATAATGATATTCAAATTGTCACAAAATGTTTTTTTAAAAAAAAAATCATATACAATATAACCTCTATAAATTAATACTCGATAAATTAATAATCTCTATAAATTAATAATTTCGATAAATTTTTCTGAGAACTCCTATATAACTCTGTGATCTCATTTATATCATAAATTAATAATTGTAGAAATTACAAATACTATGAAATTACAAATGTAACTGACTATGTCAATTTATTAAAATATGAGTTTATTGTAAATTAATACATTATTTATTTGATGAATTTATTTAAATTCTATTGATTATATTTGTAAAATATAATGAATTTTCAGTCAATTAAATGTTAGTTCTTTGTACTATGAATACACTCTATAAATTATTAAATTATTAATTTATTGATTAATTAATATCTCTCTAAAATAATAAATTCCTATAGTCTTGACATTATTAATTTATAGAGATTATACTATACAAGGGTTAATTTTTCTTCTTCTTTACTCCAGGATCACATGGTTGTTATTTATGAAAAGAGAACTGCTAGAAATTTTGCTAATCCACCATTGCAACAGTATATTGTTATAAATTGCATCGTTTCCCATATAACAAATATAATAAAATCTTGATAACTTAATAGCTCTGGGACCATGAAATAATTTATCAAAATTTAACGAATATCAATTATTTGATAAATTAATTAATTACTAATTTATGAAAATATTCGTTATTTTAGAAAAATATGATTACGTTTATAGTATTGATTTACATTGAGTTGGAATCTATTATGTTTTATTTGAATAATACTTTTCTTTTAAGAAGATTTTTTAATAGTTCACTGCTTCATAATTTCAAACAAAGAAGTAGATGATACTGACGTTGAATAATTATTTGTCGAAAAACAACAACACCAACTAGGATTTCTTTTCGTATTACAAAAAGTCAAAGACGAGATCTAAGTTGAAATTAATTTAAAAAAGAAGCAAACAATGCCAAGAACATATTTTACCCAAACTATATGGACATGTCATATGGATTTTGTTTTTAAACTAGGTAATTATTAATTTATATGATAACATATTTCCTTCAAACCATAGTACTTGAATTTGAAAATTTTTTTTTAAAAAAAATTAGTATTACAATAATAGTTGTGATTCGATTGGTTTCAGTTTTATAAGAAAAAAGCTGGGGAAATAGACAAACAATGAAGGAACAAGTTATGTAGAGCCAATAAACAGGGGAAAGTGAATTACTGTCCTTGAGCACATTAATAATCTCGGCTATCTATGTACAATTTTGTAAATTCATGTCATATACTAGAGTCTTCTGGGTTTTGTTGCATCAATTCTTTGTTGTTTATCTTGTTTTATTATTTTATGACGCAAAGAGTCCTTATAGCGATGTATCTGTAGTAAAAAGATTTAATTTATTTTTCATTATTATTAGCAAACGTTATTATTAATTAATCAACCCATCGAGGTAGATTGGTTTCTTTGTAACAATTAGCTAATTGCTTAATACTTTTTTGTACTTATCGCCATGATATCACCAAGTACTTGCAAATAAGATCATAGAGGTGGTGTGTTGTGATGCGATAAAATCATATCTAAATTAAAAGATGATTCGTATACATAGGCACATACTAAATAAAGATATTTAGACACAAGCATTCAATTTTACGATATATCTAATAATCAAAAGTTTAATGCTCAGGTTAAAAGGGAGTGAATAAAAATAAATGTAAAAAGATAAAAAGATAAACAAGTGAACATGATAATTTATTAAATAAAAATTAAATTTATATCTATTTTAATAAGTGTGAAATCATTTACACTCTAAAATTTATTTTGAGCACTCATATTTTTTGTTACAAAAAACTTCATAATTCCATTTACTAACAAGGACGATTCAATATAAATAGGACAATAATACTTTTGACATTCATGAAGCGCACGCACATTCATGGAAAAATATGAAACCTTAAATTGCAGAACACTCTTCATCAAAACTCATTTAAAAGCATATTTTTTTAACTGCTGAAAAACAAAATAAAAAAAAACCAGATACAAGTGTAGAATATTCTCATTAAATTTTAATTTTTTGCGCAAACATGGCCTGCATATATACACAAATAATTGTTCTACGAATATGTAGAAGCAATCTCAACTGTCAAATTTTTTTTTTAAATTTAACGAATATAAATTTTATATGTTGGGTAATTATGGAAAATAAGATTAGGAAAATGAGATTATCAACAAATAGGGAAAGCAAAGGCATTTAATATTGGTGTGATGAATATTTTTATGGGTGTACTACAAAAAATAAAGATAATAAAAGGAATGCTATTGGTAATATCAATAGCATTCTTTCATATAATGCACAAATTATCTTTATCACTTCTTTCATATAAATATACATAAATTTTACCTAAATTATCAAAAAAAAAGAACAAAATCATATAGTTAATTTTTCTTCTTCTTTACTCCATTATTCAGTAGGAGTATAATTAATCAACCCATCGAGGTATATTGGTTTCTTTGTAACAATTAGCTAATTGCTCAATACTTTTTTGTACTTATCGCCATGATATCACGAAGTACTTGCAAATACGATCATAGAGGTGGTGTGTTGTGATGCAATCAAATCAAATCTAAATTAAGAGATGATTCGTATATAGGCACATACTGAATAAAGATATTTAAATACAAACATTCAATTTTACGATATACTTAATAATCAAAGGTTTAATGCTCAGGTTAAAAGGGAGTGAATAGAAATAAATATAAAAAGATAAAAAGATAAACAAGTGAATATAATAATTTATTAAATAAAAAATTAAATTTATATCTATTTTAATAAGTGTGAAATCATTTACACTCTAAAATTTATTTTAAGCACTCATATTTTTTATTACGAAAAACTTCTTAATTCCATTTACTAATAAGGACGATTCAATATAAATAAATAGGATAATAATACTTTTGACATTCATAAAGTATTATATTGTGTATTTTTCTCTTTCTTTCTTTAGCTGCTGAAAAACAAATAAAAAAAACCAAATACAAGTGTAGAATACACAAATAACTCTTCTACGAATATGTAGAAACAGAGTAAGGAGAGTTCAAATTTCAAAAGATGGAACCCGAAGAAGAAACCCTAGCAACGATCCCAGAAGAAGAAGAAGATGATGATGAAGACACGACCATGCCCAACGTTAAGCAAAACCCTAAAACAAAAACAAAAGACAACTCTTGGGACTCGAGCGATGCCTCTGACTCTGACTCGGATTCTGACTCAGAAGACTAAGCAAAACAGAACATGGAGCCTCAAAACTAGAGTATCAGCTATCCAATGAACCTTCCATTTACGACACCCATGTTCAAGTAACTTCAATACGCATACTTATTCAGTGATTTTGTGGATACCCATTTGCTTGTTCTTTCTTAATTGGGATGCGGTAAAAATAGCTTTTTTTTTCTTCAGTATATAAAGGTTTTCAGAAAAATGGGTGAGATAGAGAAGCTGAGACAAGCTAGGGAAGCGATGAAAGAGATTATTTGCATTGACTCCTGCTAGGTCTCAAGAATGGGCGAGAGATGAAGCCTCTATTTCAACTGGGTATCTGTCATTTCCTTTTTGCAGTGGTTTTTGATTTTCTGAACAAATATTTTTTCGCTTAGAGATATAGATGTTTATGTTGTTATTTGCTGGAACAAAACCTGCTTAAAATGTATTAAAGAAAGAAAAAGAGAACCAATTTGAAGAAGGGGATACTTATAGTGGGAGTTCTATTCTTTAGGGTTTAATTGATGGGAGAAGAAACAGCTTATATGTTTACAGAATTAGACATTTGATCACTGATTTAGTTGAGGAAGATATTTAATCGCAATGTCTGATGTTGTTAAGATTTCATACTTTCATTCAACAATGCAATAGACATTGTTTGGGTCCACCTTAGTTGGGTGTTCTGAGGAACCAATGAGTGTCTTGAGAAAACTTGGGTGGAGTGTGGATCATTTTCAGAATTTAGTTTCCAAGAAAACAAAAACGAAGTCGTAGCCGTAGTTTAAATTTATTTATGTTTTTGTCTTTTTCTGTGAGCCCAGTGAGCTTTTGTTTTCACTTTGTTCTCTTTTGCTTCTTTCCCTTCTTTTCCTGTTGTTTCTTGACAATCAAGTAGATCGGGATTAAGTGTTTACCTTTGGTGTAATTATTCACTCTAACTCGAATAATACATAGGTTTAGTGCTATCAAAATAGGAATTGAATTAATATCTGAAGCTGACTTGGGAGTGGAATGTATGTTACTAAAAATATACTATTATGGTAGATAGAATTTGCTTTTTAGGTAAGACTAAAATAATTACCGCTGTTAATTTATTTCAATAAGTTCGTACATCATTCGATAATAAGTCCAAGATTTTAATGGTTTTGTTTCCTGAAAATTTGTCATCAGTGCCTGAACAAAGTTCAATGGATGAACTTCTCTTAGTTAATTCGAGTTCTGTATGAAACACTAATCTTGCTCTGTACTTTGGAGCATTTTAATAATTCATGTTAATATTTGATAATGTAAAAAGGAAGAAAACCTGCTTAAAGGTATTAAAGAAAGAAAAAGGGAACCAATTTGGAGAAGGGAATACTTATGGTGGGAGTTCTATTCTTTGGGGTTTAATTGATGGGAGAAGAAACAACTTATATGTTTATAGACATAACAATTTAATGGCTGAGTTAGTTGAGGAAGATAATTAATCACAATGTCTGATGTTGTTTCTGTTGTGCTCAGCTAATCGTTAAGATTTCATCCTTTTTTTCTGGTTTTTCATAACTGTGACCTAACGCTTAATGTATACTTTGAAAATTACATAATCGGTTTCTTGCTGATACTTGGCTTTAATTTGTAGACCTGAGGCTCTTTTGGGAGTTGGGAAGATTTACGAAAGAGGAGTTTCTGATTATCTGGTTTATTCTCTTTATGCCTACAGAATTTAAATTCATACTATGATGAATTTATGATTCTTTGAGAAAGATTTTATTTTTGAGAAAGATTTTATGAAATTGAAGCATTATAGTAAAGCGCACCACTGGTAAGCTTGATTCACTTTGTTTTTATTTACTACCAAGAGGTGCTAACAGTTCATGATGCACAAAAAGAGGTGGGGAAAAAAAGAAATCTTCTTGCTAGATACATAAATTTAATATTTGAATTATTTTCAACCAAAGAAATTTGCTGAAGAGCAGCATTTTCGTTTATATCAAAGTTCAATTGCATCTTATATCATCTGTTTCCATCTCCTTTGTGGTAAATAAAGTCCTTGATGATGACAATAAGAATCACAGAAGAAGTTAATTTCTTATCTGGAGATTTTCATCATAGTAGTTCATAGAAAGTGAAGGCAGCTAAGTACTGCTTTTTCTGATGCGGTCTGTCCCTCTTTGGTGTGATTATTTGAAATTTGTGCAAGAATATGATCCATCTATACGAGAATGTGCCTAATAAAATATCACAAAGGTGCCTAATACTGTGAAATTAACATATTCAGCTCATAAGATCGTGATTATATATATTGAAAAAGAAATTAATATAAGAAACTGAAAATTAATTGACACTGGATAATGTTGGATTGTTAGTTGTTAATTATGATGGGAATATAATCTTGGTCTTTTAATTATCATCTGGCTAATGCATGTGCACTTTCATTTGTGTCTATCACTGAAGAATAAAGTTGCTTGATTGAACAACATCATATGACAGAAACTGAAAACTCAATTTCATTGCCCGAGCATACCATGCCATTTGTAGCTCAAAAGTGCAATTAACATTGAACATTCAGCGAGCTAGCTCGTACTAATTAATTTATAGGATTGCTAGTTCTTTATGGTTCACTAAAAGAGAAAATATTTGACAATCACGAAAACAACAACAATTCACTCCCATAAACAAGATGATAGATACATGGTCTATACTGTAAGTCTTTTTATGATTTTATTTAAAAGAGAAAATGCAAAGGACATATTATATATAATTTGAATGTTCTCCTTGATAATTAAACACTGAATACATGAGTATTTATATGTTCAACAACTTTGGCTGAGTATAAAAATTTAAGAGCTGCATTTATGCTTTGTCTTATTAAGTAGGACATGACCATATTATGTTGCATTTGTCAGAAAACTGAAAATTATCGAAAAAGGATCCTAAAAGAGATGTGTTGAATTGTGAGCTTAAAAATGAGTTTTAGAAGTTTCTGGCATGTCGGTTTGCATCATTGATTGTGCATGCCCTGTCGGTTTATGGATGAAACAGGAGAATATGACATCTGTGTATTGTCTTTTACTTCCAGTAAGCGAATCACATGTTCTTCACATGATTTGACATATTTTATATGGATTTAGCAATTGTTTTGGTCAATTATTGAAGCACAAGTTAAGCATGTGATTCAAGGTTGTTAACTGACCATTGTAAGGCGGGAAAATTCTGGGTTTCTTACAACAAACCCAGAAGGCAGCTGGCGAGTGGGAGATGTTTCTAGATTCTTCATGATCTGTATATATAGTCTTAGAGGCTATAGTTGAGCCATATGAAAAGCTTGTAACTTCTTAATGTTTGTAGCTTGTTCTTGGTAATTGCTCTGACGATGGAAGTGAGCTAAAATGATATCAACTTTTATTTATGGACAGGTTAAGAAAATTTTTGAGTTCCTGAAAAATGGCTTCCATGAGATCAGCAGTTCTTTGGATTTATCTTTCGAATATGATTTGGTTGCTGATGAGAAAATTCCATTCCTAGCTGATCTTGCCAGTGTTCTAAATGAGCATTCCTTTTTCCCATATGAGCCACCAGCTGGAAGCAAAAGACTCAGGAATCTGATTGCTGACTTCATGAAAATGTACCACCATATTCCACTAAATGCTGATGTGAGAAAACCTTCACCACTCATCTGTTTTTTTACTTCTCTGGACAAGTAATTTTTATATTCTGTCCTAGATTCTGTTTTCCCTGATGCATTATTTCAATTTCTTTGCACATGAAGTCCTAGGATCTGTTTCCCCTGATGCATTATTTCAATTTCTTTGCATGTGAACTTGGAGCATTCATATTATTTCAATTTCCCTGACATATTTGCACCTGACCTGCTTATTGATGTACGTGTAAAATGAAGAACTTTTTTAGATCTGGAATGGATCAAGACCTGCAATTTTTATTTGTAGATTTTCCACTCTCCAGTCCAATTATAAAAGACAGTTTGTGAATGCTGCATGAATAAGCTAGCCAAACTTAATGATGCTTAATTGCGTCTTTCTCTTCTTTTGTATACGAGTAAAACAATCCACATTCCTAACTTTTCTTCTCCACTTGTTTCTCAAGAATGTTGTCTTTCCTTCAAGAGCTGTGTGGCAATTGTGAATCTCTTCGATTGTTTTCACCTTGCCTTGAACATCTAACCAGACACTTACCGAAGCAATGGTTAGCAAGTTTAGCAATCAAGGTATGATCTATTTCTGATTTATTTTTGTTTTATTTTTGACATAGTTGAAGATGTCATTTTTTGGCAGATTTTCTTTGCTATTCTTGGAACAAGTAATAGTGCTTATTGCCTTGTTTGCACACATACTAGTCTAGATACACCACAGAAGTTTTTGGATGATGGAATATCAGATATGAACTCAGCCCATTGCTTACCTGTTGCCTTTATTCCTCAAGTGACAGTAAAAACTTGTAATTGCAGTAGATGATATATTTAATGAAAATTACTGGGCAGCCAGACTTTTGTGTTGACATTGAAGGGGGAGATGGACAAAGGTCGAAGTAATACAATGAGTGCTGAGTTGGAACATGTTAATGCTGATTTGGAAACTGGGTGAGGGTCACAGTGCCAAAGCTTGCAGCCTGAGGTTATCAACATTGATGAAGAGGCTGCTGGTAATTCTTCCGGTGAAGATATTAACGCCACGAAAGCTCAAATGTAATTGATTAAAGGAAGAAGTGCTTGCTTTGCTTGATGTGCTATTCGTTTATGATCTTTTCCTGGTTTTGTTGTGAGATGTTTCTCTTTGGATGTTCTGTTTATTGTACTTTGATGGGTTTTTGAAGATGGCTTGTATGTATTAACAACAATAAAGTGGTTTTTATAAATCCTAGTCCTACAGCACTAAAAGAAATTAATACGTTTGGTTTATTGTTAATAAAAATATATATATATATAAAAGTCTTTTTCTTTGGCATATGTTATGCATTAAAAAAAAATGTGTGTATATCCAATAACTCAAAAATATGTATGTCAATATGTGTGTGTTACACATGGCGCATACACAAAATGTAAATAATTTTCAAATATTAAACATTTAAAATAGTCAAGCATATTAACAATTTACAATTTAAATTATACATAGACGAAATAATGGTAACAACAATAAAGTGCGTTTTATAAATCCTGGTCCTACAGTAGTAAAAGAATTAATGAACTTGGTTTTTATTAACAAAAATTCTCCGGAGCGTATTATGAATTTTAAGGAGGAAAAAAAAATCATACTCCAATTCATAAAGATATTCCTTCTTCTTTCATATTTGATGTGTTAATATGAAGATTCATTCTAATTATAACAGTTTTTGATGAATCTAAATATTGAATAACTGATAAATTATATTTATAAATATTATTAGCAATGGCACAGAAATTATTAAGTTAAATTAAACAATTAAACAATTCCTTTGGTGTAAATAATTAACTTTCATGTACACAATATTTAAAACAATCACCAAACAGCAGTTCACAAGTTAGATCACACATAGACGACATATCGCTAATCTAGCAAATCCAATCATAATAATTTGATTTTCATTTATATTAATTATTTCCAATCATGCTATTTTTTAAAAAAAAAAAGAACACTCCAGTCCATATTAATTTAAAATAGTTTTCGATTGAGATTTGAATTTTAAAATTACATACACAAACACACCCGATTTAATATTTCAGCCGTCCTCTGATCAATCACCAAAAACCCGTTTGTCATCTATTACAACAAGAGGTATATGGGTTAGCAAGTCCCAATATTGTCCTCCATCCTTTCTGCACTTCTCTTCCATCAACGGACAGCGATAGATAAATAATTGCAAAAGTGAGGAAGGCAGGCCCTTCTCCAGAAAGTATTTGAGCTTGGGACAATCAAAGAAAGCTAATTTAGTGAGGTTTTGAAGATCAACAATTGAAGAAGATAGGCGTTCCAGATTTGGAAATCTAGAAATCTCCAGAGTTGTTAGAGAGGCAGGAAGAGGAAGCGCGGTCCCTAATATTTTGTCCTCTAGTGGAAATGACACCATGTCGTCATCACATCCTCCGATTGTGAGTTCTCTCAGAGAGGAGAATCTGTGAAATCCCCGGCCCCGCTCAATCATTGACTTCCAAATCTCCATATTATCCCAAATATTAAGTGACTGAAGGTTGGTGGGAAGGCCATCTTCTTCTTCAAGGCTTGGAAGCGCACCTCTGATTGCTAAGTATTGAAGAGAGCTCAGTTTGTGCAATCCCTTGGGCAAGGCCTCTAGTCTCCCACAATCATGTATCTCCAGGCTCGTGAGTTTCGCACAAGTCAATCCCCCTTCGGGAAAGGACACCAGATTTCCACAACTCATTAGCCATATCTCCCGAAGCTGGTGGAGTTTATGTAAACCACTCGGTAAAATTTTTAGATTTTCACACTCAAAAATGTGGATTTCTTCAAGAGATGTGTTGTTGTCCAATCTTTCTGCTATTGACTCCAGTTTTGAACATTTGTAAACACAAAGGGACTTAAGAGACGGAGGTAGATTGCCAACTTCAAGGGACTCGAGCATGCCAGGTAACTCGTTTTTTGAAAATATACATGTCAGTGATGGACAATTAGTAATATACAACTCCTCAAGAAGAGATGAGGTGTACCTTCTGCCGCTGCTACACTGGATGCCCTCTTCCACTGTCAAAGTCCTTATATCACAATCGTCAATGCTCAGCTGCTTGAGGTTCGGTGGCAGCTGGACAGCAGCAATATATGTCAACGAACGGCAACCACGAATACTCAAGATCTCCAGAGACGAATTGGTGTCGCACATCCATGCCTCTGGTAATGATTTCAGTGCATCGCAATACCTAATCTCAATTTTCCTCAACTTGGAAGGTAGAGCAACCTCAGGAAAGGAAACAAGGGAACTGCATTTGTAGATGTATGTCTCTCTCAAGGAACTGAGGCTGAACGATGATTGTGGCAGCTTCACAAGGCCTTCGCAATTACTCAATCCTAGATATTCGAGTCTGCATGACAACTGGCAGAGCTGCTGTTGTTGGTCTTTCTCTTCCTCCGCGACCAAGGATTGAAGTTTGGGACAACTTGTAATCTTCAGTCTTTTGAGAGAGCAAATGTCCTGCAGTAATTCGTTATGGCTCTTCCATATACATGTTTCATTTTGAATATTATTTATCTCCAATTCTTCCAGTTTTGGTATTCGCGGCTTCAATGGCCCTGCGAGAAACACTTGATTTGATGTATCTCTACAAACCACTGAATTCTGTGAGCCGAGATGATCAGTTGCACTTCTCCACACAACCTTTTTACATCCACCAATTTCCATTTTGCAAAGAGCTGGAAGACTCGTAATTGAAATTGACAATTCTTCGCATTCTTGAATAACAAGCATCTCCAATGCAGGAAGGTGCTCTGGAAATGTTCCTTGCAGTTTAGAACATCTTAAAATGTGAAGCTCTCTCAATTTAGGAAACCGTTCAACTCCCTGACCGGATCCATGAGGAATCCACTCTTCCCACTCTCGCAGGTCTTCAAAACGAAGAGTCTCCAAGCATGGAAATGGAATTGGAGAGGCATCCCCAAAGAACTCTAAACCCAATCTCTTTACTCTACTCATTCCATGCACTGTAAGATGCTTTAGAGAGGGCAGTTGCCCGACTGACGGCAGGGCAGTACACATGCCGCAATCTTCAAATTTAAGTGTTACTAAATTTAAGAATGAGGAATCTCCTAACCATGTTGGAAATTTTGTACCTCCATAGCCACAGATACCAAATTGTTCCAGATTTTCATGGGGTTTGAGCATGTCAAGCACGCCCATTTCAGTTTCTGCCTCCCTTGAAGATGAACCATCGGTGCTGCAAGTCCAATTAAGCGATAATTCTTTAAGATTCTTCTTTCCATCCAACCGAGCCTCCTTTGCATCACCAATATCTTTTACATTCTCTAATTTTGAAATTTTAAGTGTCCCCTGAAGATGTTTCAATGACTTTAGCTCTCGTAACCCAGAACCATTGTCTTTTCCCACAGCAAAATTACACAACGTCTGAAGACAAGTCAGCTTACCAATTCCTAGTGGCATTTCCTCCAACGAATCTGTATTTGAATTATTGAGATGATGCAATTTGATGAGGTTTCCCATGGCGGCACACAACTTCTTCAGTCGCCGACAGTCTTCCAACAGAAGGGTGTGCAAATTGTAAAGCTTGCTGACTGATTCGGGTAGAGTTTTAATCTCAGTTCCAGACAGGTTAAGGTGCCTTAAATACCTCAAATCACCAACTGAATCCGGCAGCTCGGAGATGTGATATCCACGCAGAGAGAAGACCCTCAATCGTTGGAGTTTGAACAACTCAGTAAGAATGCTAGGAGCCAAGTATCCAACCGAAATATTCGACAACATTACTGGTAAAAAAGTTCGCAAATGTTGGCTATCATACAATTTCCCAAACCTTTGAACGCCATCACAATGTCCACGAATGTATGATAGATGACGAAGATTTCTAGAAAAACATTGTTGCTTGTTAACCTCCGAGGTATACTCCAGTGTGAAGTATGTCTTCCCTGCAGCCCAACGGGCAAGGTCGTTGATAAGATCGTGCATAACAAATCGTGATGCATCGGTGGCCGATTGCTGGAAAAAAGATCTTGCACGTAGCTCTTGAAAGAACTTTCGACCTAGATCTTCACTAGGATTCCCGCTCTCTCCGTAATCCAAGAAACCCGAAGCACACCATAATAAAATTATCTCCTCCTCTTCAAATTCGTAATCCTTTGGTAACAATGAGCAGTATGCAAAGCATTGTTTCAAAGTTGGAGGAAGATAATAATAGCTCACTGCAAGGGCTGGCATAATGCGACATCTCTCTTGTGGTAATTCCCATATCTTGCTACTGAGCACATCTTCCCACTCACGTCTGACATGTTTTCCACGTAAAAGTCCTCCCAGTGTTTTCGCTGCCAAGGGCAAGCCATTGCATTTTATCACTATCTTGTTCCCAATGTCCTCCAATGACTTATGTGAACTGAAATCTCTCGTCCCCAAAGAGTGCTGAGCAAACACAGACAGACAATCCTCAGTTGACAAGTTTTTTAATTCATAAGCTTGATCCGGGCTCATGATTTTTGCAACCTCTTGATTTCGAGTAGTGACAACAATCTTACTTCCCTGTGCGCCAGCTTCAAATGGAAGGCTGAGGTCGACCCAATCATTGTAATCCTCATTCCACACGTCGTCTAAAACTAGCAAAAACTTCTTTCCAAACAGGTGTTTCTTCAATTTCTCTTGAAGCAAATTTAAGTCCTGATTATCCACATTCTGGTCAGCAGCAATGGAAATGAGGATTGATTTTGTAAGCCTGATAACATCAAACTCATCAGAGACGCAAGTCCATGCCTTGAGATCAAAATGATCCTCCACCTGCTTATCATTATAGACAAGCTGAGCAAGAGTGGTTTTACCCAGCCCGCCCATACCTACAATAGGTATAACAGAGAATCCACCATCATTTCTTGAATCATCCTTCAACAACAATTCAACAATTTCCTTCTTTTCTGTTTCCCTGCCACAGACCTTGGCTTCATTCACCAAAGAGGTTGTGGGTAGCCTTTGCCTGTCATTTTTGGACCTCCCAGCTGAACTTACGTTCAAACCCAGCGAGTCTTTCTGTGTTACAATATCTTGAAATCTGTCGTTGATCTCTTTGATTTTGGACATTATGGCGTAATCGAACCGAATCGATTGTGGAGTAAAAGTGGTGCAGCAAGTAGGAATGAGCTTCCGAATCTTACTTGTTCTTGTACGACTGCTACTGGGTTGATCCTGAGCAGCAGCTGGATCTCCATTTCCAAGCAGCAACTTCCTCCGGAAAGCCTCAGTTTGAAACTCATCCAACAAGTCTTCAACATCATAAGCCAAGTTCTGAAGCTTGCCTAGCCACTTCTTCACAAACTGATTAGTCGTCTTCTTCTCCTCAGCATCCTCAAGCACCGCCTTGATCATCTCCAGCATATTCGCCCACTTCATCAGATCGGCCTTGATTTGCTCTTGGCGTGCAAAAAACAGAATCCCCTCTGAAGCTAACTTATTGACCAGCAAATCAACGGACGCCGTAAGGATTGCCTCTCCGATGATTGACATTTTTTTTCTTTCTTCTCTCTTTTTTTTTTTTTCTTTTGGGGCAAAGAAAGAAGCAGAATTTTGAGTTTTGAAAAGCAAAATGAGAAAATTGAACAGAAAGTGTGAAGGGTCAACCAAAATGAATGTACCAAGTCCTCCACTTGTTTATTAGGAAAATAAAAACAGAACCCACCACCCATTAATAATTTAGCAATACACCAATCACCAACCACCACTACACTTGTTATCAGATTCAATAAATATAAAATCGCACGTTGATATTTGTAGGGCAAGCAACATTAATCCAATGTCCGGTCAATGCTGAATAAAGTGGAAAATCTACTACGGACCTTCGCTTTACAAGTCTTCAAAGTCATAATAATTACTTTATTTATTAAATTAATTTTCATGCTAAAATGAAGATTTTAAAATATACTACAATATTTTATAATCATATACTACAATATTTTATAATCACAATGATAATTTTAACAATTATGTTATACTAATGTCGTGTAAAAATAATTTATAATAAAATTTTAGCGTAAATTCGACTTATTTATTAAATATATATATTTAATAAAATAATAACACAATTAATATGTTATCAATCAAATAGAAACTCTAATGTGAAAACAAAAACTGTCCCACCACGAATAATTTAGTAAGCTTCACTTTATTACACTACAGTGAAAACAAAATCGGCCCCCACCACCATCAATAATTAAAAAAAAAAAATCAGTGCCCAGCTAAGAGAATCCATCTTTATGTGTTGCTTCCTACTTAGTACATCTACTCATACGCACATCTATCTAACATTTAGAAAATGGAAGTAGAAATTGGAACTCACTTTATGGCTCGTATGCAATACACGTATCGACATTTAATTACAGTTCACACACACACGTGTGCGTATGTGTGTGTGTCCAGTTTTAATTGAGAGATAAATTAAACATAAATACTTAGATGTTTCTAAATGATTGAATAATGATATTATTGGTATTTATAAATTTCTAAGATGCGATAATTATGTGGGGGACATATATATTTATGGTTATAGAAAATGGTGGTAAAAATGGTACAAATCTAATATAATAAAAAAAATATAAACTACAGTAAATTAATGTTCACCACGAAGTACGTTATAAATATCACTTTTCTTATTACGTTATTTGCTCCCACCGATTGAGTTATGCATATGGATTAAGCAAATATATATTTAGGATACAATAAAGTGCTGATTTGTTTGTTTACGTTGTACATCAATGAAAGCAAACATCAATATTATTGAATGTTATAAGTCTACCGAGAATTAATATATTATTCTTACAAAAAAAATAATATGTTGGATATTTGATGCATAAAAAATAAATGTTAATTGATGAAATTCTTTTGAAGAAAGAGGACTACAAAAAAATGGTGTAGGATCATTTTATTCATGTCTAATTGACATTTATTTTTATGAATGTGAGGGTATTTTGGTAATTTTATGGACACAAGAGTTGTGTATCGTGGATAGATGTTCATTTTGAACTACATTGCGTGCAGTTAGTCGTATTTCACATTTGTGAAAAGTAACTATGTTGTTTCCTTGATTAGGAGAAATGCGAGTGAGAACCAAACCGTGAATATAAACGATAGTTGAGTTTAAGCATTGTCACTACGAGTGAAATATGCAAACTCATTTTCATATTTTATTATGATTTTAGAGTGTAGTAAACCATATTTGCAAAATAAGATTTTAATGCTCTAATTTAATGATTTCTAGAATAAATTTGATTTACGTATTGGTACATTATTAAAATTTTATTAATATTGGTTTTCCCTATCGATTTTGAGTAAAGTATAATAGTATTTTGAAGAAAATAAAAGTAAATTTAAAGTATGTTAATGGAAATAAAAGAAGACTTAATGTACGATTAAAAATGTGTTATGTATGTGTATAAAAATTTGTCATTAAAAATCATGAGACAAAATCCTCTCCCTCTAGTTACAATGATACAGCTTAGATGTGAGCCCTTCGGGGCCCCTCTGAACACATATAGAGGTTAATATGCTGTGTTTTTTAGTGCTTTCACCTTTTGAAAGTTTATGCATGTTGTATGATAATAAAAGAGATTCAAGATACAAATAAGATAGAGGCCTTTGAGTCTGTCTGAGTGCACATAGAAGCTTTGGATCATGTACTTTGGTGCTTTTATCCTTTAAAGACTATTTTATATGTGCAGTATGATCAGATATGATGATATATATGAGATATCACTTCATTGATCTATCCTTTCATACCAAATTAAAAATTGTTCGTGTTACTGATGAAAATCATGATAACATTATTAGAGAGCTTTTTTTTTTCTTTTTTCCCTTCCCCTTTTTCTGTTTTGTCCTTTTGTTTGATTAGGCATAATGAAACATATATAACAAGGGACCAAGCATGACCTATATATATATCTTCAACAAGCAAGGAAACAAGGGATTGAATTTGATGTGTGATGGTCGTAAAAATAAATAGCTACTCTAAATAAATTGTGTGTAGTGATTAAGTAGGGTCGTATCCACAGAGATCAGTAATTATTTAAATCCTTTTAAAATGTAAAACGTAAAATGGGGAAATTGTTGACAATAATAAAAATCAAATTAAAATAACAAGAATGTAAATAAAAGTTGTAATTCAAATTGGAGAAAGCTCTGATTGAAGGAATTAACTTAACTTGATTTGACTACTGATCATTTATTCAAATATAAATTATTACTACTTATAAATAGATTGTAGTATTACTGATTATTGAAGGAAACACAATTGTATCATTTCTGCAACATCTTTCTCTCACAAGGTAATAGATTGTAGTATTTCATACCAAATTAAAGCTTGCCCATGTTATCGATGAAAATCATGATAACATTTTAGAGAGCTTTTTTTTTTTCTTTTTTCGCTTCTCCTTTTTCTGTTTTGTCCTTTTGTTTGATTGGGCGTAATGAAACAATTATAACAAGGGACCAAGCATGACCTATATATATATCTTCAACAAGCAAGGAAACAAGGGATTGAATTTGATGTGTCACAGCACAATAAGTTAAATCTTAAATTTGGACAGACAAGACAAATATAGAAGCATCTAATCCACCAAAGGAGACTTGACATGAAAATAAATACAGACACAAACATAAACATTTACTCCACCAATGATTGTTTCAATATCTTTATCCTTGATATTTGCTCACTTTTATAAAATATAAATCTGCTGGTAAATTTTTTGTACCTTAAACAGTTTTCTGACTTATGAGAAAAACTATTTTAAAAAAAATATTACAGAGAAAAATTTAAAAAAAACTGCTAAAGAGACAAAATAACGTCAAAATGCTGACAAAAATAATGTTAAAATTAACTCGTTTTAATGTGTTGACAATTGAGTGATTATTATTAACTTAAGTTTGTTTAATTGTCAATTGAGTGATTATTAGGCCGAATTGATAAAGAAATTTTAATAATATATGAAATCTCTTTTTTCATTAATCATGTCTCAAAATGGTTGGCGAGTAAGCAATGTTTGGCTTGTCCAACTGCATTGTCGTGGCCTTGATATTTTAACCTAATAATGCAATAAGGTGATGATCTCATTTGCTTTAGTTAAAAATTAGCTTTCTTTTATGTCACTTTCTTTTATGTCAATAAAAATTAGCTTTTTTTTCTTTTTTCTCTTTAAAAGAAGAGAATAACAATGTTTTAAATCATTGTTTACAATACATGGATAAACTGGGTAATTAGTTAAAGACCTATAAACCAAAAATGGATTTATGTATTCATCTTATCTCCACATTATATGTTGATGCTTTCATTTCTACTCGTCCTTTAGTTTCTTCTCAATGCAAATGCCAGGATAGGTGGAACAACATTTCCAATGTGCATTGGTTCTGGCCGAAGTTTTCATTTAAACAGTTGCACGAACCTTGATCCAGTGCTGATCACAATCTTGTAAGAAGATACGCACAAATCTTATATCAGCACTAAATCCAAATCTCAATAGCAGATATCAAAATAGCGATAAGACTTACTTGAGATCAATCGCACATTCACGAACTTTCACCGATTGTATCTCTAACTGTTATTGCACGGAAAGGAGCGCCATTTGGTAACTTGGCATTAAGCTCAGGACCGGCAAAGACGTGCATTGGTTCTGGCCATTCCGGCATTGTTTCCTCAGGTGAAGCTGCCCAATGCTTGTTTACGACATGGAAACACATCGTGTGCCGCTGCTTCCAATGCATCAGACCTCACCTATAATAACAACAATAAATAGATGAATAATCTAATCGGAGGTGATTGTACATATACCGACAATAGGGTTTATTTTAACTATGACACAATTGCACAACTAATTCAATTTCGGACTGGTTCCGCAATTAAAAAGTGTTTCATAAGGACTCTCAATTATGATTTGGAAGTTAAATGAAATTGTATTAGATCTTGGCCAGGACTTGACCGAGTGTTTTCAATCAACTTTCTTTGGCTAGTCACTCAAGTTTAAGCCCTGTAAGTGGTATGAACCTAAGAAATTCGTTCAGGCTTTTTGCACCACCCCACAACTTACTATTTTTTCAAATATATTTACTTTAAAAGTCAGGGCATCTTGATAGACACCCCTCCATGTTAAGTTAAATGAATATCAGTGGGTGAGGTTTATAATAATAGACAGCAATAATATACCACCACTTCTTTATGGACATGCAATCCATCGGTCGTAGCAGAACTAGCTGACAGCGCCTGCAGGGCACATGCAATTATATTTTGATCAGTGTTCACGAAGCTAAAGCAGTGTAAATAACAGATCATGGCTTAATTAATTAATTACCTGAAGGTGATTAAATAATTGAGAATGAAATTATATTATTAAGCAAAGACATAAGCTAAATTACCCCATTTATCTATTTGAATCTCGTCTTGAGAGCAAATGGCGGCACTGACGAGGCTTGCTCAGTTTCGGCCTGCATGGCTGCATGTCTAATAAGAGTGGAAAAATAGTGCCTTTAGCTAAATCGTAGAATGTTAAATCTGATGCTACTGAATATGGAGAGTGATTCATATACACGGTCTTCAAGAATATATAGTTGTTAATTACAAGAGAAGTTGCAATATGAAGTTAATTTGAAATTTATATTTCTCACCTCGAATAATTTCTGGTAAATCGCTGATTCGATAAGGTTAAACTTTCTTTATGATCATCATCATCTTCTAGGTCTTCGCCTTCCGATGTTCCTATTTCCGATGTTTCTCCACATTTTCTTCCTCTTTTAACAACTTTCGTTGAAGATTTTGACAGAAATATCATTGTGAGAAGAGTATTTCTAAAGTTTACAACTTGGAAATGAGACCTTATGTGATATGTACATGAAGGATAGAGTACATGTCAGTATTTATAAGAAACAATGTGATGGTTTTAAAGAGAATAGTGGTGGTTTTAAAGAAGCTAAATAAAGTTTATTATTTAATAAAAAGTCAAATACAAATTTCGAAGAATTTTTTGTATAATATGATAGGATCTGGAAAATGGAGGCACATGCATGGCAATATCATTACTTTGTAAGACTGGATTATTTTTATAAATTTTTATCCTAAGAAACTAAATAAAGTTTATTATTTAATAAAAAGTCAAATACAAATCCCGAAGAATCTGCTGTATATCTGACAGGATCTGGAAAATGGAGGCACATGCATGGCAATATCATTACTTTGCATGACTGGATTATTTTTATAAATTTTTATCCAAAGAAACTAAATAAAGTTTATTATTTAATAAAAAGTCAAATACAAATCCCAAAGAATACGTTGTATAATCTAACAAAATCTAGAAAACTAAGGCACATGCATGGCAATATCATTACTTTATACGACTGGATTATTTTTATAATTTTTTATCCAAAGAAACTAAATAAAGTTTATTACATAATAAAAAGTCAAATATAAGTCCCGAAAAATCCGCTGTATAATCTGACAGAATCTGAAAAATGGAGGCACGTGTATGGCATTATCATTACTTTGTACGAATGGATTATTTTTACAACTTTTTTATTCAAAGAAATTAAATAAAGTTTATTATTTAGTAAAAAGTCAAATACAAATCTCGAAGAATCCGCTGTATAATTTGACAAAATATGGAAAACAGAGGCACATGTATGGCAATATCATTATTTTGTATGACTTGATTATTTTTACAAAGTTTTATCCAATCCCTTGTTTGATGCTAGTAAATCAATATTTAAATATATAGTTATTTTTTTATGTTATTTGATTTTAACTATTAATGTCAATATTGGAATATATCTTTATATTGAACTAATAAAACAAATGTATAAAGACATTTGAATAAACTTAATTACGAATTTTGAACTCATGATGTAAGATAGCGTTTGCTTTTTAATCTGAAATATGAGTGGGGTCTGAATTTGGCTGAAATACGAATATCTTTAAATTGCATATGTTTAAATGACATGTTTATTTTCTCTTTTTCGATATCCAAATATAAGTGGCATTTTTTTTATAAGTCAAAAACATCCAAAGTATGATTATTTAACATTTATGTTTTTGTAAGAATTATTTATACTTACTATAAATTTTAAGAGTTAAATACGTGCACATTACAATTAAAATCAAACATATGTAGAGTTGAGTAATTGATCTTTAAATAAAAATATTATTACATTACTAAAATACAAAATTAATTCAAACTTATTATACTAATTAAAATGTGAATAAATTTAAATTTAATTTTATAATTTACATAATCTTTTTTACCATTTAAAATTGTAAAAGCCCATTCGCCCAAACCTAGTCTTAATTAGATGTTCATAAGTGTAAAGGCCCATATGTTCTTAAGAAGTGTTAAGTTTTCATAGACCCATAAGTGAATGGAGAAGTGTAATGCCTCAAATTCAAGCCAGAGTTATAACTGTTGGCAGATCTGTATAATCCTTTTAAAACAGTTCTCTAATTATATTAAAAGACGAAATAAATCTAATTAAATTCTTATATTTTTTTTCTCTCTCTCATTAAGTTTCTTTTTTAGTTCATTACTCCCACACAACTACACTAAAGTCTTTCATATTTTTTTATTTTCTCTCAAACACTTTGTATATTACATAATAACTATTTAAGTCCATTTTTAGTTCTACTCAATTCAAGTATATAGAATTTTCTTTTTAATTAAATATATATGATTTAAACTATCAAAATTTTGTAAAAACAATATCCCTAATATGAGGTTTGTGGAAGAAGTTAAATATTTTTTTAATAAAAAAGAAACTGAAATTTTAAGAAAGAGTTTTTGAAAACTTAAAATAGGTTTTGAGAGGGGGGGCTTGAGAAAAAAAAATTATAAGGTGCTATTAGTTCCACTCTTCAAGCAAAGATACACAGACCTTTACTCTTCCAAATAAATTTTGCGGTGAATTTTATTGTTGGCTAATCACGTTGATATGAGTGTGAATATGAAAAAGATAAAACTTATAATAAAGAATTATATGAACTATATTTTAAAGAGAAAATATATTTTTAAAACTATGAAAATTTTCTTACAAATATGAGCTAGGGAGATAAATTGAAGAGGTTACATATCGTCACTCTAGTTACTTCAGAAAATGTGGCCCAATGTCTTCAGATGGGTTAGTGTTGGTGTGTGACTAAGAAATAGGCCGAAGTTGTAAAAATAAAAAATAAAAACAGTAGGTTTTCATATCAACAAAGGACAGTTATTTCACAGAACACATGAATATCTCTATGGTGTTGATGCTTTCATTTCTACAGCTTCCTTTAGTTTTCTCCCCAGTGCAAACGCCAGAGGAGGTGGAACAGCATTTCCAATCTGCCGATGCTTGTGTTGGATGTCACCAACAAATTTATAGCTATCGGAGAAACCCTGCGGGAATCAAGAGAGCAGGGTAAGATGACAGCAGAAACAGTTGGCAAAATTTATCTTGTTTGATTCAATAATTAGCTTGTCAAGTTAAAAAGTGTCACCGGTGCTGCATGAAAGATTATTTTTGGTCATTCTGGTTTTTCATCATTCCAACTAACTGCAGATATTTACATATATAGCCAAAAAGACTTACTTGTGATCGAGCACACTCACGAACTGTGATTATTCTATCCTGATCTGGGTGAAAACAGGTTCCGACCATACCCATCGCATGAGGATCGGTAACGGAGGTTGGAAAATTTCCTTCCCAGTCCAACCTTCCGAACAGACCCTTCCATTGATTATGCTTTTCAGCTGTATTGGGTAAGCACCAGGGTATTAAATCTACAACCTGTCCGTTATACAATCGAACCTGGAGGGGGAATTTGGAAAGGAAAATGTTTAAAACCAAAGCAATTATGAAATGCTAATTTCAGTTAGATCTAAAAGAAAAAACTATACACCTTCTCACTAGGAAGAACACGCCAATCGGAACCAGGCTGTTTTGGGATCTTTTGACACCTAATAAGGTTCAGCTCACTCATTGCCTGTGATATATGATCATTTAAGACCAGCATATCTGCTCTGATTTTCTTTTGAAACCATGACACAGGTTCACTTTTATACTGCACGATAAATACAAGAAACAAGACCTTTGGTAGAAGGAACAACAATAAAGATAAAATGAGCATCACAGACAGGTGAAGAAAACCCCACTTCCATGGTTGTTACAGAAGCCCCATGGCCAACAGCTGGGAGGTCTCCAATTGTATCTCTAACTGTTATTGCACGAAAAGAAGCACCATTTGCGGTGCTTCGAACAGCAGCATAATGGGAATTTCTTGCTAACTTTACCTTAAGCTCAGGGCCAGTGAACACATGCATTGGCTGAGGCCATTCTGGGAGGGTTTCCTCAGGTGATGCTGCCCATATGAATGCACGTTTACGAGACTGAGACATGCCATATGCTCCTGCTTGCAGGACACCAAATCTCACCTACAACAACAAAATTAGATGAATAATTTATATATGCTACATGATACTTTCACAATTTTCAGATTAAATTGACTAACGAAATGGAGAAACAAATTCAGGGAATTTTGATAGGTATCCCTCCATAAAGTTGTGAGTGAGTAAATCAAAGATGGTATCTACCTGATAACCCATCTGGAGGAGAGAAGCCAGAGTTAGGCGAAATGTTTGCCCTTTGTTAAATGATGTAAAGTTCCTTACATTCTCCAGAAGGAAAAATCTGGGGCGGAAATAATCAGCAAAAGACAACGATGCTAAGATCATTTCAGAAAATCCCTGGAAATAACAAAGAACCAATCGCTAAACTTAATAAGTCTTTTGTACACATTTATTGTTACAATTGCTTACAAAATAAATCCTAGAAGTAGACTGGAGGATTGATCAATGTACCTGACAAGGAGGCCCTCCACTGATGAAATCCACTTGTCCTGGCCGAGGCAAACTCTTAATTGTCTCTTCATCAAGTTCTGCTGCTAGCTCAGAAGCTTCGGGAGTTGAATGAAAGCAAACATAAAGCCATGAGTTATTATACTTAAATGAAAGCAAACATCAACCTCAGGATCACATTGCAGTTGTTAATAAACACCAAAGCTTCTGGATGATTAAGCTTGAATGCTTCTCCTGCTGGTTGCTCATACTCTATTGCCCAGTTGGTTATCGACACACCTTTAGTTGGATATTTGTCAGTCAAAATAGACCTAAATCGGTTTACTTTCTCACGGAACTTTGAAAGTTACCTGCTTGCTGTAGGCCATCAGATAAGCCACCACAACCTGCGAAAATATCTAAGGTGGCTAAGCGATTCTTATGGACAGCATCCGTCTGTTTGTCAACAGCACCATCATGCTTTTCCTCTTACATTTCCCATTTATCTTTCTATAAGCAGTATCAGCAGCCACCCTCTCTTTTAGCACACTAGTCTTGATGTGAGGCGGCAACTGGCCATTAAGCAGTCATTGCAGTCAGCATAAGAAGAAACCACAGTTTAATAAACATAATTCACATGAATATAGTTAAGGAAATGAATTAAAGGGAAAATGAGTAAATATAAACTACCTGCTTGATGGTTCCTTTATCAGGATCGTATAAATGCTCGCAGAAGAAAATATGCTCAAAGATTGTGGGGCTATCCAAAGGGGCAGGATCATGCTTCGTTCTAATGTCACATTTGCCTTCTACTCCAGTATCAGGAACGGTCAATACTAGTTTACTGTAATAAACCTAAAGATTCAATAGCAAAGAAACTGTGTATAAGATCCACAATAACATAATAACACCAAAAAGTCAAATAGAAACTTTGTATCACAGAATATATAAGACAAAAGAACAAGTAATCAAAAGTAATAAAAAAAAAGGGGGAAAGAAAGAAAATATAAGACAAAAGCACACGTAAAATCTAAAAGATTTTACTCCATTCAATAAAAAAGAAATGTTTAGATCGGTTCCTAGAACATACTTACTTCTCTAATGTCAGCGTAGTATGCTTTCTCCTCTGATATGTCCTCGGGTCTGAAAAATCTCCAAACTTTAACCTTAGTGGATCCAGGGCAAGCTTTTGTGGAAGTCTCTGGTACTTCAATACCTAGAAACTGACAAACAACATATGCTTTCATCCCTTCGTTTCTAAATGTATCTCGGTTCCTATCTTTATCAGCAAAATGATGATGAGCTACGTAGACATAATCATGAACATGGTACTCCGTTCCTTTGAGAGTGAAACCATTTCTGTTCAAATTTACCTTGAAAACGTCCTTCTCCCTCTCGGTTTCCTTTATTTTACAAGAATGACAAACTCCTGTTCCAAGTCCCATGGTATCTTTTGGAAGCTTAAAGAAAGCACCTCTCTCAGGCCAGTACAAGCTTTTGCAATAATATTCCATCGGGAATTGATCAATTCTTCGATCCTCTGCTCTTTCACGAACAATCTTGTCCTTGCAAGCATTAGTCTTCCGATGTTGATGCCCCCAAGGAATCAATAAGATTTCAACTGCCACAACTTCTTTAACATCTTCCAATTCAATTTCCAGGCAATCGTTTGTCAAAAAAACCTCATTAGCATCTGCAGTATTACCAAGAAACGTTTCAGAGCCTCTTAGCATGTGTCTGCCATGAACCATCTTTCTGGAATCTGACTTTTCAAACATAAACTCTACAAAATATATTGAAGACAAATGATCTGAATCTGCAGTTTCAACCAGCACCCAACCACCAACATTAACCACATTGCCACAAACAATGGCCCGTTTGTAAAGAGACTCACTGAAACATGATTTTCTTATTAACTCCCCATCCCATTTGGTAACCTTCGAAGAGCAAGGCGGCTTAACACTTTTCGCAGATAAACAAAATTTCTCCATATTCTCATCAACTTGCATCTGTTCCACTTTAATGTCTTCAGGATCTTCCTCACTATTTTCTCCTTGTTCTTCATCGAGTTCTTCATCCACTTTCACTTCACAGATATATGCCTCCTTTGAATCTTCAGGCAAATAATTTGAGTAAAACTCTTCCCAAATTATCTTTATCAATCTCGTGGTTGTTGCTTGCATTACCTTTTTTTTTTATGCTCTCAGATTTGAATTTATTTCCTTCTTCAGCACCACCTTTTTCTTCACCGAAGACCTGGTGTGGCGTCTTTCCTCCATTTTTTCAAAAAGACCAGCACAAATGCACACTTGCTGATCCTTTTATTAGGAAGCTCTGCAAATTGTTGGAGTATGATATGTCCATGAACCACCAAATACCTTTCAAATTCTGTGGGATTGGAAGAAATATAAGCAGGATTAGTCTTACTGAACTTGGACACTTTTTTTTATTACATCTGCGAAAAGACAGTCGAGATGCTCGACTCTGATTGTTCAACATTGTAATGAGGGCAATAGCAAGCCTCGCAGTTTTTAGAACTGGTTTGTACCACGCTGCATACTGCTTTGATGGCCTTCCAAGCCTATACCTGAAAATAAAATCGCAAATTTGATAAGAACTAGCACTGACAGAAGATAAAGAGTACAAAAAGGCAAGCTTAAGCACTAGTACCACCACCAAACCTCTTGATTGTACATGGATGTAGATGCATACCAGGAAATATCTGTCCGAACTGATATGGAAACGAACGAGTATCCAAATTCGATCATCCATTCCTGTATTGCACTCAAATATACTGGTATTCCCCCAACATTCTCTGCCACAGATGAAGACTGATCAAATTAGGGTCAACGCATATTCCACTTGAATCACCAGTTGTTATAATCCCGGACCCAAAGATAGTAATATCATTATCATCACATGGTTTCATTGGGAGGAGCTCCAAAGAAATCAACCGTGAATCTGAGTTGTAAAGTGATCAATTGTGAAGCATTCTTCGAGGAAGCTCATCAGGATTAATTGCATCAAAGATTAAATACTCATCATTTTCCTCCTCACTGGGCTTGTAATATGCAGGCAGAGGATAGTCATCAACAATATCATCCTCATTGATTTTACTGCAGAACTTGCTTGATGAAGCAACTCTCCTCTGAGTTTTATTATGTTTCGTTGATTGCCAATTCTCCTCTTCCTGCAACAGCCTTGCCAATTTCATATCTTTATCTTCTTCGCCTCCAGAAGCAAATGAACTAGACTGATTGTTTTGCTCTTCTTCACCAATTCTCATACCTGTATTTATGAGACTGCTGGATGTACTGGTTTCCAGAATAATTGAACTCCCTTGCTTCTTAGTTTCATCCATCAGTGCAAGGAGCAGAGGCAAGTTCTGAAAGATCTGATCATTTTTCTTGGATGTCTCATCTAAACCGATGAGTTGATTATATAGAATCCACCCTGTGAGATTATAAATTCCCTCGTTGATGTCCTGTGAGGGAAATTCCTTCTATCACTCATGGAACAAAAACCTCCTGCAAGCAATTCATCGACAGTCTGATCAGGGTTCCCTCCACAAGTCCTTGAAAGTTTTTTGTAGACCTCCACAGAGGCACGAGCCTTTTCATAGAAAAGGTTATATAGCATTTTATAACTATTAGCAGGTTTAACACAATCATAGTCTGCAGTGACAGTTGAAATCCAAAATACCGGTGAGCCTTCCTCATATCCAGATATTGCCCAAGATTCAACTCGTCCGAAATCTTTACATCTAACACCTCTTTCCTTCTGTCTTCCACAACATTTTTCAAGAGGCAATATAAGACCTGAAACGAACAAGTTTCCAACTTCCAACATTTCAACAGACTTTAGGTTTCAACAAGCATCATGAAAGGCAAAGTCTGTTAGCCTTCGATTCGGTCGAATGTCATCCTTCCCAGCAGTCAAGTATATAGCAGCCTTCTCATCTTTCACAACATCTTCCCATCTGTTTTCAACAAGAGATGCCTTTCTGGACAAGCGAAGAGATTTCTCTTTAAAATCTGAACATGCAGCAGCTCTCTTTGGCACCAACTCAGCTTGTGATTCTCATGGGGCTGTTTATATCTTTGGGGTATGCATGATTTCCAAAACTATCAACTTTGAATTATATGTTTCATAATTTAGTTGTTGCTTTCTTGATGTTGTATGCTTATTTATTTATTTATTGTTCATTTGTTATTTTATGGTTATTTTTGGTTAGTTCTAGTATTTTGATAAATTCGCCTGGTCGGTTTACTTCACCAACAATCATGAAAACAACAACAATTCACTCCCATAAACAACATAATAGATACATGGTCTATATTGTAAGTCTTTTTATGATTTTAATTAAAAGAGAAAATGCAAAGGACATATTATATATAATTGAATGTTCTCCTTGATAATTAGTCAAAATAACACCAATCTGGCTAACCAATACAGTCATCATAATTATCTGATTTTCATTTTAATTATGTCCAATCATGCTAATTTAATTAAGAACACTGAATATATGAGTATTTATATGTTCAACAACTTTGGCTGAGTATGAAAAATATAAGAGCTGCATTTATGCTTTGTGTTATTAAGTAGGACATGATCATATTATGTTGCATTTGTCAGAAAACTAAAAATTATTGAAAAGGATCCTAAAAGAGAGGTGTTGAATAGTGAGTTTAAAAATGAGTTTTAGAAGTTTCTGACATGTCGGTTTGTATCTTTGATTGTGCATGCCCTGTCTGTTTCTGGATCAAACAAGAGAATATGACATCTGTGTATTGTCTTTTACTTCCAGCAAGTGAATCACATGTTCTTCACGTGATTTGACATGCTTTATACGTATTTAGCAGTTGTTTTGGTCACTTATTGAAGCACGAGTTAAGCACGTGATTCAAGGTTGTTAACTGACCGTTATAAGGTAGGAAAATTCTGGATTTCTTACAACAAACCCAGAAGGCAGCTGGTGAGTGGGAGATGTTTCTAGATTCTTCATTATCTGTATATATAGTCTTAGAGGCTATAGTTGAGCCATATGAAAAGCTTGTAACTTCTTAATGTTTGTAGCTTGTTCTTGGTAATTGCTCTGGCCAGGGAAGTGAGCTAAAATGATATCAACTTTTATTTATGGGCAGGTTAAGAAAATTTTTGAGTTTATGAAAAATGGCTTCCATGGGATCAGCAGTTCTTTGGATTTATCTTTCGAATATGATTTGGCTGCTGATGAGAAAATTCGATTCCTAGCTTATCTTGTCAGTGTTCTAAATGAGCATTCTTTTTTCCCATATGAGCCACCAGCTGGAAGCAAAAGATTCAGGAATCTGATTGCTGACTTCATGAAAATGCACCACCATATTCCACTAAATGCTGGTGTGAGAAAACCTTCACCACTCATCTGTTTTTTTACTTCTCTGGACAAGTAATTTTTGTATTGTCTGTCCTAGATTATGTTTTCCCTGATGCATTATTTCAATTTCTTTGCTCGTGAAGTCCTAGGATCTGTTTCCCATGATGCATTATTTTGTTAGGAAATTGGTGGTGAAAGCAGACACGCAGCTAAAGTAAAATTGTAAGAAAATAAAGAACAAGTGTAAAAGAGGATACCAGAAATTACGTGGTTCAGCTTTTAGCCTACGTCCACGGGCGAAAACAGAAGGAAATATTTTACTAGTGAAAAGGAGTTACAAGTATTGTGGTATTTTAGCTCACTTCCCAAAACCCCAATACACCCAAACTCTCATAACACTAATAACAAGAGCTTATAAATTTAAGTTCAAAACTCTCTCAACTCTCCAATTCTCTCTTGATGGAATTGCTTGAATTGGATGCAAAATGAATGAGGGATCTCTCCCTTTTATAACCAAAATCATGGCACTATTCCCGTATTGAATATTATTTTTTTTTTCTTTCAAAGCCGTGCCTTCTTCTTCTTCTTCTTCTTTTTCTCTTCAAACATTTCCAGCTTCTAGATTTCGGCTCCTCATTCTCCATTCTTCTTTTGTTTTCTTTTCAAACTATCTAGATGGTGGTATCAGAGCTATTGGTTGTATTTTTTGGAGTCGGGTACTGTTCACGTACGGGGTATTAACGTATACGGCACTGTTCACGTATACGTTACTATTCACGTATACGGTACTATTCACGTGAAACGGTACTGTTCACAAGAAACGGTGGGAGCGACCCAAGATTTGGCGGTGCAAAGCAGGGGATAGTGGTGTGAGTAAAGTAACTGTGTGGTTTTTTGTACATGTCTAGGAAAGTTCTGTCACAAAGGCGATAAGAGCTTAAGGAGACTGGGTTTTAAGTGGGACCATTGTGACCCCTCCAGTCTTTCCTGGGAACTTTCCTGGTGTACATTCTCACACATACTCACAACTATTCAAGGAGGTATACTAGCTTGAGTGCAGTATTTATCAACAAAATGGCGGCAAAGTATGAAATTGAGAAATTTAACGGAAATAATTTTTCGTTGTGGAAAATGAAGATGAAAGCTGTATTGAGGAAAAATAATTGCTTGTCAGCAATTGGAGAAAGGCCCATGGAGATAACTGATGACAAGTGGAACGAGGTAGACGGCAACGCCATTTCTGATCTACACTTGGCACTTGCAGATGGAGTATTATCCAGTGTGGTAGAGAAAAACACGGCGAAGGAAATATGGGATACTCTCACAAAATTGTACGAGGCCAAGTCACTACACAACAAAATCTTCTTGAAGAGGAAACTCTATACTCTTCGAATGGCGGAATCTACAATGGTGACCGACCACATCAACACCTTGAAGACTCTATTTTCACAACTCACAACGTTGGGTCATAATATAGAGGAAAATGAACGTGCAGAGCTTCTACTTCAAAGTCTACCAGATTCGTATGATCAACTCATCATCAACCTGACGAACAACAATCCAGTGGACAGTCTAGTTTTCGATGATGTTGCAGCCTCCGTATTAAATGAGGAGAGCAGGCGGAAAAATAAGGAAAACAGACAAGCAAGTTCGCAGCAAGCAGAGGCGCTATCGGTGACGAGAGGGAGATCAACAGAACGTGGCCCCAGTGGGAGTCAAAATCATGGTAGATCAAAATCCAGAAGTAAGAAGAATGTGAAATGCTACAACTGTGGCAAGAAAGGGCACGTCAAGAAAGAGTGTTGGAGTAAGAGAAAAGAGGGCAAAGAACCTGAGTCATCAAATGCTCAGGGGTGTGTAGCAAGTACCTCGGATGATGGCGAAATTCTCTACAGCGAGGCAACAACTGTTTCAGAAGGCAGAAAACGACTATCTGATGTCTGGCTTATAGACTCAGGAGCTATCTGGCACATGACCTCTCGGAGAGAATGGTTCCACACATATGAACCTATCTCAGGAGGATCTGTATATATGGGTAATGATCATGCCTTGGAGATCGCTGGTATTGGTACTATCAAAATAAAAATGTTGGATGGTACAATTCGCACAATTGGGGAGGTACGACATGTCAATGGCCTGAAGAAAAATCTATTGTCTTTGGGACAAATGGATAGTCATGGGTACAAAACTCATGTGGAGAATGGAATTATGAAGATCGTTAAAGGCGCGCTTGTATTGATGAAAGCAGAAAAGATCGGTGCTAATCTATTCATGCTTAAAGGAGAAACACTACAGGAGGGTGATGCGTGTGTCGCATCAAGTGGAGAAGAGTCAACGATGATGTGGCATCTCAAACTTGGCCACATGTCGGAACAAGGTTTGAAGATTCTCTCTGAGCGAAAATTGCTTCCGGGGCTCAAATCGGTAAGTTTACCATTTTGCGAGCATTGTGTTATTAGTAAGCAGCATAGATTAAAGTTTAGTAGATCTATTGCTAGAAGTAAATGCATTCTAGACTTGATTCATTCTGATGTTTGGGAATCACCGGATATATCTATGGGAGGTGCAAAGTACATGGTGACTTTCATTGATGATTATTCCAGAAGATGTTGGGTGTATCCAATTAAGAAAAAGTCAGATGTATTTCCAGTGTTTAAAGAATACAAAGTGCGGGTGGAACTTGAATCTAGTAAAAAGATCAAGTGCTTGAGGACAGATAATGGTGGAGAATATACAGACGGCGAGTTTCTTGCTTTCTGTAAGCAAGAAGGTATTCAGAGGCAGTTCACGGTGGCATACACTCCTCAACAAAATGGAGTGGCAGAGCGGATGAACAGAACTCTTACAGAAAGAATAAGAGCTATGTTGAAGACTGCTGGTCTACCCAATTCATTTTGGGCAGAAGCAGCCAAAACTGCCTGTTATATAGTAAATCGGTCGCCATCTACAGCTATTGGGTTGAAAACGGCGATGGAGATGTGGACTGGAAAGCCAGCTGATTATTCCTACCTACATGCATTTGGATGTCCTGTGTACGTGATGTACAATGCCCAAGAAAGAACAAAGCTGGATCCAAAATCTAGAAGATGTATCTTCTTGGGATATGCTGATGGAGTAAAGGGGTATCGTCTGTGGGACCCCACTGCCCACAAGATCGTCATCAGCAGAGATGTGATCTTTATGGAAGATCAACTGCAGAGGAAAGATGAGGATGATAGCACTGTAAAAGAAAAGTCAGAGACTGTACCGGTATATGTGGAAAATAATCCAGAAGATTCAGATTCTTCTGAAGCAGCACCAGAGCACGAGGAACAAGAACCAGTCGAGTCCGAGGCTCCAGAAGTTCGTCGGTCAACTCGTGAGAGACGACCGCCAACGTGGCACTCGGAGTATGTCACAGAGATCAACGTTGCATACTGTCTTCTAACAGAGGATGGAGAGCCTTCAACTTTCCATGAAGCTTTAAACAGCTCAGATGTTGCTTTGTGGACGACAGCAATGCATGAAGAAATTGAAGCTCTACACAAGAATAAGACGTGGGAACTTGTACCACTACCACGTGGAAGAAAAGCCATTGGAAACAAATGGGTCTACAAGATCAAACGTGATGGCAATGATCAAGTGGAGCGGTATCGTGCGAGATTGGTGGTGAAAGGATATGTTCAGAAAGAAGGTATTGACTTCAACGAGATATTTTTTCCGGTGGTTCGACTCACAACAGTCAGAGTAGTCTTGGCAATGTGTGCTACATTTGACCTACATCTAGAGCAGTTAGATGTGAAAACTGCATTTCTTCATGGAGAACTTGAAGAAGAAATATATATGCTCCAACCAGAAGGTTTTGCAGAAACAGGAAAGGAGAACTTGGTTTGCAGGTTGAACAAATCTCTATACGGTCTCAAACAGGCGCCGAGGTGTTGGTATAAGAGATTTGATTACTTCATTATGAGCCTTGGATACAACAGACTCAGTTCAGACCATTGTGCATATTACAAGAGGTTTGAAGATAATGATTTCATTATTTTGTTGTTGTATGTGGATGACATGTTGGTAGCAGGCCCCAACAAAGATCGAATCCAAGAATTGAAGGCACAGTTGGCTAGGGAGTTTGAAATGAAGGACTTGGGACCAGCAAACAAGATTCTAGGGATGCAAATTCACCGAGACAGAAATAACAGGAAGATTTGGCTTTCACAAAAGAATTACTTGAAGAAAATCTTGCGGCGCTTCAACATGCAAGATTGTAAGTCAATTTCTACCCCACTTCCTGTTAATTTCAAATTATCCTCAAGTATGTGTCCTAGCAATGAAGCGGAGAGGAAGGAGATGTCTCGAGTACCGTATGCATCAGCAGTGGGAAGTTTGATGTTCGCTATGATATGTACAAGACCGGATATTGCACAAGCAGTGGGAGCAGTCAGTCGATACATGGCGAATCCTGGTGGAGAGCATTGGATAGCTGTGAAGAGGATTCTGAGATACATCAGAGGAACCTCAGATGTTGCATTATGTTATGGAGGATCAGAGTTTACTGTCAGGGGCTATGTGGATTCAGATTTTGCAGGAGACCTTGATAAAAGGAAATCCACTACTGGTTATGTGTTTACACTTGCAGGAGCAGCTGTAAGCTGGGTTTCGAAACTGCAGACGGTTGTGGCTTTATCTACAACAGAAGCAGAATACATGGCGGCTACACAAGCTTGCAAGGAAGCTATATGGATACAAAGGTTATTGGAGGAGCTCGGGCACAAACAACAGAAAATTTCTGTGTTTTGTGACAGTCAGAGTGCCTTGCATATTGCAAGGAATCCAGCCTTTCATTCAAGGACAAAGCACATAGGAGTTCAGTATCACTTCGTTCGAGAAGTAGTGGAAGACGGAAGTGTGGATTTACAGAAAATTCATACGAAGGAGAACCTAGCAGATGCTTTGACCAAGCCAATAAATGCTGACAAGTTTATCTGGAGTAGATCCTCTTGTGGCCTAGCAGAAACGTAGGCAACATGATTATGGCGAAGCAGAAAGGATGGTGTGGAGATTGATTGATCCTCAATTAAATCTCCAAGTGGGAGAAATGTCAAACGAGTTGGCTATCTAGATGGTCAACACCATCTAGATAGTTTGAAAAGAAAACAAAAGAAGAATGGAGAATGAGGAGCCAAATTCTCCATTCTTCTTTTGTTTTCTTTTCAAACTATCTAGATGGTGTTGACCATCTAGATAGCCAACTCGTTTGACATATTTCAATTTCTTTGCATGTGAACTTGGAGCATTCATATTAGTTAGGAGTGAATCTATTGGTCATTTACTTGTTTGTAACAAATAACGTATGAAACAATCTTGTTATTTTTTATTCTCAATATGTAGAGCTCTATGGACTAATTGCTTGTCTTCTGTTATCCTCATTAGAATTTCTTCATACTACTTCCACTTCATGCTATTTGGGATAAGTTGTAATTTTTTTGTGGTCTTTGTTATGTCTGTTGGACAAATACTGTAATAAGAAATTTTATCTAATGGTGTCCTTTATTCCTTTTGCATCCTGTCCCCTCAAGTAGTTAAATGTATTTTTGGATTTGCAGGCCCTTCTCCGGAAAGTGAGGAAGACTTATTGATTTCGATGAAAATGTATCGATATTAAGCTATTATTTAATTAATTTACTCGAGGTATTAATATTAACTAATTGTGGTGCTGATTGATTTACTTAACTCGTCATTATTTTTCAATCAAGAATGAGGTTCAATCAATTTATAGGGAAAAAACAAAGATACCTTTTCTTTTTTTTGCAGATTTTAATTCATAGGATTTGATTTCACTCTATTTGGCAGCTTTCGGTTTTTGACACGGCATCCAAGCTGTCATGAAATGCTTGTATCTCATCTCACAAATTGGCTATATTTGTTTGGTTTCTTAATAGGCGGCAATCACGAATTGACATAAATTTGGTACCAATTTAAAATGTGAGTATGATTTAATAAGAGAGAACAAGAATTGATCATGTCTCAAAAATGAGAAAATTAGGTTATACAAACTTGCATGCAGGCATTTCATATGTTAATCTTAACTTTTTGTTGCTGAAAATTAATTAATTCCCACTACTTCCTTTTTTAATTCTGTGGTGTGTACCACATTCGCCCCTTCCTTTTTTATGTTGCATATTTGTTGATTCAAAGAAATAGTACTTTTGTATCCATCAAACTTACTTTATTAATATTCTTCATCATTTTGGTTAATGGCTTAGCAAATGTAGGAGAAGGAGCTAGCCAAAATAAATTACTTTCTCTTACATTAACCTTTACTAATTGCTGAAGTTTAAAAAAAATTAAAACAAGTTAAAACAGTTCCAACTCAAAATTAGTAGGGTGTAACTTAGAGATGTAAAAAACAACCATCTGAACTAGATTCGGACTGGATCCGATCTAGTCCAGGGATAAGTCGATCTGATCTCAAGCATCACTTGATAAGTCTGTGGTCTGGCCAAGAACCTGAATTTTATAAAAAAAATTATAAAATATATATATTATAGTAAATAATTATATCTATTTAGCTCATCTATTACATATATTTAAAATTTTAAATATTTATATTTTCATGCCCAATTATAAAATTATGAAATAAATTTAAAAAAAATACATACATGACATTATAAAATATAGCATCCAAGCTTTTTAATCCTGAACAAAAACCTCGGCCATTGTGTTGAAAACATATGTCCAAATTAGATCCAGGCATTGCCATATTCGAGCCCGACCTTGGGTTTTGCCATTACTCTGGATTATTATAAGTATTTCTAAATTTCAGTCTAATTTAATTATGTGATGCACAAATTACCTTTATCACTTCTTTCATTTAGATTCAAATAAATTTCACCGAAATGGTCACCAAAAAGCAAAAAAGAGAAAAATCATATAGTTAACTTTTCTTCTTCTTTACTCCATTATTCAATGGGAATATAATAAACCAGGAGAAAGAAGAAATTAAGGAGAAAATTAGATTGATTGTTGCAATGATAAAAACTCATGCAAGTGCTTATTCAAATATATGTGTGGCATTCATTAATTTGACCAAAAAATGTATGAATTTATTCGTATTTTAATCAAAATCGAGGGATATAAACAAAATTTTCCCCAAATTGCATAAAATTAAGAAACCAGTAGTCACTGAAAGAGAAACAGAGTAAGAAGGGTTCAAACTTCAAAAGATGGAACCCGAAGAAGAAACGCTAGCAACAATCATTGAAGAAGAGGAAGATGATGATGAAGGCACGGCCATGCCCGACGTTAAGAACAACTGTAAAATAAAAACAAAGGGCAGCTCTTCGAACTCGAGCGATGCCTCTGACGCCGACTCGGATTCTGACTCAGAAGTCGAAGCAAAACAGGACATGGAGCTTCAAACCTTACGAGTATCAGCTATCCAATGAACCTTCCAAGTAACTTCAATACGCATATTTATTGAGTGATTTTGTGGATACCATTTGCTTGTTCTTTCATGGATTGCGAAAAAAATGGTTTTTGTTTTTCAGTACATAAAGGTTTTAAGAAAAATGGGTGAGATAGAGAAGTTAAGACAAGCTAGGGAAGCCATGAATGAGATTTTTCCATTGACTCCTGCCATGTGGCAAGAATAGGCGAGAGATGAAGCCTCTATTTCAACTGGGTATGTGTCATTTCCTTTCTGCAGTGGTTTTTGATTTTGTGAACAAATATTTTTTTGCTTAGAGATATAGATGTTTATGTTAGTTGTTTGCTATCGTAAAATGGAAGAAAACCTGCTCAAAAGGTATTAAGGAAAGAAAAAAAAGGAACCAATTTGAAGAAGGAGATATTTATAGTGGGAGTTCTATTCTTTGGGGTTTAATTGATGGGAAGAAGAAATAGCTTATACGTTTACAGAATTAATTCAAAGAAATCGATCTTTTGTATCAATCAAACTTTAGTAATATTCTTCATCATTATGGTTAATGGCTTTGCAAATGTTGAAGTTTAAAGAGTTTTAAAACAAGCTAAAACAGTTCCAACTCAAAATCAGCAGGGTCCAATTTGGTTGTAATAAATATTTGTAAATTTCAGTCTAATTTAATTGTACATGTTCAAACTAACTTATCACTTCTATCATATTAATACTAATAAATTTGAACCTTATTTTATGTTGATGCACAATCTAACTTAACAAAAATAATATTCAAATTGTCACAATTTTTTTTTTTAAACTTTTGCAGTAGTTATTACTTCTTCTTTACTTCAGAATCCAGCTCCGCACTGTTTTTTTTTTTTTTTTGGGTCGTTATTCTGTCCAATCGTTAGATTTTAATTACGTTAATCTAACAGTTGGTTTTGTGATGACAATTCCAGAAATATCGGCCGTAGGTGTTATTTTTTAGTTGTGGGCAAACGTAACAGGAGAAGGGACAACATTCATTCAAATATTAAACGTAATAGGTCTATTGGATTTACGTTTTTTCCTTTAATTTTCTTCTTTGAATTTTCCTTTGATTAATCATTAGAAAAACTGCTTTTGTTTTTGGTTTTTTTTTTTAATCATGTGTAATCATATGTAGTTAACATTTACATGGTTAACGTCATCGAAGTCAAATGGTTGTTATTCCCATTGCAATCATATATTGTTATAAATTGCATTGTTTCCTATAACAAATATAATAAAATCTCGATAAATTAATAGCTCTGGGACCAATGAAAAATTTGTTCAAATTTAACGAATATTAATTAATCGATAAGTTAATAAATTATTAATTTATGAAAATATTTATTATTTTGGAAAAATATGATTACATTTACGGTATTGATTTACCTTGAGTTAGAATCTATTATGTTTTATTTGAATACTAGTTTTCTTTTAAGAAGATTTTTAATAATTAACTGCTTTAAAATAATAAGACTATTGTATGGTTTTTATTTTTCCACGTTAAAGATGATAGTTATGCTATACAAACTATTTTGAACAAAGTATTAGATGATATTGACATTGAATAATTTTTTGTCGCAAAATGACAATACCAACTAGAATTTCGTTTCACATGCATTACAAAAGTCAAAAATGAGAGCCAAGTTGAAATTAATTTAAAAAGAAATAATCGATGTTGAGAATATATTTCACACAAGCCATATAGACATATCACATGGATTATTTTTATACTAGATAATTATTAATCTATGTAATAATATATTTCCTTCAAAATATACTATTTGATTTCAAAATTATTTTTTAAAAATTTAATATCACTATAATAGTCATGATTCAATCGGTTTGATTTTTTTTTTCCCTTTTTGTTTAAGAAAAATGATGGGAGAATAGTTAAATGATGAAGACACAAGTTAAGCAGATCCAATAAACAGGGGAAAGTGAATTGCTGTCCTCGAGCACATTCTCTAATAATCTCAATTTTCTACGTACATTTTTGTGAATTCATGTCACATGCAAGTCTTTTGGGTTTTGTTCCATCAATTCTTTGGTGATTTATCTTTTTTTTATTATTTTATGACGCAAGAGTCCTGGTAGCAATACATTTGGAATAAAACGATTTAATTTATTTTTCGTTGTTATTAACAAAAATGATATATTATTAATTAATCAACTCATGGAGATATTGGTTTCATTTGTAACAACTAGCTTAGTAAATTGTTGTACTTCTCATTATCAATTCAAGAAGAACTTGCAAATAAGAACATAGACGTGGTATGCTGTGATGTGGTAAATTTAATTCAAATCTAAATTAAGAGATGATTCATATATATATATAGGTACATACTAAACAAAGATATATAAACATAAGCATTCACTTTTATGATATACCTAACAATAACTGGTTCATTATGTATTGCAGATTGTCATAGAAAGTCAAAAAGATGAACCAGTGCACATGATGATTTATAAAATAATAAATTAAATTTATATCATTTTTAATAAGTGTGAGATTATTTACACTTGAAATTTATTTTGAACATTCTTATTTTTTACTACAATAAAACCCTCATTAAGATCAATTCAATATAAATAAATAGAATAATAATACTTTTGACACCAACCTAGCGCTTACACGCCCATGTAAAATTATTAAACCTTAAATTTAGAACGTTCTTCCTCAGCATTAAAACTCGTGCATTGTTTAAAAGTGTATTTAACAAATTTGCACAAAGAGACTCCATGATTCAAATTTCTTTGACTTAAATTTCAATTTTTGTTGAAGATATATCTATTCCATATAAAGATTTCAATTTTCTGCACAATCATGAGCTGCGTATATATATATATACACATATAACTGTTCTGCGATAATATATAAGCAATTTCAACCATCCAACTTTTTTTTCTTTTGAATTTTAATGAATATCAATTTTATATGTTGGACAACTATGAAAAATAAAATTAGCAAAATGATATTATTAACAAATAGGGAGAGCAAAAGGTAATTATATCTTGGGGTGCTAAATATTTTTATGGGTGTACGGAAAAAAATAAAGATAATAGAAGCAATGTTATCGAGGAGTATTTTGGTATTTATGAAAGTGTTCAAAGTGAAAAGTGATTTCCTAAAATCTATTAACTAATGCACGTAATAAAAGGCCATTGTGAGAAAATTTTAGATTACAAATAGTCACATCCTTTAATATTCTTCAATCAATGTGTTTATTTCAAAATAAAAAATCCATCTATTTATTACTTTCTAATTAGTAATATTAATGTGTTAATAATTGTGAAGAACCAGTGTAATTTGCTAACAGTAGCGGTTGGACTTGCTTGGGAACACATAAACTCATCCAGTTTATGAGTTTAATTTTAAGTCAGCGTAAGTAATTAGGTTACACATAAACTCATCCAGTTTCATATATTGCTGATTCAAAAATAGGTATCAAGTAGCACACACATTCACTAGATAATGATAGTCTGATCGTAGATCTCGTACTGAGATGCCACAAGCTTGATCTCCAACATCTAGCTTACCAGCAAACGGGAGAAAACATTGATGCACGCGCAACACGAGCTTATAGAAATGAAATGTGATGGGAGAATTAATTACCCTTGATGGAGTATCTTCTTGTCCGGGTGAGAGTAAGCAGAGCCACCACCCTCGATAATAGCAGGACCGAAGAAATTCCGAGAAGCTAATGCATGGATTGCATTCAGCTCTTGCCCAGTCGCCATGTTTGCTTGTTGAAACCTCTCCATTTATGCTATCTGAGTTTCAGAAACAACGAAATTTTAATAACGTGCTGAAATTTTGGAAGAAGGCGAGAACAAATGTTTTATACATACAAAGGACTGATTTGAATACCTTTGATCGGAGACACACGTTTTCATTTTCCAGCTCAACCTCCTATGAAAATGAACATGTTAAAGAGTTCCATAAAAGCATGGAAGAAAACGAAAAAAAGGCTAAACAAGATTTAATGAACATGAATTATTACCCTT
Source organism: Citrus australasica (assembly GCA_029618585.1). NCBI lineage: Eukaryota > Viridiplantae > Streptophyta > Magnoliopsida > Sapindales > Rutaceae > Citrus > Citrus australasica. The sequence continues at coordinate 2,106,996 of JARCIV010000005.1, forward strand.
TTCTGCAAGAACTCAATTTTAGCCAGCAGCATTTCAATTCAGTTACTTTTTTTTATCGTGATATTTAAACATAAGCATCCGAATCCGTGCGGATCCCCACCTTCCACATCCGGATCTGCATTTTTTAATATCCGGATTTAGATTTTTTCTGGATCCGGAAGAGGATATTTACTTGCCATCCCTAGTACCCAGCAACATCCACCCATTAGGAGTGAAACCCCATTGATTTCATAAATAAAAAATAAATAACTCGCAAAGACAATCTTTGACAATCACAAGAACAACAATAATTCACTCCAATAAACAACATAACAAATACATGGTCTACATTGAAAGTCTTTTTATGATTTTAACTGAAAGAGAAAGTACGAAGGACGTATTATACATAATTGAATGTTATCGTTGATAATTAGGCAAAATAATACTAATCTAGCTAACTAATCCAATCATCATAATAATCTGATTTTCATTATTTATTTGATATGTCCAATCATATGCTAATTTAATAAAGAACACTAAATGCTTGAGTCTTTATGTGTTTCAACAACTTTGGCTAAGTTTGAAAAGAACATATTAATTATGAATATTAATACATAACCCTGCAAGCTACAGATTGCATACATATGCAGTTGCAACAAATACATATGTAATAAAAAGATCAATAGTTTTTCAGCAGCTGAGAAAGCAAGCCATTACTCGCATACTACGCCCACCCAAACACAATTAATATGTTATCAAACAAATAGACACAATACAAATAAATCTAATGTGAAAACTGAAAACAAAAACAGCCCCATCACCATCAATAATTTTGACGAACTGGACATGGGTGGACCAAGCATCAATCTCTCTCTCTCTCTCTCTCTCTCTATATATATATATATATATCATCTAAGGCGCTTACCATTCTACTAAAGGCTTAAGCTGGTAGTAGAGGCGCTACTTTATACTTATAAGGACCCGGACCACCAGGTAACGTCTCCACGTTAGTGCCACATCACCCACATAGGTGGGGTAGGAGTCACCACAAGGGTGCGGGCCCCAAGCACACGTAGTCTGGGATAATATATTAAGCCCATTCCTCCCCCGAGGCTCGAACCCTGGATGGCTCTGATACCATCTAAGGCGCTTACCATTCTACTAAAAGCTTAAGCTGGTAGTAGAGGCGCTACTTTATACTTATAAGGACCCGGACCACCAGGTAACGTCTCCACGTTAGTGCCACATCACCCACATAGGTGGGGTAGGAGTCACCACAAGGGTGCGGGCCCCAAGCACACGTAGTCTGGGATAATATATTAAGCTTAAGATACTGTTATATTCGTCATACTGTTATATTAGGAACCCCTTGGATATATATATATATATATATCCAAGGGGGAGTGTTATGAATTTATTAAAATAAATATAGATGTGGCATCACTATTTCTCATTTTTGTATATTCTCTAATAAATAGAGAAATTTTCTTTTAGATTTGGCTTTTTATCTTCTCATAATTAATTTGATTGTTATTACACAATAACAATTATGTAAAGGATTTAATGAGACATATTCTTTAATGAACATCCAAAGAGGAGTGTTATGAATTTATTAAAATAAATGTAGATGTTCATAACATATATCTCTTAGTCTCCCCACTATCTCCCATTAGCAACCTTTAACTTCCCTATAACTCCCAATATCTCATAAGGAATTATGATCCATAATTTTACATTAATTTCATGGAGTGATTATGTAACTATAAAAGTAGAGCTCATCTTTTTATTTTGTACACACACAGTTGGAATGAATAAAATCACTCTATAATATATCTCAATATCCCCACTATCTCTCATTAGCAACCTTTAACTTCCGTATAACTCCCACTATCTCACAATGAATTATGATCCATAATTTTTCATTAATTTCATAGAGTGATTATGTAACTATAAAAGGAGAGCTCATCTATTTGTTTTGTACACACACAATTAGAATGAATAAAATTACTCTATAATATATTATCTCATTTTATTCTTTATCTTGCTTTGTTTCTTTATTTGTATTGTTGGCTAATAGTTTTTTTTTGTTTTTTATGAGGCTGCCTCATCTTAAAAAAGAATCAATTCATATTGTTTATTAGTTTCATCAAGTGTAAACTAAGAAAAAAAGATAATACTAAATTCTTTTTTCAAAGCTGCGTGAAGCGCGGTTCTATTTTCTAATATATATATATATAAAGCTGAGACTTGAGGAGGTGATGTGACATCACCATTTCTCATCTTTGTATATTCTCTATTATCTAATAAATAGAAAAATTTCTTTTAAATTTGGTTTTTCATCTTCTCATAATTAATTTGATTGTTGTTACACAATAACAATTATGTAAAGATATTAATGAGACATATTCTTTGTAATGAACATCTAAGGGAGAGTGTTGTGAATTTATTAAAATAAATATAGATGTTCATAACATATATCTCTTAGTCTCCCCACTATCTCTCATTAGCAACCTTTAGCTTCCGTATAACTCCCACTATCTCATAAAGAATTATGATCCATAATTTTTCATTAATTTTATGGAGTGATTGTGTAACTATAAAAGGAGAGCTCATCTTTTTGTTTTGTACACACACAATTAGAATGAATAAAATTACTCTATAATATATTATCTCATTTTATTCTTTATCTTGCTTTGCTTCTTTATTTGTATTGCTGGCTAATAGTTTTTTTTGTTTTTTATGAGGCTGCCTCATCTTAAAAAAAATCAATTAATATTTTTTATCAGTTTCATCAAATGTAAAGTAAGAAAAAAGGATAATACTAAATTCTTTTTTCAAAACCGCGTGAAGCGCGGTTATATTTTCTAGTCATTGAATAAATGAAAAACAAAACAAAATTAAAATCAGTGTCCACCAGAAAGAATCAATATTTACGTGCTGCCTCCAATTTGGTACATGCATAGATATGTACATCTATCTAACTTTAAAAAATTTGTAGTATAAATTAGACCTCACTTTTTTAGATATGGCTCATATACAATACACGTGTCAAGATTTAATTAGAGTTTACATATATACACGTGTCTAATTCTAATTGATAGATAAACTAATCATAAATACTCAGATGTTTCTAAATGATTGAATAATGATATTGTAGTGACTTGATTGCTTTGTTCTCTGATTAGAAATAAATCATTGTCCAATAACCTTTGTCAAGATTTGTTCAAGTTGCAATTAAATCAACACTAATATGAGGCTTCAATGTTGATTCACACCTTAGCTCTAGGTTAATGGAGATTGAAAGCAGATGACTAAATTGAACAAGAAGCAAAACACACTCACACAAAGAACAAGATTTAACATGGTTCGATTATGCATAAATGCACAATCTACATCCACCAGAGAAGCCACAGAAAAAGCTTTATTGATGATTCAAAATGAATTTTACAAAGCTAATACAAAGGAGATTACAAGGAACAAGAAGACACTTTCTCTCTTTCTAAGATCTCTCCGGAAAGCTCTCAAAATCCTATGCAAATTTTTTCAACAACCAGCCTCTTTATACCACTGATATTGAAACCCAATTGCACATCTTTTGGACATGTGTATAATGGCTTCATAACGAATTTGATTCCCTTCTCACATGTGGTCTCACGTGCTTCACTTAAACTTGCTCAAAACTAGGGATGGCAATTTAACCCGGACTCGGATGAACCTGAAAAATTCGGTTCGGGTTCAACCCGTACCGGAACAAATTAAATCCGGAATCCGGATTGAATTTTACCAACCCGGACGTATCTGGGTCTGGTTGCGGGTTTGGGTGAACCCGTAAATCTGGAACCCAAACCGAAACATCTTTATTTAATATAAATTGAAAAATAAAAAAAAATTAGCCTTGCCCTAATTCACTGCCACTGCCAAACATTTCCACTCTCTCCATTCTCTTCATCAAATCATCATCAAGCCAAACCATTTTCTCTCCATTCAGCCCTTCTCTTTATCAAATCATCATCACCGCTCACCATTGCTTCGCTACTTTGCTGTGTTCATGTTCATCATCATCAGAGGCGAAGAAGATCAATGAAGAAAGAATAAAAAATTAATTAAAGAATACAAAATAAAAAACCAAATAGCAAAGGAAGAAGAAAAGGAGATTAGAAGTGCAGCTACAGCAAAGGAAGAAGAAAGCAAGAGTGGAGATGAGAACAATGGTTTGAACATCATACATGATTTTGAATACCAAAACTCATTTCTCCCCTTTTCGGTTTTTCTTGACTTAACCCCACAAAGCCCAATTTGTCATCATCATCGCCAAATTTGTCATCATTATGTTTGAAAATTGAATTTTGTATGCTTTATTGCCTTTGAATTTATTTCTAGTTATTTGATTTTGCATTATTTTCCATTATTGTTGGTAATAGGTTAAAGATGTAAGGAGGAATTCACAGCAGAGGGAGAGAAATCGTTTCTCTTTAGCAAGCATCCAGGTTCTAAACCTGGAATCCGGAAACTCGGATTTTTCTGGGTTGAACCCGGACCAGACCCGGAGTAAAAATATCTGGGTTTATATCCGGGTTCAATATTTCAAATTACCATCCGGGTCCGGAACCAAAAAGGCTAAACCCGGACCCGGACCTGGATTTTTCCATCCCTACTCAAAACGACTGAAACTGAAAGCAGCGTCGTTTTTCCTTAAGTTTAATGAAGAAGATAGCATGTGTGCTGCACGTGACTCGTAAGTGGATTCACTTACTCAAAGCACATCCATTTTAGGGCTTCAAGCTTTGGATTCATTGCACTCTAGTCCACAAATATTATCGGTACTTATAAATTTCAAAGAGGTGATAACAGATGGCCTATTATAAACACTAAGAAGGGTCCCTAGCATAGCGTGAACAACTTTACTTATGGCTTCTCATCAAATAATGTTATAAAAAAGAAATACATAAGTTAGAAGATTCACAGCATATTGGAGTGAAATTTTTACATGAATGACAGTGAATGAAGTTACGTTAATTTACATTAAGTAGAATACTCTATTAACATATCAAATACTGCCTTAATAAAAAATTAGTTGACAAAAAAAAAGCCTTGAAGGCTTGAAATAATTAACCCTAATTAAATAATTGTCTTACATAACCAATTTTTTCCTTTCTTTATTTAATAAGACATCGCCACACTCCTGATTTTATTATACAAAGCATAAAATATAATAGACAAGTTTGAGCATAAAATATAATAGACGTCGCCACACTCCTCAACAAATAAATTCTTTTCACTGGAATCCAACAATCGTTAAGTGTTAACCTTGTAGTTCTCAAAAGCAGAAATTGTTGTATTGATTTTTTCAAAGTGTCTTGAGTTAAAAGAAAACTAAAGATAGAAGAAAGTGAAATTTCAACTGAGATCTTGCCACATAAGACGATCGATTTAATCCTTTCTGTATCTTTCTTCTATCAGCGGACAATCGTTGATATACAGTTGCAAGAGCGAGGTAGGCACGCTCTTGTCCAAAAAGTATTTTAGCTTCGGACGAATATAAATCCAAAGATACACCAACGACGTGAGATTTTGACCAACTGAAGACAGGCATTCTAGGTTTTGGGAATCATAAATCCACAAACGGGTTCCTGACTCCTGTGGCGAAATGACACCAAGTCATAAAGTCCTCCGATTGACAGTCGTTGTAGAGATGAGAATCTGCTCAATCCCCCTTCCCCCCACCCCATCGATGGCTTCCAAATCTTCATATCATGAATATAAAGTGACTGAATGTTGCTGGGAAACATACCATCATCTGCCTCAACTGGGAAGCGATACCCTATATGCTTGCCAGGCCTGCCTGTTTCATTCTTGAAGACTGTGCTTGTCCTTGCGTGAGGCCTCTAGTTTATCACACCACGTTATTCGGAGCTTAGTCAGTTCCGCAGAAGGCAATCATCCTTCAGGAATGGGTCATTTCAATAAAAGCACAGTACAATTGCTTAACTAATTTTTTGAAAACAGAGATATGAGAGATTGGCAATTTACAATTGCTTAACTACTCAAGAAGAGAGCAAGCTTGAAATATGAAATATGAAAAAGAGAACACAAATGACAAATCTTAAGGAATTGGCAGGATTCACGTCCGACAACTCCACGTTGCTAAAGCAAAGGATTAATTTTTGAGAAATTGTAAAGAAACTAATACAAGTGAAATGAGAGCCTGTTCATTTGATTATTGGCTAAGGGTGATTTCAGTTAACGTTTTCAAAGAAGATATAGGACAAAGATCAAAACGAAAAATAAGAAATTTCCACATATGCATGCATGTGTCTGATCAAAGAAATATAAACTTACAATTTTATAAAGTAAGCATCAAAATGTTTGGCAAGTTTTAGATTTGTTGAATATTGGGAAAACAGAAAAATAATCAATGAAGACATTGCAAGTTAGCAGATCAATTAAACAGAGGAAATAACTGACCAATTCTTTGTTCAAGGGCCACAGCAATAGATTAAATATATCTACAAGACTACATTAATCCCAATGGCATGGTAGCATCTCCATGCAACATTACATTAAAATTTCATCATCAATCAATTGCAAGAAAATAAATTGGCAAATAAGATTAACATATACATATGCAATGCTTCGAGTTTATTTTATCACTTCCCTAACCATTTTGTAACTGCATATTGATTAGAAGTTCAATTAATTTTGACCAAAGACTCCAGAGCTAGTCGAAAAGAAAAAAAAAATAGAAATGAAATACCGCAAAATAAAAGCAAGCTCTGATGTTTTCACTCGTGGATGTAGGTCTCATGAGAGACTTACCACGTTATCTCTGTTTTCTCTGTGATTTTGTCTCTGATTCATCTCTTTCTTTCTTCTTAATTCTATTTCTTGGAAGTTTAAGTCTGGTTTGTCGAATATTGAGTTGATTCAGATTCGGTTCTGTGCTTGTGCATCTTGTGTTGGTCTCATTCAAGATCTTGGGCAGAGTCTTCGGTTTGACTAGTTAATTAGATCGTCCAAAGCTCTACATTTTTTTTAAACAAAAAAGAAGCACAGTCTGCTATTAATAATATATAAGCTCGTTTTCGTGTCTAATTACCAAAATAAATTCAACTTTAACAAATAATAAAAGCTAATTTCATTGTTACCGCCTGTTGTGCTTTCTTTTATTTTATTTTTTTCTGCTCGGAAGCTAATTACAGAATTTCCCCTTACTCTAGGATCTCTTGAATGGTCCTGCAATTTGTATTCCTTTATGTGGGATTGGTTTTTTCTTTTAACAAAATTTCAAGGATAAGAAACCTTACCCATCGAATACAAACTTTGAAATTTATTATTATTCAAACTTAGGAAACTGCAGAAACAAAGTGCCTTCATAGCACCAGTTAAGCTGCGTCTTGCTACCATGCTGGTTCTATTTCTAATTTATTTAAATATATACAAAATTAAATCACCTGAGCCTCTAGTTTTACTAGTTTCCAACTTGAATTTAAAAGGCGGAATTGATGGTACTGGAGTTGGTTATTTAATTTTGTTGTAGGTTCTGGGGAATCAGATGGCCATCCATTTTTCTGTCTATTTTATGTACTATTGGCCACCAAGTAGCTTGCTCATATATGTGTATTGGGATGTCACAGGCCTTAAAGCTGAAAATCCATCCGCAGTCTAAAGTGAAAAACAGTCGCTAGAACAGAATCTATGTTTCGATGTCTTAGTTTATAAGCTCAAACAAATTAATTGTATACAGAAAATGCATGATAGAACCCAAAACTCATATTGATTTTTAGTTTCGAAATTCATTTCAGAAAATCTGTTCCGTTCAACAGATCCAACTAAATTACCAACTAAACTCTAGCCACGTACTTGTGTATATATAGGTAAAGCACTAGGTCAACAAAGGAGTCCATATTTAAGGCCTTGTCTAAGATTGTGGTTGTCTTTTTCATGGGCTTCTTGATAGATTAATTTTATATTAATCTAATATTTAGGGTCACACATGAAATAAATAAAATGTGTGTGCTATTATTTAATAAGCCAAGAATTAAGTGATCTATTTGAAGTTAATTAAATGGCAAAGGGTATAATTGTTGTGGATTAAATGCATAAATAACCAGAATTTATTTATCACTTTAATGAGGGCCTCAAGTGATAATATCATAAATAACTGCTGAATGGTTTTCATTAGAAAACCGCTAGGGATGACAATGGGGCAGATATGGGTTGGATCTACTCTGTTCCAGATCCAAATCCATAATAAAAATCAAGATCCGTATCTGCTCTAGATCCGTTATGAATCCATATTTTTTGCTCCATATCCAGATCCAAAAGAATAAATAAATATCTATATTTGCTCTAAATCCAAAAAAAATTAAAATCCAAATCTGCTCTAGATCCGTCATGAATTCTAAAATTCAGTACTAAAAAGTCATAATTTTTTAGATTGAAAATTGAAGGTTAAAATGTATTGATAACAAATAAATTATTTAATTTTTCTCAAAATTATAACAAATATTGTAGCTTATACTTTTACACCAAAACAACAAATAAGAAAGATAATAAAATATCATTTAGAAGTAACTGCAGGAGTAAGATAAATCTAATATTCTATTGTCTCCTTCATCATTCTAATATCCACGATACACCTACCATCATTCCTACAACATTAGATAATGACATATAAATTAAATATGATTTATATTCAGTCCTTTATTATTTTTATTATGACCATATTTGACTAAATATATGAATAACTATATTCCTTAAAAATTATTTGGCCAATATAATCAAATAAATTACTAGGTTATATTACTTGGCTTGTATTTTGAATATTGCATGTACATGCTTTGAGGCTAGCTGACCTTTAAATTTACAAAACTAACCTTTAAGTTTTAAGAGTTTAAATGCATGGTAAATACTACTAATATGCTATGAATAAAATTTATTATCATTATCATTCCACAATTATTAAGAAACTTTTAAAAAAATAAAATTAAAAGATGAGTGGATATGGATATGTTTTTAGATATTAAGATAGATCCAGATCTGCTCCAAATCCGTCTTAGATCCGCACATCGATATCCAAATCCATTTTAAATCGATCCAAATATGATCCGATTGGATTTGGATCACGTGGATCTTGGATCAAATCCAATTCATTGCCATCCCTAAAAACCGCCAGTCACGTTGTTGAATTAAAAGGGGTTATGGTCCCCAATCTCTCTTCATCCTCTGCAATTTCTCTAATCCTCTCAGAGAAAATTCTAAACTCAAAGAGAAAAAGAGAAGATTGGAAGTCCATCTCCTACACTCAAAAACCACTACAAATCACATGGATTCAGATATGATTCCGCTTTCGTGTTTCTCAGTAGTTTAATCTGCATGTTATGAGGACTTAAGGTTTTACACTTCTGACTTTCCAACTTGCTGAGCGACGTACACGTAAAGAGGTTATCCTTCTCTTTTTTATTATGTTTTCATATCACAGAATCCATTTTTGAATATATGTATTTAGGTACACACACGCATGAATATGCATGTTTTTATGAGTATATTTAAGTATATCCAATGTTGAATAACTCTTCCATTTGAACATGACAGTAATCAGATAGTTGATATTTATGTTACAAAAATTGGAAGCAACATAAGCAATTCAGAATCATGCAAGGACTTGGATTTTTTCGTTAATTCACTGGGCATATGTTTATCCAACCTCTGATTTTTCTTAATATTTCTCACTTGTTCATTTCATGGCACTTTTAGCCGCTACATTGACATTTTCTGTCATTTGCTTTTGTTCGTTGAAGTAAGTTAGCTTATGAAATTGCTTTTTGATAAATGTTCTTCAGAGGGATTGTGAAAACACCAAATCAACTGAGATGATCGGGTTTTCTAGATCAGCCATCTCTGTCCTCAACGGTGCTGAACCGTCAATTACTGAGACACCAAACTCTGACCTGATTCATATGGATGTAGACCAAAGCTTCTTGCCTGCACCATCTCTGGTCAAAGCCACTATCTTTGAAAATTTTGCCGGACAAAACATGTCTGAGTCAGAAATTGACGTCACCCCTAGCGTAAGACATAAATATATCAAGAGCAATTTTGGTTTCTCAGTCGATACAGATACAGAATTCACATATGCAGGTTGCTCTCAATCTCTGTTTAATAGGCTAGTCCTCTGCCGCATCCTAGAAGGTGGACCATTATGCTTCCCAGCTGGCTCGGATGGGAACTATGTTTCTGCTGCAAAAATTTTGAAAGCGAACATTGTGAATATCCCTACTGAATATGAAGTGGCCTTTAAGGTGACAGAGAAGACACTTGTGACAATACTCGAGACTGTAAAGAAGCCGTGGGTAAACATTTCTGGTCCAACCGTCAATCCAACTGGCTTGCTTTACAGCAACAAAGAGATGTGTTTGTGCAAAATATGGGGCATGAGTTGTGATTGATACTTCATTATCGGCTGTTTATTGAAGCTGTTTCGTCTCTCTCTGTCTCTGCTCGGAGGGCTGTCTCCGAAGATGCTTACTTACTAGAGCCCTCACATTTGGATTTCTGGTTCCAAACCAACGTCATTTGGTCGATGCATTTAGTAGCATTCCGAGATTAAGAATATATTTTATGCTATTAAGAATACATTTTTGATAAATTAACCTCAATTCTGAATTTTAATTTAGAGAATGTCGAGAAGAGATTTGATTTTTCATATAAAAAAATTAGAAATGAAATTAGTTAGAATCAATTACAAGAACAGCAATAAGAATATATTTTGTAAAAACCATAAATACATATAATATAAATTTAGTTTAAGATTAAGTAATTATTAATTTGTATAGTAAGAGGGTCTTGTAGGACAATAACAATTTTTTGAAAGAGATTTCCTAATGAACAAGTTTAGTTTGTGAATGCTCAAGTAATTGAAAGCAATGCAATTGAAGGAAATATAAAGCAATCATCATAATATTCGACAATCTTGAGATTTTAAAAAAGTCGGGAAAATAGACAAATAATGAAAATAAGGTAAGTAATTAATGGAGAATCAACGAGAAAGCACTTTAGACACAATATTAATATTATCTTTATTTTTTATTTTTCCGAAAAACGAATGTTGCCATTACTAATCTAGAATGTCAGCTACTGTATATAAGCACACTACCCCACGTTGTGCTTTCTATTTTTACCTCCCCTTTTAGTAGTTGAAGTTACTATAAATAGAGTTTCCACTCACTCTAGGATATTTGCTATGGTCCTGCGATTTGTAATGATGTAGGAAGCACTTTAGACACAATATTAATATTTAGCACTGGAACATGTTGGATTGTTAGTTGTAAATTACGATGGGTATATTATCTGTCAGCAGATTCTCCTCCTAGAATCTGCAAATTAATTAATTAAAAAAGAAAATTATTAAAATATTAAATGCAAATTAATTAATTATCAATCACCATAGATTCTCTTTGTCTCAGAACACAATGGGTGATGATTTGATCAGCATTCGTTAGAGCAGCAGTTCTTTCTTTTGGGTACTTTTTTTATTTTCATTCAGTCAGATTCAGTTGCATATTTTCTTTTAGTCCAAATCGAAATCAGATATTAAGTACATCTTCCAGAATGGATGCAACAAAAATTCTATCTGATCTGCAAATAGAAGCTTGGTTGACTGATTGCTCTTCGTGTGAAATTCTACCTAATGGCTATCCTTTGAATGGTTTAAATTCTTCTTTTTTTTTCTTTGAATTGTTGATTTATACTGTCTTGTATGCAAATTAAATTCGGAATTCAGATGATAATAATCTTGATTTAGAACCGATTCGGTAACATGTGGCATTCTACATTCTTGCAATGCCATTTCTTGTTATGGCAGCAGCATTTTTTATCATCGTTTGTGTGGACTAAATTTGCTGAATTCAAAACTTGGCGTGTTAAAACGGCATCGTTTTGTCTATTAAGATGTTTCAAGTTGTCACGCGGTTGGACATATGACTCGCTTAATGATACCAAAACGGCGAGGCATGAAGGTGTTTCGGCTAAGGTTTAAGTTCTGCGTGTGACAAGCACGTGAGAGAAGAATCAAGTTAGTTATAAGTTGTTATACACATGGCTGGATCTGGTGCAATCTGGGGTTATGAACGGCCGTTATACAAGCTGAGCTTTCAGGTAGTTTCAGCAAGATGTAAAGAGCTTTCTAGAGAGAATGAAGAGAGAGAGAAAGTTGTTAGCACAACAAACACAGTGAGATAATAATTTAAATAGTAGCTAATTTAGACAACAATGTAAACTAGCAATCAGAAACAACAAATGAAGAACAAAAGAGGAAGGAAAACGAAACAGAAATATAAACCCGAGGCCTGCATAGGACAGTTTCCTTAAAATGGATTTATCACCTCTTGGAGTGCTTTAGGTCTGCTGGTATCTATTTCCCAGGATACAACGGGTACGAATTTTTTGTTAAGCACAGATAGGTAATTTCGGCGAACCACAACGACAGGAAACTCGATCAGAAAAAGCAGACGAAGAAGGAGGGAAGAAAAATAACAAGTGCGCTTAGTGCTAATTTCAATGTGTCAAAAAACAAAAGAGGAGGTGCCTTTTTATACTCATGTGAGGATGTAACAGTTGTTGTGTATTGAATTATCGAATTCAATATATGCAATTAAATGTTATAACAGCCAATTCAATTCACTGAATTGATTTGAAAATTGAATTCATAAACGTGTATAACAGCTAAAAAATTATTGTTATGAAGCTGTTACAAATCCTTTGAATTCAAAACGTGAAACTGTTACAACAAAAAAAAAAGAAATTAAGAACGTGCCAAGCTTGCATGGATGATTTTGGACTGACATTCCCATGCGCATGGGTGCACACGAGTTCAACCAAATCAGTCTTGGATTTGCATCTCCTTGCGCATGCGCTTGTGGAGAGAGCCTCTATCCTTATAATTCTTACTCATGCATGGTTAAGTGTTTATATATAAACACTAATCCCTATGCTTCTTTTTCCCATGTGGGATGAGCCTCATTTCCTTTCAAATTTCCAACTTCAAGGGTGAACTTTGAGAGACAATTTCTTGTTCACCCAAGCACATTTTGAGAAAATAAGATTATACTTTTGAAGTATCAACAGAGTAGAATCCGAACCTCACAAGATTATCCACTTTCGTTAAGTGGGACCCACTCAAAATAGCATATATACATGCTATTTTTTCAACAAAAGTATCATTTTATTCCTTGTTAGTTTCTCCGTGTGAGCTCTGTAAAATTACTTTGAATCATAAATAAAACTCATTTTGGTTGATTCTCCCTTGGATGTAAGTTGTGCCTCATTGCACAGCTGAACCACGTAAATAGTGCTGGTTTCTGTGTGTGATTGTTTGTTAATCTTGCTTATTTCTTTTTTCCTAATGGCTGAAATCTTGCTTTAAGTTCTCAAGTCATCTATTGAGTTCATCGAGGTCATTCAATTGTTCATATGTAGCTAGTTTGATCTGTTAGCTTATATAGCTATACATATTGATTTTGATGATAGCAAACCACATGTATTGGTTAAACAAAGATTTATGAATTGTGTTTTATAATAAGAAAATGAGGCTATAAAATCAAAGTGTTTTGGACTAAAATAAATGTGTTTTGAATCTTTGATTTTGTTTTTGAATTTCGAATTTGGACCTATTTGAAACTATTTAAATGTTTTGGGTCATACTAAATTTATGAATAATTTGGACTAAAGTGAAAGGTTTTGAGAACTTTGAAAATATGAGTATTATGTTGAAAAGGACCTTTGTGCAAAACAGTAAACTCTTTGGGGTCATATCATAATTTCAGAAAGTTTTGAGATTGACAAAGTAATATTTAGAAATTCTGAAATTGGACCTATTTGCAAAGTTTCATAACGTTTTGGGCCATAATATAGTTTTATACAGTTTTGGGGTCAAACTGCAAATTTGGAAAATAATTTCACTGTAGCTTTCACTGTAGCAAACGGCTAACCGTTTATTTTTTAACGGTTAACCGATAACGTCCAGAAAGCTTGTTTTGTCCAGTTTTGTTAAAATGATGATTCTGGAACAAAACGGTGAACCGTTTACTGAAAACGGTTAACCGTTTATTTTAACCTTTAACCGTTTATTGAGAAAGGTTAAGCTAAATTTGTTTTGCAGGTTACTGGACACTAACGGTGAACCGTTTACTGAAACGGTTAATCGTTTATTTGAAATTTAGCCCAACGGTAACTTTTGACCAGCGAAACGATTAACCGTTTATAAGTTACCCTCTAACCGTTTTCGGGCTGACAAGTGCATAACGGCTAGTTTTCAAGCTCAAACTATATAAACTCAAAGCCAATTCATTTTTGGTGATCCAAGCAAGGAAAAACAAGATCACACAACATATATTGAGCTTCCATTTCGTAAATCATTTGTTGAATCATCTTTGTTCTTCAATTTGTATATCCACTCTTAAAGAGAGATTGAGTGTTGTATTTTTCATTTCTCAAATTGTGAGATTACAAGTGTGGGAAACACTTGGGGTAAAGAGATTGGGGATAAAATCTCTTGTTGTAAAGGTTCATTGACACCTTGAAGTCAATTGTAAAAGCTTGAAGCCTTGGAAAGGCTTGGATAGTGAAATCCTCAAGCGGGTGAGCTTGGAGGCGTGGACGTAGGCGGGGATAGCCGAACCACGTAAAAATCATTGTGTTTGTTTTTCTCTTCCCTTTCTCTTTTAATATTGTGCTTGATTGAATTTATTGTTTTTGTTTTGATTAAGGCATTAGATTAAATTGTTGTGTGGATTTGCTAGGAAAAGTTTAAAATTCCAATTCACCCCCCCTCTTGGGTTGCACACTTGTATTTCATGATCTTGAACAGGGTCTTGGGCAATGTTTTGATGGCTTGATTAGTGGCTATCTTGACAGTACAATTGGTATCAGAACTAGTTCTTCATATCGAGATCCAAGTACGGCTACATCAAAGATTGATCTCGAGAAGTTCAATGGAAAGAATGACTTTAATATACAAAACTTGTATGTAATGGTTTGCATTTGGAGATGATGTAATAAAGTGCTTTTGATAAATTCGCCTGGTCGGTTTACTACTTCACTAACCATTAATGAGCAAATCCTCCCAGTGACCCTCAAACACTTCCACACAATTATAATATATACAAAAATAAACAGCTCTCGAATATATTATTTGATAATGACAAAAACAACAATTCACTCCAATAAATCTCGTAATAAATACATGGTCTATATTGCAAGTCTTTTTAGGACGCATTCAAAAAGAAAACTTAGGGAATGGCATTGCAAGAGTATGGAATCAAAATAACAGTGATACAAAGAGAAAAAAAGGGGATGGTCGGAATGATTTGTTTGCAAAATTATTGGTGCGGGGGTCTACTTCTTTATGTTTCACTTTATCGATTAATTAGCGAAGCAAACATGTAATCATTTGAAAAAGGATCACTGGCACCAGCTTACGAAAGATGAATTTGTAAGACATATTAATTTAGATGAAAATGTAGCGTTATTAAGTTATGAATTCATTATCTTCAGGTATTAATATTTACTAATGATGGTGATTAATTTATTTAACTTGTCATAGTCTTCAATTAAGAATGAAGTGCAATCAATTTATGGAAAAATAATAATAATTTTTTTACTTTTTAAGATTTTAATTCTTAGGATTTCCTTTTGCTCAGTTTCGATTATTGACGTTGTTGAAGAGGGCAATAAAAGCTTGCTGAATTTCATTAAAGGCTTGTATCTCATCTCACAAATTGGTAAAATCGATTGGCTTCTTTATAGGTGCAGCCATCACGAATTTATCACTTCTTTCAAATTGATACCCATAAATTTCAACCTTATTTTATTTTTGATGCACAATCTAACTTAACAAAAATAATATTCAAATTGTCACAAAATGTTTTTTTTTAAAATCATATACAATATAACCTCTATAAATTAATACTCGATAAATTAATAATATCTATAATATAATAATTTTTTGCGGTCTTGACTTGGGCCTTTTAGCAAAATTAATAATTTTGATAAATTTTTCTGAGAACTCCTATATAACTCTGTGATCTCATTTATATCATAAATTAATAATTGTAGAAATTACAAATACTGTGAAATTACAAATGTAGCTGACAATCTCAATTTATTAAAATATGAGTTTATTGTAAATTAATACATTATTTATTTGATGAATTTATTTAAATTCTATTGATTATATTTGTAAAATATAATGAATTTTCAGTCAATTAAATGTTAGTTCTTTGTACTATGAATACACTCTATAAATTATTAATTTATCGATTAATTAATATCTATCTAAATTAATAAATTCATATAGTCCTTACATTATTAATTTATAGAGATTATACTATACAGGGGTTAATTTTTCTTCTTCTTTACTCCAGGATCACATGGTTGTTATTTATGATAAGAGAACTGCTAGAAATTTTGCTAATCCACCATTGCAACAGTATATTGTTATAAATTGCATCGTTTCCCATATAACAAATATAATAAAATTTCGATAAATTAATAGCTCTGGGACCATGAAATAATTTATTAAAATTTAACGAATATCAATTATTTGATTAATTATTTATTTATTAATTTATGAAAATATTCGTTATTTTAGAAAAATATGATTACGTTTATAGTATTGATTTACCTTGAGTTGGAATCTATTATGTTTTATTTGAATAATACTTTTCTTTTAAGAAGATTTTTTAATAGTTAACTGCTTTATAATTTCAAACAAAGAAGTAGATGATACTGACGTTGAATAATTATTTGTCGCAAAACAACAATATCAACTAGGATTTCTTTTCGCATTACAATGCTAAGAACGTATTTTATACAAGATATATAGACATGTCATATAAATTTTGTTTTTATACTAGGTAATTATTAATTTATATGATAACATATTTCCTTCGAACTATAGTATTTGAATTTGAATTTTTTCTTTAAATTAAGGATTACAATAAGAGTCGTGATTCGATTGGTTTCAGATTTATAAGAAAAAAGTTGGGGAAATAGACAAACAATAAAGGAACAAGTTAAGTATGTTTTAAAGAGAGAATATATTTTTAAAACCATGAAAATTTTCTTATAAATATAGCTAGTGAGATAAATTGAGGAGGTTACTTCAGAAAATATGGCCCAATACGGCCCAATGTCTTCGGATGGGTTAGTGTTACTGTGTTACTAAGAAATAGGCCGAAGTTGTAAAAATAAAAAATAAAAACATTAGTTTTTCATATTAAAAGAGAACAGTTATTTCACAGAACACATGAATATCTCTATGGTGTTGATGCTTTCATTTCTACCGCTTCCTTTAGTTTTCTCCCCGGTGCAAACGCCAGAGGAGGTGGAACAGCATTTCCAATCTGCCGATGCTTGTGTTGGATGTCACCAACAAATTTATAGCTATCGGAGAAACCCTGCGGGAATCAAGAGAGCAGGGTAAGATGACAGCAGAAACAGTTGGCAAGATTTATCTTGTTTGATTCAATAATTAGCTTGTCAAGTTAAAAAGTGTCACCGGTGCTGCATGAAAAATTATTTTTGGTCATTCTGGTTTTTCATCAATCCAACTAACAGGAGATATTTACATATATAGCCAAAACAGAACATGGAGCTTCAAAACTAGAGTATCAGCTATCGAATGAACCTTCCAATTACGACACCCATGTTCAAGTAACTTCAATACGCATACTTATTCAGTGATTTTGTGGATACCCACTTGCTTGTTCTTTCTTAATTGGGTTGCGATAAAAATGGCTTTTTTTTTCTTCAGTATATAAAGGTTTTGGGAAAACTGGGTGAGATAGAGAAGCTGAGACAAGCTAGGGAAGCGATGGAAGAGATTTTTTCCATTGACTCCTGCTAGGTGGCAAGAATGGGCGAGAGATGAAGCCTCTATTTCAACTGGGTATCTGTCATTTCCTTTTGGCAGTGGTTTTCGATTTTCTGAACAAATATTTTTTCGCTTAGAGATATAGATGTTTATGTTGTTATTTGCTGGAACAAAACCTGCTTAAAAGGTATTAAAGAAAGAAAAAGAGAACCAATTTGAAGAAGGGGATACTTATAGTGGGAGTTCTATTCTTTAGGGTTTAATTGATGGGAGAAGAAACAGCTTATATGTTTACAGAATTAGACATTTGATCACTGATTTAGTTGAGGAAGATATTTAATCGCAATGTCTGATGTTGTTTCTGTTGGCCTCAGCTAATTGTTAAGATTTCATACTTTCATTCAACAATGCAATAGACTTTGGTTGGGTCCACCTTTGTTGGGTGTTCTGAGGAACCAATGAGTGTCTTGAGAAAACTTGGGTGGAGTGCGGATCATTTTCAGGATTCAGTTTCCAAGAAAGCAAAAACGAAGTCGTCGTGGTAGTTTAAATTAATTTAGGTTTTTGTCTTTTTCTGTGAGCCCAGTGAGCTTTTGTTTTCACTTTGTTCTCTTTTGCTTCTTTCCCTTCTTTTCCTGATGTTTCTTGACAATCAAGCAGATCAGAATTAAGTGTTTATTTTTGGTCTAATTATTCATTCGAACTCGAATAATACATAGGTTTCATGCTATTAAAATAGGAAGTGAATTAATATCTGAAGCTGACTTGGGAGTGGAATGTATGTTACTAAAAATATGCTATTATGGTAGATAGAATTTGCTTTTTAGGTAAGACTAAAATAATTACCGCTGTTAATTTATTTCAATAAGTTCGTACATCATTCGATAATAAGTCCAAGATTTTAATGGTTTTGTTTCCTGAAAATTTGTCATCAGTGCCTGAACAAAGTTCAATGGATGAACTTCTCTTAGTTAATTCAAGTTCTGTATGAAACACTAATCTTGCTCTGTACTTTGGAGCATTTTAATAATTCATGTTAAGATTTGCTAATGTATAAAGGAAGAAAACCTGCTCAAAGGTATTAAAGAAAGAAAAGGAGAACCAATTTGGAGAAGGGAATACGTAAAGTGGGAGTTCTATTCTTTGGGGTTTAATTGATGGGAGAAGAAACAGCTTATATGTTTACAGACATAGACATTTGATTGCTGAGTTAGCTAAGGAAGATAATTACTCACAATGTCTGATGTTGTTTCTGTTGGCCTCAGCTAATTGTTACGATTTCATACTTTTTTCTGGTTTTTCATAACTGTGACCTAAAGTTTAATGTATACTTTGATAATTACATAATCGGTTTCTTGCTGATACTTGGCTTTAATTTGTATACCTGAGGCTCTTTTGGGAGTTGGGAAGATTTACGAAAGAGGAGTTTCTGATTATCTGGTTTGTTCTCTGTATGCCTACAGAATTTGAATTCATACTATGCATGAATTTATGATTCTTTGAGAAAGATTTTATATTTGAGAACGATTTTATGAAATTGAAGCATTATAGTAAAGCGTACCACTGGTAAGCTTCATTCAATTTGTTTTTATTTACTACCAAGAGGTGCTAACAGTTCATGATGCACAAAAAGAGGTGGGGAAAAAAAGAAATCTTCTTGCTAGATACATAAATTTAATATTTGAATTATTTTCAACCAAAGAAATTTGCTGAAGAGCAGCATTTTCGTTTATATCAAAGTTCAATTGCATCTTATATCATCTGTTTCCATCTCCTTTGTGGTAAATAAAGTCCTTGATGATGACAATAAGAATCACAGAAGAAGTTAATTTCTTATCTGGAGATTTTCATCATAGTAGTTCGTAGAAAGTGAAGGCAGCTAAGTACTGCTTTTTCTGATGCAGTCTGTCCCTCTTTGGTGTGATTATTTGAAATTTGTGCAAGAATATGATCCATCTATACGAGAATGTGCCTAATAAAACATCACAAAGGTGCCTAATACTGTGAAATTAACATATTCAGCTCATAAGATTGTGATTATATATATTTAAAAAGAAATTAATATAAGAAACTGAAAATTAATTGACACTGGATCATGTTGGATTGTTAGTTGTTAATTATGATGGGAATATAATCTTGGTCTTTTAATTATCATCTGGCTCATGCATGTGCACTTTCATTTGTGTCTATCACTGAAGAATAAAGTTGCTTGATTGAACAGCATCATATGACAGAAACTGAAAACTCAATTTCATTGCCCGAGCATACCATGCCATATGTAGCTCAAAAGTGCAATTAACATTGAACATTCAGCGAGCTAACTCGTACTAATTAATTTATAGAATTGCTAGTTCTTTATGGTTCACTAAAAGAGAAAAGATTTGACAATCACGAAAACAACAACAATTCACTCCCATAAACAACATGATAGATACATGGTCTATATTGTAAGTCTTTTTATGATTTTATTTAAAAGAGAAAATGCAAAGGACATATTATATATAATTTGAATGTTCTCCTTGATAATTAAACACTGAATACATGAGTATTTATATGTTCAACAACTTTGGCTGAGTATAAAAATTTAAGAGCTGCATTTATGCTTTGTCTTATTAAGTAGGACATGACCATATTATGTTGCATTTGTCAGAAAACTGAAAATTATCGAAAAAGGATCCTAAAAGAGATGTGTTGAATTGTGATCTTAAAAATGAGTTTTAGAAGTTTCTGACATGTCGGTTTGCATCATTGATTGTGCATGCCCTGTCGGTTTATGGATGAAACAGGAGAATATGACATCTGTGTATTGTCTTTTACTTCCAGTAAGCGAATCACATGTTCTTCACATGATTTGACATATTTTATATGGATTTAGCAATTGTTTTGGTCACTTATTGAAGCACAAGTTAAGCACGTGATTCAAGGTTGTTAACTGACCATTGTAAGGCGGGAAAATTCTGGGTTTCTTACAACAAACCCAGAAGGCAGCTGGCGAGTGGGAGATGTTTCTAGATTCTTCATGATCTGTATATATAGTCTTAGAGGCTATAGTTGAGCCATATGAAAAGCTTGTAACTTCTTAATGTTTGTAGCTTGTTCTTGGTAATTGCTCTGATCAGGGAAGTGAGCTAAAATGATATCAACTTTTATTTGTGGACAGGTTAAGAAAATTTTTGAGTTCCTGAAAAATGGCTGCCATGAGATTAGCAGTTCTTTGGATTTATCTTTCGAATATGATTTGGTTGCTGATGAGAAAATTCCATTCCTAGCTGATCTTGCCAGTGTTCTACATAAGCATTCCTTTTTCCCATATGAGCCACCAGCTGGAAGCAAAAGATTCAGGAATCTGATTGCTGACTTCATGAAAATGTACCACCATATTCCACTAAATGCTGATGTGAGAAAACCTTCACCACTCATCTGTTTTTTTACTTCTCTGGACAAGTAATTTTTATATTGTCTGTCCTAGATTCTGTTTTCCCTGATGCATTATTTCAATTTCTTTGCACATGAAGTCCTAGGATCTGTTTCCCCTGATGCATCATTTCAATTTCTTTGCATGTGAACTTGGAGCATTCATATTAGTTTAGGAGTGAATCTATTGGTCATTTACTTGTTTGTAACAAATAACATATGAAACAATCTTGTTATTTTTTATTCTCCATATGTAGAGCTCGATGGACCAATCGCTGGTCTTCTGTTATCCTCATTAGAATTTCTTCAGACTACTTCCACTTCATGCTATTTGTGATAATTTGCATTGTTTTTGTGGTCTTTCTTATGTCTGTTGGACAAATACTGTAATATGAAATTTTATCTAATGGTGTCCCTTATTCCTTTTGCATCCTGTCCCCTCTAGTAGTTAAATGTATTTTTGGATTTGTCAATTTATTTGATTTGATGAAATCTTGATTCTCATGTTATCTATCTGTTTATCCAACTTGACCATGGAATGTGTCGTTGCTATGAGTTATGCTGCACATCCTTGTTATTCGTCTAGTCTTTTTATGTAAACATACGGGTTTGGATGTACTCGTATATATACTGGACCTGAGATATTTGCACCTGACCTACTTATTGATGTACGTGTAAAATGAAGAACTTTTTGAGATCTGGAATGGATCAAGACCTGCAATTTTTATTTGTAGATTTTCCATCAAGACCTGCAATTTTTATTTGTAGATTTTCCACTCTCCAGTCCAATTATAAAAGACAGTTTGTGAATGCTGCATGAATAAGCTATCCAAACTTAAAGATGCTTAATTGCCTCTCTTCTTTTGTATACGAGTAAAACAATCCACATTCCTAACTTTTCTTCTCCACTTGTTTCTCAAGAATGTTGTCTTTCCTTCAAGAGCTGTGTGGCAATTGTGAATCTCTTCGATTGTTTTCACCTTGCCTTGAACATCTAACCAGACACTTACCGAAGCAATGGTTAACAAGTTTAGCAATCAAGGTATGATCTATTTCTGATTTATTTTTGTGTTATTTTTTACATAGTTGAAGATGTCATTTTTTCGCAGATTTTCTTTGCTATTCTTGGAACAAGTAATAGTGCTTATTGCCTTGTTTGCACACATACTAGTCTTAATACACCACAGAAGTTTTTGGATGATGGAATATCAGATATGAACTCAGTACATTGTTTACATGTTGCCTTGATTCCTCAAGTGACAGTAAAAACTAGTAATTGCAGTAGATGATATATTTAATGAAAATTGCTGGGCAGCCGGACTTTTGTGTTGACATTGAAGGGGGAGATGGACAAAGGTCGAAGTAATACAATGAGTGCTGAGTTGGAACATGTTAATGCTCATTTGGAAACTGGGTGAGGATCACAGTGCCAAAGCTTGCAGCCTAAGGTTATCAACATTGATGAAGAGGCTGGTGGTAATTCTTCCGGTAAAGATATTAACGCCACGAAAGCTCAAATGTAATTGATTAAAGGAAGAAGTGCTTGCTTTGCTTGATGTGCTATTCGTTTATGATCTTTTCCTGGTTTTGTTGTGAGAGATGTTTCTCTTTGGATGTTCTGTTAATTGTACTTTGATGGATTTTTGAAGATGGCTTGTATGTATTAACAACAATAAAGTGGTTTTTATAAATCCTAGTCCTACAGCACTACAAGAAATTAATACGCTTGGTTTATTGTTAATAAAAATATATATATATATATAAAAAAGTCTTTTTCTTTGGCATATGTTATGCATTAAAAAAAAATGCGTGTGTATATCCAATAAGTCAAAAATATGTATATGTCAATATGTGTGTGTATATAGACACATGGCTGTCAATATGTGTGTGTATATAGACACATGGCGCATACACAAAATGTAAATAATTTTTAAATATTAAACATTTAAAATAGTCAAGCATATTAATAATTTACAATTTAAATTATACATAGACGAAATAATGGTAACAACAATAAAGTGCGTTTTATAAATCTTGGTCATACAACAGTAAAAGAATTAATCAGCTTGGTTTTTATTAACAAAAATTCTCCAGAGCTTATTATGAATTTTAAGGAGGAAAAAAAAAAGTCATACTCCAATTCATAAAAATATTCCTTCTTCTTTCATATTTGATGTGTTAATATGAAGATTCATTCCAATTATAACTGTTTTTGATGAATCTAAATATTTAACTATTAAGTTAAATTAAACAATTAAATAATTCTTTTGGTGTAAATAATTAACTTTCATATACACAATATTTAAAACAATCACCAAACAGCAGTTTTCAAGTTAGATCACACATAGACGAAATAACGCTAATCTAGCAAATCCAATCATAATAATTTGATTTTCATTTAAAAAAAAAAAAAAGAACACTCCAGTGTTTAAATATCCAACAGGTAAAATTTCAAAACAGTATTTGCCAAAGTCTGATGAAGAGAAGATACACACGCACATATATAATTATAATCGTACAGCAGAAGGATAAATAAAAGAAAATTGAAGTTTCAACAGCTGAATAATACATTTTATTGTTTAATAAACAAATTTGAAAACCCATTATATACAATACAAAAAGCCCACCGACACCAAACCATATTAATTTTACATATTAGCATAATTTAACATATTAGCAACATAAGGTATATGGGTTAACAAGTCCCAATACTGTCCTCCATTCTTTCTGCACTTCTCTTCCAGCAACGGACAGCCATAGATCTGTAATTGCAAAAGTGAGGAAGGCAGGCCCTTCTCCGGAAAGTATTTGAGCTTGGGACAATCCTTGAGATACAAATAAGTGAGGTTTTGAAGCTCAAAAATTGAAGAAGATAGGCGTTCCAGATCTGAAAAATCTTCAATCACCAGAGTTGTTAGAGAGGCAGGAAGAGGAAGCGCGGTCCCTAATCTTTTGTCCTCTGGTGGAAATGACACCATCACCATGTCGTCATCGCATCCGTTGATTGTAAGATGTCGCAAAGAGGAAAATCTGCGAAATCCCCGGCCCCGCTCAATCATTGACTTCCAAATCTCCTTATTACTCCAAATATCAAGTGACTGAAGGTTGGTGGGAAGGCCATCTTCTTCTTCAAGGGTTGGAAGCACACCTCCCATTGTTAATTCTTGAAGAGAGCTCAGATTGTGCAATCCCTTGGGTAAGGCCTCTAGTCTCATACAATGATCTATCTCCAGCGTCGTGAGTTTCGCACAAGGCAATCCCCCTTCGGGAAAGGACACCAGATTTCCACAACTACGTATGCGAAACTCTCGAAGCTGCCGGAGATTATGTAAACCACTCGGTAAAATCTTCAGATTTTCACATTTAGAAATCCTGATTATTTCAAGAGATGTGTTGTTGTCCAATCTTTCTGCTATTGACTCCAGCTTCGAACATTCATAAACATAAAGGGACTTAAGAGACGGAGGTAGATTGCCAACTTCAAGGGACTCAAGCGTGGCAGGTAACTCATTTTTTGAAAATATACATTTCAGAGAGTCACAACCGAAAATATGCAACTGCTCAAGAAGAGATGAGGTGTACCTTCTATTGCTGCTGCCGCTGCTACACTTGATGCCCTCTTCCACTGTCAAAGTCCTTATATTATCACAACTGTAAATCCCCAACTGCTTAAGTCTCGATGGTAGCTGGACAGCAGCAATATATGTCAACGAATCGCAAAACCAAATCTCCAAGATCTCGAGAGACGAATTGGTGCCGCACATCCATGCCTCTGGTAACGATTTCAGTGCATCACAAGAACTAATCTGAATTTTCTTCAACTTGGAAGGCAGAGCAACCTCAGGAAAGGAAACAAGGGAACTGCACTTGTCGATTTCTATCTCTCTCAAGGAACTGAGGCTGAGAGATGATTGTGGCAGCTTCACAAGGCCTTCGCAATATCTCAATCTTAGATATTCGAGTCCGCATGACAACTCGCAGAGCTGCTGTTGTTCGTCAATATTCTCTTCCTCCGCCACCAAGGATTGAAGTTTGGGACAGCTGTCAATCGTCAGTCTTTTGAGAGAGCAAATGTCTTGCAGTAATTCGTTATGGCTCTTCCATATACATGTCTGCTCTTTCATTTCATTTATGTCCAATTCTTCCAGTTTTGGTATTCGCGGCTTCAATGGCCCTGGGAGAAACACTTGGTTTGATGTATCTTTACAAACCACTGAATTCTGTGAGCCGAGATGATCAGTTGCACTTCTCCACATAACCTTTTCACATCCACCAATTTCCATTTTGCAAAGAGCTGGAAGACTCGTAATTGAAATTGACAATTCTTCGCATTCTTGAATAACAAGCATCTCCAATGCAGGAAGGTGCTCTGGAAATGTTTCTTGCAGTTTAGAACATCTTAAAATGTGAAGCTCTCTCAATTTAGGAAACCGTTCAACTCCCTGACTAGATCCATGAGGAGTCCACTCTTCCCACTCTTGCAGGTCTTCAAAACGAAGAGTCTCCAAGCATGGAAATGGAACTGGAGAGTCATCCCCATAGAACTCTGAACCCAATCTCTTTACTCTACTCATTCCACGCACTGTAAGATGCTTTAGAAAGGGCAGTTGCCCGACAGACGGCAGGGCAGTACACATGCCGCAATCTTCAAATTTAAGTGTTACTAAATTTAAGAATGAGGAATCTCCTAACCATGTTGGAAATTTTGTACCTCCATAGCCACAGATACCAAATTGTTCCAGATTTTCATGGGGTATGAGCATGTTGAGCACGCCCATTTCAGTTTCTGCCTCCCTTGAAGATGAACCATCGGTGCTGCAAGTCCAATTAAGCGATAATTCTCTAAGATTCTTCTTTTCATCCAACCGAGCCTCCTTTGCATCACCAATGTCTTTTACATTCTCTAATTTTGAGATTTTAAGTGTCCCCTGAAGATGTATCAATGAGTTTAGCTCTCGTAACCCAGAACCATTGTCTTTTCCCACAGCAAAATTACTCAACGTCTGAAGACAAGTCAGCTTACCAATTCCTACTGGCATTTCCTCCAACAAATCTGTATTTGAATTATTGAGATGATGCAATTTGATGAGGTTTCCCATGGCTGCACACAACTTCTTCAGTTGCCGACAGTCTTCCAACAGAAGGGTGTGCAAATTGTAAAGCTTGCTGACTGATTCGGGCAGAGTTTCAATCCCAGTTCCAGACAGGTTAAGGTGCCTTAAATACCTCAAATCACCAACTGAATCCGGCAGCTTGTAGATGTGATATCCACGCAGAGAGAAGACCCTCAATCGTTGGAGTTTGAACAACTCAGTAAGAATGCTAGGAGCCAAGAATCCACCGAAACTATTCGACAACATTATTGGTAAAAAAGTTCGCAAATGTTGGATATCATACAATTTCCCAAACCTTTGAACGCCATCAAAATCTCCACGAATGTATGATAGATGACGAAGATTTCTAGAAAAACATTGTTGCTTGTTAACCTCCGATGTATACTCCAGTGTGAAGTATGTCTCCCCTGCAGCCCAACGGGCAAGGTCGTTGATAAGATCGTGCATAACAAATCGTGATGCATCGGTGGCCGATTGCTGGAAAAAAGATCTTGAACATAGCTCCTTAAAGAAATCACGACCTAGATCTTCACTAGGATTCCCGCTCTCTCCGTAATCCAAGAAACCCGAAGCACACCATAATAAAATTATCTCCTCCTCTTTAAATTCGTAATCCTTTGGTAACAATGAACAGTATGCAAAGCATTGTTTCAAAGTTGGAGGAAGATAATAATAGCTCACCGCGAGGGCTGGTATAATGCGGCATCTCTCTTCTGATAATTCCCAAATCTTGCTACTGAGCACACGTTCCCACTCACATCTGTCATGTTCTCCACGTAAAAGTCCTCCAAGTGTTTGTGCTGCCAAGGGCAAGCCATCGCATTTGGTCACTATCTTCCTGCCGATTTCCTCCAATGACATATGTGAACTGAAATCTCGCGTCCCCAAAGAATGTTGAGCGAATATAGCTAGACAATCATTATACGACAGCTTTTTTAATTGATAAGCTGGATGAGTCCCCATGATTTTTGCAACCTCATGATTGCGAGTGCTGACAATAATCTTACTTCCCTGTGCACTTGCTCCAAGCGGACGGCTGAAGTCAACCCAATCATCGTAATTCCGGTTCCACACATCATCTAAAACAAGCAAAAATTTCTTTCCAGATAGTTGCTTAATCAGTTCCTCTTGAAGCTTATTCAAGTTGAGATTATCCACATTCTGGTGAGTCACGATGGATGTCAAGATTGTTTTTGTTAGCCCCTTAACGTCGAAATCCTCAGAGACACAAGTCCATACCTTGAGATCGAAATGATTCCGCACTCGATCATCATTATAGGCAAGCCGAGCAAGAGTGGTTTTACCCAGCCCGCCCATACCTACAATAGGTATAACAGAGAATCCACCATCATTTCTTGAATCATCCTTCAACAACAATTCAACAATTTCCTTCTTATCTGTTTCCCTGCCATAGACGTCTCCAGTCACTACAGAGGTTGTCTCTTGCCTTTGACTGGCTTTTTTGGACCCTGCAGCTGAACTTACGTTCAAACCCAGCGAGTCTTTCTGTGTCACAATTTCTTGAAATCTGTCGTTGATCTCTTTGATTTTGGGCATTATGGCGTAATCGAACCGAATCGATTGTGGAGTAAAAGTGGTGCAGCAAGTAGGAATGAGCTTCTGAAACTTACATGTTCTTGTACGACTGCTACTGGGTTGATCCTGAGCAGCAGCTGGATCTCCATTTCCAAGCGGCAACTTCCTTCGGAAAGCCTCAGTTTGAAACTCATCCAACAAGTCTTCAACATCAAAAGCCAGTTTCTGAAGTTCGCCAAGCCACAACTTGACAGACTGATCGGTCGTCTTCTTCTCCTCAGCATCCTCAAGCACCGCCTTGATCTTCAAAAGCGTCGTCTTCCACTTCATCAGATCGGCCTTGATTTGCTCTTGGCGTGCAAAAAACCGAATCCCCTCTGAAGCTAACTTATTGACCAGCAAATCAACGGACGCCGTAAGGATTGCCTCTCCGATGATTGACATTTTTTTTTCTTTCTTCTCTCTCTCTCTCTCTTTTTTTTTTTTTTTTTTTGGTTTGGGGCAAAGAAAGAAGCAGAATTTTGAGTTTTGAAAAGCAAAATGAGAAAATTGAACAGAAAGTGTGAAGGGTCAAGCAAAATGAATGTACCAAGTCTTCCACTTGTTATTTATTCCAGTAAAGTGAAACTGAAAACAGAGTCCACCACCCATTAATAATTTAGTAATTTACTAATCACCAACCACCACCACTTGTTACCAGATTCAATAAATATAAAATCGCACGTTGATATTTGTAGGGCCAAACAACATTAATCCAATGTCCGGGTAAATGCTGAATAAAGAGAAAGGTGGAATGTATCTGCTACGAACCTTCGCTATACAAGTAAGTCATAACAATTACTTTATTTATTGAATTAATTTTTATACTAAAATAAAGACTTAAAAGTATACTACAATATTTTATAATCACAATGATAATTTTAACAATCATGTTATATTAATGTCGTGTAAAAATAATTTATAATAAAATTTTAGCCGAATATAGTAAATTCGACTTATTTATTAAATATATATATTTAATAAAATAATAACACAATTAATATGTTATCAATCAAATAGAAACTCTAATATGAAAACAAACACTGTCCCACCACCAATAATTTAGCACGCTTCACTTTATTACACTACAGTGAAGACAAAATGGGCCCCCACCACATCAATAATTAATTAAGCATCAAACATTAAATAAATAAAAAAATTAAATAAATAAAAAATCAGCGTCCAGCAAAGAGAATCCATCTTTATGTGTTGCTTCCTACTTAGTACATCTATTGATATAGACATATCTTTCTTAATGATGGCGTTTTGAGTTGCGTGGGAATAAAGTGAGAGCAATGATGGGGACGGAGAGAATAACGGGAAGAGGACGTAATTATTGGTGTTGGCTCAACTCTGTTGGCGTTGAAAGTTGAAAGAACCAAGAGAGAGATGATAAAATAGAAAATTCATTATAGGGTGCACAAAAGGAATATTGTATTAGTTAATATAAAATTGAATGAGAGATCTAGAACTCAATTACTTAGCAAATTCAAGCAAAGAAAACTAAATTTCTTAACATAACATGAAACCTTCGACTCCTCAAAGTTGGAAGCCAAGGATTAAACTTACTTTGCACGGGCGACGAAAGCCAAACCAAGATGGAGGCAGCGATGACGGAGATGCAGCAATTCCAACGAGGCAGAAAATCGACTCAACAATGGCTGCAATTTGCAGCTGTAAACAGAAGTTAATGCGGTGGTAGCTGTGACTTTCTCATTTGCAATTCGTTAATCACGGATTGAATTTTTCCTTTATATTTTGTTATTATTTTAAAAGACAAATATTTTTTCGTTTAAATTTATACCAGTAGAAATTTTACTTTTAAAACAGTTTTTAACCGGCCTATAACCGGTTATAAATAATTTAATTAAATTTTTTATCACATTATAATTATTGTGAATCGTTAATTAAATTTAATATTTTTTAATAATTATAATATTGATACCGTAATTTTAATTACGGCATCATAAAATTTTCTTATTTTATAATCACAATGATAATTTTAACAATCATGTTATATTAAGGTCGTGTAAAAATAATTTATAATAAAATTTTAGCCGAATATAGTAAATTCGACTTATTTATTAAATATATATATTTAATAAAATAATAACATAATTAATATGTTATCAATCAAATAGAAACTCTAGTGTGAAAATAAAACTGTCCCACCACCAATAATTTAGCAAGCTTCACTTTATTACACTACAGTGAAAACAAAATCGGCCCCCACGACCATAATAATTAAAAAAGCTTCAAATGCCTGTGCTTGTCTGCTTGACGAGCTGAGCATGGGTGGACCAAGCATCATTGAGCAATTCGAAAAAAATTAAAAAAAGAAATCAGTGCCCAGCTAAGAGAATCCATCTTTGTGTGTTGCTTCCTACTTAGTACATCTATTGAAAATGGAAGTAGAAATTGGAACTCACTTTATGGCTCGTATGCAATACACGTATCAACATTTAATTAGAGTTCACACACACACACACGTGTGCGTGTGTGTGTGTCTAGTTTTAATTGAGAGATAAATTAACATAAGTACTTAGATGTTTCCAAATGATTGAATAATGATATTATTGGTATTTATAAATTTCTAAGATGCGATAATTATGTGGGGGACATATATTTATGGTTATAGAAAATGGTGGTAAAAATGGTACAAATCTAATATAATAAAAAAAATACAAACGGCAGTAAATTAATGTTCACCACAAAGTTTGTTATAAATATCACTTTCCTTAATACATTGTTTGCTCCCATCGACTGAGTTATGCATATGGATTAAATAAATATACATCCAGGATATAATAAAGCGCTGATTTGTTTGTTTACGTTGAATATCAATAAAAGCAAACATGACTATTGTTTAACGTTATAAGCCTACCGAGCATTAATATATTTTTCTTACAAAAAAATAACATGTAGGATATTTGATGCATAAAAAATAAATGTTAATTGATGAAATTCTTTTGAAGAAAGAGGACTACAAAGAAAATGGTTTGGGATCATTTTATTCATGTCCAATTGACATTTATTTTTTATGAATGCGAGAATATTTTGGTAATTTTATGGACACAAGAGTTGTATGTTGTGGATAGATGTTCGTTTTGAACTACATTGCGTGCGGTTAGTCGTATTTCAAATTCATGAAAAGTAATTATGTTGTTTAGGAGAAACTTGATTAGGAGAAACTGCAAGTGAGAAACAAGTTGTGGATACGAATGATAGTCGAGTTTAAGTATTGTCACTATAAGTGAAATATGCAAACTCATTTTCATATTTTATTATGATTTTAGAGTGTAGTAAACCATATTTGCAAAATAAGATTTTAATGCGCTAATTTAATGATTTGTAGAATAAATTTGATTTACGCGTTGGTACATTATCAAAAATTTTATGATTATTGGTTTTCCCTATCAGATTTTGAGTAATGCATAATAGTATTTTGAAGAAAAGAAAAGTAAATTTAAAGTATGTTAATGGAAAGAAAAGAGGACTTAATGTACGATTAAAAATGTGTTATCTGTGTGTATAAAAATTTGTTATATAAAATCATGAAACAAGACCCTCTCCCTCTAATTACAATGATATAGATCAGATGAGAGCCCTTTGGGGTCCCTTTAAACACATAGAGAGGTTAATAAGCTGTGCTTTTGCCTTTTGGAGGCTTATGCATGTTGCATGATAATAAAAGAGATTTAAGATACAGATAAGATAGAGGCATTTGAGCCTGTTTGCGTGCACGTAGAGCTTTGGATCGTGTACTTGGGTGCTTTTGTTTTTTAAAGACTATTTTATGCATGTAGTATGATGAGATATGATGATATATGAGATAGCACTTCATTGATCTATCCTTTGTGGCTCTAGGCATGAGAGTGCTTGGATAGTACGTCATTGCACTACCCATATGAGGTCTAGGTACAGGTACGACAAGATCATTTACTTGTTTAGTGACAATTTAAGAATCAAGTATTCTATGTTATCTTTGTTATGATTTTCATGTGTATTACGTACAATATAATGTATTCTTCACTGACAATTGTTTGATTCAAGGTTTGAATAATTTTAACTATGTTCTTACTAGATTAGTAAAATTGGTATGTCGAAAAGATATGATCATCTTTAAAATAAGTTACTTTCAAAAGATATTATCCACTCATTGAGCTTACTAATTTTTATATTCACCTTATTTTATTATATTTTCCCCCCGTAAAAGGATGCAAGTACACCAATCGACCGACTGACTGTAGTTATTTTGAATTTTTGGCCACGTGATGGTGCTAGGAGAAATAGATGGTATTATGCATGTTGATTATCTCATTTTGGAATATATAATTGTATTATGATGTGATGATTATAGATGTTTAATATATATTGAAATCAGATATATTATAATCTTTTGAAATTGGAGACGTTTGGGTGTTATTTGGTATTTTGGTTGAGAAGGTTGATTGATGGAACTGGTTATATATTAAACTATGTTAGGAGTGCTTGTATAAATTTGTAATTTTGGGATTGTTATATTTATAAGGGAAATAATTTGCCGAATTTTCGGTAGAATTAAATTATTATCAGTCAAGTTAGACGATATCAAATAGACCCGCATGGAGTTCGAGGCGAGTCGTTTCAAATCAAGTCCTTTATAAAGCTCACTCACCCCTTGTTAGCTCTCACTCGTTACAAGCTTCTATCTATCAATATATCAATCAATGGTTACATTTTCTTTCCTATTATACATCAAAATGAAGTTCATCTTGGCAACATTGCTGTGGCATTATTATTGTCAATAGTATAGAACGTTTACAATTATCAACTTCTGGTTGACCAAACTTGTAGCGACGTTCCATTCGGAGCCAACTGTGTTGCCTCAGTTAGTGCGAAGCTCTCTTTAAAACCCGACGTTGAAATTAAACCAAAATGAAATCCTCGGCGCAGCAATAACTGTACTGAAGGCAAAGTCTGTTAGCCTTCGATTCGGTCGAATGTCATCCTTCCCAGCAGTCAAGTATATAGCAGCCTTCTCATCTTTCACAACATCTTCCCATCTGTTTTCAACAAGAGATGCCTTTCTGGACAAGCGAAGAGATTTCTCTTTAAAATCTGAACATGCAGCAGCTCTCTTTGGCACCAACTCAGCTTGTGATTCTCATGGGGCTGTTTATATCTTTGGGGTATGCATGATTTCCAAAACTATCAACTTTGAATTATATGTTTCATAATTTAGTTGTTGCTTTCTTGATGTTGTATGCTTATTTATTTATTTATTGTTCATTAGTTATTTTATGGTTATTTTTGGTTAGTTCTAGTATTTTGATAAATTCGCCTGGTCGGTTTACTTCACCAACAATCATGAAAACAACAACAATTCACTCCCATAAACAACATAATAGATACATGGTCTATATTGTAAGTCTTTTTATGATTTTAATTAAAATAGAAAATGCAAAGGACATATTATATATAATTGAATGTTCTCCTTGATAATTAGTCAAAATAACACCAATCTGGCTAACTAATACAATCATCATAATTATCTGATTTTCATTTTAATTATGTCCAATCATGCTAATTTAATAAAGAACACTCAATATATGAGTATTTATATGTTCAACAACTTTGGCTGAGTATGAAAAATATAAGAGCTGCATTTATGCTTTGTGTTATTAAGTAGGACATGACCATATTATGTTGCATTTGTCAGAAAACTAAAAATTATTGAAAAGGATCCTAAAAGAGAGGTGTTGAATTGTGAGTTTAAAAATGAGTTTTAGAAGTTTCTGACATGTCGGTTTGTATCTTTGATTGTGCATGCCCTGTCTGTTTCTGGATGAAACAAGAGAATATGACATCTGTGTATTGTCTTTTACTTCCAGTAAGTGAATCACATGTTCTTTACGTGATTTGACATGCTTTATACGTATTTAGCAGTTGTTTTGGTCACTTATTGGAGCACGAGTTAAGCACGTGATTCAAGGTTGTTAACTGACCGTTATAAGGTAGGAAAATTCTGGATTTCTTACAACAAACCCAGAAGGCTGCTGGTGAGTGGGAGATGTTTCTAGATTCTTCATGATCTGTATATATAGTCTTCGAGGCTATAGTTGAGCCATATGAAAAGCTTGTAACTTCTTAATGTTTATAGCTTGTTCTTGGTAATTGCTCTGACCAGGGAAGTGAGCTAAAATGATACCAACTTTTATTTATGGGCAGGTTAAGAAAATTTTTGAGTTTCTGAAAAATGGCTTCCATGGTATCAGCAGTTCTTTGGATTTATCTTTCGAATATGATTTGGTTGCTGATGAGAAAATTCCATTCCTAGCTTATCTTGTCAGTGTTCTAAATGGGCATTCTTTTTTCCCACATGAGCCACCAGCTGGAAGCAAAAGATTCAGGAATCTGATTGCTGACTTCATGAAAATGCACCACCATATTCCACTAAATGCTGATGTGAGAAAACCTTCACCACTCATCTGTTTTTTTACTTCTCTGGACAAGTAATTTTTGTATTGTCTGTCCTAGATTATGTTTTCCCTGATGCATTATTTCAATTTCCTTGCACGTGAAGTCCTAGGATCTGTTTCCCCTGATGCATTATTTCAATTTCTTTGCATGTGAACTTCGAGCATTCATATTAGTTTAGGAGTGAATCTATTGGTCTTTTAGTTGTTTGTAACAAATAACGTATGAAACAATCTTGTTATTTTTTATTCTCAATATGTAGAGCTCTATGGACTAATTGCTTGTCTTCTGTTATCCTCATTAGAATTTCTTCATACTACTTCCACTTCATGCTATTTGTGATAAGTTGTAATTTTCTTGTGGTCTTTGTCATATCTGTTGGACAAATACTGTAATATGAAATTTTATCTAATGGTGTCCTTTATTCCTTTTGCATCCTGTCCCCTCAAGTAGTTAATTGTATTTTTGGATTTGCAGGCCCTTCTCCAGAAAGTGAGAAACACTTATTGATTTCGATGAAAATGTATCGATATTACGCTATTATTTAATTAATTTACTCGAGGTATTAATATTCACTAATTGTGGTGCTGATTAATTTACTTAACTTGTCATTATTTTTCAATCAAGAATAAGGTTCAACAATTTAATTCATAGGATTTGATTTCACTCTATTTCGCAGCTTTCGCTTGTTGACACGGCATCCAAGCTGTCATCAAATGCTTGTATCTCATCTCACAAATTGGCTATATTTGTTTGGTTTCTTAATAGGCGGCCATCACGAATTGACAGTAACAATACAGACCATCGAAAATTTATTTTAAGAATCATTTTTTACTTGAAATCTTTGAAAAGAAAAATTAACCAGATTAGTATAGAAATATACATAAATTAGGTACCAATTTAAAATATGAGTATGATTTAATAAGAGCGAACAAGAACTGATCATGTCTCAAAAATGAGAAAATTAGGTTATACAAACTTGCATGCAGGCATTTCATATGTTAATCTTAACTTTTTGTTGCTGAAAATTAATTAATTCCCACTACTTCCTTTTTTAATTCTGTGGTGTGTACCACATTCGCCACTTCCTTTTTTATGTTGCACATTTGTTGATTCAAAGAAATAGTACTTTTGTATCCATCAAACTTACTTTATTAATATTCTTCATCATTTTGGTTAATGGCTTAGCAAATGTAGGAGAAGGAGTTAGCCAAAATAAATTAATTTCTCTTACATTAACCTTAACTAATTGCTGAAGTTTAAAAAAAAAATTAAAACAAGTTAAAACAGTTCCAACTCAAAATTAGTAGGGTGTAACTTAGAGATGTAAAAAACAACCATCCGAACTAGATTCTGACTGGATCCGACCTAGTCCAGGGATAAGTGGATCTGATCTCAAGCATCACTTGATAAGTCTGTGGTCTGGCCAAGAACCTAAATTTTATTAAAAAAATTATAAAATATATATTATAGTAAATAATTATATCTATTTAGCTCATCTATTACATATATTTAAAATTTTAAATATTTATATTTTCATGCCCAATTATAAAATTATGAAATAAATTAAAAAAATACATACATGACATTATAAAATATAGCATCCAAGCTTTTTAAGCCTGAACAAAAACCTCGCCATTGTGCTGAAAACATATGTCCAAATTAGATCTAGGCATTGCCATATTTGAGCCCGACCTTGGGTTTTGCCACTACTCTGGATTATTATAAGTATTTCTAAATTTCAGTCTAATTTAATTATGTGATGCACAAATTACCTTTATCACTTCTTTCATTTAGATAGTAATAAATTTCACTGAAATGGTCACCAAAAAGCAAAAAAGAGAAGAATCGTATAGTTAACTTTTCTTCTTCTTTACTCCATTATTCAATGCGAATATAATAAACCAGGAGAAAGAAGAAATTAAGGAGAAAATTAGATTGATTGTTGCAATGATAAAAACTCATGCAAGTGCTTATTCAAATATATGTGTGGCATTCATTAATTTGACCAAAAATGTATGAATTTATTCATATTTTAATCAAAATCGAGGGATATAAACAAAATTTTCCCCAAATTGCATAAAATTAAGAAACCAGTAGTCACTGAAAGAGAAACAGAGTAAGAAGGGTTCAAACTTCAAAAGATGGAACCCGAAGAAGAAACGCTAGCAACAATCATTGAAGAAGAGGAAGATGATGATGAAGGCACGGCCATGCCCGACGTTAAGAACAACTGTAAAATACGCATATTTATTGAGTGAAGCAAAACAGGACAAGGAGCTTCAAACCTTAGGAGTATCAGCTATCCAATGAACCTTCCAAGTAACTTCAATACGCATATTTATTGAGTGATTTTGCGGATACCATTTGTTTGTTCTTTCTTGGATTGCGAAAAAAACGGTTTTTTTTTTCAGTACATAAAGGTTTTAAGAAAAATGGGTGAGATAGAGAAGTTAAGACAAGCTAGGGAAGCCATGAATGAGATTTTTCCATTGACTCCTACCATGTGGCAAGAATAGGCGAGAGATGAAGCCACTATTTCAACTGGGTATGTGTCATTTCCTTTCTGCAGTGGTTTTTGATTTGTGAACAAATATTTTTTTGCTTAGAGATATAGATCTTTATGTTAGTTGTTTGCTATCGTAAAAAGGAAGAAAACCTGCTCAGAAGGTATTAAGGAAAGAAAAAAAAGGAACCAATTTGAAGAAGGAGATATTTATAGTGGGAGTTCTATTCTTTGGGGTTTAATTGATGGGAAGAAGAAATAGCTTATACGTTTACAGAATTAATTCAAAGAAATCGATCTTTTGTATCAATCAAACTTTAGTAATATTCTTCATCATTATGGTTAATGGCTTAGCAAATGTTGAAGTTTAAAGAGTTTTAAAACAAGCTAAAACAGTTCCAACTCAAAATCAGCAGGGTGCAATTTGGTTGTAATAAATATTTGTAAATTTCAGTCTAATTTAATTGTACATGTACAAACTAACTTTATCACTTCTATCATATTAATACTAATAAATTTGAACCTGATTTTATGTTGATGCACAATCTAACTTAACAAAAATAATATTCAAATTGTCACAATTTTTTTTAAAAAAACTTATGCAGTAGTTATTACTTCTTCTTTACTTCAGAATCCAGCTCCGCACTGTTTTTTTTTTTTGGGTCGTTATTCTATCCAATTGTTAGATTGTAATTACGTTAATCTAACAGTTGGTTTTGTGATGGCAATTCCAGAAATATCGGCCGTAGGTGTTATGTTTTTAGTTATGGGCAAACGTAACAGGAGCAGGGACAACTAGGCTTGGCAATTTAGCCCGATCCGAATTTTAGCTCGATTGGCCCGACCCTAATTATTAGGGCTTTGGCCCGAATTTTTAAATTTCGGGTCGGGTTTGGGCCACAATTTTAAGGTCCAAATAAATTTAGGGTCAGGGTCGGGCTTAAAGCCAACCCGGCCCGACCCGACTCTATTACAAAAAAAAAATACACACCACACATTTGGCACGCTGCAAGCCTGGACTCACACCAGTCATCACAATTTCACAAACAGCTGCATCAGTGAGCATCACACGCACACAGATCTCAAAGACTCAAACTCTCAAAAACCCTAAGCCACTAAACCAGCCACCCAGCCCCCCACCGAATCAGCCAACAGCATCGTGACTGTCGCCTTTGCGTCTCGCCGTCGCGTCTCGCTGTCGCGATGTCGAGTCAGGTAATGGGTGAAAGGGTCGGTGCCTGAAGCCGCTGAGGTAGTGGTGGTGTTGGTAGTGGCTGATGTTGAGGACAAAATGGTGGTTTCACGACACCTGCGGCATTTGGCCTTTAAGATGGGCTGAGTTTGCACTTTGAAATGTTAGGAAATTGGTGGTGAAAGCAGACACGCAGCTAAAGTAAAATTGTAATAAAATAAAGAACAAGTGTAAAAGAGGACACCCGAAATTACGTGGTTCGGCTTTTAGCCTACGTCCACGGGCGAAAACAGAAGGAAATATTTACTAGTGAAAAGGAGTTACAAGTATTGTGGTATTTTAGCTCACTTCCCAAAACCCCAATACACCCAAACTCTCAAAACACTAATAACAAGAGCTTATAAACTCAAGCTCTCAATACTCTCTCTCAACTCCAAATTCTCTCCATGGAATTGGATTCAATTGCATTGAATTGAATGAATAATGAGCTAGGGAGCTTCTCTTTATATAGCCAAGATTTTGGCTTCTTTTTCTTTTTTTTTTTTCTTTGGTCAACACGGCACCTTGGTGCCGTGTTTGAATGCATGGCACCGGCCATCTAGATGGCCGGTGCCAACTTTGATCGTTCACATTCTCCCACTTGGAGATTAGATTGAGAATCAATCAATTTCCACACCATCCTTTCTGCTTCGCCATAAACATGTTGCTTACGTTTTAGAGAATTTCACCATCATCTGAGGTACTTGCTACACACCCCTGAGCATTTGATGACTCAGATTTTTTGCCCTCTTTTCTCTTACTCCAACACTCTTTCTTGACGTGCCCTTTCTTGCCACAGTTGTAGCATTTTACATTCTTCTTACTTCTGGATTTTGATCTGCCATGATTTTGACTCCCACTGGGGCCACGTTCCGTTGATCTCCCTCTCGTCACCGATAGCGCCTCCGCTTGCTGCGAACTTGCTTGTCTGTCTTCCTTATTTTTCCGCCTGCTCTCCTCATTTAATACGGAGGCTGCAACGTCGTCGAAAACTAGACTGTCCACTAGATTGTTGTTCGTCAGGTTGATGATGAGTTGATCATACGAATCTGGTAGACTTTGAAGTAGAAGCTCTGCACGTTCATTCTCCTCTATATTATGACCCAACGTTGTAAGTTGTGAAAATAGAGTCTTCAAGTTGTTGATGTGGTCGGTCACCATTGTAGATTCCGCCATTCGAAGAGTATAGAGATTCCTCTTCAAGAAGATTTTGTTGTGTAGTGACTTAGCCTCGTACAATTTTGTGAGAGTATCCCAAATTTCCTTCGCCGTGTTTTTCTCTGCCACACTAGATAATACTCCATCTGCAAGTGCCAAGTGTAGATCAGAAATGGCATTACCATCTACCTCGTTCCACTTGTCATCAGTTATCTCCATGGGCCTTTCTCCAATTGCTGCCAAGCAATTATTTTTCCTCAATACAGCTTTCATCCTCATTTTCCACAACGAAAAATTATTTCCGTTAAATTTCTCAATTTCATACTTTGCCGCCATTTTGTTGATAAATACTGCACACAAGCTAGTATACCACCTTGAATAGTTGTGAGTATGTGTGAGAATGTACACCAGGAAAGTTCCCAGGAAAGACTGGAGGGGTCACAATGGTCCCACTTAAAACCCAGACTCCTTAAGCTCTTATCGCCTTTGTGACAGAACTTTCCTAGACATGTACAAAAACCACACAATTGCTTTACTCACACCACTATCCCCTGCTTTGCACCGCTAAATTCTTGGGTCGCTCCGACTGTTTCTTGTGAATAGTACCGTATATGTGAATAGTGCCGTATATGTGAATAGTACCGTATACGTGAACAGTAACATATTTGTGAATAGTTCCGCTCCCACCGTTTCACGTGAATAGTACCGTATACGTGAATAGTGCCGTATACGTGAATACCCCGTACGTGAACAGTACCCGACTCCAAAAATACAACCAATAGCTCTGATACCACTGTTAGGAAATTGGTGGTGAAAGCAGACACGCAGCTAAAGTAAAATTGTAATAAAATAAAGAACAAGTGTAAAAGAGGACACCCGAAATTACGTGGTTCGGCTTTTAGCCTACGTCCACGGGCGAAAACAGAAGGAAATATTTACTAGTGAAAAGGAGTTACAAGTATTGTGGTATTTTAGCTCACTTCCCAAAACCCCAATACACCCAAACTCTCAAAACACTAATAACAAGAGCTTATAAACTCAAGCTCTCAATACTCTCTCTCAACTCCAAATTCTCTCCATGGAATTGGATTCAATTGCATTGAATTGAATGAATAATGAGCTAGGGAGCTTCTCTTTATATAGCCAAGATTTTGGCTTCTTTTTCTTTTTTTTTTTCTTTGGTCAACACGGCACCTTGGTGCCGTGTTTGAATGCATGGCACCGGCCATCTGCCAACTTTGATCGTTCACATGAAATGAGTTGCTTTTGTTGTTGTCGTTGCGGTTGTTGCCATGAAATGTTGTTGTTGTGCATGTGTGTGTGTTGTCTTTTAGTTCGGGTGGGATTAACAAGTGATTTTATTTTGTAGTTTTTGTTGTTACTTGGGTTTGAGCACGGGGAGTTATAAATGGCGGTGCTTATGAGACAGAGGAAAGAGCGCAGAAATAGCGACTCTCGGCTGCTGAGACTCAGAAACTGAGCATTTAATGTGTATTGTTGATTAATGAAAGACGATGATAGGTGGTTTAGTGAGTCAGCAGGCGAGCCTTTTTTTGGTTACTCAGCTGATGATGATGAGCTTTGTCTCTGGCCTTCGGATGCTCGCCTTGCCACGAAAATCAGCTTAAGCAAGTTACCAAAATCGGCAGCTGCAAGCAATCTGAAAATGCAAGCTGCTGATTTTGGTAGGGTTGGGCGAAGTTGGCCATATTCCCTGACCCGAACTTTTTTAGAGTCGGGTTTTTCTCGGGTCGGGTTTAAGTGTTGAGTTGATCGGGTCGGGTCGGGTTTAGCCAAGCCTGAACCCGACCCGATATTTTGCCATCCCTAGGGACAACATTCATTCAAATATTAAACGTAATAGGTCTATTGGATTTACGTTTTTCCTTTAATTTTCTTCTTTGAATTTTCCTTTGATTAATCATTAGAAAAACTGCTTTTTTTTTTTTTCTAATCATGTGTAATCATATGTAGTTAACATTTACATGGTTAACGTCATCGAAATCAAATGGTTGTTATTCCCATTGCAACCATATATATATATTGTTATAAATTGCATTGTTTCCTATAACAAATATAATAAAATCTCGATAAATTAATAGCTCTGGGACCAATGAAAAATTTGTTCAAATTTAACGAATATTAATTAATCGATAAGTTAATAAATTATTAATTTATGAAAATATTTATTATTTTAGAAAAATATGATTACATTTACGGTATTGATTTACCTTGAGTTAGAATCTATTATGTTTTATTTGAATACTAGTTTTCTTTTAAGAAGATTTTTAATAGTTAATTGCTTTAAAATAATAAGACTATTGTATGGTTTTTATTTTTCCACGTTGAAGATGATAGTTATGCTATACAAACTATTTTGAACAAAGTGTTAGATGATATTAACAGTGAATAATTTTTTGTCGCAAAATGACAATACCAACTAGAATTTCGTTTCACATGCATTACAAAAGTCAAAAATGAGATCCAAGTTGAAATTAATTTAAAAAGAAATAAACGATGTTGAGAATATATTTCACACAAGCCATATATACATATCACATGGATTTTTTTTATACTAGATAATTATTAATCTATGTAATAATATATTTCCTTCAAAATATACTATTTGATTTCAAAATTATGTTTTAAAAATTTAATATCAATATAATAGTCATGATTCAATCGGTTTGATTTTTTTTTCCTTTTTGTTTAAGAAAAAAGATGGGAGAATAGTTAAATGATGAAGGCACAATTTAAGCAGATCCAATAAACAGGGGAAAGTCAATTTTCTACGTACATTTTTGTGAATTCATGTCACATGCAACAGTCTTTTGGGTTTTGTTGCATCAATTCTTTGGTGATTTATGTATTTTTATTATTTTATGACGCAAGAGTCCTGGTAGCAATACATTTGGAATAAAACGATTTAATTTATTTTTCGTTGTTATTAACAAAAATGATATATTATTAATTAATCAACTCATGGAGATAGTGGTTTCATTTGTAACAACTAGCTTAGTAAATTGTTGTACTTCTCATTATCAATTCAAGAAGAACTTGTAAATAAGAACATAGACGTGGTATGCTGTGATGTGGTAAATTTAATTCAAATCTAAATTAAGAGATGATTCATATATATAAAATAATAAGCCAAGCAACTGGTTTATTGTCCATATCAAAGGGAGTGAATAGAAATAATGTAGAAAGTCAAAAAGATGAACCAGTGAACATGATGATTTATAAAATAATGAATTAAATTTACATCATTTTTAATAAGTGTGAGATTATTTACACTTAAAATTTATTTTGAACATTCTTATTTTTTACTACAACAAAACCCTCATTAAGACCAATTCAATATAAATAAATAGAATAATAATACTTTTGACACCAACCTAGCGCTTACACGCCCATGTAAAATTATTAAACCTTAAATTTAGAACGTTCTTCCTCAGCATTAAAACTCGTTCATTGTTTAAAAGTATATTTAACAAATTTGCACAAAGAAACTCCATGATTCAAATTTCTTTGACTTAAATTTCAATTTTTGTTGAAGATATATCTCTTCCATATAAAGATTTCAATTTTCTGCACAATCATGAGCTGCATATATATATATATATATATATATATATATATATATGAGAAAGATTTATCCGAGAGAAAATCTTAACTGTTACATCCAATCAGCCCTCAACCTAAAAAATTAAAGATAATAGAAGCAATGTTATCGAGGAGTATTTTGGTATTTATGAAAGTGTTTAAAGTGAAAAGTGATTTCCTAAAATCTATTAACTAATGCACATAATAAAAGGCCATTTTGAGAAAATTTTAGATTACAAATAGTCACATCCTTTAATATTCTTCAATCAATGTGTTTATTTCAAAATAAAAAATCCATCTATTTATTACTTTCTAACTAGTAATATTAATGTGTTAATAATTGTGAAGAACCAGTGTAATTTGTATGATGTAGAAAGCCCTTTAGACACAATAACCCGAATTGCTAACAGTAGCGGTTGGACTTGCTTGGGAACAGCCTCAATTCAGTTACTTTTTTTATCGTGATATTTAAACATAAGCATCCGGATCCGTGCGGATCCCCACCTTCCACATCCGGATCTGCATTTTTTAATATCCGGATTTAGATTTTTTCTGGATCCGGAAGAGGATATTTACTTGCCATCCCTAGTACCCAGCAACATCCACCCATTAGGAGTGAAACCCCATTGATTTCATAAATAAAAAATAAATAACTCGCAAAGACAATCTTTGACAATCACAAGAACAACAATAATTCACTCCAATAAACAACATAACAAATACATGGTCTACATTGAAAGTCTTTTTATGATTTTAATTGAAAGAGAAAGTACGAAGGACATATTATACATAATTGAATGTTATCGTTGATAATTAGGCAAAACACACTCACACAAAGAACAAGATTTAACGTGGTTCAATTGTGCATAAATGCACAATCTATATCCACGGGAGAAGCCACAGAAAAAGCTTTATTGATGATTCAAAATGAATTTTACAGAGCTAATACAGAGGAGATTACAAGGAACAAGAAGACTCTTTCTCTCTTTCTAAGATCTCTTCGGAAAGCTCTCAAAATCCTATGCAATTTTTTTTCAACAACCAGCCTCTTCATACCCCTGATATTGAAACCCAATTGCACAGCTTTTGGAGACGTGTATAATGGCTTCATAACGACTTTGATTCCGTTCTCACATGCGGTCTCACGTGCTTCACTTAAACTTGCTCAAAACGACTGAAACTGAAAGCAGCGTCGTTTTTCCTTAAGTTTAGTGAAGAAGATAGCATGTGTGCTGCACGTGACTCGTAAGTGGATTCACTTACTCAAAGCACAGCCGTTTTAGTGCTTCAAGTTTTGCATTCATTGCACTCTAGTGCACAGATATTATTGGTACTTATAAATTTCAAAGAGGTGATAACAGATGGCCTATTATAAACACTAAGAAGGGTCCCTAGCATAGCCTGAACAACTTTACTTATGGTTTCTCATCAAATAATGTTATAAAAAAGAAATACATAAGTTAGAAGATTCGCAGCATATTGGAGTGAAATTTTTACATGAATGACACTTAATGAAGTTATGTTTACATTAAGTAGAAACCTTCCTAAATAGGAATAGAAATACTCTATTAACATATCGAATACTACCTTCATAAAAATTTAGTTGACAAAAAAAAAGCCTTGAAGGCTTGAAATAATTAACCCTAATTAAATAATTGTCTTACATAACCATTTTTTTCCTTTCTTTATTTAATAAGACATCGCCACACTCCTGATTTGATAATATAAAGCATAAAATATAATAGACAAGTTTGAGTTTTAAAAAATAAAGTTGGCAGAATGACCGGCATACTTTTTTGATCATTGAGCATGCAATTCTCTGAAAAAACTCACTGTGTTTGTGCCTATTGTAAATGTATGACATTTATTAATCTTTTGGGTTTTGTTGTAT
Organism: Citrus australasica; assembly: GCA_029618585.1. Classification (NCBI taxonomy): domain Eukaryota; kingdom Viridiplantae; phylum Streptophyta; class Magnoliopsida; order Sapindales; family Rutaceae; genus Citrus; species Citrus australasica. Next base: position 2,151,798 of record JARCIV010000005.1, read on the forward strand.
CTATTCTTTGGTACGTGTTCATCCTGTTTTCATTCTTTTCTGATGCAAGATTCTTGGTTGCATTAGGAGTCAGAGTGAAATTCCAATTTTAAAATTTAGAGAAATAAAAAGTAACATGATTTTTTTTCATGAATAAAATGATTTAATTTAGTTATTTCTACTAGCAAAAATTATTACTTTATTAAACCCATCAAGCTATTGGCTTCATTTATAAGCCGGACAGTCAATTTTTTAGGTTCAATTGTTATCTTTTAAAAGATAGTAGAAAAATATTACTTTGAGTGTATTTTATCACTCCACTAAAATTTTATTAACCCATCAAGTTATTGGCTTCAGCTTTTCGTTCTGTTTTCTTGTATATGTTGCAATTTTCAAGTATCACTCAAAATTTTAGACCGTCAACACCTGCAGGAAAATTGCATATATTCTATCATTCAACCTCAACAAATAAATTTTTTTCACTGGAATCCAACAATCGTTAAGTGTTAACCTTGTAGTTCTCAAAAGCAGAAATTGTTGTATTTATTTTTTCAAAGTGTCTGAGTTAAAAGAAAACTAAAGATAGAAGAGAGTGAAATTTCAACTGAGATCTTGCCACATAAGACGATCGATTTAATCCTTTCTGTATCTTTCTTCTATCTGTTGGGGGAAAAATAGATTTTTAAATTTTTATAAAACCTTTTAAGGACCGCTCTCATATAATATATAGGAATTTATAATGTAGAAATCGCACCTTGAAAATCCAAGTTGGCTTTTTCCACTGAAGTGATTTAAGCTCCTAGATACCGATCCGCCACCACCACTCATTTTAGATCACGATCCGTCACCACCACACTTGTTAGATCACGAACTGTCACCAATGATCTTCCATGTTATGACTCAGGTTCAATCTGCACTTGACGTGTAGGCGCCTTTATCACTACCAAAGCAACTAGCACGAGAAAATTTTTCTCTCAATAATAGAGAGAAAAATCTTATTCTCTGATCTGTATAAAGTGGCTGCTCTTTTTTTCTTTAGAGAAAATAAGCTTTATATCTCTTCTTTAGTGAAAACCCTAGGCTCCAAATAATGCCTTAAATAAAACTCAAGTTACTTTTCATTTAATAGGGGATCCACCATGTAAAATAACATAAAATCCCTTACACATAAGCTAATTAAATGGATCCTCCCACTAAATGATATAATTAGGCTTTTGACCCAAATAGCTAGTTATCTTGCTTATTAATTCAATAGTGGTGCAGTCAATTAAATGACGTAACCCGAGGATCATTTGAGAACATACAATAGTGGCTATAATAATTAGGCATGTAATTAAATTAGCCTAATTATTTAATTCTAAATCTACTCCACTAAAAGATTGGAATTGACCTCCATAATTGTATGCTCGAATAATAATCCGTCCCAAGCTACATTGATTTCTTTACTGCACAATCTTTTGTACCACATCATTAATTAAATCGATATCTCAATTGTCCAATCAATTTAATTACATCTTGTTCCTTGATACTTACTGGTTTTCTCTAATGATCATTTTCAACATACTAAATATGTTGACACACTTTGGCCAGAGAATTCTATGATCAAGTGCCGAAAACCCATCAAGAGATGTATTGTACAAATTTTATATTGTTAATCCATAACTCCAATAATCATAACTGCTCCCACTAAGATACCGGGTAATCTTGACCACAAGTATGTGTCGTGTCTATTGGTAACTCAAATGGAATAACAATTACAATCATGAAATTATAATTAACTCAAGATTAAGATTACAGTAAAATCAATGCCTATGATATTTAATAAGTTTGACAGTTATTACAAAGTTAATTAAATCTCATATGTGATCATGTTAATGTAATCGCACTTCATCAATAAATTCATACATGATTAAGATAAATCATTCAATGAATTTATTACAGTCTATACCTAAATAAAGTGCCCAACTTTATTTATTAACTGCGAATTAAATTTATTTAATCATAAGATAACTTATATTTATGTATTTTGTGAATCCACATGGTGATCATATAAATACATATAATATGATTAAATGGACTTTAATACAAATATTAATACAATTAAGATATTTGAATAAAATACCTCATTTATTTATTAATCAGAAAAAAAATTTATTACAATTAAATAAACACATATGCTTTTAAAGAATATATTTTCCCAACAGCAAAATCAATAAAAGTATATTTTATAAAAGGCACATATACATAATATAAATTTAGTTTTGAACTACGTAATTATTAATTTATATAATAAGCCAGTCTTACATAAAAATAAGAATTTTTTGAAAAGTGATTTCTGAAGGAAAAAGTTTAGTTTGGTTTAGCTTGTGAAGGCTCAAGTAATTGAAAGCAATACAAGCGAAGGAAACATATACTTCTAACTTTTACAAAGTAATCACTAAAATATTCGACAAGTTTGAGATTTTAAAAAAGTTGGGAAAATAGACAAATAATAAAATCCCCACAAGTTGGTAGAGCAAATAATCAGACAAAAACAGAGCAAATATTTACCATTATATATGTATGTATATATATATATAACGAATGTTGCGATTTCTGTTTTTGTAGAGCAAGTGAATCCAAACACAAACCAGAACAAAACGACGGCGTTTAGAGCAAGGTTTAAGATTCGTTATGAAGCAGCCACGTCAGTAAGCTCGTGATCTCCATAAGTAAAACGAGGCTTAGCCTTGCGTTTTGCTCATAACAGGATGGACAGAGTTGCTGGTGCCAGTCACGTGTTCACTTAAACTCTTCTGAATCAGTTTTACGGCTAGACACGTGGGAAGCAGCTGTGCGTTCTGGTTCACCAGCTCGTTGTAGCGTGATTTCGAGGGTATTGTTCAGTGAAGAGGAAGGTGATCCTTGTGCTCTGTAAACTCATCTCTGGATACTTGTATTTTCTTCTTCACGAATCAATAAAAGCAAGCTCTGATGTTTTCACTCGTGGATGTAGGTCTCATGAGAGACTGAACCACGTTATTTGTATTCTTTTATGTGAGATTTATTTTTTTCTTTAAATAAAATTTTGGGAGATGGGAAATCTCATCTACTAAATACAAATTTTGATTTTTTTATTATTTAACCTAGATAATTAGGTAACTAAAGTGCATGCATAACTAGTGAGACCGTGCCTAGCTAAATATATGATTCTAATTTCTTTGACTTTGATTTCAATGAAATATAACCAGTGAACCATGTTATCTCTGTTTTCTCTTTGATTTTGTCTCTGATTCATCTCTTTCTTTCTTCTTGATTCTATTTCTTGGAAGTTTAAGTCTGGTTTGTCGAATATTGAGTTGATTCAGATTCGGTTCTGTGCTTGTGCATCTTGTGTTGGTCCCATTCAAGATCTTGGGCAGAGTCTTCGGTTTGACAAGTTAATTAGATCGTCCAAAGCTCTACATTTTTTTTTTTTAAACAAAACAGAAGCACAGTCTACTATTAATACTATATAAGCTCGTGTCTAATTACCAAAATAAATTCAACTTTAACAAATAATAAAAGCTAATTTCATTGTTGCCGCCTGTTGGGCTTTCTTTAATTTAATTTAATTTTTTCTTTTTGTTATTGAAGATACCTCGCAAACTGCTCGGAAGCTAATTACAGAATTTCCCCTTACTCTAGGATCTCTTGAATGGTCCTGCAATTTGTATTCCTTTATGTGGGATTGGTTTTTTTCTTTGAACAAAATTTCAAGGATAAGAAACCTTACCCATCGATTAACTGCGATGTTTATCCAACCTCTGATTTTTCTTAATATTTCTCACTTGTTCATTTCATGGCACTTTTAGCAGCTACATTGGCATTTTCTGCCATTTGCTTTTGTTCAATGGAGTAAGTTAGCTTATGAAATTGCTTTTTGATAAATTTTCTTCAGAGGGATTGTGAAAAGGCCAAATCAACTGAGATGATCGGGTTTATACGGATTTAGCAGTTGTTTTTGTCACTTATTGAAGCACAAGTTAAGCACGTGATTCAAGGTTGTTTTGGTCACTTCTTACAACAAACCCAGAAGGCAGCTGGCGAGTGGGAGATGTTTCTAGATTCTTCATGATCTGTATATATAGTCTTAGAGGCTATAGTTGAGCCAAATGAAAAGCTTGTAACTTCTTAATGTTTGTAGCTTGTTCTTGGTAATTGCTCTGACAGGTTAAGAAAATTTTTGAGTTCCTGAAAAATTTGGATTTATCTTTCGAATATGATTTGGTTGCTGATGAGAAAATTCCATTCCTAGCTGATCTTTCCAGTGTTCTAAATGAGCATTCCTTTTTCCCATATGAGCCACCAGCTGGAAGCAAAAGATTCAGGAATCTGATTGCTGACTTCATGAAAATATACCACCATATTCCACTAAATGCTGATGTGAGAAAACCTTCACCACTCATCTGTCCTAGATTCTGTTTTCCCTGATGCATTATTTCAATTTCTTTGCACGTGAAGTACTAGGATCTGTTTCCCCTGATGCATTATTTCAATTTCTTTGCACGTGAAGTACTAGGATCTGTTTCCCCTGATGCATTATTTCAATTTCTTTGCATGTGAACTTGGAGCATTCATATTAGTTTAGGAGTGAATCTATTGGTCTTTTAGTTGTTTGTAACAAATAACGTATGAAACAATCTTGTTATTTTTTGCTCTCGATATGTAGAGCTCTATGGATCAATTGCTTGTCTTCTGTTATCCTCATTAGAATTTCTTCAGACTACTTCCACTTCATGCTATTTGTGATAAGTTGTATTGTTTTTGTGGTCTTTCTTATGTCTGTTGGACAAATACTGTAATATGAAATTTTATCTAATGGTGTCCTTTATTCCTTTTGCATCCTGTCCCCTCTAGTAGTTAAATGTATTTTTGGATTTGTCAATTTATTTGATTTGATGAAATCTTGATTCTCATGTTATCTACCTGTTTATCCAACTTGACCATGGAATGTGTTGTTGCTGTGAGTTACGCTGCACGTCCTTGTTATTCGTCTAGTCTTTTTATGTAAACATACGTGTTTGGATGTACTCGTATATATACTGGACCCGAGATATTTGCACCTGACCTACTTATTGATGTACGTGTAAAATGAAGAACTTTTTGAGATCTGGAATGGATCAAGACCTGCAATTTTTATTTGTAGATTTTCCACTCTCCAGTCCAATTATAAATGACAGTTTGTGAATGCTGCATGAATAAGCTACCCAAACTTAAAGATCATTAATTGCCTCTTTCTCTTCTTTTGTATACGAGTAAAACAATCCACATTCCTAACTTTTCTTCTCCACTTATTTCTCAAGAATGTTGTCTTTCCTTCAAGAGCTGTGTGGCAATTGTGAATGCTCTTCGATTGTTTTCACCCCGTCTTGAACATCTAACGGGACACTTACCGAAGCAATGATTAACAAGTTTAGCAATCAAGGTATGATCTATTTCTGATTTATTTTTGTGTTATTTTTGACATAGTTGAAGATGTCATTTTTTGGCAGATTTTCTTTGCTATTCTTGGAACAAGTAATAGTGCTTGGTTTATTGTTAATAAAAATATATATATATATAAAAAAAGTCTTTTTCTTTGGCATATGTTATGCATTAAAAAAAAAATATGTGTGTGTATATCCAATAACTCAAAAATATGTATATGTCAATATGTGTGTGTATATAGACACATGGCGCATACACAAAATGTAAATAATTTTCAAATATTAAACATTTAAAATAGTCAAGCATATTAATAATTTACAATTTAAATTATACATAGACGAAATAATGGTAACAACAATAAAGTGCGTTTTATAAATCTTGGTCCTACAGTAGTAAAAGAATTAATGAGCTTGGTTTTTATTAACAAAAATTCTCCGGAGCTTATTATGAATTTTAAGAAGGAAAAAAAAAGTCATACTCCAATTCATAAAGATATTCCTTCTTCTTTCATATTTGATGTGTTAATATGAAGATTCATTCCAATTATAACAGTTTTTGATGAATCTAAATATTCAGTAACTGATAAATTATATTTATAAATATTATTAGCAAATGGCACATAAACTATTAATTTAAATTAAACAATTCCTTTGGTGTAAATAATTAACTTTTATATACACAATATTTAAAACAATCACCAAACAACAGTTCACAAGTTAGATCACACATAGACGACATAACGCTAATCTAGCAAATCCAATCATAATAATTTGATTTTCATTTATATTAATTATTTCCAATCATGCTATTTTTTTTTTTAAAAAAAAAAATAACACTCCAGTGTTTATATATCCAACAGGTAAAATCTCAAAACAATATTTGCCAAAGTCTGATGAAGAGAAGATACACACGCACATATATAATTATAACCGTACAGCAGAAGGATAAATAAAAGAAAATGAAGTTTCAACAGCTGAACAATGCATTTTATTGTTTAATAAAAAAATTTTGAAAACCCATTATATACAATACAAAAAGCCCACCGACACCAAACCATATTAATTTAACATAGTTTTCAATTGAGATTTGAATTTTAAAATTACATAATAATAATGCTAACAATAAAATATTTCAGCCGTTCTCTGATCAATCACCAAAAACCCAGTTCAAATCTATAGCAACATAAGGTATATGGGTTAACAAGTTCCAGTATTGTCCTCCATCCTTTCTGCACTTCTCTTCCATCAATGAACATCCCGCGATCTGTAATTGCAAAAGTGAGGAAGGCAGGCCTTTCTCCGGAAAGTATTTGAGCTTGGGACAATCTTGGAGAAGCAATTTAGTGAGATTTTGAAGATCAACAATTGAAGAGGATAGGCGTTTCAGATTTGGAAAATTGAAAATATGCAGAGATGTTAGAGAGGCAGGAAGAGGAAGCGCGGTCCCTAATCTTTTGTCCTCTAGTGGAAATGACACCATGTCTTCATCGCATCCGCTGATAAAAAGATGTCGCAGAGAGGAGAATCTGTGAAATACCCGGCCCCGCTCAATCATTGACTTCCAAATCTCCTTATGACTATCAATCTCCAGTGAACGAAGGTCGGTGGGAAGGCCATCATCTTCTTCAAGGCTTGGAAGCTCACCTCCTCCTATTATTGTTAATTCTTGAAGAGAGGTCAGATTGTGCAATCCCTTGGGTAAGGCCTCTAGTTTCTCGCACCAACTGATGTTGAGCTTTATTAGTTTCGCACAAGGCAATCCCCCTCCGGGAAAGGACACCAGATTCCCACACAACGAAATACTAATCTTTTGAAGCTGGCGGAGATTATGTAAACCACTCGGTAAAATTTTCAGATTTCCACAAAAAGAAATGTAGATATCTTCAAGAGATGTGTTGTTGTCCAACCTTTCTGCTATTGACTCCAGCTTTGAACATCCACAAACACGAAGGGACTTAAGAGATGGAGGTAGATTGCCAACTTCAAGGGACTCAAGCGTGGCAGGTAACTCGTTTTTTGAAAATATACATGTCAGAGAGTGACAAATCTGAATTGCTAACTGCTCAAGAAGAGATGAGGTGTACCTTCTGCCGCTGCTACACTGGATGCCCTCTTCCACTGTCAAAGTCCTTATATTATCACAATCGCTGATGCTCAGCTGCTTGAGGTTCGGTGGCAGCTGGACAGCAGCAATATATGTCAACGAACGGCAATACTCAATATACAAGATCTCGAGAGATGAATTGGTGTCGCACATCCATGCCTCTGGTAATGATTTCAGTGCATCACAATACTTGATATCAATTTTCTTCAACTTGGAAGGCAGAGCAACCTCAGGAAAGGAAACAAGGGAACTACATTTGTAGATGACTATCTCTCTCAAGGAACTGAGGCTGAACGATGATTGTGGCAGCTTCACAAGGCCTTCACAATACAACAATTTTAGATATTCAAGTCTGCATGACAACTGGCAGAGCTGCTGTTGTTGGTCTTTCTCTTCCTCCGCGACCAAGGATTGAATTTTGTGACAACCTGTAATCGTCAGTCTTTTGAGAGAGCAAATGTCCTGCAGTAATTCGTTATGGCTCTTCCATATACATGTTTCATTTTGAATATTATTTATCTCCAATTCTTCCAGTTTTTGGTATTCGCGGCTTCAATGGCCCTGCGAGAAACACTTGATTTGATGTATCTCTACAAACCACTGAATTCTGTGAGCCGAGATGATCAGTTGCACTTCTCCACACAACCTTTTTACATCCACCAATCTGTAATTTGCAAAGAGCTGGAAGACTCGAAACTGAAACTGACAATTCTTCACATCCTTGAACAACAAGCATCTCCAATACAGGAAGGTGCTCTGGAAATGTTCCTTGCAACTTAGAACATCTTAAAATGTGAAGCTCTCTCAATTTAGGAAACCGTTCAACTCCCTGACTGGATCCATGAGGAATCCAGTCTTCCCATCCTTGCATGTCTTCAAAATGAAGAGTCTCCAAGCATGGAAAAGGAATTGGAGTATCATTCCCATAGAACTCTGAACCCAACTTCTTTACACTAGTCATTCCACATACTGCAAGATGCTTTAGAGAGGGTAGTTGCCCGACTGACGGCAGGGTAGGACACATGCCACAATATTCAAATTTTAAGGTCACCAACTTTGAGAATGAGGAATCTCCGAACCAAGTTGGAAATTTTGCACCTCTATAGCCGCTGATACAAAATTGTTCCAAATTTTTATTGGGTTCTAGCATGTCAAGCACGTCCTTTTCAATTTCCGCCTCCCTTGAAGATGAACCATCGGTGCTGCAGGTCCAATTAAGCGATAATTCTTTAAGATTCTTCTTTCTATCCAACCGAGCCTCCTTTGCATCACCACTGTCTTTGACATTCTCTAATTTTGAAATTTCAAGTGTCCCCTGAAGATGTATCAATGACTTTAGCTCGGGTAACCCAGAACCATTGTCTTTTCCCACAGCAAAATTACCCAGCGTTTGAAGACAAGTCAGCTTACCAATTCCTAGTGGCATTTCCTCCAACGACTTCGTATTTGAATTATTGAGATGATGCAATTTGATGAGGTTTCCCATGTCTGCACACAACTTCTTCAGCCGATCACAATCTTCCAACAAAAGGGTGTGCAAGTTGTAAAGCTTGCTGACTGATTCAGGCAGAGTTTTAATCTCAGTTCCAGACAGGTTAAGGTGCCTTAAATACCTCAAATCACCAACTGAATCCGGCAGCTCGGCGATGTGATATCCACGCAGAGAGAAGACCCTCAATCGTTGGAGTTTGAACAACTCAGGAAGAATGCTATGAGCCAAGTATCCAGGCCAACTATTTGACAACATCAGTGGTAAAAAAGTTCGCAAACGTTGGATATCATACAATGTCTTAAACCTTTGAACGCCATCACAATCTCCACGAATGTATGATAGATGACGAAGATTTCTAGAAAAACATTGTTGCTTGTTAACCTCTGAGATATACTCCATTCTGAAGTACATTTCCCCAGCAGCCCATTGAGCAAGGTCGTTGATAAGATCGTGCATCACAAATCGTGATGTATCGCTGCTTGATTGTTGGAAAAAAGATCTTGCACGTAGCTCTTGAAAGAACTTTCGACCTAGATCTTCACTAGGATTCCCGCTCTCTCCGTAATCCAAGAAACCCGAAGCACACCATAATAAAATTATCTCCTACTCTTCAAATTCGTAATCCTTTGGTAACAATGAGCAGTATGCAAAGCATTGTTTCAAAGTTGGAGGAAGATAATAATAGCTCACTGCAAGGGCTGGTATAATGCGACATCTCTCTTGTGGTAATTCCCATATCTTGCTACTGAGCACATCTTCCCACTCACGTCTGACATGTTTTCCACGTAAAAGTCCTCCCAGTGTTTTCGCTGCCAAGGGCAAGCCATTGCATTTTATCACTATCTTGTTCCCAATGTCCTCCAATGACTTATGTGAACTGAAATCTCTCGTCCCCAAAGAGTGCTGCGCAAACACAGACAGACAATCCTCAGTTGACAAGTTTTTCAATTCATAAGCTTGATCCGGGCTCATGATTTTTGCAACCTCTTGATTGCGAGTAGTGACAACAATCTTACTTCCCTGTGCGCCAGCTTCAAATGGAAGGCTGAGGTCGACCCAATCGTTGTAATCCTCATTCCACACGTCGTCTAAAACTAGCAAAAACTTCTTTCCAAACAGGTGTTTCTTCAATTTCTCTTGAAGCAAATTTAAGTCCTGATTATCCACATTCTGGTCAGCAGCAATGGAAATTAGGATTGATTTTGTAAGCCTGATAACATCAAAATCATCAGAGACGCAAGTCCATGCCTTGAGATCAAAATGATCCTCCACCTGCTTATCATTATAGACAAGCTGAGCAAGAGTGGTTTTACCCAGCCCGCCCATGCCTACAATAGGTATAACAGAGAATCCATCATCATTTCTTGAATCATCCTTCAACAACAATTCAACAGTTTCATTCTTTTCTGTTTCCCTGCCACAGACCTTGGCTTCATTCACCAAAGAGGTTGTGGGTAGTCTTTGCCTGTCTTTTTTGGACCTCCCAGCTGAACTTACGTTCAAACCCAGCAACTCTTTCTGTGTTACAATATCTTGAAATCTGTCGTTGATCTCTTTGATTTTGGACATCAAGGCATTATCGAACTGAATCGATTGTGGAGTAAAAGTGGTGCAGCAAGTAGGAATGAGCTTCCGAAACTTACTTGTTCTTGTACGACTGCTACTGGGTTGATCCTGAGCCGCAGCTGGATCTCCATTTCCAAGCAGCAACTTCCTCCGGAAAGCCTCAGTTTGAAACTCATCCAACAAGTCTTCAACATCATAAGCCAAGTTCTGAAGCTTGCCAAGCCACTTCTCCACAAACTGATTAGTCTTCTTCTCCTCAGCATCATCAAGCACCGCCTTGATCATCTCCAACATATTCGCCCACTTCATCAGATCGGCCTTGATGTGCTTTTGGCGTGCAAAAAACAGAATGCCCTCTGAAGCTAACTTATTGACCAGCAAATCAACGGACGCCGTAAGGATTGCCTCTCCGATGATTGACATTTTTTTTCTTTCTTCTCTCTCTTTTTTTTTTTTTTGGGGGGGGGGCAAAGAAAAATTGAACAGAAACTGTGAAGGGTCAAGCAAAATGAATGTACCAAGTCTTCCACTTGTTTATTCCAGGAAAGGGAGAATAAAAACAGAGCCCACCACCCATTAATAATTTAGCAATTTACCAATCACCAACCACCACCACTTGTTTTCAGATTCAATAAATATAAAATCGCACGTTGATATTTATAGGGCCACCACCAATAATTTAGCAAGCTTCACTTTATTACACTACAGTGAAAACAAAATCGGTGGGCTTATACACACACTTATTTATTAAATATATATATATTAATGTTGTGCTTGTCTGCTTGACGAACTGGGCATGGGTGGACCAGGCATCATTGAGCAATTCCAAAAAAAAATTTTAAAAATATCAGTGTCCAGCAAAGAAAATCCATCTTTTGAGAGATAAATTAAACATAAGTACTTAGATGTTTCTAAATGATTGAATAATGATATTTTTGGTATTTATAAATTTCTAAGATGCGATAATTATGTGGGGGACATATATTTATGGTTATAGAAAATGGCGGTAAAAATGGTACAAATCTAATATAATAAAAATGTATAAACTGTAGTAAATTAATGTTTACTTCAAAGTACGTTATAAATATTATTTTCCTTAATACGTTATTTGCTCCCATTGATTGAGTTATGCATATAGATTAAGTAAATATGCATCTAAGATACAATAAAGCATTGATTTGTTTGTTTACGTTGTACATCAATGAAAGCAAACATGAATATTCTTGAATGTTATAAGCCTAACAAGAATTAATATATTATTCTTACAAAAAAAATAATATGTTAGATATTTGATGCATAAAAAAATAAATGTTAATCGATGAAATTCTTTTGAAGAATGAAGACTATAAAAAAAATGGTGTAGGATCATTTTATTCATGTCTAATTGATATTTATTTTTTTATGAATGTAGGGGTATTTTGGTAATTTTATGGACACAAGCGTTATATGTTGTGGATAGATGTTCGTTTTGAACTACATTGCGTGTGGTTAGTCGTATTTCACATTTATGAAAAATAATTATGTTCCTTGATTAGGAGAAACTGCGAATGAGAACCAAGCCGTTGATATGAACAATAGTCGATTTTAAGTATTGTCACTATGAGTGAAATATGCAAACCCATTTTCATATTTTATTATGATTTTAGAGTGTAGTAAACCATATTTGCAAAATAAGATTTTAATGCTCTAATTTAATGATTTCTAGAATAAATTTGATTTACGGATTGGTACATTATTAAAAATTTTATGATTATTGGTTTTCCCTATTGATTTTGAGTAATGCATAATAGTACTTTGAAGAAAAGAAAAGTAAATTTAATGTTAATGGAAAGAAAAGAAGACTTAGGTACGATTAAAAATGTGTTATTTATGTGTATAAAAATTTGTTATTAAAAATCATGAGATAATACGCTCTCCATCTAGTTACAATGATAGAGATAAGATGAGAGCCCTTTGGGGCCCCTCTGAACACATAGAGAGGTTAATAGGTTGTGTTTTTTAGCGCTTTTGCCCTTTGGAGGCTTATGCATGTTGTATGATAATAAAAAAGATTCAAGATACAGATAAGATAGAGGCTTTTGGGTCTGTCTAAGTGCACATAGAAGTTTTGGATTGTGTGCTTGGGTGCTTTTGTCCTTTAAGGATTATTTTATACATGTAGTATGATGAGATATGATGATATATATGAGATAGCACTTCATTGATCTATCCTTTGTAGCTCTAGGTATGACAATGCCCGAATAGTATGTCATTGCACTGCCCATATGAGGTCTAGGTACGATAAGATCATTTACTTGTTTAGTGACAATTTAAGAATAAAGTATTTTGCGTTATCTTTTGATATGATTTTCATGTGTATTACGTACAGTATAATGTATTCTTCAATGACAATTGTTTGATTTAATGTTTGAATAATTTAACTATGTTCTTACTTATAGATTAGTAAAGTTGTTATGTCGAAAAGTATGATCATCTTTAAAGTAAGTTACTTTCAAAAGATGTTATCCACTCATTGAGCTTACTAATTTTTATATTCACCTTATTTTATTATATTTTTCCCCTAGAAGGATGCATGTATACCAATCGACTAACCGACTGTAGTTATTTTGTATTTTTAATCACAATGATGGAGCTAGGAAAAATAGATGGTATTATGCATTTTGATCATCTCATTTTGGAATGTATAATTGTATTATGATTTGATGATTGTGGATGTTTAATATATGTTGAAATCAGTTATATTATAATCTTTTCATATTGGAGATGTTTGTGGACGTTATTTGGTATTTTAGTTGAGAAGGTTGATTGATGGAACTGATTATATATTAAAGTATGTTAGGAGTGCTTGTATAAATTTTCAATTTTGGGATTGTTATATTTATAAGGGAAATTATTATCAGTCAAGTTAGACGATATCAGATAGACCCGCATGGAGTTTGAGGCGAGTTGTTTCAAATCAAGTACTTTATAAAGCTCACTCACCCCTTGTTAGCTCTCACTCGTTACAAGCATCTATCTATCAATATATCAATCAATGCTTACATTTTCTTTCCTCTTATACATCAAAATGAAGTTCATCTTGGCAACCTTGTTGTGGCATTATTGTTGTCAATAGTATAAAACGTTTACAATTATCATCTTCTGGTTGACCAAACCTGTAGTGACGTTCCATTCGGAGCCAATTGTGTGGCCTCAGTCAGCGCGAAACTCTCTTTAAAACCCGATGTTGAAATTAAACCAAAATGAAATCCTCGGCGCAGCAATAACTGTACTGAAGGAACGCGTTATTCAAGCTAGGGAAGACTATTCTAAAGCGCATGAAATTAGTAAAGACAACTATGAACAGAGCGTGCTCATGGCTTCCATTGAAGAATACAATAAAGTCGTAGAAGCTTGCGACAAAGCAATTGGACCAGCTAAGGTTGGCGACTTTGACGTCGCAAAAACGGCAGCTGACGAAGCCGACCTGAGCGTTTCTCGCGCTGACGCATACAACACCGAGAACCCGAACCTGAAACATGTACAAATGCAAAGATAAGGAGAGTACAATTACTTAATTTAATTGATCATCATTTCAGATTTCTTTCATCATCGATCTCTGCCTTTTTTATCTTTTTTGATATGCAAACCAATTATATTCTTTTTTATGATATTGTTGGAGAGAATAATAATAATAATGTGTGCTCTTTGAAGCAGCTCTCTGCTTATGTTGTAATGAAAAATTTTTTAATTGGTTGATTGAATTATTTGATGCTTTTATTTATTTAATTACGTGATGATCACGCATGATTAATTAAGTGGATTCATAGAACTGAAAAAATGAAATAATGATGGAAACAAAATAATAAATCAAAACGATTAATTGATTGTCTTCATGTGTGTTAATCAACAAATGCAAAGATTAATTGTCAATTAATCAATACATAAATATTTATTGACTTAATTTTTGTCAATCAATTAAATTTTCATCAAACAAGGTAATAGATTGTAGTATTTCATACCAAATTAAACATTGTCCATGTTTCCGATGAAAATCATAATAATATTATTAGAGAGTCTTTTTTTTTTTCTCCCCCTTTTTCTGTTTTGTCCTTTGTTTGATTGGGCGTAATGAAACAGATATAACAAGGGACCAAGCATGACCTATATGTATATCTCCATCAAAAAACAAGGATGCAATGGATTGAATTTGATGTGTCACAGCACAATAAGTTAAATCTTAAATTTGGACAGACAAGCAAATATAGAAGCATCTAATCCACCAAAGGATAGACATGGGACTTGACATGAAAATAAATACAGACACAAACATAAACATTTACTCCTCCAATGATTGTTTCAATATCTTTATCCTTGATATTTGCTCATTTTTATAAAATATAAATCTGCTGGTAAACTTTTTGTACCTTAAACAATTTTCTGACTTATGAGAAAAAAACTATTTTAAAAAAATATTGCAGAGAAAAATAAAAAAAACTGCTAAAGAGACAAAATAATGTCAGAATGCTGACAAAAATAATGTTAAAATTAACTCGTTTTAATGTGTTGACAATTGAGTGATTACAATGAGCCCGGCTCAAATATTATATGGCTATATTCAACTAGATCACATATAAAATTTGATTACCTTCACTACTATAAGATGTTATTTGATTAATACAAATTAATTCAAATCCCATATGTTAAGTGGAGAATAACAATGCTTTATATCATTGTTTACAATACATGGATAAACTGGGTAGCTAGTTAAAGACCTGTAGACCAAAAATGGATTTATGTAGTCATCTTATCTCCACATTATATGTTGATGCTTTCATTTCTACTCGTCCTTTAGTTTCTTCTCAATGCAAATGCCAGGATAGGTGGAACAACATTTCCAATGTGCTATGCCTGTGTTAGATGTTATCAACAATTTTGTAGCCGTCCGAATAACCCTACGTGTCGAGGAAGTAAGATTAATTTAAAAGTATAATGACAAGTGCTGCAAATAGAAACGAAATCTAAACAATTAAGAAGTTTTACAGTCAAACTTCTAAGAACGGAGATTTGTTCATTGGTTTTAAAATTTATTTCGCATATTCTAATTTTTCATTTAAACAATTGCATTAACTTTGATCCAGTGCTGATCACAATGTTGTAAGAAGAGACGCACAAATCTTATATCAGCATTGAATTCAAATCTCAATTGCAGATATATATGAAAATAGCAATAAGACTTACTCCAGATCAATCGCACATTCACGAACTTTCACCGATTGTATCTCTAACTGTTATTGCACGGAAAGGAGCGCCATTTGGTAACTTGGCGTTAAGCTCAGGACCGGCAAAGACGTGCATTTGTTCTGGCCATTCCCGCATTGTTTCCTCAGGTGAAGCTGCCCATATGAATGCTTGTTTACGAAATGGAAACACATCGTATGCTGCTGCTTCCAATGTATCAGACCTCGCTGTTGTGCAAATTTTGTTGAACTCGCAAGCGCACGAATCTGTTGTAGTATAGACTAATGGTGACGAGTGTCGATCCCACGAGGAGGTGGATTTTAATTATTTATAGAATTAATTCTGTAAATGGGTGGTTGGATTGATGAAAATGATTTTGATTATCCTAAACTTGGAATTGAAATGGCGAGAATAAATTCTAAAATTGGAATTTAAATGGCAAGAACAAATTGAAGATAAATCTATTGAAATGACGTACTTGGGTATCTGGATTCGTATCAACATGCATCATGGGCTAAATATTCTATATTAATACCAATTAAATCATGAGAGGGGAATCCACACCTCATGAACCACGCTCTAATAAATATGGTGCTAAGGGCTTATCGTGCCAAATAATAATAATCTTATATTAGGGAGCCGGTGAAACCAGGGCAGTACTAGACAAGATTAGTATTATTTGTCGACGAGAAGTCAAAACATCCACAAAAACTAGAGGGGAAGAGAAAATAAATTTACCAAATCAAGCCCATGACACATGTTGAGACTTCACCTTCAACCCAAGCTTGAAAGAAAATTAGCCACTCATAGTTGAACTAGGGGCAAAATAGGAATTTATTAAAATATGTAGAAAATACAAGATAGAGAGAGAATTACAGAAAATGAATCCCAAAAATGGATTCAGAGGTGCCAAATTAGGGGGGGGAGGCCCCCTTTTTATAGTTACATCGAGTAAATCATGGCCATCGGATTAAAAACAGTTTGGACGCTCAGGATTTCGCCACGTCATCAGCCACTATTTGCACAGTACAGTCAACAGCCACTATTTGCACAGTACAGTCAACAGCCACTATTTGCACAGTACAGTCAACATCCACTATTTGTACAGTATAGTCAACAGCCACTATTTGCACAGTACAGTCAACAGTACCCGTACATGTGAATAGTATCGTACATGTGAACAGTGTCGTTTTTCCTTTTATACTCCTCCTAAGGTTTTCGACCGTCCTGAGTTCAAAAATGATGTCCGTTTTGCCATTTGATCTCTCGTTTATTATGAAATGACTATGATGCCCCTAAAATACATAAAATACTCAATTAGAATAAAATACACATAATTAAAGTACAATAAACTTAAACACATAAAAGTAAGGGTTGTTAGTAATACTTGATATATAAAATAACGATTTTCTCCTTTATAAATATGCACTTTCTAACACTCAACACACCCCCCAACCAGCTTATTGCTAGTCCCTAGCAAATAAAGCGAAAACAAAATTCAAAAATGATTTTTATTTTTTATTTTTTAAACACTCTTGTTTATTCAATCAGATTAATGATAACAATCAAATAAAAGTATAAGCATTATCTCAAGTCTAAAGAAACATTACACCCACATCAACCATCCACATGAATCAGCCCAGTAGACTTCATCGTAGCTACCTTCAAGAATACATGTCAAACCCCAAAATCTCACTGGAAGTAGTGACACTCTCATCAAAGAAATTAAACCCAAAAAAATAGTCACTCCAATGAATGATAATTGAGAGAAAATAATAAAGAAGTGATCTCACATGCTCTCACCAAAAAGAAATATGCCCTTAGCTTAGAAATAATACGATCTCCAGTCAAATAAAAATGCTAGTCAACCCATTTTATTTATTATTATTTTTATATTTTTTTTATGCATCACCACATCTTTTTAGCCCATATAACTAGCTTCTACTTCAGACTATAGTTCCCTAAAATCAAGGACTTTTATTAGGACGTAACGTAGGCCAGGGACATGGCTAACAAAGATGGGAAATAGGAAAAACAAAGTGTATGTTTGAGAAAAATGTAGAGGAAATTTTTTTTTTTTGGTTGGAATTTGCAAGGTGGATTTCACCTATTATTGTTGTTTTTTTTTTTAACAACATTTTGTTTAAGCAACAATTTCTTTCTTCTTTTTTTTTTTTTTTTTTTTTTTTTGAACTAGGCATAATTTCACTATACAAAATATTTATTTACATTTTTCTCAAACATAAATAGGTGATGGATCTTGTAAAATATTGGGTAATACTCCAAAATGGAGTGGGTTAAGATGATAAGTTGACAAAGAAAAGTTTTTTTTTTTTTTTTTTTAAAGGCTCTAAAGGGTTAACTATGGATATTCATGAAAGGGATGGCTAGAAAGGCTCAAACGGATCAAAGACGGCCTTTCCATCATCTTTTAGGACTCTAAATAATCTTCCATATCTACTAATTAAATGGGCTTCCAAATGTAGCAACACACATTTTTTTTTTTTTTTTTTTTTTTTTTTTTTAGGGTTAACTCAAAAGAAATCTAGAGATCGTGTACAATAATAAACTGCTAAGCTGTATAAAGAATGGGCAAAAGGGGTACTCTCCAAGAAAAATGATAGGCTCAAAAACTCACTTGGTATTTATTATGACATGTTCATTCCTTCAAGCAACTCATATTTGTCTCCGACATCAACATGTAGAGTAGCAAACATAGTGTAACATCACTTCATACTAAAGATAATACAAATACTAAAATTTGAAATCATCATGTCATCCAATCTTAAAACAAATCACAAATTTTTTTTTTTTTTTTTTTAAACAACAGTCTACCCCCCAACCTATTCTAACGTGAAAGGAAAATATGCATGCAGAAATGTAAAAATGATGCAGAAAAACTAATTAGAAAATGATAGAAAACGATTTTTTTTTTTTTTTTTTTTAACTTAAGAAGATGCGTTTCTAGAGACACTACACTCTATATTCAGCCATCTTTGACTCAAAAATTTTTGTTTGAAAATGTATATTTATAAAGGAGAAATTAAAAAGGAAGAAGAAAAATAAACATCAAAACATAATAAAGAAAAAAGAATTTTTTTTTTATTTTTTATTTATTTTTTTTTTTTGTTTTTTTTTTTTAACAATGAAGATGCGTTTCTAGAGTCACTACACTCCATATTCAGCCATCTTCAACACAAAAAGTTAGCAACAGTTAGTTTCTACAACAAAAAATTAGTAAAAACTTAACCAATATTCCACAATTGTCGACTATTCCCTCCCCCCAACCAGAACGAAACATTGTCCTCAATGTTTTAAAGGAACGAAGCATCATGTTCCTTCGTGTAATGCTCCCCATTCGTTGACACCTATCACATGAAGAACAGAAAGTGTAAGCATCTCGAAATATAGTTGGCCAATAGAAACCACATTGTAAAACTTTAGTCGCTGTTTTCTTAGCACTGAAATGGCCTCCACAAGCTTGTTCATGGCAGAATGAAAGGATATTCTGAATTTCATTTTCTGGGACACATCGTCTGACAATTTGATCTGCACAATACTTGAATAAGTACGGGTCATCCCAAAAGAAATTCTTTATTTCTGCAAAGAATTTAGCCTTGTCTTGCTTGGTCCAATGCTCTGGAAGTTTACCTGTAACAAGATAATTAACTATATCAGCATACCAAGGTAATACTTCCATACTCATTAATTGTTCATCTGGAAATGACTCATTTAATGTTAAAGGCTCTGTAGTTGTGTCAAAATGAAGACGAGAGAGATGGTCTGCCACAACATTTTCTGTGCCTTTCTTATCTTTGAATTCCAAGTCAAATTCCTGCAAAAGTAACACCCAACGAATTAGTCTAGCTTTTGCATCTTTCTTTGTAAAAAGGTATTTAAGAGCAGCATGATCTGTGAACACAATTATTTTACAACCAATGAGATAAGATCGGAATTTTTCCAATGCAAACACTACTGCTAGCATTTCTTTTTCAGTAGTTGAATAGTTCAATTGTGCATCATTCAATGTCATACTAGCATAGTAAATAACATGGGGAATCCGATCAACTCTTTGTCCTAATACTGCTCCTACTGCATAATCAGATGCATCACACATTAGCTCAAATGGTAAGTTCCAGTTTGGGGGCTGAATGATGGGTGATGATGTCAACAATTGCTTTAATTTTTCAAAAGCCACAAGACATGAATCATTAAAGATAAAATGTGCATCCTTAGCAAGTAAATTGCATAAGGGTCTAGAAACTTTGCTAAAATCTTTAATGAAACGTCTATAAAAACCAGCATGCCCAAGGAAAGATCTTACTTCTCTGACTGTTTTGGGTGGAGGAAGATTAGAAATGAGATCCACCTTGGCTTTGTCAACCTCAATACCTTTACTTGAAATGATGTGACCGAGAACAATACCTTGTGTTACCATAAAATGGCACTTCTCCCAATTTAAGACCAAGTTCTTTTCGATACATCTCTGCAGAACTAGTGTTAGATGGCGTAAACATTGATCAAATGAATCTCCAAAGACAGAAAAGTCATCCATAAAGACTTCGAGAAATCGTTCAACCATATCAGAAAAAATGCTTAACATGCATCGTTGAAATGTAGCAGGTGCATTACATAATCCAAATGGCATCCTCCTATATGCAAAAGTGCCAAAAGGGCAAGTGAAAGTGGTTTTCTCTTGATCTTTTGGTGCTATGGGAATCTGATTATATCCTGAGTAGCCATCTAGAAAGCAATAAAATTCATGGCCTGCTAATCTATCAAGCATTTGATCGATAAATGGTAAAGGAAAATGATCTTTACGTGTGACAGAATTCAACTTCCTATAATCAATGCATACACGCCATCATGTAGTTACCCTAGTGGGTATCAATTCATTATTAGCATTGGTAACTACAGTGACTCCTGACTTTTTGGGGACAACTTGGACATGACTAACCCATGAACTATCAGAAATTGGGTAAATGATACCTGCATCTAATAGCTTGAGGACTTCTGTTCTAACAACTTCTTTCATATTAGGATTTAACCGACGTTGCATTTCCCTAGTAGATTTAGCATTTTCATCAAGGTGAATGTAATGCATGCAGTCTACTGGGTTTATACCTTTTATGTCTGCTATGGTCCATCCTAATGCTCCTTTGTGCTCTTTTAAAACATCCAACAACTTACCTTTTTGTTCGTCATTGAGGGATGATGAGATGATTACCGGTAAAGTACTTTCTTCCCCCAAAAATGCATATTCCAAAGTGTTGGGCAATGGTTTGAGCTCAAGTTTTGGTGGTGATTCTGATGGTGGGATGAGTTTCTTCTCTGATGGTGCTAGTTGTTCAACTCTTGGCTTCCATTTATTAATGTCCATAGATGGTGCTGAGTCAAGTAGGGCGTTGACCTCATCGACTGATCTGTCAATATCAAAATCCAAACCAAAGTGAGTTAAACATGTTTGTAAAGGATCATCACTAAGGTTTGAAACAAAAGTATCATCAACTAATGCTTCTATTAAATCCACATCAACAATTCCATCATCTGCATTGTGAGGTTGTTTGGCAATGTTGAAGATGTTCAGTTCCATGGTCATATTGCCGAAGGACAACTGCATATTTCCAGTCCTGCATTGAATGTGAGCATCCGCAGTTGCCAAGAAAGGTCGGCCTAGGATAATGGGAATGTGCTTCCTTGAATCCTGTATGGGTTGAGTGTCAATTACAATGAAATCAACAGGAAAATAAAACTTGTCTACCTGGATAAGCACGTCCTCCACAATACCACGAGGTATTTTCGTGGACCGATCTGCAAGTTGTAACACCACTGGAGTTGGGTGTAATTCTCCCAGTCCAAGTTTCACAAAAACTGAATAAGGCAATAAATTTACACTAGCTCCTAAATCCAATAAAGCATTCTCAATTGTGTGGTTCCCTATGCTACATGAGATAGTGGGGGAGCCTGGGTCTTTACATTTTAAAGGAATTTTATGTTGGAGTATAGAACTAATGTTTTCTGTTAAAAATGCCTTCTTTTGAACATGCATGTTTCTCTTTTTAGTACACAGGTCTTTAAGAAACTTGGCATAAGATGGAACTTGCTTTATAGCATCAAGTAAAGGGATGTTGACACTTACCTGTTTGAAGATTTCGAGAATCTCACCTGTGGATTTTCCCTTCTTCCCTTTAGCTAACCTCTGAGGAAATGGAGCTTTGGGAACATATTCTCGTGGGTTGGTTTCTTCTTTCTCCTCCGGTGATGATTCCTCAACATTTACAGGTACAATTTGATTTTCTTTCGTCACCGGCATCTCCACTTTGTTGTCGACTTCTTTTCCTTTTCGCAAGGTCATGACGGCTTTGACCTCTCCATGCTGCTGTGGTGAACTGGTACTTGCTTCATGTACTCCTTTAGGGTTAGGCACTGGTTGACTTGGAAATTTACCTTTTTCAACAGTCATTGCCAAGGTCTGAACTGAAGAAGCAAGCTGTCCTACCATCTTCTCTAGGCTTGAAACTGATTGGGCTTGTGAGTTGAAGCCCGCTCTCAACTCATTTCGTAGTCCATCAATGGTGCGGTTCTGTTGCTCAATCGTGGAGTGAGTAACATTCCTGAAATTCTGGAATGCATCCTCCCATGGTCTATGTTGAGAGTAGTTCTGGTTTTGATTCTGATTGTATGGTCTGAATAGTGGCTGAGAGGCTTGAGGATTTTGAGGAATTGGTTGCACTGGTGGAGCTGGAGCTGCTGGTCCATTTTGTTGGAATCCTTGAGACCATGAAAAATTGGGGTGGTCTCTCCATCCAGGATTATATGTGTTGGAGTATGGGTTGTAATTCGATGGTTTTCTCATTACACCTATGGCATTGGCTTGATCTGGATATGAATCAAGGTCATGTGGCTCTGTTGATTTAGCAGTCGATAACGATGCTATTTGTCGAGCAAGTCCTTCAACCATGTCCTTGACTTCTTTGATTCCTGAAGTTGATTCGCCAATTTGAACCTCATTTACTCCCTTAATCCTTCTAGTATTCCTGAGTGATCGACTCCGTTGTTGGGAATTATCCGCTTGTCGCTGGAAGAATTCCCAAATCTCTGATGCACTCTTTGACATTAGCTCTCCTCCACTTGTTGCCATTAGCCATTCTTGCATATTTGGCAATAATCCCTCCAAAAAGTATTGGCATTGGTGCCATTTCTCGTACCCATGATGTGGACACTTCAAGAGTAGCCCATTGAATCGCTCCCATGTTTCGAAAAACTGCTCGTCATCTCTCTGGGTAAACTCCGAGATTTCCCTGCGAATAGCATTGGTTTTATGCACTGGGAAATATTTATTTAAAAATTTTGTAACCATTTGTTCCCATGATGAAATGCTATTAGCAGGCAATGTATTAAGCCATGAACGAGCTCTATCCTTCAAAGAAAATGGGAATAGTCTAAGTTTTACATCATTATCTGAAAAATTCTCATATTTAAATGTTTGACAAATTGTGTGAAAATCATTCAAATGATTGTATGGGTCCTCATTTTCTAGGCCATAGAATGTGGGGAGACAATTTAGCACGCTAGGTTTTAATTCAAAACTCCTAGCAGCTACATTTGGGTATCTGATACATGATGTGCTCAAATTGGCTAAAGGACTAAAGTAATCTTTAAATGGCCTCTCCTGTGGTTCTTGTAAATCCATTTTGTTTTTAATGTGCTTGTGTATGCGAAGTGTTTTCTCTAATTCAAGGTCTATAGGTTCAAGATTAGGTAATAATGACCTACGACCATGCATGCAAGAAACAAAAAAATAAATGGGAACAAAGCAAATAAAATAAAAATAAAGATACGAATAAAACAAATAAAAATAAAGAAGAATGAGAAATTACGATACTAACCTTATTGCGCTATTACAACCTTACTATAAAAATACACAAAAACAAATACGTGAAATAAATTAACTAAAAATAAATTAATAAGATAAATAAAAATTACAAAGAAGAAATAAAAAAAAATAAATGAATAACTTGAAAATTAAATTACAATATTTAAAGAAGAGAAAAAGAAAAGAAATACTAACCTTTAGATGTAGATTCACTTTTTTTTTTCTTTTTTTTTTATAATAAAAAAAATGCAAGAAAACAATTAAATGAAAATATTCACAAAAATTAATTCTAAGAATTAAAATTACTTACCTCCCCGGCAACGGCGCCAAAAACTTGTTGTGCAAATTTTGTTGAACTCGCAAGCGCACGAATCTGTTGTAGTATAGACTAATGGTGACGAGTGTCGATCCCACGAGGAGGTGGATTTTAATTATTTATAGAATTAATTCTGTAAATGGGTGGTTGGATTGATGAAAATGATTTTGATTATCCTAAACTTGGAATTGAAATGGCGAGAATAAATTCTAAAATTGGAATTTAAATGGCAAGAACAAATTGAAGATAAATCTATTGAAATGACGTACTTGGGTATCTGGATTCGTATCAACATGCATCATGGGCTAAATATTCTATATTAATACCAATTAAATCATGAGAGGGGAATCCACACCTCATGAACCACGCTCTAATAAATATGGTGCTAAGGGCTTATCGTGCCAAATAATAATAATCTTATATTAGGGAGCCGGTGAAACCAGGGCAGTACTAGACAAGATTAGTATTATTTGTCGACGAGAAGTCAAAACATCCACAAAAACTAGAGGGGAAGAGAAAATAAATTTACCAAATCAAGCCCATGACACATGTTGAGACTTCACCTTCAACCCAAGCTTGAAAGAAAATTAGCCACTCATAGTTGAACTAGGGGCAAAATAGGAATTTATTAAAATATGTAGAAAATACAAGATAGAGAGAGAATTACAGAAAATGAATCCCAAAAATGGATTCAGAGGTGCCAAATTAGGGGGGGAGGCCCCCTTTTTATAGTTACATCGAGTAAATCATGGCCATCGGATTAAAAACAGTTTGGACGCTCAGGATTTCGCCACGTCATCAGCCACTATTTGCACAGTACAGTCAACAGCCACTATTTGCACAGTACAGTCAACAGCCACTATTTGCACAGTACAGTCAACATCCACTATTTGTACAGTATAGTCAACAGCCACTATTTGCACAGTACAGTCAACAGTACCCGTACATGTGAATAGTATCGTACATGTGAACAGTGTCGTTTTTCCTTTTATACTCCTCCTAAGGTTTTCAACCGTCCTGAGTTCAAAAATGATGTCCGTTTTGCCATTTGATCTCTCGTTTATTATGAAATGACTATGATGCCCCTAAAATACATAAAATACTCAATTAGAATAAAATACACATAATTAAAGTACAATAAACTTAAACACATAAAAGTAAGGGTTGTTAGTAATACTTGATATATAAAATAACGATTTTCTCCTTTATAAATATGCACTTTCTAACACTCAACACTCGCCTATAATAACAACAATAAATATATGAATAATCTAATCGGAGGTGATTGTACATATACCGACAATAGGGTTTATTTTAACTATGACACAATTGCACAACTAATTCCCATAGTAAGGCTCAATTTAGGACTGGTTCGGCAATTAAAAAGTGTTTCCTAAGGACTCTCAATTATGATTTGGAAGTTAAAGATAATTTTACTCAACAATTGTTTGATGAAATTGTATTAGATCTTGGCCAGGACCTGACCGAGTTTTTTCAATAAGCTTTCTTTGGCTAGTCACTCAAGTTTAAGCCCTGTAAGTGGGATGATATTTATTTCAAACATATTTACTTTTTTGTTTGTCTCGTTTGGAATCAAATCGATTTTTGGATTGGATTGAATTATTGAGACAATTGAAAAATGGAAATGAAAATTGGATTCATGTAACAGGAGAAAGGTTTCCCATTATTTAGCCGGAAAGTTATGTGGCCATGAAATAGGGATTACCCACCCATAAGAACCATATTCTGGCTTTTATCTGGAAAATATCCAACAATACCTTCCATTGAATGAATAATTGATCCGGATCAGATTGAAATGAATCTAAATTGGTACGGATTTGGTTAATGATGCTCGAGCATGTACTTATTTTGAATAAAAGTCAGGGCATCTTGATAGACACCCCTCTGTTAAGTTAAATGAATATCGGTGGGTGAGGTTTATAATAATAGACAGCAATAACATACCACAACTTCTTTATGGACATGCAATCCATCGGTCGTAGCAAAACTAGCTGACAGCGCCTGCAGGGAACATGCAATTATATTTTGATCAGTGTTCATGAAGCTAAAGCAGTGTAAATAACAGATCATGGCTTAATTAAGTAATTACCTGAAGGTGATTAAATAATTGAGAATGAAATTATATTGTTAAGCAAAGACATAAGCTAAATTACCCCATTTATCTGTTTGAAATCTCGTCTTGAGAGCAAATGGCGGCACTGACGACGCTTGCTCAATTTCAGCCTGCATGGCTGCATGTCTGATAAGAGTGGAAACATAGTGCCTTTAGCTAAGTCTTAGACTGTTAAATCTGATGCCGCTGAATATGGAGAGTGATTCATATACAAGCTCTTTATGAAAAAATAGCTGTTAATTATAGGAGAAGTCGCAATATGAAGTTAATTTGAAATTTATATTTCTCACCTCGAATAATTTCTGGTAAATTGCTGGTTCGATAAAGTCAAACTTTCTTTATGATCATCATCTTCTTCTTTGTCTTCGCCTTCCGATGTTCCTATTTCTGATGTTTCTCCACATTTTCTTCCTCTTTTAACAGCTTTCGTTGAAGATTTTGTCAGAAATATCATTGTGAGAAGAGTATTTCTAAAGTTTACAACTTGAAATGAGACCTTATGTGATATGTACATGAAGGATAGAGTACACGTTAGTATTTAGAAGAAACAATGTGGTAGTTTTAAAGAGACTAGTGGTGGTTTCAAAGAAATTAAATAAAGTTTAATATTTAATAAAAAGTCAAATACAAATCCCGAAGAATCCGCTTTATAATCTGACAGAATCTAGAAAATGGAGGCACAAGCATGGTAATATCATCACTTTGTACGACTGGATTATTTTTATAAATTTTTGTCTAAAGAAACTAAATAAAGTTTATTATTTAATAAAAAGTCAAAAACAAATCTCGAAGAATCCGCTATGTAATCTGACAAAATCTGAAAAACGGAGGCACATGCATGGCAATATCATTATTTGTAAGACTGGATTATTTTTATAAATTTTTATCCAAAGAAACTAAATAAAATTTATTATTTAATAAAAAGTCAAATACAAATCCCGAAGAATTCTCTGTATAATCGGAAAGGATCTAGAAAACCGAAGCACATGCATAGCAATATCATTACTTTGTAAGACTGGATTATTTTTATAAATTTTTATCCAAAGAAACTAAATAAAGTTTATTATTTAATAAAAAGTCAAATACAAATCCCGAAGAATTTGCTGTATAATCTGACAGGATCTAGAAAACCGAAGCACATGCATGGCAATATCATTACTTTGTATGACTGGATTATTTTTATAATTTTTTATCCAAAGAAACTAAATAAAGTTTATTATTTAATAAAAAGTGAAATACAAATCCCGAAGAATACGTTGTATAATCTGACAAAATCTAGAAAACTGAGGCACATGCATGGCAATATCATTACTTTGTACGACTGGATTATTTTTATAAAATTTTATCCAAAGAAACTAAATAAGGTTTATTATTTAATAAAAAGTCAAATACAAATCTCGAAAAATCTGCTGTATAATCTGACAGAATCTGAAAAACAGAGGCACATGTATGGCAATATCATTACTTTGTACGAGTGGATTATTTTTACAACTTTTTATCCAAAGAAATTAAATAAAGTTTATTATTTAGTAAAAAGTCAAATACAAATCTCGAAGAATCCACTGTATAATCTGACAAAATCTGGAAAACAAAGGCACATGTATGGCAATATCATTATTTGGTATGACTGGATTATTTTTACAAAGTTTTATCCAATCCCTTGTTTGATGCCAGTAAATCAATATTTAAATATATAGTTATTTTGTTATGTTATTTAATTTTAACTATTAATGTCAATATTGGAATATATCTTTATATTGAACTAATAAAACAACAGTATAAAGACATTTGAATAAACTTAATTACGAATTTTGAATTCATGATGTAAGATAGCGTTTGCTTTTTAATCTGAAATCTGAGTGGAATCTGAATTTGGCTGAAATATGAATATCTTTAAATTGCATATGTTTAAATGACATATTTATTTTCTCTTTTTCGATATCTAAATATAAGTGGCATCTTTTTTTTTATATAAATCAAAAACATCCAAAGTATGATTATTTAACATTTATGTTTTTGTAAGAATTATTTATTCTTATTATAAATTTTAAAAATTAAATACGTGAATTACAATTAAAATCAAACATACGTAGAGTTGAGTAATTGATCTTTAAATAAAAATATTATTACATTACTCCAAATACAAAATTGATTCAAACTTATTATACTAATTAAAATGTGAATAAATTTAAATTTAACTTTATAATTTACATAATCGTTTGTACTATTTAAAATTGTAAAAGCCCATTCGCCCAAACCTAGTCTTAATTAGCTATACATAAGTGTAAAAGCCCATATGTTCTTAAGAAGTGTTAAGTTTTCATAGACTCATAAGTGAATGGAGAAGTGTAATGCCCCAAATTCAAGCCAGAGTTATAACTGTTGGCAGATTTGTATAATCCTTTTAAAACAGTTCTCTAATTATATTAAAAGACAAAATAAATCTAATTAAATTCTTATATTTCTCTCTCTCTCTCTCTCTCTCATTAAGTTTCTTTTTCTAGTTCATTACTCCCACACAACTACACCAAAGTCTTTTATATTTTTTTATTTTCTCTCAAACACTTTGTATATTACATGATAACTATTTAAGTCCATTTTTAGTTCTACTCAATTCAAGTATATAGAATTTTCTTTTTAATTAAATATATATGATTTAAACTATCAAAATTTTGTAAAAACAATATCCCTAATATGAGGTTTGTGGAAGAAGTTAAATATTTTTTTAATAAAAAAGATGAAATTTTAAAAAAGAGTTTTTGAAAACTTAAAATAGGTTTTGTGAAGAGGGGGGGGGGGGCTTGAGAAAAAAATTATAAGGTGCTATTAGTTCCACTCTTCAAGCAAAGATACACAGACCTTTACTCTTCCAAATAAATTTTGCGGTGAATTTTATTGTTGGCTAATCACGTTGATATGAGTGTGAATATGAAAAGGATAAAACTTATAATAAAGAATTATATGAACTATATTTTAAAGAGAAAATATATTTTTAAAACTTCGAAAATTTTCTTACAAATATGAGCTAGGGAGATAATTTGAAGAGGTTACATATCGTCACTCTAGTTACTTCAGAAAATGTGGCCCAATGTCTTCAGATGGGTTAGTGTTGGTGTGTGACTAAGAAATAGGCCGAAGTTGTAAAAATAAAAAATAAAAACAGTAGGTTTTCATATCAACAAAGAACAGTTATTTCACAGAACACATGAATATCTCTATGGTGTTGATGCTTTCATTTCTACAGCTTCCTTTAGTTTTCTCCCCAGTGCAAACGCCAGAGGAGGTGGAACAGCATTTCCAATCTGCCAATGCTTGTGTTGGATGTCACCAACAAATTTATAGCTATCGGAGAAACCCTGCGGGAATCAAGAGAGCAGGGCAAGATGACAGCAGAAACAGTTGGCAAAATTTATCTTGTTTGATTCAATAATTAGCTTGTCAAGTTAAAAAGTGTCACCGGTGCTGCATGAAAAATTATTTTTGGTCATTCTGGTTTTTCATCATTCCAACTAACTGCAGATATTTACATATATAGCCAAAAAGACTTACTTGTGATCGAGCACACTCACGAACTTTGATCATTCTATCCTGATCTGGGTGAAAACAGGTTCCAGCCATACCCATCGGATGAGGATCGGTAACGGAGGTTGGAAAATTTCCTTCCCAGTCCAACCTTCCGAACAGACCCTTCCATTGATTATGCTTTTCAGCTGTATTGGGTAAGCACCAGGGTATTAAATCTACAACCTGTCCGTTAGACAATCGAACCTGGAGGGGGAATTTGAAAAGGAAAATGTTTAAAACCAAAGCAATTATGAAATGATAATTTCAGTTAGATCTAAAAGAAAAAACTATACACCTTCTCACTAGGAAGAACACGCCAATCGGAACCAGGCTGTTTTGGGATCTTTTGACACCTAATAAGGTTCAGCTCACTCATTGCCTTTGATATATGATCATTTAAGACCAGCATATCTGCTCTGATTTTCTTTTGAAACCATGACACAGGTTCACTTTTATACTGCACGGTAAATACAAGAAACAAGACCTTTGGTAGAAGGAACAACAATAAAGATAAAATGAGCATCACAGACAGGTGAAGAAAACCCCACTTCCATGGTTGTTACAGAAGCCCCATTGCCAACAGCTGGGAGGTCTCCAATTGTATCTCTAACTGTTATTGCACGAAAAGGAGCACCATTTGCGGTGCTTCGAACAGCAGCATAATGGGAATTTCTTGCTAACTTGACCTTAAGCTCAGGGCCAGTGAACACATGCATTGGCTCAGGCCATTCTGGGAGGGTTTCCTCAGGTGATGCTGCCCATATGAATGCACGTTTACGAGACTGAGACATGCCATATGCTCCTGTTTGCAGGACACCAAATCTCACCTACAACAACAAAATTAGATGAATAATTTATATATGCTACATGATACTTTCACAATTTTCAGATAAACAGACTAACGAAATGGAGAAACAAATTCAGGGAATTTTGATAGGTATCCCTCCATAAAGTTGTGAGTGAGTAAATCAAAGATGGTATCTACATGATAACCCATCTGGAGGAGAGAAGCCAGAGTTAGGCGAAATGTTTGCCCTTTGTTAAATGATGTAAAGTTCCTTACATTCTCCAGAAGGAAAAATCTGGGGCGGAAATAATCAGCAAAAGACAACGATGCTAAGATCATTTCACATTGAACTTTGCTTCAAGAGCCTTGATTAAACCTATTCATTCCAGAAAATCCCTGGAAATAACAAAGAACCAATAGGTAAACTTAATAAGTCTTTTGTACACATTTATTGTTACAATTGCTTACAAAATAAACTACCTGCTTGATGGTTCCTTTATCAGGATCGTATAAATGCTCGCAGAAGAAAATATGCTCAAAGATTGTGGGGCTATCCAAAGGGGCAAGATCATGCTTCTTTCTAATGTCACATTTGCCTTCTACTCCAGTAACAGGAACTGTCAATACTAGTTTACTGTAATAAACCTTAAGATTCAATAGCAAAGAAATTGTGTATAAGATCCACGATAACATAATAACACCAAAAATTCAAATAGAAACTTTGTATCACAGAATATATAAGCCAAAAGAACACGTAATCAAAAGTAACAAAAAAAAAAGGAAAGAAAGAAAATATAAGACAAAAGCACACGTAAAATCTAAAAGATTTTACTCCATTCAATAAAAAAGAAATGTTTAGATCGGTTCCTAGAACATACTTCTCTAATGTCAGCGTAGTATGCTTTCTCCTCTGATATGTCCTCGGGTCTGAAAAATCTCCGAACTTTAACCTTAGTGGATCCAGGGCAAGCTTTTGTGGAAGTCACTGGTACTTCAATACCTAGCAACTGACAAACAACATATGCTTTCATCCCTTCGTTTCTAAATGTATCTCGGTTCCTATCTTTATCAGCAAAATGATGATGAGCTACGTAGACATAAACATGAACATGGTACTCCGTTCCTTTGAGAGTAAAACCATTTCTGTTCAAATTTACCTTGAAAACGTCCTTCTCCCTCTCGGTTTCCTTTATTTTACAAGAATGGCAAACTCCTGTGTTGATGCTGAAATTTGCTCGCCTTAAGCCCGACCAGATTTTTCCACCAACACTTACGTAACCAATAAACTGAATACTGAATTCTCCTTGCTCCGGTGATTGTTCTAATCTCGGGGGTTGGAATCGCCTTTTCTTCTCCCTCAAAACCTGCGCTCACAAAAATGGATCAGAGACGTCGGTGGTTTTGCCGGCATAAACCCTCCGATGCTTAAGTTAGCTCAAGGTGTTTACGGGAAAACAATGAACTTAGATTGGGCCACTCAATTAAAATCGGCTCACAATGTTTTCTAATAAAACGGTCTGATTGTATTTTGGCAGAGTTTTCCCTTCACTCCTAATTTTTCTGTCCCCTTCTTCATTGATTTCTTCTTCTTTTATAGCCATTATCCCACGTTTCCATTTGCCCTTCATCTCCCCCTATTTTGGGTAGTGGCCACTCATCATGGAACTCTAACTGCCACATTACGGGAAAATATGGGACACCATGTCTTTCTCAACGGTTTTGGGCATAGCGCAACTATCACGATTTCGTGAGATCGTGTTCCCAAACTTTGGGGAGTGGACATCTGCTCGACACATGTGTCTAGTCGGTGCATTCCTCTGGCTGATATCCACCTCTGGTCGGCCTTTGCTCCGATGCTCTTCTCGTACTATTTAACCGAGGTGATTCATGCCGGGGTGGGAAAGGTGGTATGGCCGAGCTGGTGCTCTTATTGACTTAACATCTTGTTCCAAGTCCCATGGTATCTTTTGGAAGCTTAAAGAAAGCACCTCTCTCAGGCCAGTACAAGCTTTTGCAATAGTATTCCAAGGGGAATTGATCAATTCTTCGATCCTCTGCTCTTTCACGAACAATCTTGTCCTCGCAAGCATTAGTCTTCCGATGTTGATGCCCTCAAGGAATCAATAAGATTTCAACTGCCACTTCTTTAACATCTTCCAATTCAATTTCCAGGCAATCGTTTGTCAAAAAAACCTCATTAGCATCTGCAGTATTACCAAGAAACGTTTCAGAAC
Organism: Citrus australasica; assembly: GCA_029618585.1. NCBI lineage: Eukaryota > Viridiplantae > Streptophyta > Magnoliopsida > Sapindales > Rutaceae > Citrus > Citrus australasica. The sequence goes on from JARCIV010000005.1 coordinate 2,184,517, forward strand.
CTCTTAGCATGTGTCTGCCATGAACAATCTTTCTTGAATTTGACTTTTCAAACATAAACTCTACAAAATATTTTGAAGGCAAATGATCTGAATCTGCAGTTTCAACCAGCACACAACCACCAACATTAACCACATTGCCACAAACAATGGCCCGTTTGTAAAGAGACTCACTGAAACATGCTTTTCTTATTAACTCCCCATCCCATTTGGTAACCTTCGAAGAGCAAGGCGGCTTAACACTTTTCGCAGATAAACAAAATTTCTCCATATTCTCATCAACTTGCATATGTTCCACTTTAATGTCTTCAGGATCTTCCTCACTATTTTCTCTTTGTTCTTTATCGAGTTCTTCATCCACTTTCACTTCACATATATATGCCTCCTTTGAATCTTCAGGCAAATAATTTGAGTAAAAATCTTCCCAAATTTTCTTTATCAATCTCGTGGCTGTTGCTTGCATTACCTTGTTTTTTGATGCTCTCAGATTTGAATTTATTTCCTTCTTCAGCACCACCTTTTTCTTCACCAAAGACCTGGTGTGGCGTCTTTCCTCCATTTTTTCAAAAAGACCAGACACAAATGCACACTTGCTGATCCTTTTATTAGGAAGCTCTGCAAATTGTTGGAGTATGATATGTCCATGAACCACCACATACCTTTCAACTTCTGTGGGATTGGAAGAAATATAAGCAGGATTAGTCTTACTGAACTTGGACACTTTTTTTTATTACATTTGCAAAACGACAGTCAAGATGCTCGACTCGGATTGTTCAACATTGTAATGAGGGCAATAGCAAGCCTCGCAGTTTTTAGAACTGGTTTGTACCACGCTGCATACTGCTTTGATGGCCTTCCAAGCCTATACCTGAAAATAAAATATCAAATTTGATAAAAACTAACACTGACAGAAGATAAAGAGTACAAAAAGGCAAGCTTAAGCACTAGTACGACCACCAAACCTCTTGATGGTATATGGATGTAGATGCATACCAGGAAATATCTGTCCGAACTAATATCGAAACGAACGAGTATCCAAATTCGATCATCAATTCCTGTATTGCACTCAAATATACTGGTAGTCCCCCAACATTCTCTGCCACAGATGAAGACTGATCAAAATTAGCATCAACACATAATCCACTAGAATCACCAGTTGTCATAATCCCGGACCCAAAGATGGTAATATCATTATCATCACATGGTTTCATTGGGAGGAGCTCCAAAGAAATCAACCGCGAATCTGAGTTGGAAAGTGACCAATTGTGAAGCATTCTTCGTGGAAGCTCGTCAGGATTAATTGCATCAAAGATTAAATACTCATCATTTTCCTCCTCACTGGGCTTGTAATATACAGGCAGGGGATAGTCATCAACAATTTCATCTTCATTGATCTTACTGCAGAACTTGCTTGATTAAGCAACTCGCCTCTGAGTTTTATTATGTTTCGTTTATTGCCAATTCTCCTCTTCTTGCAACAGCCTTGCCAATTTCATATCTTTATCTTCTTCACCTCCAGAAGCAGATGAACTAGACTGATTGTTTTGCTCTTCTTCACCAATTCTCATACCTGTATTTATGAGACTACTGGATGCACTAGTTTCCAGAATAATTGAACTCCCTTGCTTCCTTGTTTCATCCAGCAGTGCAAGGAGCACAGGCAAGTTCTCAAAGATCTGATCATTTTTCTTGGATGTCTCATCTAAACCGATGAGTTGATTATATATGAATCCACCCTGTGAGATTATAAATTTCCTCGTTGATGTCCTGTGAGGAAAATTCTTGCTATCACTAATGGAACGAAAAACTCCTACAAGCAATTCATCGACAGTCTGATCAGGGTTCCCTCAACAAGTCCTTGAAAGTTTTTTATAGACCTCCACAGAGGCACGAGCCTTTTCATAGAAAAGTTTATATAGCATTTTATAACTATTAGCAGGTTTAACACAATCATAGTCTGCAGTGACAGTTGAAATCTAAAATACCGGTGACCCTGTCAGCAGATTCTTCTCTTAGAATATAGGACCTATCTAGTTTACTTATTCAAACTAATTCAAATGTAAATTATATCGTTATGTTATCTTATCTCTTTAAAATAGGAAAAGTAGTTATGTATATTGCTGTGTATAAAGTCTTACAATCATTGGAAAAATGTGCAGTTCATTCTCTCAAAATCCTTTACTCTATTATGGTATCAGAGCATTAACGCTCTCCATTTTTCTTTTCTCTTCTTCCTCTTTCTACTGAATTTTTTCGATGGCAAGCAATCATTCCAACACTGCTATCCGAAACACCAATGATCCCAACAACACTCTCATTACGATCAATATCGCAGCTTAAGCTCCTCTCAAATTAACTACCACCAATTACCTATCTTGGAAGTTACAGTTCCAAACACTTTTTGTTGGCTATGATCTCCTCGGACATATAGATGGCTCTAAATCATGTCCTTCTGCAACTGTAACAGCCAACAACACCACATCCCCAAATCATGCATATACTCTCTGGATTCGACAAGACCAATTGATTTTAAATGCAATCATTGGATCAATCTCTCCCTCTATAATCATGTTTATTGCTACTACCAAAACATCCCAAGAAGCTTGGACCACACTTGCCAACACATATGCCAAACCCTCACGTGGTTGAATCAAGCAAGTCAAAAATCAAATCAAAAAAATGACTAAAGGACCTGAATCAATTACTGAATTTTTGCAAAATGTGAAGGCAAGAGCTGATGAGTTGGCTCTACTTGGGTCACTATTTGATAACGATGACCTCACCGATAAGATTCTAGAGACACTTAGTGATGACTACAAAGAGTTAGTCAGAGCTGTTCAAGCACGAGATACTCCGATCTCCTTTGAAGAACTCCATGAAAAACTCCTCAACTTTGAAGCCACACTCAACATCATCAAACCACAAATTGTCTTTCCCATCATTGCTCATGTTTCAACTTGCACCAATAACAACTGGCGCAATACCAACAACTATACCAACCAAAGTTCAACCAACACCAATCGAAATCTAGGACAATCTCAAAACGACAGTTTGAATCGACAACAACGTCCCTACCTTGGCTTTTGCCAACTTTTTAGGATTTAAGGACACATGGCCAAAAAGTGTCCATCTTACAAGTTGCAACCAATCCAACCTACCAACACCAGCACAACCACTCCATGGCAGCCCAAAGCCAATTATGCAACAGCAACACAGAACAGTCAAAATTGGCTTTTTGACAGTGGTGCATCTCACCATGTCACATCAGACCTGCAGAACCTTTCTTTGCACATTCCATATGACGGACACGATGACATGATGATTGGGGATGGCACTGAGTTACAGATAACTCACACTGGTTCAACCACTCTTACCTCTCCTTATAAAAATTTTAAACTACATAATGTTCTCTGTGTACCGAGCATGAAACAAAATCTTATTTCAATTCATCAATTTTGCAATACCAATAATGCTGCTATTGAGTTCTTACCTAATACTTTTTCTGTGTAAGATCTCAGCACATGGAACACACTGTTAAGGGGCAAAACTAAAGATGGCGTATATGAGTGGCCACTTTCCAGTCCCATTCTTGCCTTTTCCAATATCAAAACTACTTCTCATGATTGGCATCATAGGCTAGGACACCCATTTGCTTCTATTCTTAAGTAAATTATCTTTTCCAATAAATTGAGTTTAACATCTTCTTCTTTTGATTGTAATGCGTGTCTAACAAATAAGAGTCACAAATTGTCCTTTTCACAGTCAACAATAAAATCGTCCCATCCTCTTAAAGTCATTTATAGTGATGTTTGGACATCGCTTGTGGTTTCCATTGATAATTATAAATATTATGTCATATTTGTGGATCAATATACAAGGTACATATGGTTTTATCCACTAAAACATAAATCTGACGTGAAAGAAATATTTATCAAGTTCAAAGCCATTATTGAAAAGCACTTTGATCATACCATCAAAATATTATATTCTGGTAATGGTGGTGAATTTATGGCTCTAACCAATTTCCTATCCATGAATGGCATAGCTCATTTTACCACTCCACCACACACTCCTGAACACAACAGCATGTCCGAATGAAGACATCTACACATTGTAGAAACTGGTTTGGCACTCTTAACCCATGCCTCTATTCCATTATCTTATTGGACATATGCTTTTGCAACAACTGTTTACTTGATAAATAGGATGCCAACACCAACTATACACCTTCAAACCCCATATGAAAAACTTTTTAAATCGCCACCCAATTATACCAAACTTAAGATATTTGGATGCCTCTGTTATCCATGGTTAAAACCATATAACTCTCACAAGCTAGAGTCCAACTCTAAACCATGTCTGTTCTTAGGTTATTCGACTACTCAAAGTGCTTATTTTTGTCTTGATCCCAACACTCAAGAGTCTATGTGTCTAGACATGTAAAGTTTGTCGAAAATATTTATCCTTTTAAGCATCTTAAACCAGAAGAGTCTAGAACTCACTCCAATACCATTGCTACATAGTTTCCTTCCCCGATACAAATACCAACTTCTTTTCCACCGTCACTCAATACGCTATCTACCGTGGAAGACCCTCATCAACTTTCTTGTGCAAATCCTAAGACACCAACTCTCTCCACAACTACCACTACAAACCTACCCTCTCATACCATGACCACACGAGCCAAAAACAACATCCACAAACCTCTCTGAAAAATGAATCTCCATGCTCAACTAGCCAAATTTGACGAAATTGAACCAACCACAGTCAATCAAGCTCTCAAAGAGCCCAAATGGCGCCAAGCCATGTCAGATGAGTTTAATGCTTTCGTGACAAATGGAACTTAGGAATTGGTCCCTCCATCTCCACATTACAATCTTGTTGGATGTAAATGGATTTATAGAATTAAAAGAAAGTCTGATGGTTCTGTTGACAGGTACAAAGCCCGTTTGGTTGCAAAAGGATTTCATCAGAGACCAGAAGTTGATTTTCATGACCTGTAGTAAAACTAACTACAGTACGAATTGTCTTAAGCATTGCTGTTAGTCAAGGCTGGCCACTGCGACAACTAGATGTGAATAATGCCTTTCTTTAAGGGCGTTTGTATAAAGATGTGTATATGGTGCAGCCTAGAGGATTCATTGACAACGACAAGTTAGATTGTGTCTGCAAACTCAGGAAAGCCATCTATGGACTAAAACAAGCTCCGCGGGCGTGGTATCATGAACTTAAAACTTTTCTCTTACAGTTTGGGTTCAAAAATTCCTTTGCGGATACCTCTCTTTTTGTATTTAATGATGGCCGCTGTGTTCTTTATCTTATTGTATATGTGGATGATTTAATCCTCACGGGTGATAAGCCTAACAAGATTATTGAGTTTGTAGCCATCCTTGCCAATAAGTTCTCACTCAAAGATCTTGGATCGTTATCATACTTCTTGGGCATTGAGATAGTTCCAAATTCAAAGGGCCTAATCATGTCGCAACGCGATATATATTGGAGTTGCTACAAAAGACGAAAATGCTAGAAGCAAAACCGGTACTCACACCTCTCCCAACCAACGCTCAGTCATGTCTGCACCATGGTACCATATTACCGGATGCTACTGAATACAGAACCGTGGTTGGCAGTCTTCAATATCTCCTCATCAGCCAACCCGACATTGCTTTTATTGTTAATCGCCTATCATAATACATGCACCGACCGACTACAGACCACTGGACATATGTTAAAAGGTTGTTACGCTACTTATCAGGTACTATTAATGATGGTATCCAACTATATTGCAACACTGGTTTTGATTTGCATGCATTTGCTGATGCGGATTGGGGAGGAAACAAGGATGATTTTTCATCTACAGGAGCCTATATAATCTATCTTGGTCGTAATCCTATATCTTGGAGCTCCAAGAAACAAAGAATTGTGGCCAGATCCAGCACTGAGGCAGAATACAGATCAGTTGCAAACACCTTTGCTGAAGTGAATTGGATTTGTTCTTTATTGACAGATTTGCACATTAAGGTGTCTTCTTGCCCTGTTATTTATTGTGACAACATAGGAGCAACGCAACTCTATTCAAATCCAGTGTTTCATTCAAGAATGAAACATGTCGCAATCGATTTTCATTTCATTAGGGAGCAAGTTCAAAGTGGTGCCATTCGAGTAGCACATGTTTCATCGGCTGACCAGTTGGCGGATGCTCTTACCAAACCCCTGCCAAGACCACGATTTCTTCAACTCAAGGACAAGATTGGACTGCTCTCCCAAGGTCCATCTTAAGGGGGCATGTCAGCAGATTCTTCTCTTAGAATATAGGACCTATCTAGTTTACTTATTAATTCAAATGTAAAGTATATCGTTCTGTTATCTTATCTCTTTAAAATAGACAAAGTAGTTATGTATATTGCTGTATATAAAGTCTTACAATCAATGGAAAAATGTGCAATTCATTCTCTCAAAATCCTTTACTCTATTAGACCCTTCCTCATATCCAGATATTACCCAAGATTCAACTCGTCCCAAAATCTTCACATCTAACACCTCTTTCCGTCTTCCACAACATTTTTCAAGAGGCAATATAAGGCCTGAAACGAACAAGTTTCCAACTTCCAACATTTCAACAGACTTTAGGTTTCCACAAGCATCATGAAAAGCAAATTCTGTTAGCCTTCGATTTGGTCTAAAGTCATCCTTTCCAACGGTCAAGCTTATTGCAACCTCTTCATTTTCTGCAACAACTTCTTCCGTTGTGCTTTCCACAAAAGATGCACTTCCAGAGAAGGAAAGAGATTTATCCATGATATCCATACATGCAGCAGCTCTCTTTGGCATTTTCCAAGAATTGGATGCTTTTTCACTATTTTCATGTTTACTTCTCTTATGTTTTCCAGTCGTCTCAGACTTCTCGTCTATTGTATTAACTTCAATGGCAGAAAATTGCTTTCCCTTGGCTATATTTTCCATATCTAGAAATAAGTACCCAATTAAAACAGGAATAAAAGCAGATACTATTAAACTCCATGGTTACTTTGGTATATGAAGAAATAAAACGACCAAAAAGGATCTCTAATAGAATAAATAAGGAAACGATCTAGTTTGGGAGCGATAATTAATCATCTATTTTCTTTTGATGTGGATAATAAAATGGAAAAGGTAAGCTCACTCAAGTCAATAAAGACTAAAGCATGGGGTAACAACATTCAGAATCTACAGTAAGGTACTGACATTCAGAATCTATTTTCACAAATAAAAAGAAATTTAAACAATCAGAAAAGTGAGCAACTTAAGGACGACACTGGTTACATATGCCAAATGTGGTAGTCTGGGCATTCAAAATTAATAAAGCAATCTTTAAATTAATGCATGTCCAGAACACTATGAAGCAAGCTGCTGAGAATTCTTCGTGCTATATACAGAATGTCCTTAATGGTGTTATTACTTTCTTCACATGAACTTTTGATAACTATTTTGCCCGAATTAACACAACTAAATGTAAATGACCTACCAAAACTATTTTACAAGTTGAAGCAAATTCCGAAATTAGATATATACATGGCTATATTCTTCGTAAACCACTGACCAAAAATATTACAAAACCATAGATGCTATCAGTGATCAGAACCCAAAAAAAAAAAAAAGATTCTAGAAAACGGAACGGCTAACTAATAAGTATTACAGACCTGTATTTATGAAATTGCTTGATACAGTTGTTTCCGGAGCCAGTAAACTCCCTTGCTTCTTAGTTTCATCCAGCAGTGCACGGAGCACGGGCATGTTCTTAAATTCTTCTTTTTTCTTTGAATTGTTGATTTATAGTGCCTTGCATGCAAAATTCAAAATTTCGGATGATGATAATCTTGTTTTAGAAGAGATTTCTAGTTAATGTAGCATCATTCTTGATCATGGCATCACAAGTACATGCTCTGGTTTGCTTAGTTTGCTTTTTGTCTCTGATATTTTCTTGGCATTGTGGGATATTGTTTCTTTTTTTATTTTCTGTTTTTGTTGCTATGGGATTTGGAGATAGTGTATATCTATGACAATGATATAATAAAGTGCTTTTGATAAATTCGCCTGGTTGGTTTACTTCACTAACCATTAGTGAGCAAATCCTCCCAGTGACCCTCAAACTCTTCTACACAAATATAATAATTTCAGTTTTATATATACAAAAATGAACAGCTCTCAAATATATTATTTGATAGTGACAAACACAACAACTCACTCCAACAAATCTCGTAATAAATACACGGTCTATATTGCAAGTCTTTTTAGGACGCATTCAAAAAGAAAACATAAGGAATGGCATTGCAAGAATATGGAATCAGAATAATGGTGATACAAAGAGAAAAAAAGGGATGGTCGGATTGCTTTGTTTGCATAATTATTGATGCCGGGATCTACTTGTTTTTGTTTCACTTTATAAATTAATTAGCGAACCAAACATGTAATCATTTGAAAAAGGATCACTGGCACCAGCTTACGAAAGATGAATTTGTAAGACATATTAATTTAGAAGAAAATGTAGAGTAATTAAGTTATGAATTCATTAACTTGAGGTATTAATATTTACTAATGATGGTGATTAATTTATTTAACTTGTCATAGTCTTCAATTAAGAATGAAGTGCAATCAATTTATGGAAAAAATAATAATTTTTTTTTTACTTTTTAAGATTTTAATTCTTAGGATTTCATTTCGCTCTTTTTCGATTATTGACGTTGTTGAAGAGGGCAATAAAAACTTGTTGAATTTCATCAAAAGTTTGCATCTCATCTCACAAATTGGTAATATCGATTGGCTACTTTATAGGCGCAGCCATGACAAATTTATCACTTCTTTCATATTGACACCCATAAATTTCAACCTTATTTTATTTTTGATGCACAATCTAACTTAACAAAAATAATATTCAAATTGTCACAAAATTTTTTTTTAAAAAAATCATATATAATATAACCTCTATAAATTAATACTAATAAATTAATAATCTCTAAAATATAATAATTTTTTGCGGTCCTGACTTGAGCCTTGAAGCAAAATTAATAATTTCGATAAATTTTTCTGAGAACTCCTATGTAACTCTGTGATCTCATTTATATCATAAATGAATAATTGTAGAAATTACAAATACTGTGAAATTACAAATGTAACTGACTATATCAATTTATTAAAATATGAGTTTATTGTAAATTAATACATTATTTATTTGATGAATTTATTTAAATTCTATTGATTATATTTGTAAAATATAATGAATTTTCAGTCAATTAAATGTTAGTTCTTTGTACTATGAATACACTCTATAAATTATTAAATTATTAATTTATCGATTAATTAATATCTCTCTAAATTAATAAATTCCTATAGTCCTGACATTATTACTTTATAGAGATTATACTATACAGAGGTTAATTTTTCTTCTTCTTTACTCCAGGATCACATGGTTGTTATTTATGAAAAGAGAACTGCTAGAAATTTTGCTAATCCACCATTGCAACAGTATATTGTTATAAATTGCATCGTTTCCCATATAACAAATATAATAAAATCTTGATAAATTAATAGCTCTGGGACCATGAAATAATTTATCAAAATTTAACGAATATCAATTATTTGATAAATTAATTAATTACTAATTTATGAAAATATTCGTTATTTTAGAAAAATATGATTACGTTTATAGTATTGATTTACATTGAGTTGGAATCTATTATGTTTTATTTGAATAATACTTTTCTTTTAAGAAGATTTTTTAATACTTAATTGTTTTATGATTTCAAACAAAGAAGTAGATGATACTAACGTTGACTAAATTTTTGTTGCAAAACAACAATACCAACTAGGATTCCTTTTCGCATTACAAAAAGTTAAAGACGAGATCTAAGTTGAAATTAATTTAAAAAAGAAGCAAACAATGCCAAGAACATATTTTACACAAGCTATGTGGACATGTCATATGGATTTCGTTTTTATACTAGGTAATTATTAATTTATATGATAACATATTTCCTTCAAACCATAGTATTTGAATTTGACAATTTTTTTTTAAAAAAAATTAGTATTACAATAATAGTCACGATTCGATTGGTTTCAGTTTTATAAGAAAAAAAGCTGGGGAAATGGACAAACAATGAAGGTGTCAAATGAGTTGGCCATCTAGATGGTCAACACCATCTAGATGGCCGGCGGCTGTCAAAGCCAATTTCAAATTTGGCTTTGACAGCAGCCCGAAGAAGAAGAAAAAAAATATAAAATTAATACATGAATAGTGCCAAGATTTTAGCTATAAATAGAGGGGTTCATTCCCTCATTTAGCATTCAATTCCATTCAATTCCATTTGGAGAGTTGTTAGAGAGTTTTAAGAGCTCAAATTAATAAGCTCTTGTTATAGTGATTTAGAGAGCTTGGGTGTATTGGGGTTTTGGGAAGTGAGATAAAATACTACAATACTTATAACTCCTTTTCACTAGTAAAATATTTCCTTCTGTCTTCGCCCGTGGACATAGGCTAAAAGCCGAACCACGTAATTTCTGGTGTCCTCTATTGTGCTTGTTCTTTATTTTCTTACAATTTTACTTTAGCTGCGTGTCTGCTTCACCCACCAATTTCTTAACAGTGGTATCAGAGCTATTGGTTGTATTTTTGGAGTCGGGTACTGTTCACGTAAGGGGTACTGACGTATACTGTTCACGTATACGTTACTATTAACCTATACGGTACTATTTACGTGAAACGGTGGGAGTGGTACTGTTCACGTATACGGTACTATTCACGTATACGGTACTGTTCACAAGAAACGGTGGGAGCGACCCAAGAATTTGGTGGTGCAAAGCAGGGAATAATGGTGTGAGTAAAACAACTGTGTGATTTTTTGTACATGTTTAGGAAAGTTCTATCACAAAGGCAATAAGAGCTTAAGGAGTCTGGGTTTTAAGTGGGACCATTGTGACCCCTCCAGTCTTTCCTGGGAACTTTCCTGGTGTACATTCTCACACATACCCACAACTATTCAAGGTGGTACACTAGCTTGTGTGCGGTATTTATCAACAAAATGGCGGCAAAGTATGAAATTGATAAATTTAACGGAAATAATTTTTCGTTGTAGAAAATGAAGATGAAAGCTGTATTGAGGAAAAATAATTGCTTGGCAGCAATTGGAGAAAGGTCCATGGAGATAATTGATGACAAGTGGAACGGGGTAGATGGTAAAGTCATTTCTGATCTACACTTGGCACTTGCAGATGGAGTATTATCTAGTGTGGCAGAGAAAAACACAGCGAAGGAAATATGGGATACTCTCACAAAATTATACGAGGCCAAGTCACTACACAACAAAATTTTTTGAAGAGAAAACTCTATACTCTTCGAATGGCGGAATCTACAATTATGACCGACCACATCAACACCTTGAAGACTCTATTTTCACAACTCACAACGTTGGGTCATAATATAGAGGAAAATGAACGTGCAGAGCTTCTACTTCAAAGTCTACCAAATTCGTATGATCAACTCATCATCAACCTGACGAACAACAATCCAGTGGACAGTCTAGTTTTTGACGATATTGCAGCCTCCGTATTAAATGAGGAGAGCAGGCGGAAAAATAAGGAAAACAGACAAGCAAGTTCGCAGCAAGCGGAGGCGCTATCGGTGACGAGAGGGAGATCAACGGAACGTGGCCCCAGTGGGAGTCAAAATCATGGTAGATCAAAATCCAAAAGTAAGAAGAATATTAAATGCTACAACTGTGGCAAGAAAGGGCACGTTAAGAAAGAGTGTTGGAGTAACCAGAAGAGAAAAGAGGGCAAAGAACCTGAGTCATCAAATGCTCAGGGGTGTGTAGCAAGTACCTCAAATGATGGCGAAATTCTTTACAGCGAGGCAACAACTGTTTCAGAAGGCAGAAAAAGACTATCTGTGTCTGGCTTATAGACTTAGGAGCTACCTGGCACATGACCTCTCGGAGAGAATGGTTCCACACATATGAACCTATCTCAGGAGGATCTGTATATATGGGTAATGATCATGCCTTGGAGATCGCTGGTATTGGTACTATCAAAATAAAAATATTTGATAGTACAATTCGCACAATTGGGTGGTACGACATGTCAACGGCCTAAAGAAAAATCTATTGTCTTTGGGACAAATGGATAGTCATGGGTATAAAACTCATGTGGAGAATGGAATTATGAAGATCGTTAAAGGCGCGCTTGTATTGATAAAGGCAGAAAAGATCGGTGTTAATCTATTCATGCTTAAAGGAGAAACACTACTGGAGGCTGATGCGTGTGTCGCGTCAAATGGAGAAGAGTCAACGATGATGTGGCATCTCAAACTTGGCCACATGTCGGAACAAGGTTCCGGGGCTCAAATCGGTAAGTTTACCATTTTGCGAGCATTGTGTTATTAGTAAGCAGCATAGATTAAAGTTCAGTAGATCTATTGCTAGAAGTAAATGCATTCTAGACTTGATTCATTCTGATGTTTGGGAATCACCGGATATATCTATGGGAGGTGCAAAGTACATGGTGACTTTCATTGATGATTATTCCAGAAGATGTTGGATATATCCAATTAAGAAAAAGTCAGATATATTTCCAGTATTTAAAGAATACAAAGCGCGGGTGGAACTTGAATCTAGTAAAAAGATCAAGTGCTTGAGGACAGATAACGGTGGAGAGTATACAGACGGTGAGTTTCTTACTTTCTGTAAGCAAGAAGGTATTTAGAGGCAGTTCACGGTGGCATACACTCCTCAACAAAATGGAGTGGCAGAGCGGATGAACAGAACTCTTACAGAAAGAATAAGAGCTATGTTGAAGACTGTTGGTCTACCTAATTCATTTTGGGCAGAAGCGGCCAAAACTGCCTGTTATATAGTAAATCGGTCGCCATCTACAGCTATTGGGTTGAAGACGGCGATGGAGATGTGGATTGGAAAGCCAGCTAATTATTCCTACCTACATGCATTTGGATGTCCTGTGTACGTGATGTACAATGCCCAAGAAAGAATAAAGCTGGATTCAAAATCTAGAAGATATATCTTCTTGGGGTATGCTGATGGAGTAAAGGGGTATCGTCTGTGGGACCCCACTGCCCACAAGATCGTCATCAGCAGAGATGTTATCTTTTTAGAAGATCAACTACAGAGGAAAGATGAGGATGATAGCACTGTAAAAGAAAAGTCAGAGACTGTACCGGTATATGTGGAAAATAATCCAGAAGATTCAGATTCTTCTGAAGCAGCACTAGAGCACGAGGAACACGAACCAGGCGAGTCCAAGGCTTCAGAAGTTCGTCGGTCAACTCATGAGAGACGACCGCCAACGTGGCACTCGGAGTATGTCACAGAGATCAACGTTGCATACTGTCTTCTAACAGAGGATAGAGAGCCTTCAACTTTCCATGAAACTTTAAACAGCTCAGATGTTGCTTTGTGGATGACAGCAATGCAGGAAGAAATTGAAGCTCTACACAAGAACAAGACATGGGAACTTGTACCACTACCACGTGGAAGAAAAGACATTGGAAACAAATGGGTCTACAAGATCAAACGTGATGGCAATGACCAAGTGGAGCGGTATCGTGCGAGATTGGTGGTGAAAGGATATGCTCAGAAATAAGATATTGATTTCAACGAGATATTTTCTCCGGTGGTTCGACTCATAACAGTCAGAGTAGTCTTGGCAATGTGTGCTACATTTGACCTACATCTAGAGCAGTTAGATGTGAAAACTGTATTTCTTCATGGAGAACTTGAAGAAGAAATATATATGATCCAACCAGAAGGTTTTGCAGAAACAGGAAAGGAGAACTTGGTTTGCAGGTTAAACAAATCTCTATACGGTCTCAAACAGGCGCCGAGGTGTTGGTATAAGAGATTTGATTCCTTCATTATGAGCCTTGGATACAACATACTTAGTTCAGACCATTGTGCATATTACAAAAGGTTTGAAGATAATGATTTCATTATTTTGTTGTTGTATGTAGATGACATGTTGGTAGCAGGCCCCAACAAAGATCAAATCCAAGAATTGAAGGCACAGTTGGCTAGGGAGTTTGAAATGAAGGACTTGGGACCAGCTAACAAGATTCTAGGGATGCAAATTCACTGAGACAGAAATAACAGGAAGATTTGGCTTTCACAGAAGAATTACTTGAAGAAAATCTTGCGACGCTTCAACATGCAAGATTGTAAGTCAATTTCTACCTTGCTTCCTGATAATTTCAAATTATCCTCAAGTATGTATCCTAGCAATGAAGCGGAGAGGAAGGAGATGTTTCGAGTACCGTATGCATCAGCAGTGGGAAGTTTAATGTTCGCTATGATATGTACAAGACCGGACATTGCACAAGCAGTGGGAGCAGTCAGTCGATACATGGCGAATCCTAGTGGAGAGCATTGGATAGCTGTGGAGGATTATGAGATACATCAGAGGAACCTCAAATGTTGCATTATGTTATGGAGGATCAGGGTTTACTGTCAGGGGCTATGTGGATTCAGATTTTGCAGGAGACCTTGATAAAAGGAAATCCACTACTGGTTATGTGTTTACACTTGCGGGAGCAGCTGTAAGCTGGGTTTCGAAACTGCAGACCGTTGTGGCTTTATCTACAATAGAAGCAGAATACATGGCGGCTACACAAACTTGCAATGAAGCTATTTAGATACAAAGGTTATTGGAGGAGCTCGGGCACAAATAAGAGAAAATTTCTGTGTTTTGTGACAGTTAGAGTACCTTGCATATTGCAAGGAATCCAGCCTTTCATTCCAAGACAAAGCACATAGGAGTTCAGTATCACTTCGTTCGAGAAGTAGTGGAAGATTGAAGTGTGGATTTACAGAAAATCCATACGAAGGAGAACCTAGCAGATGTTTTGACCAAGCCGGTAAATGCTGACAAGTTTATCTGGAGTAGATCCTCTTGTGGCCTAGCAGCAACGTAGGCAACATGATAATGGCGAAGCAGAAAGGATGGTGTGGAGATTGATTGATTCTCAATCTAATCTCCAAGTGGGAGAAATGTCAAATGAGTTGGCCATCTAGATGGTCAACACCATCTAGATGGCCGGCGGCTGTCAAAGCCAATTTCAAATTTGGCTTTGACAGCAACCCGAAGAAGAAAAAAAAATATAAAATAAAATAATATGTGAATAGTGCCAAGATTTTAGCTATAAATAGAGGGGTTCATTCCCTCATTTAGCATCCAATTCCATTCAATTCCATTTGGAGAGTTGTTAGAGAGTTTTAAGAGCTCAAATTAATAAGCTCTTGTTATAGTGATTTAGAGAGTTTGGGTGTATTGGGGTTTTGGGAAGTGAGCTAAAATACTACAATACTTGTAACTCATTTTCACTAGTAAAATATTTCCTTCTGTCTTCGCCCGTGGACGTAGGCTAAAAGCCGAACCGCGTAATTTCTGGTGTCCTCTATTGTGCTTGTTCTTTATTTTCTTACAATTTTACTTTAGCCGCGTGTCTGCTTCACCCACCAATTTCCTAACAGAAGGAACAAGTTAAATAGAGCCAATAAACAGGGGAAAGTGAATTACTGTCCTTGAGCACATTAATAATCTCGGCTATCTATGTACAATTTTGTAAATTCATGTCATATACTAGAGTCTTCTGGGTTTTGTTGCATCAATTCTTTGTTGTTTATCTTGTTTTATTATTTTATGACGCAAGAGTCCCGGTAGCGATGTATTTGGAGTAAAAATATTTAATTTATTTTTCATTATTATTAGCAAACGTTATTATTAATTAATCAACCCATCGAGGTAGATTGGTTTCTTTGTAACAATTAGCTAATTGCTTAATACTTTTTTGTACTTATTGCCATGATAGCACGAAGTACTTGCAAATAAGATCATAGAGGTGGTGTGTTGTGATGTGAGAAAATCATATCTAAATTAAGAGATGATTCGTATATAGGCACATACTGAATAAA
This sequence comes from Citrus australasica, assembly GCA_029618585.1. NCBI lineage: Eukaryota > Viridiplantae > Streptophyta > Magnoliopsida > Sapindales > Rutaceae > Citrus > Citrus australasica. Next base: position 2,200,464 of record JARCIV010000005.1, read on the forward strand.
GATATTTAAATACAAGCATTCAATTTTACGATCTACCTAATAATCAAAGGTTTAATGCTCAGGTTAAAAGGGAGTGAATAGAAATAAATATAAAAAGATAGAAAGATAAACAAGTGAACATGATAATTTATTAAATAAAAAATTAAATTTATATCTATTTTAATAAGTGTGAAATCATTTACACTCTAAAATTTATTTTGAGCACTCATATTTTTTGTTACAAAAAAATTCATAATTTCATTTATTAATAAAGACGATTCAATAAAAGTAAATAGGACAATAATACTTTTGACATTCATGAAGCGCGCACACATTCATGTAAAAATCTTAATCCTTAAATTGTAGAACACTCTTCATCAAAACTCATTTAAAAGCATATTTCTTTAACTGCTGAAAAACAAATAAAAAAAAACCAGATACAAGATTAGAATATTCTCATTAAATTTTAATTTTTTGCGCAAACATGGCCTGCATATATACACAAATAACTGTTCTAAGAATATGTAGAAGCAATCTCAACTGTCCAATTTTTTTTTCAAAATTTAACGAATATAAATTTTATATGTTGGGTAATTATGGAAAATAAGATTATCAACAAATAGGGAAAGCAAAGGCATTTAATATTGGTGCGATGAATATTTTTATGGGTGTACTACGAAAAATAAAGATAATAAAAGGAATGCTATTGGTTATTGGTAATATCAATTGCATTCTTTCATATAATGCACAAATTATCTTTATCACTTCTTTCGTATAAATACTCATAAATTTTACCTAAATTATAAAAAAAAGAACAAAATCATATAGTTAATTTTTCTTCTTCTTTACTCCAGTATAATAAACTAGGAGAAAGGAGAAATTAAGGAGAAAAATAGGGTGATTATTGCAATGATAAGAACTCAGGCAAGTGCTTATTTCAGATAGATGCGTGGCATTCATTAATTTGACCAAAAATAAATGAATTTATTTGTATTTTAATCAAAATCGAGGGACATCAACAAAATTTTTCCACTCCAGGTATTTATCATAAAATTAAAAAAATTGCATGAAATTAAGAAACCAGTAGTCACTGAACGGGAGAAACAGAGTAAGGAGAGTTCAAATTTCAAAAGATGGAACCCGAAGAAGAAACCCTAGCAACGATCCCAGAAGAAGAAGAAGATGTTGATGAAGACACGACCATGCCCAACGTTAAGCAAAACCCTAAAACAAAAACAAAAGACAACTCTTGGGACTCGAGCGATGCCTCTGACTCTGACTCGGATTCTGACTCAGAAGACTAAGCAAAACAGAACATGGAGCTTGAAAACTAGAGTATCAGTTATCCAATAAACCTTCCATTTACGACACGCATGTTCAAGTAACTTCAATACGCATACTTATTCAGTGATTTTGTGGATACCCACTTGCTTGTTCTTTCGTAATTGGGTTGCGATAAAAATGGCTTTTTTTTTCTTCAGTATATAAAGGTTTTGGGAAAAATGGGTGAGATAGAGAAGCTGAGACAAGCTAGGGAAGCGATGAAAGAGATTTTTTCCATTGACTCCTGCTAGGTGGCAAGAATGGGCGAGAGATGAAGCCTCTATTTCAACTGGGTATCTGTCATTTTCTTTTTGCAGTGGTTTTCGATTTTCTGAGCAAATATTTTTTCGCTTAGAGATATAGATGTTTATGTTCTTATTTGCTGGAACAAAACCTGCTTAAAAGGTATTAAAGAAAGAAAAAGAGAACCAATTTGAAGAAGGGGATACTTATAGCGGGAGTTCTATTCTTTAGGGTTTAATTGATGGGAGAAGAAACAGCTTATATGTTTACAGAATTAGACATTTGATCACTGATTTAGTTGAGGAAGATATTTAATCGCAATGTCTGATGTTGTTTCTGTTGGCCCCAGCTAATTGTTAAGATTTCATACTTTCATTCAACAATGCAATAGACTTTGGTTGGGTCCACCTTAGTTGGGTGTTCTGAGGAACCAATGAGTGTCTTGAGAAAACTTGGGTGGAGTGCGGATCATTTTCAGGATTCAGTTTCCAAGAAAGCAAAAACGAAGTCGTTGTGGTAGTTTAAATTAATTTAGGTTTTTGTCTTTTTCTGTGAGCCCAGTGAGCTTTTGTTTTCACTTTGTTCTCTTTTGCTTCTTTCTTCTTTTCCTGATGTTTCTTGACAATCAAGCAGATCAGTATTAAGTGTTTATTTTTGGTCTAATTATTCATTCGAACTCGAATAATACGTAGGTTTCGTGCTATCAAAATAGGAAGTGAATTAATATCTGAAGCTGACTTGGGAGTGGCATGTATGTTACTAAAAATATGCTATTATGGTAGATAGAATTTGCTTTTTAGGTAAGACTAAAATAATTACCGCTGTTAATTTATTTCAATAAGTTCGTACATCATTCGATAATAAGTCCAAGATTTTAATGGTTTTGTTTCCCGAAAATTTGTCATCAGTGCCTGAACAAAGTTCAATGGATGAACTTCTGGTACGACACTCTTTGAGCGAGTGCAGACTCTAATCGGTGGAAAGAGAATTTGAAGAAAGAAGAGAATGGCAGGGGAGTTGTAGAGAAAGAAAGAAGACGAGCTGTTGAAAGCAAGCAAAACGTTCTCTTTCTTGAATGACCTCACAGGTCCCTTGACAGTACAAATATATTCTCTCTGCCAAAACAGTTACGCACCTTTACTAACTAAAAATAATAAAACCAATAACAACAGCAAAATAATAATTGAAACAGAACAATATTCGTTAGTCTGGTATCCCACACATTCGCGAACTTTCTTCAAATAACAAAGTCTTTGAGCCATCCTGGTTTCTTTCTCGCGCGAGCTGGACCGGTCTTGAGCTGCTCTCTAGCTTGAGTCTCATTCGGGGGCTGGGTTTCTTCCATTTCTGTAGGCTGGTTTTCTTCTCTTGTTGTCCCCTGGAGCTCTGTCTGATTCACGGCAATGGGCCAAGTTGTATCAACTTCTCTTAGTTAATTCGAGTTTTGTATGAAACACTAATCTTGCTCTGTACTTTGGAGCATTTTAATAATTCATGTTAAGATTTGCTAATGTATAAGGGAAGAAAACCTGCTCAAAGGTATTAAAGAAAGAAAAGGAGAACCAATTTGGAGAAGGGAATACTTAAAGTGGGAGTTCTATTCTTTGGGGTTTAATTGATGGGAGAAGAAACAGCTTATATGTTTACAGACATAGACATTTGATTGCTGAGTTAGCTGAGGAAGATAATTACTCACAATGTCTGATGTTGTTTCTGTTGGCCTCAGCTAATTGTTAAGATTTCATACTTTTTTCTGGTTTTTCATAACTGTGACTTAAGTTTAATGTATACTTTGATAATTACATAATCGGTTTCTTGCTGATACTTGGCTTTAATTTGTAGACCTGAGGCTCTTTTGGGAGTTGGGAAGATTTACGAAAGAGGAGTTTCTGATTATCTGGTTTGTTCTCTGTATGCCTACAGAATTTGAATTCATACTATGCATGAATTTATGATTCTTTGAGAAAGATTTTATATTTGAGAAAGATTTTATGAAATTGAAGCATTATAGTAAAGCGTACCACTGGTAAGCTTCATTCAATTTGTTTTTATTTACTACCAAGAGGTGCTAACAGTTCATGATGCACAAAAAGAGGTGGGGAAAAAAAAGAAATCTTCTTGCTAGATACATAAATTTAGTATTTGAATTATTTTCAACCAAAGAAATTTGCTGAAGAGCAGCATTTTCGTTTATATCAAAGTTCAATTGCATCTTATATCATCTGCTTCCATCTCCTTTGTGGTAAATAAAGTCCTTGATGATGACAATAAGAATCACAGAAGAAGTTAATTTCTTATCTGGAGATTTTCATCATAGTAGTTCATAGAAAGTGATGGCAGCTAAGTACTGCTTTTTATGATGCAGTCTGTCCCTCTTTGGTGTGATTATTTGAAATTTGTGCAAGAATATGATCCATCTATACGAGAATGTGCCTAATAAAATATCACAAAGGTGCCTAATACTGTGAAATTAACATGTTCAGCTCATAAGATTGTGATTATATATATTGAAAAAGAAATTAATATAGGAAACTGAAAATTAATTGACACTGGATCATGTTGGATTGTTAGTTGTTAATTATGATGGGAATATAATCTTGGTCTTTTAATTATCATCTGGCTAATGCATGTGCACTTTCATTTGTGTCTATCACTGAAGAATAAAGTTGCTTGATTGAACAGCATCATATGACAGAAACTGAAAACTCAATTTCATTGCCCGAGCATACCATGCCATATGTAGCTCAAAAGTGCAATTAACATTGAACATTCAGCGAGCTAGCTCGTACTAATTAATTTATAGGATTGCTAGTTCTTTATGGTTCACTAAAAGAGAAAATATTTGACAATCACGAAAACAACAACAATTCACTCCCATAAACAACATGATAGATACATGGTCTATATTGTAAGTCTTTTTATGATTTTATTTAAAAGAGAAAATGCAAAGGACATATTATATATAATTTGAATGTTCTCCTTGATAATTAAACACCGAATACATGAGTATTTATATGTTCAACAACTTTGGCTGAGTATAAAAATTTAAGAGCTGCATTTATGCTTTGTCTTGTTAAGTAGGACATGACCATATTATGTTGCATTTGTCAGAAAACTGAAAATTATCGAAAAAGGATCCTAAAAGAGGTGTTGAATTGTGAGCTTAAAACTGAGTTTTAGAAGTTTCTGACATGTCTGTTTGCATCATTGATTGTGCATGCCCTGTCGGTTTATGGATGAAGCAGGAGAATATGACATCTGTGTATTGTCTTTTACTTCCAGTAAGCGAATCACATGTTCTTCACATGATTTGACATATTTTATATGGATTTAGCAATTGTTTTGGTCACTCATTGAAGCACAAGTTAAGCATGTGATTCAAGGTTGTTAACTGACCATTGTAAGGCGGGAAAATTCTGGGTTTCTTACAACAAACCCAGAAGGCAGCTGGCGAGTGGGAGATGTTTCTAGATTCTTCATGATCTGTATATATAGTCTTAGAGGCTATAGTTGAGCCATATGAAAAGCTTGTAACTTCTTAATGTTTGTAGCTTGTTCTTGGTAATTGCTCTGACGATGGAAGTGAGCTAAAATGATATCAACTTTTATTTATGGACAGGTTAAGAAAATTTTTGAGTTCCTGAAAAATGGCTTCCATGAGATCAGCAGTTCTTTGGATTTATCTTTCGAATATGATTTGGTTGCTGATGAGAAAATTCCATTCTTAGCTGATCTTGCCAGTGTTCTAAATGAGCATTCCTTTTTCCCATATAAGCCACCAGCTGGAAGCAAAAGATTCAGGAATCTGATTGCATGAAAATGTACCACCATATTCCACTAAATGCTGATGTGAGAAAACCTTCACCACTCATCTGTTTTTTTACTTCTCTGGACAAGTAATTTTTATATTGTCTGTCCTAGATTCTGTTTTCCCTGATGCATTATTTCAATTTCTTTGCATGTGTACTTGGAGCATTCATATTAGTTTAGGAGTGAATCTATTGGTCATTTACTTGTTTGTAACAAATAACATATGAAACAATCTTGTTATTTTTTATTCTCCATATGTAGAGCTCTATGGACCAATCGCTTGTCTTCTGTTATCCTCATTAGAATTTCTTCAGACTACTTCCACTTCATACTATTTGTGATAAGTTGTATTGTTTTTGTGGTCTTTCTTATGTCTGTTGGACAAATACTGTAATATGAAATTTTATCTAATGGTGTCCTTTATTCCTTTTGCATCCTGTCCCCTCTAGTAGTTAAATGTATTTTTGGATTTGTCAATTTATTTGATTTGATGAAATCTTGATTCTCATGTTATCTATCTGTTTATCCAACTTGACCATGGAATGTGTTGTTGTTGTGAGTTACGCTGCACGTCCTTGTTATTCGTCTAGTCTTTTTATGTAAACATACGGGTTTGGATGTACTCGTATATATACTGGACCTGAGATATTTGCACCTGACCTACTTATTGATGTACGTGTAAAATGAAGAACTTTTTGAGATCTGGAATGGATCAAGACCTGCAATTTTTATTTGTAGATTTTCCACTCTCCAGTCCAATTATAAAAGACAGTTTGTTAAGCTAGCCAAACTTAAAGATGCTTAATTGCCTCTTTCTCTTCTTTTGTATACGAGTAAAACAATCCACATTCCTAACTTTTCTTCTTCACTTGTTTCTCAAGAATGTTGTCTTTCCTTCAAGAGCTGTGTGGCAATTGTGAATCTCTTCGATTGTTTTCACCTTGCCTTGAACATCTAACCAGACACTTACCGAAGCAATGGTTAACAAGTTTAGCAATCAAGGTATGATCTATTTCTGATTTATTTTTGTGTTATTTTTGACATAGTTGAAGATGTCATTTTTTGGCAGATTTTCTTTGCTATTCTTGGAACAAGTAATAGTGCTTATTGCCTTGTTTGCACACATACTAGTTTATTGTACTTTGATGGGTTTTTGTGAGGATGGCTTGTATGTATTAACAACAATAAAGTGGTTTTTATAAATCCTAGTCCTACAGCACTAAAAGAAACTAATACGCTTGGTATATTGTTAATAAATATATATATATAAAAAAGTCTTTTTCTTTGGCATATGTTATGCATTAAAAAAAATATGTGTTTGTATATCCAATAACTCAAAAATATGTAGGGATGGCAAAAATCCCCACGGGGACGGGTACCCTCGGGGATTTTCCCCATTCGGGGAGGGTACGGGGATAATTTTATACCCAATTTTTTTTTCGGGGAGGGGACGGGGAAAATTTTTTACCCAATTTTTTATTCGGGGAGGGGACGGGGATGAGGTGGAATCCCCATCCCCTACCCATTTCCCCATTTTTATTTTTATTTTTAAAATTACTAATAAATAAAAAAATTATAAATATTCTTAAAAATAATAAATATCAAAATAGTTGTATGTTGGGAAAGTGGTCACCCTTTGCCGGGAATTAGTGGAAGAGTATTAATTGAAGTTTTCACCAACTGTTTATTGCTTTGATTATACTGGTAGTAGTTTTTCTACTAGATCTACAGGGGATTCTTATAAGAAAGCAACCAAATGGATGACAGGTTTTGATGATTATGTAAACAATGGAGATTGTGCAGTTGTTGCAAATGAATTAGATTCATATTTGGATGAGAGAGTTATACCCCGGATGGAAGATTTTAATATTTTGAGTTGGTAGAAGACAAATGCTAATAGGTATCCTACATTAGCTCAAATTGCTAGAGATATTTTGGTAATTTCAATTACAACAGTTGCTTCTGAATCAGCTTTTAGCACCAGTGGTAGAGTTGTGAGCTCATACCGTAATAAACTTCATCCAAGCACATTGGAGGCCTTAATGTGCTATCAAAGTTGGTTACGAGCTTACAATAGCAGTATGAGTTTATTTTACATTGTAATTATATTATACAGTTATTAATATTTGCACTTATAAGTTACGTTATTGTAGGATTATGAAAATTGAGTCACTGACAAAGATAATTATTTTAATAATTTATATTTTGAATGTGACTTTGTAATGGATCAATATTAATGTAAGATATGTTTTGAACTTTATTTTTATCTGAATTTTTTATTTTAATATGATTAATTTAAAATTAAAAATAAAAAAATGTATTAGACTATTAGTTATTCGAGGACCGGGAACCCTCGGGGATCCCCTGTTATTATTCGGGGAGGGGATGGGGATTCTTTTAAGTAATTCTGACGGGGACGGGGAGGGGACGGGGACATATGCAAAATATCGGGGATGGGTATGGGGAGATTGGTCCCCTCCTCTCCCCTCCCCATTGCCATCCCTAAAAATATGTATATGTCAATATGTGTGTGTATATAGACACATGGCGCATACACAAAATGTAAATAATTTTCAAATATTAAACATTTAAAATAGTCAAGCATATTAACAATTTACAATTTAAATTATACATAGACGAAATAATGGTAACAACAATAAAGTGCGTTTTATAAATCTTGGTCCTACAGTAGTAAAAGAATTAATGAGCTTGGTTTTTTATTAACAAAAATTCTCCGGAGCTTATTATGAATTTTAAGGAGGAAAAAAAAAAGTCATACTCCAATTCATAAAGATATTCCTTCTTCTTTCATATTTGATGTGTTAATATGAAGATTCATTCCAATTATAACAGTTTTTGATGAATCTAAATATTCAGTAACTGATAAAAATTATATTTATAAATATTATTAGCAATGGCACAGAAACTATTAAGTTAAATTAAACAATTAAACAATTCCTTTGGTGTAAATGATTAACTTTCATATACACAATAATTAAAACAATCACCAAACAGCAGTTCACAAGTTAGATCACACATAGACGACATAACGTTAATCTAGCAAATCCAATCATAATAATTTGATTTTCATTTATATTAATTATTTACAATCATGCTATTTAAAAAAAAAAAAAAGAACACTCCAATGTTTATATATCCAACAGGTAAAATTTCAAAATAATATTTGCCAATGTCTGATGAAGAGAAGATACACACGCACATATGTAATTATAACCGTACAGCAGAAGGATAAATAAAAGAAAATGAAGTTTCAACAGCTGAACAAAGCATGTTATTGTTTAATAAAAAAAATTGAAAACCCATTATATACAATACAAAAAGCCCACCGACACCAAACCATATTAATTTAACATAGTTTTCAATTGAGATTTGAATTTTAAAATTACATACACAAACACACCAGATTTAAAAAATAATAATAATAATGCTAACAATAAAATATTTCAGTCGTCCTCTGTTGAGTCGTCATCAAAAACCCATTCATCACGTATTTCAACGCGCGGTATATGGGTTAACAAGTCCCAATATTGTCCTCCATCCTTTCTGCACTTCTCTTCTATCAACGGACAACCACCTATCTCTAAATACAAAAGTGAGGAAGGCAGGCCCTTCTCCGGAAAGTATTTGAGCTTAGGACAATAATAGAGATACAATGAAGTGAGGTTTTGAAGATCAACAATTGAAGAAGATAGGCGTTTCAGATTTGGAAAATCTTGAATCCACAGAGTTGTTAGAGAGGCAGGAAGAGGAATCCTCTAGTGGAAATGACACCATGTCGTCATCGCATTGGCTGATTATGAGATATCGCAGAGAGGAGAATCTGTGAAATCCCTGTCCCCGCTCAATCATTGACTTCCAAATCTCCATATTACCCCAAATTTTAATTGACTGAAGGTTGGTGGGAAGGCCAACTTCTTCTTCAAGGCTTGGAAGCGCACCTCCTATTGTTAAGTATTGAAGAGAGCTCAGTTTGTGCAATCCCTTGGGTAAGGCCTCTAGTCTCCCACAATCAGATATCTCCAGCCTCGTGAGTTTCGCACAAGGCAACCCCCCTTCGGGAAAGGACACCAGATTTCCACAACTCCTTAGCCATATCTTCCGAAGCTGGTGGAGTTTATGTAAACCACTCGGTAAAATTTTCAGATTTTCACAAGAAGAAATGTCGATTTCTTCAAGAGATGTGTTGTTGTCCAATCTTTCTGCTATTGACTCCAGCTTTGAACATCCATCAACTAAAAATGACTTAAGAGACGAAGGTAGATTGCCAACTTTAAGGGACTCGAGCGCGGCAGGTAACTCATTTTTTAAAAATATACATTTCAATGATGGACAACTGATAATATTCAATTCCTCAAGAAGAGATGAGGTGTACCTTCTGCCGCTGCTACTCTGGATGCCCTCTTCCATTGTCAAAACCCTTATATTATCACAATCAATGATGCTCAGCTGCTTGAGGCTCGGTGGCAGCTGGACAGCAGCAATATATGTCAACGAACGACAATATTGAATATCCAAGATCTCGAGAGACGAATTGGTGTCGCACATCCATGCCTCTGGTAACGATTTCAGTAAATCACAAGAACTAATCTCAATTGTCTTCAACTTGGAAGGCAAAGCAACCTCAGGAAAGGAAACAAGGGAACTGCACTCGTAGATTCCTATCTCTCTCAAGGAACTGAGGCTAAGCAATGATTGTGGCAGCTTCACAAGGCCTTCACAATTACTCAATCCTAGATATTCGAGTCTGCATGACAACTCGCAGAGCTGCTGTTGTTGGTCTTTCTCTTCCTCCGCGACCAAGGATTGAAGTTTGGGACAGCTGTCAGTCGTCAGTCTTTTGAGAGAGCAAATGTCCTGCAGTAATTCGTTATGGCTCTTCCATATACATGTTTCATTTTGAATATTATTTTTCTTCAATTCTTCCAGTTTTGGTATTCGCGGCTTCAATGGCCCTGCGAGAAACACTTGATTTGATGTATCTCTACAAACCACTGAATTCTGTGAGCCGAGATGATCAGTTGCACTTCTCCACACAACCTTTTTACATCCACCAATTTGCAAGTTGCAAAGAGCTGGAAGACTCGTAACTGAAACTGACAATTCTTCACATCCTTTAATAACAAGCTTCTCCAATGCAGGTAGGTGTTCTGGAAATGTTCCTTGCAGCTTAGAACATCTTAAAATGTGAAGCTCTCTCAATTTAGGAAACCCTTCAACTCCCTGACTGGATCCATGAGGAATCCAGTCTTCCCATTCTTGCATGTCTTCAAAACGAAGAGTCTCCAAGCATGGAAATGGAATTGGAGAGTCATCCCCATAGAACTCTGAACCCAATCTCTTTACTCTACTCATTTCACGCACTGTAAGATGCTTTAGAGAGGGCAGTTGCCCGACAGACGGCAAGGCAGTACACATGCCGCAATCTTCAAATTTAAGTGTTACTAAATTTAAGAATGAGGAATCTCCTAACCATGTTGGAAATTTTGTACCTCCATAGCCACAGATACCAAATTGTTCCAGATTTTCATGGGGTTTGAGCATGTCAAGCACGCCCATTTCAGTTTCTGCCTCCCTTGAAGATGAACCATCGGTGCTGCAAGTCCAATTAAGCGATAATTCTCTAAGATTCCTCTTTCCATCCAACCGAGCCTCATTTGCATCACCAATGTCTTTTACATTCTCTAATTTTGAAATTTCAAGTGCCCCACGAAGATGTATCAACAACTTTAGCTCTCGTAACCCAGAACCATTGTCTTTTCCCACAGCAAAATTACTCAACGTCTGAAGACAAGTCAGCTTACCAATTCCTACTGGCATTTCCTCCAACGAATCTGTATTTGAATTATTGAGATGATGCAATTTGATGAGGTTTCCCATGGCTGCACACAACTTCTTCAGTCGCTGACAGTCTTCCAACAGAAGGGTGTGCAAATTGTAAAGCTTGCTGACTGATTCGGGCAGAGTTTTAATCTCAGTTCCAGACAGGTTGAGGTACCTTAAATACCTCAAATCACCAATTGAATCCGGCAGCTCGGAGATGTGATATCCACGCAGAGAGAAGACCCTCAATCGTTGGAGTTTGAACAACTCAGTAAGAATGCTAGGAGCCAAGTATCCATCCAAACTATTCAACAACATTACTGGTAAAAAAGTTCGCAAATGTTGGATATCATACAATTTCTCAAACCTTTGAAAGACGTCATATTTTCCACTAATGTATGATAGATGACGAAGATTTCTTGAAAAACTTTGCTGCTTGTTAACCTCCGAGGTATACTCCAGTGTGAAGTGTGTCTCCCCTGCAGCCCAACGGGCAAGGTCGTTGATAAGATCGTGCATAACAAATCGTGATGCATCGGTGGCCGATTGCTGGAAAAAAGATCTTGAACATAGCTCCTTCAAGAAATCACGACCTAAATCTTCACTAGGATTCTCACTTTCTTCGTGATCCAAGAAACCCGAAGCACACCATAATAAAATTATCTCCTCCTCTTCAAATTCATAATCCTTTGGTAACAATGAGCAGTAAGCAAAGCATTGTTTCAAAGTTGGAGGAAGATAATAATAGCTCACTGCAAGGGCTGGTATAATGCCACACCTCTCTTGTGGTAATTCCCATATCTTGCTACCGAGCACTCGTTCCCACTCACGTCTGTCATGTTTTCCACGTAAAAGTCCTCCCAGTGTTTTCGCTGCCAAGGGCAAGCCTTTGCATTTTATCACTATCTTGTTCCCAATGTCCTCCAATGACTTATGTGAACTGAAATCTCTCGTCCCCAAAGAGTGCTGAGCAAACACAGACAGACAATCCTCAGTTGACAAGTTTTTCAATTCATAAGCTTGATCCGGGCTCATGATTTTTGCAACCTCTTGACTGCGAGTAGTGACAACAATCTTACTTCCCTGTGCGCCAGCTTCAAATGGAAGGCTGAGGTCGACCCAATCATTGTAATCCTCAATCCACACGTCGTCTAAAACTAGCAAAAACTTCTTTCCAAACAGGTGTTTCTTCAATTTCTCTTGAAGCAAATTTAAGTCCTGATTATCCACATACTGGTCAGCAGCAATGGAAATTAGGATTGATTTTGTAAGCCTGATAATATCAAAATCATCAGAGACGCAAGTCCATGCCTTGAGATCAAAATGATGCTCCACCTGCTTATCATTATAGACAAGCTGAGCAAGAGTGGTTTTACCCAGCCCGCCCATACCTACAATAGGTATAACAGAGAATCCACCATCATTTCTTGAATCATCCTTCAACAACAATTCAACAATTTCCTTCTTTTCTGTTTCCCTGCCACAGACCTTGGCTTCATTCACCAAAGAGGTTTTGGGTCGTCTTTGCCTGACTTTTTTGGACCTCCCAGCTGAACTTACGTTCAAACCCAGCGAGTCTTTCTGTGTTACAATATCTTGAAATCTGTCGTTGATCTCTTTGATTTTGGACATCATGGCGTAATCGAACCGAATCGATTGTGGAGTAAAAGTGGTGCAGCAAGTAGGAATGAGCTTCCGAAACTTACTTGTTCTTGTACGACTGCTACTGGGTTGATCATGAGCAGCAGCTGGTTCTCCATTTCCAAGCAGCAACTTCCTTCGGAAAGCCTCAGTTTGAAACTCATCCAACAAGTCTTCAACATCAAAAGCCAGGTTCTGAAGCTCGCCAAGCCACAACTTGACAGACTGATCGGTCGTCTTCTTCTCCTCAGCATCATCAAGCACCGCCTTGATCTTCAAAAGCATCGTCTTCCACTTCATCAGATCGGCCTGGATTTTATCTTGGCGTGGAAACAACCGAATCCCCACTGAAGCTAACTTATTGACCAGCAAATCAACGGACGCCGTAAGGATTGCCTCTCCGATGATTGACATTTTTTTCTTTCTTCTCTCTCTCTGTTTTTTTTTTTGGGGCAAAGAAAGAAGCAGAATTTTGAGTTTTGAAAAGCAAAATGAGAAAATTGAACAGAAAGTGTGAAGGGTCAAGCAAAATGAATGTACCAAGTCTTCAACTTGTTGTTTATTCCAGGAAAGGGAGAATAAAAACAGAGCCCACCACCCATTAATAATTTAGCAATTTACCAATCACCAACCACCACCACTTGTTACCAGATTCAATAAATATAAAATCACACGTTGATATTTGTAGGGCCAAGCAACATTAATCCAATGTCTGGGTAAATGCTGAATAAAGAGGAAGGTGGAATGTATCTGCTACGAACCTTCGCTTTACAAGTCTTCAAAGTCATAATAATTACTTTATTTATTGAATTAATTTTCATGCTAAAATGAAGACTTAAAAGTATACTACAATATTTTATAATCATAATGAAATAATTTATAATAAAATTTTAGCCGAATATAGTAAATTCGACTAATTTATTAAATATATATATATTTAATAAAATAATAACACAATTAATATGTTATCAATCAAATGGAAACTCTAATGTGAAAACAAAAACTGTCCCACCACCAATAATTTAGCAAGCTTCACTTTATTACACTACAGTTCAATCAATAATTAAGCAAGCTTCAAGGGCTTGTGCTTGTCTGCTTGACGAACTGAGCATGGGTGGACCAGCATCATTGAGCAATTCCAAAAAAATTAAATAAATAAATAAATTTCTATATGTGACTAAGGTGTAGATTGTAAAATTAGAAATGTAATAAATTATAATATGATGCACATGCAAAACATATTTAATTCCAAAAAAATTAAATAAATAAAAAAAATTAAATAAACAAAAAAATTTCTAATATACGATAGTTATGTGGGGGACATATATTTATGGTTATAGAAAATGGTGGTAAAAATGGTACAAATCTAATATAATAAAAAAATATAAATTGCAGTAAATTAATGTTCACCACAAAGTAAGTTATAAATATCACTTTTCTTATTACGTTATTTACTCCCACCGATTGAGTTATGCATATGGATTAAGCAAATATATATTTAGGAGACAATAAATATATTGTTGAATGTTATAAGTCTACCGAAAATTAATATATTATTCTTACAAAAAAATAATATATGTTGGATATTTGATGCATAAAAAATAAATGTTAATTGATAAATTCTTTTGAAGAAAGAGGACTACAAAAAAATGGTGTAGGATCATTTTATTCATGTCTAATTGACATTTATTTTTATGAATGTGAGGGTATTTTGGTAATTTTATGGACGCAAGAGTTGTGTGTTGTGGATAGATGTTCGTTTTGAACTACATTGCGTGCAGTTAGTCGTATTTCACATTTATGAAAAGTAACTATGTCGTTTCCTTGCTTAGGAGAAACTGCGAGTGAGAATCAAACCGTGAATATAAACAATAGTCGAGTTTAAGCATTGTCACTATGAGTGAAATATGCAAACTCATTTTCATATTTTATTATGATTTTAGAGTGTAGTAAACCATATTTGCAAAATAAGATTTTAATGCTCTAATTTAATGATTTCTAGAATAAATTTGATTTACGTATTGGTACATTATTAAAATTTTATGAATATTGGTTTTCCCTATCGATTTTGAGTAAAGTATAATAGTATTTTGAAGAAAATAAAAGTAAATTTAAAGTAAGTTAATGGAAATAAAAGAAGACTTAATGTACGATTAAAAATGTGTTATGTATGTGTATAAAAATTTGTTATTAAAAATCATGAGACAAAATCCTCTCCCTCTAGTTACAATGATACAGCTTAGATGAGAGCTGTTGTGTGTTAGAAAGTGCATATTTATAAAGGAGAAAATCGTTATTTTACATATCAAGTATTACTAACAACCCTTACTTTTATGTGTTTAAGTTTATTGTACTTTAATTATGTGTATTTTATTCTAATTGAGTATTTTATGTATTTTAGGGGCATCATAGTCATTTCACAATAAACGAGAGATCAAATGGCAAAACGGACATCATTTTTGAACTCAGAACGGTCGAAAACCTTAGGAGGAGTATAAAAGGAAAAATGACACTGTTTACATGTACGATACTATTCACATGTACGGGTACTGTTGGAGTTACTGTGCAAATAGTGGCTGTTGACTGTACTGTGCAAATAGTGGCTGATGACGTGGCAAAATCCTGAGCGTCCAAACTGTTTTTAATCCGATGGCCATGATTTACTCGATGTAACTATAAAAAGGGGGCTTCCCCCCCTAATTAGGCACCTCTGAATCCATTTTTGGGATTCATTTTCTGTAATTCTCTCTCTATCTTGTACTTTCTACGTATTTTAATAAATTCCTATTTTGCCCCTAGTTCAACTATGAGTGGCTAATTTTCTTTCAAGCTTGGGTTGAAGGTGAAGTCTCAACATGTGTCATGGGCTTGATTTGGTAAATTTATTTTCTCTTCCCCTCTAGTTTTTGTGGATGTTTTGACTTCTCGTCGACAAATAATACTAATCTTGTCTGGTACTGCCCTGGTTTCACCGGCACCCTAGTATAAGATTATTATTATTTGGCACAATAAGCCCTTAGCACCATATTTATTAGAGCGTGGTTCATGAGGTGTGGATTCCCCTCTCATGATTTAATTGGTATTAATATGGAATATTTAGCCCATGATGCATGTTGATACGGATCCAGATACCCAAGTACGTCAATTTAATAGTTTTCTCTTCAATTTATTCCTGCCATTTTAATTCCACTTTTAGAATTTATTCTTGCCAATTTTAATTTAAGTCTTAGCATATTCCAAATTAATTTCACCACAAATCCAATCACCCATTTACAAATTTAATTCTATATATAATTAAAATCCACCTCCTCGTGGGATCGACACTCGTCACCATTGATCTACACTACAACAGATTCGTGCGCTTGCGAGTTCAATAAAATTTGCACAACAAGTTTTTGGCGCCGTTGCCGGGGAGGTAAGTAATTTTAATTCTTAGAATTAATTTTTGTGAATATTTTCATTTAATTGTTTTCTTGCATTTTTTTTATTATAAAAAAAAAGAAAAAAGAAAAAAAAAAAGTGAATCTACATCTAAAGGTTAGTATTTCTTTTCTTTTTCTCTTCTTTAAATTTTGTAATTTAATTTTCAAGTTATTTTTTTTATTATTTCTTCTTTGTAATTTTTATTTATCTTATTAGTTTATTTTTAATTAATTTATTTCACGTATTTTTTTTGTGTTTATTTTTATAGTAAGGTTGTAATAGCGCAATAAGGTTAGTATCGTAATTTCTCCTTCTTCTTTATTTTTATTTGTTTTATTCGTATCTTTATTTTTATTTTATTTGCTTTGTTCCCATTTATTTTTTTGTTTCTTGCATGCATGGTCGTAGGTCATTATTACCTAATCTTGAGCCTATAGACCTTGAATTAGAGAAAACACTTCGCATACACAAGCACATTAAAAACAAAATGGATTTACAAGAACCACAGGAGAGGCCATTTAAAGATTATTTTAGTCCTTTAGCCAATTTGAGCACATCATGTATAAGGTACCCAAATGTAGCTGCTAGGAGTTTTGAATTAAAACCTAGTGTGCTAAATTGTCTCCCCACGTTCTATGGCTTAGAAAATGAGGACCCATATAATCATTTGAATGATTTTCATGCTATTTGTCAAACATTTAAATATGAGAATTTTTCAGATGATGATATAAAACTTAGATTATTCCCATTTTCTTTGAAGGATAGAGCTCGTTCATGGCTTAATACATTGCCTGCTAATAGTATTGCATCATGGGAACAAATGGTTACAAAATTTTTAAATAAATATTTTCCAGTGCATAAAACCAATGCTATTCGCAGGGAAATCTCGGAGTTTACCCAGAGAGATGACGAGCAATTTTTCGAAACATGGGAGCGATTCAATGGGCTACTCTTGAAGTGTCCACATCATGGGTACGAGAAATGGCATCAATGCCAATACTTTTTGGAGGGATTATTACCGAATGTGCAAGAATGGCTAATGGCAACAAGTGGAGGAGAGCTAATGTCCAAAAGTGCATCAGAGATTTGGGAATTCTTCCAGCGACAAGCAGATAATTCCCAACAACGGAGTCGATCACTCAGAAATACTAGAAGGGTAAAGGGAGTAAATGAGGTTCACATTGGCGAATCAAATTCAGAAATCAAAGAAGTCAAAGCGATAATTGAAGGTCTCTCTCGACAAATAGCATCGTTATCGACTGCTAAATCAACAGAGCCACATGACCTTGACTCATATCCAGATCAAGCCAATGCCATAGGTGTAATGAGAAAACCATCGAATTACAACCCATACTCCAACACATATAACCCTGGATGGAGAGACCACCCCAATTTTTCATGGTCTCAAGGATTCCAACATAATGGACCAGCAGCTCCAGCTCCACCAATGCAACCAATTCCTCAAAATCCTCAAGCCTCTCAGCCACCATTCAGACCATACAATCAGAACCAGAACCAGAACTACGCTCAACCCAGACCATGGGAGGATTCATTCCAGAATCTCAGGAATGTTACTCACTCCACGATTGAGCAACAGAACCGCACCATTGATGGACTACGAAATGAGTTGAGAGCGGGCTTCAACTCACAAGCCCAATCAGTTTCAAGCTTAGAGAAGATGGTGGGACAACTTGCTTCTTCAGTTCAGACCTTGGCAATGACTGTTGAGAAAGGTAAATTCCCAAGTCAACCAGTGCCTAACCCTAAAGGAGTGCATGAAGCAAGTACCAGTTCACAACAGCAGCATGGAGAGGTCAAAGCCATCATGACCTTGCGAAAAGGAAAAGAAGTCGACAATAAAGTGGAGATGCCAAAAGAAAATCAAATTGTACCTGTAAATGTTGAGGAATCATCACCGGAGGAGAAAGAAGAAACCAACCCACGAGAATATGTTCCCAAAGCTCCATTTCCTCAGAGGTTAGCTAAAGGGAAAAAGGGAAAATCCACAGGTGAGATTCTCGAAATCTTCAAACAGGTAAGTGTTAACATCCCATTGCTTGATGCTATTAAATAAGTTCCATCTTATGCCAAGTTTCTTAAAGACCTGTGTACTAAAAAGAGAAATATGCATGTTCAAAAGAAGGCATTTTTAACAGAAAACATTAGTTCTATACTCCAACATAAAATTCCTTTAAAATGCAAAGATCCAGGTTCCCCAACTATCTCATGTAGTATAGGGAACCACACAATTGAGAATGCTTTGTTGGATTTAGGAGCTAGTGTAAATTTGTTGCCTTACTCTGTTTTTGTGAAACTTGGACTGGGAGAATTACACCCAACTCCAGTGGTGTTACAACTTGCAGATCGGTCCACGAAAATACCTCGTGGTATTGTGGAGGACGTGCTTATCCAGGTAGATAAATTTTATTTTCCTGTTGATTTCATTGTAATTGACACTCAACCAATACAGGATTCAAGGAAGCACATCCCCATTATTTTAGGCCGACCTTTCTTGGCAACTGCGGATGCTCACATTCAATGCAGGACTGGAAATATGCAGTTGTCCTTTGGCAACATGACTATGGAGCTGAACATCTTCAACATTGCCAAACAACCTCACAACACAGATGATGGAATTGTTGATGTGGATTTAATTGAAGCACTAGTTGATGATACATTTGTTTCAAACCTTAGTGATGATCCTTTGCAAACATGTTTAACTCACTTTGGTTTGGATTTTGATATTGACAGATCGGTCGATGAGGTCAACGCCCTACTTGACTCAGCACCATCTATGGACATTAATAAATGGAAGCCAAGAGTTGAACAACTAGCACCATCAGAGAAGAAACTCATCCCATCATCAGAATCACCACCAAAACTTGAGCTCAAACCATTGCCCAACACTCTGGAATATGCATTTTTGGGGGAAGAAAGTACTTTACCGGTAATCATCTCATCATCCCTCAATGACGAACAAAAAGGTAAGTTGTTGGATGTTTTAAAAGAGCACAAAGGAGCATTAGGATGGACCATAGCAGACATAAAAGGTATAAACCCAGTAGACTGCATGCATTACATTCACCTTGATGAAAATGCTAAATCTACTAGGGAAATGCAACGTCGGTTAAATCCTAATATGAAAGAAGTTGTTAGAACAGAAGTCCTCAAGCTATTAGATGCAGGTATTATTTACCCCATTTCTGATAGTTCATGGGTCAGTCCTGTACAAGTTGTCCCCAAAAAGTCAGGAGTCACTGTAGTTACCAATGCCGATAATGAATTGATACCAACTAGAGTAACTACAGGATGGCGCGTATGCATTGATTATAGGAAGTTGAATTCTGTCACACGTAAAGACCATTTTCCTTTACCATTTATCGATCAAATGCTTGATAGATTAGCAGGCCATGAATTCTATTGCTTTCTAGATGGCTACTCAGGATATAATCAGATTCCCATAGCACCAAAAGATCAAGAGAAAACCACTTTCACTTGCCCTTTTGGCACTTTTGCATATAGGAGAATGCCATTTGGATTATGTAATGCACCTGCTACATTTCAACGATGCATGTTGAGCATTTTTTCTGATATGGTTGAACGATTCCTTGAGGTTTTTATGGATGATTTTTCAGTCTTTGGTGATTCATTTGATCAATGTTTATGTCATCTAACATTAGTTCTGCAGAGATGTATCGAGAAGAACTTGGTCTTAAATTGGGAGAAGTGCCATTTTATGGTAACACAAGGTATTGTTCTCGGTCACATCATTTCAAGCAAAGGTATTGAGGTTGACAAAGCCAAGGTGGATATCATTTCTAATCTTCCTCCACCCAAAACAGTTAGAGAAGTAAGATCTTTCCTTGGGCATGCTGGTTTTTATAGACGTTTTATTAAAGATTTTAGCAAAGTTTCTAGACCCTTATGCAATTTACTTGCTAAGGATGCACCTTTTATCTTTAATGATTCATGTCTTGCAGCTTTTGAAAAATTAAAGCAATTGTTGACATCATCACCCATCATTCAGCCCCCAAATTGGAGCTTACCATTTGAGCTCATGTGTGATGCATCTGATTATGCAGTAGGAGCAGTATTAGGACAAAGAGTTGATCGGATTCCCCATGTTATTTACTATGCTAGTATGACATTGAATGATGCACAGTTGAACTATTCAACTACTGAAAAAGAAATGCTAGCAGTAGTGTTTGCATTGGAAAAATTTCGATCCTATCTCATTGGTTGTAAAATAATTGTGTTCACTGATCATGCTGCTCTTAAATACCTTTTTACAAAGAAAGATGCAAAAGCTAGACTAATTCGTTGGGTGTTACTTTTGCAGGAATTTGACTTGGAATTCAAAGATAAGAAAGGCACAGAAAATGTTGTGGCAGACCATCTCTCTCGTCTTCATTTTGACACAACTACAGAGCCTTTAACATTGAATGAGTCCTTTCCAGATGAACAATTAATGAATGTGGAAGTATTACCTTGGTATGCTGATATAGTTAATTATCTTGTTACAGGTAAACTTCCAGAGCATTGGACCAAGCAAGACAAGGCCAAATTCTTTGCAGAAATAAAGAATTTCTTTTGGGATGACCCGTATTTGTTCAAGTATTGTGCAGACCAAATTGTCAGACGATGTGTCCCAGAAAATGAAATTCAGAATATCCTTTCATTCTGCCATGAACAAGCTTGTGGAGGCCATTTCAGTGCTAAGAAAACAGCTACTAAAGTTTTACAATGTGGTTTCTATTGGCCAACTATATTTCGAGATGCTTACACTTTCTGTTCTTCATGTGATAGGTGTCAACGAATGGGGAGCATTACACGAAGGAACATGATGCCACTAAATCCAATATTAGTGGTTGAGATTTTTGACGTATGGGGTATCGACTTCATGGGACCCTTTCCCACTTCTTTTGGCCATCAATTCATACTGGTTGCTGTTGACTACGTATCGAAATGGGTAGAAGCAATTCCATGCAGAACCAATGATCACAAAGTGGTGATAGGATTTTTGAAAAGCAACATTGTTTCACGCTTTGGATTCCCTCGAGCGATAATTAGTGATGGTGGTGCCCACTTTTGTAATAAAGCTTTCAAAGCTCTTTTGACAAAGTATTCCATCACTCATAAAGTGGCGACCCCGTATCATCCGCAAACCAGTGGCCAAGTGGAGATCTCCAATCGAGAAATAAAGCACATACTAGAAAAGACGGTGAGGCCGGACAGAAAAGATTGGTCATTAAGACTTGATGATGCATTATGGGCATATCGAACGGCTTTCAAGACCCCGATTGGGATGTCACCCTACAGGCTAGTGTATGGAAAAGCTTGCCACCTACCTGTGGAACTCGAGCATCGTGCATATTGGGCCATCAAGAAATTCAATTTTGACATGCAGCAAGCCAGCTCAGAAAGACGATTACAACTGGCAGAACTTGAAGAAATTCGCAATGATGCATACGAAAATGCCAAGATTTACAAGCAACGAATGAAAGTCTTCCATGACAAGCATATTATGAGAAAATCTTTCACTCCAGGTCAGAAAGTGCTTTTATTCAACTCTCGCTTGCACCTATTCCCAGGTAAGTTACGCTCTCGATGGTCTGGTCCATTTATTGTTCATACTATTTTTCCACATGGGGCAATTGAAATTAAGGACCCAAAGAACGGTGTCACGTTTAAAGTTAATGGTCAAAGATTAAAGCCATATCTAGAATACCAACCACATGGAGAAGACACCGAAATAAATTTTAGTGACCCACCAGATTTGAATTGATTTTTTCTTTTCGGTGGTTTGATTTTTCCTTCTTTTTCTCTTTTTATTATTCTTTTGCTAATTGAAATTTATTTTTGCATAAGTGTGTTTGTTTTATCATTAAGTTTTCTCTTATCATTGTTAATCATGAGTCTCTTACTTAGACCGTTCCTCCTGAACATTCTTAAACCACTTCAACGTGTCAAAAATCATCTCAAAAGGCAGATTCAATTTTGTAAAACAAATCGCATTTGGGCTCTACAACCACCAGAGTTAGTAGCATATGTTGAAGGTTTAGAACGCCAACTCAGAGATATTGAGAAAAGTGTTTTCGACATCCAGTTGGAGCTTGAGGTAAATTCAATAAGAGGACGATTTTGATTTTCTTTGTGTGTTTTAATTTGTTTTTCTGTTTGTGTGCTTTAGTTTGTTACCCCGGTGAAGTGGCGGATAACGGTACTCCGTGACAATTAAGTCGGTTACTTCAGTTTCCCATAATAATTGATATTCTGAGGCGAAGGTATGGACAGAACCGAGATTCTAGCAAAGCTTCACAAGCGATTCCCTTCACTCCCTCAGAATGCCCTCCTTACGATCTATAAAGCTCGGTCCGAACGCATGCGATTGCTCATGAGGAATAACATACCTGCTGACATCCGTTGGTTAATCGAGGCGAAAGTACGATTGGCGGGTGAGTTACCTCCAAAATTTATTGCATACATGCCTGGTTGTGGTAAAGGAAATTATGCAAGAAAACGACGAGCTCGAAGAATTTCTGTTGCTTGTCATAAGTGTGCCAGAATGAGTTGCAATAAAAATCGATGTTCTTTAGGAATGGTGTCTGATAACAGAGAAGATAAGATTCAATTCATTAGGGATGGCTTGAATAAGGAGTCATTGGATGATATCCTTCTGTCTCTTGAAACGCATCCCAGTGGATATGTGCAAGGAGCGATTCTCCAGTTATGGCCATTATTCCAGAAAGAGCATGCACGATATAGTCTCGGGAATCTGACTATAAAAGACCCTGTTTGCCAGTTTATAAGAAAACTGGATGGGAAGCCTATCCTCGACCCATAGAGGGCGTTCAAGCCGTTTCTGGACGTAAAACCAGAGGAAGATGTGAGCCACAGTCGCAATTACCTGTAAATATCCTTTTACTTTACTGTTATTTTATTTCATTTCACTGTTGTTTTATCATTTGCATTATTGTCTTTAATAATTTTATTACTGTTTGTTTTTACTGTTTGCTTTTTGACTATCGAGCCATGTGCTTTACGCATTATTTCACACTGACATGCCACCTCATACACAGTTGTGATCCACTATCACCAAGATTCTTAAATATGACTTTTTGTTAAGCACTCACAAATTGTTTTTGAGAAATATTCCAATGGCAGCTACTCCCAATAGACAATTCAAGAACATTTGTGTGCTTTCTGGATTTACCTATGGCAAACATAAAGAGTTCGTTGATGCAGCCATAGATCTTGGTCGAAGCATAGCAGAGAGAAAATTACACTTGGTGTATGGAGGAGGTAACCGAGGGTTATCAAAATTGGTCTCAGAAGCTGCTTTTATCAGAGGAAGCCAAGTGTTAGGCATCATCCCTAGAGTCTTAAAACCTTTGGGCAGTGTGTCTGACTCAACGACTGGAGAAGAGTTAGTCGTCTCAGGTATGCAAGAACGAATAACTGAAATGCTTAATCATGCTGATGCTTTTATTTTCCTTCCAGGAGATCTTGCAACACTAGAGGCACTTATCACACTAGCATCTTGGGCCCATCTGCACCTTCACCAGAAACCCATCGGTTTGTTAAATGTCAATAATTTTTATGATGGCTTTATCGCATTTCTTAACCATGCAATAAAAAGCTACTTTATTCCTTCCAGTGCGAAAAAACTTTTTATTTGTGCTCACACTGCTAATGAGCTACTTGATATGTTACAAGCTTATAAACCGGAGCCAGACCCCTGGAGCTTTCTGTTGGAGCGTTCAAATGATGACAGTAACAGTAGTCGCAGTAAGAAGTATAAATTAGATTTAACTCTCTGCCTGTAAATATTTTCTTCTGTGTTGCACCACCCAGGTGATGTCTTCTAAACTCTACTTCTTTCCTTTAAAACATTGAGGACAATATTTCGTTCTGGTTGGGGGGAGGGAATAGTCGACAATTGTGGAATATTGGTTAAGTTTTTACTAATTTTTTGTTGTAGAAACTAACTGTTGCTAACTTTTTGTGTTGAAGATGGCTGAATATGGAGTGTAGTGACTCTAGAAACGCATCTTCATTGATAAAAAATAAAAAAAATAAAAAATAAAAAAATAAAAAAATCTTTTTCTTTATTATGTTTTGATGTTTGTTTTTCTTTTTCCTTTTTAATTTCTCCTTTATAAATATACATTTTCAAACAAAATTTTTTGAGTCAAAGATGGCTGAATATAGAGTGTAGTGCCTCTAGAAACGCATCTTCTTAACTTAAAAAAAAAAAATCGTTTTCTATCATTTTCTAATTAGTTTTTCTGCATCATTTTTACATTTCTGCATGCATATTTTCCTTTCACGTTTAGAATAGGTTGGGGGGTAGACTGTTGTTAAAAAAAAAAAAATTGTGATTTGTTTTAACATTGGATGACATGATGATTTCAAATTTTAGTATTTGTATTATCTTTAGTCTGAAATGATGTTACACTATGTTTGCTACTCTACATTTTGATGTCGGAGACAAATATGAGTTGCTTGAAGGAATGAACATGTCATAATAAATACCAAGTGAGTTTTTGAGCCTATCATTTTTCTTGGAGAGTAACCCCTTTTGCCCATTTTCTATACAGCTTAGCAGTTTATTATTGTATAAACGATCTCTAGATTTCTTTTGAGTTAACCCTTAAAAAAAATGAAATAAAAAAAATGTGTGTTGCTACATTTGGAAGCCCATTTAATTAGTAGATATGGAAGATTATTTAGAGCTCTAAAAGATGATGGAAAGGCCGTCTTTGATCCGTTTGAGCCTTTCTAGCCATCCCTTTTATGAATATCCATAGTTAGCCCTTTTGAACCTTTAAAAAAAAAAAAAAACTTTTCTTTGTCAACTTATTATCTTGACCCACTCCGATTTGGAGTATTACCCAATAAGATCCATCACCTATTTATGTTTGAGAAAAATGTAAATAAACATTTTGTATAGTGAAGTTATGCCTAGTTCAAAAAAAAAAGAGCAAAAAAATAAAATAAAATAAAAAATAATTGTTGCTTCAAAAAAAAAATAAAAATAACAATAATAGGTGAAATCCACCTTGTAACTTCCAAAAAAAAAAAAAAAAAAAATTCTGCATTTTTCTCAAACATACATTTTGTTTTTCCTATTTCTCTTCTTTGTTAGCCATGTCCCTAGCCTACGTTACGTCCTAATAAAAGTCCTTCTTGATTTTAGGGAACTATAATCTGAAGTAGAAGCTAGTTATATGGGCTAAAAAGATGTAGTGATGCATAAAAAATAAAAATAAATAAATAAATAAATTGGGTTGACTAGCATTTTTATTTGACTAGAGATCGTATTATTTCTAAGCAAAGGGCATATTTCTTTCATTTTGGTGAGAGCATGTGAGATCACTTCTTTATTATTTTCTCTCAATTATCATTCATTGGAGTGACTATTTTTATTGGGTTTAATTTCTTTGTGAGAGTGTCACTACTTCCAGTGAGATTTTGGGGTTTGGCATATCATTCTTGAAGGTAGCTACGACAAAGTCTACTGGGCTGATTCATGTGGATGGTTGATGTGGGTGTAATGTTTCTTTAGACTTGAGATAATGCTTATACTTTTATTTGATTGTTATCATTAATCTGATTGAATAAACAAGAGTGTTTAAAAAAAAAAAAAAAATCATTTTTGAATTTTGTTTTCGCTTTATTTGCTAGGGACTAGCAATAAGCTGGTTGGGGGGTGTGTTGTGTGTTAGAAAGTGCATATTTATAAAGGAGAAAATCGTTATTTTACATATCAAGTATTACTAACAACCCTTACTTTTATGTGTTTAAGTTTATTGTACTTTAATTATGTGTATTTTATTCTAATTGAGTATTTTATGTATTTTAGGGGCATCATAGTCATTTCACAATAAACGAGAGATCAAATGGCAAAACGGACATCATTTTTGAACTCAGAACGGTCGAAAACCTTAGGAGGAGTATAAAAGGAAAAATGACACTGTTTACATGTACGATACTATTCACATGTACGGGTACTGTTGGAGTTACTGTGCAAATAGTGGCTGTTGACTGTACTGTGCAAATAGTGGCTGTTGACTGTACTGTGCAAATAGTGGCTGATGACGTGGCAAAATCCTGAGCGTCCAAACTGTTTTTAATCCGATGGCCATGATTTACTCGATGTAACTATAAAAAGGGGGCTTCCCCCCCTAATTAGGCACCTCTGAATCCATTTTTGGGATTCATTTTCTGTAATTCTCTCTCTATCTTGTACTTTCTACGTATTTTAATAAATTCCTATTTTGCCCCTAGTTCAACTATGAGTGGCTAATTTTCTTTCAAGCTTGGGTTGAAGGTGAAGTCTCAACATGTGTCATGGGCTTGATTTGGTAAATTTATTTTCTCTTCCCCTCTAGTTTTTGTGGATGTTTTGACTTCTCGTCGACAAATAATACTAATCTTGTCTGGTACTGCCCTGGTTTCACCGGCACCCTAGTATAAGATTATTATTATTTGGCACGATAAGCCCTTAGCACCATATTTATTAGAGCGTGGTTCATGAGGTGTGGATTCCCCTCTCATGATTTAATTGGTATTAATATGGAATATTTAGCCCATGATGCATGTTGATACGGATCCAGATACCCAAGTACGTCAATTTAATAGTTTTCTCTTCAATTTATTCCTGCCATTTTAATTCCACTTTTAGAATTTATTCTTGCCAATTTTAATTTAAGTCTTAGCATATTCCAAATTAATTTCACCACAAATCCAATCACCCATTTACAAATTTAATTCTATATATAATTAAAATCCACCTCCTCGTGGGATCGACACTCGTCACCATTGATCTACACTACAACAGATTCGTGCGCTTGCGAGTTCAATAAAATTTGCACAACAAGAGCCCTTCGGGGCCCCTCTGAACACATATAGAGGTTAATATGCTGTGTTTTTTAGTGCTTTTACATTTTGGAAGTTTATGCATGTTGTATGATAATAAAAGAGATTCAAGATACAAATAAGATAGAAGCTGTTGAGTCTGTCTGCGTGCACATAAAAGCTTTGGATCATGTACTTGGGTGCTTTTATCCTTTAAAAACTATTTTTTATATGCAGTATGATGAGATATGATGATATATATGAGATATCACTTCATTGATCTATCCTTTCATACCAAATTAAAAATTGTTCGTGTTACTGATGAAAATCATGATAACATTATTAGAGAGCTTTTTTTTTTTCCCTTCCCCTTTTTCTGTTTTGTCCTTTTGTTTGATTGGGCATAATGAAACAGATATAACAAGGGACCAAGCATGACCTATATATATCTTCAACAAGCAAGGAAACAAGGGATTGAATTTGATGTGTGATGGTTATCGAAGCCAGTAAAAATAAATACCTACTCTAAATAAATTGTGTATAGTGATTAAGTAGGGTCGTGTCCACAGAGATCGGTAATTATTTAAATCCTTTTAAAATATAAAACGTAAAATGGGAGAATTGTTAACAATAATAAAAATCAAATTAAAATAACAAGAATGTAAATAAAAGTTGTAATTCAAATTGGAGAAAATTATGGTTGAAGGAATTAACTTAGCTTGATTTGACTACTGATCATTGATTCAAATATAAATTATTACTACTTATGAATAGATTGTAGTATTACTGATCATTGAAGGAATCACAATTGTATCGTTTCTGCAACATCTTTCTCTTACAAGGTAATAGATTGTAGTATTTCATACCAAATTAAAACTTGCCCATGTTATCGATGAAAATCATGATAACATTTTAGAGAGCTTTTTTTTTTCTTTTTTCGCTTCACCTTTTTCTGTCTTGTCCTTTTGTTTGATTGGGCGTAATGAAACAATTATAACAAGGGACCAAGCATGACCTATATATATATCTTCAACAAGCAAGGAAACAAGGGATTGAATTTGATGTGTCACAGCACAATAAGTTAAATCTTAAATTTGGACAGACAAGACAAATATAGAAGCTTCTAATCCACTAAAGGAGACTTGACATGAAAATAAATACAGACACAAACATAAACATTTACTCCACCAATGATTGTTTCAATATCTTTATCCTTGATATTTGCTCACTTTTATAAAATATAAATCTGCTGGTAAATTTTTTGTACCTTAAACAGTTTTCTGACTTATGAGAAAAAACTATTTTAAAAAAATTATTATAGAGAAAAATTAAAAAAAAACTGCTAAAGAGACAAAATAATGTCAAAATGCTGACAAAAATAATGTTAAAATTAACTCGTTTTAATGTGTTGACAATTGAGTGATTATTATTAACTTAAGTTTGTTTAATTGTCAATTGAGTGATTATTAGGCCGAATTGATAAAGAACTTTTAATAATATATGAAATCTCTTTTTTCATTAATCATGTCTCAAAATGGTTGACGAGTAAGCAATGTTTGGCTTGTCCAACTGCATTGTCGTGGCCTTGATATTTTAACCTAATAATGCAATGAGGTGATGATCTCATTTGCTTTATCTATAAGTTATCCCGATTTAATTTAAAACAGATGTTTCATTCCCTGTTCTTTGAATTTTACAAGTTTTTACTGTATGTACAGCAATTATTACCCTTACAAATTTAACTGGCAGTTTAATCGTTAAGCATGAATAATGATTTGATCTAACATACAACTTTATGTGTTAGAGTGATGTACCTATATTTAAAGGTTCAATAATATATGAAATCTCTTTTATCCTTCAATAAAAATATATATCTCCCACGTATAATCTTAAGTGAGACTAACGTAACGTGCGTCTGTATATCTCTATCCAATCAAATTTTCTCCCACACACATCTAATTTGAAATAAATCAATGGTGATAGTGATATTATTAAGAGAGTAAAATTACGAAACACATGACATGATTTTATTAAATAATAGTACCTTTAAATTTCTGTCATGGTCGAAAAAAATTTTGTCACTTTCTTTTATGTCAATAAAAATTACGAAACACATGACATGATTTTATTAAATAATAGTACCTTTAAATTTCTGTCATGGTAAAAAAAAAATTTTGTCACTTTCTTTTATGTCAATAAAAATTAGCTTCTTTTTTTTCTTTAAAAGAAGAGAATAACAATGTTTTAAATCATTGTTTACAATACATGGATAAACTAGGTAATTAGTTAAATGTCACGGGACGAGAGGTTACGAACCCGTGCGGCACTCTCGCATCCCATACTACGAGAGTAAGCCTAGTGGAAGTGGCACAATATCGACTTGTTTCGCCCTGCCTTAGGCTCGTCAGGAGAACGGCTCCAGTTCCCAACCAGTGTGTGTAGGGTTTCGCCTAGACCCCTCTTCAAGGTTAAGTCCTCGACTAGCGACAAACTCCCCAAACTCAACCGGGTCAGTCTGCCTGAACTCCAAAGAGTCTAGGGCCAATGTATTCCCCACACGCACGCCCCTGAAACACGTCTCCAACAATCAGCACAACCATCATCGATACTAGTGTACAAGCGCATATCTTGGGTGTCACGATTGCGGTCCGTGACATTCTCCCACCGCCATGACCATGCACGTCCTCGTGCATGAAGAGTACGCCTCGCAAATATGCACTTCCGTACGAAAACGTGAAGATCGGCTTGCCAATCTCACCCATGAACTCACTGCCTACTCGTCCTCAATCCGGGGAGAGGACCCGCGTGCAGACACTGTCCTACTTAGTGCGAACGCTTGGGGGTGTGAGAACCCGCCTGTTCGTCCCACTTGTCGACCCTTGGGCACAGAAGGGTGGGGACCTGCGTGGTGCGGCATTGGAGCGCTTGGCGAGCTCGCAATGAGGGCTTCGAGAGATGACAAGCGCGGCTCTGATACCATCTGTCACGGGACGAGAGGTTACGAACCCGTGCGGCACTCCCGCATCCCATACTACGAGAGTAAGCCTAGTGGAAGTGGCACAATATCGACTGATTTCGCCCTGCCATTATGACATTAAATGATGCACAGTTGAACTATTCAACTACTGAAAAAGAAATGCTAGTAGTAGTGTTTGCATTGGAAAAATTTTGATCCTATCTCATTGGTTGTAAAATAATTGTATTAACAGATCATGCTGCTCTTAAATACCTTATTACAAAGAAAGATGCAAAAGCTAGACTAATTCGTTGGGTGTTACTTTTGCAGGAATTTGACTTGGAATTCAAAGATAAAAAGGGCACAGAAAATGTTGTGGCAGACCATCTCTCTCGTCTCCATTTTGAAACAATTACAGAGCCATTAACATTAAATGAGTCCTTTCCAGATGAACAATTAATGAGTGTAGAAGTATTACCTTGGTATGCTGATATAGTTAATTATCTTGTTACAGGTAAACTTCCAGAGCATTGGACCAAGCAAGACAAGGCCAAATTTTTTGCAGAAATAAAGAATTTCTTTTGGGATGACCCATATTTGTTCAAGTATTGTGCAGACCAAATTGTTAGAAGATGTGTCCCAGAAAGTGAAATTCACAATATCCTTTCATTCTGTCATGAACAAGCTTGTGGAGGCCATTTTAGTGCTAAGAAAACAGCTACAAAAGTTTTACAATGTGGTTTCTATTGGCCAACTATATTTCGAGATGCTTACACCTTCTGTTCTTCATGTGATAGGTGTCAACGAATGGGGAGCATTACACGAAGGAACATGATGCCACTAAATCCAATTTTAGTGGTTGAGATCTTTGACGTATGGGGTATCGACTTCATGGGACCCTTTCCCCCTTCTTTTGGTCATCAATACATATTGGTTGCTGTTGACTACGTATCGAAATGGGTAGAAGCAATTCCATGCAGAACCAATGATCACAAGGTGGTGATAGGGTTTTTGAAAAGCAACATTGTTTCGCGCTTTGGATTCCCTCGAGCGATAATTAGTGATGGTGGTGCCCACTTTTGTAATAAAGTATTCAAAGCTCTTTTGACAAAGTATTCCATCACTCATAAAGTGGCGACCCCGTATCATCTGCAAACCAGTGGCCAAGTGGAGATCTCCAATCGAGAAATAAAGCACATATTAGAAAAGACGGTGAGGCCGGACAGAAAAGATTGGTCATTAAGACTTGATGACGCATTATGGGCATATAGAACGGCTTTCAAGACACCGATTGGGATGTCACCCTACAGGCTAGTGTATGGAAAAGCTTGCCACCTACCTGTAGAACTCGAGCATCGTGCATATTGGGCCATCAAGAAATTTAACTTTGACATGCAGCAAGCCAGCTCAGAAAGAAGATTGCAACTGGCAGAACTTGAAGAAATTCGCAATGACGCGTATGAAAATGCCAAGATTTACAAGCAACGAATGAAAGTCTTCCATGACAAGCATATTATGAGAAAATCTTTCACTCCAGGTCAGAAAGTACTTTTATTCAACTCTCGCTTGCACCTATTCCCAGGTAAGTTACGCTCTCGATGGTCTGGTCCATTTATTGTTCATACTGTTTTTCCACATGGGGCAATTGAAATTAAAGACCCAAAGAACGGTGTCACGTTTAAAGTTAATGGTCAAAGATTAAAGCCATATCTAGAATACCAACCACATGGAGAAGACATCGAAATAAATTTGAGTGACCCACCAGATTTGAATTGATTTTTTCTTTTTGGTGGTTTGATTTTTCTTTATTTATTTCTTTCTTTTTATTCTTTTGCTAATTGAATTTATTTTTGCATAAGTGTGTTTGTTTTACTATTAAGTTTTCTCTTATCATTGTTAATAATGAGTCTCTTACTTAGACCGTTCCTCCTGAACATTCTTAAACCACTTCAACGTGTCAAAAATCATCTCAAAAGGCAGATTCAATTTTGTAAAACAAATCGCATTTGGGCTCTACAACCACCAGAGTTAGTAGCCTATGTTGAAGGTTTAGAACGCCAACTCAAAGATATTGAGAAAAATGTTTTCGACATCCAGTTGGAGCTTGAGGTAAATTCAATAAGAGGACGATTTTGATTTTCTTTGTGTGTTTTAATTTGTTTTTCTGTTTGTGTGCTTTAGTTTGTTACCCCGGTAAAGTGGCGGATAACGGTACTCCGTGACAATCAAGTCGGTTACTTCAGTTTCCCATAATAACTGATATTCTGAGGCGACGGAATGGACATAACCGAGATTCTAGCAAAGCTTCACAAGCGATTCCCTTCACTCCCTCAGAATGCTCTCTTTACGATCTATAAAGCTCGGTCCGAACGCATGCGATTGCTCATGAGGAATAACATACCTGCTGACATCCGTTGGTTAATCGAGGCGAAAGTACGATTGGCGGGTGAGTTACCTCCAAAATTTATTGCATACATGCCTGGTTGTGGTAAAGGAAATTATGCAAGAAAACGACGAGCTCGAAGAATTTCTGTTGCTTGTCATAAGTGTGCCAGAATGAGTTGCAATAAAAACCGATGTTCTTTAGGAATGGTGTCTGATAACAGAGAAGATAAGATTCAATTCATTAGGGATGGCTTGAATAAGGAGTCATTGGATGATATCCTTATGTCTCTTGAAACGCATCCCAGTGGATATGTGCAAGGAGCGATTCTCCAGTTATGGCCATTATTCCAGAAAGAGCATGCACAATATAGTCTCGGGAATCTGACTATAAAAGACCCTGTTTGCCAGTTTATAAGAAAACTGGATGGGAAGCCTATCCTCGACCCATAGAGGGAGTTCAAGCCGTTTCTGGACGTAAAACCAGAGGAAGATGTGAGCCACAGTCGCAACTACCTGTACATATCCTTTTACTTTACTGTTATTTTATTTTATTTCACTGTTATTTTATCATTTGCATTATTGTCTTTAATAATTTTATTACTGTTTGTTCCTTTTTACTGTTTGCTTTTTGACTATCGAGCCATGTGCTTTACGCGTTATTTGACACTGACATGCCACCTCATACACAGTTGTGTTCCATTGTCACCAAGATTCTTAAATATGACTTTTTGTTAAGCACTCACAAATTTTTTTTGAGAAATATTCCAATGGCGAATACTCCCAATAGACAATTCAAGAACATTTGTGTGCTTTCTGGATTTACTTATGGCAAACATAAAGAGTTCGTTGATGCAGCCATAGATCTTGGTCGAAGCATAGCAGATAGAAAATTACACTTGGTGTATGGAGGAGGTAACCAAGGGTTATCAAAATTGGTCTCAGAAGCTGCTTTTATCAGAGGAAGCCAAGTGTTAGGCATCATCCCTAGAGTCCTAAAACCTTTGGGCAGTGTGTCTGACTCAACGACTGGAGAAGAGTTAGTCGTCTCAGGTGTGCAAGAACGAATAACTGAAATGCTTAATCATGCTGATGCTTTTATTTTCCTTCCAGGAGATCTTGCAACACTAGAGGCACTTATCACACTAGCATCTTGGGCCCAACTGCACATTCACCAGAAACCCATCGGTTTGTTAAATGTCAATAATTTTTATGATGGCTTTATCGCATTTCTTAACCATGCAATAAAAAGCTACTTTATTCCTTCCAGTGCGAAAAAACTTTTTCTTTGTGCTCACACTGCTAATGAGCTACTTGATATGTTACAAGCTTATAGACCGGAGCCAGACCCCTGGAGCTTTGTGTTGGAGCGTTCAAACGATGACGGTAACAGTAGCCGCAGTAAGAAGTACAAATTAGATTTAACTCTCCGCCTGTAAATATTTTCTTTTGTGTTGCACCACCCAGGTGATGTCTTCTAAACTCTTCTTCTTTCCTTTAAAACATTGAGGACAATGTTTGGTTCTGGTTGGGGGGAGGGAATAGCAGACAATTGTGGAATATTGGTTAAGTTTTTACTAATTTTTTGTTGTGGAAACTAACTGTTGCTAACTTTTTGTGTTGAAGATGGCTGAATATGGAGTGTAGTGACTCTAGAAACGCATCTTCATTGTTTAAAAAAAAAATTAAAAAATTAATTAAAAAAAAAATCAGATATTTTCTTTTTCTTTATTATGTTTTGATGTTTATTCTTCTTCTTCTTTTTCATTTCTCCTTTATAAATATACATTTTTAAACAAAATTTTTTGAGTCGAAGATGGCTGAGTATGGAGTGTAGTGCCTCCAGAGACGCATCTTCTTAAGTTTAAAAAAAAAAAAATTTGTTTCCTATCATTTTCTAATTAGTTTTTCTGCATCATTTTCACATTTTTGCATGCATATTTTCCTTTCACGTTTAGAATAGGTTGGGGGGTAGACTGTTGTTAAAAATAAAAAAAAAATAATAAAAAAAAAAAAATTGTGATTTGTTTTAACATTGGATGACATGATGATTTCAAATTTTAGTATTTGTATTATCTTTAGTCTGAAGTGATGTTACACTATGTTTGCTACTCTACATGTTGATGTCGGAGACAAATATGAGTTGCTTGAAGGAATGAACATGTCATAATAAATACCAAGAGAGTTTTTGAGCCTATCATTTTTCTTGGAGAGTAACCCTTTTGCCCATTCTTTATATAGCTTAGCAGTTTATTATTGTGTACACGATCTCTAGATTTCTTTTGAGTTAACCCTAAAAAAAAAAAAAAAAAAATGTGTGTTACTACATTTGGAAGCCCATTTAATTAGTAGATATGGAAGATTATTTAGAGTCCTAAAAGATGATGGAAATGCCATTTTTGATCCGTTTGAGCCTTTCTAGCCATCCCTTTTATGAATATCCATAGTTAACCCTTTTGAGCCTTTAAAAAAAAAAAAACTTTTCTTTATCAACTTATCATCTTAACCCACTTCGATTTGGAGTATTACCTAATATTTTACAAGATCCATCACCTATTTATGTTTGAGAAAAATGTAAATAAATACTTTGTATAGTGAAATTATGCCTAGTTCAAAAAAAAAAAAGAATAAAAAAAGAAGAAGAAAGAAATTGTTGCTTAAACAAAATGTTGTTAAAAAAAAAAAAAACAACAACAACAATAATAGGTGAAATCCACCTTGCAAATTCCAAAAAAAAAAAAAATTTCCTCTACATTTTTCTCAAACATATACTTTGTTTTTCCTATTTCCCATCTTTGTTAGCCATGTCCCTAGCCTACGTTACGTCCTAATAAAAGTCCTTCTTGATTTTAGGGAACTATAGTCTGAAGTAGAAGCTAGTTATATGGGCTAAAAAGATGTGGTGATGCATAAAAAAAAAATAATAATAATAAATAAAATGGGTTGACTAGCATTTTTATTTGACTGGAGATCGTATTATTTCTAAGCTAAGGGCATATTTCTTTTTGGTGAGAGCATGTGAGATCACTTCTTTATTATTTTCTCTCAATTACCATTCATTGGAGTGACTATTTTTTTGGGTTTAATTTCTTTGATGAGAGTGTCACTACTTCCAGTGAGATTTTGGGGTTTGACATGTCATTCTTGAAGGTAGCTACGATAAAGTCTACTGAGCTAATTCATGTGGATGGTTGATGTGGGTGTGATGTTTCTTTAGACTTGAGATAATGCTTATACTTTCATTTGATTGTTATCATTAATCTGATTGAATAAAAAAAAAAGGTTTAAAAAAAAAAAATCATTTTTGAATTTTGTTTTCGCTTTATTTGCTAGGGACTAGCAATAAGCTGGTTGGGGGGTGTGTTGTGTGTTAGAAAGTGCATATTTATAAAGGAGAAAATCATTATTTTATATATCAAGTATTGCTAACAACCGTAACTTTTATGTGTTTAAGTTTCTTGTACTTTAATTATGTGTGTTTTATTTTAATTAAGTATTTTATGTATTTTAGGGGGCATCATAGTCATTTCACAATAAACGAGAGATCAAATGGCAAAACAGACATCATTTTTGAACTCAGGACGGTCGAAAACCTTAGGAGGAGTATAAAAGGAAAAAATGACACTGTTCACATATACGGTACTATTCACATGTACGGGTACTGTTGGCGTTACTGTGCAAATAGTGGCTCTTGACTGTACTGTGCAAATAGTGGCTGTTGACTATACTGTACAAATAGTGGCTGTTGACTGTACTGTGCAAATAGTGGCTGTTGACTGTACTGTGCAAATAGTGGCTGATGACGTGGCGAAATCCTGAGCGTCCAAACTATTTTTAATCCGATGGCCATGATTTACTCGATGTAACTATAAAAAGGGGGCCTCCCCCCCCCTAATTTGGTACCTCTGAATCCATTTTTGGGATCCATTTTCTGTAATTCTCTCTCTATCTTGTATTTTCTACGTATTTTAATAAATTCTCATTTTGCCCCTAGTTCAACTATGAGTGGCTAATTTTCTTCAAGCTTGGGTTGAAGGTGAAGTCTCAACATGTGTCATGGGCTTGATTTGGTAAATTTATTTTCTCTTCCCCTCTAGTTTTTGTGGATGTTTTGACTTCTCGTCGACAAATAATACTAATCTTGTCTAGTACCGCCCTGGTTTCACCGGCTCCCTAGTATAAGATTATTATTATTTGGCACGATAAGCCCTTAACACCATATTTATTAGAGCGTGGTTCATGAGGTGTGGATTCCCCTCTCATGATTTAATTGGTATTAATAAGGAATATTTAGCCCATGATGCATGTTGATACGGATCCAGATACCCAAGTACGTCATTTAATAGATTTACACTTCAATTTATTCTTGGTATTTCAATTCCAATTTCAGAATTTATTCTTCCAATTTTAATTTAAGTTTTAGCATAATCCAAATCATTTTCATCAATCCAACCACCCATTTACAAAATTAATTCTATATATAATTAAAATCAACCTCTTCGTGGGATCAACACTCGCACCATTAATCT
Source organism: Citrus australasica (assembly GCA_029618585.1). Taxonomy (NCBI): domain Eukaryota; kingdom Viridiplantae; phylum Streptophyta; class Magnoliopsida; order Sapindales; family Rutaceae; genus Citrus; species Citrus australasica. Next base: position 2,237,451 of record JARCIV010000005.1, read on the forward strand.
ATACTACAACAGATTCGTGCGCTTGCGAGTTCAATAAAATTTGCACAACACTTGGCATTAAGCTCAGGACCGGCAAAGACGTGCATTGGTTCTGGCCATTCCGGCATTGTTTCCTTAGGTGAAGCTGCCCATATGAATGCTTGTTTACGACATGGAAACACATCGTGTGCTGCTGCTTCCAATGCATCAGACCTCACCTATAATAACAACAATAAATAGATGAATAATCTAATCGGAGGTGATTGTACATATACCGACAATAGGGTTTATTTTAACTATGACACAATTGCACAACTAATTCTCAGATTAAGGCTCAATTTCGGACTAGTTTCGCAATTAAAAAGTGTTTCATAAGGACTCTCAATTATGATTTGGAAGTTAAAGATAATTTTCCTCCACAATTGTTTGATGAAATTCTATTTGATCTTGGCCAGGACTTGATCGAGTGTTTTCAATCAACTTTCTTTGGCTAGTCACTCAAGTTTAAACCCTGTAAGTGGTATGAACCTAAGAAATTGATTCAGGCTTTTTTTACCACCCCACAACCTACTATTTATTCAAACATATTTACTTTAAAAGTCAGGGCATCTTGATAGGCACCCCTTTGTTAAGTTAAATTAATATCAGTGGGTGAGATTTATAATAATAGACAGCAATAACATACCACTTCTTTATGGACATGCAATCCATCGGTCGTAGCAGAACTAGCCGACAGCGCCTGCAGGGAACATGCAATTATATTTTGATCAGTGTTCACGAAGCTAAAGCAGTGTAAATAACAGATCATGGCTTAATTAAGTAATTACCTGAAGGTGATTAAATAATTGAGAATGAAATTATATTATTAAGCAAAGATATAAGCTAAATTACCCCATTTATCTGTTTGAATCTCGTCTTGAGAGCAAATGGCGGCACTGACGAGGCTTGCTCTGTTTCGGCCTGCATGGCTGCATGTCTGATAAGAGTGGAAAAATAGTGCCTTTAGCTAAATCGTAGAATGTTAAATCTGATGCTACTGAATATGGAGAGTGATTCATATACACGGTCTTCATGAATATATAGTTGTTAATTACAGGAGAAGTTGCAATATGAAGTTAATTTGAAATGTATATTTCTCACCTCGAATAATTTCTGGTAAATCGCTGATTCGATAATGTCAAAATTTCTTTATGATCATCATCATCTTCTTGGTCTTCCCCTTCCGATGTTCCTATTTCTGATGTTTCTCCACATTTTCTTACTCTTTTAACAACTTTCGTTGAAGATTTTGACAGAAATATCATTGTGAGATGAGTATTTCTAAAGTTTACAACTTGGAAATGAGACCTTATGTGATATGTACATGAAGGATAGAGTACATGTCGGTATTTATAAGAAACAATGTGATGGTTTTAAAGAGACTAGTGGTGGTTTTAAAGAAACTAAATAAAGTTTATTATTTAATAAAAAATCAAATACAAATCCCGAAGAATTCTCTGTATAATCTGAAAGGATCTTGGATACGGAGGCACATGCATGGAAATATCATTACTTTGTAAGACTGGATTATTTTTATAAATTTTTATCCAAAGAAACTAAATAAAGTTTATTATTTAATAAAAAGTCAAATACAAATCCCGATGAATCCACTGTATAATCTAACAGGATCTAGAAAACCAAAGCACATGCATGGCAATATCATTACTTTGTATGATTGGATTATTTTTATAAATTTTTTTCCAAAGAAAATAAATAAAGTTTATTATTTAATAAAAAGTCAAATACAAATCCCAAAGAATACGTTGTATAATCTGACAAAATCTAGAAAACTAAGGCACATGCATGGCAATATCATTACTTTGTAAGACTATATTATTTTTATAAATTTTTATCCAAAGAAACTAAATAAAGTTTATTATTTAATAAAAAGTCAAATACAAATCCCGAAAAATCTGCTGTATAATCTGACAGAATCTGAAAAACGGAGGCACATGTAAGGCAATATCATTACTTTGTACGAGTGGATTATTTTTACAACTTTTTATCCAAAGAAATTAAATAAAGTTTATTATTTAGTAAAAAGTCAAATACAAATCTCGAAGAATCCGTTGTATAATCTGAAAAAATCTGGAAAACAAAGGCACATGTATGGCAATATCATTATTTTGTATGACTGGATTATTTTTACAGGGTTTTATCCAATCCCTTGTTTGATGCCAGTAAATCAATATTTAAATATATAGTTATTTGGTTATGTTATTTGATTTTAACTATAAATGTCAATATTGGAATATATCTTTATATTGAACTAATAAAACAATTGTATAAAGACATTTGAATAAACTTAATTACGAATTTTGAATTCATGATGTAAGATAGCGTTTGCTTTTTAATCTGAAATCTGAGTGGGGTCTGAATTTGGCTGAAATATGAATATCTTTAAATTGCATATGTTTAAATGACATGTTTATTTTCTCTTTTTCGATATCCAAATATAAGTGGCATATTTTTTTTTATAAATCAAAAACATCCAAGGTATATTATTTACCATTTATGTTTTTGTACGAATTATTTATACTTATTATAAATTTTAAGAGTTAAATACGTGCACATTACAATTAAAATCAAACATACGTAGAGTTGAGTAATTGATCTTTAAATAAAAATATTATTACATTACTCCAATACAAAATTGATTCAAACTTATTATACTAATTAAAATGTGAATAAATTTAAATTTAATTTTATAATTTAAATAATCTTTTTTACCATTTGAAATTGTAAAAGCCCATTCGCCCAAACCCAGTCTTAATTAGCTGTACACAAGTGTAAAGGCCCATATGTTCTTAAGAAGTGTTAAGTTTTCATAGACCCGTAAGTGAATGGAGAAGTGTAATGCCCCAAATTCAAGCCAGAGTTATAACTGTTGGCAGATATGTATAATCCTTTTAAAACAGTTCTCTAATTATATTAAAAGAAAAAATAAATCTAATTAAATTATTATATTTCTCTCTCTCTCATTAAGTTTCTTTTTCTAGTTCATTACTCCCACACAACTACACCAAAGTCTTTTATATTTTTTTATTTTCTCTCAAACACTTTGTATATTACATAATAACTATTTAAGTCCATTTTTAGTTCTACTCAATTCAAGTATATAGAATTTTCTTTTTAATTAAATATATATGATTTAAACTATCAAAATTTTGTAAAAACAATATCCCTAATATGAGGTTTGTGGAAGAAGTTAAATATTTTTTTAATTAAAAAGAAACCGAAATTTTAAAAAATAGTTTTTGAAAACTTAAAATAGGTTTTGAAGGGGGGGGGCGCTTGAGAAAAAAAATTATAAGGTGCTATTAGTTCCACTCTTCAAGCAAAGATACACAGACCGTTACTCTTCCAAATAAATTTTGCGGTGAATTTTATTGTTGGCTAATCACGTTGATATGAGTGTGAATATGAAAAGGATAAAACTTGTAATAAAGAATTATATGAACTATATTTTAAAGAGAAAATATATTTTTAAAATTACGAAAATTTTCTTACAAATATGAGCTAGGGAGATAAATCGAAGAGGTTACATATCGTCACTCTAGTTACTTCAGAAAATGTGGCCCAATGTCTTCAGATGGGTTAGTGTTGGTGTGTGACTAAGAAATAGGCCGAAGTTGTAAAAATAAAAAATAAAAACAGTAGGTTTTCATATCAACAAAGAACAGTTATTTCACAGAACACATGAATATCTCTATGGTGTTGATGCTTTCATTTCTACAGCTTCCTTTAGTTTTCTCTCCAGTGCAAACGCCAGAGGAGGTGGAACAGCATTTCCAATCTGCCGATGCTTGTGTTGGATGTCACCAACAAATTTATAGCTATCGGAGAAACCCTGCGGGAATCAAGAGAGCAGGGTAAGATGACAGCAGAAACAGTTGGCAAAATTTATCTTGTTTGATTCAATAATTAGCTTGTCAAGTTAAAAAGTGTCACCGGTGCTGCATGAAAAATTATTTTTGGTCATTCTGGTTTTTCATCATTCCAACTAACTGCAGATATTTACATATATAGCCAAAAAGACTTGCTTGTGATCGAGCACACTCACGAACTGTGATTATTCTATCCTGATCTGGGTGAAAACAGGTTCCGACCATACCCATCGGATGAGGATCGGTAACGAAGGTTGGAAAATTTCCTTCCCAGTCCAACCTTCCGAACAGACCCTTCCATTGATTATGCTTTTCAGCTGTATTGGGTAAGCACCAGGGTATTAAATCTACAACCTGTCCGTTAGACAATCGAACCTGGAGGGGGAATTTGAAAAGGAAAATGTTTAAAACCAAAGCAATTATGAAATGATAATTTCAGTTATATCTAAAAGAAAAAACTATATCGGTTTACTTGCTCACGGAACTTTGAAAGTTACCTGCTTGCTGTAGGCCATCAGATAAGCCACCACTAACGAAATGGAGAAACAAATTCAGGGAATTTTGATAGGTATCCCTCCATAAAGTTGTGAGTGAGTAAATCAAAGATGGTATCTACCTGGTAACCCGTCTGGAGGAGAGAAGCCAGAGTTAGGCGAAATGTTTGCCCTTTGTTAAATGATGTAAAGTTCCTTACATTCTCCAGAAGGAAAAACCTGGGGCGGAAATAATCAGCAAAAGACAACAATGCTAAGATCATTTCACATTGAACTTTGCTCCAAGAGCCTTGATTAAACCTATTCATTCCAGAAAATCCCCGGAAATAACAAAGAACCAATAGCTAAACTTAATAAGTCTTTTGTACACATTTATTGTTACAATTGCTTACAAAATAAATCCTAGAAGTAGACTGGAGGATTGATCGATGTACCTGACAAGGAGTCCCTCCACTGATGAAATCCACTTGTTCTGGCCGAGGCAAACTCTTAATTGTCTCTTCATCAAGTTCTGCTGCTAGCTCAGAAGCTTAAGGAGTTGAAATACAGTCGTCAGCATCCCCACATGCTGACATGATAGCCCTGCATTTGATTCATTGATTTACTGAAGATATAAGAGTTGATTACAAAGAAATTATCACCGAATCGAACATAAAGCCATGAGTTATTATACTTAAATGAAAGCAAACATCAACCTCAGGATCACATTGCAGTTGTTAATAAACACCAAAGCTTCTGGATGATTAACCTTGAATGCTTCTCCTGCTGGTTGCTCATACTCTATTGCCCAGTTGGTTATCGACACACCTTTAGTTGGATATTTGTCAGTCAAAATAGACCTAAATCGGTTTACTTGCTCAGGGAACTTTGAAAGTTACCTGCTTGCTGTAGGCCATCAGATAAGCCACCACAACCTGCGAAAATATCTAAGGTGGCTAAGCGATTCTTATGGACAGCATCCGTCTGTTTGTCAACAGCACCATCATGCTTTTCCTCTTTACATTTCCCATTTATCTTTCTATAAGCAGTATCATCAGCCACCCTCTCTTTTAGCACACTAGTCTTGATGTGAGGCGGCAACTGGCCATTATGCAGTCATTGCAGTCAGCATAAGAAGAAACCACAGTTTAATAAACATAATTCACATGAATCGAGTTAAGGAAATGAATTAAAGGGAAAATGAGTAAATATAAACTACCTGCTTGATGGTTCCTTTATCAGGATCGTATAAATGCTCGCAGAAGAAAATATGCTCAAAGATTGTGGGGCTATCCAAAGGGGCAAGATCATGCTTCTTTCTAATGTCACATTTGCCTTCTACTCCAGTAACAGGAACTGTCAATACTAGTTTACTGTAATAAACCTAAAGATTCAATAGCAAAGAAACTGTGTATAAGATCCACGATGACATAATAACACCAAAAAGTCAAATAGAAACTTTGTATCACAGAATATATAAGACAAAAGAACACGTAATCAAAAGTAATAAAAAAATAGAGGGAAAGAAAGAAAATATAAGACAAAAGCACAGGTAAAATCTAAAAGATTTTACTCCATTCAATAAAAAAGAAATGTTTAGATCGGTTCCTAGAACATACTTCTCTAATGTCAGCATAGTATGCTTTCTCCTCTGATATGTCCTCGGGTCTGAAAAATCTCCGAACTTTAACCTTAGTGGATCCAGGGCAAGCTTTTGTGGAAGTCTCTGGTACTTCAATACCTAGCAACTGACAAACAACATATGCTTTCATCCCTTCGTTTCTAAATGTATCTCCGTTCCTATCTTTATCAGCAAAATGATGATGAGCTACGTAGACATAATGATGAACATGGTACTCCGTTCCTTTGAGAGTGAAACCATTTCTGTTCAAATTTACCTTGAAAACGTCCTTCTCCCTCTCGGTTTCCTTTATTTTACAAGAATGGAAAACTCCTGTTCCAAGTCCCATGGTATCTTTTGGAAGCTTAAAGAAAGCACCTCTCTCAGGCCAGTACAAGCTTTTGCAATAATATTCCATGGGGAATTGATCAATTCTTCGATCCTCTGCTCTTTCACGAACAATCTTGTCCTTGCAAGCATTAGTCTTCCGATGTTGATGCTCCCTAGGAATCAATAAGATTTCAACTGCCACAACTTCTTTAACATCTTACAATTCAATTTCCAGGCAATCGTTTGTCAAAAAAACCTCATTAGCATCTGCAGTATTACCAAGAAACGTTTCAGAGCCTCTTAGCATGTGTCTGCCATGAACCATCTTTCGTGAATCTGACTTTTCAAACATAAACTCTACAAAATATATTGAAGGCAAATGATCTGAATCTGCAGTTTCAACCAGCACGCAACCACCAACATTAACCACTTTGCCACAAACAATGGCCCGTTTGTAAAGAGACTCACTGAGACATGCTTTTCTTATTAACTCCCCATCCCATTTGGTAACCTTCGAAGGCAAGGCGGCTTAACACTTTTCGCAGATAAACAAAATTTCTCCATATTCTCATCAACTTGCATCTGTTCCACTTTAATGTCTTCAGGATCTTCCTCACTATTTTCTCCATGCTCTTCATCGAGTTCTTCATCCACTTTCACTTCACGGATCTATGCCTCCTTTGAATCTTCAGGCAAATAATTTGAGTAAAACTCTTCCCAAATTCTCTTTATCAATCTCGTGGTTGTTGCTTGCATTACCTTGTTTTTTGATGCTCTCAGATTTGAATTTATTTCCTTCTTCAGCACCACCTTTTTCTTCACCAAAGACCTGGTGTGGCGTCTTTCCTCCATTTTTTCAAAATGACCAGACACAAATGCACACTTGCTGATCCTTTTAGGAAGCTCTATGGACTAATTGCTTGTCTTCTGTTATCCTCATTAGAATTTCTTCATACTACTTCCACTTCATGCTATTTGTGATAAGTTGTAATTTTTTTGTGGTCTTTCTTATGTCTGTTGGACAAATACTGTAATATGAAATTTTATCTAATGGTGTCCTTTATTCCTTTTGCATCCTGTCCCCTCTAGTAGTTAAATGTATTTTTGGATTTGCAGGCCCTTCTCCGGAAAGTGAGGAAGACTTATTGATTTCGATGAAAATGTATCGATATTAAGCTATTATTTAATTAATTTACTCGAGGTATTAATATTCACTAATTGTGGTGATGATTAATTTACTTAACTTGTCATTATTTTTCAATCAAGAATGAGGCTCAATCAATTTATAGGGAAAAAAACAAAGATACCTTTTCTTTTTTGTAGATTTTAATTCATAGGATTTGATTTCACTCTATTTCGCAGCTTTCGCTTTTTGACACGGCATCCAAGCTGTCATCAAATGCTTGTATCTCATCTCACAAATCGGCTATATTTGTTTGGTTTCTTAATAGGCGGCCATCACGAATTGACAGTAACAACACAGACCATCGAAAATTTATTTTAAGAATCATTTTTTACTTGAAATCTTTGAAAAGAAAAATTAAACAGATTAGTATAGAAATATACATAAATTAGGTACCATTTTAAAATGTGAGTATGATTTAATAAGAGAGAACAAGAATTGATCATGTCTCAAAAATGAGAAAATTAGATTATACAAACTTGCATGCAGGCATTTCATATGTTAATCTTAACTTTTTGTTGCTGAAAATTAATTAATTCCTACTACTTCCTTTTTTAATTCTGTGGTGTGTACCACATTCGCCACTTCCTTTTTTATGTTGCATATTTGTTGATTCAAAGAAATAGTACTTTTGTATTCATCAAACTTACTTTATTAATATTCTTCATCATTTTGGTTAATGGCTTAGCAAATGTAGGAGGAGTTAGCCAAAATAAATTACTTTCTCTTACATTAACCTTTACTAATTGCTGAAGTTTAAAAAAAATTCAAACAAGTTAAAACAGTTCCAACTCAAAATTAGTAGGGTGTAACTTAGAGATGTAAAAAACAACCATCTGAACTAGATTCGGACTGGATCCGACCTAGTCCAGGGATAAGTCGATCTGATCTCAAGCATCACTAGATAAGTCTGTGGTCTGGCCAAAAACCTAAATTTTATTAAAAAAATATAATATATATATATTATAGTAAATAATTAGATCTATTTAGCTCATCTATTACATATATTTAAAATTTTAAATATTTATATTTTCATGCCCAATTATAAAATTATGAAATAAATTTTAAAAAAATACATATATGACATTATAAAATATAGCATCCAAGCTTTTTAAGCCTGAACAAAAACCTCGGCCATTGTGTTGAAAACATATGTCCAAATTAGATCCAGGCATTGCCATATTCGAGCCCGACCTTGGGTTTTGCCATTACTCTGGATTATTATAAGTATTTCTAAATTTCAGTCTAATTTAATTATGTGATGCACAAATTACCTTTATCACTTCTTTCATTTAGATACTAATAAATTTCACCGAAATGGTCACCAAAAAGCAAAAAAGAGAAAAATCATATCATTAACTTTTCTTCTTCTTTACTTCATTATTCAATGGGAATATAATAAACTAGGAGAAAGAAGAAATTAAGGAGAAAATTAGATTGATTGTTGCAATGATAAAAACTCATGCAAGTGCTTATTCAAATATATGTGTGGCATGTGAAAACATTTTGGTTGCAGCATCTAGAAGCTGTGCATCTGGAAGGCTTTGACAGCAGCCCAAAGAAAAAGAGATGAGGGAGGAACTGCCCAAAGAAAATAAGGAAAAAGAGAGAAGAAAAATGAGATGTCGGGCTGAAGAAGGAAAAGAAAAAAAATTAATAATAATTAAATATTAAATGCACAGTAACCAATTTTGGCTATAAAAACGCTGGCTCCCTTCATTTGTAAATCGTCGAGTTCTTCAGTTCTTTTCTTTATTTAGAGAGTGATTTTAAGAGTCTAGTGATTTGAGAGTTTGGGTGTATTGAAATTTTGGGAAGTGAGCTAAAATACTACAATACTTGTAATTCCTTTTCACTAGTAAAATATTTCCTTCTGTCTTCGCCCGTGGACGTAGGCTAAAAGCTGAACCATGTAATTTTTGGTGTCCTCTATTTTTGTGCTTGTTCTTTATTTTCTTCCAATTTTACTTTAGCTGCGTGTCTGCTTCACCCACCAATTTCCTAACAATGGTATCAGAGCTATTGGTTGTATTTTTGGAGCCGGGTACTGTTCACGTAAGGGGTACTGACGTATACGATATTGTTCACGTATACGGTACTATTCACGTGAAACAGTGGGAGTGGTACTGTTCACGTATACGGTACTATTCACAAGAAACGGTGGGAGCGACCCAAGAATTTGGCGGTGCAAAGCAGGGAATAGTGGTGTGAGTAAAACAACTGTGTGGTTTTGTATACATATCTAGGAAAGTTCTGTCACAAAGGCGATAAGAGATTAAGGAGTCTGAATTTTAAGTGGGACCATTGTGACCCCTCCAGTCTTTCCTGGGAACTTTCCCGGTGTGCATTCTCACACATACTCACAACTATTCAAGGTGGTACACTAGCTTGTGTGCGGTATTTATCAACAAAATGGCGGCAAAGTATGAAATTGAGAAATTTAACTGAAATAATTTTTCGTTATAGAAAATGAAGATGAAAGGTGTATTGAGAAAAAATAATTGCTTGGCTGCAATTGGAGAAAGGCTCATGGAGATAACTGATGACAAGTGGAAAGAGGTAGATGGCAACGCCATTTCTGATCTACACTTGGCACTTGCAGATGGAGTATTATCTAGTGTGGTAAAGAAAAACACAGCGAAGGAAATATGGGATACTCTCACAACAAAATCTTCTTGAAGAGAAAACTCTATACTCTTCGAATGGCGGAATCTACAATGGTGACAGACCACATCAACACCTTGAAGACTCTATTTTCACAACTCACAACGTTGGGTCATAATATGGAGGAAAATGAACGTGCAGAGCTTTTACTTCAAAGTCTACTAGATTCGTATGATCAACTCATCATCAACCTGACGAACAACAATCCTGTAGACAGTCTAGTTTTCGACGATGTTGCAGCCTCCGTATTAAATGAGGAGAGCAGGCGGAAAAATAAGGAAAACATACAAGCAAATTCGCAGCAAGCGGAGGCGCTATCAGTGACGAGAGGGAGATCAACGGAACGTGGCCCCAGTGGGAGTCAAAGTCATGGTAGATCAAAATCAAGAAGTAAGAAGAATGTTAAATGCTACAACTGTGGCAAGAAAGGGCACGTCAAGAAAGAGTGTTGGAGTAACCAAAAGATAAAATAGGGCAAAGAACCTGAGTCATCAAATGCTCAGGGGTGTGTAGCAAGTACCTCAGATGATGGCGAAATTCTTTACAGCGAGGCAACAATTGTTTCAGAATGCAGAAAACGACTGTCTGATGTCTGGCTTATAGACTCAGGAGCTACTTGGGACATGACCTCTCGGAGAGAATATTTCCACACATATGAACATATCTCAGGAGGATCTGTATATATGGGTAATGATCAGGCCTTGGAGATCGCTGGTATTGGTACTATCAAAATAAAAATATTTGATGAAACAATTCGCACAATTGGGGAGATACGACATGTCAACGGCCTGAAGAAAATCTATTGTCTTTAGGACAAATGGATAGTCATGGGTACAAAACTCATGTGGAGAATGGAATTATGAAGATCGTTAAAGGCGCGCTTGTATTAATGAAGGCAGAAAAGATCGGTGCTAATCTATTTATGCTTAAAGGAGAAACACTACAGGAGGCTGGTGTATGTCGCATCAAATGGAAAGAGTCAACGATGATGTGGCATCTCAAACTTGGCCACATGTCGGAACAAGGTTTGAAGATTCTCTCTGAGCGAAAATTGCTTCCGGGGCTCAAATCGGTAAGTTTACCATTTTGCGAGTATTATGTTACAAGTAAGCAACATAGATTAAAATTCAGTAGATCTATTGTTAGAAGTAAATGCATTCTAGTCTTGATTCATTCTGATGTTTGGGAATCACCGGATATATCCATGGGAGGTGCAAAGTACATGGTAACTTTCATTGATGATTATTCTAGAAGATGTTGGGTGTATCCAATTAAGAAAAAGTCAGATGTATTTTCAGTGTTTAAAGAATACAAAGCGCGGGTGGAACTTGAATCTGGTAAAAAGATCAAGTGCTTGAGGATAGATAATAGTTAAGAGTATACAGACAGCGAGTTTCTTGCTTTCTGTAAGCAAAAAGGTATTAAGAGACAGTTCACGGTGGCATACACTGCTCAACAAAATGGATTGGCAGAGATGATGAACAAAACTCTTACAGAAATAATAAGAGCTATATTAAGAACTGCTGGTCTACCCAATTCATTCTGGGCAGAAGCAGCCAAAACTGCCTGTTATATAGTAAATCGGTCGCCATCTACAACTATTGTGTTGAAAATGGCGATGGAGATGTGGACTGGAAAGCCAGCTGATTATTCCACCTACATGCATTTGGATGTCCTGTGTACGTGGTGTACAATGCCCAAGAAAGAACAAAGCTGGATCCAAAATCTAGAAGATGTATCTTCTTGGGATATGCTGATGGAGTAAAGAGGTATCGTCTGTGGGATCCCACTGCCCACAAGATCGTCATCAGCAGAGATGTTATCTTTATGGAAGATCAACTGCAAAGGAAAGATGAAGATGATAACACTGTAAAAGAAAAGTCAGAGACTGTACCGGTATATGTGGAAAATAATTCAGAAGATTCAGATTCTTCTGAAGCAGCACCAGAGCACGAGGAACAAGAACCAATCGAGTCCGAGGCTTCAGAAGTTCGTCGGTCAACTCGTAAGAGACGACTGCCAACGTGGCACTCGGAGTATGTCACAGACGGAGTATGTCACAGAGATCAATGTTGCATACTGTCTTCTAATAGAGGATGGAGAGTCATCAACTTTCCATGAAGCTTTAGAAAGCACAGATGTTGCTTTGTGGATGACAGCAATGCAGGAAGAAATTGAAGCTCTACACAAGAACAAGACATGGGAACTTGTACCACTACCACGTGGAAAAAAAATCATTGGAAACAAATAGGTCTACAAGATCAAACGTGATGGCAATGACCAAGTGGAGCGGTATCGTGCAAGATTGGTGGTGAAAGGATATGCTCAGAAAGAAAGTATTGACTTCAACGAGATATTTTCTCCGGTAGTTCGACTCACAACAGTTAGAGTAGTTTTGGCAATGTGTGCTACATTTGACTTACATCTTGAGCAGTTAGATGTGAAAACTGCATTTCTTCATGGAGAACTTGAAGAAGAAATATAAATGCTCCAACCAGAAGGTTTTGCAGAAACAGGAAAGGAGAACTTGGTTTGCAGGTTGAACAAATCTCTATACGGTCTCAAACAGGCGCCGAGGTGTTGGTATAAGAGATTTGATTCCTTCATTATGAGCCTTGGATACAACAGACTTAGTTCAGACTATTGTGCATATTACAAAAGGTTTGAAGATAATGATTTCATTATTTTGTTGTTGTATGTAGATGACATGTTGGTAGCAGGCCCACACAAAAATCAAATCCAAGATTTGAAGGGATAGTTGGCTAGGGAGTTTGAAATAAAGGACTTGGGACCAGCAAACAAGATTCTAGGGATGCAAATTCACCGAGACAGAAATAACAAGAAGATTTGGCTTTCACAGAGGAATTACTTGAAGAAAATCTTGCGACGCTTCAACATGCAAGATTGTAAGTCAATTTCTACCCCACTTCCTGTTAATTTCTAATTATCCTCAAGTATGTGTCCTAGCAATGAAGCAGAGAGGAAGGAGATGTCTCGAGTATCCTATGCATCAGCAGTGGGAAGTTTAATGTTCGCTATGATATGTACAAGACCGGACATTGCACAAGCAGTGGGAGCAGTAAGTCGATACATGGCGGATCCTGGTGGAGAGCATTGGATAGCTATGAAAAGGATTCTGAGATACATCAAAGGAACCTCAGATGTTGCATTATGTTATGGAAGATCAGAGTTTACTGTTAGGGGCTATGTGGATTCAGATTTTGAAGGAGACCTTGATAAAAGGAAATGTACTATTGGTTATGTGTTTACACTTGCGGGAGCAGCTGTAAGCTGAGTTTCTAAACTGCAGACCGTTGTGGCTTTATCTACAACAGAAGCATAATACATGGCATCTACACAAGCTTGCAAGGAAGCTATTTGGATACAAAGACTATTGGAGGAGCTCGGGCACAAACAACAGAAAATTCATGTGTTTTGTGACAGTCAGAGTGCCTTGCATATTGCAAGGAATCTAGCCTTTCATTCCAGGACAAAGCACATAGGAGTTCAGTATGACTTTGTTCGAGAAGTAGTGGAAAATGGAAGTGTGGATTTACAGAAAATCCATACCAAGGAGAACCTAGCAGATGCTTTGACTAAGTCGATAAATACTGATAAGTTTATCTGGAGTAGATCCTCTTGTGGCCTCGCAGCCACGTAAGCAATATGACTACGGCGAAGCAGAAAGGATGGTGTGGAGATTGATTGATCCTCAATTAAATCTCTAAGTGGGAGAATGTGAAAACATTTTGGTTGCAGCATCTAGAAGTTGTGCATCTGGAAGGCTTTGACAGCAACCCAAAGAAAAAAAGATGAGGGAGGAACCGCCCAAAGAAAATAAGGAAAAGAAAAAAAAAATGAGATGCCGGGCCGAAGAAGGAAAAAAAATAATAATAATTGAATATTAAATGCACAGTAACCAATTTTGGCTATAAAAACGCTGGCTCACTTCATTTGTAAATCGTCGAGTTCTTCAGTTCTTTTCTTTATTTAGAGAGTGATTTTAAGAATCTAGTGATTTGAGAGTTTGGGTGTATTGGGATTTTGGGAAGTGAGCTAAAATACTACAATACTTGTAATTCCTTTTCACTAGTAAAATATTTCCTTCTGTCTTCACCCGTGGACGTAGGCTAAAAGCCGAACCACGTAATTTCTGGTGTCCTCTATTTTTGTGCTTGTTCTTTATTTTCTTCCAATTTTACTTTAGCTGCATGTCTGCTTCACCCACTAATTTCCTAACATGGCATTCATTAATTTGACCAAAAATGTATGAATTTATTTGTATTTTAATCAAAATCGAGGGATATAAACAAAATTTCCCCCAAATTGCATAAAATTAAGAAACCAGTAGTCACTGAAAGAGAAACAGAGTAAGAAGGGTTCAAACTTCAAAAGATGGAACCCGAAGAAAAAACACTAGCAACAATCATTAAAGAAGAGGAAGATGATGATGAAGGCACGGCCATGCTCGACATTAAGAACAACTCTAAAATAAAAACAAAGGGTAGCTCTTCGAACTCGAGCGATGTGTTGCGGACCGCCCAATTCACTAGCCCAATTGCCCACAATTTCGGGCTAGAGAGCCAACACAAGGCCAAGAGTACTAGCTTGGCTCAATTCCGAAAAATTCTAGGCAAATCTAGCACATGTGAGCTTGTAAATACTCTAGAATTCTCTATACAATTCCAGCACATGTAAATAGCTAGGAAATTGTAGAATTCTCTAAAATCTCTAGAGCTGGGCAAGCCTCCCCTATAAATATGGGATGGCATTAGGCATTTGTATCCAACAAACACAACAACAAGCTTTGTAAGCAACTCAAGCATTGTAATCTCTCTTTGTGCAATACAAGTTTCTTATTCAGCTCCATTGCTCTCTTCTCTAGTTCGAGAAGCTCTAGGCTTACTTAGCAACATTCGGAAAAGTTGTCTGAGTGCCGCACGGGTTAGCTACGCAAAATACTCATCCCGTGACAAGTGGTATTAGAGCTAAGGTTTGAACGCATGCAAGTTAGCTCACAAGCAATGGCCAACCCTTCGAATGTAGCACAAGAGGGTGTTGTTGGTGTGGATGTTCCGCCGGAACCAAGCCGCGGCCGTGAGGGAGAACGCGCCCAAGGCAAGACTCGTGGCAAGTCCAAGGCCCCATCTATAGATGCGTTGGAGCCTCGTGTGACTACTCTCAAAATCGCATTGTCTGCCGGTCAAGACAGCCTCGAAGGATTAGAGGAACGAGTGGACGGTCTTGAGGGAGAATACGCTGAGTTCACGGTGGCAACCAAAGCTCTCATCCAAGAGCAAGCAAACACTCTCCGAGGTGAGTTTCTTTCTTTTCATGATGAGTTACTCAAACTTCGTAGTTTTGTTCAGGACGAACTACGTGCTGTCCGTACGGAAGTGGATGAAGTCCGCTCGGATTGGGCATGGCACAAGCGTACATTCTCCGCAAGTCCAGCTTCCGCAAACTCAAGTGATGCGCGCTGCATTAACGTGCCAAAGCCCGACACATACGATGGCACACGAAATGCCACCATCGTGGATAATTTCCTCTTTGGGCTTGATCAATACTTCGATGCCATGGGTGTACGAGACGAGGCATCGAAAGTGGGCACTGCACCTATCTATCTTAGAGGCGCTGCATAACTATGGTAGCATCGCAAGCATGGCGAGATGGGCAAGGGCATTTGCACCATCGACGCTTGGACCGACTTCAAGCAAGAACTCCGAAAGCAATTCGCCCCAAGCAATGTGGAGAAAGAAGCGCGAGCGCACTTACGTCGCCTCAAGCAATTGGGTAGCATTCGGGACTACATCAATGAGTTCACTACCCTTATGTTGGAGATAAGCGACATGTCCGACAAGGATTCACTCTTCTACTTCCAAGATGGCCTCAAGGATTGGGCCAAGACCGAGCTTGATAGGCGTGGTGTTCAAACACTTGATGATGCCATTGTCGTTGCGGAATCGCTTACTGAATACTCTACCCAATCCAAGGACAAAAAGGCCAACCAAGGCAAAGGTGGGGAGAGAGTCGCAAGGATAAGGGCAACAACTGCAAAGATTGGGGGCAGAAAAAGCCGCCTAGCAACAAAAGCAGGCAAGGAAAATCGGAGGGCAAGAACGAGGCACCAAAGCCGCGAAGCCCATGCTTCATATGCAATGGCCCTCATTGGGTACGCGACTGTCCGGAGAAGAAGTCGCTCAACGCTCTTACTGCCCAACTTAAGAGCAACCCCACAATGCCCTCGGAGGAACCCCAACTCAGGATGGGTTCTCTCCATCGCCTTGGCGCACTCAATCGTCAACAGCCCACACTCGTCAAAAAAGGGCTCATGTATGTAAGCGCGAAGATAAATGGCCAGTCCGTTCGTGCGCTGCTAGACACGGGAGCGACGCACAACTTTGTGTCCGTAGACGAGTCCAAGCGCTTAGGCCCCAAGGCCACCAAAGAATGAGGTACAATGAGGGCATTAAACTCACCCGCCAAGCCAATTGCGGGGATTGCACAAGGAGTGCACTTAACACATAGTACGTGAAGTGAAAAGCTTGATTTCTCCATCGTACCCATGGATGACTTCAAGATGGTCCTCGGCATGGAATTCTTCGACCAAGTCCATGCCTTCCCGCTGCCCGCTACAAACTCCCTAACTATCCTCGACGGGAGCAAAGCATGCATGGTACCCACGGAGCGAAGCAAGTCCGAAGAGAAGACACTCTTCGCAATGGAATTCAAAAGGGCTTTCAAGAAGGACGCAAGCTTCTTGGTCTCCATTCGGGAACTAAACGAGGAAGGAAATAGCGAAACCTCGCCAAGCCAAGTCCCTCCACAAATTCAAGACGTACTCAATGAATACAAGGACGTAATGCCTCCAGAACTTCCGAAGAAGCTCCCACCTCGACGAGAGGTAGATCATGCGATTGAGCTGGAACAAGGCGCAAAGCCACCAGCCTTGGTGCCCTATTGCATGGCGCCACCCAAACTTGAGGAGTTGCGGAGACAGCTCAAAGACTTGCTAGACGCAGGATACATCGGCCCCTCAAAAGCCCCATTCAGTGCACCGGTCCTCTTCCAAAAGAAAAAAGATGGATCGTTGTGGATGTGCATCGACTATAGAGCGCTCACAAGATCACCATCAAGAACAAGTATCCAATTCCATTGATCGCGGACTTGTTCGACCAGCTTGGCAAAGCACGGTACTTCACCAAACTTGACTTGCGCTCCGGGTACTATCAAGTGCGTATCGCCAAGGGAGACGAACCGAAAACGGCGTGCACAACAAGGTATGGATCTTTCGAATTCCTTGTGATCTTTTGGCCTTACTAATGCACCCGCCACATTTTGCATGCTTATGAACAAGGTGCTCCAACCATTTCTCGACTGCTTTGTGGTCGTGTACTTGGATGACATAGTGGTGTATAGCACCACGCTTGAGGATCATGCCCAACACTTACGACAAGTCCTCTAAGTACTTCGAGACAACGAACTCTTCCTCAAGTTAGAGAAATGCTCGTTTGCACAATAAGAAGTGGAGTTTCTTGGCCACAAGATTGCGGGCGGGAAGATTATGATGGAGAATGCCAAAGTAAAGGCTATTCTCGAATGGGAACCTCCCTCGAAAGTGCCCGAGCTTCGCTCATTCCTTGGGTTGGTGAATTACTACCGTTGCTTCATCAAGGGCTATTCGGCCAAGGCGGCATCCTTGACAGATATGCTCAAGAAAAACAGAATGTGGCATTGGTCCGAATAGTGCCAACGCGCATTCGAGGAGTTGAAGAAGGCAATTTCAGAGGAACCCGTCCTCGCACTTCCGGACCACACAAAACCTTTCGAAGTCCAAACGGATGCCTCGAATTTTGCCACAGGAGGAGTCCTTATGCAAGAAGGCCACCCTATAGCATTCGAGAGTCGCAAGCTAAACGATACGGCACGCCGCTACACGGTACAAGAAAAGGAGATGAAAGCCATCATCCATTGCCTAAGAGTGTGGTGACATTACTTGTTTGGCTCACACTTCATGATTATGACAGACAACGTAGCGACAAGCTACTTTCAAACGCAAAAGAAGTTGAGCCCGAAGCAAGCACGGTGGCAAGATTTCCTAGCGAAATTCGATTATTGGCTCGAGTACAAACCGGGGAAAGCCAATGTCGTTGCAGACGCTCTAAGCCGTAAAGCAGAATTGGCGACACTTAGCATGAGCCAACCGAAGTCTGACCTTGTCTCACGCATTAAGGAAGGCCTCCAATAAGACCCGCTAGCAAAGGATTTGCTGGAGAAGGTGCTCGAGGGAAAGACAAGGCGCTTTTGGCAAGAGGAAGGCATCCTCCTCACCAAGGGAGATCGGCTGTTCGTGCCAAGGTGGGGAAACTTACGAAAGGAAGTTATCAAGGAGTGCCACGACTCCAAGTGGGCTGGTCACCCAGGAATCGAGCGCATCACCGCACTAATCCAAGCCTCGTATTTTTGGCCGTACATGAGGGATGACATCGAGGCATATGTGCGAACTTGTCTTGTGTGCCAACAAGACAAGGTGGATCATCAACTTCCCGCGGGATTATTGGAGCCGCTACCACTAGTAACAAGGCCATAGGAAAGTGTCTCCATGGACTTCATCATATCGATGCCCAAGTCCGAAGGTTGCGGAAGCATCATGGTCGTTGTTGATCGATACAGCAAGTACGCCACATTCATTGCCACACCCATCGATTGCAAAGTGGACGAGGCAGCCCGCCTATTCGTCAAGCATATTGTGAAGCTTTGGGGAGTCCCGAAGAGCATTGTGAGCGACCGAGACCCTCGGTTCACTAGACGCTTTTGGATAGAACTCTTCAAGATGTTGGGGACCGATCTCAAGTTCTTGACAAGCTTCCACCCACAAACGGATGGGCAGACCGAGCGCATTAATGGCCTCCTCGAGATGTACTTGAGGCATTATATGAGCGCTCATCAGCAGGATTGGGCGAAACTACTTGACATCGCCCAATTTTCTTATAACTTGCAGCGAAGTGAGGCTACGGGTAAGAGTCCTTTCGAGATCATCATGGGATTCCAGCCCATGACCCCCAACGCCATAGCCTCAACTTACGGAGGGAAAAGCCCCGCGGCACATAAGCTCGCCCGTGAATGGCATGAGGAAGTGGACATCACGCGAGCCTACCTCGATAAAGCTGCGAGGAAAATGAAGAAATGGGCGGATACAAGGAGACGGCATGTTGAGTACAAGGAAGGTGATCAAGTCATGATCAAGCTCCTACCCCAACAATTCAAGACGTTACGGAAAGTCCACAAGCGGTTAGTGAGGCGCTACGAGGGACCCTTCCGAGTTGTTCGACATGTGGGCAACATCTCGTATCAACTCCAACTTCCGCCAAGACTCAAGATCCATCCGGTCTTCCATGTGAGCCTTCTCAAGCCATATCACGAAGACATGGGAGAGCCAAGTCGCGGAGAATCGAGGCGCGCACCAACTGCCGTTGTCACCGTGTTCGACAAAGATGTGGACTACATCATTGCGGACCGAGTGGTTTCGAGGAGGGGCGTGCCAGCACATAGTGAGTACTTGGTGAAGTGGAAAAACCTCCCCGAGAGCGAAGCCACTTGGGAACGTGAAGATGACTTGTGACAATTCGTTGAGCACCTCCAGAATTTCAAGCACGAGAGCGCGACGAGAACGTCGCGAGCTTAAGTGGGGGAGGATGTTGCGGACCGCCCAATTCGCTAGCCCAATTGCCCACAATTTCGGGCTAGAGAGCCAACACAAGGCCAAGAGTGCTAGCTTGGCCCAATTCCGAAACATTCTAGGCAATTCTAGCACATGTGAGCTTGTAAATACTCTAGAATTCTCTATACAATTCCAGCACATGTAAATAGCTAGGAAATTGTAGAATTCTCTAGAATCTCTAGAGCTTGGCAAGCCTCCCCTATAAATATGGGATGGCATTAGGCATTTGTATCCAACAAACACAACAACAAGCTTTGTAAGCAACTCAAGCATTGTAATCTCTCTTTGTGCAATACAAATTTCTTATTAAGCTCCATTGCTCTCTTCTCTAGTTCGAGAAGCTTTAGGCTTACTTAGCAACATTCGGCAAAATTGTCTAAGTACCGCATGGGTTAGCTGCGCAAAATACTCATCCCGTGACATATGCCTCTGACGCCGACTCGGATTCTGACTCAGAAGTCGAAGCAAAACAGGACATGGAGCTTCAAACCTTACGAGTATCAGCTATCCAATGAACCTTCCAAGTAACTTCAGTACGCATATTTATTGAGTGATTTTGTGGATACCATTTGCTTGTTCTTTCTTGGATTGCGAAAAAAATGGTTTTTTTTTTCAGTACATAAAGGTTTTAAGAAAAATGGGTGAGATAGAGAAGTTAAGACAAGCTAGGGAAGCCATGAATGAGATTTTTCCATTGACTCCTCCCATGTGGCAAGAATAGGCGAGAGATGAAGCCGCTATTTCAACTGGGTATGTGTCATTTCCTTTCTGCAGTGGTTTTTGATTTTGTGAACAAATATTTTTTTGCTTAGAGATATAGATGTTTATGTTAGTTGTTTGCTATCGTAAAAAGGAAGAAAACCAGCTCAAAAGGTATTAAGGAAAGAAAAAAAAGGAACAAATTTGAAGAAGGAGATATTTATAGTGGGAGTTCTATTCTTTGGGGTTTAATTGATGGGAAGAAGAAATAGCTTATACGTTTACATAATTAATTCAAAGAAATCGATCTTTTGTATCAATCAAACTTTAGTAATATTCTTCATCATTATGGTTAATGGCTTAGCAAATGTTGAAGTTTAAAGAGTTTTAAAACAAGCTAAAGCAGTTCCAACTCAAAATCAGCAGGGTGCAATTTGGTTGTAATAAATATTTGTAAATTTCAGTCTAATTTAATTGTACATGTACAAACTAACTTTATCACTTCTATCATATTAATACTAATAAATTTGAACCTTATTTTATGTTGATGTACAATCTAACTTAACAAAAATAATATTCAAATTGTCACAATTTTTTTTGGGATATTATCATTTTACTACCAAAGGTATTCTGACACATCATGTCAGTACCATGGTTTGGTAAAACTATCATTTTACTACCAAACCTTTAAACCGTTAGCATTTTACCACCATTCCGTTAACTGAATTAAAATTATGCTGACGTCATAAGGGTATTTTGGACATATCACGTGAGGCGAAAACGCTGCGTTTTGCAATTGTAAAGAAACGGGCAATGTGGGCATAGAGCCCTAGAAATCGAAAGCAGCCCCCCTCAACCCCCCTCTCTCTCGATTCTTCATCCCTTCCATCTCCCCTCTCTCGCTCGTTGTAACTCTCTCTCCTCTCGCAGCAGTGTTCTTCCATCTCTACTGTCTTCTACTCTGTCCATTGTAAGTAGGATTACTACTTGGTTATTCGTTACTGTTAATGAATTTTTGCCGTTTTTCTGTAATTTTTGCCTACTATTGATTTATTTTTGCTTACTGTTAATTAGCCGATCTAGATTTGCGAATTATTCTAGATAATTCCTTGTTAGAATGGAAAGAATTAGGACATTTTCTTCGAACAAATATAGAACCGGAGTGGATGGTTTTATGTCTATTACCTGTTGTTTTTTGTTACTGTTAATTAATTTTTTATTTGTAACCATCAAGCTTACATGCATTTGCCGTTTTGCTGAAATTGTGGTTATTGGCTATAATTTGAGTTATTTTTCATTACTGTTTACCTAATTAAATTGTGGTTATTGGCTGTAATTTCAGTTATTCAAAATGTTTCCTCGTTTTTAATCTTGTAGATGATGTTACCATTACAACTACATTTACTTTACAAAGGTGAAAGACATCGTATAGGGTTGATTGAACCTGAAGAATATACTCTGCATCATATGAAGAATGAAGCATTGAAGATTACCAGGGAGCATGGGTTGACGACTCCTGAAAGTGTGCAGTTATCGGTTACTAACCCAAGGAACAAGCTTTCGATTATTGTAGATTCGGAGGCAGTCTTGCAGGCTCAGTTCGCTGCATATGATTCAATGGAAGTGGCAGTGTTTGAAGCCACAATTTTGCCAACCCTACGTCCTGATTTACCACTTTGTGGGGTGTTACAAGCGATGCTACATAACTGTGGAGTGCGGTTATCTGCAGAGCAAATTACATGGGTGAATGATGGTGGAAATGAACCACTACCTAGGACTGGAGGCATACAAGGGCCACCAACAGAGCTGAATAAGAATGATGGATGTGAGAATGATGATGATGATGATGTAGTATATTCAACTGATGGGAGTCGTATAGATGACACTGATGATGATGATGCTGATGACGATGACCAAAATGAAGATAATGGTGCAGATATGATGGATGATGCTAGGGGTTCTAGTTCTGACGATGAAACAGCTGAAGTAGATCCTCAGCTGCTAGCAGACACATCAGATTCAGATTATGATTTGGGTACCACTCAGCTGAAGGATTATATTGAAGTGCATGCATATAAACCAGGGCGTAATGGTAAACATAGGCTGAGGTTAGGAGATGTATTTGATGATGTTGAGCATTTTAGATATGTGTTAGGTGAAGTGATGGTGGATAAAGGCTTTGAAATTACAAAGGTGTACAATGATCGTAGGAGATTTTACGGAAAATGCAAGATTAGTGAGTGTCCATGGTATGTGATGGGAGGTAAAATAAGGGGCAAGGGTGGATTTGCAATCAAAGAGTTGCAAAAGAAGCATGAATGTAGACAGACTGGACAGTCAGTGGCTGTCAACAGTAAATGGATAGCAGAGAAAATTAAGAGCAAAGTTGCTGTAGATCCTCATGTGAAGATTTCTGTTCTTCGTGAGTTTATGCTGGAGACTTATGGTGTGCGGATAGGGGATTTAAAACTATATAGGGCTAGAGAGAGGGCAAGAAAAGACATTAATGGAGATCATGCGAGGGGATACGAAGATTTGTTTCAATATGCTGCAGTGATTCATAAGTATGATCCTGGTGCAATTTGTAAAGTGCTTTGTGATGCTGTAACTAGGCCTGAGAAAGTGCTCTTTCAGAGATTCTTTATGGCATTTCCAGCACAAAAAAATGCCCTTAACAATGGTTGTAGGCCATATATCGGGTTGGATGGGTGTCACTTGAAATCAAAATACGGTGGAGTTCTATTAGCCGCTGTGGGTATGGATGCTAATAATGGAATGGTTCCATTAGCATTAGCAGTGTGTGAGATAGAGAATACTGAAACTTGGTCGTGGTTTTTAGAAATTCTGCATTCGTATTTTGATAATGGCTTAGACCAGATTACATTTTGCTCAGATAGGCAAAAGGGTTTGTTGGGGGCCATTGAGATAACATGGCCTACTGCATATCACAGACCATGTGCTAGGCACATATATGCTAACTTCTGCAAAGAACATCCTGGTGTTAGTTTGAGAAATCTGTTTTGGAGGGCTGTCAGTAGCACTAACAAGTTTGATTACGCTATTGCAATGGAAAAGCTCAAAAAAGAGAAGTTAGAGGCATGGCAGTGGCTGGAGACTGAGCTTGCTGGGTTTACTTGGTCAAGACATGAGTATGACAAGACTTGTAAGGTAGACCGCACAATTAACAACACTTCAGAGTGTTTTAACAGTTGGATATTACCCCACAGAGAGAAGCCTTGCTTGACCATGCTTGAAGAGATTAGATGCATGTTCATGACACTCTTCACAGAAAGGAAAAAAGAAGCACAATCTTGGACCAACATTCCACCTAGAGTGAAAAAAGAAATGGATGCTGCATATGAATGTGGAAGCAAGATGAATGTAATGGCTTCTGGGGATCTTCACTTTCAAGTATAATTCTAACTCATGTTCTTTATAATGATTTTTTTCCTGAACCTGAATGTTTGTTAGGTTAATCAATTTTTTTCCTCAACCTTATAATTATTATTTAATCATTATGTAATTTTTGTTAGGTTAAAGACAAGGGTTATTATCCAGCAAGGAGGTTCATTGTCGATCTCATGAGCAGGTCCTGTGATTGTGGTTATTGGGACCTAGCTGGAATTCCCTGTACTCATGCTATGGCTGCAATTAGTCATGCTAGACACACGGCAATAGAGTATCTACCAAAATACTTCACCAAAGAGGCGTACTTGAACACATATGCAGTGATGTTCAAGCCAATTCCTGACAAAGTTACATGGGACCCTTGTGATAGGCCCAAGCTCTTTCCACCTGAGATTACCAAGAAGATTGGAAGACCAAAAAAGTCTAGGAAAAGGGCAGCCACTGAGCCAATAAAAAAAAACAGATCATTTTATATCTGCTGCTCCTTTTGTGGTGGGCTGAACCACAATGTCAGGAAATGTGCATTAAGGCCATCGATAGCAACAGCTCAGCAGGTAACAGCCACTGAACCTAATGTTTTTATTGTTTTTATGTGTATTGAAATTAATTTTTTATTGTTATCTATGTAATTTTAAATAGGGAGTTAGTGGGCCGGGAGAAAGTTCTAATGCAGCACGTGCTTCAAAGAGGACAAAGAAAGTGGTAATTCGTTTTTTGTTATTCATTGAGAAAATTTTTAATTTGTTAGAAATTTTGATGATTTGATTATTTATATATTTCAATTTAAATAGGCTGTAGGTGGTTCACAAGACAGCTTTATTGCTCATAGAGGAAGAGGAGGTACTGGTAATAGAGGAAGAGGAGGGAATAGAGGCCGAAGGGACCAAGGGGGTCATAGAGCAAGAGCAAGAGGCTATGGAGTAAGAGGACGTAACAGAGGTATGTTAATTGTTTAAAATTAATGTTTGATGGCTGCAAATAGCTATTGCTGGTCTTAGATAATGAGGTAATAATTTTTTTGTCCAGGCCAATATGAAGCTGATAATGTTTCCCCGAATCCAACTCAAGGCTCACAAGCTTCACAGATATTAGATGCTGTATGAAATATTACCATTAAGGTGTTGTTATGTATTTTAGATGCACAAAACTTTATATTAGTGCATTAAGTTGCTGTTATGTTTCTGGAATCCACATACTGCATTAAGTTGCTGTTATGTTTATTTTAGTTGCTGTTATGTTTCTGGAATCCACAAACTGCATTAAGTTGCTGTTATGTTTATTTTAGCTTCACAGATATTACTTTCCAGTTGCATTACATCTTAAACTATAATGTTTCATTACATCTTCAGCTACAATGATTGATTGCTACAATATTTGCTTAAATGTTTATTACATTACTTCCTCATAAATAAGCCTATCACAATGCCACAAATAAAAACTATGACCAATTTCAGCTTCGCTTCAATGCATCGTAGTCGTTCACTTATCTTCATCACATCTTCATTTAGGTTCATGCCATGACCGGATGTAATGTTACGCATTTCCATATCTTCTTTTGCTGCCCATTGCCAAAAATTACACTTTTTAAACCTGCATGTCCAAAAGAGCTTATTAGGGTTTTCCGAGGTTGTAGATACCAGCGCACATGCCTGCACTCCACAATTACAGTATTTAGGGTAGGCTGTAACTTCAGCATGTTTCTTAGCTCGAACCCTGGTATTAACACTTAAGTTACTACTGGAGGCCATTGTTTTGTTTGAAGTTATGTGTATGAAGGCTGAAACTAAGTTTGGTTTTGCTGTCTTTGAGCTGGGCATGTCATTTTCTGGGTTGCTGGGGCTTAAATGGGGTTGCTAGTTGGAGTTGAAATGGACTGATTGCTAGTAATAAAATGAGCTTGCTGGTGTTTAAAAATGGCTTGGGCTTGCTGGTGCAGTGGTAGGCTTATTGTTGCTGTCCTTGAATGATAAACTATGTTTGGTTTTGCTGTTTTTGAGCTGTCATTTTCTGGGTTGCTGGGGCTCAAATGGGGTTTTGCTAGTTGGGGTTGAAATGACCTGATTGCTAGTAATAAAATGAGCTTGCTGGTGTTTAAAAATGGCTTGGGCTTGCTGGTGCAGTGGTATGGAAATGTTCATTGTGGCTTGTAGTTGTGTGTTAAAAATTAAGTAGCTGGGTTGCCATTTTCTTTCTTTTTCAGCTGGGTTGTTGGTGCTCAAATGGGGTTGTGCTGGTTTGCTGGTTTGCTGGTTTGTTGGTTGCTGGTTGCTGGTTGAAATGGCAACCAACAGCAGCTCTTATAACCCCAAAAGTAGCCGTTGTTTGAATGTAACAGCTACTTTTGGGGTTATTTTTGTAATTTCATCATCACTTGTTGCTGTTTATTCTTCAAGGGCAAAATCGTCTTTTACGCTCCAGGGGTAAAATTGACTTTTTATGCATTTTCCGTTAAATACTAACTGAGTTTTAACGGAATGGTGGTAAAATGCTAACGGTTTAAAGGTTTGGTAGTAAAATGATAGTTTTACCAAACCATGGTACTGACATGATGTGTCAGAATACCTTTGGTAGTAAAATGATAATATCCCATTTTTTTAAAAAAAACTTATGCAGTAGTTATTACTTCTTCTTTACTTCAGAATCCAGCTCCGCACTTTTTTTTTTGGGGGGGGTCGTTATTCTGTCCAATCGTTAGATTTTAATTACGTTAATCTAACAGTTGGTTTTGTGATGAAAATTCCAGAAATATCAGCCGTAGGTGTTATTTTTTAGTTGTGGGCAAACGTAACAGGAGCAGGGACAACATTCATTCAAATATTAAACGTAATAGGTCTATTGCAAATGGTCATTCTCAGCACGAACACCTATGGCTTTTTTCCTTTAATTTTCTTCTTTGAATTTTCCTTTGATTAATCATTAGAAAAACTGCTTTTGTTTTTGTTTTTTTTTTAATCATGTGTAATCATATGTAGTTAACATTTACATGGTTAACGTCATCGAAATCAAATGGTTGTTATTCCCATTGCAACCATATATTGTTATAAATTGCATTGTTTCCTATAACAAATATAATAAAATCTCGATAAATTAATAGCTTTGGGACCAATGAAAAATTTGTTCAAATTTAACGAATATTAATTAATCGATAAGTTAATAAATTATTAATTTATGAAAATATTTATTATTTTGGAAAAATATGATTACATTTACGACATTGATTTACCTTGAGTTAGAATATATTATGTTTTATTTGAATACTAGTTTTCTTTTAAGAAGATTTTTAATAGTTAACTGCTTTAAAATAATAAGACTATTGTATGGTTTTTATTTTTCCACGTTAAAGATGATAGTTATGCTATACAAACTATTTTGAACAAAGTATTAGATGATACTGACATTGAATAATTTTTTGTCGCAAAATGACAATACCAACTAAAATTTCGTTTCACATGCATTACAAAAGTCAAAAATGAGATCCAAGTTGAAATTAATTTAAAAAGAAATAAACGATGTTGAGAATATATTTCACACAAGCCATATAGACATAATAATAATAATTGAATAAACATGTATAATAATTTAAAATTTTTTATGCACGCTAGCTTTGATCCTTATCTTATTTTTAATATTTAAAGAATGTAACATGGAGATCTTGATCGAAATTTTACTTATTGAGCGAGGAGGAGGAGAGACGATGGCAACACATGACCGATCAGGAAGAAGGCAGATGTCTAGTATTAATTTAAATAGTATAGGAATTGACTGCAACTCTTTTTTCAATTTCTTTGGGTTGCCGTATGTGAAATAATTAATACCTAAAATTTGTGTCTTGTTTATTTCTAATATGTTTTAATTATTGTTTGACTTTGGCTACATATTTTTTATTTTTATAATCATATAATTACTGGATTTTAGATTTTAAAATATAAAATATTTAGTTTAAAATGGGAAAGGGGAAAGTGAATTATTAATCTATATAGTCTATATATTTCACACAAGCCATGTCTGACATATCACATGGATTTTTTTTATACTAGATAATTATTAATCTATGCAATAATATATTTCCTTCAAAATATACTATTTGATTTCAAAATTATTTTTTAAAAATTTAATATCACTATAATAGTCATGATTCAATCGGTTTGATTTTTTTTTTTCCTTTTTGTTTAAGAAAAAAGATGGGAGAATAGTTAAATGATGAAGACACAAGTTAAGCAGATCCAATAAACAGGGGAAAGTGAATTGCTGTCCTCGAGCACATTCTCTAATAATCTCAATTTTCTACGTAGATTTTTGTGAATTCATGTCACATGCAACAGTCTTTTGGGTTTTGTTGCATCAATTCTTTGGTGATTTATCTTTTTTTATTATTTTATGACGCAAGAGTCCTGGTAGCAATACATTTGGAATAAAACGATTTAATTTATTTTTCGTTGTTATTAACAAAAATGATATATTATTAATTAATCAACCCATGGAAATATTGGTTTCATTTGTAACAACTAGCTTAGTAAATTGTTGTACTTCTCATTATCAATTCAAGAAGAACTTGTAAATAAGAACATAGACGTGGTATGCTGTGATGTGGTAAATTTAATTCAAATCTAAATTAAGAGATGATTCATATATATATATAGGTACATACTGAACAAAGATATATAAACATAAGCATTCAAAAAGATGAACCAGTGAACATGATGATTTATAAAATAATAAGCCAAGCAACTGGTTTATTGTCCATATCAAAGGGAGTGAATAGAAATAATGTAGAAAGTCAAAAAGAAACCAGTGCACATGATGATTTATAAAATAATAAATTAAATTTATATCATTTTTAATAAGTGTGAGATTATTTACACTTTAAATTTATTTTGAACATTCTTATTTTTTACTACAATAAAACCCTCATTAAGACCAATTCAATATAAATAAATAGAATAATAATACTTTTGACACCAACCTAGCGCTTACACGCCCATGTAAAATTATTAAACCTTAAATTTAGAACGTTCTTCCTCAGCATTAAAACTCGTGCATTGTTTAAAAGTGTATTTAACAAATTTGCACAGAGAGACTCCATGATTCAAATTTCTTTGACTTAAATTTCAATTTTTGTTGAAGATATATCTATTCCATATAAAGATTTCAATTTTCTGCACAATCATGAGCCGCGTGTATATATATATATATATATATACACATGTTCTGCAAATATGTATAAGCAATTTCAAACATCCAACTTTTTTTTTTGAATTTTAATGAATATCAATTTTATATGTGGGACAACTATGAAAAATATGTGGGACAACTATGAAAAATAAAATTAGCAAAATGAAATTATTAACAAATAGGGAGAGCAAAAGGTAATTATATCTTGGTGTGCTAAATATTTTATGGGTGTACGGAAAAAATAAAGATAATAGAAGCAATGTTATCTAGGAGTATTTTGGTATTTATGAAAGTGTTCAAAGTGAAAAGTGATTTCCTAAAATCTATTAACCAATGCACATAATAAAAGGCCATTTTGAGAAAATTTTAGATTACAAATAGTCCCATCCTTTAATAGTCTTCAATCAATGTGTTTATTTCAAAATAAAAAATCCATCTATTTATTACTTTCTAACTAGTAATATTAATGTGTTAATAATTGTGAAGAACCAGTGTAATTTGTATGATGTAGAAAGCCCTTTAGACACAATAACCCGAATTTCTAATAGTAGCGGTTGGACTTGCTTGGGAACAGCCTCAACTCAGTTACTTTTTTTATTGTGATATTTAAACCTAAGCATCCGGATCCATGCAGATCCTCACCTTCCACATCCGGATATGCATTTTTTAATATCCGGATTTAGATTTTTTCTAGATCCGGAAGAGGATATTTACTTGCCATCCCTAGTACCCAGCAACATCCATCCATTAGGAGTGAAACCCCATTGATTTCATAAATAAAAAATAAATAACTCGCAAAGACAATCTTTGACAATCACAAGAACAACAACAATTCACTCCAATAAACAACATAACAAACACATGGTCTACATTGAAAGTCTTTTTATGATTTTAATTGAAAGAGAAAGTACGAAGGACATATTATACATAATTGAATGTTATCGTTGATAATTAGGCAAAACACACTCACACAAAGAACATGATTTAACGTGGTTCGATTGTGCATAAATGCACAATCTACGTCCACGGGAGAAGCCACAGAAAAAGCTTTATTGATGATTCAAAATGAATTTTACAGAGCTAATACAGAGGAGATTACAAGGAACAAGAAGACTCTTTCTCTCTTTCTAAGATCTCTCCGGAAAGCTCTCAAAATCCTATGCAAATTTTTTTCAACAACCAGCCTCTTCATACCCCTGATATTGAAACCCAATAGCACAGCTTTTGGACACGTGTATAATGGCTTCATAACGAATTTGATTCCCTTCTCACATGCGGTCTCACGTGCTTCACTTAAACTTGCTCAAAACGACTGAAACTGAAAGCAGCGTCGTTTTTCCTTAAGTTTAGTGAAGAAGATACCATGTGTGCTGCACGTGACTCGTAAGTGGATTCACTTACTCAAAGCACAGCCGTTTTAGTGCTTCAAGTTTTGCATTCATTGCACTCTAGTCCACAGATATTATTGGTACTTATAAATTTCAAAGAGGTGATAACAGATGGCCTATTATAAACACTAAGAAGGGTCCCTAGCATAGCCTGAACAACTTTACTTATGGTTTCTCATCAAATAATGTTATAAAAAAGAAATACATAAGTTAGAAGATTCGCAGCATATTGGAGTGAAATTTTTACATGAATGACACTGAATGAAGTTATGTTAATTTACATTAAGTAGAAACCTTCCGAAATAGGAATAGAAATACTCTATTAACATATCGAATACTACCTTAATAAAAATTTAGTTGACAAAAAAAAAAGCCTTGAAGGCTTGAAATAATTAACCCTAATTAAATAATTGTCTTACATAACCAATTTTTTCCTTTCTTTATTTAATAAGACATCGCCACACTCCTGATTTTATAATATAAAGCATAAAATATAATAGACAAGTTAAAAAAATAAAGTTGGTAGAATGACCTGCATACTTTTTTGATCATTGAGCATGCAATTCTCTGAAAAAACTCATTGTGTTTGTGTCTATTGTAAATTTATGACATTTACTAATCTTTTGGGTTTTGTTGTATCTATTCTTTGGTACGTGTTCATCCTGTTTTCATTCTTTTCTGATGCAAGATTCTTGGTTGCATTAGGAATCAAAGTGAAATTCCAATTTTAAAATTTAGAGAAATAAAATGTAATATGATTTTTTTTCATGAATAAAACGATTTAATTTACTTATTTCTACTAGCAAAAATTATTACTTTATTAAACCCATCAAGCTATTGGC
Source organism: Citrus australasica (assembly GCA_029618585.1). Lineage (NCBI taxonomy): Eukaryota > Viridiplantae > Streptophyta > Magnoliopsida > Sapindales > Rutaceae > Citrus > Citrus australasica. The sequence goes on from JARCIV010000005.1 coordinate 2,268,857, forward strand.
TTCATTTATAAGCCGGACAGTCAATTTTTTAGTTTCAATTGTTATCTTTTAAAAGATAATAGAAAAATATTACTTTGAGTGTATTTTATCACTTCACTAAAATTTTATTAACCCATCAAGTTATTGGCTTCAGCTTTTCGTTCTGTTTTCTTGTATATGTTGCAATTTTCAAGTATCACTCAAAATTTTAGACCGTCAACACCTGCAGGAAAATTGCATATATTCTATCATTCAACCTCAACAAATAAATTCTTTTCACTGGAATCCAACAATCGTTAAGTGTTAACCTTGTAGTTCTCAAAAGCAGAAATTGTTGTATTAATTTTTTCAAAGTGTCTCAGTTAAAAGAAAACTAAAGATAGAAGAGAGTGAAATTTCAACTGAGATCTTGCCACATAAGACGATCGATTTAATCCTTTCTGTATCTTTCTTCTATCTGTTCGGGAAAAATAGGTTTTTAAATTTTTATAAAATCTTTTAAGGACCGCTCTCATGTAATATATAAGAATTTGTAATCTAGAAATCGTACTTTGAAAATCCAAGTTGGTTTTTTCCACTAAAGTGATTTAGGCTCCTAGATACCGATCCGCCACCACCACTCCTGTTAGATCACGATTCGTCACAACCACACTTATTAGATCATAAACTGTCACCAATGATCTTCCAAGTTATGACTCAGGTTCGATCTACACTTATATCACTACCAAAGCAACTAGCACGAGAAAATTTTCTCTCAACAATAGAGAGAAAAATCTTATTCTCCGATCTGTATAAAGTAGCTGCTCTTTTTTTCTTTAGAGAAAACAAGCCTTATATATCTTCCTTTAGTGAAAACCCTAGGCTCCAAATAATGCATTAAATAAAACTCATCGTTACTTTTCATTTAATAGGGGACCCACCATGTAAAATAACATAAGGCCCCTTACACATAAGCTAATTAAATGGAGCCTCCCACTAAATAATATAATTAGGCTTTTGACTCAAATAACTAGTTATCTTACTTATTAAACTAGTAGTAGTGTAGTCAATTAAATGAGCTAACCCGGGGATCATTTGGGAATACACAATAGTGGCTATAATAATTAGGCCTGTAATTAAACTAGCCTAATTATTTAATTCCAAATCTACTCCACTAAAAGATTGGATTTGACCTCCATAATTGTATGCTCGAATAATAATTGTCCCAAGCCAAATTGATTTCTTTACTGCACAATCATTTGTACCACATCATTAATTAAATCGATATCTCTACTGTCCAATTAATTTAATTACATCTTGTTCCTTGATACTTACTGGTTTTCTCTAATGATCATTTTCAACATACTAAATATGTTGACACACTCTAGCCAGAGAATTCTATGATCAAGTGCCGAAAACCCATCAAGAGATGTGTTGTACAAATTTTATATTGTTAATCCACAACTCCAATACTCATAACTGCTCCCACCAAGATACCGGGTAATCTTGACCACAAGTATGTGTCGTGTCCATTGGTAACTCAAATGGAATAACAATTACAATCATGAAATCATAATTAACTCAAGATTAAGATTACAGTAAAATCAATGCCTGTGAGATTTAATAAGTCTGACAGTTATTATAAAGTTAATTAAATCTCATATGTGATCATGTTCAACGTAGTCGCACTACATCAATAAATTCATACATGATTAAGACAAATCATTCGATGAATTTATTACAGTCTATACCTAAATAAAGTGCCCAACTTTATTTATCAACTGCGAACTAAATTTATTTAATCATAAGATAACTTGTATTTATGTCTTCTGTGAATCTACATGGTGATCACATAAATACATATAATATGATTAAATGGACTTTAATACAAATATTAATGCAATTAAGATATTTGAATAAAATACCTCATTTATTTTATTAATCAGAAAAATTATTTATTACAATTAAATAAACACATATGCTTTTAAAGAGCATATTTTCCCAACACTATCAGCAGACAATTCTTGATATACAGTTGCAAGAGCGAGGTAGGCATGCTCTTGTCCATAAAGTATTTTAGCTTCGGACGAATAAAAAGCCAAAGATACACCAACGACGTGAGATTTTGACCAACTGAAGACAGGCATTCCAGGTTTTGGAAATCATCAATCCCCCTTCCCCCCGCCCCATCGATGGCTTCCAAATCTTCATATCATGAATATAAAGTGACTGAATGTTGCTGGGAAACATACCATCATCTGCCTCAACTGGGAAGCGATACCCTATATGCTTGCCAGGCCTGCCTGTTTAATTCTTGAAGACTGTGCTTGTCCTTGCGTGAGGCCTCTAGTTTATCACACCACGTTATTCGGAGCTTAGTCAGTTCCGCAGAAGGCAATCATCCTTCAGGAATGGGTGGGTCATTTCAATAAAAGCACAGTACAATTGCTTAACTAATTTTTTGAAAATAGAGATATGAGAGATTGACAATTTACAATTGCTTAACTACTCAAGAAGAGAGCAAGCTTGAAATATGAAATATGAAATATGAAAAAGAGAACACAAATGACAAATCTTAAGGAATTGGCAGGATTCACGTCCGACAATTCCACGTTGCTAAAGCAAAGGATTAATTTTTGAGAAATTGTAAAGAAACTAATACAAGTGAAATGAGAGCCTGTTCATTTGATTATTGGCTAAGGGTGATTTCAGTTAACGTTTTCAAAGAAGATATAGGACAAAGATCAAAACGAAAAATAAGAAATTTCCACATATGCATGCATGTGTCTGATCAAAGAAATATAAACTTACAATTTTATAAAGTAAGCATCAAAACGTTTGGCAAGTTTTAGATTTGTAGATTATTGGGAAAACAGAAAAATAATCAACGAAGACATTGCAAGTTAGCAAATCAATTAAACAGAGGAAATAACTGATCAATTCTTTGTTCAATGGCCACAGCAATAGATTAAATATATCTACAAGACTACATTAATCCCAATGGCATGGTAGCATCTCCATGCAACATTACATTAAAATTTCATCATCAATCAATTGCGATGATATGATATTAAAAACATTGACTTCATAATTTTATGTAATTTCATATAAAAGATATAATTGATTTTGAGTTAGTTTAACATATAAAGAAAGAGGAATAAAGGAATGTTATCAATGTGGCATGTGATGAGTAATGATAGAAAAAAAATATTAATCATGCAATAATGAAATATGTATTTACAGAAAAATATTTGGCAATAAAATGATGCTATAAAAGTTTAATATTAGTTGCAAGAAAATAAATTGGCAAATAAGATTAACATATACATATGCAATGCTTCGAGTTTATTTTATCACTTCCCTAACCATTTTGTAACTGCATATTGATTAGAAGTTCAATTAATTTTGACCAAAGACTCCAGAGCAAGTCGAAAAGAAAAAAAATATAGAAATGAAATAACGCAAAATAAAAGCAAGCTCTGATGTTTTCACTCGTGGATGTAGGTCTCATGAGAGACTTACCACGTTATCTCTGTTTTCTCTGTGATTTTGTCTCTGATTCATCTCTTTCTTTCTTCTTAATTCTATTTCTTGGAAGTTTAAGTCTGGTTTGTCAAATATTGAGTTGATTCAGATTCGGTTCTGTGCTTGTGCATCTCTCATTCAAGATCTTGGGCAGAGTCTTCGGTTTGACAAGTTAATTAGATCGTCCAAAGCTCTACATTTTTTTTTAAACAAAAAAGAAGCACAGTCTGCTATTAATAATATATAAGCTCGTGTCTAATTACCAAAATAAATTCAACTTTAACAAATAATAAAAGCTAATTTCATTGTTACCGCCTGTTGTGCTTTCTTTTATTTTATTTTTTTCTGCTCGGAAGCTAATTACAGAATTTCCCCTTACTCTAGGATCTCTTGAATGGTCCTGCAATTTGTATTCCTTTATGTGGGATTGGTTTTTTCTTTGAACAAAATTTCAAGGATAAGAATTAAACCTTACCCATCGAATACAAACTTTGAAATTTATTATTATTCAAACTTAGAAAACGGCAGAAACAAAGTGCCTTCATAGCACCAGTTAAGCTGCGTCTTGCTACCATGCTGGTTCTATTTCTAATTTATTTAAATATATACAAAATTAAATCACCTGAGCCTCTAGTTTCACTAGTTTCCAACTTGAAATTAAAGGCGGAATTGATGGTATTGGAGTTCGTTATTTAATTTTGTTGTAGGTTCTGGGGAATCAGATGGCCATCCATTTTTCTGTCTATGTTATGTACTATTGGCCACCAAGTTGCTTGCTCATAGATGTGTATTGGGATGTCACAGGCCTTAAAGCTGAAAATCCATCCCCAGTCTAAAGTGAAAAACAGTAGCTAGAACAGAATCTATGTTTCGATGTCTTAGTTTATAAGCTCAAACAAATTAATAGTATACAGAAAATGCATGATAGAACCCAAAACTCATATTGATTTTTAGTTTCGAAATTCATTTCAGAAAATCTGTTCCGTTCAACAGATCCAACTAAATTACCAACTAAACTCTAGCCACGTACTTGTGTATATATAGGTAGAGCACTAGGTCAACAAAGGAGTCCATCTTTAAGGCCTTGTCTAAGATTGTGGTTGTCTTTTTCATGAGCTTCTTGATAGATTAATTTTATATTAATCTAATATTTAGGGTCACACATGAAATAAATAAAACGTGTGTGCTATTATTTAATAAGCCAAGAATTAAGTGATCTATTTGAATTTAATTAAATGGCAAAGGGTATAATTGTTGTGGATTAAATGCATAGATACCGGAATTTATTTATCACTTTAATGAGGGCTTGAAGTGATAATTATCATAAATAACTGCTGAATGGTTTTCATTAGAAAACCGCCAGCCACGTTATTGAATTAAAAGGGGTTATGGTCCCCAATCTCTCTTCATCCTCTGCAATTTCTCTAATGCTCTCAAAGAAAATTCTAAACTCAAGAGAAAAAGAGAAGATTGGAAGTCCATCTCCTACACTCAAAAACCACTACAAATCACATGGATTCAGATATGCTTCCGCTTTCGTATTTCTCAGTAATTTAATCTAGATGTTATGAGGACTTAAGGTTTTACACTTCTGACTTTCCAACTTGCTGAGCGACGTACACATAAAGAGGTTATCCTTCTCTTTTTTACTCTGTTTTTATATCACAGGATCCATTTTTGAATATATGTATTTAGGTACACACACGCATGAATATGCATGTTTTTATGAGTATATTTAAGTATATCCAATGTTGAATAACTCTTTCATTTGAACATGACAGTAATCAGATAGTTGATATTTATGTTTCAAAAATTGGAAGCAACATAAGCAATTCTGAATCATGCAAGGACTTGGATTTTTTCGTTAATTCACTGGCCATATGTTTATCCAACCTCTGATTTTTCTTAATATTTCTCACTTGTTCATTTCATGGCACTTTTAGCCGCTACATTGACATTTTCTGTCATTTGCTTTTGTTCATTGAAGTAAGTTAGCTTATGAAATTGCTTTTTGATAAATGTTGTGAAAACACCAAATCAACTGAGATGATCGGGTTTTCTAGATCAGCCATCTCTGTCCTCAACGGTGCTGAACCGTCAATTACTGAGACGCCAAACTCTGACCTGATTCATATGGATGTAGACCAAAGCTTCTTGCCTGCACCATCTCTGGTCAAAGCTGCTATCTTTAAAAATTTTGCCGGACAAAACATGTCTGAGTCAGAAATTGACGTCACCCCTAGCGTAAGACATATATATCAAGAGCAATTTTGGTTTCTCAGTCGATACAGATACAGAATTCACATATGCAGGTTGCTCTCAATCTCTGTTTAATAGGCTAGTCCTCTGCTGCATCCTAGAAGGTGGACCATTATGCTTCCCAGCTGGCTCGGATGGGAACTATATTGTGCCTAAATCGCTTCCTACATCATTATAACAGTTTTTTAAAGTTGCTGAGTCCAAATATCCAATAACTAATAAATTATGATAAGAAATAGAAATATTAATAGTGATGACACAAACGCATAGAAGCCTCTTGTTTTGAATTTGACTAAAATAATCTGAATAATTTAAAACAATCCGTCTGACCAAAGTTCTTAAGGGGATGAACTAAGATTTCAGCGCATCACATTCCGAAATTGAAATTAACAGTAGTTGCGAAGGCAGGGCAGCCCTTGTTTTTTACAATTGTACAAAATGGGAAGTAAAGCCAATTCAGGGAGCTCCCCTGTTTTCGACTTAAACATTCATAATCCGAAGAATTTATAATTAAATAAATCATTCAAAATCTCCTTTAATCGAACCCCTACTTCTACGGTTTAATAAAATATCACAAAGGTGGCTAACGTAGTGAAATTAATATTTGGCTCATGAAGTTGCCATTATATGTATTGAAAAATAAAATAATACAAAAAATTGAAAATTATTTGGTACTGGAACATGTTGGATTGTTAGTTGTTAATTACGATGGGTATATAATCTGTCAGCAGATTCTCCTCCTAGAATCTGCAAATTAATTAATTAAAAAAGAAAATTATTAAAATATTAAATGCAAATTAATTAATTATTAATTTATGGATTTACGTTTTGCAAATTGTGCGCCGTGGCGGGATGGCAAAAACTGCAATCATGTGCCGTTAACATTTACATGGTTAATGTCATCAAGATCACATGGTTGTTATTTATGAAAAGAGAATTGCTGTTAATCCACTATTGCAACAATATAATGTTATAAATTGCATTGTATAACGTATGTGAACCAAAAAAAAAAAGCGGTAAAGTAAAATAAATAAAAATAAAAGAAGAAGCTGGAAACAGGGAGAACACATACACACGTGTGAGAGAGAAGAAGAAGCACAACAAACACAGTGAGATAATAATTTAAATAGTAGTTAATTTAGACAACAATGTAAACTAGCAATCGGAAACAACAAATGAAGAACAGAAGAGGAAGGAAAACGAAACAGAAATATAAACCCGAGGCCTGCACAGGACAGTTTCCTTAAAATGGATTTACCACCTCTTGGAGTGCTTTAGGTCTGTTGGTATCTATTTCTCAGGATACAACGGGCACGAATTTTCGGTTAAGCACAGATAGGTAATTTCGGCGAACCACAACAACAGGAAACTCGATCAGAAAAAACAGACGAAGAAGGAGAGAAGAAAAATACAAGTGCTCTTAGTGCTAATTTCAATGTGTCAAAAAACAAAAGAGGAGGTGCCTTTTTATACTCATGTGAGGATGTAACAGCTGTTGTGTATTGAATTTTCGAATTCAATATATGCAATTAAATGTTATAACAGCCAATTCAATTCACTGAATTGATTTGAAAATTGAATTCATAAACGTGTATAACAGCTAAAAAATTATTGTTATGAAGCTGTTACAAATCCTTTGAATTCAAAACGTGAAACTGTTACAACAAAAAAAAAGGAAATTAAGAACGTGCCAAGCTTGCATGGATGATTTTGGACTGACATTCGCGTACGCGCAGGCGCACACGAGTTCAACCAAATCGGTCTTGGATTTGCACCCCCCTGCGCATGCGCGTGTAGAGAGAGCCTCTATCCATATAATTCTTACTCATACATGGTTAAGTGTTTATATATAAACACTAATCCCTAGCCTTCTTTTTCCCATGTGGGATAAGCCTCATTTCCTTTCAAATTTCCAACTTCAATGGTGGATTTTGAGAGACAATTTCTTTTTCACCCAAGCACATTTTGAGAAAATAAGATTATACTTTTGAAATATCAACGGAGTAGAATCCGAACCTCACAAGATTATCCACTTTCGTTAAGTGGGACCCACTCAAAATAGCATATATACATGCTATTTTTTCAACAAAAGTATCATCTTATTCCTTGTTAGTTTCTCCATGTGAGCTCTGTAAAATTACTTTGAATCATAAATAAAACTCATTTTGGTCGATTCTGCCTTGGATGTAAGTTGTGCCTCATTGCACAGCTGAACCACGTAAACAGTGCTGGTTTCTATGTGTGATTGTTTGTTAATCTTGCTTATTTCTTTTTTCCAAATGGCTGAAATCTTGCTTTAAATTCTCAAGTCATCTATTGAGTTCATCGAGGTCATTCAATTGTTCATATGTAGCTAGTTTGATCTTGAACACGGTCTTGGACAGTGTTTTGATGGCTTGATTAGCGGCTATCTTGACAGTACAATTGGTATCAGAACTAGTTCTTTATATCGAGATCCAAGTATGGCTACATCAAAGATTGATCTCGAGAAGTTCAATGGAAAGAATGACTTTAATATACAAAACTTGTATGTAATGGTTTACATTTGGAGATGATGTAATAAAGTGCTTTTGATAAATTCGCCTGGTCGGTTTACTACTTCACTAACCATTAATGAGCAAATCCTCCCAGTGACCCTCAAACACTTCCACACAATTGTAATAATTTCAGTTTTATATATACAAAAATGAACAGCTCTCAAATATATTATTTGATAATGACAAACACAATAACCCACTCCAATAAATCTCGTAATAAATACATGGTCTATATTGCATGTCTTTTTAGGACGCGTTCAAAAAGAAAACATAAGTAATGGCAATGCAAGAATATGAAATCAGAATAACATTGATACAAAGAGAGAAAAAAAAAAAGGGATTGTCTGATTGCTTTGTTTGCAAAATTATTGGTGTGGGGGTCTACTTGTTTTTGTTTCACTTTATTAATTAATTAGCAAAGCAAACATGTAATCATTTGAAAAAGGATCACTGGCACCCGCTTACGAAAGATGAATTTGTACGACATATTAATTTAGATGAAAATGTAGCGTTATTAAGTTATGAATTCATTAACTTGAGGTATTAATATTTACTAATGATGGTGATTAATTTATTTAACTTGTCATAGTCTTCAATTAAGAATGAAGTGAAATCAATTTATGGAAAAAAAATAATAATAAGTTTTTTACTTTTTAAGATTTTAATTCTTAAGATTTCATTTCGCTCTTTTTCGATTATTGAGGTTGTCGAAGAGGGCAATAAAAGCTTGTTGAATTTCATCAAAGGCTTCTATCTCATCTCACAAGTTGGCAATATCGATTGGCTTCTTTATAGGTGAAGCCATCATGAATTTATCACTTCTTTCATATTGATACCCATAAAATTCAACCTTATTTTATTTTTGATGCACAATCTAACTTAACAAAAATAGTATTAAAATTGTCACAAAATGTTTTTTTTAAAAAAAATCATATACAATAATTAATTTTTCTTCTTCTTTACTCCAAGATCCAGCTACATGCCCCTCTTTTTTGTTGTTGTCCTGCTCAGCCGTTAGATTTTAATTACGTTAACCTAACGGTTGGGATTTGTAAATGAATAATGAAGTGGTGTTCGGCTTCTGTCTGATTTTTTTCTCTTTCTTCTTTGTAACGCTTTACTCGTTCTGAAAATATCGGCAGCCATCGACAGCAAATATTAAATGCACCGTTATATGGATTTACATTTTGCAAATTGTGGCGCCATGGCGGGATGGTAAAAACTGTAATCATGTGCCGTTAACATTTACATGGTTAATCCACCATTGCAACAGTATATTGTTATAAATTGCATTGTTTCCCATATAACAAATATAATAAAATACCGATAAATTAATAGCTCTGGGTGTAACAAAACAGTACGGGGCTTTTATAAAAATACATAGAGAAGAAATAGTTGGAGAATGAACTGATCCTTATTATTGCTTAACGCCAAACATTACATAAGATGCTGAATTTAAAGACTCAAACATAAGAAATTCTGTTGAAACTAACTTATGTGATATCCTACCAAATCAGAGCAAAGTGCTCTGTTATTGACACATAACTAATGACCCAGTTCAGTACAGAAAAATAGGAACAGAAAAACTAATTTAGTTAGCAGTAATTTGACTTAGTAAGATGCACTAATTTTCAAGACTCCCCCTTAATGCATACTTACTATCAACGACTCCAAGAGCAGCTCTGAAACTTTCAAACTTAGGCTTAGCTAAAGCCTTTGTAAATATGTCAGCAACCTGATTACTAGTATGAACTCCCTTTGTTGAAATATTAAAAACAGAGTAGTTGACTTTGTTTGGCTCTCGAGAAAATGAAAGAAAATGAATCTCATCAATTTATGCTTTTCTTATTATGTTTCTTCGTTACAAATCTCAGCTGTTGTAACTATTTATATACATGCAGCTAATCACAAAACTAACTACAAAACAATACAACAGAATACAAAGCTTGCATAACAGAATCTGCTGAGCTGTAATTCTAACTCCCAACTGCTAAGCTAACTGTAAACTTGATCACACGTGCTAAGTGTGTGCATTCCTTTGGATGTTTGATGAGCTTCCTTAACAGCCCCCCTCAAACTCAAGGGACATGGATGCACCTTGAGTTTGGCTCTAAAGTAATTGAAATGAGTAAATGTAAGAGGCTTTGTCAAGATGTCTGCAATCTGCTCTTCACTTGGAATATAACAGATTTCTAACTCTTTTGCCTGCACCTTATCTCTAACAAAATGCATGTCCAACTCAATGTGTTTTGTTCTTGAGTGATAGACAGGATTTTTGGCTAATTCTGTTGCACTCACATTGTCACACCATATTGTTGGTAAAGATGTGCACTCAATTCTAAGTTCTTTAAGCAGTGACTGTATCCAGGTGATTTCTGCACTTGCAGATGCCAGTGCTCTATATTCACTCTCTGCACTTGACCTTGTGACTACAGTTTGCTTCTTTGATGACCAAGACACCAGGTTGTTTCCAAAGTAAATGCAGTAGGCTCCTATTGATTTTCTATCATCCACATCACATGCCCAATCTGCATCAGTGTATCCTGTAATACTCATTTCCCCTCCAGCTGAAAATTTTAATCCATAATCTTCTGTTGCTTTCAAATATCTGAGAACTCTTTTGCATGCTAGTATGTGTTGAAGAGTTGGTGCTGCTACATATTGGCTTAGTTTATGTACTGCAAAAGCAATTTCTGGTCTAGTTAAAACCAAATACTGCAGGCCTCCAACTAAGCTTCTATAAATTGATACATCTTCAATATACTGTCCTAGATGCCCCTTAACGTCCTTCTGAAGTTTATAACCAGTAACCATTGGAGTGTCACAGCTCTTGCAATCCAACATGTCAGCTCGATTCAGCAAATCTCTGATGTATTTCTTCTGTGACAGATACATACCATCCTGAGCATAAGTAACCTCTATTCCAAGGAAGTATGACAGTGTTCCCAGATCTTTCAAAGCAAACATTTTACTAAACTCAGAGATAAAACCTTCCAACTCCTTGCTGTTAGCACCAGTGATCAAAATATCATCTACATATATCAGAATCAATATTATTGACCCATGTATCTCCTTAAAGAAAAGAGATGTATCAGCCTTAGAGTTCTGAAAATTCCAAACTGTGATCAAGGAGTTCTTCAGCTTGTCATACCAGGCCCTAGGAGCCTGTTTCAAACCATACAAGGCTTTCTTCAACTTGCACACATGATTAGGCTTCTGCATATCAACAAAACCTTCTGGCTGATGCATGTATACATCCTCATTCAACTCTCCATTTAGAAAAGCATTATTCATATCCACTTGTCTAATCACCCACTTGTTCATCATAGCTAAGCTCAACACAATTCTCACAGTGCATGGTTTCACAACAGGACTGAAAGTCTCAAAATAATCAACTCCTTCAGTTTGCTGAAAACCTTTGGCAACTAACCTAGCCTTGTACTTAGCTATACTACCATCAGTGTTCTGCTTAATCCTAAACACCCATTTACTGCCAACAGTTTTGTGTTCAGCTGAATGTGGAACTAATGACCAAGTGTTATTTCTGATCAGTGCTTCATACTCATCTCTCATCGCTTGGTACCAGTTCTGATCACAAAGAGCTTCTTGTGTTGTATCAGGTTCCTTATTGGCTAAAGTTGCAGTGTATAGCTTGGGTTTAAAGATTCCAGATTTTGATCTAGTAGTCATTCTATGAGAGGGTTGTGGAGCAAGAGTTTTGTTGGTGACAGGTGTTGTGTTTTGTTGAATATATGTTTGGTTTTCAGGTTGTGTTTGAGGAGAGTTTGGATTTTGTGAATATTCTGGATTTTGTGAATGTAAAGAAACTGATGATGACTCAGATAAAGTATGGTTACCTTGTGCTTGTTGACATGGAATGTCAGTATGTACAGGCATGAAGGATGTTTGTTGATGTCCTGCTGAGCTTGCTGAGTAAGCATCTTCAAAGCTGCTGTGAGGTAAGGAAAGTGTGGATAACTGATAGATTTGCTGGGGAGAAAAGTTAGACACTGATACTGGTTTTTCAGAGTCTTTGTTTTGTTGAGGCAAATTGAAAGCATTGTCAGCTGAGTAAGGAAAAACTGTTTCATCAAATACTACATGTCTCAGTATGTGAACTTTTCCAGAATTGGTGAGACATTTATAGCCTTTATGAGAAGGACTATAGCCAATAAAGATGCATTTGCTGGTATGAAACTCAAACTTGTGTTTATTGAAATCTCTCAAATATGGATAGCATAGACACCCAAAACACTTTAAGAAGTCATAATCTGGTTTATGAGTAAACACCTTTTCATAGGGAGAAATTAGATTGAGTAAAGGTGTTGGAAGTCTATTAATATGATATACAGCTGTGTGAACAGCATCCCACCAAAAACTGAAAGGAAGATTTGCCTGAGCTAAAAGAGTTAATCCTAGCTCAACTATATGTCTATGTTTCCTCTCAACCAAACCATTTTGATGATGGGTGTATGGGCATGAATGTCTAAAGATAATCCCATTTTGTTTAAGAAAGTCATTGAACACTCTATATTCTCCCCCCCAGTCAGATTGCAACATCTTGATTTGAGTATTGAACTGATTTTCAACTTGGATTTTGAAGAGTTTGAAAACCTCAAAGGCTTCTGATTTAAGTTTGAGTGGATAAATCCAAGTATATCTACTGTAGTCATCAATGAAACTAATATAATACTTATAGCCATTCCTTGACACAGTAGGTGATGGCCCCCATAGGTTAGTGTGGATTAGTTCTAACACTTGCTTAGTTTTTGTTTCAGTAGCTGGAAAGTGTTGTTTGTGAACTTTACCTAGCTGACAAGCTTCACACAAAGAATTTGCAGAAGATAATGCAGATTTTTGAGAGACTGTAAACTTAGAACAGGAGTTAAGCAAATGCATCAAAATAACAGAACTTGGATGTCCAAAACGTCTGTGTAATATTGTCATATCATCAGGTTTCTGTTTACAAAGAGTTTGAACAGCATGATAACAAGCTTTATTAAGAGTTGTACAGTTTTGAGAAGTTGAAGGAATATTCAAAAAGGACAACATAGACACTGGTTTATTCAATTGAAACTGAGACATATGAGAAGCAGGTGAGGAGTGTTTGGTTTTCAGCAGCAGCTTGTATAGACCTTGCTCAACCAAACCCTGCAGAAGCACTTGACCCTTCATGTCCTTTACAAAACAGACATTACCACAAAATTCAACAGATAAAGGGTTATCAGATGTTAAAAAAAAAAAAAAAAAAAAAAAAATTCAACAGATAAAGGGTTATCAGATGTTAATCTAGAGATGCTCAATAAATTTTTTGGTAATTGATGGAACAAGTAACATGTCTTTAAGTGCTATAGCAGTGTGTGTAGGATTTAGATTTGAGTGTGATGAAGCTCTATATGACAGAAAAGAATTCCCAACATGAGAGATGTGCAGGCCTTGGCCATTGCCAATAATAAGCTGATCCATACCTTTATATTCTTCCCTGATATGCAGATTATCCATGTTATTAGTCAAATGATGGGTAGCTCCACTATCCAGGTACCAGCCATCATCAGCAGATCCTTCACAGTTAGCTACAAAAGCTGCTGCAGGAATATAAGACTCACTTCCAGAGTAATGGTTAGCAGAAAAAGAAGGATGAGTATTTGAAGACATGTAACTGAGATTATCATAATCTTCATATCCTTGATAAGGAGTAAAACCCTCAAAGTTACTGAAATAAGCTGCTCTTGGTCCTTTACCCTTTCCAAAACCTCTTGGTGTAGGCATGTAATCTTCAACAAACCTATGCCAGCAAATGTCAGCAGTATGACCAGTCTTAAAGCATATCTGACATGTTATCTCTTCTGAATTTCCAGAACTTCCTTGCATTCCATTTGAGCCATTAAATCCACCTCTAGCAGCTTGTGATGGATTTCGAGATGTTTGGAAGGAATTAAAAGCATTAGTTTGTCCAGGTGAGTATCCTCTACTATATCCTCCTCTGAAACCTACAGACTAAAACCTCTGAGGATGAACATTACCTCTGCCAATCATCACCTGATTCCTACCACCAAAATTTCCAAAACCACCAGTATATCCTCCTCTCCTAAAGTTACCTCTGGATTGAGCATAAAACATCTTGGGATGATATGCATAATTCGCATTAAACATACCTTTATCTTCTTGTTCTTGCTCTAGTCTAGTCTCATGTGTAAGCAACAAAGCATAAGCATCATCATACTCCATTTTAGATCCAGTTATGAAAGTAGCAATGTCACGAAAACCAGATCCTAGTCCATTAAGTATGGTTAACATGAGATCCTTTTCTGTTATAGGACTTCCAGCACTAGTAAGTTTGTCAGCTATAGACTTCATTTTGACACAATAATCTTCAACATTCAAAGATTCTTTCTTAAGAGTGTTCAATTCATATCTAAGCTGAAGAACCCTAGCTTCAGACTGAACACCCCAGAGTTCTCCAAACATCAAATGAACTTGCACAATTGACAACAAGACTTAGATTACCTTCATTTATTGATGATAGCAACCATCCGAGTAGAGTTTGATCCAGGGATCTCCAATTCTGATACTCTGGATTATCAACCTTCTGAGTAGATCCATTAGCTCCAGCAAGAACAAGATATTTCTCAGGTGCTGGTCTGTCTCCTGTGATGAAATCCTCCAGTCGATTTCCTCTAATTGAAGCTAGAACTTGTGAACGCCATAGCAGGTAATTTGAGCGATCTAATTTGATTGGATTCGTGAAAGAAAAATTAATTTGAGTGTACTGATTTGTGTTATTTGTTTGCTGGTTACTAGAGCTTGCTCTTTGTGGCTCTGATACCATGTTGAAATATTAAAAACAGAGTAGTTGACTTTGTTTGGCTCTCGAGAAAATGAAAGAAAATGAATCTCATCAATTTATGCTTTTCTTATTATGTTTCTTCGTTACAAATCTCAGCTGTTGTAACTATTTATATACATGCAGCTAATCACAAAACTAACTACAAAACAATACAACAGAATACAAAGCTTGCATAACAGAATCTGCTGAGCTGTAATTCTAACTCCTAACTGCTAAGCTAACTGTAAACTTGATCACACGTGCTAAGTGTGTGCATTCCTTTGGATGTTTGATGAGCTTCCTTAACAGCCCCCCTCAAACTCAAGGGACATGGATGCACCTTGAGTTTGGCTCTAAAGTAATTGAAATGAGTAAATGTAAGAGGCTTTGTCAAGATGTCTGCAATCTGCTCTTCACTTGGAATATAACAGATTTCTAACTCTTTTGCCTGCACCTTTTCTGATGCAGTCTGTCCCTCTTTGGTGTGATTATTTGAAATTTGTGCAAGAATATGATCCATCTATACGAGAATGTGCCTAATAAAATATCACAAAGGTGCCTAATACTGTGAAATTAACACATTCAGCTCATAAGATTGTGATTATATATATTGAAAAAGAAATTAATATAAGAAACTGAAAATTAATTGACACTGGATCATGTTGGATTGTTAGTTGTTAATTATGATGGGAATATAATCTTGGTCTTTTAATTATCATCTGGCTAATGCATGTGCACTTTCATTTGTGTCTATCACTGAAGAATAAAGTTGCTTGATTGAACAGCATCATATGACAGAAACTGAAAACTCAATTTCATTGCCCGAGCATACCATGCCATATGTAGCTCAAAAGTGCAATTAACATTGAACATTCAGCGAGCTAGCTCGTACTAATTAATTTATAGGATTGCTAGTTCTATATTGTAAGTCTTTTTATGATTTTATTTAAAAGAGAAAATGCAAAGGATATATTATATATAATTTGAATGTTCTCCTTGATAATTAAACACTGAATACATGAGTATTTATATGTTCAACAACTTTGGCTGAGTATAAAAATTTAAGGGCTGCATTTGTGCTTTATCTTATTAAGTAGGACATGACCATATTATGTTGCATTTGTCAGAAAACTGAAAATTATCAAAAAAAGGATCCTAAAAGAGATGTGTTGAATTGTGAGCTTAAAAATGAGTTTTAGAAGTTTCTGACATGTCGGTTTGCATCATTGATTGTGCTTGCCCTGTCGGTTTATGGATGAAACAGGAGAATATGACATCTGTGTATTGTCTTTTACTTCCAGTAAGCGAATCACATGTTCTTCACATGATTTGACATATTTTATATGGATTTAGCAATTGTTTTGGTCACTTATTGAAGCACAAGTTAAGCACGTGATTCAAGGTTGTTAACTGACCATTGTAAGGCGGGAAAATTCTGGGTTTCTTACAACAAACCCAGAAGGCAGCTGGCGAGTGGGAGATGTTTCTAGATTCTTCATGATCTGTATATATAGTCTTCGAGGCTATAGTTGAGCCATATGAAAAGCTTGTAACTTCTTAATGTTTGTAGCTTGTTCTTGGTAATTGCTCTGACCAGGGAAGTGAGCTAAAATGATATCAACTTTTATTTATGGACAGGTTAAGAAAATTTTTGAGTTCCTGAAAAATGGCTTCCATGAGATCAGCAGTTCTTTGGATTTATCTTTCGAATATGATTTGGTTGCTGATGAGAAAATTCCATTCCTAGCTGATCTTGCCAGTGTTCTAAATGAGCATTCCTTTTTCCCATATGAGCCACCAGCTGGAAGCAAAAGATTCAGGAATCTGATTGCTGACTTCATGAAAATGTACCACCATATTCCACTAAATGCTGATGTGAGAAAACCTTCACCACTCATCTGTTTTTTTACTTATCTGGACAAGTAATTTTTATATTGTCTGTCCTAGATTCTATTTTCCCTGATGCATTATTTCAATTTCTTTGCACATGAAGTCCTAGGATCTGTTTCCCCTGATGCATTATTTCAATTTCTTTGCATGTGAACTTGGAGCATTCATATTAGTTTAGGAGTGAATCTATTGGTCATTCACTTGTTTGTAACAAATAACATATGAAACAATCTTGTTATTTTTTATTCTCCAAATGTAGAGCTCTATGGACCAATTGCTTGTCTTCTGTTATCCTCATTAGAATTTCTTCAGACTACTTCCACTTCATGCTATTTGTGATAATTTGCATTGTTTTTGTGGTCTTTCTTATGTCTGTTGGACAAATACTGTAATATGAAATTTTATCCAATGGTGTCCTTTATTCCTTTTGCATCCTGTCCCCTCTACTAGTTAAATGTATTTTTGGATTTGTCAATTTATTTGATTTGATGAAATCTTGATTCTCATGTTATCTCTATGTTTATACAACTTGACCATGGAATGTGTCGTTGCTATGAGTTACGCTGCACATCCTTGTTATTCGTCTAGTCTTTTTATGTAATCATATGGGTTTGGATGTACTCGTATACATACTGGACCCGAGATATTTGCACCTGACCTACTTATTGATGTACGTGTAAAATGAAGAACTTTTTGAGATCTGGAATGGATCAAGACCTGCAATTTTTATTTGTAGATTTTCCACTCTCCAGTCCAATTATAAAAGACAGTTTGTGAATGCTGCATGAATAAGCTAGCCAAACTTAAAGATGCTTAATTGCCTCTTTCTCTTCTTTTGTATACGAGTAGAACAATCCACATTCCTAACTTTTCTTCTCCACTTGTTTCTCAAGAATGTTGTCTTTCCTTCAAGAGCTGTGTGGCAATTGTGAATCTCTTCGATTGTTTTCACCTTGCCTTGAACATCTAACCAGACACTTACCGAAGCAATGGTTAACAAGTTTAGCAATCAAGGTATGATCTATTTCTGATTTATTTTTGTGTTATTTTTTACATAGTTGAAGATGTCGTTTTTTGGCAGATTTTCTTTGCTATTCTTGGAACAAGTAATAGTGCTTATTGTCTTGTTTGCACACATACTAGTCTAGATACACCACAGAAGTTTTTGGATGATGGAATATCAGATATGAACTCAGCACATTGTTTTCCCGTTGCCTTTATTCCTCAAGTGACAGTAAAAACTAGTAATTGCAGTATATGATATATTTAATGAAAATTACTGGGCAGCCAGACTTTTGTGTTGACATTGAAGGGGGAGATGGACAAGGGTCGAAGTAATACATTGAGTGCTGAGTTGGAACATGTTAATGCTCATTTGGAAACTGGGTGAGGGTCACAGTGCCAAAGCTTGCAGCCTAAGGTTATCAACGTTGATGAAGAGGCTAGTAATTCTTCCGGTAAAGATATTAACGCCACGAAAGCTCAAATGTAATTGATTAAAGGAATAAGTGCTTGCTTTGCTTGATGTGCTATTCGTTTATGATCTTTTCCTGGTTTTGTTGTGAGATGTTTCTCTTTGGATGTTCTGTTTATTGTACTTTGATGGGTTTTTGTGAGGATGGCTTGTATGTATTAACAACAATAAAGTGGTTTTTATAAATCCTAGTCCTACAGCACTAAAAGAAATTAATACGCTTGGTTTATTGTTAATAAAATATATATATATATATATATATAAAAGTCTTTTTCTTTGGCATATGTTATGCATTAAAAAAAAATATGTGTGTGTATATCCAATAACTCAAAAATATGTATATGTCAATATGTGTGTGTGTATGGACACATGGCGCATACACAAAATGTAAATAATTTTCAAATATTAAACATTTAAAATAGTCAAGCATATTAACAATTTACAATTTAAATTATACATAGACGAAATAATGGTAACAACAATAAAGTGCGTTTTATAAACCTTGGTCCTACAGTAGTAAAAGAATTAATGAGCTTGGTTTTTTATTAACAAAAATTAAAAAAATTCTCCGGAGCTTATTATGAATTTTAAGGAGGAAAAAAAAAAGTCATACTCCAATTCATAAAGATATTCCTTCTTCTTTCATATTTGATGTGTTAATATGAAGATTCATCCCAATTATAACAGTTTTTGATGAATCTAAATATTCAGTAACTGATAAATTATATTTATAAATATTATTAGCAATGGCACAGATGCTATTAAGTTAAATTAAACAATTAAACAATTCCTTTGGTGTAAATAATTAACTTTCATATACACAAAATTTAAAACAATCACCAAACAGTAGTTCACAAGTTAGATCACACATAGACGACATAACGCTAATCTAGCAAATCCAATCATAATCATTTGATTTTCATTTATATTAATTATTTCCAATCATGCTATTTTTTAAAAAAAAAGAACATTCCAGTGTTTATATACCCAACAGGTAAAATTTCAAAACAATATTTGCCAAAGTCTGATGAAGAGAAGATACACACGCACATATATAATTATAACCATACAACAGAAGGATAAATAAAAAAAAATGAAGTTTCAACAGCTGAACAATGCATTTTATTGTTTAATAAAAAATTCGAAAACCCATTATATACAATACAAAAAGCCCACCGGCACCAAACCATATTAATTTAAAATAGTTTTCAGTCGTCCTCCGTTCAATTCACCAAAAACCCATTTACAATCTATAACAACATGCGGTATATGGGTTAACAAGTCCCAATATTGTCCTCCATCCTTTCTGCACTTCTCTCCTATCAACGGACATCCCCAGATCTCTAATCGCAAAAGTGAGGAAGGCAGGCCCTTCTCCGGAAAGTATTTGAGCTTGGGACAATCATAGAGTCGCAATTCAGTGAGGTTTTGAAGATCAACAATTGAAGAAGATAGGCGTTCCAGATTTGGAAAATTGGAAATCTGCAGAGATGTTAGAGAGGCAGGAAGAGGAAGCGCGGTCCCTAATCTTTTGTCCTCTAATGGAAATGACACCATCACCATGTCGTCATCACATCCGCCGATTGTAAGATGTCGCAAAGAGGAGAATCTGTGAAATCCCCGGCCCCGCTCAATCATTGACTTCCAAATCTCCATATTACGCCAAATATAAACTGACTGAAGGTTGGTGGGAAGGCCATCTTCTTCTTCAAGGCTTGGAAGCTCACCTCCTATTATTAATTCTTGAAGAGAGCTCAGATTGTGCAATCCCTTGGGTAAGGCCTCTAGTCTCTCACAATCAAGTATCAGCAGCTTCCTGAGTTTCGCACAAGGCAATCCCCCTTCGGGAAAGGACACCAGATTTCCACACCTCTGTATAAGAATCTCTCGAAGCTGGTGGAGATTATGTAAACCACTCGGTAAAATCTTCAGATTTTCACAATTAGAAATGAAGATATGTTCAAGAGATGTGTTGTTGTCCAACCTTTCTGCTATTGACTCCAGCTTTGAACATCCCCGAACAACAAGGGACTTAAGAGACGGAGGTAGATTGCCAACTTC
This sequence comes from Citrus australasica, assembly GCA_029618585.1. Taxonomy (NCBI): domain Eukaryota; kingdom Viridiplantae; phylum Streptophyta; class Magnoliopsida; order Sapindales; family Rutaceae; genus Citrus; species Citrus australasica. Next base: position 2,289,387 of record JARCIV010000005.1, read on the forward strand.
AAGGGACTCAAGCGTGGCAGGTAACTCGTTTTTTGAAAATATAAATGTCAGTGATGGACAACTGCAAATAAACAATTTCTCAAGAAGATATGAGGTGTACCTTTTGCTGCTGCTGCTACACTGGATGCCCTCTTCCACTGTCAAAGTCCTTATATTATCACAACTGTAAATATCCAACCGCTTAAGGCTCGATGGTAGCTGGACCGCAGCAATATATGTCAACGAACGACAATGCTCAATATTCAAGATCTCGATAGACGAATTGGTGTCGCACATCCATGCCTCTGGTAACGATTTCAGTGCATCACATTTTCTAATCTGAATTTTCCTCAACTTGGAAGGCAGAGCAACCTCAGGAAAGGAAATAAGGGAACTGCACTTGTAGATTTCTATCTCTCTCAAGGAACAGAGGCTGAGCGATGATTGTGGCAGCTTCACAAGGCCTTCGCATTTCCTCAATTTTAGATATTCGAGTCTGCATGACAACTCGCAGAGCTGCTGTTGTTGGTCTTTCTCTTCCTCCGCGACCAAGGATTGAATTTTGGGACAGCTGTCAATCGTCAGTCTTTTGAGAGAGCAAATGTCCTGCAGTAATTCGTTATGGCTCTTCCATATACATGTCTCATTTTGAATATTATTTATCTTCAATTCTTCTAGTTTTGGTATTCGCGGCTTCAATGGCCCTGCGAGAAACACTTGATTTGATGTATCTCTACAAACCACTGAATTCTGTGAGCCAAGATGATCAGTTCCACTTCTCCACACAACCTTTTTACATCCACCAATTTCCATTTTGCAAAGAGCTGGAAGACTCGTAACTGAAACTGACAATTCTTCACATTCTTGAATAACAAGCATCTCCAATGCAGGAAGGTGCTCTGGAAATGTTCCTTGCAGTTTAGAACATCTTAAAATGTGAAGCTCTCTCAATTTAGGAAACCGTTCAACTCCCTGACTGGATCCATGAGGAATCCACTCTTCCCACTCTTGCAGGTCTTCAAAACGAAGAGTCTCCAAGCATGGAAATGGAATTGGAGTATCATTCCCATAGAACTCTGAACCCAACCTCTTTACACTAGTCATTCCACATACTGCAAGATGCTTTAGAGAGGCTAGTTGCCCGACTGACGGCAGGGAAGGACACATGCCACAATATTCAAATTTTAAGGTCACCAACTTTGAGAATGAGGAATCTCCGAACCAAGTTGGAAATTTTGCACCTCTATAGCCGCTGATACAAAATTGTTCCAAATTTTTATTGGGTTCTAGCATGTCAAGCACGTCCTTTTCAATTTCCGCCTCCCTTGAAGATGAACCATCGGTGCTGCAGGTCCAATTAAGCGATAATTCTTTAAGATTCTTCTTTCCATCCAACCGAGCCTCCTTTGCATCACCACTGTCTTTGACATTCTCTAATTTTGAAATTTCAAGTGTCCCCTGAAGATGTATCAATGACTTTAGCTCTGGTAACCCAGAACCATTGTCTTTTCCCACAGCAAAATTACCCAGCGTTTGAAGACAAGTCAGCTTACCAATTCCTAGTGGCATTTCCTCCAACGACTTCGTATTTGAATTATTGAGATGATGCAATTTGATGAGGTTTCCCATGTCTGCACACAACTTCTTCAGCCGATCACAATCTTCCAACAAAAGGGTGTGCAAGTTGTAAAGCTTGCTGACTGATTCAGGCAGAGTTTTAATCTCAGTTCCAGACAGGTTAAGGTGCCCTAAATACCTCAAATCACCAACTGAATCCGGAAGCTCGGCGATGTGATATCCACGCAGAGAGAAGACCCTCAATCGTTGGAGTTTGAACAACTCAGGAAGAATGCTATGAGCCAAGTATCCACGCCAACTATTTGACAACATCAGTGGTAAAAAAGTTCGCAAATGTTGGATATCATACAATTTCTTAAACCTTTGAACGCCATCACAATCTCCACGAATGTATGATAGATGACGAAGATTTCTAGAAAAACATTGTTGCTTGTTAACCTCTGAGATATACTCCATTCTGAAGTACATTTCCCCAGCAGCCCATTGAGCAAGGTCGTTGATAAGATCGTGCATCACAAATCGTGATGTATCGCTGCTTGATTGTTGGAAAAAAGATCTTCCACGTAGCTCTTGAAAGAACTTTCGACCTAGATCTTCACTAGGATTCCCGCTCTCTCCGTGATCCAAGAAACCCGAAGCACACCATAATAAAATTATCTCCTCCTCTTCAAATTCGTAATCCTTTGGTAACAATGAGCAGTAAGCAAAGCATTGTTTCAAAGTTGGAGGAAGATAATAATAGCTCACTGCAAGGGCTGGTATAATGCGACATCTCTCTTGTGGTAATTCCCATATCTTGCTACTAAGCACATCTTCCCACTCACGTCTGACATGTTTTCCACGTAAAAGTCCTCCCAGTGTTTTCGCTGCCAAGGGCAAGCCATTGCATTTTATCACTATCTTGTTCCCAATGTCCTCCAATGACTTATGTGAACTGAAATCTCTCGTCCCCAAAGAGTGCTGCGCAAACACAGACAGACAATCCTCAGTTGACAAGTTTTTCAATTCATAAGCTTGATCCGGGCTCATGATTTTTGCAACCTCTTGATTGCGAGTAGTGACAACAATCTTACTTCCCTGTGCGCCAGCTTCAAATGGAAGGCTGAGGTCGACCCAATCGTTGTAATCCTCATTCCACACGTCGTCTAAAACTAGCAAAAACTTCTTTCCAAACAGGTGTTTCTTCAATTTCTCTTGAAGCAAATTTAAGTCCTGATTATCCACATTCTGGTCAGCAGCAATGGAAATTAGGATTGATTTTGTAAGCCTGATAACATCAAAATCATCAGAGACGCAAGTCCATGCCTTGAGATCAAAATGATCCTCCACCTGCTTATCATTATAGACAAGCTGAGCAAGAGTGGTTTTACCCAGCCCGCCCATGCCTACAATAGGTATAACAGAGAATCCATCATCATTTCTTGAATCATCCTTCAACAACAATTCAACAATTTCCTTCTTTTCTGTTTCCCTGCCACAGACCTTGGCTTCATTCACCAAAGAGGTTGTGGGTAGTCTTTGCCTGTCTTTTTTGGACCTCCCAGCTGAACTTACGTTCAAACCCAGCAAGTCTTTCTGTGTTACAATATCTTGAAATCTGTCGTTGATCTCTTTGATTTTGGACATCAAGGCATTATCGAACTGAATCGATTGTGGAGTAAAAGTGGTGCAACAAGTAGGAATGAGCTTCCGAAACTTACTTGTTCTTGTACGACTGCTACTGGGTTGATCCTGAGCAGCAGCTGGATCTCCATTTCCAAGCAGCAACTTCCTCCGGAAAGCCTCAGTTTGAAACTCATCCAACAAGTCTTCAACATCATAAGCCAAGTCCTGAAGCTTGCCAAGCCACTTCTTCACAAACTGATTAGTCGTCTTCTTCTCCTCAGCATCCTCAAGCACCGCCTTGATCATCTCCAGCATATTCGCCCACTTCATCAGATCGGCCTTGATTTGCTCTTGGCGTGCAAAAAACAGAATCCCCTCTGAAGCTAACTTATTGACCAGCAAATCAACGGACGCCGTAAGTATTGCCTCTCCGATGAGTGACATTCTTTTTTCTTTCTTCTCTCTCTTTTTTTTGGGGCAAAGAAAGAAGCAGAATTTTGAGTTTTGAAAAGCAAAATGAGAAAATTGAACAGAAAGTGTGAAGGGTCAAGCAAAATGAATGTACCAAGTCTTCCACTTGTTGTTTATTCTAGGAAAGGGAAAATAAAAACAGAGCTCACCACCCGTTAATAATTTAGCAATTTGCCAATCACCAACCACCAATACTTGTTGCCAGATTCAATAAATATAAAATCGCACGTTGATATTTTTAGGGCCAAGCAACATTAATCTAATGTCCGGGTAAATGCTGAATAAAGAGGAAGGTGGAATGTATCTGCTACGGATTTTCGCTTTACAAGTCTTTAAAGTCATAATAATTACTTTATTTATTGAATTAATTTTTATGCTAAAATGGAGACTTAAAAGTATACTACAATATTTTATAATCATATACTACAATATTTTATAATCATAATTTTAACAATCATGTTATATTAATATCGTGTAAAAATAATTTATAATAAAATTTTAGCCGAATATAGTAAATTCGACTAATTTATTAAATATATATATTTAATAAAATAATAACACAATTAATATGTTATCAATCAAATAGAAACTCTAATGTGAAAACAAAAACTGTCCCACCACCAATAATTTAGCAAGCTTCACTTTATTACACTACAGTGAAAACAAAATCGGCCCCCACCACCATCAATAATTAAGCAAGCTTCAAATGCCTGTGCTTGTCTGCTTGACGAACTGAGCATGGGTGGACCAAGCATCATTGAGCAATTTGAAAAAAATTAAAAAAAAAAAAATCAGTGCCCAGCTAAGAGAATCCATCTTTATGTGTTGCTTCCTGCTTAGTACATCTACTGATACGCACATCTATCTAACATTTAGAAAATGGAAGTAGAAATTGGAACTCACTTTATGGCTCGTATGCAATACACATATCAACATTTAATTAGAGATCACACACACACGTGTGCGTGTGTGTGTCTAGTTTTAATTGAGAGATAAATTAAACATAAATACTTCGATGTTTCTAAATGATTGAATAATGATATTATTGGTATTTATAAATTTCTAAGATGCGATAATTATGTGGGGGACATATATTTATGGTTATAGAAAATGGTGGTAAAAATGGTGCAAATCTAATATAATAAAAAATAATAAACTGCAGTAAATTAATGTTCACCACAAAGTACGTTATAAATATCACTTTTCTTATTACGTTATTTGCTCCGACCGATTGAGTTATGCATATGGATTAAGCAAATATATATTTAGGATACAATAAAGTGCTGATTTGTTTGTTTACGTTGTACATCAATGAAAGCAAACATCAATATTATTGAATGTTATAAGTCTACCGAGAATTAATATATTATTCTTACAAATATGTTGGATATTTGACGCATAAAAAATAAATGTTAATTGATGAAATTCTTTTGAAGAAAGAGGACTGCAAAAAAATAGTGTAGGATCATTTTATTCATGTCTAATTGACATTTATTTTTATGAATATGAGGGTATTTTGGTAATTTTATGGACACAAGAGTTGTGTGTTGTGGATAGATGTTCGTTTTGAACTACATTGCGTGCAGTTAGTCGTATTTCACATTTATGAAAAGTAACTATGTCGTTTCTTTGATTAGGAGAAACTGCGAGTGAGAACCAAACCGTGAATATAAACGATAGTCGAGTTTAAGCATTGTTACTATGAGTGAAATATGCAAACTCATTTTCATATTTTATTATGATTTTAGAGTGTAGTAAACCATATTTGAAAAATAAGATTTTAATGCTCTAATTTAATGATTTCTAGAATAAATTTGATTTACGTATTGGTACATTATTAAAATTTTATGAATATTGGTTTTCCCTATCGATTTTGAGTAAAGTATAATAGTATTTTGAAGAAAATAAAAGTAAATTTAAAGTAAGTTAATGGAAATAAAAGAAGACTTAATGTACGATTAAAAATGTGTTATGTATGTGTATAAAAATTTGTTATTAAAAATCATGAGACAAAATCCTCTCCCTCTAGTTACAATGATACAGCTTAGATGAGAGCCCTTCGAGGCCCCTCTGAACACATATAGAGGTTAATATGCTGTGTTTTTTAGTGCTTTTACCTTTTGGAAGTTAAAAGAGATTCAAGATACAAATAAGATAGAGGCCTTTGAGTCTATCTGAGTGCACATAGAAGCTTTGGATCATGTACTTGGGTGCTTTTATAGACTATTTTATATATGCATTATGATGAGATATGATTATATATATGAGATATCACTTCATTGATCTATCCTTTCATACCAAATTAAAAATTGTTCGTGTTACTGATGAAAATCATGATAACATTATTAGAGAGCTTTTTTTTTTCCTTTTTTCCCTTCCCCTTTTTCTATTTTGTCCTTTTGTTTGATTGGGCATAATGAAACAGATATAACAAGGGACCAAGCATGACCTATAGATATCTTCAGCAAGCAAGGAAATAAGGGATTGAATTTGATGTGTCACAGCACAATAAGTTAAATCTTAAATTTGGATAGACAAGACAAATATAGAAGCATCTAATCCACCAAAGGAGACCTGACATGAAAATAAATACAGACACAAACATAAACATTTACTCCACCAATGATTGTTTCAAAATCTTTATCCTTGATATTTGCTCACTTTTATAAAATATAAATCTGCTGGTAAATTTTTTGTACCTTAAACAGTTTTTTGACTTATGAGAAAAAACTATTTTAAAAAAAATATTACAGAGAAAAATTTAAAAAAAAAACTGCTAAAGAGACAAAATAATGTCAAAATACTGAGAAAAATAATGTTAAAATTAACTCGTTTTAATGTGTTGACAATTGAGTGATTATTATTAACTTAAGTTTGTTTAATTGTCAATTGAGTGATTATTAGGCCGAATTGATAAAGAACTTTTAATAATATATGAAATCACTTTTTTCATTAATCATGTCTCAAAATGGTTGGCGAGTAAGCAATGTTTGGCTTGTCCAACTGCATTGTGGTGGCCTTGATATTTTAACCTAATAATGCAATGAGGTGATGATCTCATTTGCTTTATCTATAAGTTATCCCGATTTAATTTAAAACAGATGTTTCATTCCCTGTTCTTTGGATTTTACAAGTTTTTACTGTATGTACATCAATTATTACCCTTACAAATTTAATTGGCAGTTTAATCGTTAAGCATGAATAATGATATGATCTAACATACAACTTTATGTTTAGAGTGATGTAACTATATTTAAAGGTTCAATAATATATGAAATCTCTTTTATCCTTCAATAAAAATATATATCTCTCACGTATAATCTTAAGTGAGACGAACGTAACGTGCGTATGTATATCTCTATCCAATAAAATTTTCTCCCACACACATCCAATTTGAAATAAATCAATGGTGATAATGATATTATTAGGAGAGTAAAATTACGAAACACATGACATGATTTTATTAAATAATAGTACCTTTAAATCTCTGTCATGGTCAAAAAACATTTTTGTCACTTTCTTTTATGTCAATAAAAATTAGCTTTTTTTTCTTTTTTCTCTTTAAAAGAAGAGAATAACAATGTTTTAAATCATTGTTTACAATACATGGATAAACTGGGTAATTAGTTAAAGACCTATAAACCAAAAATGGATTTATGTATTCATCTTATCTCCACATTATATGTTGATGCTTTCATTTCTACTCGTCCTTTAGTTTCTTCTCAATGCAAATGCCAGGATAGGTGGAACAACATTTCCAATGTGCATTGGTTCTGGCCAAAATTTTCATTTAAACAGTTGCACGAACCTTGATCCAGTGCTGATCACAATCTTGTAAGAAGATACGCACAAATCTTATATCAGCACTAAATCCAAATCTCAATAGCAAATATCAAAATAGCGATAAGACTTAATTGAGATCAATCGCACATTCAGGAACTTTCACCGATTGTATCTCTAACTGTTATTGCACGGAAATGAGCGCCATTTGGTAACTTGGCATTAAGCTCAGGACCGGCAAAGACGTGCATTGGTTCTGGCCATTCCGGCATTGTTTCCTCAGGTGAAGCTGCCCGTATGAATGCTTGTTTACGACATGGAAACACATCGTATGCTGCTGCTTCCAATGCATCAAACCTCACCTATAATAACAACAATAAATAGATAAATAATCTAATCGGAGGTGATTGTACATATACCGACAATAGGGTTTATTTTAACTATGACACAATTGCACAACTAATTCTCAGATTAAGGCTCAATTTCGGACTGGTTCCGCAATTAAAAAGTGTTTCATAAGGACTCTCAATTATGATTTGGAAGTTAAAGATAATTTTCCTCCACAATTGTTTGATGAAATTCTATTTGATCATGGCCAGGACTTGATCGAGTGTTTTCAATCAACTTTCTTTGGCTAGTCACTCAAGTTTAAACCCTGTAAGTGGTATGAACCTAAGAAGTTGATTCAGGCTTTTTGCACCACCCCACAACTTACTATTTATTCAAACATATTTACTTTAAAAGTCAGGGCATCTTGATAGGCACCCCTTTGTTAAGTTAAATTAATATCGGTGGGTGAGATTTATAATAATAGACAGCAATAACATACCACAACCTTTTTATGGACATGCAATCCATCGGTCGTAGCAGAACTAGCTGACATCACCTGCAGGGCACATGCAATTATATTTTGATCAGTGTTCACGAAGCTACAGCAGTGTAAATAACAGATCATGGCTTAATTAAGTAATTACCTGAAGGTGATTAAATAATTGAGAATGAAATTATATTATTAAGCAAAGACATATGCTAAATTACCCCATTTATCTGTTAGAAATCTCGTCTTGAGAGCAAATGGCGGCACTAACGAGGCTTGCTCAATTTCGGCATGCATGGCTGCATGTCTGATAAGAGTGGAAACATAGTGCCTTTAGCTAAATCGTAGAATGTTAAATCTGATCCTACTGAATATGGAGAGTGATTCATATACGCGGTCTTCACGAATATATAGTTGTTAATTACAGGAGAAGTTGCAATATGAAGTTAATTTGAAATTTATATTTCTCACCTCGAATAATTTCTGGTAAATCGCTGATTCGAAAATGTCAAACTTTCTTTATGATCATGATCTTCTTCTTGGTCTTCGCCTTCCGATGTTCCTATTTCTGATGTTTCTCCACATTTTCTTCCTCTTTTAACAACTTTCGTTGAAGATTTTGTCAGAAATATCATTGTGAGAAGAGTATTTCTAAAGTTTACAACTTGGAAATGAGACCTTATGTGATATGTACATGAAGGATAGAGTACATGTCAGTATTTATAAGAAACAATGTGGTGGTTTTAAAGAGACTAGTGGTGGTTTTAAAGAAACTAAATAAAGTTTATTATTTAATAAAAAGTCAAATACAAATCCCGAAGAATCCGCTGTATAATCTGACAAGATCTGGAAAATGGAGGCACATGCATGGCAATATCATTACTTTGTAAGACTGGATTATTTTTATAAATTTTTATCCAAAGAAACTAAATAAAGTTTATTATTTAATAAAAAATCAAATACAAATCCCGAAGAATCTGCTGTATAATCTGAAAGGATCTAGAAAACCGAAGCACATGCATGGCAATATCATTACTTTGTATGACTGGATTATTTTTATAAAGTTTTATCCAAAGAAACTAAATAAAGTTTATTATTTAATAAAAAATCAAATACAAATCCCGAAGAATGCGTTGTATAATCTGACAAAATCTAAAAAACTGAGGCACATGCATGGCAATATCATTACTTTGTACGAGTGGATTATTTTTACAACTTTTTATCCAAAGAAACTAAATAAAGTTTATTATTTAGTAAAAAGTCAAATACAAATCTCGAAGAATCCGCTGTATAATCTGACAAAATCTGGAAAACAAAGGCACGTGTATGGCAATATCATTATGTTGTATGACTGGATTATTTTTACAAAGTTTTATCTAGTCCCTTGTTTGATGCCAGTGAATCAATATTTAAATATATAGCTATTTTGTTATGTTATTTGATTTTAACTATTAATGTCAACATTGGAATATATATTTATATTGAACTAATAAAACAACTGTATAAAGACATTTGAATAAACTTAATTACAAATTTTGAATTCATGATGTAAAATAGCGTTTGCTTTTTAATATGAAATATGAGTGGGGTCTGAATTTGGCTGAAGTATGAATATCTTTAAATTGCATATGTTTAAATGACATGTTTATTTTCTCTTTTTCGATATCCAAATATAAGTGACATCTTTTTTTTTATATATAAATCAAAAACATCCAAAGTATGATTATTTAACATTTATGTTTTTGTAAGAATTATTTATACTTATTATAAATTTTAAGAGTTAAATACGCTCACATTACAATTAAAATCAAACATACGTAGAGTTGAGTAATTGATCTTTAAATAAAAATATTATTACATTACTCCAAATACAAAATTGATTCAAACTTATTATACTAATTAAAATGTGAATAAATTTAAATTTAATTTTATAATTTACATCATCTTTTTTACTATTTAAAATTGTAAAAGCCCATTCGCCCAAACCTAGTCTTAATTAGCTGTACATAAGTGTAAAAGCCCATATGTTCTTAAGAAGTGTTAAGTTTTCATAGACCCATAAGTGAATGGAGAAGTGTATTGCCCCAAATTCAAGCCAGAGTTATAACTGTTGGCAGATCTGTATAATCCTTTTAAAACAGTTCTCTAATTATATTAAAAGACAAAATAAATCTAATTAAATTCTTATATTTCTCTCTCTCTCTCCTTTATAAGTTTCTTTTTCTACTTCATTACTCCCACACAACTACACCAAAATCTTTTATATTTTTTTATTTTCTCTCAAACACTTTGTATATTACATAATAACAATTTAAGTCCATTTTTAGTTCTACTCAATTCAACCATTTTTAGTTCTACTCAATTCAAGTATATAAAATTTTCTTTTTAATTAAATATATATGATTTAAACTTTCAAAATTTTGTAAAAACAATATCCCTAATATGAGGTTTGTGGAAGAAGTTAAATATTTTTTTAATAAAAAAGAAACTGAAATTTTAAAACAGAGATTTTGAAAACTTAAAATAGGTTTTGAGGGGGGGGGGCCTTGAGAAAAAAAAATATAAGGTGCTATTAGTTCCACTCTTCAAGCAAAGATACACAGACCTTTACCCTTCCAAATAAATTTGCGGCGAATTTTATTGTTGGCTAATCACGTTGATATGAGTGTGAATATGAAAAAGATAAAACTTATAATAAAGAATTATATGAACTATATTTTAAAGATAAAATATATTTTTAAAACTATGAAAATTTTCTTACAAATATGAGCTAGGGAGATAAATTGAAGAGGTTACATATCATCAATCTAGTTACTTCAGAAAATGTGGCCCAATGTCTTCAGATGGGTTAGTGTTAGTGTGTTACTAAGAAATAGGCCGAAGTTGTAAAAATAAAAAATAAAAAATAAAAACAGTAGGTTTTCATATTAACAAAGAACAGTTATTTCACAGAACACATGAATATCTCTATGATGTTGATGCTTTCATTTCTACAGCTTCCTTTAGTTTTCTCCCCAGTGCAAACGCCAGAGGAGGTGGAACAGCATGTCCAATCTGCCGATGCTTGTGTTGGATGTCACCAACAAATTTATAGCTATCGTAGAAACCCTGCGGGAATCAGGAGAGCTGGGTAAGATTATTCAACTTTGCCCGAGATTAATGATAAGTCAGCACTTGAAACAGAGGAAGAAGCCCACCTGGTCGAGGAGCACATAAAAGGTCCAGCTCGTATTCGAGAAGGCACAAAGAGAGTGGAAAAGATGGCAGCTGCGATTTTGTTATTTTGTTGCGACTGTTTTTTCTTTGAATCATTACTTTGTTGGTGCTATTAGTTACACGTGTAATGTTCAGGGGTAAAAGATATATGTAGAGTGGAACACGTCATACAAAGGAATGGAATGGCAAATATTTCTTCTTCTCTCGCCGTCTCACCTGCTATCTCTGTTTCTCCATTAGTTTCAATTCTTTTTGCTTCTTTTTGCTGGAGTGATAGATTAGATCCAATTCTTTTCGCTTCAAAAGTAAATGGAATAACAATTCTTTTTGCTTCTTTTTAAACTCTGAGTTGCAGAGTTGTATCATAAGATGACAGCAGAAACAGTTGGCAAAATTTATCTTGTTTGATTCAAAAATTAGCTTGTCAAGTTAAAAGTGTCACCGGTGCTGCATGAAAATTATTTTTGGTCATTCTGGTTTTTCATCATTCCAACTAACTGCAGGATATTTACATATATAGCCAAAAAGACTTACTTGTGATCGAGCACACTCACGAACTGTGATTATTCTATCCTGATCTGAGTGAAAACGCGTTCCGACCATACCCATCGGATGAGGATCAGTAACGGAGGTTGGAAAGTTTCCTTCCCAGTCCAACCTTCCGAACAGACTCTTCCATTGATTATGCTTTTCAGCTGTATTGGGTAAGCACCAGGGTATTAAATCTACAACCTGTCCGTTAGACAATCGAACCTGGAGGGGGAATTTGAAAAGGAAAATGTTTAAAACCAAAGCAATTATGAAATGATAATTTCAGTTAGATCTAAAAGAAAAACTATACACCTTCTCACTAGGAAGAACACGCCAATCGGAACCAGGCTGTTTTGGGATCTTTTGACACCTAATAAGGTTCAGCTCACTCATTGCCTTTGATGTATGATCATTTAAGACCAGCATATCTCCTCTGATTTTCTTTTGAAACCATGGCACAGGCTCACTTTTACACTGCACGGTAGGAAAATACAAGAAACAAGACCTTTGGTAGAAGGAACAACAATAAAGATCAAATGAGCATCACAGACAGGTGAAGAAAATCCCACTTCCATGGTTGTTACAGAAGCCCCATTGCCAACAGCTGGGAGGTCTCCAATTGTATCTCTAACTGTTATTGCACGAAAAGGAGCACCATTTGCGGTGCTTCGAACAGCAGCATAATGGGAATTTCTAGCTAACTGGACCTTTAGCTCAGGGCCAGTGAACCCATGCATTGGCTCAGGCCATTCTGGAAGGGTTTCCTCAGGTGATGCTTCCCATATGAATGCACGTTTACGAGACTGAGACATGCCATATGCTTCTGCTTGCAGGACACCAAATCTCACCTACAACAACAAATTAGATGAATAATTTATATAAGCTACATGATACTTTCACAATTTTCCGATTAAATTGACTAATTAAATGGAGAAACAAATTCAAGGAATTTGGATAGGTACCCCTCTGTAAGATTATGAGTAAATCAAAAATGGTATCTACCTGATAACCCATCTGGAGGAGAGAAGCCAGAGTTAAGCGAAATGTTTGCCCTTTGTTAAATGATGTAAAGCTCCTTACATTCTCCAGAAGGAAAAATCTGGGGCGGAAATAATCAGCAAAAGACAACGATGCTAAGATCATTTCACATTGAACTTTGCTCCAAGAGCCTTGATTAAACCTATTCATTCCAGAAAATCCCTGGAAATAACAAAGAACCAATAGCTAAACTTTATAGGTCTATTGTATACAATTACTGTTAGATGGTATGGTATGCACAAGGCCCGATATATCTCAAGCAGTGAGCATGGTTAGTAGATACATGCACAATCCGGGTAAAAATCAATGGCTTGCGGTAAAGTGGATTCTCCGATATCTGTATGGGACAGTTAATGTTGGGTTATTATTCAAGAAGGATTTTGGTCAACAATGTGTTGGGTATTGTGATTCTGATTTCACTGGAGACCTAGAAAAGCGAATATCAACAACGGGCTATGTATTCACATTGGGTGGAGGTCCGGTTAGCTGGAGATCAATTCTACAATCGATAATTGCTCTATCCACTACAGAAGTAGAGTATATGGCAGCAACTGAAGCTGTAAAAGAAGATATTTGGTTGAAAGGCTTGTTAGGTGATTTGGGAGTAATCCAGGAGAACATAGATGTGAAATATCATTATGTGAGGGAGATTATCGAGAGCGGTGTTGTGTTGTTGAGAAAGATCGATACCAAAAATAATCCATTAGATATGTTGACGAAGGTAGTTTCTGGAGTTAAGTTTCAACATTACTTGAAATTAATTCAAATCCTTCGATTGTGTTAAGTTGTCCTTCGGGAATTTTGAACTACGGTTGGTTTGATCCCAAATTTTGGGTACGTAGGCAGTCACAGAGATGCAGCCACTTTTGGGGATGATGGTTCATTGGTAGTTGGCTCAGATTTGGACAAATTTCGCCAAGGTGGAGAATTGTTGAAAAATCATGCACGTGGCATGCAAATTCAAGAAAGCATGCAATTTTTCAAAGAGCTACCAAACAATTGAAAAAAAAATGAAAAGTTGGCAAATTTGTCAAATTTGCCAAATGGACACCATTGACATATTTGCATGGGTTAGGTGGAATAGTGCTTGGGTTAGGTGGAATAGTGCTTGGGTTAGGTGGAATAATACTAACTTCAAGCCTATAAATAGAGAGTATTTCTTCATTCTATATTATCCCAAAATTTGTTAAGCTTAAAAGTTTCTAAGCTTTTGAGAGTTCTGAGAGTTCTGAGAGTGTGAGCAATTAGAGAGTGTGTGTGTGAGTACTTGGTGTATTTGGGTTCTAGGAAAATGAGATTTCTTTACTCAAATTTGAACTCAAATAATTGTTAATAATACAATTATTTTTCTCTTGCTCCCGTGGACGTAGGCATATTGTCGAACCACGTAAAATTTGTATATGTTATTTTTCAATAATTATTTGGTGCGCTTGATTCTGCATTCCGCGCACAACATGCACCTGACCTACTTATTGATGTACGTGTGAAATGAAGAACTTTTTGAGATCTGGAATGGATCAAGACCTGCAATTTTTATTTGTAGATTTTCCACTCTCCAGTCCAATTATAAAAGATAGTTTGTGAATACTGCATGAATAAACTAGCCAAACTTAAAGATGCTTAATTGCCTCTTTCTCTTCTTTTGTATACGAGTAAAACAATCCACATTCCTAACTTTTCTTCTCCACTTGTTTCTCAAGAATGTTGTCTTTTCTTCAAGAGTTGTGGCAATTGTGAATGCTCTTCGATTGTTTTCACCTCGCCTTGAACATCTAACCAGACAATGATTAACAAGTTTAGCAATCAAGGTATGATCTATTTCTGATTTATTTTTGTGTTATTTTTGACATCGTTGAAGATGTCATTTTTTGGCAGATTTTCTTTGCTATTCTTGTAACAAGTAATAGTGCTTATTGCCTTGTTTGCACACATACTAGTCTAGACACACCACAGAAGTTTTTGGATGATGAAATATCAGATATGAACTCAGCACCTTGTTTACATGTTGCCTTTATTCCTCAAGTGACAGTAAAAACTAGTAATTGCAGTAGATGATATATTTAAAGAAAATTATTGGGCAATCAGACTTTTGTGTTGACATTGAGGGGGGAGATGGACAAAGGTCGAAGTAATATAATGAGTGCTGAGTTGGAACATATTAATGCTCATTTGGAAAATGGGTGAGGGTCACAGTGCCAAAGCTTGCAGCCTAAGGTTATCAACATTGATGAAGAGGCTGGTGGTAATTCTTCCAGTGAAGATATTAACGCCACGAAAGCTCAAATGTAATTGATTAAAGGAAGAAGTGCTTGCTTTGCTTGATGTGCTTTTCGTTTATGATCTTTTTCTGGTTTTGTTGTGAGATGTTTCTCTTTGGATTTTCTGTTTATTGTACTTTGATGTTTTTGAGGATGGCTTGTATGTATTAACAACAATAAAGTGCTTTTTATAAATCCCTAGTCCTACAGCACTAAAAGAAATTAATACGCTTGGTTTATTGTTAATATATATATATAAGCGGACGCTGTATAACAATAGAAAGAGCACCAAACATCCCGAGATCTTCCAGCAAATTAATGAGATTACTCCTGTACATGATCAAAATAATTACAATTTCATCGTATGTATATGTGTGTGTATATAGACACACGGCATATACACAAAATGTAAAAAACTTCAAATATTAAACATTTAAAATAGTCAGCATGTTAACAATTTACAATTTAGATTATACGTAGACGAAATAATGGTAACAACAATAAAGTACGTTTTATAAATCCTGGTCCTACAATAGTGAAAGAATTAATGAGCTTGGTTTTTATTAATAAAAATTAAAAATAATCTTTTTCTCCAAAACTTATTATGAATTTTAAGGAGGAAAAAAAAAGTCATACTCTGATTCATAAAGATATTCCCTCTTCTTTCATAATTGATGTGTTAATACGAAGATTCATTCCAATTATAACAGTTTTTCATGAATCTAAATATTCAATAACTGATAAATTGTATTTATAAATATTATTAGCAATGGCACAGAAACTATTAAGTGAAATTAAACAATTTTGTAATATATAAAAATATATTAATTTAAATATATTCTCTTTTATATTTTCATATTGATATATCTTTTTTAATAACCTAGACGATTGAGTGTTAATTTTCAATTTTCGATCACACTCCCTCTCGCGCACCCGCCTTCACTATCTTCTTGCCGATTTCCTCCAATAACTTAGGTGACCCCAAAGAATGTTGAGCGAATACAGCCAGACAATCATTATCTGACAACTTTTTTAATTGATAAGATGGAACGGTACCCATGATTTCTGCAATCTCTTGATTGCGAGTAGTGACAATAATTTTACTTCCCGTTGCGCCAAATTCCAATGGACGTCTGAGTTGATCCCAAGCATCATAATTCCGGTTCCACACGTCATCTAAAACAAGCAAAAATTTCTTTCCAGATAGTTGCTTACTCAGTTCCTCTTGAAGCATATTCAAGCTGAGATTATCCACGTTCTGGTCAGCAACAATAGATGTGAAGATTGTTTTTGTTAGCCTGTTAACATCGAAATCATTGGAGACACAAGTCCATGTCTTGAGGTCAAAATGATCTTGCACTTGCTTATCATTGTAGACAAGCTGAGCAAGAGTGGTTTTGCCCAGCCCGCCCATACCTACAATCGGAAAAACAGAGAATCCGCCATCGTCGCTTAAATCATCCCTCAACAGCAGTTCAACAACATCCTTCTTTTCGGTTTCTCTGCCATATACTTTGGCTTCGTTCACCAAAGAGGTTGTCTCTCGCCTTTGCCTGTCTTTTATGGTCCTCCCACCTGAACTTACGTTCAAACCCAGCGAGTCCTTCTGTGTTACAATATCTTGAAATCTATCATTGATCTCTTTGATTTTTGACATCATGGCGTAATCGAACTGAATTGACTGTGGAGTGAAAGTGGTGCAGCAAGCAAGAATGAGCCTTCGAAATTTACTTGTTCTTCTACGACTGCTACTGGGTTGATCATGAGCAGCAGCAGGTTCTCCATTTCCAGGCAGCAACTTCCTCCGAAAAGCCTCAGTTTGAAACTCATCCAACAAGTCCTCAACATCATAAGTCAAGTTCTGAAGCTCGCCAAGCCACGACTTCACAGACTGATCAGTCGTCTTCTTCTCCTCAGCATCATCAAGCACCACCTTGATCATCACCAACATCTTCTTCCACTTCACTAGATCTGCTTGGATTTGACCTTGGGGTGCAAACAAACGAAGCCCCTTCGAAGCTAACTTATTGACCAGCAACTCAACGGACGCCGTCAGGATTGCCTCTCCGATGATCGACATTTTTTCCTTTTTCTTGGGTTTTTGGTACATCAGGATTAATTGAATCAAAGATTAAATACTCATCATTTTCCTCCTCACTGGGCTTGTAATATGCAGGCAGAGGATAGTCATCAACAATTTCATCCTCATTTTACTGCAGAACTTGCTTGATGAAGCAACTCTCCTCTGAGTTTTATTATGTTTCGTTGATTGACAATTTTCCTCTTCCTGCAACAGCCTTGCCAATTTCATATCTTTATCTTCTTCGCCTCCAGAAGCAGATGAACTAGACTGATTGTTTTGCTCTTCTTCACCAATTCTCATACCTGTATTTATGAGACTGCTGGATGTACTGGTTTCCAGAATAATTGAACTCCCTTGCTTCTTAGTTTCATCCATCAGTGCAAGGAGCAGAGGCAAGTTCTCAAAGATCTGATCATTTTTCTTGGATGTCTCATCTAAACCGATGAGTTGATTATATATGAATCCACCCTGTGAGATTATAAATTCCCTCGTTGATGTCCTGTGAGGAAAATTCTTGCTATCACTCATGGAACAAAAAACTCCTGCAAGCAATTCATCGACAGTCTGATCAGGGTTCCCTCCACAAGTCCTTGAAAGTTTTTTATAGACCTCCACAGAGGCACGAGCCTTTTCATAGAAAAGGTTATATAGCATTTTATAACTATTAGCAGGTTTAACACAATCAAAGTCTGCAGTGACAGTTGAAATCCAAAATACCGGTGAGCCTTCCTCATATCCAGATATTGCCCAAGATTCAACTCGTCCGAAATCTTCACATCTAACACCTCTTTCCTTCTGTCTTCCACAACATTTTTCAAGAGGCAATATAAGACCTGAAACGAACAGGTTTCCAACTTCCAACATTTCAACAGACTTTAGGTTTCCACAAGCATCATGAAAGGCAAAGTCTGTTAGCCTTCGATTCGGTCGAATGTCATCCTTCCCAGCAGTCAAGTATATAGCAGCCTTCTCATCTTTCACAACATCTTCCCATCTGTTTTCAACAAGAGATGCCTTTCTGGACAAGCGAAGAGATTTCTCTGTAAAATCTGAACATGCAGCAGCTCTCTTTGGCACCAACTCAGCTTGTGATTCTCATGGGGCTGTTTATATCTTTGGGGTATGCATGATTTCCAAAACTATCAACTTTGAATTATATGTTTCATAATTTAGTTGTTGCTTTCTTGATGTTGTATGCTGATTTATTTATTTATTGTTCATTAGTTATTTTATGGTTATTTTTGGTTAGTTCTAGTATTTTGATAAATTCGCCTGGTCGGTTTACTTCACCAACAATCATGAAAACAACAACAATTCACTCCCATAAACAACATAATAGATACATGGTCTATATTGTAAGTCTTTTTATGATTTTAATTAAAAGAGAAAATGCAAAGGACATATTACATATAATTGAATGTTCTCCTTGATAATTAGTCAAAATAACACCAATCTGGCTAACTAATACAATCATCATAATTATCTGATTTTCATTTTAATTATGTCCAATCATGCTAATTTAATAAAGAACACTGAATATATGAGTATTTATATGTTCAACAACTTTGGCTGAGTATGAAAAATATAAGAGCTGCATTTATGCTTTGTGTTATTAAGTAGGACATGACCATATTATGTTGCATTTGTCAGAAAACTAAAAATTATTGAAAAGGATCTTAAAAGAGAGGTGTTGAATTGTGAGCTTAAAAATGAGTTTTAGAAGTTTCTGACATGTCGGTTTGTATCCTTGATTGTGCATGCCCTGTCTGTTTATGGATGAAACAGGAGAATATGACATCTGTGTATTGTCTTTTACTTCCAGTAAGTGAATCACATGTTCTTCACGTGATTTGACATGCTTTCTACGTATTTAGCAGTTGTAGATTTTAATTCATAGGATTTGATTTCACTCTATTTCCCAGCTTCCGCTTTTTGACACGGCATCCAAGCTGTCATCAAATGCTTGTATCTCATCTCACAAATTGGCTATATTTGTTTGGTTTCTTAATAGCCGGCCATCACGAATTGACAGTAACAACACAGACCATCGAAAATTTATTTTAAGAATCATTTTTTAACCAGATTAGTATAGAAATATACATAAATTAGGTACCAATTTAAAATGTGAGTATGATTTAATAAGAGAGAACAAGAATTGATCATGTCTCAAAAATGAGAAAATTAGGTTATACAAACTTGCATGCATGCATTTCATATGTTAATCTTAACTTTTTGTTGCTGAAAATTAATTAATTCCCACTACTTCCTTTTTTAATTCTGTGGTGTGTACCACATTCGCCACTTCCTTTTTTATGTTGCATATTTGTTGATTCAAAGAAATAGTACTTTTGTATCCATCAAACTTACTTTATTAATATTCTTCATCATTTTGGTTAATGGCTTAGCAAATGTAGGAAGAGTTAGCCAAAATAAATTACTTTCTCTTACATTAACCTTTACTAATTGCTGAAGTTTAAAAAAAAATTAAAACAAGTTAAAACAGTTCCAACTCAAAATTAGTAGGGTGTAACTTAGAGATGTAAAACAACCATCTGAACTAGATTCGGACTGGATCCGACCTAGTCCAGGGATAAGTCACCATCAAAATTATCTTACCAGTGTTCTAAAGGAGCATTCCTTTTTCCCATATAAGCCACCAGCTGGAAGCAAAAGATTCAGGAATCTGATTGCTGACTTCATGAAAATGCACCACCATATTCCACTAAATGCTGATGTGAGAAAACCTTCACCACTCATCTGTTTTTTTACTTCTATGGACAAGTAATTTTTGTATTGTCTGTCCTAGATTATGTTTTCGCTGATGCATTATTTCAATTTCTTTGCATGTGAACTTGGAGCATTCATATTAGTTAGGAGTGAATCTATTGGTCATTTACTTGTTTGTAACAAATAACGTATGAAACAATCTTGTTATTTTTTATTCTCAATATGTAGAGCTCTATGGACTAATTGCTTGTCTTCTGTTATCCTCATTAGAATTTCTTCACACTACTTCCACTTCATGCTATTTGTGAAACTCATGCAAGTGCTTATTCAAATATATGTGCGGCATTCATTAATTTGACCAAAAATGTATGAATTTATTCGTATTTTAATCAAAATCGAGGGATATAAACAAAATTTTCCCAAATTGCATAAAATTAAGAAACCAGTAGTCACTGAAAGAGAAACGGAGTAAGAAGGGTTCAAACTTCAAAAGATGGAACCCGAAGAAGAAACGCTAGCAACAATCATTGAAGAAGAGGAAGATGATGATGAAGGCACGGCCATGCCCGACGTTAAGAACAACTGTAAAATAAAAACAAAGGGCAGCTCTTCGGACTCGAGCGATGCCTCTGACGCCGACTCGGATTCTGACTCAGAAGTCGAAGCAAAACAGGACATGGAGCTTCAAACCTTACGAGTATCAGCTATCCAATGAACCTTCCAAGTAACTTCAATACGCATATTTATTGAGTGATTTTGTGGATACCATTTGCTTGTTCTTTCTTGGATTGCGAAAAAAAATGGTTTTTTTTTTTTTTCAGTACATAAAGGTTTTAAGAAAAATGGGTGAGATAGAGAAGTTAAGACAAGCTAGGGAAGCCATGAATGAGATTTTTCCATTGACTCCTGCCATGTGGCAAGAATAGGCGAGAGATGAAGCCGCTATTTCAACTGGGTATGTGTCATTTCCTTTCTGCAGTGGTTTTTAAAAAACTTATGCAGTAGTTATTACCTCTTCTTTACTTCAGAATCCAGCTCCGCACTGTTTCTTTTTTTTTTTGGGTCGTTATTCTGTCCAATCGTTAGATTTTAATTACGTTAATCTAACAGTTGGTTTTGTGATAACAATTCCAGAAATATTGGCCGTAGGTGTTATTTTTTAGTTGTGGGCAAACGTAACAGGAGCAGGGACAACATTCATTCAAATATTAAACGTAATAGGTCTATTGGATTTACGTTTTGCCATTTGTGGAAGGATAGCAAAAATTGCAAATGGTCATTCTCAGCACGAACACCTATGGCTTTTTTCCTTTAATTTTCTTCTTTGAATTTTCCTTTGATTAATCATTAGAAAAACTGCTTTTGCTTTTGTTTTTTTTTTAATCATGTGTAATCATATGTAGTTAACATTTACATGGTTAACGTCATCGAAATCAAATGGTTGTTATTCCCATTGCAACCATATATTGTTATAAATTGCATTGTTTCCTATAACAAATATAATAAAATCTCGATAAATTAATAGCTCTGGGACCAATGAAAAATTTGTTCAAATTTAACGAATATTAATTAATCGATAAGTTAATAAATTATTAATTTATGAAAATATTTATTATTTTGGAAAAATATGATTACATTTACGGTATTGATTTACCTTGAGTTAGAATCTATTATGTTTTATTTGAATACTAGTTTTCTTTTAAGAAGATTTTTAATAGTTAACTGCTTTAAAATAATAAGACTATTGTATGGTTTTTATTTTTCCACGTTAAAGATGATAGTTATGCTAAACAAACTATTTTGAACAAAGTATTAAATGATATTGACATTGAATAATTTTTTGTCGCAAAATGACAATACCAACTAGAATTTCGTTTCACATGCATTACAAAAGTCAAAAATGAGATCCAAGTTGAAATTAATTTAAAAAGAAATAAACGATGTTGAGAATATATTTCACACAAGCCATATAGACATATCACATGGATTTTTTTTATACTAGATAATTATTAATCTATGTAATAATATATTTCCTTCAAAATATACTATTTGATTTCAAAATTATTTTTTAAAAATTTAATATCACTATAATAGTCATGATTCAATCGGTTTGATTTTTTTTTTCCTTTTTGTTTAAGAAAAAAGATGGGAGAATAGTTAAATGATGAAGACACAAGTTAAGCAGATCCAAAAAACAGGGGAAAGTGAATTGCTGTCCTCGAGCACATTCTCTAATAATCTCAATTTTCTACGTACATTTTTGCGAATTCATGTCACATGCAACAGTCTTTTGGGTTTTGTTGCATCAATTCTTTGGTGATTTATCTTTTTTTATTATTTTATGACGCAAGAGTCCTGGCAGCGATACATTTGGAATAAAACGATTTAATTTATTTTTCGTTGTTATTAACAAAAATGATATATTATTAATTAATCAACTCATGGAGATATTGGTTTCATTTGTAACAACTAGCTTAGTAAATTGTTGTACTTCTCATTATCAATTCAAGAAGAACTTGTAAATAAGAACATAGACTTGGTATGCTGTGATGTGGTAAATTTAATTCAAATCTAAATTAAGAGATGATTCATATATATATATATATATATAGGTACATACTGAACAAAGATATATAAACATAAGCATTCAATTTTATGATATACCTAACAATAACTGGTTTATTGTCCATATCAAAGGGAGTGAATAGAAATAATGTAGAAAGTCAAAAAGATGAACCAGTGCACATGATGATTTATAAAATAATAAATTAAATTTATATCATTTTTAATAAGTGTGAGATTATTTACACTTAAAATTTATTTTGAACATTCTTATTTTTTACTACAATAAAACCCTCATTAAGACCAATTCAATATAAACAAATAGAATAATAATACTTTTGACACCAACCTAGCGCTTACACGCCCATATAAAATTATTAAACCTTAAATTTAGAACGTTCTTCCTCAGCATTAAAACTCGTGCATTGTTTAAAAGTATATTTAACAAATTTGCACAAAGAAACTCCATGATTCAAATTTCTTTGACTTAAATTTCAATTTTTCCATATAAAGATTTCAATTTTCTGCACAATCATGAGCTGCGTATATATATATATACACATATAACTGTTCTGCGATAATATAGAAGCAATTTCAACCATCCAACTTTTTTTTTTTGAATTTTAATGAATATCAATTTTATATGTTGGACAACTATGAAAATAAAATTAGCAAAATGATATTATTAACAAATAGGGAGAGCAAAAGGTAATTATATCTTGGGGTGCTAAATATTTTTATGAGTGTACGGAAAAAAATAAGAGTAATGATACAGCCACAAACTCTTGTACAAACTTATTTTGTACAAACTGACGTGGCATTAATTCATTGGTTAAATAAAAATATAAATTAATAAAAACAAATCATGTGGGCCAAGTGATATTTAATTCAATCAATCTTATCATGCCACATCAGTTTGTACAAGAGTTTGTGGCTGTATCATTACTCAAAAAATAAAGATAATCGAAGCAATGTTATCGAGGAGTATTTTGGTATTTATGAAAGTGTTCACAGTGAAAAGTGATTTCCTAAAATCTATTAACTAATGCACATAATAAAAGGCCATTTTGAGAAAATTTTAGATTACAAATAGTCACATCCTTTAATATTCTTCAATCAATGTGTTTATTTCAAAATAAAAAATCCATCTATTTATTACTTTCTAATTAGTAATATTAATGTGTTAATAATTGTGAAGAACCAGTGTAATTTGTATGATGTAGAAAGCCCTTTAGGCACAATAACCCGAATTGCTAACAGTAGCAGTTGGACTTGCTTGGGAACAACCTCAATTCAGTTACTTTTTTTTATCGTGATATTTAAACATAAGCATCCGGATCCGTGTGGATCCCCACCTTCCACATCCGGATATGCATTTTTAATATTCGGATTTAGATTTTTTCTGGATCCGGAAGAGGATATTTACTTGCCATCCCTAGTACCCAGCAACATCCATCCATTAGGAGTGAAACCCCATTGATTTCATAAATAAAAAATAAATAACTTGCAAAGACAATCTTTGACAATCACAAGAACAATAATAATTCACTCCAATAAACAACATAACAAATACATGGTCTACATTGAAAGTCTTTTTATGATTTTAATTGAAAGAGAAAGTACGAAGGACGTATTATACATAATTGAATGTTATCGTTGATAATTAGGCAAAATAATACTAATCTAGCTAACTAATCCAATCATCATAATAATCTGATTTTCATTATTTATTTGATATGTCCAATCATATGCTAATTTAATAAAGAACACTAAATGCTTGAGTCTTTATGTGTTTCAACAACTTTGGCTAAGTTTGAAAAGAACATATTAATTATGAATATTAATACATAACCCTGCAAGCTACAGATTGCATACATATGCAGTTGCAACAAATACATATGTAATAAAAAGATCAATAGTTTTTCAGTAGCTGAGAAAGCAAGCCATTACTCGCATACTACACCCACCCAAACACAATTAATATGTTATCAAACAAATAGACACAATAGAAATAAATCTAATGTGAAAACTGAAAACAAAAACAGCCCCATCACCATCAATAATTTTGACGAACTGGACATGGGTGGACCGAGCATCAATCTATCTATCTATCTATCTATATATATATATCTAAGGGGGACTGTTATGAATTTATTAAAATAAATATAGATGTGGCATCACTATTTCTCATCTTTGTATATTCTCTATTATCTAATAAATAGAGAAATTTTTTCTTATATTTGGCTTTTTATCTTCTCATAATTAATTTGATTGTTATTACACAATAACAATTATGTAAAGGATTTAATGAGACATATTCTTTCTAATAAACATCCAAGGAGGAGTGTTATGAATTTAGTAAAATAAATGTAGATGTTCATAACATATATCTCTTAGTCTCCCCACTATCTCCCGTTAGCAACCTTTAACTTCCCTATAACTCCCATTATCTCATAAGGAATTATGATCCATAATTTTACATTAATTTCATGGAGTGATTATGTAACTATAAAAATAGAGCTCATTTTTTTATTTTGTACACACACAGTTGGAATAAATAAAATCACTCTATAATATATCTTAATATCTCCACTATCTCCCATTAGCAATCTTTAGCTTCCGTATAACTCCCACTATCTCACAATGAATTATGATCCATAATTTTTCATTAATTTCATAGAGTGATTATGTAACTATAAAAGGAGAGCTCATCTTTTTGTTTTGTACACATACAATTAGAATGAATAAAATTACTCCATAATATATTATCTCATTTTATTCTTTATCTTGCTTTGCTTCTTTATTTGTATTGCTGGCTAATAGTTTTTTTTGTTTTTTATGAGGCTGCCTCATCTTAAAAAAAAAATCAATTCATATTTTTTATTAGTTTCATCAAGTGTAAAGTAAGAAAAAAAGATAATACTAAATTCTTTTTTCAAAGCCGCGTGAAGCGCGGTTCTATTTTCTAATATACATATATATAGCTGAGACTTGAGGAGATGATGTGGCATCACCATTTCTCATCTTTGTATATCATTTCTCATCTTTGTATATTCTCTATTATCTAATAAATAGATAAATTTTCTTTTAAATTTGGTTTTTCATCTTCTCATAATTAATTTGATTGTTGTGACACAATAACAATTATGTAAAGATTTTAATGAGGCATATTCTTTGTAATGCACATCTAAGGGAGAGAGTTATGAATTTATTAAAATAAATATAGATGTTCATAACATATATCTCTTAGTCTCCCCACTATCTCTCATTAGCAACCTTTAGCTTCCCTATAACTCCCACTATCTCATAAGGAATTATGATCCATAATTTTTCATTAATTTTATGGAGTGATTGTGTAACTATAAAAGGAGAGCTTATCTTTTTGTTTTGTACACACACAATTAGAATGAATAAAATCACTCTAAAATATATTCTCTTATTTTATTCTTTATCTTGCTTTATTTTTTTATTTATATTGCTGGCTAATATTTTTTTTATTTTTTATAAGGCTGCCTCATCTTAAAAAAAATCAATTAATATTTTTTATCAGTTCCATCAAATGTAAAGTAAGAAAAAATGATAATACTAAATTCTTTTTTCAAAGCCGCGTGAAGCACGGTTCTATTTTCTAGTCATTGAATAAATGAAAAACAAAACAAAATTAAAATCAGTGTCCACCAGAAAGAATCAATATTTACGTGCTGCCTCCAATTTGGTACATGCATAGATATGTACATCTATCTAACTTTAAAAAAACTGTAGTATAAATTAGACCTCACTTTTTTAGATATGGCTCATAAACAATACACGTGTCAAGATTTAATTAGAGTTTACATATATACACGTGGCTAATTCTAATTGATAGATAAACTAATCATAAATACTCAGATGTTTCTAAATGATTGAATAATGATATTGTAGTGACTTGATTGCTTTGCTCTCTGATTATAAATAAATCACTGTCCAATAACCTTTGTCAAGATTTGTTCAAGTTGCAATTAAATCAACACTAATACGAGGCTTCAATGCTGATTCACACCTTAGCTCTAGGTTAATGGAGACTGAAAGCAGAGGACTAAATTGAACTAGAAGCAAAACACACTCACACAAAGAACATGATTTAACATTGTTCGATTATGCATAAATGCACAATCTATATCCACGGGAGAAGCCACAGAAAAAGCTTTATTGATGATTCAAAATGAATTTTACAGAGCTAATACAGAGGAGATTACAAGGAACAAGAATACTCTTTCTCTCTTTCTAAGATCTCTCCGGAAAGCTCTCAAAATCCTATGCAAATTTTTTTCAACAACCAGCCTCTTCATACCATTGATATTGAAACCCAATTGCACATCTTTTGGACACGTGTATAATGGCTTCATAACGAATTTGATTCCCTTCTCACATGTGGTCTCACGTGCTTCACTTAAACTTGCTCAAAACTAGGGATGGCAATCTAACCCGGACCCGGATGAACCCAAAAAATTCGGTCCGGGTTCAACCCGTACCGGAAAAAATTTAAATCCGAAATTCGGATTGAATTTTACCAACCCGGACGTATCTGGATCCGGTTGTGGGTTTGGGTGAACCCGTAAATCTGGAACCCAGACCCGGACATCTTTATTTAATATAAATTGAAAAATTAAAAAAAAAATAGCCTTGCCCTAATTCACTACCACTGCCAAACATTTCCACTCTCTCCCTTCTCTTCATCAAATCATCATCAAGCCAAACCATTTTCTCTCCATTCAGCCCTTCCCTTTATCAAATCATCATCACCGCTCACCATTGCTTCGCTACTTTGCTGTGTTCATGTTCATCATCATCAGAGGCGAAGAAGATCGATGAAGAAAGAGTAAAAAATTAATTAAAGAATACAAAATAAAAAACCAAATAGCAAAGGAAGAAGAAAAGGAGATTAGAAGTGCAGCCACAACAAAGGAAGAAGAAAGCAAGAGTGGAGATGAGAACAATGGTTTGAACATCATACATGATTTTGAATACCAAAACTCATTTCTCCCCTTTTCAGCTTTTCTTGGCTTAACCCCACAAAGCCCAATTTGTCATCATCATCGCCAAATTTGTCATCATTATGTTTGAAAATTGAATTTTGTATGCTTTATTGCCTTTGAATTTATTTCTAGTTATTTGATTTTTCATTATTTTCCATTATTGTTGGTAATAGGTTAAAGATGTAAGGAGGAATTCACAGCAGAGAGAGAGAAATCGTTTCTCTTTAGCAAGCATCCGAGTTCTAAACCTGGAATCTGGAAACTCGGATTTTTTTAGGTTGAACCCTAACCGGATCCGAAGTAAAAATATCCAGGTTTATATCCGGGTCTGGTATTTCAAATTACCATCTGGGTCCAGAACCAAAAAGACTAACCCGGACCCGGATTTTGCCATCCCTACTCAAAATGACTGAAACTGAAAGCAGCGTCGTTTTTCCTTAAGTTTAAGGAAGAAGATAGCATGTGTGCTGCACGTGATTCGTAAGTGGATTCACTTACTCAAAGCACATCCATTTTAGGGCTTCAAGTTTTGGATTCATTGCACTCTAGTCCACAGATATTATCGGTACTTATAAATTTCATAGAGGTGATAACAGATGGCCTATTATAAACACTAAGAAGGGTCCCTAGCATAGCCTGAACAACTTTACTTATGGTTTCTCATCAAATAATGTTATAAAAAAGAAATACATAAGTTAGAAGATTCACAGCATATTGGAGTGAAATTTTTACATGAATGACAATGAATGAAGTTACGTTAATTTACATTAAGTAGAATACTCTATTAACATATCGAATACTGCCTTAATAAAAAATTAGTTGACAAAAAAAAGCCTTGAAGGCTTGAAATAATTAACCCTAATTAAATAATTGTCTTACATAACCAATTTTTTCCTTTCTTTATTTAATAAGACATCGCCACACTCCTGATTTTATAATATAAAGCATAAAATATAATAGGCAAGTTTGAGCATAAAATATAATAGACGTCGCCACACTTCTCAGCAAATAAATTCTTTTCACTGGAATCCAACAATCGTTAAGTGTTAACCTTGTAGTTCTCAAAAGCAGAAATTGTTGTATTGGTTTTTTTCAAAGTGTCTTGAGTTAAAAGAAAACTAAAGATAGAAGAAAGTGAAATTTCAACTGAGATCTTGCCACATAAGACGATCGATTTAATCCTTTCTGTATCTTTCTTCTATCAACGGACAATCGTTGATATACAGTTGCAAGAGCGAGGTAGGCACGCTCTTGTCCAAAAAGTATTTTAGCTTCGGACGAATATAAATCCAAAGATACACCAACGACGTGAGATTTTGACCAACTGAAGACAGGCATTCCAGGTTTTGGGAATCATAAATCCACAAACGGGTTCCTGACTCCTATGGCGAAATGACTCCAAGTCATGAAGTCCTCCGATTGACAGTCATTGTAGAGATGAGAATCGGCTCAATCCCCCTTTCCCCCACCCCATGGATGGCTTCCAAATCTTCATATCATGAATATAAAGTGACTAAATGTTGCTGGGAAACATACCATCATCTGCCTCAACTGGGAAGCGATACCCTATATGCTTGCCAGGCCTGCCTGTTTAATTCTTGAAGACAGTGCTTGTCCTTGCGTGAGGCCTCTAGTTTATCACACCACGTTATTCGGAGCTTAGTCAGTTCCGCAGAAGGCAATCATCCTTCAGGAATGGGTCATTTCAATAAAAGCACAGTACAATTGCTTAACTAATTTTTTGAAAACAGAGATATGAGAGATTGACAATTTACAATTGCTTAACTACTCAAGAAGAGAGCAAGCTTGAAATATGAAATATGAAATATGAAAAAGAGAGCACAAATGACAAATCTTAAGGAATTGGCAGGATTCACGTCCGACAACTCCACGTTGCTAAAGCAAAGGATTAATTTTTGAGAAATTGTAAAGAAACCAATACAAGTGAAATGAGAGCCTGTTCATTTGATTATTGGCTAAGGGTGATTTCAGTTAACGTTTTCAAAGAAGATATAGGACAAAGATCAAAACGAAAAATAAGAAATTTCCACATATGCATGCATGTGTCTGATCAAAGAAATATAAACTTACAATTTTATAAAGTAAGCATCAAAATGTTTGTCAAGTTTTAGATTTGTAGAATATTGGGAAAACAGAAAAATAATCAATGAAGATATTGCAAGTTAGCAGATCAATTAAACAGAGGAAATAATTGATCAATTCTTTGTTCAATGGCCACAGCAATAGATTAAATATATCTACAAGACTACATTAATCCCAATGGCATGGTAGCATCTCCATGCAACATTACATTAAAATTTCATCATCAATCAATTGCGATGATATGATATTAAAAACATTGACTTCATAATTTTATGTAATTTCATATAAAAGATATAATTGATTTTGAGTTATTTTAACATATAAAGAAAGAGGAATAAAGGAATGTTATCAATGTAGCATGTGATGAGTAATGATAGATAACAAATATTAATCATGCAATAATGAAATATGTATTTACAGAAAAATATTTGGCAATAAAATGATGCTATAAAAGTTTAATATCAGTTGCAAGAAAATAAATTGGCAAATAAGATTAACATATACATATGCAATGCTTCGAGTTTATTTTATCACTTCCCTAACCATTTTGGGCAGAGTCTTCGGTTTGACAAGTTAATTAGACAAGTTAATAAAAGCAAGATCTTGTGTCGGTCTCATTCAAGATTCTTCTTTTTTTTAAACAAAAAAGAAGCACAGTCTGCTATTAATAATATATAAGCTCGTGTCTAATTACCAAAATAAATTCAACTTTAACAAATAATAAAAGCTAATTTTTCATTGTTACAGCCTGTTGTGCTTTCTCTTTTATTTTATTTTTTCTGCTCGGAAGCTAATTACAGAATTTCCCCTTACTGTAGGATCTCTTGAATGGTCCTGCAATTCGTATTCCTTTATGTGGGATTGGTTTTTTCTTTGAACAAAATTTCAAGGATAAGAATTAAACCTTACCCATCGAATACAAACTTTGAAATTTATTATTATTCAAACTTAGAAAACTGCAGAAACAAAGTGTCTTCATAGCACCAGTTAAGCTGCGTCTTGCTACCATGCTGGTTCTATTTCTAATTTATTTAAATATATACAAAATTAAATCACCTGAGCCTCTAGTTTTACTAGTTTCCAACTTGAAATTAAAAGGCGGAATTGATGGTATTGGAGTTCGTTATTTAATTTTGTTGTAGGTTCTGGGGAATCAGATGGCCATCCATTTTTTCTGTCTATGTTATGTACTATTGGCCACCAAGTAGCTTGCTCATATATGTGTATTGGGATGCCACAGGCCTTAAAGCTGAAAATCCATCCCCAGTCTAAAGTGAAAACAGTAGCTAAAACAGAATCTATGTTTCGATGTCTTAGTTTATAAGCTCAAACAAATTAATAGTACACAGAAAATGCATGATAGAACCCAAAACTCATATTGATTTTTAGTTTCGAAATTCATTTCAGAAACTGTAGCCCCATACTTGTGTCTATATAGGTAGAGCACTAGGTCAACAAAGGAGTCCATCTTTAAGGCCTTGTCTAAGATTGTGGTTGTCATTTTCATGAGCTTCTTGATAGATTAATTTTATATTAATCTAATATTTAGGGTCACACATGAAATAAATAAAATGTGTGTGCTATTATTTAATAAGCCAAGAATTAAGTAATTTATTTGAAGTTAATTAAATGGTAAAAGGTATAATTATTATGGATTAAATGCATAGATACCAAAATTTATTTATCACTTTAATGAGGGCCTGAAGTGATAATTATCATAAATAACTGCTGAATGACACTAATCAGATAGTTGATATATCCAATGTTGAATAACTCTTCCATTTGAACATGACAGTAATCAGATAGTTGATATTTATGTTACAAAAATTTGGAAGCACCATAAGCAATTCAGAATCATGCAAGGACTTGGATTTTTTCGTTAATTCACTGGGCATATGTTTATCCAACGTCTGATTTTTCTTAATATTTCCCACTTGTTCATTTCATGGCACTTTTAGCCGCTACATTGACATTTTCTGTCATTTGCTTTTGTTCATTGAAGTAAGTTAGCTTATGAAATTGCTTTTTGATAAATGTTCTTCAGAGGGATTGTGAAAACACCAAATCAACTGAGATGATCGGGTTTTCTAGATCAGCCATCTCTGTCCTCAACGGTGCTGAACCGTCAATTACTGAGACACCAAACTCTGACCTGATTCATATGGATGTAGACCAAAGCTTCTTGCCTGCACCATCTCTGGTCAAAGCTGCTATCTTTGAAAATTTTGCCGGACAAAACATGCCTGAGTCAGAAATTGACGTCACCCCTAGCGTAAGACATATATATCAAGAGCAATTTTGGTTTCTCAGTCGATACAGATACAGAATTCACATATGCAGGTTGCTCTTAATCTCTGTTTAATAGGCTAGTCCTCTGCTGCACCCTAGAAGGTGGACCATTATGCTTCCCAGCTGGCTCGGATGGGAACTTTTTTTCTGCTGCAAAATTTTTGAAAGCGAACATTGTGAATATCCCTACAATATGAAGTGGGCTTTAAGGTGACAGAGAAGACACTTGTGACAATACTCGAGACTGTAAAGAAGCCGTGGGTAAACATTTCTGGTCCAACCGTCAATCCAACTGGCTTGCTTTACAGCAACAAAGAGATGTGTTACAAATATAATTTAGGGTTATTTTCTCTCAGCCCCCACATGTTTCGACAAAAATTGACGTGCACCCTAAAGTTTCAACAACCATCACCACGTCCCCAAATCAGCATATCCAACCGTTACCTTTCACGGTAGTACGGCAAAATTGAGATTTGATATTTTTTTTTTTTTTTTTTTTTCAATCTTTATATTGCTCTCTTCAGTAGATTTGACACACTCTCTGCTACCATTTTCCTCTTCCTATTGTACTTTCTAGTCACCAAGGTCGAGGGAGTTTGGCAAATACTTTCTGGTTTTCTTTCAAAAATTTCATCTGGTGTTGGCCAAGCATGAAAGCTCCTTTCAAGCTCTTGTTCCTCATGATCCTTTTGCACTAGAAAAGGATGAACCTGATTTGACATCCAAACTCTCCCACGCCATTTCCCTGCTACTACTTTTCTCTGTCTGGTAGGACGTCTCCCGTTATCATATTTGTTGGGCCAGCTAGCAGGAGAACTACAGCCGAAAGCATTGCATATAATAGAATTGTATGACATCTGCTTACTGTAAAGAGGAGAGCGGATGAGGTTGGTGCTGTAGAAAAGATTGATTCCTAACTTTACAGCCCAGTCCCTATTACCAGGTATTGCATCTTCACTATCCAGAGACAAGTGGATTCTCTTCTCGTCTTCTTTGGTAGCAACCCTGAATGAGATTTCATCACAGAGAGAATCAATTCCCAATTCTTCAACCACTAACTTCGCTTCAGCCACCATCTTGGGATAATCTGCAAGTTTTTAGAAAGAATTATGAATTATTAGGGGGCTGCAACTGCTCTCAATAGAACTATATTTTTACAAGAGTGTAACACAGAAAACACGCACAAGCTTGTTAGAAAGAAGACACTCTCTTCAGTACTGGAGAGAGTAATATAAAGACTGAAAAAATAAAAAATAAAAATATAAAATGTCAAATCTCAATTTTACCCTACTACCGTCAAAGATAACGGTTGGATATGCTGATTTGGGAGCGTGGTGATGGTTGTTGAAACATTAGGGTGCATGTCAATTTTTGTCGAAACATGTGGGGGCTGACGGAAAATAACCCTATAATTTAATTACAAGAACAGCAACAAGAATATATTTTGTAAAAACCATAAATACATATAATATAAATTTAGTTTAAGATTAAGTAATTATTAATTTGTATAGTAAGAGGGTCTTGTAGGGCAATAACAATTTTTTGAAGGAGTTTTCCTAAGGAACAAGTTTAGTTTGTGAATGCTCAAGTAATTGAAAGCAATGCAATTGAAGGAAATATAAAGCAATCATCATAATATTTGACAATCTTGAGATTTTAAAAAAGTCGGGAAAATAGACAAATAATGAAAATAAGGTAAGTAAATAAAGTAAAACAGGGCAAATATTTACCATTACACGTACATTTTTTTTATTTTTTATTTTTCCGAAGACGAATGTTGCCATTACTAATCTAGAATGTCAGCTACTGTATATAAGCACACTACCCCACGTTGTGCTTTCTATTTTTACCTCCCCTTTTATTAGTTGAAGTTACTATAAATAGAGTTTCCTCTGACTCTAGGATATTTGCTATGGTCCTGCGATTTGTAATGATGTAGGAAGCACTTTAGACACAATAACCAGAATTTCTGAGAGTAGTGGCTGGACTTGCTTGAACACGACCTCCGTTTAGGGTTGGCAAAACATCGGGTCGGGTTCGGGCTTGACTCAAACCCGACCCGACCCGATCAACTCAACACTTAAGCCCTACCCGAAAAAAGCCCGACCCTAAAAAACTCGGGTCGGGCCGAACCCGGCCCGAATCGGGCTAACTTCGGGTCGGGCTAAACCCGACCCTACCAAAATGATAATCTTGTAATTTAATTGAAACAGAGGATCCGCTTGTAGATCTAATGGTCCATCCTTTCTTTTTATTTTCTTTGTTTTTTGTACCAAATTTATGTAAGCAGAAGACGAATAGGCCATTGGGTCTTAAATGCAAGATTCCAACTTCCAAATTGTACGTCCCTAGAAACCAAAAAAAATAAAGAACTTTCACAGAATTAGCCATGAAACCAACGATTTGAACCCGCGGAGAGGCTGATATGGTGCAGTGGCAGTGCTTTGTCTACCCTTGCATCAAATTTCCTGTGAAAAGAAAATTAACACTTGCAGCCACAATTTAATTCAGCACTTGCAGCTGCTGATTTTGTCCAAGACTCCAAGCTGCTTTAACTTAAACATGAATTTAATTCAGCTCTCAAACTCATGTGTCATGTTCTAAATGCTTTTCCATTCATACAAAAACAAAATGTTGCTCGTGAGGATGAAAGATTAAGGAAGAACAAAGTGGTTCATTGTATCAGCAAGAACAAACTGCAGAAAATGGAAAGAATTACAAGTGTCAAATTAATGTCACTTTCAACAATATAATACAAGAAATCAACAACCGACAACACAAAATCAAAGGCCAAACACCATATTTTCAACCAATATGAGATTGGTTGAAAATTTTATGATAACGATGTATGATTAATTTTTTTCATATATTAGTTTATAATTAAAAGAGCTTATGGTGTCTACTCTCTAGTTGCTTGACAACACTAGCGTCTGGACAGACTCGTGGCAGGCTGGCAGCTGGTCCTTTTCATAAAATAAATTTCAATTCATGATCAGAGGACACCTTTAGCCACTCACTGACTCACTGCAAGATGCGTTTGTCAAAGCAACACAGCTATGAATACCGGGAACCGATGAAACAAATCAAAAACAACCACGATAACCGCACAGATCAAAGCAAAAATAAAATCTTAAACAGAAGTTAAAAAAAAAAAGAAAAAGAATCATACTGAAGCCGTAAGCCGTTATCAACGAGGTAGTTAAAAGTGTGGCCGTCGCAGTTGTAAGTGAACTTGTTGTAACTAGAAGGAAGTTTCTGGAGACGCTGAGCAGCTATGTCTGTGAAATTTCCGGTGAACTCCGTGTACGACGGCTGATTCGGCGGCTGTGATTTAGGGTTTTTGAATTTTGAGAGTTTGAGAGCTGTTGTGCGTGCAGGGCCGCAGGTTGTGATTTTGTTTTTTTCCCCTTTTCGTTAGCCTAACGCTCGTGTGTGAAGTGCGTGTGTGTGTGTTTTTTTTTTTTTTTGTAAATAGGGTCGGGTCGGGCCGGGTTAGCTTTAAACCCGACCCTGACCCTAAATTTGTTCGGACCTTAAAATTGTAGCCCGAACCCGACCCGAATTTTAAAAATTCGGGCCAAAGCCCTATTAATTAGGGTCGGATTAATCGGGCTAAAATTCGGGTCGGGCTAAATTGCCAAGCCTACCTCCGTTTCAGTTACTTCTTTGACTGTAACTATTATTAAAATTATTAATAGTTAACATTTACAAATTGTGCAAATTAAAATATTAAAATATTAAATGCAAATTAATAGTTAACATTTACAAGCTCTGACTTGTTAAAAGAAAATTATTAAAATATTAAATGCAAATTAATTAATTATTAATTTATGGATTTACGTTTTGCAAATTGTGCGCCGTGGCGGGATGGCAAAAACTGCAATCATGTGCCGTTAACATTTACATGGTTAATGTCATCAAGATCACACGGTTGTTATTTATGAAAAGAGAATTGCTGGAAATTCTCTTAAAGACTGGCCATTATATCTCAGCCGTCAGCGTCGCCAAAGACCTACCGGAACGCCGCCGTTTGTAGCACGAAAAACTGATCATTCCCGTCACCTGAAGCGCCCGAATTGCCATTGACCGGCCACTTAGAGGCTCGCGGCTGTGGGAGCTCGATCCACAGCCATTGTCGCGCGTGGGACGTCACCGCTGGCACCGTTGGATATAAATCAATCACCATAGATTCTCTTTGTCTCAGAACACAATGGGTGATGATTTGATCAGCATTCGTTAGAGCTGCAGTTCTTTCTTTTGGGTACTTTTTTTAATTTCATTCAGTCAGATTCAGTTGCATATTTTCTTTTAGTCCAAATCGAAATCAGATATTAAGTACATCTTCCAGAATGGATGCAACAAAAATTCTATCTGATCTGCAGTTCATGAAAAGTGGCCAAATGCTTCCGGCCATTCAGGCAAATAGAAGCTTGGTTGACTGATTGCTCTTCGTGTGAAATTCTACCTAATGGCTATCCTTTTAATGGTTTAAATTCTTCTCTCTTTTTTTTCTTTGAATTGTTGATTTATACTGTCTTGTATGCAAATTAAATTCGGAATTTCAGATGATAATAATCTTGATTTAGAGCAGATTCGGTAACATGTGGCATTCTACATTCTTGCAATGCCATTTCTTGTTATGGCAGCAGCATTTTTTATCATCGTTTGTGTGGACTAATTTGCTGAATTCAAAACTTGGCGTGTTAAAACGGCATCGTTTTGTCTATTAAGATGTTTCAAGTTGTCGCGCGGTTGGACATATGACTCGCTTAATGATACCAAAACGGCGAGGCATTAAGGTGTTTCGGCTAAGGTTTAAGTTCTGCGTGTGACAAGCACGTGAGAGAAGAATCAAGTTAGTTATAAGTTGTTATACACATGGATGGATCTGGTGCAATCTGGGGTTATGAACGGCCGTTATACAAGCTGAGCTTTCAGGCAGTTTCAGCAAGATGTAAAGAGCTTTCTAGAGAGAATGAAGAGAGAGAGAAAGTTGTTAGCACAACAAACACAGTGAGATAATAATTTAAATAGGAGCTAATTTAGACAACAGTGTAAACTAGTAATCGGAAACAACAACTGAAGAACAGAAGAGGAAGGAAAATGAAACAGAAATATAAACCTGAGACCTACACAAGACAGTTTCCTTAAAATGAATTTACCACCTCTTGGAGTGCTTTAGGTCTGCTGGTATCTATTTCCTAAGATACAACGGGCACAAATTTTCGGTTAAGCACAGATAGGTAATTTCGGCGAACCACAACAACAGAAAACTCGATTAGAAAAAACAAATGAAGAAGGAGGGAAGAAAAATAACAAGTGCTCTTAGTGCTAATTTCAATGTGTCAAAAAACAGAAGAGGAGGTGCCTTTTTATACTCATGTGAGGATGTAACAGCTGTTGTGTATTGAATTTTCGAATTCAATATATGCAATTAAATGTTATAACAGCCAATTCAATTCATTGAATTGATTTGAAAATTGAATTCATAAACGTGTATAACATCTAAAAAATTATTGTTATGAAGCTGTTACAAATCCTTTGAATGCAAAACGTGAAATTGTTACAGCAAAAAAAAAAAGAAATTAAGAACGTGCCAAGCTTGCATGGATGATTTTGGACTGACATTCCCATACGCGTGGGTGCACACGAGTTCAACCAAATCAGTCTTGGATTTGCATCTCCTTGCGCATGCGCGTGTGGAGAGAGCCTCTATCCTTATAATTCTTACTCATGCATGATTACGTGTTTATATATAAACACTAATCCCTATGCTTCTTTTTCCCATGTGGGATAAGCCTCATTTCCTTTCAAATTTCCAACTTCAAGGGTGAACTTTGAGAGATAATTTCTTTTTCACCCAAGCACATTTTGAGAAAATAAGATTATACTTTTGAAGATCAACGGAGTAGAATTCGAACCTCACAAGATTATCCACTTTCGTTAAGTGGGACCCACTCAAAATAGCGTATATACATGCTATTTTTTCAACAAAAGTATCATCTTATTCCTTGTTAGTTTCTCCGTGTGAGCTCTGTAAAATTACTTTGAATCATAAATAAAACTCATTTTGGTCGATTCTCCCTTGGATGTGAGTTGTGCCTCATTTCACAAACAGTGCTGGTTTCTGTGTGTGATTGTTTGTTAATCTTGCTTATTTCTTTTTTCCTAATGGCTGAAATCTTGCTTTAAGTTCTCAAGTCATCTATTGAGTTCATCGAGGTCATTCAATTGTTCATATGAATTCATTAACTTGAGGTATTAATATTTACTAATGATGGTGATTAATTTATTTAACTTGTCACAGTCTTCAATTAAGAATGAAGTGCAATTAATTTATGGAAAAATAATAATAATTTTTTTACTTTTTAAGATTTTAATTCTTAGGATTTCCTTTTGCTCAGTTTCGATTATTGACGTTGTTGAAGAGGGCAATAAAAGCTTGCTGAATTTCATTAAAGGCTTGTATCTCATCTCACAAATTGGTAAAATCGATTGGCTTCTTTATAGGTGCAGCCATCACGAATTTATCACTTCTTTCAAATTGATACCCATAAATTTCAACCTTATTTTATTTTTGATGCACAATTTAACTTAACAAAAATAATATTCAAATTGTCACAAATTTTTTTTTTTAAATCATATACAATATAACCTCTATAAATTAGTACTCGATAAATTAATAATATCTATAATATAATAATTTTTTGAGGTCCTGACTTGGGCATTGTAGCAAAATTAATAATTTCGATAAATTTTTCTGAGAACTCCTATATAACTCTGTGATCCTATTTATATCATAAATTAATAATTGTAGAAATTACAAATACTGTAAAATTACAAATGTAACTGACTATCTCAATTTATTAAAATATGAGTTTCTTGTAAAGTAATACATTATTTATTTGATGAATTTATTTAAATTCTATTGATTATATTTGTAAAATATAATGAATTTTCAGTCAATTAAATATTAGTTCTGTGTACTATGAATACACTCTTAAATTATTAAATTATTAATTTATCGATTAATTAATATCTCTCTAAATTAATAAATTCCTATAGTCCTTACATTAATATCTGTCGGTCTTCTTCTTTACTCCAGGATTACATGGTTGTTATTTATGAAAAGAAAACTGCTAGAAATTTTGCTAATCCACCATTGCAACAGTATATTGTTAAAAATTGCATCGTTTCCCATATAACAAATATAATAAAATCTTGATAAATTAATAGCTCTGGGACCATGAAATAATTTATTAAAGTTTAACGAATATCAATTATTCGATAAATTAATTAATTATTAATTAATGAAAATATTCATTATTTTAGAAAAATATGATTACGTTTATAGTATTGATTTACCTTGAGTTGGAATCTATTATGTTTTATTTGAATAATACTTTTCTTTTAAGAAGATTTTTTAATAGTTATTTTTTAATAGTTAACTGCTTTATAATTTCAAACAAAGAAGTAGATGATACTGACGTTGAATAATTATTTGTCGAAAAACAACAACACCAACTAGGATTCCTTTTCGCATTACAAAAAGTCAAAGACGAGATCTAAGTTGAAATTAATTTAAAAAAGAAGCAAACAATGCCAAGAACATATTTTACACAAGCTATGTGGACATGTCATATGGATTTCGTTTTTATACTAGGTAATTATTAATTTATATGATAACATATTTCCTTCAAACCATAGTATTTGAATTTGAATTTTTTTTTTTTTAAAAATAGTATTACAATAATAGTTGTGATTCGATTGGTTTCAGTTTTACAAACAATGAAGGAACAAGTTAAGTAGAGCCAAAAAAACAGGGGAAAGTGAATTACTGTCCTTGGGCACATTAATAATCTCGGCTATCTATGTACAATTTTGTAAATTCATGTCATATACTAGAGTCTTCTGGGTTTTGTTGCATCAATTCTTTGTTGTTTATCTTGTTTTATTATTTTATGACGCAAGAGTCCCGGTAGCGATGCATCTGGAGTAAAAAGATTTAATTTATTTTTCATTATTATCAGCAAACGTTATTATTAATTAATCAACCCATCGAGGTAGATTGGTTTCTTTGTAACAATAAGCTAATTGCTTAATACTTTTTTGTACTTATCGCCATGATATCACCAAGTACTTGCAAATAAGATCATAGAGGTGGTGTGTTGTGATGCCATAAAATCATATCTAAATTAAGAGATGATTCGTAGATAGGCACATACTGAATAAAGATATTTAAATACAAGCATTCAATTTTACGATATACCTAATAATCAAAGGTTCAATGCTCAGGTTAAAAGGGAGTAAATAGAAATAAATGTAAAAAGATAAAAAGATAAACAAGTAAACATGATAATTTATTAAATAAAAAATTAAATTTATATCTATTTTAATAAGTGTGAAATCATTTACACTCTAAAATTTATTTTGAGCACTCATATTTTTTGTTACAAAAAACTTCATAATTCCATTTACTAATAAGGACGATTCAATATAAGTAAATAGGACAATAATACTTTTGACATTCATGAACAACGCACATATTCATGTAAAAATCTTAAACCTTAAATTGTAGAACACTCTTCATCAAAACTAAGGATGGAAATGGATCGGATCTAGCTCAAGATCCATGTGATTCAAATCCCATTAGATCGGATTTGGATTGGATTAAAATGGATTTGGATCGGATTTGGATATCAATGCGTGGATCTAAGACGGATCTGGAGCAAATTCGGATTTATCTTAATATCTATATCCAAATTCATATCCACTCACCATTTAATGTAATTTTATTTTAAAAAATTCTTAACAATTATGTAATTATAAATGATGATAAAATTTATTCATTAGCATGTATTTAAGAATCTTAAAACTTAAAGGTACTTAATTGATAATAAGACAAAAAATATCAAGTGTAAAATAAAATTAGGATAGTCTGCCCTAATTTTTTTAAGTTTTTCACTTTGCAATTTAGTTTCTTTTTTCCTCTTTAGTATACTCTCGCTTCTCCACCTCATTTGAATGATTAGATCAGTTTTTTAATTGTTAGGAAAATCCATAGACTTGAGTTTATTTTTCTATCATTTCTCATAATCTTACTTATTTTGTATAATCACTAATCAATGGTAGCTATCAACTATAAAATAATTATGTTAATCATATATTTAGTTAAATATGATCATAGGAATGATGATGGTGTGCAATGGATATCAAGATAGTAAATGAGACATTAGAATATTATAATGATGTTATTCATTCAATTACTTTTTATCGATATTTTATTATCTTTCTTATTTATTTATTTTGGTGTAAAAGTAGAAGCTACAATACTTATTAGATTTTTTGTACACATTATATAATTTAATTGTTACCAATGCATTTTAGTCTTAAAATTTATTTCTAAAAAAATTAATCTCTTATTATTGAGATTTAGAATTCATGATGGATTTAGAGCAGATTTGGATTTTAATTTTTCTTTTTGGATTTGGACCAGATATAGATCTTTATTTTTTGTTTTGGATCTAGATATGGAGCAAAAAATATAGATCTATGATGGATCTGGAGCAGGTACAGATCTTAATTTTTATTACAGATTTGGATATAGAGTAATGTAGATCCAATTCATATCTGCTCCATTGTCATCCCTAATCAAAACTCATTTAAAAGCATATTTCTTTAACTGCTGAAAAACAAAATGTAAAAAAAACAAATACAAGTGTAGAATATTCTCATTAAATTTTAATTTTTTGCGCAAACATGGCCTGCATATATACACAAATAACTGTTCTACGAATATGTAGAAGAAATCTCAACTGTCCAATTTTTTTTTTAAATTTAACGAATATAAATTTTATATGTTGGGTAATTATGGAAAATAAGATTAAGAAAATGAGATTATCAACAAATAGGGAAAGCAAAGGCATTTAAAATTGGTGCGATGAATATTTTTATGGGTGTACTACGAAAAATAAAGATAATAAAAGGAATGCTATTGGTAATATCAATAGCATTCTTTCATATAATGCACCAATTATCTTTATCACTTCTTTCATATAAATACTCATAAATTTTACCTAAATTATAAAAAAAAAAAGAACAAAATCATATAGTTAATTTTTCTTCTTCTTTACTCCATTATTCAATAGGAGTATAATAAACTAGGAGAAATGAAGGAGAAAATTAGGGTGATTATTGCAATGATAAGAACTCCGGCAAGTGCTTATTTCAGATAGATGCGTGGCATTCATTAATTTGACCAAAAATAAATGAATTTATTTATATTTTAATCAAAATCGAGGGACATCAACAAAATTTTTCCACTCCAGGTATTTATCATAAAATTAAAAAAATTGCATGAAATTAAGAAGCCAGTAGTCACCGAACGGGAGAAACAGAAGGAGAGTTCAAATTTCAAAAGATGGAACCCGAAGAAGAAACCCTAGCAACGATGCCAGAAGAAGAAGAAGATGATGATGAAGACACGACCATGCCCAACGTTAAGCAAAACCCTAAAACAAAAACAAAAGACAACTCTTGGGACTCGAGCGATGCCTCTGACTCTGACTCGGATTCTGACTCAGAAGACTAAGCAAAATAGAACATGGAGCTTCAAAACTAGAGTCTCAGCTATCCAATGAACCTTCCATTTACGACAACCCATGTTCAAGTAACTTCAATACGCATACTTATTCAGTGATTTTGTGGATACCCATTTGCTTGTTCTTTCTTAATTGGGATGCGGTAAAAATAGCTCTTTTTTTTCTTCAGTATATAAAGGTTTTCAGAAAAATGGGTGAGATAGAAAAGCTGAGACAAGCTAGGGAAGCGATGAAAGAGATTATTTGCATTGACTCCTGCTAGGTGGCAAGAATGGGCGAGAGATGAAGCCTCTATTTCAACTGGGTATCTGTCATTTCCTTTTTGCAGTGGTTTCGATTTTCTGAACAAATATTTTTTCGCTTAGAGATATAGATGTTTATGTTGTTATTTGCTGGAACAAAACCTGCTTAAAAGGGATTAAAGAAAGAAAAAGAGAACCAATTTGAAGAAGGGGATACTCATAGTGGGAGTTCTATTCTTTAGGGTTTAATTGATGGGAGAAGAAACAACTTATATGTTTACAGAATTAGACATTTGATCACTGATTTAGTTGAGGAAGATATTTAATCGCAATGTCTGATGTTGTTAAGATTTCGTACTTTCATTCAACAATGCAATAGACTTTGGTTGGGTCCACCTTAGTTGGGTGTTCTGCGGAACCAATGAGTGTCTTGAGAAAACTTGGGTGGAGTGTGGATCATTTTCAGGATTTAGTTTCCAAGAAAAAAAAACGAAGTCATAGTCGTAGTTTAAATTTATTTATGTTTTTGTCTTTTTCTGTGAGCCCAATGAGCTTTTGTTTTCACTTTGTTCTCTTTTGCTTCTTTCCCTTCTTTTCCTGTTGTTTCTTGACAATCAAGCAGATCAGGATTAAGTGTTTACTTTTGGTGTAATTATTCACTCTAACTCGAATAATACATAGGTTTAGTGCCATCAAAATAGGAAGTGAATTAATATCTGAAGCTGACTTGGGAGTGGAGTGTATGTTACTAAAAATATACTATTATGGTAGATAGAATTTGCTTTTTAGGTAAGACTAAAATAATTACCGCTGTTAATTTATTTCAATAAGTTCGTACATCATTCGATAATAAGTCCAAGATTTTAATGGTTTTGGTTCCTGAAAATTTGTCATCAGTGCATGAACAAAGTTCAATGGATGAACTTCTCTTAGTTAATTCGAGTTTTGTATGAAACACTAATCTTGCTCTGTACTTTGGAGTATTTTAATAATTGATGTTAAGATTTGCTAATGTGAAAAGGAAGAAAACCTGCTTAAAGGTATTAAAGAAAGAAAAAAAAGAACCAATTTGGAGAAGGGAATACTTATAGTGGGAGTTCTATTCTTTGGGGTTTAATTGATGGGAGAAGAAACAACTTATATGTTTACAGACATAGACATTTGATTGCCGAGTTAGCTGAGGAAGATAATTAATCACAATGTTTGATGTTGTTTCTGTTGGCCTCAGCTAACTGTTAAGTTTTCATAATTTTTTCTGGTTTTTCATAACTGTGACCTAAAGCTTAATGTACACTTTGATAATTACATAATCGGTTTCTTGCTGATACTTGGCTTTAATTTGTAGACCTGAAGCTCTTTTGGGAGTTGGGAAGATTGACGAAAGAGGAGTTTCTGATTATCTGGTTTGTTCTCTTTATGCCTACAGAATTTGAATTCACTATGCATGAATTTATGATTCTTTGAGAAAGATTTTATTCTTGAGAAAGATCTGATGTAATTTAAGCATTATAGTAAAGCGTACCACTGGTAAGCTTGATTCACTTTCTTTTTATTTACTACCAAGATGTGCTAACAGTTCATGATGCACAAAAAGAGGTGGGGGAAAAAAGAAATCTTGTTGCTAGATACATAAATTTAATATTTGAATCATTTTCAACCAAAGAAATGTGCTGAAGAGCAGCATTTTCGTTTATATCAAAGTTCAATTGCATCTTATATCATCTGATTCCATCTCCTTTGTGGTAAATAAAGTCCTTGATGATGACAATAAGAATCACAGAAGAAGTTAATTTCATATCTGGAGATTTTCATCATAGTAGTTCATTGAAAGTGAAGGCGGCTGAGTACTCCTTTTTCTGATGCAGTCTGTCCCTCTTTGGTTTGATTATTTGAAATTTGCGCAAGAATATGATCCATCTATACGAGAATGTGCCTAATAAAATATCACAAAGGTGCCTAATACAGTGAAATTAACATATTCAGCTCATGAGATTGCATTATATATATTGAAAAAG
The DNA here is from genome assembly GCA_029618585.1 of Citrus australasica. Classification (NCBI taxonomy): domain Eukaryota; kingdom Viridiplantae; phylum Streptophyta; class Magnoliopsida; order Sapindales; family Rutaceae; genus Citrus; species Citrus australasica. Next base: position 2,334,297 of record JARCIV010000005.1, read on the forward strand.
AAATTAATATAAGAAACTGAAATTAATTGACACTGGTTAATGTTGGATTGTTAGTTGTTAATTATGATGGGAATATAATCTTGGTCTTTTAATTATCATCTGGCTAATGCATGTGCACTTTCATTTGTGTCTATCACTGAAGAATAAAGTTGCTTGATTGAACAGCATCATATGACAGAAACTGAAAACTCAATTTCATTGCCCGAGCATACCATGCCAAATGTAGCTCAAAAGTGCAATTAACATTGAATGTTCAGCTAGCTAGCTCGTACTAATTAATTTATAGGATTGCTAGTTCTTTATGATTCACTAAAAGAGAAAATATTTGACAATCACGAAAACAACAATAATTCACTCCCATAAACAACATAATAGATACATGGTCTATATTGCAAGTCTTTTTATGATTTTAATTAAAAGAGAAAATGTAACGGACATATTATATATAATTGAATGTTCTCCTTGATAATTAGTGAAAATAACACCAATATGGCTAACTAATACAACCATCATAATTATCCGATTTTCATTTTAATTATGTCCAACCATGCTAATTTAATAAAGAACACTGACTGAATACATGAGTATTTATATGTTCAACAAATTTGGCTGAGTATGAAAAATCTAAGAGCTGTATTTATGCTTTGTGTTATTAAGTAGGACATGACCATATTATGTTGCATTTTTCAGAAAACTGAAAATTATCGAAAAGGATCCTAAAAGAGATGTGTTGAATTGTGAGCTTAAAAATGAGTTTTAGAAGTGCCTGACATGTCGGTTTGTATCCTTGATTGTGCATGCCCTGTCGGTTTCTGGATGAAACAGGAGAATATGACATATGTGTGTTGTCTTTTACTTCCAGTAAGTGAATCACATGTTCTTCACGTGACTTGACATACTTTATATGGATTTAGCAGTTGTTTTGGTCACTTATTGAAGCACGAGTTAAGCACGTGATTCAAGGTTGTTAACTGACCGCTGTAAGGCGGGAAAATTCTGGGTTTCTTGCAACAAACCCAAAAGGCAGCTGGCGAGAGGGAGATGTTTCTAGATTCTTCATGATCTGTATATATAGTCTTAGAGGCTAGAGTTGAGCCATATGAAAAGTTTGTTACTTCTTAATGTTTGTAGCTTGTTCTTGGTAATTGCTCTGACGAGGGAAGTGAGCTAAAATAACATCAACTTTTATTTATGGACAGGTTAAGAAAATTTTTAAGTTCCTGAAAAATGGCTTCCATGAGATCAGCAGTTCTTTGGATTTATCTTTCGAATATGATTTGGTTGCTGATGAGAAAATTCCATTCCTAGCTTATCTTACCAGTATTCTAAAGGAGCATTCCTTTTTCCCATATGAGCCACCAGCTGGAAGCAAAAGATTCAGGAATCTGATTGCTGACTTCATGACAATGTACCACCAGATTCCTTCACCACTCATCTTTTTTTTTACTTCTGTGGACAAGTAATTTTTGTATTGTCTGTCCTTGATTCTATTTTCGCTGATGCATTATTTCAATTTCTTTGCACGTGAAGTCCTAGGATCAATTTCCCCTGATGCATTATTTTAATTTCTTTGCATGTGAACTTGGAGCATTCATATTAGTTTAGGAGTGAATCTATTGGTCATTTACTTGATTGTAACAAATAACGTATGAAACAATCTTGTTATTTTTTGTTCTCAATATGTAGAGCTCTATGGACCAATTGCTTGTCTTTTGTTATCCTCATTAGAATTTCTTCAGACTACTTCCACTTCATGCTATTTGTGATAAGTTGTATTGTTTTTGTGGTCTTTCTTATGTCTGTTGGACAAATACTGTAATATGAAATTTTATCTAATGGTGTCCTTTATTCCTTTTGCTTCATGTCCCCTCTAGTAGTTAAATGTATTTTTGGATTTGTCAATTATTTGGTTTGATGAAATCTTGATTCTCATGTTATCTATCTGTTCATTCAACTAGACCATGGAACGTGTTGTTGCTGTGAGTTACGCTGCACGTGCTTGTTATTCGTCTAGTTATTCAACTTTTATGTAAACATACGTGTTTGGATGTACTCGTATATAAACTGGACCCGAGATATTTGAACCTGACCTACTTATTGATGTACGTGTAAAATGAAGAACTTTTTGAGATCTGGAATGGATCAAGACCTGCAATTTTTATTTGTAGATTTTCCACTCTCCAGTCCAATTATAAAAGACAGTTTGTGAATGCTGCATGAATAAGCTAGCCAAACTTAAAGATGCTTAATTGCTTCTTTCTCTTCTTTTGTATACGAGTAAAACAATCCACATTCCTAACTTTTCTTCTCCACTTGTTTCTCAAGAATGTTGTCTTTCCTTCAAGAGCTGTGTGGCAATTGTGAATCTCTTCGATTGTTTTCACCTTGCCTTGAACATGTAACCAGACACTTACCGAAGCAATGGTTAACAAGTTTAGCAATCAAGGTATGATCTATTTCTGATTTATTTTTGTGTTATTTTTGACATCGTTGAAGACGTCATTTTTTGGCAGATTTTCTTTGCTATTCTTGGAACAAGTAATAGTGCTTATTGCCTTGTTTGCACACATACTAGTCTAGATACACCACAGAAGTTTTTGGATGATGGGATATCAGATATGAACTCAGCACATTGTTTACCTGTTGCCTTTATTCCTCAAGTGACAGTAAAAACTAGTAATTGTAGTAGATGATATATTTAATGAAAATTACTGGGCAGCCAGACTTTTGTGTTGACATTGAAGGGGGAGATGGACAAAGGTCGAAGTAATACAATGAGTGCTGAGTTGGAACATGTTAATGCTCATTTGGAAACTGGGTGAGGGTCACAGTGCCAAAGCTTGCAGCCTAAGGTTATCAACATTGATGAAGAGGCTAGTAATTCTTCCGGTAAAGATATTAACGCCACGAAAGCTCAAATGTAATTGATTAAAGGAAGAAGTGCTTGCTTTGCTTGATCTGCTATTCGTTTATGATCTTTTCCTGGTTTTGTTGTGAGATGTTTCTCTTTGGATGTTCTGTTTATTGTACTTTGATGGTTTTTTGAAGATGGCTTGTATGTATTATTGGTTTTTATAAATCCTAGTCCTACAGCACTAAAAGAAATTAATACTATGTATTATTGGGTTTTTGAAGATGGCTTGTCTGTATGTATTATTGGTTTTTATAAAAATATATGTATATAAAAAAGTCTTTTTCTTTGGCATATGTTATGCATTAAAAAAAAATATGTGTGTGTATATCCAATAACTCAAAAATATGTATATGTCAATATGTGTGTGTGTATAGACACATGGCGCATACACAAAATGTAAATAATTTTAAAATAAATAGTCAAGCATATTAACAATTTACAATTTAAATTATACATAGACGAGATAATGGTAACAACAATAAAGTGCGTTTTATAAATCTTGGTCCTACAGTAGTAAAAGAATTAATGAGCTTGGTTTTTATTAAAAAAATTTCTCCGGAGCTTATTATGAATTTTAAGGAGGAATAAAAAAGTCATACTCCAGTTCATAAAGATATTTCTTCTTCTTTCATATTTGATGTGTTAATATGAAGATTCATTCCAATTATAACAGTTTTTTATGAATCTAAATATTCAATAACTGATAAATTATATTTATAAATATTATTAGCAATGGCACAGAAACTATTAAGTTTAAATTAAACAATTCCTTTGGTGTAAATAATTAACTTTCATATACACAATATTTAAAACAATCAACAAACAGCAGTTCACAAGTTAGATCACACATAGACGACATAACGCTAATCTAACAAATCCAATCATAATAATTTGATTTTTATTTATATTAATTATTTCCAATCATGCTATTTTAAAAAAAAAAAAAGAACACTCCAGTGTTTATATATCCAACAGGTAAAATTTCAAAACAATATTTGCCAAAGTCTGATAAAGAGAAAGATACACACGCACACACATGTTTAATTATAACCGTACAGCAGAAGAATAAATAAAAGAAAATGAAGTTTCAACAGCTGAACAATGCATTTTATTGTTTAATAAACAAATTTGAAAACCCATTATATACAATACAAAAAGCCCACCGACACCAAACCATATTAATTTAACATAGTTTTCAATTGAGGTTTGAATTTTAAAATTACATATACAAACACACCCGATTTAAAAATAATAATAATAATGCTAACAATAAAATATTAACAAGCCACAGCCACATCGAGCTGCACTTCTCAATAGTCGTCACCAAAAACCCATTTTTCATTTTTTACAACATAAGGTATATGGGTTAACTTTCTGCACTTCTTCTCTTTTATCAACGGACATCTCCAGATGTCTAATTGCAAAAGTGAGGAAGGCAGGCCCTTCTCCGAAAAATATTTGAGCTTGGGACAATTACAGAGATCCAATTTAGTGAGGTTTTGAAGATCAACAATTGAAGAAGATAGACGTTCCAGATTTGGAAAATTACAAATCTCCAGAGATGTTAGAGAGGCAGGAAGAGGAAGTGCGGTCCCTAATCTTTTGTCCTCTGGTGGAAATGACACCATCACCATGTCGTCATCACATCCATCGATTCTAAGATGTCGCAGAGAGGAAAATCTGCGAAATCCCCGGCCCCGCTCGATCATTGACTTCCAAATCTCCTTATTACTATCAATCAAAAGAGAATGAAGGTTAGTGGGAAGGCCATCTTCTTCTTCAAGTCTTGGAAGCTCACCTCCTCCTATTATTGTTAATTCTTGAAGAGAGCTCAGATTGTGCAATCCCTTGGGTAAGGCCTCTAGTCTCTTACAATCAAGTATCTCCAGCGTCCTGAGTTTCGCACAAGGCAATCCCCCTTCGGGAAAGGACTCCAGATTTTCACAACTGCTAATACTAAACTCTCGAAGCTGGCGGAGTTTATGTAAACCACTCGGTAAAATCTTCAGATTTTCACAATTACAAATATTGATTGTTTCAAGAGATGTGTTGTTGTCCAACCTTTCTGTTATTGACTCCAGCTTTGAACAAAAATCAACACGAAGGGACTTAAGCTGCCGGAGATTATGTAAACCACTCGGTAAAATTTTGAGATTTTCACAAAAATTAATGTAGATATCTTCAAGAGATGTGTTGTTGTCCAACCTTTCTGCTATTGACGCCAGCTTTGAACAACTCCCAACACAAAGGGACTTAAGAGACGGAGGTAGATTGCCAACTTCAAGGGACTCAAGCGTGGCAGGTAACTCGTTTTTTGAAAATATACATGTCAGTGATGGACAGCTGTCAATTTTCAACTCCTCGAGAAGAGATGAGGTGTACCTTCTATTGCTGCTGCTGCTGCTGCTCTGGACGCCCTCTTCCACTGTCAAAGTCCTTATATTATCGCAACGCCAGATCGTCAACTCCTTAAGGCTCGGTGGTAGCTGGACAGCAGCAATATATGTCAACGAACAGCAACCATGAATATACAAGATCTCGAGAGACGAATTGGTGTCGCACATCCATGCCTCTGGTAACGATTTCAGTGCTTCACAATCTCCAATCTGAATTATCTTCAACTTGGAAGGCAGAGCAACCTCAGGAAAGGAAACAAGGGAACTGCACTCGTAGATTTTTATCTCTCTCAAGGAACTGAGGCTGAGCAATGATTGTGGCAGCTTCACAAGGCCTTCGCAATTACTCAATCCTAGATATTCGAGTCTGCATGACAACTCGTAGAGCTGCTGTTGTTGGCCTTTCTCTTCCTCCGCCACCAAGGATTGAAGTTCGGGACAGCTGTCAATCGTCAGTCTTTTGAGAGAGCAAATGTTTAGCAGTAATTCGTTATGGCTCTTCCATATACATGTTTCATTTTGAATATCATTTATCTCCAATTCTTCCAGTTTTGGTATTCGCGGCTTCAATGGCCCTGCGAGAAACACTTGATTTGATGTATCTCTACAAACCACTGAATTTTGTGAGCCGAGATGATCAGTTGCACTTCTCCACACAACCTTTTTACATCCACCAATTTCCATTTTGCAAAGAGCTGGAAGACTCGTAACTGAAACTGACAATTCTTCGCATTCTTTAATAACAAGCTTCTCCAATGCAGGAAGGTGTTCTGGAAATGTTCCTTGCAGCTTATAACACCTTATAATATGAAGCTCTTTCAATTTAGGAAACCCTTCAACTCCCTGACCGGATCTAAGAGGAATCCACTCTTCCCACTCTAGCAGGTCTTCAAAACGAAGAGTCTCCAAGCATGGAAATGGAATTGGAGAGTCATCCCCATAGAACTCTGAACCCAAACTCTTTACTCTACTCATTCTACGCACTGTAAGATGCTTTAGAGAGGGCAGTTGCCCAACAGACGGCAGGGCAGTACACATGCCGCAATCTTCAAATTTAAGTGTTACTAAATTTGAGAATGAGGAATCTCCTAACCATGTTGGACATTTTGTACCTCCATAGCCACAGATACCAAATTGTTCCAGATTTTTATGGGGTATGAGCATGTTGAGCACGCCCATTTCAGTTTCTGCCTCCCTTGAAGATGAACCATCGGTGCTGCAAGTCCAATTAAGCGATAATTCTCTAAGATTCTGCTTTCCATCCAACCGAGCCTCCTGTGCATCACCAATGTCTTTTACATTCTCTAATTTTGAAATTTTAAGTGTCCCCTGAAGATGCGTCAACAATTTTAGCTCTTGTATCCCGGAACCACTGTCTTTTCCCACAGCAAAATTACTCAACGTCTGAAGACAAGTCAGCTTACCAATTCCTACTGGCATTTCCTCCAATGAACATGTATATGAATTATTGAGATGATGCAATTTGATGAGGTTTCCCATGGCTGCACACAACTTCTTCAGTCCTAGACAGCCCTCCAACAGAAGGGTGTGCAAATTGTAAAGCTTGCTGACTGATTCGGGCAGAGTTTTAATCTCAGTTCCAGACAGGTTAAGGTGCCTTAAATACCTCAAATCACCAACTGAATCCGGCAGCTCGGAGATGTGATATCCACGCAGAGAGAAGACCCTCAATCGTTGGAGTTTGAGCAACTCAGTAAGAATGCTAGGAGCCAAGTATCCATGCCGAGTATTTAACATCACTGGTAAAAAAGTTCTCAAATGTTGGATATCATACAATTTCTCAAACCTTTGAACGCCATCATAGACAGCATAATCTCCACGAATGTACGACAGATGACGAAGATTTCTAGAAAAACATTGTTGCTGGTTAACCTCCGAGGTATACTCCATTCTGAAGTACATTTCCCCAGCAGCCCATTGAGCAAGGTCATTGACGAGGTCGTGCATCACAAATCGTGATATACTGTTGCTCGATTGCTGGAAAAAAGATCTTCCACGTAGCTCTTGAAAGAACTTTCGACCGAGATCTTCACTAGGATTCCCACTCTCTCCGTGATCTAAGAAACCCGCAGCACTCCATAATAAAATTATCTCCCCCTCTTCAAATTCATAATCCTTTGGAAACAATGAGCAATACGCAAAGCATTGTTTCAAAGGTGCCGAAAGATAATAGTAGCTCACTCTAAGCGCCGGCATAACGTCACATCTCTCTTCTTGCAATTCCCATATCTTGGTACTAAGCACTCTCTCCCAATCACATCTGTCATCTTGTCCTCGCAAAAGTCCTCCAAGTGTTTGCGCTGCCAAGGGCAAGCCATCGCATTTGGCCACTATCTTCTTGCCAATTTCCTCCAATAACTTATCTGACCCCAAAGAATGTTGAGCAAATACAGCTAGACAATCATCAATTGACAACTTTTTTAATTGATAAGCTGAGGCAGTTCCCATGATGTCTGCAACCTTTTGATTACGAGTTGTCACAATAATCTTACTTCCCTTCGCTCCAGCTTCAAACGGACGGCTGAGGCGAACCCAATCATTGTAATTCTCATTCCAAACGTCGTCTAAAACAAGCAAAAATTTCTTTTGAGATAACTTATTCTTCAGCTCCTCTTGAAGCAAATTCAAATCACCGTCATCAATAGTCTGCTTAGTAACGGATCTTAGTATTGTTTTTGTTAGCCTGATAACATCAAAATCCTCAGAGACACAAGTCCATGCCTTGAGATCAAAATAATCCTGCACACTCTCATCATTGTAGACAAGCTGAGCAAGAGTGGTTTTGCCCAGGCCGCCCATACCTATAATAGGAATTACAGAGAATCCACCATCGTTGCTTAAATCATCCCTCAACAGCAGTTCAACAACATCCTTCTTTTCTGTTTCCCTGCCATATACTTTGGCCACCAAAGAGGTTGTCTCTAGCCTTTGACTGGCTTTTTTGGACCCTCCAGCTGAACTTTCTTTCAAATCTAGCAAGTTTTTCTGTGTCACGATTTCTTGAAATCTGCTGTTGATCTCTTTGATTTTGGACATCAAGCCATAATCGAACCGAATCGATTGTGGAGTAAAAGTGGTGAAGCAAGTATGAAAGAACTTCCGAAGCGTACTTGGTCTCGTATGACTGCTACTGGGTTCATCATGAGCAGCATCTGGTTCTCCATTTCCAAGCAGCAACTTCCTCCGGAAAGCCTCAGTTTGAAACTCATCCAACAAGTCTTCAAAATCATAAACCAAGTTCTGAAGCTTGCCAAGCCACTTCTTCACAAACTGATTAGCCGCCTTCTTCTCCGCAGCATCATCAAGCACCGCCTTGATCATCTCCAACATATCCTCCCACTTCATTAGGTCGGCCTGGATTTGCTCTTGGCGTGCAAAAAACAGAATCCCCTCTGAAGCTAACTTATCGACCAGCATCTCAACGGACGCCGTAAGGATTGCCTCTCCGATGATTGACATTTTTTTTTTTTCTTCTCTCTCTCTTTTTTTTTTTTTTGGGGGGGGGGGGGGGGGGGGGGGGTAGGTAAAGGAAGAAGCAGAATTTTGAGTTTTGAAAAGCAAAATGAGAAAATTGAACAGAAAGTGTGAAGGGTCGAGCAAAATGAATGTACCAAGTCTTCCGCTTGTCGTTTATTCCAGGAAAGGGAGAATAAAAACAGAGCCCACCACCCATTAATAATTTAGCAATTTACCAATCACCAACCACCACCACTTGTTACCAGATTCAATAAATATAAAATCGCACGTTGATATTTGTAGGGCCAAACAATATTAATCCAATATCTGGGTAAATGCTGAATAAAGAGGAAGGTGAAATGTATTTCGCTTTACAAGTCTTCAAAATCATAATAATTACTTTATTTATAGAATTAATTTTCATGCTAAAATATTTTAACAACCATGTTATATTAATGTCGTGTAAAAATAATTTATAATATTAGCTGAATATAGTAAATTCGACTTATTTATTAAATATATATATTTAATAAAATAATAACACAATTAATATGTTATCAATCAAATAGAAACTCTAATGTGAAAACAAAAACTGTCCCACCACCAATAATTATCCAAAATCGGCCCCCACCACCATCAATAATTTAGCAAGCATCAAGTGCCTGTGCTTGTCTGCTTGACGAACTGAGCATGGGCGGACCAAGCATCATTGAGCAATTCGAAAAAAATTAAAAAAAAAAATCAGTGCCCGGCAAAGAGAATCCATCTTTATGTGTTGCTTCCTACTTAGTACATCTACTGATACGCACATCTATCTAACATTTAGAAAATGGAAGTAGAAATTGGAACTCACTTTATGGCTCGTATGCAATACACGTATCAACATTTAATTAGAGTTCACACACAAACACACGTGCGCGCGTGTGTGTCTAGTTTTAATTGAGAGATAAATTAAAGGGTTATTATCAGAAACCTCCCTTGAGGTTTGGTGTATTCTCACTTAGATAGAAAGTATTCACATATTCTCAGTAACCTCCCTTGACGTTAGTATTCCTACTCTTAGACCGTTTGTTGACTGATAAAATGACCAACATACCCTTGACTTCAAAACAACACATTTTTTATATTAAGATTAATGTATAGTATGTACTATTGGTTAATAGTATCATATTTGTTTTGGCGCCAAATAGATATAAACACAATGAAAGTACCAAATCACCCTTCTCATTTACCAAAATGACTTAGCTAAAAGAGAAAAAATTTGAAGTCTTTTTTTCTGGGGGGGGGGGGGGGATAGGAAAATTTTGAATTTTTTAAATAGAAAAAATTTGAAATTTAATTTCAACTTGCTTCTCAAACTCAAGATATAAGATAAAGCATTCATCTTCCTTTATTAGTAACAAACCACCACCGCGAATATCATTTTATCTCCACATCACTTATTTACAAACTCTTTCAACAAAAATCAAGATACTCCATAAGGCATTAATTTTGATCATTTATCAACAAATGGAGACTGCAACATTAATGGCATACACAAGAGCAACAACTTTGTTCCCGCACATTCTTGCTTGTCATGAGGGTCACTGCCAGCCATAGCAATCCATTCCTTTCACTTATCCACATCTTTGTATGAATATAAATGTCAAAGTGTGTTGCAATTGGGGAGTCGTAGTTCTAAAAGCAGGGTAATGTCTGTATCACCACAAAAACAAGATGGACAAGTTCATGAAACACAAAAAAAGAAAAACTGGCCAAATAAGATTAAGAATGAACATTTCCAACATCATCCTTCCCCAAGTCAACAAGCATAATATGCTCTACACAATGTTTTTTATCATTCAAAATTTTCTTTTCAAACACTAAATTGTCATTAGCAGTCTTGCCTTTTCTAACAGTGCCAAGGGGTTGAGTAATAATCTTTCTCTTTAAATAATGATAAAAGGTGAACATCTGCAATCATCACAACAATACAAACAAAAATTTTGATAGTAGAAAATAATTAATGCATAGAGTGGGAAACAAATCTTATATAGTCATTATGTATCCCTAAAATCAAAACTTAAGGAGAAAGAGAAAAAAAAATGTGAAATTAATCATCCCAAAATTCCTTCAAGTATTACTAACCTTCTTCATACTAGTAAGAATTTTTGGACTAAAAGCCACTAGTAAACTCGATTAACATGATTAGAGAAATAAATAAATAAACAAAAAACTTGGAAACTAAGTGTTAGGGAAAAGCAAACAAACTTGTAACTAAGTCATGTATGGACTTGAATTAACATCTCAATGTTTTCTATATTTCAAATGAAGTCTGCAAGAGTTTGCCTTTAATAAGGTTGACTTAATATGATGTGGAAAATATGACCAGGAAGGACATATTGCTTGGTATGCAATGCAAGCTCCTTGTATGCTTCACTTGTCATGCTTGACCTCTCCAATTTCGGATTAAAATGTTGTGTGTAACTTTATTGAACATAAGCAGAGTTGTGGTATGAAATTGCATTAAAAATAAAATGTCAAAAAAGTTAACTAGAAGAAACAACAATGAAGAAAATGATATTAAAAAATATAAATTGAACGACAACAATTTGCAGAATTTTTAATGGAACTATCCATGCTTCCATTTATACAAAACCAACAAGTTATCACTAATCATAGGTTAATATAATTTCTCCATCACAAATTTATCTGATTTTTCTACATATAACCATTACTTTATAATTTCAGTGCATGCCCCAATAAAGCCATGTAATGCACTTCATTGTTGAAACTTTTTTCCTTGAATTAAAACAGACCTGCAACTAAAATAGCTCATGTGCATCCTAAACCCATGGATCCAAAGAATACAGCAAACCATTTCATTTTTCGCAACCCAAGTCATGTAAATAACACGACAAAAACCCAAAAAAAAATTCAAAAACCCCTTTAACAGAATACTACCTATATACACTTCAAACTATCTTCAACATACATTTTTATATTTAATTTTACTATAACTATCATGAATCTATTGAAAATGATCATAAGAAACAAATAAAAATCTAAAAAGTTTTCAAGAACTATTTTTCAATCAATCATAAAGGCAGTAGAGATATTTAGCTCTATGTTCAACGTGCTTTTGCAATACTCATTTAACTACAACTAACACTAAAAAGCAACAGCAACAATCTTAAAAAAAATTCAAGATCCATTTGCTAATTTTTCACCGAGACTACCAATTTCAGCTAATAAAACTAGCATGCATTGAAAGAATTAATACCTTATTCGTGGCTTAAAACAGTGGGATGATTGGCTAGTTGTCGGAAAAAACTCACTCGCGGTCGTGAATCATTCGTAGCCGATATTAGAGTTGGCTTCATCGTCATGGTCTTTAATTTACGGCAGGAGTACTTGATCAAAGCATTAGAGAGAAAATGAAACGAGTTTTGCTTGGTTGCTTTGGATTTGTGGAGTAGAAAGACGAGAACTTTTTATTTTGTTAATATCTGTTGGATAAAAGCGTGCTTCAACTTATTCTCCATTGGATATTAACAATGGTCAAATCATTTCCAAAGCCCAATGCAAAAATATTAAGTTAACTTGAATAGTTTTGTCGTTAGCGTGTTTGATTTACAATCTTGCCCTCACTACTCAACATATACTAAACGAAATACTGACGTTAGGAGAGGCTACTGAGAATACACAAATACTTTCTATCTAAGTGAGAATACACTAAACCTCAAGGGAGGTTTCTGATAATAACCCATAAATTAAACATAAATACTTGGATGTTTCTAAATGGGCAATCCCTAAGTTACGTTTATCGTAACATACAATCAGCTAATTTTAAACCGTCAGATATCTTGCACTTCGATCGAACGGGTAAAGAGAGACTGACCCCGCGTGGCAAACCGGCTGAATTGGTTAATTGAAGAGAAGGGCTACCGGATGAAACGGTTTGAATGCTATTTTGCAAATCCAAGCGATTGATTGCTCTGCTGCCATTGAATTACCGAAGGGCTGGAAAGCCAAAGAAGAGGAGAAGAGTGAGAGGAGGATGCAATTACAAGGGTAGAAAGTGGGAGAATTGTCGATAGCAGGCCACGAGACTTGCATAATTTTCCCCTCTCTCGATTTATCATTCGATATTGGACAAAGCCATTCTCGAGCTCTCTCTCAAAATTTCCTCTTTATCTCCCACGCCCACATGGATCACGTTGTTAGTTCTCCTTCTCGTTTCTTTTTATTTTTTTAATTTTTTTAATTAATTTTGTTTGGTCGATAAATTATTTCATACAAGTAAAGTACTAGCTCTTAAACGCTTTCGATTATTTGTTGTCAGATTGATTAATAAGTAGTTTTAAAATATTATTAGCTTGAAGATAGTCGGTCAATGGAAGTTCACTTAGCTACGTTCTTAAAATTTGCATTTGAGTAGTTATACACGGAATTTTTCTTTTCGACAATTGTTCAATTTTTTTCCTTTTATTTTATTTTTAATTTGCTGGGACTGCCTTCTTAATTATTATTGATACAGAAGACAACGAGCCACTGAACTCATCGATCCCACTTGTTGCAGTTGAACCTGATGTCTATGTCAACAGCTGGGATCCTACTTTTTCACATGTTGGTGTCGATATGAACTCTGTGCAATCAAAGAAAAATGTATCTTTTACGGAGTGATGTTAAAAGTGGGAGAAGAAACGAGGCATGGATTAGTTATAATTCTAGTACTCATAATCTGAGTGTTGCTTTCACTGGCTTTAGAAATAATTCAGTAGTAATGCAAGGCCTTGATTATCAAGTTGATTTAAGGCAACACTTACCTGAGTTTGTCACTTTTGGTTTCTCAATGGAGACTGGAGTAGATTTCGCAATATTTAGCATTTACTCGTGGGAGTTTAATTCAAGTTTAGAAATGGATGATGAGACTACTAATCCTGTCTCTAATCCAAAAAGAAGAAGGAAAAATATAACAGCTCTGGTTGTGGGATTGAGTCTTGGCGGAGGGTTTTTGGTTGGTGGGGTGGTTTTGATCATTTGGCTTGCTGGCATTGGGAGGAAGAGAAAAGAGGGTGATGAAGAAGACAATCAAGGATTCCACGAGTACATTGATGATGAATTTGAAAGAGGAGCAGGACCGAAGAGGTTTCTGTATAAGGAATTGGCTCTAGCGACAAATGATTTCAATGATGATCAGAAATTAGGACAGGGAGATTTTGGTGGTGTTGATAAAGGATTTTTTAGGGAAACCAACTCGTAAATTGCTGTTAAAAGAGTATTGTGATGGAAATTCTTTGTTCAATTATTTACTTGATGCGTGAATCTGAATTCGTATCTCAATTTCTTCTCTAATTGGAATATGCAGTTGAAGCATGGGAAGGCAGTTGTGCTTCGTAAAGGGCTATTTTGGGATATCAGGAATCCCACCGGTCCCTATGGTGGAGAAGTCACTGGCAGCAACCCAGGAATCAGTAAAAGCACGAGATTCAAAAATTAGATGCATGGCAGAACTCAATTTTTGTAGTTGATAATAGAATCAATGAATCTTGTAGTGTTGTTGTGACTCAATTTTCGTAGTTGATATTTGTATATGACAATGACAGAAATATCCATCGATGTTCTCTTCAGCATCACATTGCTCAAGTTAAATCATTCACACGATTGAAACCTTACGAAGTTTTTAAGACTCAGCCAGACCTGCAGACCCTCAAGTTGTGTACTAATTACTAAATATCAGGCACAAAATTGTTTGCTCAGACACGTAAGTGATTGTTGGACAATTTTGTATGAGACCAACAATTTTGTATGAGACCATCCTCCGTAACATGGCACAAAATTCTGGTTACCTTATATTCTTGAAAAGAAAAGCCAATTGAGCCATCAAAATCTGTAATCAACGAAATAGGAAGAATATGACTTGCGAAGAACACGGGAAAAAGGATGCTTTCTATTTAGGTGCTTTTCATTTATAAAAAATTAACATTGACATACATTGTTAGTCTTGGGGGGGGGGGAATTCCTGTAACTTAATGGCCTCATTACATACATTCAACATCTTTGCCATCATTGAAGAAATTTGACAATACAACATATACTAACGGAAAGCCAATTTGATTCTATCCGTCATTTTGCTTTAATTTCCTCGGCAACTCATGAACATGGTTGAGTAGGATACAGTCAAATTTACTAGTGTAGACGGCAATCTGGAGAAGGCAGCTTCAATTAAATATCCAGATCTTCAAAGCAAAAAAACCGCGGGTTTCTACAGTAGTGCAATCAGAATATCTGGAAAAACAAACTAGTTGATCCATCACCAAATGATCTGAGATCCGCTGCCTTGACCAAAGCTCTGCACAATGGGCACGTCCTTTTCCTCTCAAACCTGAAAAGGAATAAAGGTTAAAGTCCTCCAGAACAGAAGCAAAATAGGAGGGGAAAAAAAATCCATGACATTGAGGAAAATGAAAAGAGCAAGCAATAATAAACCCACCACTCTGAGACACAGTCTTCGCAGAAAATGTGTTTACAACGAAGCAGAATTGGAGCATGCATCTTCTCCTGACATATAGCACACAAATCTCTAGCTGCATTCACCTGCATTAGATCACAGTCAAGCTTTTAAACGCATGGATAACTTTCGACTTCAAGTAGAGATTAGAATGCTTTAACACAAAGGTATCAAAAAGATGGCACATACCCTTTTTTGTTGTGGGGGGGGGGTAAAAAAATACAAATTAAATTGATGATGAAGAATTATTACAAGAAGTAGACCATCTGTCCACTGAGAAAGCAAAATAATGAAAACTTTTCAGTGCTAAACAAAATATACCAATCACCCCTCTACAATACTAGACCAGCCTAGACACCTATCTCAATACACTATCCCAGCTTAAATGAACAAAGCAAAAAGATGAATCTTGAAACTACTTAGAAACAAAAGCCCACAGCAAAGCTAGAAGATGAATTCTATCTCATAATTCTTCAATATTATCCACATTTTCTCCCTAAAAAAAAAATTAATTTGACTTCAAGATAAGAATATGCTACAATTTGCTGGATCAATTATTTTAGCTTAACCAGTCAATAGACAAAATAAAAGCGCACACCTCACCTGAAATATAGACAAAACAGTTACAGGACCTGTTGCTGAAATAAGAGCACCAAACATCAAGCACTCAACAAATGGAAGTCTGTACATGACGAACATCACTCCACCAAGGTAACTATACAGAAAGCAGGAAAGAAAACATCAAACATCAGAAGCCAGGGTTTCAATGTACAATACAAAATCTGGTCATTTCTATGTAAAGAAACACTTACACTAGTATACCCGTGACCATTGAAGCTAAAAAGGTTCCAAAAATAGCAAATGTCACAATTGCTCCAAAGTTAGAAAAAAAAGGTTTTTGCCAGGAAAACAAAATCATGAGGAGACAGGTTGCACCTGAGCAACTAGAGTTTTAGGATCACATCATAGAAGCAAAAATGGAAAATCCAGTGACATTAATTCATTAAAAGAAAATGAATACCTAATATTTGTTTCAGTATTAGAGATATTAGCCAGTGCACCAACAATTAAACCTGAAAAATATACGATGCAAGGATAATTATTCAGCCAGCAATTACTGTAAAATTAGCGAGAAAAAGAAAAAAGAAAAGAAAGGGAATAAAAGTAATTAAAATAATACCTATGAGAAGAGAAGCGCTGGCTTCCAGAAGATAATAGAATTTGTGACGGCGAAGGACGTAGCCGAGGACGAAAGAGAGTACAAGCATCATGATCTGGAGGAGTATGCCAACGCCAGCGGCTTGCTGCTCCTTTGCAGGACTTCCACGAGAATCGTTCGCCGGAGATATCAGCAATGCCTCTTCCGTCATTATACCCCGATGTCCCAACTTTCGAGCCCTAAAATTCAATGTCAATTGTTGTTCTTTTCTCCTTCACAATGAGCCCTAAAATTCAATGTCAGTCACGTTTCTTGTCTTGTGGTCCGTAACGAATTCGGTGGTGGAGGATTGAATTTTGACGACGAGTAAGTTGGAAGCAATGGGTAATTTGAACGTGAAAACGACGCTGTTACGCCAGTCAAGACCGGCTGTAGAAGGGAGCATCTGAAGTTGCTTGTTTTTGGTGACCGGTTTCAACCGCTTAAACCAGTTTAATTTTATCACTTATGTATCCACTTGGCAAGTGTTTATTGACCAGCCAGTCTTTTTCATTGATTGTATGTTACAATAAACGTAACTTAGAGGGATCCAAATTCTAAATGATTGAATAATGATATTATTGGTATTTATAAATTTCTAAGATGCGATAATTATGTGGGGGACATATATTTATGGTTATAGAAAATGGTGATAAAAATGGTACAAATCTAATATAATAAAAAAGTATAAACTGCAGTAAATTAATGTTCACCACAAAGTACGTTATAAATATCACTTTTCTTATTACGTTATTTGCTCCCACCGATTGAGTTATGCATATGAATTAAGTAAATATATATTTAGGATATAATAAAGCGTTGATTTGTTTGTTTACGTTGTACATCAATGAAAGCAAACATCAATATTGTTGAATGTTATAAGTCTACCGAGAATTAATATATTATTCTTACAAAAAAATAATATGTTGGATATTTGATGCATAAAAAATACATTTTAATTGATGAGATTCTTTTGAAGAAAGAGGACTACAAAAAAATGGTGTAGGATCATTTTATTCATGTCTAATTGACATTTATTTTTATGAATGTGAGGGTATTTTGGTAATTTTATGGACACAATAGTTGTGTGTTGTGGATAGATGTTCGTTTTGAACTACATTGCGTGCAGTTAGTCATATTTCACATTTATGAAAAGTAACTATATTGTTTCCTTGATTAGGAGAAATTGCGAGTGAGAACCAAACCGTGAATATAAACGATAGTCGAGTTTAAGCATTGCCACTATGAGTGAAATATGCAAACTCATTTTCATATTTTATTATGATTTTAGAGTGTAGTAAACCATATTTGCAAAATAAGATTTTAATGCTCTAATTTAATGATTTATAGAATAAATTTGATTTACGTATTGGTACATTATTAAAATTTTATGAATATTGGTTTTCCCTATCGATTTTGAGTAAAGTATAATAGTATTTTGAAGAAAATAAAAGTAAATTTAAAGTAAGTTAATGGAAATAAAAGAAGACTTAATGTACGATTAAAATGTGTTATGTATGTGTATAAAATTTTGTTATTAAAAATCATGAGACAAAATCCTCTCCCTCTAGTTACGATGATACAGCTTAGATGAGAGCCCTTCGGGGCCCCTCTGAACACATATAGAGGTTAATATGTTGTGTTTTTTAGTACTTTTACCTTTTGGAAGTTTATGCATGCTGTATGATAATAAAAGAGATTCAAGATACAAATAAGATAAAGGCCTTTGAGTCTGTTTGAGTGCACATAGAAGCTTTGGATCATATACTTAGGTACTTTTATCCTTTAAAGATTATTTTATATATGCTGAATGATAAGATATGATGATATATATGAGATATCACTTCATTGATCTATCCTTTCATACCAAATTAAAAATTGTTCGTGTTACTGATGAAAATCATGATAACATTATTAGAGAGCTTTTTTTTTTCTTTTTCCCTTCCCCTTTTTCTGTTTTGTCCTATTGTTTGATTGGGCATAATGAAACAGATATAACAAGGGACCAAGCATTACCTATATATATCTTCAACAAGCAAGGAAACAAGGGATTGAATTTGACGTGTGATGGTTATCGAAGCCAGCAAAAATAAATACCTACTCTAAATAAATTGTGTATAGTGATTAAGTAGGGTCGTGTCCACAGAGATCAGTAATTATTTAAATCCTTTTAAAATGTAAAACGTAAAATAGGGGAATTGTTAACAATAATAAAAATTAAATTAAAATAACAAGAATGTAAATAAAAGTTGTAATTCAAATTTGGGAAAGCTCTGGTTGAATGAATTAACTTAGCTTGATTTGACTACTGATCATTGATTCAAATATAAATTATTACTATTTATAAATAGATTGTAGTATTACTGATCATTGAAGGAATCACAATTGTATCAATTCTGCAACATCTTTCTCTCACAAGGTAATAGATTGTAGTATTTCATACCAAACTAACACTTGTCCATGTTATCGATGAAAATCATGATAACATTTTAGAGAGCCTTTTTTCTTTTTTCGCTTCCCCTTTTTGTGTTTTGTCCTTTTGTTTGATTGGACGTAATGAAACAGTTATAACAAGGGACCAAGCATGACCTATATATATATCTTCAACAAGCAAGGAAACAAGGGATTGAATTTGATGTGTCACAGCACAATAAGTTAAATCTTAAATTTGGACAGACAAAACAAATATAGAAGCATCTAATCCACCAAAGGAGACTTGACATGAAAATAAATACAGACACAAACATAAACATTTACTCCACCAATGATTGTTTCAATATCTTTATCCTTGATATTTGCTCACTTTTATAAAATATAAATCTGCTGGTAAATTTTTTGTACCTTAAACAGTTTTCTGACTTATGAGAAAAAAATATTTTAAAAAAAATATTACAGAGAAAAATTTAAAAAAAAAACTGCTAAAGAGACAAAATAATGTCAAAATGCTGACAAAAATAATGTTAAAATTAACTCGTTTTAATGAGGTGATGATCTCATTTGCTTTATCTATAAGTTATCCCGATTTAATTTAAAACAGATGTTTCATTCCCTGTTGTTTGAATTTTACAAGTTTTTACTGTATGTACAGCAATTATTACCCTTAGAAATTTAATTGGCGGTTTAATCGTTAAGCATGAATAATGATATGATCTAACATATAACTTTATGTTTAGAGTGAAGTACCCATATTTAAAGGTTCAATAATATATGAAATCTCTTTTTTCCTTCAATAAAAATATATATCTCCCACGTATAATTTTAAGAGAGACGAACGTAACGCGCGTCTGTATGTCTCTATCCAATAAAATTTTCTCCGACAAACATCGAATTGGAAATAAATCAATGGTGATAGTGATACTATTAGGAGAGTAAAATTACGAAACAGATGACATGATTTTATTAAATAATAATACCTTTAAATTTCTGTCATAGTCAAAAAAAAAATTTGTCACTTTCTTTTATGTCAATAAAAATTAGCTTCTTTTTTTTCTTTAAAAGAAGAGAATAACAATGTTTTAAATCACTGTTTACAATACATGGATAAACTAGGTAATTAGTTAAAGACCTGTAAACCAAAAATGGATTTATGTATTCATCTTATCTCCACATTATATGTTGATGCTTTCATTTCTACTCGTCCTTTAGTTTCTTCTCAATGCAAATGCCAGGATAGGTGGAACAACATTTCCAATGTGCATTGGTTCTGGCCAAAATTTTCATTTAAACAGTTGCACGAACCTTGATCCAGTGCTGATCACAATCTTGTAAGAAGATACGCACAAATCTTATATCAGCACTAAATCCAAATCTCAATAGCAGATATCAAAATAGCGATAAGACTTACTTGAGATCAATCGCACATCCACGAACTTTCACCGATTGTATCTCTAACTGTTATTGCACGGAAAGGAGCGCCATTTGGTAACTTGGCATTAAGCTCAGGACCGGCAAAGACGTGCATTGGTTCTGGCCATTCCGGCATTGTTTCCTCAGGTGAAGCTGCCCATATGAATGCTTGTTTACGACATGAAAACACATCGTATGCTGCTGCTTCCAATGCATCAAACCTCACCTATAATAACAATAATAAATAGATAAATAATCTAATCGGAGGTGATTGTACATATACCGACAATAGGGTTTATTTTAACTATGACACAATTGCACAACTAATTCTCAGATTAAGGCTCAATTTCGGACTGGTTCCGCAATTAAAAAGTGTTTCATAAGGACTTTCAATTATGATTTGGAAGTTAAAGATAATTTTCCCCCACAATTGTTTGATGAAATTCTATTTGATCTTGGCCAGGACTTGATCGAGTGTTTTCAATCAACTTTCTTTGGCTGGTCACTCAAGTTTAAACCCTGTAAGTGGTATGAACCTAAGAAATTGATTCAGGCTTTTTGCACCACCCCACAACTTACTATTTATTCAAACATATTTACTTTAAAAGTCAGGGCATCATGATAGGCACCCCTTTGTTAAGTTAAATTAATATCGGTGGGTGAGATTTATAATAATAGACAGCAATAACATACCACAACTTCTTTATGGACATGCAATCCATCGGTCATAGCAGAACTAGCTGACAGCGCCTGCAGGGCACATGCAATTATATTTTGAACACTGTTCACGAAGCTACATCAGTGTAAATAACAGATCATGGCTTAATTAAGTAATTACCTGAAGGTGATTAAATAATTGAGAATGAAATTATATTATTATGCAAAGACATATGCTAAATTACCTCATTTATCTGTTAGAAATCTCGTCTTGAGAGCAAATGGCGGCACTAACGAGGCTTGCTCAATTTCGGCCTGCATGGCTGCATGTCTGATAAGAGTGGAAACATAGTGCCTTTAGCTAAATCGTAGAATGTTAAATCTGATCCTACTGAATATGGAGAGTGATTCATATACGCGGTCTTCACGAATATATAGTTGTTAATAGGAGAAGTTGCAATATGAAGTTAATTTGAAATTTATATTTCTCACCTCGAATAATTTCTGGTAAATCGCTGATTCGAAAATGTCAAACTTTCTTTATGATCATCATCTTCTTCTTGGTCTTCGCCTTCCGATGTTCCTATTTCTGATGTTTCTCCACATTTTCTTCCTCTTTTAACAACTTTCGTTGAAGATTTTCACAGAAATATCATTGTGAGATGAGTATTTCTAAAGTTTACAACTTGGAAATGAGACCTTATGTGATATGTACATGAAGGATAGAGTACATGTCGGTATTTATAAGAAACAATGTGATGGTTTTAAAGGGACTAGTGGTGGTTTTAAAGAAACTAAATAAAGTTTATTATTTAATAAAAAGTCAAATACAAATCTCGAAGAATTCTCTGTATAATCTGAAAGGATCTCGAAAACGGAGGTACATGCATGACAATATCATTACTTTGTATGACTGGATTATTTTTACAAAGTTTTATCCAAAGAAACTAAATAAAGTTCATTATTTAATAAAAAGTCAAATACAAATTCCGAAGAATACGTTGTATAATCTGACAAAATCTAGAAAACTGAGGCACATGAATGGCAATATCATTACTTTGTACGACTGGATTATTTTTATAAAATTTTATCCAAAGAAACCAAATAAAGTTTATTATTTAATAAAAAGTCAAATATAAATCCCGAAAAATCCGCTGTATAATCTGACAGAATCTGAAAAACGGAGGCACGTGTATGGCAATATCATTACTTTGTACGAATGGATTATTTTTACAACTTTTTATCCAAAGAAATTAAATAAAGTTTATTATTTAGTAAAATGTCAAATACAAATCTCGAAGAATCCGCTGTATAATCTGACAAAATTTGGAAAACAAAGGCACATGTATGGCAATATCATTATTTTGTATGATTGGATTATTTTTACAAAGTTTTATCCAATCCCTTGTTTGATCCCAGTAAATCAATATTTAAATATATAGTTATTAGGTTATGTTATTTGATTTTAACTATTAATGTCAATATATAGTTATTAGGTTATCTTTATATTGAACTAATAAAACAACTGTATAAAGACATTTGAATAAACTTAATTATGAATTTTGAATTCATGATGTAAGATAGCGTTTGCTTTTTAATCTGAAATCTGAGTGGGGTTTGAATTTGGCTGAAATATGAATATCTTTAAATTGCATATGTTTAAATGACATGTTTATTTTTTCTTTTTCGATATCCAAATATAAGTGGCATTTTTTTTTATAAGTCAAAAACATCCAAGGTATGATTATTTAACATTTATGTTTTTGTACGAATTATTTATACTTATTATAAATTTTAAGAGTTAAATACGTGCACATTAACATTAAAATCAAATATACGTAGAGTTGAGTAATTGATCTTTAAATAAAAATATTATTACATCACTCCAAATACAAAATTGATTCAAACTTATTATACTAATTAAAATGTGAATAAATTTAAATTTAAATTTATAATTTACATCATCTTTTTTACCATTTAAAATTGTAAAAACCCATTCGCCCAAACCTAGTCTTAATTAGCTGTACATAAGTGTAAAAGCCCATGTGTTCTTAAGAAGTGTTAAGTTTTCATAGACCCATAAGTGAATGGAGAAGTGTAATGCCCCAAATTTAAGCCAGAGTTATAACTGTTGGCAGATCTGTATAATCCTTTTAAAACAGTTCTCTAATTATATTAAAAGATGAAATAAATTTAATTAAATTCTTATATTTCTCTCTCTCTCTCTCATTAAGTTTCTTTTTCTAGTTCATTACTCCCACACAACTACACCAAAGTCTTTCATATTTTTTTATTTTCTCTCAAACACTTTGTATATTACATAATAACCATTTAAGTCCATTTTTAGTTCTACTCAATTCAAGTATATAGAATTTTCTTTTTAATTAAATATATATGATTTAAACTATCAAAATTTTGTAAAAACAATATCCCTAATATGAGGTTTGTGGAAGAAGTTAAATATTTTTTAATAAAAAAGAAAATGAAAATTTAAAAAAGAGTTTTTGAAACTTAAAAACCTTATTCTGACACAGCAACGCAATTTCAATTGGTATCGAAAGGCAGTGCTAGAAAATTTCTTTCTTCTTTTCTTCTTACTAGTCGATGTATAACTATGTACTATTCGTACTATTCGATAGAAAATTTCAATAGAAATTCCTAAAATTTCTGTAGTCTGCGGGTTCTTTTGTCTCCATTTCCATGCTTGTCTTTGGACTCAAAATTCGAAATAAAGTAAAATGCGAATCCTACAGATTGTTTTCTAATAATTCATGATGAAGATTATCATATTTCCCCATTTCAATTCGATATGAGATCTACAGGTCAAGGAAGTTGGTGACCTGATGACAGGGGATCCGGCAACCGAAGCCCCGGTGAACGGCGACCGTAACTATAATGGTCCTAAGGTAACGAAATTCCTTGTCGGGTAAGTTCCGACCTGCACGAAAGACGTAACGATCTGGGCACTGTCTCGGAGAGAGGCTCGGTGAAATAGACATGTCTATGAAGATGCAGACTACCTGTACTTGGACAGAAAGACCCTATGAAGCTTCACTGTTCCCTAGGATTGGCTTTGGGCTTTTCCTGCGCAGCTTAGGTGGAAGGCGAAGAAGGCCTCCTTCCATTATCTAATAGTACGAAGTGTAAAAAATTCTATACTGATTCGGTATATTCTAAAAATACCCTCGGTACTATATTGACAATTTCACAAAGATTCAAATTCAGTGAATTTTCATTTCATTTACTGATATCTTTTACGGAATCGATTTTACGAAATCGATCGCCCTTTGACTGCACAAGAATATGTGGAGCTCGGCATGTCTGGAAGCACAGGAGAACGTTCTTTTGCTGATATTATTACCAGTATTCGAAATTAGCGATTAATTTGTATGACCACCGGGGAACTCTTTTGGCTAATCACGTTGATATGAGTGTGAATATGAAAAGGATAAACTTATAATAAAGAATTATATGAACTATATTTTAAAGAGAAAATATATTTTTAAAACTATGAAAATTTTCTTACAAATATGAGCTAGGGAGATAAATTGAAGAGGTTACATATCGTCACTCTAGTTCAGAAAATGTGGCCCAATGTCTTCGGATGGGTTAGTGTTGGTGTGTGACTAAGAAATAGGCCGATGTTGTAAAAATAAAAAATAAAAACAGTAGGTTTTCATATCAACAAAGAACAGGTATTGCACAGAACATATGAATATCTCTATGGTGTTGATGCTTTCATTTCTACAGCTTCCTTTAGTTTTCTCCCCAGTGCAAACGCCAGAGGAGGTGGAACAGCATTTCCAATCTGCCGATGCTTGTGTTGGATGTCACCAACAAATTTATAGCTATCGGAGAAACCCTGCGGGAATCAAGAGAGCAGGCTAAGATGACAGCAGAAACAGTTGGCCAAATTTATCTTGTTTGATTCAATAATTAGCTTGTCAAGTTAAAAAGTGTCACCTGTGCTGCATGAAAAATTATTTTTGGTCATTCTAGTTTTTCATCATTCCAACTAACTGCAGATATTTACATATATAGCCAAAAGGACTTACTTGTGATCGAGCACACTCACGAACTGTGATTATTCTATCCTGATCTGGGTGAAAACAGGTTCCGACCATACCCATCGGATGAGGATCGGTAACGGAGGTTGGAAAATTTCCTTCCCAGTCCAACCTTCCGAACAGACCCTTCCATTGATTATGCTTTTCCGCTGTATTGGGTAAGCACCAGGGTATTAAATCTACAACCTGTCCATTAGACAATCGAACCTGGAGGGGGAATTTGAAAAGGAAAATGTTTAAAACCAAAGCAATTATGAAATGATAATTTCAGTTAGATCTAAAAGAAAAAACTATACACCTTCTCACTAGGAAGAACACGCCAATCGGAACCAGGCTGTTTTGGGATCTTTTGACACCTAATAAGGTTCAGCTCACTCATTGCCTTTGATATATGATCATTTAAGACCAGCATATCTGCTCTGATTTTCTTTTGAAACCATGACACAGGTT
This sequence comes from Citrus australasica, assembly GCA_029618585.1. Taxonomy (NCBI): domain Eukaryota; kingdom Viridiplantae; phylum Streptophyta; class Magnoliopsida; order Sapindales; family Rutaceae; genus Citrus; species Citrus australasica. Next base: position 2,359,795 of record JARCIV010000005.1, read on the forward strand.
CACTTTTATACTGCACGGTAAATACAAGAAACAAGACCTTTGGTAGAAGGAACAACAATAAAGATAAAATGAGCATCACAGACAGGTGAAGAAAACCCCACTTCCATGGTTGTTACAGAAGCCCCATTGCCAACAGCTGGGAGATCTCCAATTGTATCTCTAACTGTTATTGCACGAAAAGGAGCACCATTTGCGGTGCTTCGAACAGCAGCATAATGGGAATTTCTTGCTAACTTGACCTTAAGCTCAGGGCCAGTGAACACATGCATTGGCTCAGGCCATTCTGGGAGGGTTTCCTCAGGTGATGCTGCCCATATGAATGCCCGTTTACGAGACTGAGACATGCCATATGCTCCTGCTTGCAGGACACCAAATCTCACCTACAAAAACAAAATTAGATGAATAATTTATATATGCTACATGATACTTTCACAATTTTCAGATTAAACTGACAAACGAAATGGAGAAACAAATTCAGGGAATTTTGATAGGCATCCCTCCATAAAGTTGTGAATGAGTAAATCAAAGATGGTATCTACCTGATAACCCATCTGGAGGAGAGAAGCCAGAGTTAGGCGAAATGTTTGCCCTTTGTTAAATGATGTAAAGTTCCTTACATTCTCCAGAAGGAAAAATCTGGGGCGGAAATAATCAGCAAAAGACAACAATGCTAAGATCATTTCACATTGAACTTTGCTCCAAGAGCCTTGGTTAAACCTATTCATTCCAGAAAATCCCTGGAAATAACAAAGAACCAATAGCTAAACTTAATAAGTCTTTTGTACACATTTATTGTTACAATTGCTTACAAAATAAATCCTAGAAGTAGACTGGAGGATTGATCGATGTACCTGACAAGGAGGCCCTCCACTGATGAAATCCACTTGTCCTGGCCGAGGCAAACTCTTCATTGTCTCTTCATCAAGTTCTGCTGCTAGCTCCGAAGCTTCAGGAGTTGAAATACAGTCGTCAGCATGCCCACATGCTGACATGATAGCCCTGCATTTGATTCATTGATTTACTGAAGATATAAGAGTTGGTTAAAAAGCAATTATCACCGAATCGAACATAAAGCCATGAGTTATTATACTTAAATGAAAGCAAGCATCAACCTCAGGATCACATTGCAGTTGTTAATAAACACCAAAGCTTCTGGATGATTAACCTTGAATGCTTCTCCTGCTGGTTGCTCATACTCTATTGCCCAGTTGGTTATCGACACACCTTTAGTTGGATATTTGTCAGTCAAAATAGACCTAAATCGGTTTACTTGCTCACGGAACTTTGAAAGTTACCTGCTTGCTGTAGGCCATCAGATAAGCCACCACAACCTGCGAAAATATCTAAGGTGGCTAAGCGATTCTTATGGACAGCATCCGTCTGTTTGTCAACAGCACCATCATGCTTTTCCTCTTTACATTTCCCATTTATCTTTCTATAAGCAGTATCATCAGCCACCCTCTCTTTTAGCACACTAGTCTTGATGTGAGGCGGCAACTGGCCATTATGCAGTCATTGCAGTCAGCATAAGAAGAAACCACAGTTTAATAAACATAATTCACATGAATCTAGTTAAGGAAATGAATTAAAGGGAAAATGAGTAAATATAAACTACCTGCTTGATGGTTCCTTTATCAGGATCGTATAAATGCTCGCAGAAGAAAATATGCTCAAAGATTGTGGGGCTATCCAAAGGGGCAAGATCATGCTTCTTTCTAATGTCACATTTGCCTTCTACTCCAGTAACAGGAACTATCAATACTAGTTTACTGTAATAAACCTAAAAATTCAATGGCAAAGAAACTGTGTATAAGATCCGCAATAACATAATAACACCAAAAGGTCAAATCATTCGTCTCTTTCTCCCTCTATGTATACCTAAAGATTCTTCGTTAAATTCCCTTATTCGATCAATAGCAGGAAAAAGGGAAAAAAAATTAAAAAAAAAAAGCACAAGAGATCGGAAACGGGATCGATTTGAGTTATTGAAACAAAATTGATGGATAGCAAAGGGAAAGCAACTAACGACGATAAGGAAAGAGAGCAAGAACAAGAACAGAACCCTAATAGTAACAATGATAATATCAACAGCAATGAGTTGAGTGATGAAGAAACAGAAACTAATTTGGAGCAGCAGCAGCAAGCACAGCGACAGGATTCAAGAACAAGGACTCCGTTCACTAATCTTAGTCAGGTCGATGCTGACCTCGCTCTTGCCCGTACTCTCCAAGAACAGGTTAAAGCTTTAATCTTTACTTATTTTTTCTTTATTAAATTATTCTTTTGCCCCTAGAATTGCTTACTGATTAGTATTTGATTGATTGATTGATTGATTGTGTGTGTTGAGTAGGAAAGAGCGTACATGATGCTGAGGATGAATAATAATGAGGGGAGTGACTATGGAAGTTGGGAAGCTGGAAGTTATTTGCGTGATGAAGATGATGATTTTGGTGGTGATGGTGATGACGATGATGATGATGATGATGAGGATGAAAGTGATAATGTCTTATAAGAATATATAAGACAAAAGAACACGTAATCAAAAGTAATAAAAAAAAGGGAAAGAAAGAAAATATAAGACAAAAGCACACGTAAAATCTAAAAGATTTTACTCCATTCAATAAAAAAGAAATGTTTAGATCGGTTCCTAGAACATACTTACTTCTCTAATGTCAGCGTAGTATGCTTTCTCCTCTGATATGTCCTCGGGTCTGAAAAATCTCCGAACTTTAACCTTAGTGGATCCAGGGCAAGCTTTTGTGGAAGTCTCTGGTACTTCAATACCTAGCAACTGACAAACAACATATGCTTTCATCCCTTCATTTCTAAATATATCTCGGTTCCTATCTTTATCAGCAAAATGATGATGAGCAACGTAGACATAATCATTAACATGGTACTCCGTTCCTTTGAGAGTGAAACAATTTCTGTTCAAATTTACCTTGAAAACGTCCTTCTCCCATTCGGTTTCCTTTATTTTACAAGAATGGCAAACTCCTGTTCCAAGTCCCATGGCATCTTTTGGAAGCTTAAAGAAAGCACCTCTCTCAGGCCAGTACAAGCTTTTGCAATAATATTCCATGGGGAATTGATCAATTCTTCGATCCTCTGCTCTTTCACGAACAATCTTGTCCTTGCAAGCATTAGTCTTCCGATGTTGATGACCCCAAGGAATCAATAAGATTTCAACTGCCACAACTTCTTTAACATCTTCCAGTTCAATTTCCAGGCAATCGTTTGTCAAAAAAACCTCATTAGCATCTGCAGTATTACCAAGAAATGTTTCAGAGCCTCTTAGCATGTGTCTGCCATGAACCATCTTTCTTGAATCTGACTTTTCAAACATAAACTCTACAAAATAGATTGAAGGCAAATGATCTGAATCTGCAGTTTCAACCAGCACGCAACCACCAACATTAACCACATTGCCACAAACAATGGCCCGTTTGTAAAGAGACTCACTGAAACATGCTTTTCTTATTAACTCCCCATCCCATTTGGTAACCTTCGAAGAGCAAGGTGGCTTAACACTTTTCGCAGATAAACAAAATTTCTCCATATTCTCATCAACTTGCATCTGTTCCACTTTAATGTCTTCAGGATCTTCCTCACTATTTTCTCCATGTTCTTCATCGAGTTCTTCATCCACTTTCACTTCACGGATATATGCCTCCTTTGAATCTTCAGGCAAATAATTTGAGTAAAACTCTTCCCAAATTCTCTTTATCAATCTCGTGGTTGTTGCTTGCATTACCTTGTTTTTTGATGCTCTCAGATTTGAATTTATTTCCTTCTTCAGCACCACCTTTTTCTTCACCAAAGACCTGGTGTGGCGTCTTTCCTCCATTTTTTCAAAAAGACCAGACACAAATGCACACTTGCTGATCCTTTTAATAGGAAGCTCTGCAAATTGTTGGAGTATGATATGTCCATGAACCACCACGTACCTTTCAACTTCTGTGGGATTGGAAGAAATATAAGCAGGATTAGTCTTACTGAACTTGGACACTTTTTTTTATTACATCTGCAAAACGACAGTCGAGATGCTCGACTCTGATTGTTCAACATTGGAATGAGGGCAATAGCAAGCCTCGCAGTTTTTAGAACTGGTTTGTACCACGCTGCATACTGCTTTGATGGCCTTCCAAGCCTATACCTGAAATAAAATCGCAAATTTGATAAGAACTAACACTGACAGAAGATAAAGAGTAGAGCTTGTAATATGCAGAAAAACAAAATAGCAAATTTAAACAAAATCGCAAATTTGGTGAATCGCAAATTCATCAGGATTAATTGAATCAAAGATTAAATAATTTTCCTCCTCACTGGGCTTTAATATGCAGGCAGAGGATAGCCATCAACAATTTCATCCTCATTGATTTTACTGCAGAACTTGCTTGATGAAGCAACTCTCCTCTGAGTTTTATTATGTTTCGTTGATTGCCAATTCTCCTCTTCCTGCAACAGCCTTGCCAATTTCATATCTTTATCTTCTTCGCCTCCAGAAGCAGATGAACTAGACTGATTGTTTTGCTCTTCTTCACCAATTCTCATACCTGTATTTATGAGACTGCTGGATGTACTGGTTCCCAGAATAATTGAATCCACCCTGTGTGATTCATCCATCAGTGCAAGGAGCAGAGGCAAGTTCTCAAAGATCTGATCATTTTTCTTGGATGTCTCATCTAAACCGATGAGTTGATTATATATGAATCCACCGTGTGAGATTATAAATTCCCTCGTTGATGTCCTGTGAGGAAAATTCTTGCTATCACTCATGGAACAAAAAACTCCTGCAAGCAATTCATCGACAGTCTGATCAGGGTTCCCTCCACAAGTCCTTGAAAGTTTTTTGTAGACCTCCACAGAGGCACGAGCCTTTTCATAGAAAAGGTTATATAGCATTTTATAACTATTAGCAGGTTTAACACAATCATAGTCTGAAGTGACAGTTGAAATCCAAAATACCGGTGAGCCTTCCTCATATCCAGATATTGCCCAAGATTCAACTCGTCCGAAATCTTCACATCTAACACCTCTTTCCTTCTGTCTTCCACAACATTTTTTCAAGAGGCAATACAAGACCTGAAACGAACAAGTTTCCAACTTCCAACATTTCAACAGACTTTAGGTTTCCACTAGCATCATGAAAGGCAAAGTCTGTTAGCCTTCGATTCGGTCGAATGTCATCCTTCCCAGCAGTCAAGTATATAGCAGCCTTCTCATCTTTCACAACATCTTCCCATCTGTTTTCAACAAGAGATGCCTTTCTGGACAAGCGAAGAGATTTCTCTTTAAAATCTGAACATGCAGCAGCTCTCTTTTGGCACCAACTCAGCTTGTAATTCTCATGCGGCTGTTTATATCTTTGGGGTATGCATGATTTCCAAAACTATCAACTTTGAATTATATGTTTCATAATTTAGTTGTTGCTTTCTTGATGTGGTATGCTTATTTAATTATTTATTTATTGTTCATTTGTTATTTTATGGTTATTTTTGGTTAGTTCTAGTATTTTGATAAATTCGCCTGGTCGGTTTACTTCACCAACAATCATGAAAACAACAACAATTTGTTAGCATATATGTTTTCATAATGTTGATTTTGATGATAACAAACAAAATTAAGAATGATTAATTTTTTAAGTTCAAATTATATTTTATACATTTTAAATAAATCATTACTTTTTCATTATAAATGTTTTATATTCAATGAAAAATGATGTTAAGAAAATATGCATGTATCCAGAGAGAATATGCATGTATGCAGGGGGAGTCTGTTTTAAATAAATTTTTTAACCTTGCATTGATTAAGGGTGAACTTTTTATAACTAGATTAAATCTTTGTAATGTATTTTGTCATCATCAAAAAGGGGGAGATTGTTAGCTTATTTAGCTATAGATATTGGTTTTGATGATAACAAATCATATGTATTGATTAAACAAAGATTTATGAATTGTGTTTTTATAATAAGAAAATGAGGCTATGAAATCAAAGTGTGTTTGGACTAAAATGAATGTGTTATAAAATCTTTGATATTGTTTTTGAATTTCGTTTTGGACCTATTTAAAACTATTTACATGTTTTGGGTCATACTATAATTTATAAATATTTTGGACTAAAGTGAAAGGTTTTGAGAACTTTGAAAATATGGGTATTATATTAAAAAAGACCTTTGTGCGAATTAATAAAGTTTTTCAGGTCATATCATAATTTCAGAAAGTTTTGGGATTAACAAAGTAATACTTAGAAATTCTGAAATTAGACCTATTTGTAAAGTTTCATAACGTTTTGAGCCATACTACAGTTTTATAAAGTTTTGGGATCAAACTGTATATTTGGAAACTAATTTCACTGTAGCAATCAATGTAGCACTGTAGCTTTCAATGTAGCAAACGGCTAACCGTTTATTTTAAAACGGCTAACTGATAACGTCCAAAAAGTATGTTTTGTCCAGTTTTGTTAAAATGATGATTCTGGAACAAAACGGTGAACCGTTTACTGAAAACGGTTAACCATTTATTTTAACCTTGAACCGTTTAGTGAGAAAGGTTAAACCAAATTTGTTTTGCAGGTTACTGGAAACTAACGGTGAACCGTTTACTGAAAACGGTTAACCGTTTATTTGAAATTTGGCCCAACGGTAACTTTGACCAGAACAAATGGTTAACCGTTAACGAATAAACGGAGAACCGTTTTCGGGCTGACAGTGCATAACGGCTAATTTTTGAGCTCAAACTATATAAACTCAAATCCAACTCATTTTCAACGTCTCCAACAAGCAAAAAGAAAAAGCACACAAGATATCTTGAGCCTTCAACTTGCAAAACACAAAAGATTGAATCATTTTTTGTTCTCCATTTTTGAATATCTACTCATTGAGTGAGTTTTATTGTAACTCTCATTTATTCATCTCAATTGTAAGAGTTTGAGTGTGTGAGACACTTGAGTGAAGAGATTGGGAGATAATGTATTTGTTGTAAAGGTTCATTGATACCTTGAAGCCAATTGTAATTGGTTAAAGCCATGGAAAGGCTTGGATAGTGAAATCCTCAAGCCCGGTGTGCTTGAAGGCATGGACGTAGGCGGAGATTGCCGAACCACGTAAAAATCTTTGAGTTTGCTTTCTCTTACCTTGCTCATTTATTATTGCGCTTTCATTGAATTTATTATTTTCGAATTTATTAAGGCATTAGATTAAATTGTTGTGTGGATTTACTAGGATAAGGTTTAAAATTCCAATTCGCCCCCCCTTGGGCTGCACACTTGTATTTCACAATTCACTCCCATAAACAACATAATAGATATATGGTCTATATTGTAAGTCTTTTTATGATTTTAATTAAGAGAGAAAATGCAAAGGAAATATTATATATAATTGAATGTTCTCCAAAATAATTAGTCAAAATAACACCAATTTGGCTAACTAATACAATCATCATAATTATCTAATTTTCATTTTAATTATGTCCAATCATGCTAATTTAATAAAGAACACTGAATATATGAGTATTTATATGTTCAACAACTTTGGCTGAGTATGAAAAATATAAGAGCTGCATTTATGCTTTGTGTTATTAAGTAGGACATGACCATATTATGTTGCATTTGTCAGAAAACTAAAAATTATTGAAAAGGATCTTAAAAGAGAGGTGTTGAATTGTGAGCTTAAAAATGAGTTTTAGAAGTTTCTGACATGTCGGTTTGTATCCTTGATTGTGCATGCCCTGTCTGTTTCTGGATGAAACAAGAGAATATGACATCTGTGTATTGTCTTTTACTTCCAGCAAGTGAATCACATGTTCTTCACGTGATTTGACATGCTTTATACGTATTTAGCAGTTGTTTTGGTCACTTATTGAAGCACGAGTTAAGCACGTGATTCAAGGTTGTTAACTGACCGTTATAAGGTAGGAAAATTCTGGATTTCTTACAACAAACCCAGAAGGCAGCTGGTGAGTGGGAGATGTTTCTAGATTCTTCATGATCTGTATATATAGTCTTCGAGGCTATAGTTGAGCCATATGAAAAGCTTGTAACTTCTTAATGTTTGTAGCTTGTTCTTGGTAATTGCTCTGGCCAGGGAAGTGAGCTAAAATGATATCAACTTTTATTTATGGGCAGGTTAAGAAAATTTTTGAGTTTCTGAAAAATGGCTTCCACGGGATCAGCAGTTCTTTGGATTTATCTTTCGAATATGATTTGGTTGCTGATGAGAAAATTCCATTCCTAGCTTATCTTGTCAGTGTTCTAAATGAGCATTCTTTTTTCCCATATGAGCCACCAGCTGGAAGCAAAAGATTCAGGAATCTGATTGCTGACTTCATGAAAATGCACCACCATATTCCACTAAATGCTGATGTGAGAAAACCTTCACCACTCATCTGATTTTTTACTTCTCTGGACAAGTAAGTTTTTGTATTGTCTGTCCTAGATTATGTTTTCCCTGATGCATTATTTCAATTTCTTTGCAAGTGAAGTCCTAGGATCTGTTTCCCCTGATGCATTATTTCAATTTCTTTGCATGTGAACTTGGAGCATTCATATTAGTTAGGAGTGAATCAATTGGTCATTTACTTGTTTGTAACAAATAACGTATGAAACAATCTTGTTATTTTTTATTCTCAATATGTAGAGCTCTATGGACTAATTGCTTGTCTTCTGTTATCCTCATTAGAATTTCTTCATACTACTTCCACTTCATGCTATTTGTGATAAGTTGTAATTTTTTTGTGGTCTTTGTTATGTCTGTTGGACAAATACTGTAATCTGAAATTTTATCTAATGGTGTCCTTTATTCCTTTTGCATCCTGTCCCCTCAAGTAGTTAAATGTATTTTTGGATTTGCAGGCCCTTCTCCGGAAAGCGAGGAAGACTTATTGATTTCGATGAAAATGTATCAATATTAAGCTATTATTTAATTAATTTACTCGAGGTATTAATATTCACTAATTGAGGTGCTGATTAATTTACTTAACTTGTCATTATTTTTCAATCAAGAATGAGGTTCAATCAATTTATAGGGAAAAAATTTTAGATTTCATAGGATTTGATTCTTTTTTGTAGATTTTAATTCATAGGATTTGATTTCACTTTATTTCGTAGCTTTCGCTTTTTGACACGGCATCCAAGCTGTCATCAAATGCTTGTATCTCATCTCACAAATTGGCTATATTTGTTTGGTTTCTTAATAGGCGGCCATCACGAATTGACAGTAACAACACAGACCATCGAAAATTTATTTTAAGAATCATTTTTTACTTAAAATCTTTGAAAAGAAAAATTAACCAGATTAGTATAGAAATATACATAAATTACGTACCAATTTAAAATGTGAGTATCAAAAATGAGAGAGAACAAGAATTGATCATGTCTCAAAAATGAGAAAATTAGATTATACAAACTTGCATGCAGGCATTTCATATGTTAATCTTAAATTTTTGTTGCTGAAAATTAATTAATTCCCACTACTTCCTTTTTTTATTCTGTGGTGTGTACCACATTCGCCACTTCCTTTTTTATGTTGCATATTTGTTGATTCAAAGAAATAGTACTTTTGTATCCATCAAACTTACTTTATTAATATTCTTCATCATTTTGGTTAATGGCTTAGCAAATGTAGGAGAAGGAGTTAGCCAAAATAAATTACTTTCTCTACATTAACCTTTACTAATTGCTGAAGTTTAAAAAAAATTAAAACAAGTTAAAATAGTTCCAACTCAAAATTAGTAGGGTGTAACTTAGAGATGTAAAAAACAACCATCTGAACTAGATTCGGACTGGATCCGACCTAGTCCAGGGATAAGTCGATCTGATCTCAAGCATCACTTGATAAGTCTGTGGTCTAGCCAAGAACCTGAATTTTATTAAAAAAATTATAAAATATATATATTATAGTAAATGATTATATCTATTTAGCTCATCTATTACATATATTTAAAATTTTAAATATTTATATTTTCATGCCCAATTATAAAATTATGAAATAAATTTTTAAAAAAATACATACATGACATTATAAAATATAGCATCCAAGCTTTTTAAGCCCGAACAAAAACCTCGGCCATTGTGTTGAAAACATATGTCCAAATTAGATCCAGGCATTGCCATATTTGAGCCCGACCTTGGGTTTTACCATTACTCTGGATTATTGTAAGTATTTCTAAATTTCAGTCTAATTTAATTATGTGATGCACAAATTACCTTTATCACTTCTTTCATTTAGATACTAATAAATTTCACCGAAATGGTCACCAAAAAGCAAAAAAGAGAAAAATCATATAGTTAACTTTTCTTCTTCTTTACTCTATTATTCAATGGGAATATAATAAACCAGGAGAAAGAAGAAATTAAGGAGAAAATTAGATTGATTGTTGCAATGATAAAAACTCATGCAAGTGCTTATTCAAATATATGTGTGGCATTCATTAATTTGACCAAAAATGTATGAATTTATTCGTATTTTAGTCAAAATCGAGGGATATAAACAAAATTTTCCTCAAATTGCATAAAATTAAGAAACCAGTAGTCACTGAAAGAGAAACAGAGTAAGAAGGGTTCAAACTTCAAAAGATGGAACCCGAAGAAGAAACGCTAGCAACAATCATTGAAGAAGAGGAAGATGATGATGAAGGCACGGCCATGCCCGACGTTAAGAACAACTGTAAAATAAAAACAAAGGGCAGCTCTTCGGACTCGAGCGATGCCTCTGACGCCGACTCGGATTCTGGCTCAGAAGTCGAAGCAAAACAGAACATGGCGCTTCAAACCTTAAGAGTATCAGCTATCCAATGAACCTTCCAATTACGACACCCATGTTCAAGTAACTTCAATACGCATACTTATTCAGTGATTTTGTGGATAAAACCCACTTGCTTGTTCTTTCTTAATTGGGTTGCGATAAAAATGGCTTTTTTTTCTTCAGTATATAAAGGTTTTGGGAAAAATGGGTGAGATAGAGAAGCTGAAACAAGCTAGGGAAGCGATGAAAGAGATTTTTTCCATTGACTCCTGCTAGGTGGCAAGAATGGGCGAGAGATGAAGCCTCTATTTCAACTGGGTATCTGTCATTTCCTTTTGGCAGTGGTTTTCGATTTTCTGAACAAATATTTTTTCGCTTAGAGATATAGATGTTTATGTTGTTATTTGCTGGCACAAAACCTGCTTAAAAGGTATTAAAGAAAGAAAAATAGAACCAATTTGAAGAAGGGGATACTTATAGTGGGAGTTCTATTCTTTAGGGTTTTATTGATGGGAGAAGAAACAGCTTATATGTTTACAGAATTAGACATTTGATCACTGATTAAGTTGAGGAAGATATTTAATCGCAATGTCTGATGTTGTTAAGATTTCATACTTTCATTCAACAATGCAATAGACTTTGGTTGGGTCCACCTTAGTTGGGTGTTCTGAGGAACCAATGAGTGTCTTGAGAACACTTGGGTGGACTGCGGATCATTTTCAGGATTCAGTTTCCAAGAAAGCAAAAACGAAGTCGTCGTGGTAGTTTAAATTAATTTAGGTTTTTGCCGTTTTCTGTGAGCCCAGTGAGCTTTTGTTTTCACTTTGTTCTCTTTTGCTTCTTTCCCTTCTTTTCCTGATGTTTCTTGACAATCAAGCAGATCAGTATTAAGTGTTTATTTTTGGTCTAATTATTCATTTGAACTCGAATAATACATAGGTTTCGTGCTATCAAAATAGGAAGTGAATTAATATCTGAAGCTGACTTGGGAGTGGAATGTATGTTACTAAAAATATGCTATTATGGTAGATAGAATTTACTTTTTAGGTAAGACTAAAATAATTACCGCTGTTAATTTATTTCAATAAGTTCGTACATCATTCGATAATAAGTCCAAGATTTTAATGGTTTGGTTTCCTGAAAATTTGTCATCAGTGCCTGAACAAAGTTCAATGGATGAACTTCTCTTAGTTAATTCGAGTTCTGTATGAAACACTAATCTTGCTCTGTACTTTGGAGCATTTTAATAATTCATGTTAATATTTGATAATGTAAAAAGGAAGAAAACCTGCTCAAAGGTATTAAAGAAAGAAAAAGAGAACCAATTTGGAGAAGGGAATACTTATAGTGGGAGTTCTATTCTTTGGGGTTTAATTGATGGGAGAAGAAACAACTTATATGTTTATAGACATAACAATTTAATGGCTGAATTAGTTGAGGAAGATAATTAATCACAACGTCTGATGTTGTTTCTGTTGTCCTCAGCTAATTGTTAAGATTTCATCCTTTTTTCTGGTTTTTCATAACTGTGACCTAAAGCTTAATGTATACTTTGATAATTACATAATCGGTTTCTTGCTGATACTTGGCTTTAATTTGTAGACCTGAGGCTCTTTTGGGAGTTGGGAAGATTTACGAAAGAGGAGTTTCTGATTATCTGGTTTGTTCTCTTTATGCCTACAGAATTTGAATTCATACTATGCATGAATTTATGATTCTTTGAGAAAGATTTTATATTTGAGAAATATTTTATGAAATTGAAGCATTATAGTAAAGCGCACCACTGGTAAGCTTGATTCACTTTGTTTTTATTTACTACCAAGAGGTGCTAATAGTTCATGGTGCACAAAAAAGAGGTGGGGAAAAAAAGAAATCTTCTTGCTAGATACATAAATTTAATATTTGAATCATTTTCAACCAAAGAAATGTGCTAAAGAGCAGCATTTTAGTTTATATCAAAGTCCATTGCATCTTATATCATCTGTTTCCATCTCCTTTGTGGTAAATAAAGTCCTTGATGATGACAATAAGAGTCACAGAAGAAGTTGTTAATTTCATATCTGGAGATTTTCATCATAGTAGTTCGTAGAAAGTGAAGCCAGCTGAGTAATTTTTCTGATGCAGTCTGTCCTTCTTTGGTGTGATTATTTGAAATTTGTGCAGGAATATGATCCATCTATACGAGAATGTGCCTAATAAAATATCACAAGGGTGCCTAATACAGTGAAATTAACATATTCAGCGCATGAGATTGCCATTATATATATTGAAAAAGAAATTACAATGAGAAACTGAAAATTAATTGACACTGGATCATGTTGGATTGTTAGTTGTTAACTATGATGGGAATATAATCTTGGTCTTTTAATTATCATCTAGGCTCTAGCTAATGCATGTGCACTTTCATTTGTGTTTACCACTAAAGAATAAAGTTGCTTGATTGAACAGCATCATATGACAGAAACTCAAAACTCAATTTTATTGCCCGAGCATACCATGCCATATGTAGCTCAAAAGTGCAATTAACATTGAACATTCAGCTAGCTAGCTTGTACTAATTAATTTATAGGATTGCTAGTTCTTTATGATTCACTAAAAGAGAAAATATTTGACAATTGTGAAAAAAACAACAATTCACTCTCATAAACAACATAATAGATACATGATCTATATTGCAAGTCTTTTTATGATTTTAATTAAAAAAGAAAATGCAAAGGACATATTATATATAATTGAATGTTCTCCTTGATAATTAGACAAAATTACACCAATCTTGGTAACTAATTCAATCATCATAATTATCCGATTTTCATTTTAGTTATGTCCAATCATGCCAATTTAATAAAGAACACTGAATACATGAGTATTTATATGTTCAACAACTTTGGCTGAGTATGAAAAATATAAGAGCTGCATTTATGCTTTGTGTTATTAAGTAGGACATGACCATATTATGTTTCATTTGTCTGAAAACTGAAAATGATCGAAAAGGATAGCTAAAAGAGATGTGTTGAATTGTGAGCTTAAAAATGAGTTTTAGAAGTTTCTGACATGTCGGTTTGTATCCTTGATTGTGCATGCCCTGTCGGTTTCTGGATGAAACAGGAGAATATGACATCTGTGTGTCGTCTTTTACTTCCAGCAAGCACGTGATTTAAGTGAATCACATGTTCTTCACGTGATTTAACTTACTTTATATGGATTTTGCAGTTGTTTTGGTCACTTATTGAAGCACGAGTTAAGCACGTGATTCAAGGTTGTTAACTGACCGTTATAAGTAGGGGTGGGTTCGGTTCGGTTCAATTTTTTATTAAATTTTTCATAATCATTCGATTACGATTATTTTAAAATTATAATCGCAATTAATCAAATTATGGAAATAATCAAATACGCGATTAATTGAAATAATTCGATTCGGTTCGGTTCGATTATTTTGATTATGGACATATTGGGTCTATTTTGGGTTTTTTTAAATTTAAAACTTTAAATTAATAAATCTACCACAAACATAAAAAGTTAACAAATAAAAATTCAAAAACCTTAAACCTTAAAGGTATTTTTCTTTTTTTCCCATCATCAATCTCCACCTCTTGCACTTCCTCCTCATCATGATTTTCCATTCTTCACAAAAAATTAACATCACAACAGCAACAAATCAACACAACAGTAGCAACAAATTTCATGAATTAAAAATAGTGAACAAATCAACACATCACCAGCAACAAATTTAAGCAGCAAAGAACAGAGTGTCCATAAATCATTATGTGAGAAAATTTAAAACGCAGCAGCAGGCCAGCAAATCAACACAACACAGTACCTAAACTGTGTCATTAAATTTTCAGTGGGTTTCTTGATTTAACATTCAGTTAAATTGATTTTAAAGAGATATGTGCACGCAGACAAGAGAGAAAATTAAACAAGTGAAATTAAGTTTAATTTGGCTTTAAGGCTTTTTTAATTCCAAACACAATTTGGAGCAGTAAACGAGAGTTTAATTTGCGAGAGAGTATAATATAATTTCATTGGATTTATCTTTCTTTTAGTACAATTCCTAGATCCACGACAGAATTATAAGTTTATTTAATAACTACATTAAACTTGAGGGATCCCAAAATCATTAAACCCATAAATCAGTAGAGGAATGGAAGGCAGAGAGCAAAGCACGCGTAAGCTTATTAGAGAAATTGGCACAAACAGAGGTGACAGACAACCCATGAAACCCGTTAGATATATCACAGCGTAAAATAAGACCCAATCACTTGTGTTTGCATTTGCTACAAATAATTTGAGTTTCATTTCATTTCATTTCAATTCTTAACAGGAAAGAAACCAAACCAAAAACGCAGCAGCAGGCCAGCAGTGACCAGCAGTGGCAGCGGCAGCAGCAGGGAACAGCAGCGGCAGCAGCGGCAGCAGCAGCGAACAGCAGCGGCAGCAGCAGCGACCAGCAGCGGCAGCAGCAGCGACCAGCAGCCGCAGCAGCAACAAACAGCAGCAGCAGCAGCAGCGACCAGCAGCGGCGGAGACAAGCGACGGGGACGAGTTCCAGCGGCTGAAGGTCACGGACTAACGGCTGTGAAAATGAAATAGAAATGGTCCAAATGGAAATATGATTTTAGGTTTAGACGTTTAGGAATTTTGGGGTGCGGTTTTTTTTTGTAATCGGTTCGGTTTTTCGGTTTTTTTTAAAAACCGAAAATCGAACCGAAATGTTTTACTATTATTACTATATTACTATTTTAGTTTTTTAAGTATAAAAAAACCGTAAAAAATTTAATTAATCAGCTATTTATGCCCACCCCTAGTTATAAGGTAGGAAAATTCTGGGTTTCTTACAACAAACCCAGAAGGCAGCTGGTGAAGATGTTTCTAGATTCTTCATGATCTGTATATATAGTCTTCGAGGCTATAGTTGAGCCATATGAAAAGCTTGTAACTTCTTAATGTTTGTAGCTTGTTCTTGGCAATTGCTCTGACGATGGAAGTGAGCTAAAATGATATCAACTTTTATTTATGGACAGGTTAAGAAAATTTTTGAGTTCCTGAAAAATTTGGATTTATCTTTCGAATATGATTTGGTTGCTGATGAGAAATTCCATTCCTAGCTGATCTTGCCAGTGTTCTAAATGAGCATTCCTTTTCCCCATATGAGCCACCAGCTAGAAGCAAAAGATTCAGGACTTCATGAAAATATACCACCATATTCCACTAAATGCTGATGTGAGAAAACCTTTGCCATTTTTCACCATATTCTAATAGTTAGTTTTTTTTTATAAAGTTATCTCATCTTAAAAAAAAATTAATTTATATTTTTTATCAGTTTTATTAAGTATAAAATAAAAAAAATAATATTAATTTTTTATTTTAAAATCGCGTGAAATACAGTTTTATTTTCTAGTTACATACAATACAAAAAGTCCACCGACACCAAACCATATTAATTTAACATAGTTTTCAATTGAGATTTAAATTTTAAAATTACATACACATACACACCCAATTTAAAAATAATAATAATAATGCTAACAATAAAATATTTCAGCCGTCCTCTGATTAATCATCAAAAAGCTTTTTCACCATTTATTTCAACATAAGGTGTATGGGTTAACAAGTCCCAATATTGTCCTCCAGCCTTTCTGCACTTCTCTTCTATCAACGGACATCCCGCGATACTTAATACCAAAAGTGAGGAAGGCAGGCCCTTCTCCGGAAAGTATTTGAGCTTGGGACATCCCCAGAGAACCAATTTAGTGAGGTTTTGAAGATCAACAATTGAAGAAGATAGGCGTTCCAGATTTGAAAAATCTTCAATCCACAGAGATGTTAGAGAGGCAGGAAGAGGAAGCGCGATCCGTAATCTTTTGTCCTCTAGTGGAAATGACACCATTTCGTCATCGCATCCTTCGATTTGTAGATGTCGCAGAGAGGAGAATATGTGAAATCCCTGGCCCCGCTCAATCATTGACTTCCAAATCTCCATATTACCCAAAATACGAAGTGACTGGAGGTTGGTGGGAAGGCCATCTTCTTCTTCAAGGCTTGGAAGCGCACCTCCTATTGTTAAGTATTGAAGAGAGCTCAGTTTGTGCAATCCCTTGGGTAAGGCCCCTAGTCTCTCACAATTAGATATCTCCAGCCTCCTGAGTTTCGCACAAGGCAATCCCCCTTCGGGAAAGGACACCAGATTTCCACAACTACTTATACATATCTCTTGAAGCTGGCGGAGATTATGTAAACCACTAGGTAAAATTTTGAGATTTTCACAATAAAAAATGTAGATATCTTCAAGAGATGTGTTGTTGTCCAACCTTTCTGCTATTGACTCCAGCTTTGAACATCCACGAACACGAAGGGACTTAAGAGACGGAGGTAGATTGCCAACTTCAAGGGACTCAAGCGTGGCAGCTAACTCGTTTTTTGAAAATATACATGTCAGTGATGGGCAATCCCCAATTTCCAACTCCTCGAGAAGAGATGAGGTGTACTTTCTGCCGCTGCTACACTGGATGCCCTCTTCCACTGTCAAAGTCCTTATATTATCACAATTGTTGATGCTCAGCTGCTTGAGGTTCGGTGGCAGCTGGACAGCAGCAATATATGTCAACGAACGGCAACCATGAATACTCAAGATCTCCAGAGACGAATTGGTGTCGTACATCCATGACTCTGGTAACGATTTCAGTGCATCACAAGAACTAATCCGAATTTTCTTCAACTTGGAAGGCAGAGCAACCTCAGGAAAGGAAACAAGGGAACTGCACTTGTAGATTTCTATCTCTCTCAAGGAACTGAGGCTGAACGAAGATTGTGGCAGTTTCACAAGGCCTTCGCAATAACTCAAAATTAGATATTCAAGTCTGCATGACAACTGGCAGAGCTGCTGTTGTTGGTCTTTCTCTTCCTCCGCGACCAAGGATTGAAGTTTGGGACAGCTTCTAATCTCCAGTCTTCGAAGAGAGCAAATGTCTTGTAGTAATTCGTTATGACTCTTCCATATACATGTTTCATTTTGAATATTATTTATCTCCAATTCTTCCAGTTTTGGTATTCGCGGCTTCAATGGCCCTGTGAGAAACACTTGATTTGATGTATCTCTACAAACCACTGAATTCTGTGAGCCGAGATGATCAGTTGCACTTCTCCACACAACCTTTTTACATCCACCAATTTCCATTTTGCAAAGAGCTGGAAGACTCGTAACTGAAACTGACAATTCTTCACATCCTTTAATAACAAGCTTCTCCAATGCAGGAAGGTGTTCTGGAAATGTTCCTTGCAGCTTATAACACCTTATAATATGAAGCTCTCTCAATTTAGGAAACCCTTCAACTCCCTGACCAGATCTAAGAGGAATCCAGTCTTCCCATTCTCGCATGTTTTCAAAACGAAGAGTCTCCAAGCACGGAAAAGGAATCGGGGAATCGTTCCCATAGAACTCTGAACCCAAACTCTTTACTCTACTCATTCCACGCACTGCGAGATGCTTTAGAGAGGATAGTTGCCCGACTGAGGGCAAGGTAGTACACACGCCGCAATATTCAAATTTAAGTGTTACTAAATTTGAGAATGAGGAATCTCCTAACCATGTTGGAAATTTTGTACCTCCATAGCCACAGATACCAAACTGTTCCAGATTTTCATGGGGTTTGAGCATGTCAAGCACGCCCATTTCAGTTTCTGCCTCCCTTGAAGATGAACCATCGGTGCTGCAAGTCCAATTAAGCGATAATTCTCTAAGATTCTTCTTTCCATCCAACCGGGCCTCCTTTGCATCACCAACGTCTTTTACATTCTCTAATTTTGAAATTTCAACTGCCCCACGAAGATGTATCAATGACTTTAGCTCTCGTAACCCAGAACCATTGTCTTTTCCCACAGCAAAATTACACAGCGTCTGAAGACAAGTCAACTTACCAATTCCTACTGGCATTTCCTCCAATGAATGTGTATTTGAATTATTGAGATGATGCAATTTGATGAGGTTTCCCATGTCTGCACACAACTTCTTCAGTTGCCGACAGCCCTCCAACAGAAGGGTGTGCAAGTTGTAAAGTTTGCTGACTGATTCAGGCAGAGTTTTAATCTCAGTTCCAGACAGGTTAAGGTGCCTTAAATACCTCAAATCACCAACTGAATCCGGCAGCTCGGCGATGTGATACCCACGTAGAGAGAAGACCCTTAAGCTTTGGAGTTTGAACAACTCAGTAAGAACGCTAGGAGCCAAGTATCCACGCCGACTATTTGACAACATCAGTGGTAAAAAAGTTCGCAAATGTTGGATATCATACAATTTCTCAAACCTTTCAACGCCATCATATTCTCGACAAATGTATGATAGATGACGAAGATTTCTGGAAAAACTTTGCTGCTTGTTAACCTCCGAGGTATACTCCAGTGTGAAGTTTATTTCCCCTGCAGCCCATTGAGCAAGGTCATTGATAAGATCGTGCATCACAAATCGTGATGTATCGCTGCTTGATTGTTGGAAAAAAGATCTTGCACGTAGCTCTTGAAAGAACTTTCGACCTAGATCTTCACTAGGATTCCCGCTCTCTCCGTAATCCAAGCAACCCCAAGCACACCATAATAAAATTATCTCCTCCTCCTCAAATTCGTAATCCTTTGGTAACAATGAGCAGTATGCAAAGCATTGTTTCAAAGTTGGAGGAAGATAATAATAGCTGACTGCAAGGGCTGGTATAATGCGACATCTCTCTTGTGGTAATTCCCATATCTTGCTACCGAGCACATCTTCCCACTCACGTCTGACATGTTTTCCACGTAAAAGTCCTCCCAGTGTTTTCGCTGCCAAGGGCAAGCCATTGCATTTTATCACTATCTTGTTCCCAATGTCCTCCAATGACTTATGTGAACTGAAATCTCTCGTCCCCAAAGAGTGCTGAGCAAACACAGACAGACAATCCTCAGTTGACAAGTTTTTTAATTCATAAGCTTGATCCGGGCTCATGATTTTTGCAACCTCTTGATTGCGAGTAGTGACAACAATCTTACTTCCCTGTGCGCCAGCTTCAAATGGAAGGCTGAGGTCGACCCAATCATTGTAATCCTCATTCCACACGTCGTCTAAAACTAGCAAAAACTTCTTTCCAAACAGGTGTTTCTTCAATTTCTCTTGAAGCAAATTTAAGTCCTGATTATCCACATTCTGGTCAGCAGCAATGGAAATTAGGATTGATTTTGTAAGCCTGATAACATCAAAATCATCAGAGACGCAAGTCCATGCCTTGAGATCAAAATGATCCTCCACCTGCTTATCATTATAGACAAGCTGAGCAAGAGTGGTTTTACCCAGCCCGCCCATACCTACAATAGGTATAACAGAGAATCCACCATCATTTCTTGAATCATCCTTCAACAACAATTCAACAATTTCCTTCTTTTCGGTTTCCCTGCCACAGACCTTGGCTTCATTCACCAAAGAGGTTGTGGGTGGTCTTTGCCTGTCTTTTTTGGACCTCCCAGCTGAACTTACGTTCAAACCCAGCGAGTCTTTCTGTGTTACAATATCTTGAAATCTGTCGTTGATCTCTTTGATTTTGGACATTATGGCGTAATCGAACCGAATCGATTGAGGAGTAAAAGTGGTGCAGCAAGCAGGAATGAGCTTCCGAAACTTACTTGTTCTTGTACGACTGCTACTGGGTTGACCATGAGCAGCAGCTGAATCTCCATTTCCAAGCAGCAACTTCCTCCGGAAAGCCTCAGTTTGAAACTCATCCAACAAGTCTTCAACATCATAAGCCAAGTTCTGAAGCTTGCCAAGCCACTTCTTCACAAGCTGATTAGTCGTCTTCTTCTCCTCAGCATCCTCAAGCACCGCCTTGATCATCTCCAGCATATTCGCCCACTTCATCAGATCGGCCTTGATTTGCTCTTGGCGTGCAAAAAACAGAATCCCCTCTGAAGCTAACTTATTGACCAGCAAATCAACGGACGCTGTAAGGATTGCCTCTCCGATGATTGACATTTTTTTTCTTTCTTCTCTCTCTTTTTTTTTTTTTGGGGGGGGGCAAAGAAAGAAGCAGAATTTTGAGTTTTGAAAAGCAAAATGAGAAAATTGAACAGAAAGTGTGAAGGGTCAAGCAAAATGAATAAAAACAGAGCCCACCACCCATTAATAATTTAGCAATTTACCAATCACCAACCACCACCACTTGTTACCAGATTCAATAAAATATAAAATCGCACGTTGATACAATGTCCGGTCAATGCTGAATAAAGAGGAAGGTGGAGTGTATCTGCTACGAACCTTTGCTTTACAAGTCTTCAAAGTCATAATAATTACTTTATTTATTGAATTAATTTTCATGCTAAAATGAAGACTTAAAAGTATACTACAATATTTTATAATCACAATGATAATATGAGTGAAATATACAAACTCATTTTCATATTAGATATTTAAATCGTGAATATAAATGATAGTCGAGTTTAAACATTGTTACTATGCATGAAATATGCAAACTCATTTTCATATTTTATTATGATTTTAGAGCGTAATAAACCATATTTGCAAAATAAGATCTTAATGCTCTAATTTAATGATTTCTAGAATAAATTTGATTTACGTATTGGTACATTATTAAAATTTTATGAATATTGGTTTTTCCTATCGATTTTGAGTAAAGTATAATAGTATTTTGAAGAAAATAAAAGTAAATTTAAAGTAAGTTAATGCAAATAAAAGAAGACTTAATGTACGATTAAAAATGTGTTTTGTATGTGTATAAAAATTTATCATTAAAAATCATGAGACAAAATCCTCTCCCTCTAGTTACAATGATATAGCTTAGATAAGAGTCCTTCGGGGCCCCTCTAAACACATATAGAGGTTAATATGCTGTGTTTTTTAGTGCTTTTACCTTTTGGAAGTTTATGCATGCTGTATGATAATAAAAAAGATTCAAGATACAAATAAGATAGAGGTCTTTCAGTCTGTCTGAGTGCACATAGAAGTTTTGGATCATGTACTTGGGTGCTTTTATCCTTTAAAGACTATTTTACATATGCAGTATGATGAGATATGATGATATATATGAGATATCACTTCATTGATCTATCATTTCATACCAAATTAAAAATTATTCGTGTTACTGATGAAAATCATGATAACATTATTAGAGAGCTTTTTTTTTTCTTTTTTTCCTTCCCCTTTTTTCTGTTTTGTCCTTTTCTTTGATTGGGCGTAATGAAACAGTTATAACAAGGGACCAAGCATACCCTATATATATATCTTCAACAAGCAAGGAACAAGGGATTGAATTTGATGTATCACAGCACAATAAGTTAAATCTTAAATTTGGACAGACAAGACAAATATAGAAGCGTCTAATCCACTCAAGGAGACTTGACATGAAAATAAATACAGACACAAACATAAACATTTACTCCACCAATGATTGTTTCAATATCTTTATCCTTGATATTTGCTCACTTTTATAAAATATAAATCTGCTGGTAAATTTTTTGTACCTTAAACAGTTTTCTGACTTATGAGAAAAAATTATTTTAAAAAAAAATATTACAGAGAAAAAATTTAAAAAAAACTGCTAAAGAGACAAAATAATGTCAAAATGCTGACAAAAATAATGTTAAAATTAACTCGTTTTAATGTGTTGACAATTGAGTGATTATTAACTTAAGTTTGTTTAATTGTCAATTGAGTGATTATTAGGCCGAATTGATAAAGAACTTTTAATAATATATGAAATCTCTTTTTTCATTAATCATGTCTCAAAATGGTTGGCGAGTAAGCAATGTTTGGCTTGTCCAACTGCATTATCGTGGCCTTGATATTTTAACCTAATAATGCAATGAGGTGATGATCTCATTTGCTTTATCTATAAGTTATCCCGATTTAATTTAAAACAGATGTTTCATTCCCTGTTATTTGAATTTTACAAGTTTTTACTGTATGTACAACAATTATTACCCTTACAAATTTAATTGGCAGTTTAATCGTTAAGCATGAATAATGATATGATCTAACATACAACTTTATGTTTAGAGTGATGTACCTATATTTAAAGGTTCAATAATATATGAAATATGTTTCATCCTTCAATAAAAATATATATCTCCCACGTATAATCTTAAGTGATACGAACGTAACGTGCGTCTGTATATCTCTATCCAATAAAATTTTCTCCCACACACATCCAATTTGAAATAAATCAATGGCGATAGTGATATTATTAGGAGAGTAAAATTATGAAACACATGTCATGATTTTATTAAATTATAGTACCTTTAAATTTCTGTCATGGTCAAAAAAAATTTGTCACTTTCTTTTATGTCAATAAAAATTAGTTTCTTTTTTTTTTTCTTTAAAAGAAGAGAATAACAATGTTTTAAATCATTGTTTACAATACATGGATAAACTCGGTAATTAGTTAAAGACCTGTAAACCAAAAATGGATTTATGTATTCATCTTATCTCCACATTATATGTTGATGCTTTCATTTCTACTCGTCCTTTAGTTTCTTCTCAATGCAAATGCCAGGATAGGTGGAACAACATTTCCAATGTGCATTGAAAACTCAAAATCAAAATTAACAAAAGTTTCATTTAAAAAGTTGCACGAACCTTGATCCAGTGCTGATCACAATCTTGTAAGAAGATACGCACAAATCTTATATCAGCACTAAATCCAAATCTCAATAGCAGATATCAAAATAGTGATAAGACTTACTTGAGATCAATCGCACATTCACGAACTTTCACCGATTGTATCTCTAACTGTTATTGCACGGAAATGAGCGCCATTTGGTAACTTGGCATTAAGCTCAGGACCGGCAAAGACGTGCATTGGTTCTGGCCATTCCGGCATTTTTTCCTCAGGTGAAGCTGCCCATATGAATGCTTGTTTACGACATGGAAACACATCGTATGCTGCTGCTTCCAATGCATCAAACCTCACCTATAATAACAACAATAAATAGATAAATAATCTAATCGGAGGTGATTGTACATATACCGACAATAGGGTTTATTTTAACTATGACACAATTGCACAACTAATTCTCATATTAAGGCTCAATTTCGGACTGGTTCCGCAATTAAAAAGTGTTTCATAAGGACTTTCAATTATGATTTGGAAGTTAAAGATAATTTTCCCCCACAATTGTTTGATGAAATTCTATTTGATCTTGGCCAGGACTTGATCGAGTGTTTTCAATCAACTTTCTTTGGCTGGTCACTCAAGTTTAAACCCTGTAAGTGGTATGAACCTAAGAAATTGATTCAGGCTTTTTGCACCACCCCACAACTTACTATTTATTCAAACATATTTACTTTAAAAGTCAGGGCATCTTGATAGGCACCCCTTTGTTAAGTTAAATTAATATCGGTGGGTGAGATTTATAATAATAGACAGCAATAACATACCACAACTTCTTTATGGACATGCAATCCATCGGTCGTAGCAGAACTAGCTGACAGCGCCTGCAGGGCACATGCAATTATATTTTGATCAGTGTTCACGAAGCTACAACAGTGTAAATAACAGATCATGGCTTAATTAAGTAATTACCTGAAGGTGATTAAATAATTGAGAATGAAATTATATTATTAAGCAAAGACATAAGCTAAATTACCCCATTTATCTGTTTGAATCTCGTCTTGAGAGCAAATGGCGGCACTGACGAGGGTTGCTCAGTTTCGGCCTGCATGGCTGCATGTCTGATAAGAGTGGAAACATAGTGCCTTTAGCTAAATCGTAGAATGTTAAATCTGATGCCACTGAATATGGAGAGTGATTTATATACAAGGTCTTCACGAATATATAGTTGTTAATTACAGGAGAAGTTGCAATATGAAGTTAATTTGAAATTTATATTTCTCACCTCGAATAATTTCTGGTAAATCGCTGATTCGATAAGGTTAAACTTTCTTTATGATCATCATCATCTTCTTGGTCTTCGCCTTCCGATGTTCCTATTTCTGATGTTTCTCCACATTTTCTTCCTCTTTTAACAACTTTCGTTGAAGATTTTCACAGAAATATCATTGTGAGATGAGTATTTCTAAAGTTTACAACTTGGAAATGAGACCTTATGTGATATGTACATGAAGGATAGAGTACATGTCGGTATTTATAAGAAACAATGTGATGGTTTTAAAGGGACTAGTGGTGGTTTTAAAGAAACTAAATAAAATTTACTATTTAATAAAAAGTTAAATACAAATCTCGAAGAATTCTCTGTATAATCTGAAAGGATCTAGAAAACAGAGGTACATGCATGGTAATATCATTACTTTGTAAGACTGGATTATTTTTATAAATTTTTATCCAAAGAAACTAAATAAAGTTTATTATTTAATAAAAAGTTAAATACAAATCCCGAAGAATCCTCTGTATAATCTGAAAGGATCTAGAAAACCGAAGCACATGCATGGCAATATCATTACTTTGTAAGACTGGATTATTTTTATAAATTTTTATCCAAAGAAACTAAATAAAGTTTATTATTTAACAAAAAGTCAAATACAAATCCCGCAGAATCCGATATATAATTTGACAGGATCTAGAAAACCGTAGCACGTGCATGGCAATATCATTACTTTGTATGACTGGATTATTTTTATAAATTTTTATCCAAAGAAACTAAATAAAGTTTATTATTTAATAAAAAGTCAAATACAAATCCGAAAGAATACGTTGTATACTCTGACAAAATCTAAAAAACTAAGGCACATGCATGGCAATATCATTATTTTGTACGACTGGATTATTTTTATAAATTTTTATCCAAAGAAACTAAATAAAGTTTATTATTTAATAAAAAGTCAAATATAAATCCCGAAAAATCCGCTATATAATCTGACAGAATTTGAAAAACGGAGGCACGTGTATGGCAATATCATTACTTTGTACGAATGGATTACTTTTACAACTTTTTATCCAAAGAAATTAAATAAAGTTAATTATTTAGTAAAATGTCAAATACAAATCTCAAAGAATCCGCTGTATAATCTAACAAAATTTAGAAAACCAAGGCACATGTATGGCAATATCATTATTTTGTATGATTGGATTATTTTTACAAAGTTTTATCCAATCCCTTGTTTGATCCCAGTAAATCAATATTTAAATATATAGTTATTTGGTTATGTTATTTGATTTTAACTATTAATGTCAATATTGGAATATATCTTTATATTGAACTAATAAAACAACTGTATAAAGACATTTGAATAAACTTAATTACGAATTTTGAATTCATGATGTAAGATAACGTTTGCTTTTTAAACTGAAATCTGAGTGGGGTCTGAATTTGGCTGAAATATGAATATCTTTAAATTGCATGTTTATTTTCTCTTTTTTGATATCCAAATATAAGTGGCATTTTTTTTTATAAGTCAAAAACATCCAAGGTATGATTATTTAACATTTATGTTTTTGTACGAATTATTTATACTTATTATAAATTTTAAGAGTTAAATACATGCACATTAACATTAAAATCAAACATACGTAGAGTTGAGTAATTGATCTTTAAATAAAAATATTATTACATCACTCCAAATACAAAATTGATTCAAACTTATTATACTAATTAAAATGTGAATAAATTTAAATTTAAATTTATAATTTACATCATCTTTTTTACCATTTAAAATTGTAAAAGCCCATTCGCCCAAAACTAGTCTTAATTAGCTGTACATAAGTGTAAAAGCCCATATGTTCTTAAGAAGTGTTAAGTTTTCATAGACCCATAAGTGAATGGAGAAGTGTAATGCCCCAAATTTAAGCCAGAGTTATAATTGTTGGCAGATCTGTATAATCCTTTTAAAACAGTTCTCTAATTATATTAAAAGATGAAATAAATCTAATTAAATTCTTATATTTCTCTCTCTCTCTCTCATTAAGTTTCTTTTTCTAGTTCATTACTCCCACACAACTACACCAAAGTCTTTCATATTTTTTTTATTTTCTCTCAAACACTTTGTATATTACATAATAACTATTTAAGTCCATTTTTAGTTCTACTCAATTCAAGTATATAGAATTTTCTTTTTAATTAAATATATATGATTTAAACTATCAAATTTTTGTAAAAACAATATCCCTAATATGAGGTTTGTGGAAGAAGTTAAATATTTTTTTAATAAAAAAAGAAACTGAAAATTTAAAAAAGAGTTTTTGAAAACTTAAAAACCTTCTTCTGACACAGCAACGCAATTTCAATTGGTATCGAAAGGCAGTGCTAGAAAATTTCTTTCTTCTTTTCTTCTTGCTAGTCGATGTATAACTATGTACTATTCGTACTATTCAATAGAAAATTTCAATAGAAATTCCTAAAATTTATGTAGTCTACGGGTTCTTTTGTCTCCATTTCCATGCTTGTCTTTGGACTCGAAATTCAAAATAAAGTAAAATGCGAATCCTACGGATTGTTTTCTAATAATTCATGATGAAGATTATCATATTTCCCCATTTCAATTCGATATGAGATCTACTTCGAATGTATATAGAAAGAATTTCTTTTTTTACACTTCGTACTATTAGATAATGCTCGTAAATCTCATGAAAGGTACCCAAAGACTCATAGTGAACTTCGATGGGCATTATCTAATAGTACGAAGTGTAAAAAATTAATTAGCGATTAATTTGTATGACCACCGCGGAACTCTTTTGGCTAATCACATTGATATGAGTGTGAATATGAAAAGGATAAAACTTCTAATAAAGAATTATATGAACTATATTTTAAAGAGAAAATATATTTTTAAAACTATGAAAATTTTCTTACAAATATGAGCTAGGGAGATAAATTGAAGAGGTTACATATCGTCACTCTAGTTACTTCATCGTCACTCTAGTTACTTCAGAAAATGTGGCCCAATGTCTTCGGATGGGTTAGTGTTGGTGTGTGACTAAGAAATAGGCCGAAGTTGTAAAAATAAAAATAAAAACAGTAGGTTTTCATATCAACAAAGAACAGTTATTTCACAGAACATATGAATATCTCTATGGTGTTGATGCTTTCATTTCTACAGCTTCCTTTAGTTTTCTCCCCAGTGCAAACGCCAGAGGAGGTGGAACAGCATTTCCAATCTGCCGATGCTTGTGTTGGATGTCACCAACAAATTTATAGCTATCGGAGAAACCCTGCGGGAATCAAGAGAGCAGGGTAAGATGACAGCAGAAACAGTTGGCCAAATTTATCTTGTTTGATTCAATAATTAGCTTGTCAAGTTAAAAAGTGTCAACGGTGCTGCATGAAAAATTATTTTTGGTCATTCTAGTTTTTCATCATTCCAACTAACTGCAGATATTTACATATATAGCCAAAAGGACTTACTTGTGATCGAGCACACTCACGAACTGTGATTATTCTATCCTGATCTGGGTGAAAACAGGTTCCGACCATACCCATCGGATGAGGATCGGTAACGGAGGTTGGAAAATTTCCTTCCCAGTCCAACCTTCCGAACAGACCCTTCCATTGATTATGCTTTTCAGCTGTATTGGGTAAGCACCAGGGTATTAAATCTACAACCTGTCCGTTAGACAATCGAACCTGGAGGGGGAATTTGAAAAGGAAAATGTTTAAAACCAAAGCAATTATGAAATGATAATTTCAGTTAGATCTAAAAGAAAAAACTATACACCTTCTCACTAGGAAGAACACGCCAATCGGAACCAGGCTGTTTTGGGATCTTTTGACACCTAATAAGGTTCAGCTCACTCATTGCCTTTGATATATGATCATTTAAGACCAGCATATCTGCTCTGATTTTCTTTTGAAACCATGACACAGGTTCACTTTTATACTGCACGGTAAATACAAGAAACAAGACCTTTGGTAGAAGGAACAACAATAAAGATAAAATGAGCATCACAGACAGGTGAAGAAAACCCCACTTCCATGGTTGTTACAGAAGCCCCATTGCCAACAGCTGGGAGATCTCCAATTGTATCTCTAACTGTTATTGCACGAAAAGGAGCACCATTTGCGGTGCTTCGAACAGCAGCATAATGGGAATTTCTTGCTAACTTGACCTTAAGCTCAGGCCCAGTGAACACATGCATTGGCTCAGGCCATTCTGGGAGGGTTTCCTCAGGTGATGCTGCCCATATGAATGCACGTTTACGAGACTGAGACATGCCATATGCTCCTGCTTGCAGGACACCAAATCTCACCTACAAAAACAAAATTAGATGAATAATTTATATATGCTACATGATACTTTCACAATTTTCAGATTAAATTGACTAACGAAATGGAGAAACAAATTCAGGGAATTTTGATAGGTATCCCTCCATAAAGTTGTGAATGAGTAAATCAAGGATGGTATCTACCTGATAACCCATCTGGAGGAGAGAAGCCAGAGTTAGGCGAAATGTTTGCCCTTTGTTAAATGATGTAAAGTTCCTTACATTCTCCAGAAGGAAAAATCTGGGGCGGAAATAATCAGCAAAAGACAACAATGCTAAGATCATTTCACATTGAACTTTGCTCCAAGAGCCTTGGTTAAACCTATTCATTCCAGAAAATCCCTGGAAATAACAAAGAACCAATAGCTAAACTTAATAAGTCTTTTGTACACATTTATTGTTACAATTGCTTACAAAATAAATCCTAGAAGTAGACTGGAGGATTGATCGATGTACCTGACAAGGAGGCCCTCCACTGATGAAATCCACTTGTCCTGGCCGAGGCAAACTCTTCATTGTCTCTTCATCAAGTTCTGCTGCTAGATCCGAAGCTTCAGGAGTTGAAATACAGTCGTCAGCATCCCCACATGCTGACATGATAGCC
This sequence comes from Citrus australasica, assembly GCA_029618585.1. Lineage (NCBI taxonomy): Eukaryota > Viridiplantae > Streptophyta > Magnoliopsida > Sapindales > Rutaceae > Citrus > Citrus australasica. The sequence goes on from JARCIV010000005.1 coordinate 2,389,325, forward strand.
CTGCATTTGATTCATTGATTTACTGAAGATATAAGAGTTGGTTAAAAAGCAATTATCACCGAATCGAACATAAAGCCATGAGTTATTATACTTAAATGAAAGCAAACATCAACCTCAGGATCACATTGCAGTTGTTAATAAACACCAAAGCTTCTGGATGATTAACCTTGAATGCTTCTCCTGCTGGTTGCTCATACTCTATTGCCCAGTTGGTTATCGACACACCTTTAGTTGGATATTTGTCAGTCAAAATAGACCTAAATCGGTTTACTTGCTCACGGAACTTTGAAAGTTACCTGCTTGCTGTAGGCCATCAGATAAGCCACCACAACCTGCGAAAATATCTAAGGTGGCTAAGCGATTCTTATGGACAGCATCCGTCTGTTTGTCAACAGCACCATCATGCTTTTCCTCTTTACATTTCCCATTTATCTTTCTATAAGCAGTATCATCAGCCACCCTCTCTTTTAGCACACTAGTCTTGATGTGAGGCGGCAACTGGCCATTATGCAGTCATTGCAGTCAGCATAAGAAGAAACCACAGTTTAATAAACATAATTCACATGAATCTAGTTAAGGAAATGAATTAAAGGGAAAATGAGTAAATATAAACTACCTGCTTGATGGTTCCTTTATCAGGATCGTATAAATGCTCGCAGAAGAAAATATGCTCAAAGATTGTGGGGCTATCCAAAGGGGCAAGATCATGCTTCTTTCTAATGTCACATTTGCCTTCCACTCCAGTAACAGGAACTGTCAATACTAGTTTACTGTAATAAACCTAAAGATTCAATAGCAAAGAAACTGTGTATAAGATCCACAATAACATAATAACACCAAAAAGTCAAACAGAAACTTGGTATCACAGAATATATAAGACAAAAGAACACGTAATCAGAAGTAATAAAAAAAAAGGGAAAGAAAGAAAATATAAGACAAAAGCACACGTAAAATCTAAAAGATTTTACTCCATTCAATAAAAAAGAAATGTTTAGATCGGTTCCTAGAACATACTTACTTCTGTAATGTCAGCGTAGTATGCTTTCTCCTCTGATATGTCCTCAGGTCTGAAAAATCTCCGAACTTTAACCTTAGTGGATCCAGGGCAAGCTTTTGTGGAAGTCTCTGGTACTTCAATACCTAGCAACTGACAAACAACATATGCTTTCATCCCTTCATTTCTAAATGTATCTCGGTTCCTATCTTTATCAGCAAAATGATGATGAGCTACGTAGACATAATCATTAACATGGTACTCCGTTCCTTTGAGAGTGAAACAATTTCTGTTCAAATTTACCTTGAAAACGTCCTTCTCCCTTTTGGTTTCCTTTATTTTACAAGAATGGCAAACTCCTGTTCCAAGTCCCATGGTATCTTTTGGAAGCTTAAAGAAAGCACCTCTCTCAGGCCAGTACAAGCTTTTGCAATAATATTCCATGGGGAATTGATCAATTCTTCGATCCTCTGCTCTTTCACGAACAATCTTGTCCTTGCAAGCATTAGTCTTCCGATGTTGATGCCCCCAAGGAATCAATAAGATTTCAACTGCCACAACTTCTTTAACATCTTTCAGTTCAATTTCCAGGCAATCGTTTGTCAAAAAAACCTCATTAGCATCTGCAGTATTACCAAGAAACGTTTCAGAGCCTCTTATCATGTGTCTGCCATGAACCATCTTTCTTGAATCTGACTTTTCAAACATAAACTCTACAAAATATATTGAAGGCAAATGATCTGAATCTGCAGTTTCAACCAGCACGCAACTACCAACATTAACCACATTGCCACAAACAATGGCCCGTTTGTAAAGAGACTCACTGAAACATGCTTTTCTTATTAACTCCCCATCCCATTTGGTAACCTTCGAAGAGCAAGGTGGCTTAACACTTTTCGCAGATAAACAAAATTTCTCCATATTCTCATCAAATTGCATCTGTTCCACTTTAATGTCTTCAGGGTCTTCCTCACTATTTTCTCCATGTTCTTCATCGAGTTCTTCATCCACTTTCACTTCACGGATATATGCCTCCTTTGAATCTTCAGGCAAATAATTTGAGTAAAACTCTTCCCAAATTCTCTTTATCAATCTCGTGGTTGTTGCTTGCATTACCTTGTTTTTTGATGCTCTCAGATTTGAATTTATTTCCTTCTTCAGCACCACCTTTTTCTTCACCAAAGACCTGGTGTGGCGTCTTTCCTCCATTTTTTCAAAAAGACCAGACACAAATGCGCACTTGCTGATCCTTTTATTAGGAAGCTCCGCAAATTGTTGGAGTATAATATGTCCATGAACCACCACATACCTTTCAACTTCTGTGGGATTGGAAGAAATATAAGCAGGATTAGTCTTACTGAACTTGGACACTTTTTTTATTACATCTGCAAACGAGAGTCGAGATGCTCGACTCTGATTGTTCAACATTGTAATGAGGGCAATAGCAAGCCTCGCAGTTTTTAGAACTGGTTTAAACCACGCTGCATACTGCTTTGATGGCCTTCCAAGCCTATACCTGAAATAAAATCGCAAATTTGATAAGAACTAACACTGACAGAAGATAAAGAGTACAAAAAGGCAAGCTTAAGCACTAGTACCACCACCAAACCTCTTGATATTATATGGATATGGATGCATACCAGGAAATATCTGTCCGAACTGATATGGAAACGAACGAGTATCCAAATTCGATCATCCATTCCTGTATTGCACTCAAATATACTGGTATTCCCCCAACATTCTCTGCCACAGATGAAGACTGATCAAAATTAGGATCAACACATATTCCACTTGAATCACCAGTTGTCATAATCCCGGACCCAAAGATGGTAATATCATTATCATCACATGGTTTCATTGGGAGGAGCTCCAAAGAAATCAACCGCGAATCTGAGTTGTAAAGTGACCAATTGTGAAGCATTCTTCGAGGAAGCTCATCAGGATTAATTGCATCAAAGATTAAATACTCATCATTTTCCTCCTCACTGGGCTTGTAATATGCAGGCAGAGGATAGTCATCAACAATTTCATCCTCATTGATTTTACTGCAGAACTTGCTTGATGAAGCAACTCTCCTCTGAGTTTTATTATGTTTCGTTGATTGCCAATTCTCCTCTTCCTGCAACAGCCTTGCCAATTTCATATCTTTATCTTCTTCACCTCCAGAAACAGATGAACTAGACTGATTGTTTTGCTCTTCTTCACCAATTCTCATACCTGTATTTATGAGACTGCTGGATGCACTGGTTTCCAGAGTAATTAAACTCCCTTGCTTCTTAGTTTCATCCAGCAGTGCAAGGAGCACGGGCAAGTTCTCAAAGATCTGATCATTTTTCTTGGATGTATCATCTAAACCGATGAGTTGATTATATATGAATTCACCCTGTGAGATTATAAATTCCCTCATAGATGTCCTGTGAGGAAAATTCTTGCTATCACTCATGGAACGAACAACTCCTGCAAGCAATTCATCGACAGTCTGATCAGGGTTCCCTCCACAAGAACTTGAAAGTTTTTTATAGACCTCCACAGAGGCACGAGCCTTTTCATAGAAAAGATTATATAGCATTTTATAACTATTAGCAGGTTTAACACAATCATAGTCTGCAGTGACAGTTGAAATCCAAAATACCGGTGAGCCTTCCTCATATCCAGATATTGCCCAAGATTCAACTCGTCCAAAATCTTCACATCTAACACCTCTCTCCTTCTGTCTTCCACAACATTTTTCAAGAGGCAATATAAGACCTGAAACGAACAAGTTTCCAACTTCCAACATTTCAACAGACTTTAGGTTTCCACAAGCATCATGAAAGGCAAATTCTGTTAGCCTTCGATTTGGTCTAAAGTCATCCTTTCCAGCAGTCAAGCTTATTGCAACCTCTTCATTTTCTGCAACAACTTCCCTTGTGCTTTCCACAAAAGATGCACTTCGAGAGAAGGAAAGAGATTTATCCATGATATCCGTACATGCAGCAGCTCTCTTTGGCACTTTCCAAGAATTGGATGATTCTTCACTATTCTCATGTCTACTTCTCTTTTGTTTTCTGGCCGTCTCACACTTCTCGTCTATTATATTAACTTCAATCGCAGAAGATTGCTTTCCCTTGGCTATTTTTTCCATATCTAGAAATAAGTATCCAATTGAAAACAGGAATAAAAGCAGATACTATTAAACTCCATGGTTACTTTGGTATATGAAGAAATAAAATGACCAAAAAGGAACTCTAATAGAATAAATAAGGAAACGATCGAGTTTGGGAGCGATAATTAATCATCTATTTTCTTTTGATGTGGATAATAAAATCGAAAAGGTAAGCTCACTCAAGTCAATAAAGACTAAAGCATGGGGTAACAACATTCAGAATCTACAGTAAGGTACTGACATTCAGAATCTATTGTCACAAATAAAAAGAAATTTAAACAATCAGAAAAGTGAGCAACTTAAGGACAACACTTGTTACATTTGCCAAATGTGGTAGTCTGGGCATTCAAAAGTAATAAAGCAATCTTTAAACTAACGCATGTCCAGAACACTATGAAGCAAGCTGCTGAGGATTCAACGTGCTATATACAGAATGTTCTTAATGGTGTTATTACTTTCTTCACATAAACTTTTGATGACTATTTTGCCCGAATTAACACAACTAAATGTAAATGACATACCAAAACTATTAAACAACTTGAAACAAATTCCGAAATTAGATATGCACGTGGCTATATTCTTCATATACCACTGACCAAACATATTAGAAAACCATAGATGCTATCAGTAATTAGAGCCCAAAAAAAAAAAAAGATTCTAGAAAACGGAACAGCTAACTAATAAGTATTACAGACCTGTATTTATGAAATTGCTTGATACAGTAGTTTCCGGAGCCAGTAAACTCCCTTGCTTCTTAGTTTCACCCAGCAGTGCACGGAGCACAGGCAAGTTCTCAAAACTCTGATCATTTTTCTTGGATGTTCCATCTAAACCAATGAGCTGATTATATATGAACTCACCCTGTGAGATTATAAATTCCCTCATAGATGTCCTGTGAGGAAAATTCTTGCTATCACTCATGGAATGAACAACTCCTGCAAGAAGTTCATTCACAGTCAGATCAGGGTTCCCTCCACAGGTTCTTGACAATTTCCTATAGACCTCGACAGAGACATGAGCTTTTTCAATGAAAAGGTTATATAGCATTTTATAATTATGTGCAGGTTTAACACAATCATAATCTGCTGTGAGTGTTGAGATCCAAAATACTGGTGAGCCTTCCTCATATCCGGATATTGCCCAAGATTCAACTCGACCAAAATCTTTACATCTAACGCCTTTTTCCTGCTGCCTTCCACCACATTTTTCAAGAGGCAATATAAGACCTGAAACAAACAAGTTACCAACTTCCAACATTTCAACAGACTTTAGGTTTCCACAAGCATCATGAAAAGCAAAGTCTGTTAGCCTTCGATTCGGTCGAATGTCATCCTTCCCAGCAGTCAAGTATATAGCAGCCTTCTCATCTTCCACAACATCCTCCCATCTGTTTTCAACAAGAGATGCCTTTATGGACAAGCGAAGAGATTTCTCTTTAAAATCTGAACATGCAGCAGCTCTCTTTGGCATTTTCCGAGAACCAGAAGCTTTTTCACTATTCTCATATCTGCTTCTGTTCTGTTTTCTGGTCACCTCAGACTTGTCATCTGTTTTACTAGCGTCAGAGGCATTAGATTGCCTTTTTTTGGCTATTTTTGCCATTTCTGGAAACAAAATTCCAATGAAAACATGAAATTAAAATGGACATACTATCACTCTCTATGGTTACTTTGATATAGGAAGTAATGCAATAAAATGATCTAAAAGAAATCTAAATAGGAGTAATGCAATAAAATGATCTAAAGGAAATCTGAATAGGATAAGTAAGAAAATTAGTTTATGAGCCAGTATTACGAATCCATTATCTTATGACATTGACAATAATGATCAAAAGAAAAACTCACAGAAGTCAATAAAAACATGACTATGAGTATCGACAGCCCGAATATACAGTATCAAATAAAAACAGAACACTGAGCAGCTTAAAGAGAATACATGTTTCATGCGCCAAATGTGGTAGCATGAAGCATTCAAAAGTAAGCAAAACAAAATTGAAACACCACACAAACAAACACAATCAGAAAACTTAAACTTATACAGAGAACAACCTGAAATTGAACCATAATATGTCAAAAGAAGTAAACTTTTAAATATCCTACCCAAAAATGCAAAAAAATAAAAAGACAAAAACCAAAATGTACAACATTCACTATAAGAATCACAAAGTTTTACGTTATAAATAAATAAAAAGAAAAAAAAATCAGATTTTCTGTCCAATTAAATCACATTACAAAGCTTTGCTTCGGATATTACAAGAATTGCTGCTTTTATGCACCCACTTAAGTTTTTGCTCACTTTCTCTTCAGAAAGCTCTCAATTTATGCATGTAATGCTCAAAACTGACAACCCATTTGTTGAATCTACACAAATCTCACTCTCCCTGCAGATACATTTGTGGTTGCAATAACAATTTTAGTGAGAGAAAAAGAGCAAAATGCCAGAGAAAGCTGACCTGATTCTTTGTTGTTTTGTCAACACACATTCAGTGTACACTTGCTGACCTCATTTACAGTTCTATATAACCATAGTCAACCCAACTCCAATTTTGCCAACAATGGCAACAACTAAAGCCCTAAATCATATTGTCTCAAAACACATTCGTTCTATACTCAAAATGGGTTTTTCTTACCCTCTCTCTCTCTCTCTCTAGATATATATATATATATATATATATATATATATATATAGACACACACACACACTTCGTTTCTGTGGGCTGTTATAATAAAATCATGAACATGTGGCGGGAAAGCAGTTCACTTGGTTGTACATTTGTACCGAAAGCCCAAAATTCGGTATGACACCTTTATCAGCTTCCTCCGTCAGAGTTTTAGACCAAGGTTTCATCAGATTACGTAATTACCCTTATATTTTAACGGAATTACATATATACCCTTAAAGTATTTGAAATGCCTTACGTTTTGATTGGTTCGTGGCTCTTTGGATCTAAAACGCTTAATTAATTTGTCACTTAATTTGCCGCTTGGACCCACGGCTTGCCGGCACGGACTCAGTACATACTTATTAATTACACCATATTTTTAACTGCAGTAATAAAGTTTAAATTTATATGCCCCACGTTTCAATAGTTTCTGGTAAATCGGTAATTCGATTTTGTAAAAATAATTTCAATATCTGCATTTCATCTTTTCTTCCCCGTTCAACAAATTCTCCTCTCTCTCTCTCTCTCTCTCTCTCTCTCTATATATATATATATATAAATATGATATAATTTTTTTTAGAAATTATATCATTGCGATTTACAACTTAAGAAAATAGACCTTGTATGCAATGTGCATGATGGATATAAACACCTGAGCCTCTTTTTATAGTAAATAATTTAGTGATTTTAAGGAATTTAAATTAAATTCGTGACTTAATAAGAAAACAAATCTAAATCTTGAAGAATCTGTTATAAAGGGTGATATATGGCATCATAGTTATGAGTAAAGAGAAAAATAATGTACTAACAAGCGCATAGATCAGTTGACATGAGGTTGTTCTAATTTAATTAAAGTTTTTAGTTCGAGATTTAAGAATGCAGTTGTGTTAAATACTTGTTGAGAGAACTTTACCGCTCTAGTGGTCTTACCAGCTTGAATTTGGATTAATCACCGAATATAGTATTCGGTTACCAAAAAAAATGTAATTAATTTTATATACATAAGCATCGAATCTCTCCGAGGAACCGATACAAGTTAAAATTATCTTTAGTAATGGAAGGTAATAATTAAATTCTATGGCGACTTTAGATATATACTCATAATACACCCTAAAAATCTATGGAGATTAACTTAAAAAAAATTACGCTCGCTAACAATATTACCCCTATTCAACATTTTTTTGTAAAAGGAGGTCAGAGGCCTCGTGAGGGCTCAAACCAGTGATATAGCAAACAAATATTTTGCAAATTAAAATAAAAGGTGATTTAGGATAAAATAAGGTTTGATCATTTTAGGAAGTTTTTAATATTGTAATGGCTGGTTTATTTATAAATTTTTTTGGGTTAATCTTTACAAAACAAGGAAAAAATTTGTTAATAGGAAAATAGATGAGACCTAAAGAGAGGAGATATAATAAACCTTACTTCTTAGGAGAAAACTCAAGAAAAATAAATCAACAATAATTAAGCGATATACACTACCACCATAAAAATTTTAAAAAAAAACTTCGTCGAAAATAAAATTGCAAGAATAAGTAATACAACAAAAGCAAGCTGACAAGCAGCCTAAAACATGAACTAATAAAGTCTGGGCCTACTCACAGCCAAGAATTCTTCAGTACGATCCAAGAAATGTGCTCCCGACTTTCCAACAACGAAGCTGAGCTGATGTTAGTGTACTGCTGGGTTATATGGTCTGTCAGGAATAAGTTCATATTCGAAGGAGCGCTTCCTGACTCGCAAATTGCAGCAGCTAGAGCTGAATCAGCTCTAAAAGCCTTCCAACGAGTGAGAACATCAGGAGCTGGTTTGATGGCTAAGGGTAGCAGAGCAGTTCAGCAGCACTGGCAGCCTCCTCCACAAAATGTGTTGAAGCTAAATGCAGATGCCGCAGTAAACAGTCTGAAGCAGCAGTCAGGGCTGGGAGTAGTTATCCGAAATGCAGAGGGACAGTTTCTAGCAGCAGGAATCCAGCTAGTCCAGTTGAGAGAAAACGTTAGCTCAGCAGAGGCCGAAGCAATCATGTGGGGGCTGAAGGTGGCAAGCCAAATTGGTTCATCTAGCTTGATTGTTGAATCGGACTATCAAGAAGTGATCGAGCTTCTAAACAACATTAAGGGCAGTAGGACAGGACAGAAATTCAATGGGTTTTAGCTGATATCCATAGACTTAGCACGAATTTCCAGCATATTCAATTTTCTTTTATTCCTAGAATCTGTAATGCTCATGCCCATGTCTTAGCAAAGCTTGCTTTAAGGCGCGGTTCTGCCGATGTCTGGGTTGATACAATCCCAGCCGAAGTGCAGAATGTATTGAACCATATTATTGTTTAAGTTATAAAAGGTTTACTTTCTATTCAAAAAAAAAAAATAATAAAGTCTGGGCCTTAGAATTCCTCTAACGTAGACATTAAAATAATTAAAATAAATACATAATAACGACCACATGTAACTACAAATGAACCTTAATAAATAATAAATAACTGCAAAAAAAAAATCTTGCTTGATTTTGTTGGCATTACACTTTCTTTTCTTTTTCCTGAATAATAATAGTTTTGGTAACAATTCATTTAAATTTCTTGATAAAATAAATACATAAATGAAAATACAATTTATTCTAATTCTAATTCATTTAATTTAAATAAATAATTTATTTTAATTCTGATTATCATTTCTCATTCTAACGGCAGCATCAATTGATAAATGCAAGATAGATATATGTGATTGTATTGGATGCAATGTATGAAAGAGAATTTTAGCCACTATTTCAAGTTGAAATAGTCCCCACCCTTTTAGAATTATACACTATATCAATTCAAACTTCAATTAAATTTATACCAAACTAAGCTTTTATTTAATGATCTTTTATCGGTTATCAATTACTTATTGAGTTAATATATATTTGTTTTTAATTTATAAGTAATGTCGATTTTATGTTATTATAACTACATGGCATAATAATAAAATGTGGGTTTTTGTGTCCATTTTTTTAGATTAACGAGGTCCACAATATATTGTCACAAAACTTGGAGGTATGGAATAATAAAATAATAACATATAGTGCATGCGTAATGGCTTATTATTCTCAGTGCCGATTTTAGGAATTCAATTTAGTAGGGATTAAATTTAAATAACAATGTAATTTAAATTTGGTCAATAAATAAAATAAAAATTTATTAATATATTCAATTTAATATATTTATAATTGTCTTTGACGTGCTTTTATATGTTGAAAATATTGAAGAATAACCCAATTATCAAGATTGCAAAATATATCATTTTTTATGTATACAATCAGTTTCTCTCGTTGATTCACTAATGATATTTCACAAAATTCTTTACTTAAAATGCTCTTTTCTATTATAGTTATGGCAACTGATAAAAGTAATAGTCATCAATTTATCCTTCTTAATATCAACTATTTTTCTTACTAGTTCACCAATCCGTTTATTCCTGAAAATTTGTTATCAAAACCTACATCTATGATGTAAAACATTGAGTTGAATTTCAAGATCCATTAAAATAAAATTAATTGGATAAAACTCAATAAAATGAATTGTTTATGTTCTTTTATATAAGGAGAGTTGGGGTCATAGGGATATATCAAAATAACAATATTTATTTATGAATTGGAGGTGTAAAAACAAATATCTAATATTTTAATTATTTTTAAATTTTAACAAGTACTTTAATAGTAAATCAAATTGGAAGTCTGTAGCTTTTGAAAAGCCAAACAGGGACTTCAGCTACTCTGAGCGCTAATGTGCAGTACCACCGCTGATTATTCTTACTCAATAACGACTGTTCACAAACTTAAAACCTTGCTTTTAAAAACTTGAGTAGGATAAAATCTTATTCCGTAAAATTACATATTATTTTGTCTCACAAATGCAATACTCTATGTTGGATAACGGATTTTTATTTTGATTTTTTTTTTTAATTTAAGACAACAAATTTCATTTAATTACTTTAAAACCGCCACTTTTTTTTTGTATAAATAATGCTATAGGCTCCAGCCGTTTCATTTTCCAAGTAAAAAAAAAAAAACTTCACAAATATTCCCTCACAATAATATTTCTGACAAAAAATCCAAACAGAAATGGTTGAATGAGGGAGAAAATGTAGAATAACAGCAGATTTAGGATACGAAGGAGAAGATCCAGAGGAAGATGAAGATCGCGAGAAAGATTAATATTATCGAATCAGCGATTTACCAGAAACCATTTGAGGTGAGAAACAAAAATTTGAATTTGATGGTACCGATTTCTGATTTTGTTAGATCAATTTTTTTTTTTTTGCCGGTAGTGTTATGGCCGTTGATGGCACAACGACACAGGCGATGACTTTTTATTTTTAATAAATTAAATATTAATTAATTTTTGGTGTAACGGTAGTTTTGGAAATTTATTTTATATTAAAGGATATTTTGGTATTTAAGTTAAAAATTTTAGAAGAAATGACATTTATACCCTCAAGGTTTGGTGAAATTGTCTTATTGAACCCGTAAGGGACACAACGAGACTCATTTTCTACTGTAATATCCTTTGACTCTAATATCCTCAAAAAATTAATTCCAGTGTTTTAAAAGAAATAGAAATATAATGCTAAAATAAATATAGTAATATATACATTTTTAAAATAAAAATATTTAATTTTATAAAATATGTTAGATATATTTTATTATATTAAACTTAATTTGATAATAAATGGAAATATAATTTAAAATAAATATTTTAAATTTTAAATTATTTTGAATATCATATAAAATAAGTTAATATTATTAATATGTGAGATATGTTGAATTAATAGTAAAATCTATTTAAGCTAAAGATTTATTTCAAATATTTTAATAAATATAAATAAAATATTTTATATATTTAAATTATTTTATATATTAAATTATTTTATATATTAAATTTTTTTTAATATTTAGGCAAAGTAAATTAATAAATATTATATTTGCATTTATTAAAAAATTTAAGGCTAATTTTTTTAGCTATCATATTCAAAGTATATTAAAGTAAAAAAAAAAAAAAGATCTTATGTTCCTCGTTAAAAACTTGAGAGTTTGCTTGATTATTTTCTCAAATCTTGGAGGTGTAGCTACCTTTTTTTCAAAATTTTATTATCAAATAATCAAATTTCTAAAGTTGTCGCATTTTTTTTTATAGAAGCTATAATTAGCTTAGCTGCTTTTAAGAATCTACAAATCTAATTACTTGAAAATCAAATTATTTAATAATCAGTTTTGAATTGAATTTAACAACACTCTTTGGATGCTCGTTGTCAAAGCATATCTTTACGTGGCCTGGTGCTCACCCTACACAGCCGAAAGGTAAGGCCTGTTTGGAAAGTTAGACTATTAGCCCATTTGGGAGTGTGGTAAGGTTGTTAGGCTGCCAAAACCCAGCTACTAAAATATTTGGTAACATTTTAGTAGCTGAGTTTTGATAGTTTAGTCAAAAAAATTTCTTAATTTCTACTCCACATCTGTAATTTTTAATCCACAGCTGCTGCAGTTTAAAAGTTACCACCTCACTCCCAAATACACCCTACGAAAGAAATTAATTGATGGATAGTATTTGATTAATTTCATCCATTTTGTATTTAGGCTCCGTTTGATACAATTTTTCAAATAGAGCTTATTTAATTAGAGTCTTTGTTAGTAGAGATTTTGTCAATAGAACTTTTTTTTAAAAAAAAAGTTTAGTTGTTTGGTTGTCAATATAAATTTTTATTAAAAATTTAGAAAATTACTTTAATAGATAAGTTTTTTAAAATTATATTATGAAAATAATAAATAAGATTGTTAAATAAGTAGAGGATATTTTAAATATTTTGATATTTTAAAAAAAATTAACCTCTATTTCCAAAATCTCAAAATTTGAGTTTTTACTAGTAGAGACAAAATATCTTATTTAAATTTCAAAAGCTCTATTAAAAAAATAACTAAATAACAACAAAAATTATAATAAGAACTTATGAGATTAAATAAATATTTATGAATATTAAATAAGTCATACCAAACAAGCACTTATTAGTCGTGGCTTTAACTTATTTTCTCAATTTTCAAATTCCAGAAGGATAGGCTTCTCAAAAGGCACTTCCAATTAGGGCTTTTAACGCAGAACCCGAGTCAAGATATTTGTTTAGGAAAATGTCACTAGTAATTATATGTTGGGTTTTTAAACAATTGAAGAGGAGGTTGCAAGGAGAAATTTTTTAATGCACAGAAGATATTATGTCGGCCATTGGAGAATAATCAGATGAATATGAAGAGATGACAGCAGCCGGAGTTCATGACTTGGCTTCTCTTAATACAATCTTCTCCTAGGAAACTTTCCTGTGCGTTTTATACACACATTTCAAAATTTTTGTTATCAGTAGAAACTAATAGGGTCATAACCATTTAAAATTTATTAATTAAAAGAGATATTAAATAATCGATAAATTAATAATTTATTAATTTACAGAATTATTTACAACTCAGTAAATATACATTTAATTACACATTCAATGCAGTTTACCGATATTGAATATGAATTAAACTATACATTCAATTAACCAAAATAGTAAATTTATTATACTTTTCTACTTAATTAAATAATATTCATGTTACATTAACTTAATTCAATGCATTCAATGAATTAGATTAAAAATAATTAATTCATATTATTCAATGTATTTAACTAATCATTTAACCAAAAAATAAAAACATTGTAATTGTCTATGTAGTTAATTAAATAATATTCGTGTTAATTAACTTAATTCAATGCATTCAATGAATTAGATTAAAAATAATTTAATTCATATTATTCAACGTATTTAACTAATCATTTAAGCAAAAAATAAAAACATTGTAATTATCTATGTAGTTAATTAAATAATATCCGTGTTAATTAACTTAATTAAATGGTATTCAATGAATTTGATTAAAATAATCTTTATATAAATAAACACTAAGTCTTCTTTTATTTTATATTAAATTACTTGAACATTTACAATTACTTCTCATTTGAAAGGTGTTCGAAAATCAACCATGACTGATGAGATGCCTATAGCATTATGCGAGTATAGTAAAGAGCACTCCCTTGGCAAGCAGAAAAGAATTGCAACAATGGTTTTTAAAAATTTTCACTTAAAAATTAGTCAAGGAACAATATCAAATACACTTAAACTATCATCAAAATATCTTTTGATTGACTTAGCAAAGGGCGGTCATGCTAAGCGGCACAAACCATCAAAATTTTCAAACATGGAGAAGATTGTTTATGAATGGTTTCTTGAATATAAAGATTGTGAATATAACAAGAGAACTAATCTTAGAAAAGGTAAGAGAGACTATGAAAATATTAAACCCTAAAGAGACTTTAGAATTCAACTTTTCTCCGGGTTGGCTTGAGAAGTTCAAGTTAGACATGGTATTAAGTCATTTTGTTGTTTTGGAGAAAGTGGATCAATTGACACACAAGACATGGAGAACCAATTGGAGTCCATAAGAGGAAAAATAGATTAGTTTGCCACGAAAGACGTTTTCAAAATGGATAAAACATTATTGTTTCATAGGTTACAAGCGGATCACTCTCTTGCAACAAAAGAAAGCAAGACAAAGAAATGATTACAGTAATCTACTGTAATAAGGATGGCTTAGAAAAATTCCTCTGTGGATCATTGGAAAGTATGCGAAACACGTTGCCTCAAAATGTAAAACATGAAGAGTTTCAATTGTCAATACCGAGCCAACAAAAGATCATAGAAGACTAAGGTGCTTTTTGGGGAATATGTTCAATGGCTTGACAGAAAAATGCAAGGGACAAAACTTGTCTTGGTGGCAGATAAATTGTCCAGCCCATACAACAACTATTGAAGGATTACAAAATATTGAGCTATTTTATTTGCCACCTAACATGGCATCAAAAATCCAATCATGTGATGCAGGGATAATAAGAGCTTTCAAGATGCATTATCGTCGCCGACTTTACTTATAATTATACATATGACCAAGGATGAATATTTGGCCAATCTTAGAAGGGCGTAAGCTTTTTTATTACATTTGCAGGAAATAAAACTACCAGTAGAATCTTCTCGACGTTTATTATATATGTATCTGCATGCATTTATTGGTTATGGCTAATTAATTGGTCAATTTTCAGAAAAATAATAAGCTTCTCGAAAGGAATCAGAGTGGATTCTCTAGGTCATCGAATTTGGAGATAGTCTGATATTCAATTAATCTCTGTCTGTATCTTCGGCGTGATAAACTATTTTGCGTGATAAACTATTTTGTATAATCAATAAAGTGTTTGCTCTATTAGAAATGGAGTTCTTTTAAATGGTTTGATTGAATTTGCTTCTCAATTCGGTCGTAGGGAAGTCGCATTTATTAGAAAAATTTGTACCTTTTGGTTCTAATAAAAACTTCTAATATAAATTGTGATACGAATTTAAAAATATCTCTCATAATTAAAACTCTCCCTAAAATAATTCGTGATTAAAAAAAAAAATTCTGTATCTCTGTGTCGTACATAAAATAATTAAGGCTTTTGGCACAGCAACCCAGACTATAAGAAATGGCAAGCATGGGTGGGATAATAAAATAGAGGAAACAAAGTAATCCTACTAAAGCAAGGCCTGTTCCAGGCTTCGTTTTCAATGATATTGCGCCAGATATAGAGCCAGCTGCAATGCATTACGGATATCTTGCAGATGTACGAAAGAATATCATGATGATAAACGCCATTTAAAAACACAAGCATTTTCTCAACCTTCTCCTATAGATCATGGTGCAGTTTGTTGGATACCTCCTATGGCTGGTAGTTTAAAGTGTAATGTGGATGCAGCTATGTTCGCTTCCAGGGGTTATATTGGCTTAGGTGCTGTCATCCGAGACTCAAATGGCGCATTTGTAGCAGCTAGGTGTTGCAGCATTCCTGGAAGATTTAATGCTCGTGATGCTGAAGCTATTGGTGTTCGAGAGGCTCTTAGTTGGATTAAGCAACTACAACTGTCAAAGGTTATTATTGAGATGGACTGCTTAAATGTGTACCATGCTTTAGTTAGTCATCTCTCGGGGTCTAGTAGTTTTAGCCTTATTATTGAAGACTGTGTTGTTTTGTCTAATTCAATACGAGATGTATCTTTCTCTTTTGTTCGACGGTCTGCGAATTCTGCTGCTCACTCTGTTGCGAAGGCGGCGAATTCTTTGTCAGGCCACGGAGAGTGGAGGTTTGTTCCACCTCCGTTCTTAATTGCTGAGTTGTTTGGCTCTTCTTCTTAATGAATATCCATTTTTCATCAAAAAAAAAAAACACAAGCATTTTCAATGAATTGTAAGGATTTTGACGCCCAGCAAGCTGCAATAATTAGTTAACTAATTCGAAGAGTTTGTTTCACAATTAACTACGGCCACTTTTTTTTTTTTTTGTTAAAATCTTGTTTAATATTTATATTTTGATATTGGTATCCGTTTACTCTTATATTTTTTAAAATATCTTAAAATATTTCCGACATTAAATTATTAGCATATTTTCTCTTATTTTTTGTTGCTTTTGATTTTATTTTTACAATATTACCCTTTTATAATTTTTTTTAAACATTAATAAAAGAAAAAAATTAATTATCAATTTAATCTCAAAAAATAAAATGAAAACAAGATTAATATATGTTACTTTTTTTGTAACACACTGCTGAGGAATTAATATATTAATATTTTATTACTAATGTCCAAAAAAAGGTAATTTAATTATTTTTACAATAAAATTTTTTTGGACACATGTAAGCTTTCACAAAAATTAATATTTATTCTTTTTTATTTTATTTTTGAGGTTAAATTGATAATTTATTTTTTTCTTTTATTAATTTTATAAAAAGAAACATTATTATAAAAAGGTAATATTATAAAAACAAGTCAAAAGATGTCAATAATTTAAAGTTAGGGATGTTTTGAGACATTTTTTTAAATATAGAAATTAAATAGATACTAATATTAAAATATAGGAATGAAACGAGTTTTTACCCTTTTTAAAAAAAAAAAAAAAGAAAGAGAACAAAATTTATTAACACACGATAGTTTTACTTATTAAGCAAGAAAAAGTAGAAATACAATCCATTCAAGATAACAATTACAGTTCATTCAGATTTGATATGTACTTTCATATTATGGAAATACACTTTATTTCAATATCACACCACGTGATTCTCATACTAGTGTTGCAAGAATACAATCTAGAGACAATATGATATTTTATGTTATCGAAATGATTATTTATGACATTATTATTACCAAAACAAATGATTTTCACAAAATAACACACTTCAAGTTGTAACTTTGTTATGTTTTTAAATCAGCGGTAGCTGCTATAGAAAAAAAAAATCTTACATTTATCAAATAGTATTTCTATTTTGTAAATCTAGGATTAGGTAATATTCATCTATTTGATATTGGCATAGGCTAATAAGTAAATGATCTCCAAGGTATAAATTAAGTTGATGTATATACATATATCCAATAAATAAATGTCAATTCATATAAATACTTAGAAATTGTTCTTATATTTGTTAGAAGGGTGGGACTATTGGCACTCAATCAAATGCTTCAGCCACTATTTATTTTGAAAAAAAATTTATTACAAAAATATCCTTTCATGAAGTAACTGAAAAGAACATAATTACTTAAAAACAAAAATAATTTACACACCATTTATTATAAACCCTAAATCTTTACTTTCTTTAACAATTCATCATCTGAGGCTCATGAAAGATACAAAACCAAAGTTGTAAATTCTTGGTTGGTGTATGGATCAAAACCTCGATGCTTTTACCAATGAGTTTAATTTCCATCTAACCAATCACATTAATTTAGAAAAAATTAGATTCCGCAAGTTATAACTTAAAATTCATCAATGAAAATTCAATCAGCAAGTATGAATATTCATAAAGGGAAAAAGCTAAACATTCATGAAAGGGATAAACAATTGCTGCAACTCTTAGCTATCGTGTAAGTTACTCATATTTGTTTTAACAAAAACTGTTATCAATTAATAATACACCTATAAAGCCACAAATTTTGAAGTAGTTGTGACCTCTTTCTCCAAATCTTATCTTCTACGTTTATTTTAAGAAAGCAAAGCCAAGAGAAAAAAAAAACAAAGATAACAAAGAAGAAGAAGAAGAATGCTGTGGGGGTTGAAAAAAATAATTATGGGTATTTTTGAGATTTAACCAAGTGTGCATGACAAAGATTCAATTTTTAATTTTTACATTTGAGTGTTAAAGAGTAATTAAGTGTACAGAGTAAGTTTTAGAGTGGAAATAACCTTCCTAACGTCAAAATCAAACAACTCAACCGTTTGAAAATGGCCGTTGAATATTAGTTTGTAAATTAATTGAATTAAACGTGAGAAATTGCTTTTGCAGCAAAAGCTTAATCAATCCAACCCCTTTGTTACTTCTACATATATTTGCATTATTTATTCTTTCTTTTGATTCCTGTTCATAAATTAAGCGATATTTTATAATAACAGAGACCATGATCAGTAGCAATGTGTCGAGCAAGAATGCTTAGATCACAAGGCTTTTCATCAGTAAACCATCCTTTTAAGCACATTACAACCTCTTCCGTTATCTGAAATGTTGGGGTTAATCATTAGCATTTTTCGTCAGCTCTGCGAAGAGCAGTTCCTGCAAATCAAAACTAACATGTTCTCGAGTTTCGTTGAAGGCAAGTTAAGCTAATTCATCAGAACTTATGGCATTAATTAATTTTAAATGACTACGTTGAGACCCCCAAAAGGATTAGGCAATTTTTTTCAAGATTGGCCGCAAGTTAAAGACATGCATGGTGGCCTGGATGGTAGTCAAATGCGTAGTATCTTCACGTCAAAGAAAGAAATCTAAGCAATGTAGTGAAGAAGGGTAGTGCTAGAGAGAGAGAAGTACGAGAGAAAGACGAGATAATTTTGTTCTCTCTCTACCCTTTATTCATTGTTTATCTTGTATTTCTCTCGTGCTTCTCTACACCAAGCATTTTTCAGTGAAGAAATAGCTTCTAATCAGAAGAACAGTGGAACTACATGGTTGAAAATCAATCGTAGACAACACTATATGTAAAACAACAGTTTGTTTTTTTTTTCCTTTTTTTTTTCTTAAGATAAGAATGGATGGAGCCTAAATATAATTCTTAACACTAACTTCTTCATAAGTTGAAATCAAGTTTTGGAATTATTATTATTATTAATTGATGCACCTACTGAACTTCGAATCTAAGACCTACTTCTTCGAAGGGCCGCTTCTTAATTACCATTGATGTTAGACCTTGGCTTCGAGTTGAACTAAATTTGTTAGCCAAAGAGACCGGTTGATGGGTCACTTTCATTTGACAGGTGTTCCAACGCAA
The DNA here is from genome assembly GCA_029618585.1 of Citrus australasica. NCBI lineage: Eukaryota > Viridiplantae > Streptophyta > Magnoliopsida > Sapindales > Rutaceae > Citrus > Citrus australasica. Next base: position 2,408,519 of record JARCIV010000005.1, read on the forward strand.
AGTCAATTATTTTATGCTCTCAAATTTCGTATTAATTGACGATGTTGTCACCATCAAATTATACTAATATTCCCACTAAATAAACAACACTTGAAATTCAACTTCTATTATCATTTTAAAATCAACGTACGGTAACCAATAGAGAAAATAATCCCTATACTTCTTAACTAATACTTCAATTTTGTTCATCTCAAATCAGTCAAATGTGAATGGTACATGTAGGGTAATAAGTAAATTAAGTATTTAATTAAAAAAAATGCCACTTGACATATTTTCTGAAAACTGTAGTTTTATTTTTAGATATATGAACAATATAAGATTAGATTTTCTTTATTTAAAATTATGATTTTATTTTCAATATATTCAATACAATAGTGTGAAAAATAAATATATTTTTATCCATCTTATTATTGTGTTTGATGAATGCACTAGACGAAAACTTAAGTCATAATTTTATGTTGAGGAACCATCATCCATTAATATAAAGATTATATGGTATTGAAATGTACTATGCCTAAAAATCTGCAAAAGTGGTCTCTCCACGTTCTTTAAACAAGAAAAGAACTTTGCTTTCTGGCCAACCGTAACCAAAATTAATTTATATGGGATAATGTCTATATCTATACATATAGAAACAAGTAGCAGACAGTGCGGGCGTGGGTGATTGGCGCTGCAAACCGAATAAATATTCATGCTATTTCGGTTTAAATATTTACTACCGTACTGCATAATAATAAATCAACAGAGATACTTTTTGCCGCTATTTAAAGTTAAAAAAAATTCAAGTAAGAAGACTCCATTTACTTTGAGTAATATCGAGAATCATAATATTTGAGTCATAATTTCAGTCTTAAACATTATATGTTATTTATCAATTGGATAAACTGATTCTTTTTAAAATTTTATTGATTTTCCACATGGATCATTTTTTAATGAAACCTTTTAATGCTAGACTAGATTACATTGTTAAATTTTAATGTAGAGAATTAGAATATCCTTTCATAGTCATAATACTAAAATGTAAAAAAGTAAAAGTTCTCCAGCTTTTAGATTTTTATTTCTTTGCACATCATCAACCTACAATAAATATTTTTTATGTTGAGTGTCGTATCATTTTATTTGACAATTATGATAGTTCAAATTTTCTTAAAAATTCAAATATAGTTCAAATTAACTGTCAGATTCTTAAAAATTCTAATACCTTTTCTTCTTGGCAGAGTTGATAACATACTGAGTTAAGAAAAGATTTATTTTTTAATATATAGTTAAATTCAATCTTGTATTACTATAAACGTATAATGGTAAAACATAGGTGTTTTTTTGTCCATTTTGTAAATCAAGGAGGTCTAAATTTTTTTTTTTATTTTTTATTTGGTTGGGGCCTGGGGGAATCTAGGAGGTTTAATTTTGGATTATCCTCTGAATTGATAATCTTCAAAATAACCCTCAAATTATTCTAAAACTCAATCTACCTCTTGTGTTTGTAAAGAAGACAAAAGATTTCATTAATTCACCCTGTTTTTCTTTATCTTTTGAATAAAAAATAAGATAAGTTAAAGTTTGCAATAGCTTAGAGAGTATCTTGAAAATTGTCATTTCATGAGGGGAGTAATCTGAAATTTATCCATATAGGTGTAATGAAAGAACGATATATAATGCTTGCGTTTGGGTTATTAAACATAGGTGTTTTTGTGTCCATTTTGTAAATCAAGGAGGTCTAAATTTTTTTTGGGGGGGGGGGGATCTAGGAGGTATATAAGAAGATTTAATTTTAGATTATCCAGTGAATTATAATGTTCAAAATAATCATCAAATTATTATAAACCTCAATCTACCTCTTGTTTTTGTAGAGTAGACAAAAAACTTCATCAATTTACCCCATTTTTCTTTATCTTTTGAATATAAATGGAGTAAGTTCAAGTTTGCAATAGCTTGGAGAATATCTTGAAGATTGTCATTTAATGAGGAGAGTAATCCAAAATTTATCCATATAGGTGTAATGAAAGAACGATATATAATGCTTGCGTTTGGAATATTATTCTAGTGAAGACTCTCCAAAGTAATATTCTCTATAAAAATAACTCTTATATAGTCATAAAAAATTATGATCTCAATTTGGAATAATTGTAAATAAGAATAAATTTTATATTGTAATAAGTTATAAGTTTTATAGATTTTTTTCTTAAATAACTTGCCTCCACATAATAATAATAATAATAATAATAATAATAATAATAATAATAATAATTTGTATATTGCAAAAAAGTATGCGCAACATTAACGGCTTAATAAGAGATAAATATTTTTTAAAAAATTACAATAATTTATTCTTTAGAGTTGATACCACATCTTTGAACTTAAAGGTACATAATAACTCAATAATATAAACACATTTTTGTTGATGCCAAAGTATTTCTACCTTCTCAAGCATGTTTAGAGATTCATTAAATCGACATTCTCCATAATGTATTTTCCTCTACATTGCTCAGGCTAAGGATAATCAAGTTTAAAAAAATTGAATTAAATATCTACAAAGTTTTAACTTCTTTATAATACATAATAAAATTAGATAGTTCTAACAATATAACTATAAAGAGATCATACTGTATTTTATTTCTCTCTCTTCATTTTTTTTTTTAAAGCATTGACCCGTAGAAATTTGATTCATAATTAAAACATACTTCTTTCTTATTCCTTTTTCGCTTAAACAAAATCCATTTCATTTCAACGAAATCAAAGAGTACACAATATACTTCTGCTGGAAAACCCACCAACCAAACTACAGTTTCAGTATATGTAAGAGCCAACGTCGCTAGCATATGAGTTATTTACTGTTTACATTGCACGTTTACACAGTTACACTTATCCCCTCCAATTTTGAATTTTATATCCGTTATGAATGTGACCTAATCTAGACCAAATGTGTTAAATGGGCTTTTATAATTTGAAATAGTACATACGAATGATGAATTGACAACATTAAATATTATACATTATGTCATTTTATTTTAAATATTTAGAAATTATTCCTCGATCACCTCGTAAATTGTTTCACTGTCACCTCGTATTTATAAAAATTGTAAAAATAAGCACGAAGATTTTATAATAATGTCTTTGCAGCACATTACATTACATTTTGCTTTTATATGAATGAGTTACTTTTTCATTAATCTCACGTCAATTATTATTAATATTAATATTAATTTTTTAGTTAAAGTAAAGTTTCGATAATTAAAGGGTATAATAATAAAATACGAGTTTTCATGTCCATTTTTTTTTATCAAGGAGTTCTACAATATATTTGCAAATCTTGGAGGTACGAACGTAATGAGAAAAAAAATTTAGTTAGTGCGTGCTTCTTGTTATTCTTGTTCAATAACTACAGTTTATGTACTTAAAATTTTTCTTTTCTAAAAAAAATGACTAGGACAAAATCTTATTCCATAAAACTATACATTTTTTGTCATAAATAGAACACTATATGCCAGGTTATACAGCGGATTCTTCAGGATATAGATTTTTTCTTATTAAAATATAAACTTTATTTAATTTCTTTAAAACGACCGCATGTTGTTTGTTATAGATAATACTACAGCTCTATCAAATTTGTACATCTTGTAGAAAGGTTTCATTTTCCAAGTTGAAAAATTTCAGATGTACTCCCGGACAATGATATTTCTAGCGAAAAAATACAACCAAAGTTGTTGAACGAGGAAGGAAATGTGGAGGAACATCAGACGTAGGATCTAAAGAAGAAGATCAAGAAGGAGATGAAGATCATGAAGAAAATTTAAGATTATTGAATCAGCGATTTACCAGATATTATTTGAGGTGAGAAATATAAACTTCAGACTTATAATGCAATTTCTCATGTACTTAATTTCTTTATTTATGAACACCTTGTATCATGAATTATTCTCTGTTATCATCAGATTCAAAATTTTATGATTTACCAAATGGTACTATACTTTTTTCACCGTAAATTGGTTGTCACCCACCAAAAGGAATTCCCTTTGTAAATGGTACGGTTGTCGCCCACCAAAAGAACTCCTTTGCAAATGATGCAACTATACCATTACATAGATCAGAAAAGTTTGAGTCTAATAAAGTATGCCGATTTTGATTTCACTGGATCCATCTTTGGTTGCCGACGGTGGCGTTGTTACAGTTGATGGCACACTAACATAGTTATTTGGGGGTAAATTTTAAAATGATATTTGTTGATCAATAAATGAATGACACATAAACAATTATAAGGGTAAAATACACAAAATACTTAGGCAGTATAAAGATGTCATTTGGAAGAATTTATTACATTGGATGGGCTTAGAAATCATCAGTCAAGGTTGGACACTTTTAAGATATTTGTGAGAAAAATAAATCTAATACAAAAGAATATTCTTCTCATTTTTTCCTTCAATGACACATAGCTTTAAAATATTCTCCTCTTTTAACCTAAGAATGACACTTATCTTGACTTTTATGCACTCTTTTTATCATTAACTTCTATTATATAAATGCCTCGTTAAACCCATATGAGGGGGCCTCCTCTTTCTCTCCCTGCTTTCTTTCTATCCTTTAAATCACCACCTACTTTTTTATTTTTAGAAGGTCATTTCTTTTTTCTACCTTCATTATCATCTTCACCGTATTATCATTCTCTGTAGAATTATTCCTTATCTTCATCCTTATCAATACCAAACATTTCTTTATAGCTATTTAGCCTATTTATTCGTCTTGGATAATATAAAATCTTATATAACCTCTCATTTATATTGTGGATTGGTGATGGCCAGGGGCGAAGCGTGCTGGTGACTATGGGGGGCCATGGTCTCCCTACTAATAATTTTTTTTTTGAAATTTTAAATGGAAAATATTAAATAAATATATAATATTAGCCCCATGGCCCCCCCACTAATAATTTGTTTCTAAAATTTTAAATAAAAAATATTAAATAAATATATAATATTAGCCCATGGCCCCTCACTAATAATTTGGCCCCCCCAAAGATTTGGCTTGAGCTTCGCCCCTGGTGATGGCTTACTTCTGTTGACGTAAGTCAAAGACCAAACCACGTAAACATTGTGTATTCTTCATATTTATGTTTATTTCACACATTTTCAAATTGAGGTCTAAATTGTGTTTCATGTATAAGCTTACTTGAGTTACTTTAGTTATGGTGAATATTCTGTTAGACCACTCCAGCTATCTCTTGAGTACACCTCAGTTACTCCTAAGTACACATTATCCCTCCATATCAACTTTTTAAATTAACTCCTATAGGGCTCCATTGAGCTCTCCCTATTATTGCTTACATAACCATCTCATCTCACATTGCACATTACTTTAGCTTACCACCCAATGTACCTCAACTAAACCACTTGCTCCAAATATTAAAAAAACACACCTAAATCCGAACTTAGCACAAGCATCCCTTAAATATAACTTTATTTGTTTGAATTAGATTTAAGTTAGGCGAGTGAGAACCACTTAATTGGTTCCAATCATATCCTAACCAAAATTTGGTGAAAACAATAGCCAATGATTTTTTTTTAAATTTTAATTTATATTAGTAAATATTAACTAATGGTTTTATTGTAAAGGTTGTTTTCGAAATATATATTTTAGCAACGGTATTTTTGGTGTTTTATCTAACAATATCAATAATCATATTTCTAGAAAGCTACTTTTAAAAATCTATCAAATCTGATTATTTAAATATCAAATTATTCAATTATAATCAATTTTGAATTGAATTTATCAAACACACCCAAAAGGCGTAGTCAATGGAAGGGCCTGTTTGGAAGGTTAGACTAGGAAGGAAATTGCTATAAGAAGCACTTTATCAAGTTACTTAATATAAGATGCATTTTATACATATACTCCATAAATGGTGATCATTAAACAAACATTGCTTCTGTCTGCAGCAACTCCACCTCCCCAAGGCTCAGCCACTGAAAGAAGAAAGATGTTAACCCCACTGGAGGTCATGAGACAACTTACTGAGGATCGTCCAGGTTTCGTTCTGCAAAATGTTTAATCTTCTATTTCATTTATTTTAATCATCTTATTGATTAGTTACTAACCATTTTTTTTTAATTTTCTTCTGTCGACAACAGATTTAGTTATTTTCTTTGCAACTTTTAATTACTATGTAAGACTGTCAAGTTATTAATTCATGAAAAAGTGTATTTTCAATATAGTGGCCAAATTAACATTTTCTATATTTATTAGATAGCACTTTAAATTCATTAATTTTGGTTTGTGTTTGGTAGGTGGATTTGCTGACTACGACAGGGTTGCCCGGGCACATGACTTAGCCTCTCTTAAAACTCCGGGTGTCCAATAAACTTTCCTGTACGTTTTAATATCAGAGGAAAAGAAATCGTACATTTCAAATATTTTGTTAATAATTTGGTTAATTGGCTTCTTATTTCTTAATTAATATATGGTTTTGGCTATTTTTAAGGTGCTCCCCTTCATAATCACACGATTAAAATTATAATGAGTTTTTTATTATTTATCACTTTACGTGTGTAGATAAGATTCGTACTCCACAATAAATTTACTCTAATATATCTATAACTTTAATTTATATATAGTAATTTTTTGGTCAATGATTATAAAGAGTAGAAAAATCTAAAAAATTTTTAAAACTACATAACTTTAAATATTTATAATTTTAAACCTTTAAAATAATAAGATTTTATCCTTCTTGTAGTTAGCAAAGTGACCGTCAGAAGAATTTGGAGGAAGTGCACCATATGACCAAGGAAGAATCTTTGACCCAATCTTAGATGGTAAGCCTTGTCTAATTGCATGTACGCAAAGTAGAAGTAGAGGGCAAAGGCTTCATAACACCTGCACTTAATTATTAGTCATGGCTTTATAATTAACTTGCAAAATTAGTTTCAGAAAAAAGTTTAGCTTCTCAAAATTGCTTCTTATTACCGCAGAGCCTCTAGCTAATTGATTTTGGAAGTCTCTTTATATCTTTTGGGTCCTGTTTAGTATTATGACTGAGCAGGCAAATCTACAATATATTTATTGTTTTTATCAAATTTATTATTTAAAAATCATAATTACCATATATTATTAATTTTTATTTTTTAGTTATAACATCTTAATGACAAACAGAACTTCATTCTGTATATTTGATTATATATGTGTGTGTATACACACACATACATGTATTAATATATACATACAGACAATAATTAATGCTTCTGATGATGCAGAAACCCGGACTTTAAGAAATGGCAAATTGGCAAGCAAAGCTGGAAAAATTAAAGAAACCAAAGCAATTTAAAGTAAAAGCAAAAATTTTCCAATCAGTATTAAAGTTTGAGACAAGTTGATAATGTTGTAAATAAATTTTTAGAATTTATAATATTGTAAAATAGTGAAAAAGATAGTTACAACATTACAAATTCCTTTCAGATTTTAATTTCGGAACTAAAACTAATTCAAAGTAAAAATATGATAATTATAACAATAAAATTATATTCTGACCTTAATAATCAGTTAAATAAAACTGGTCGAAAATTACTTGACCAACCCAAAAATTAAAGTTAAATAGTACCATTTATAATAAGTAAATGTCGAAGAAAGGAAAAAAAATGATAGTAAAACTAAAACAACAATGTTAATATGTATGCCTTGTAGGTTGCCACGTGGAAGATATATAATCTTTTATTTTCCAATTTTGATGGGTTCAATGTTTCTTCTGTTTCGAGTTCAAAGACCAGAACCCAGTTACGAAAAAATAGTATGGCAGCAGCAGTAGCGGTAGTAGTAAGCAGCTACTGCAAGCCTTCGCCATTTAGCCGTCGATTTTCTCCCAAGCTCGTAACTTTCTTTTCTCTCTTGCAAATTAATATTATAATTTTTATTATGTTCTGTTTTAATTTTAGCTTCTTTATTTTTGTTGTTGTTGTTATGGTTTGTTTGTTTCTCCAATTTCAGTAATTTAATGGTAGTTTTTATTATGAAGTTAAAGTGTATTTAGTCAAAAGCTGATTTTGATTAAAAAGAAAGTGTTTTTCGTACGTGTTTCCTCAGAAGCGCTTCCTGATGCATCATTACTTCTTTCTTTAAATTGATAGGAAATTGACAATGAAATGAATTGATTAGGCTATAAGATAAATGAATCCCCGACAAAATCAAGAAAAATGTTGATGCTAATATTTGTAAGCCTGTTATGATTCATTCAATGTTATTGGGGCACCAATCCAAATTTGGGTTTGATGAGCGAATCTGACTCAAAAGGTTAAGAGAAGTGCAGTCTTTATTTAATGTTGTGTTGAAAAGGATTAAGATGAAAGATTCTGGAATCTTTTTAACAGAATGCTGTCCAAAGTTCCCTGATGAAGGCTTGCAGTTGTGTTGCATGTGCTAATAAAAAATGGTTGTTGGTGTCAGTTAAATCATTACTGTTTTGTTTATTGCCGGATTTTGATACTGATAATGTTCATGTGATTATAGGCGTTTGATTTTTGAAATTGTAGGGGAAATCACCATGCAGACATAGTTTTGGGAGACAGGTGCAGTCGTCTCGAATTTGTGCATTGTTTTGGGGAACTAAGAAGTCTGTGCAGCAACAAGTATTGGACTCTTCGCTGGGAGATTTCACTTTAACAGGGTCAGGATCAGAGGTGTTCTCTTTTGATGGTCCTATGACAACTATGATTATATGGATGCTATCTATATGTGGTTGTGTTTAGCGGCTTTGTCCTTCATCTAATGCATATTATTGATGCTAAATTCAGGGAGTTGCTGAAAATGATGGAGGGCCTAAGAAGATATGCCTTTCAGTTATTTCTTCAATCTCTGAGGTTTCAGCAAATGACTGGGACACATGTGCTCTGGATGCTACAGGCCCTGAGAAATTTAATCCATTTCTTACCCATGGGTTTCTTTCGAGCTTAGAAGAGACAGGTTGTGCCGTGAAGGTAAATAATTACTTCAGCGTGCTGCATCCTTTTTAGTTTTATTAATAGTTGCTAATCAATTTGGACATCTAGCAAGTACGGAATTCTAATTTACTGTTAATTAACCCTTTATAGAGGCTTCTTCATTGAGCATGTACCTCGTTAATTCTGGTTCCCAAATTTCTCCTGCTTTAGAAAGGTAGGCTTTTTTCATTTGTTTTCTCAACATTACAGAAAGAGCTATCATATAAGTTTTGTTTTTTACTTTTTAACTTTGAGTTCTAAAGTATAGCATTTCTCGATCTTTTTTTTTTCTTTTTGGCATTCATTTTTGGATCTTTCCTTGAGTGACCCAAAAATGTTAACATTCAGAAAAAAAATATAAACAACTATTAGACGCCTTTGCCTAAATTAATTTGTTCTGATTATTTTTGTTGTTTTGTCTACAGTGCTATTCTTCTTTGCAATATGATCAATCTAAACATCCTGAAGATTCCACTGTTATTTTAGTTTTGTCTGTAAACTGTTTTCAGGAGACAGGATGGACGCCATGCCATATTGTTGTCAAGGATGAGTGTGAAAATGTTTTAGGTGTTGTTCCGCTCTATCTTAAAAGGTTTAGCATCTACTGCAGCAAGATCTCATGTAGCTTCCTTTATAATTCTTTCACAAGCTTCAATTCAACCGCTTTATTGACTATTTCTCATCACTTTTATTTTTGGATATGCAGCCATTCCTATGGTGAATTTGTTTTTGATCATGCTTGGGCAGATGCCTACTATGGATATGGAGAACGATATTATCCGAAATTCCAATGTTGTGTACCTTTTACTCCAGTAACTGGTCCTAGAATTTTAGTACGTAACACTTCGATCAAAGATCAAGTTATTGATGTTATAGTTTCTGCTATGAAGGATCTTACGGCCAAGGTATTGTATGAATCAAATAAAAGCTACTGGCAATGCATGAAGTTGTTCTCTTTTCATTTCATTTAAAGCCATATTCAGTTTAAAATTTGTTTGCAGATTTTCATGTCCTGGACTTGTTTTTTCTTTTCTTCTTCTTCTTCTTCTTCTCCCCCTTCCCCCCAACCTAAATAGAAGAAACATTCATTTCTTAGTCCATCCTTTATATTTGATAATGCGAGAGAAATGATTCTTTGTTTCAAAAGATTGCTATGATACTGTGGTTGGCTACCAGGATCATCTGCTGTGTCTTGACCTCTTAATGTGACTTCATATTTTTGACAGGCTCGGGTTTCATCACTGCACATTACCTTCCCATCAGAAAATGAGTGGCACAAACTGGGGGAGAAAGGTTTCCTTCGGAGGATTGGGATGCAGTACCACTGGAGAAATCGTAACTACAAAAAGTTAGTAGTGTCTATCCTATTTCTTTATTGGTAAAATGTCATTTTGTAATCTTGAGAAATTGGTTTACAAGGCTGTCTCACTTTATTTTGTCTCACTTTATTTTGTCTCACTTTATTTTGTTCCCATTTATATTCAATGCCAAGGGTTCACTCCTGGCCAATTCATCATCTGTTTTATCATGTACGAAGATGGAAATGATAAAAAAGTTTCCATCTATTGGTGCAGCTTTGATGAGTTCTTAATGGATATGAAGCAAAATAAAAGGAAAAATGTTCGTCAAGAGCGTAAAAAGGTTGTTCTTTTTCAAACTTTTGTCCTTTTACAAGAAAAATGTGATGAGTTTTGAGTTCTTAACACTATTGAGTTATAGCATTAGTTAAAGAACTGGGTTAACATTTTTACTTTTATTTGTGTCAATTTGGTAAATATAACCTTTATTAGGTACCTCGAATGTGCTGGTGTTTTCTTTCAATGTCAAATATGTGCATCCTTTTGAATTGTAACATTTTTAAACATAATATCTTCCTGCAACAATATTTTTGCATGTTCTCGACTTCTGAATAGTTTGGAAATCAGTTGGCTTCTTTTTTGGTTCATGCAACTTGCTAATGATCTTGAGTGAAATATCTTGACGCAGATTTCTGCACAGAATTTGACCATGAAACGGCTCCAAGGTCATGAGATCAAGGTATTTGGTGATAGTTCTAGCATTTTGTAACGGGAGAATGTAGGGATCAATCAGTAAATTCTTGAGCTCTTAATTTCACTTAATGATTGTCCTGTTAGGCTAAGCATTGGGATTCCTTCTACTGGTTCTACAGGAACACCACTGATAACAAGTTTGTTCCTTATCCTCAGATCCTTTGCGATTGTTAAGTACATATATGAACTTCTCACATCCGTTTGCCGTAAATTTTCCAGACCCGAAATTGTTAGATCTTAACTGTATTGTGGATTTTTCCTTAGGTGGGGCAGTCCTTATCTAACAAGGGATTTCTTCCATGACTTGGGATCAAAGATGGAAGATCAGGTGCTACTCGTTGTCGCTGAAGATGGAGATGAACTTGTCGCTGGAGCATTAAATCTTATCGGCGGAGACACGCTTTTTGGTCGTCTGTGGGGTTGTCACCCACGAGCCTATTATCCAAGTTTGCATTTTGAAGCATGCTATTACCAGGTATATTTCTTACCTCTTAAACATTTCTAGGTAGAAGAATAATCTGGAAAATGGTGCCTGTAAAATGAGACCTGGAGTATGAATAAAGTTAAGCTAATTGACAAAGGGATATTTCTTGGGGTTTTTTATTACGTTGCTCAAGTTCTGATGATATAAAAAAAGCGAACTAGATTATGAATTCAAACAGAGCTTTTTATTTTTGATATCTTGTGGCACTTCAGGCAATAGAAGCAGCTATAGAACTAAGTCTGTGCACTGTTGAAGCCGGAGCACAGGGGGAGCATAAGATTCAGCGGGGTTATCTGCCGGTGACAACTTACAGCTGCCATTACCTTCTGCATGAAGATTTCAGGAAACCTATAGAGAACTTTCTAGTGCGTGAATCAACTCAGGTACCCCAAAACATCCCATTCTAATTCATGTACAGATATTTTTAGGACATCTTGTCAAAATCAGAACTGCAATTTTTGAACCAAATGCTGCTTGCTTAATGATTTTATTGACTCCGTTTCTTTGCTTCTCGAGTCTTGCTATTCTCTATTTTTGATGTTCTCATGTAACCTCCTTTATGGAACTGGATATCATGATAAATTTATTGTAAATATGCAATATCCAGGTAAGATTAGTTCGAGAAACCAATAAGAATGTGTTTTAGAATATCAACATCTCTTTTTTTTCGTGCTTTTGCTATCATTTATACATTTTCCGCTAAATAAGATCACCCGTAGAGATAGAGAGAGAGAGAGAGAGAGAGAGAGAGAGATTTGCCCCTATGAAATTTAGCTCACTTATGAGTCTTATTTATGCATATTCCTTCCTTTCTTCCTTTCTTTTCTTTCTTTCTTTTTTCATTTTCCTCCCTTTTTTTGCAGGTTAACCTTGTGATGAAGCTCTTACACGAATCTGGTCCCTTTAAGGATGGTATAAAATGAAAATACAAGGTAGTTGCCTTGTTGAAAAGGAAAGCAGTATTTCCTGTATTCTCAAAACATTGTAAATGCCATCTTGAACTTCTTGTAACTATAATTATCAAAACCTTATTTCAAGCTTTTGTACATAATATGGAAAAACATTGCAAATATAAAATGAAGCTGGTAATAACATACATGTGCTCATCTTCAAACTTCAATTAGAAAATTGTGAGCAAAATAAATCTTTGAATTTTTCTTTCAGAAATATTGCCCCCTCTTTTCTGCATGGAACTTTGTCGTAAACACAAAACTACTGGGGAAATCATCTAGTTGCATCACATCTTGGCTGGTAGATGCTGCTAGGGAGCACAGCCAAATTTGCTTAAACCCTGTTTGGCACTATGAATAGACAGCTACAAAACTATAGCACCCCTATTCATTCGGTCAAAATCTCCACGGCGTGTTCACGCCCCTCCACTGAGAGCGAGAGGTACACCATGTTGGTAAGAATCGGCAAAGACTTTGTAAAATAAAAAATTTAAAATATCTGTATTATTCTTGTCAAAATTTGACTTCTATTTTATGGTTATACTTCTTTTTCCACAATAAATGTGACTTTTAAATTACAGCACTTTAATATCAAAGAAGACCTCTATTTCGTTCATGCAATTGCAATATTGCATTATTACTCGAGATATTAGTTTTGGAAAATTACTGATATAACATAATTATTTGTTGTGCTAATAGGCACACGAAGTTGGGAGAGACAAAGTTTGTACAAGTGCTTTTGTCCGGTGGTTTTAGCGTTTTGAAAAGTCAACCTGTTTCCAAAGATAAAATACACTCGAACATTGTGAATTGATTTCTTGAAAGGTATTTACAAGATGTTTTATAGGAAAATGTCCAGTATAAAACTCCAGTCTCCAAACACCACACATTAGACTTCAGAATTCAGAACAATAACAGTAGTATTAGACTTGCCTTTTTTATGAAAACTCAAATCTTTCACACAAGAAACGGAAATCCCAAAAGGAGATGACAAAATTTGGTAAAAATTAAAAGGGCAAAATTTTATTTTGCTCGTCAGATTCGATACAAACCAATACATTTGTGATATATGGCTACAAATGAAGAAATGGCAGCTTTTTTCCCCAGCAGAAAAAAGAGGAAGAAGAATTAATGAAAAATAGAAATTACATCAAAAAATTAGATGGTTCTAACTGCATATATCTACAATGATACCTGTTCTATATCTTTGACACTATGGCAACCTGATCTGAGATCGAGAAATGCTCAAAAATGGACCAGGACCAAACACCCAGCTGGCAAAATTGCATGGATATTATTAGCTGGTCTAATTATATCTAAAATCTGTACGATGAACCTGATTGTGGTGGAGGTGGCGGCAATCGGGAAGGTGTACGACGGCTGCCCAAGCCAGACCTCTCATCACCATTCTGAGCCGGATCGCTGTAACGCCGACTGTGACCATTGGATCCAGATCTGAATGAGTCAGTGGGTCCATTGGCAGCAGCATCGAATGCATTCCTCCATTCATCACCTCCTGCAGTTCCACTGTTTCTTGGGCTGCTCTCTGAATACAAATATATTTGAAAAATAATACAGCAGTTAGCAGAAAATTAAAAGAGAAGATAGTTAAACGCACAAAACAATGTAACTTGCCGTGACCAACAATTCAGCCTTGCAGCCAATACCTGAAAATCTTGCGTATAGTGAGATTACAAAAACAGCTGGTCTTTCATCTTTTCTTTTTCATGATTTTTCTGGGGTCAGGATAAAGGAAATTTGGAATTTGAAATCTCTAAGGAACAAATAGTGTTCTTGAAAAAGTACCAGATCACAGGAGTTATACTTCACTTTTCAACCAGTTTCATTAACAGAATGTACCATACCATTCATAACATTGCTTATAGATTGAGCTAATCATTATGCACAAGAAAATAATGTTCAATAGCTTTTAGCATTAAAATGGATATAGAGCTCCTACCACGCTTACTCATACCTCGAAATCAACATGCAATAGTGTAGCACAAACAGAGAAAAGAAAAGATGTGAACTGCGATCTCTGTTGCCATCTTTACCTGGTTCAACCACATCATTAGACCAGGTAGTTGCAGCAGCTGCTCGGTTGTCATGGACACTGAGTTGCCTGATAAGTTTTGAAACAAGGGTAGACTGTTTCTGGCAAAGCTCTCTCCTGCTTTTTGCATTCTTGTCCTCCTGAAGCAGCTCCCCAATCCTTTCTGTACTTTGGGCACTACCCAGCAAAACATAAGCAAAAGTTGGTCCTTTTATTGAAACACACCAACATTCTCACACACATGCACAGATTTGAAAGGACATCACATTATTTTAGAAATGTAAATCCAAGTTCATATAACTGCTTTATCAGAACAATCAAAGCTTGACAACAGCACATTCGGTTAGTATCTCACACCAACATTGTCACACACACGCACGGATTTAAAAGCATATCATGTTATTTTAGAAATGTATATCCACGTTCATATAACTTGCTTTATCGGAACAATCAAAGCTTGACAAGGGCACATAATACAGCATCTACGTATAAGAGGAGCTACTAACCTAATCGAACTGTATAAATGGTTAAGCATGTCTTCCTTGGCTTTTTCCACTTGGCAAAGAACAACTGCCTGCTCACCAGACAATAATGACAATTATGAAAACAACTATATCACAATAAAGATAGAGATAGAATAATTGTTTGCATTTAAGAAAAGACACTGACTTTTGGGACATTGGCATTAAGGCTGTTAAGAACAGCTTCAACATAACCACGTACTTCTTGGGCCATCCATCGAAGCTCTTCTTCAGGATCTGCAGGTTTTCTAGCCATTGTATCCTACAAAAGTGTATGAGTTTGCACACTGATTAGATACACACCCACCAAAGTTTTAGAAGCAATCAAACAAGCTCAGGCACAGAATGCTAGTAAAAAACTATAAATTTGTTTAATAAATGTGCAGTGAACAAAACAACCCCAACCACCAAAACCATCAGAAGAGCAGAATGATGGAGAGAAAATATACATAGAGGATCCCAGTTATTTCAAGAAAGGGCAGGGAAAATCAAAAGTATGTCAACAGAAACTATGATATCATTACATCCAATTACCCATGAAATTAGATAAGAAGCAACAACGGGCATTATTGGTTGACTTACAAGTGAACCATCAGAATGGCTTTGCCGCATGGGATGAATGGAGTCACTTCTCACATCACCTCCTCTAGCTTGGATTACAACTCTCAACTTGTTTAGCCACTCAAACTTTTCTGCCATATTCTCAGCCTTTAACAAAAGTGCACTGTGAGCTGCAAATTAAAAAATGCATCATACGTTGGCATGGAAGTCTAAAGGAAAATGTAAATATTCAACCACCAAAATAATATGCAGGCATTCTACATATGCACATCACTACCTTTCAAAACAGTCTTATAAGGGACCTTGCTCGTGATCTTGAATACAAGACTAGGTCCTTTTTCTGCTTGTTTCTTTTTATCCTTGGAACTCTTTGCATCTTCATCTTCAACAAGTTCTTCAATATAGCATTCCTGATCCGTTGATTGAAATATTGGGCAGCAAATGCAGTTAGAATACAGAAAAACTTAAATAATTTTATTATCAAAGTCAATTTAAACAAAGCCAACCAACAGCCAACACAAAAGCCAAAACTAAATCAAGAAGCAGTACATATGAAAAGTAAAACATATGTGGATCACAAGATGAACACATGAAATTGAAAGAGAAAAACCAATCAAACACAAAAAATTTAGGTTTATAAAAAAGTGCAATTTGCAGGGTCTAGAACAAAAAGATAATTGGCATAGCAGGTGCGTCATACCTCCAAAGTGACAACACCGCGGAAATGTCTTTCTTCTTGTTTTTTGGTGTAACCAAGCTACAATACAAATTCAAAATTAGGAAAAAATAAAACATATTAATAAAGAGGGAATTACATTATTTTCTAAAAAATGATAGATTTCTGTTCATTCATTTTACAAAGGACAGATCAATAGAAAAGATGAAAGTGTTTGCACCAACTATTTAATTACAATTTTCTGTCATTCGTCTGTGTGATTAATATGCACAGATCTTCCTATTTCCCAAACACATTAGGCAAACTGCCCTCTTTTTTAATTCTCCCATGACACTTGAGCATTGTCAAAAGCCACCAAATACTTGCTAATTAACTCCATATATACTTCTATTAAAAGAACAATTCCTAGCACACCCTTGCTAAAATAATATTACCAAATCAAAATAAAAAGAACACTATCCACATCAAAGGAGAACTACAAAATAAGTAATTTGATCAGCCAATGTGATTTGTTTTGATTATTTACAAAGAAGCATTTTCAGGGTGGAGTAAAACTTTGGGTGGAGGAAGCACAGACATATAGTAGTGCACAAAAAAGGATCTCGCAAGATTTTCAAAATCAAACATATTGCCAAAGAAGATAAACTATTTTAAAATACTTGAAAGATCCATCAATGAGACAAAATAATCCGCAGAGGGAAACTGTTAAGGTTTCAAGTATCATTAATCCTCAACACATAGGCTGAAGTATACAAACTAACCTTGCCAGTTTTCTCATTCAAAACAAACCATCTCTTACTCCACCCATTTGTTTTTGAACTTTTCTTCAACAAAAATCCTGCAGAAACAGAATAAAACAAGACAAGCCAAAAAGAAATAATGTAGTCCAACTATAGAGTGAGAAACACAACTATTATCAAACTAAACATGTAAACTAAAATTTAATAACAAGAGCTCTTCCGATAGGGTTGACCATTTGCCAAATTTTGCAATAAACTCTTGGTTTAGATAGGGCACAAGGAGGGATAAAACTTCCAATACACAGTGAAGAGCAATTAAGAAGGCATTAAAAATCTTAGAACATTAGACAGGCCTACTCAAAATGATTTCTTTTCTTTTCCTTACCTTTTTCCTAATAAGAAACAAGAAAAATTGTACCAATGCAGATTAAAAAAGTGAATTTAATGTCACCTGGAGAGGAAAAAATAAATCGTAAATGGGAACAAAAGCTATACAATGTGATATGCTCATCCAAACTTGCTATAAACTGTAGACAGAAAGCCCCAAAACCCTGCAACTAGAAATCCCGAAGTAAGAAATCCCACTGATCTCAGCATCCTGACCAGGCTATCTTGCAACTCCTTAGCAATTGAGCTAAATAAAGGAAAAGGATGAATCTTTAAAGTCCTTTAAAATATAGGCCTAAGACAAAAAAAAACTTAAATTCTGACTTGTTCCCCTTACCTAATTTCAGCAAAACATTTATTTGTTTTCATCAATAAGAAAAGTCAAGTTATGTATCTTATGTTTTAAGAAACGTTCCTCACATTGTAGGCTGAATTTTAAAATATCCAGTTAGGTGATTCTTGGGGAGAACCATCCACGTGGAAAGATCATCTTTCCATCCTGGATATGGTCATCTCCACTTTCATGCCAAAAGAAGGAAAAGCATAACTAGAACACATCTAGTGTTCCAACTTGTGTTGCATCATTGAAAAAATTTGTGGAAATAACTATAAATTTATCTGACATTTTAAGCACAAACCTGCTGTTATCTCACCACCAGGCCCTGCAGTCTTTAAGGTTGATCCCTCTTGTACATCCTTATCTTGTGGACTGGATTTGTCTTTCATTGATTTCAAGCTTCCGCCAGATTCTGGTCCACCTGTTTGAGGACTGGTTGCCTGAAAATAAAAGAGAGAAGACAGTATATGCAACAGATACAAAATCAAGGAACCTACCTAAAGGAATTTCACATGAAATCCAACATATGTGAAAAAAAAAAAAAAAGGTAAAATGAACCACACCCTATTTAGTATGGACTGCTCTGCATCAGCTGCCTTCTTAGAAGATCGATACTTCTGCTCTTCCTCGCGACGCTGCCTATCCATTCTGGTGAAAAACAATGCTAAAAGATCAGATAAACAAAAAAAAAAAAAAACTAAGGAAACAGTTGAATATCAAACAAGGAAACTTTTTAAAAGGAAAGACTAAGCAACCACACAATTATATCAAAAAATGAACATTTCAACATGGAGTTTTTAGATGGCCACCACAAACAGAACAAACTCCTAAATATTGGGCAGGGGAACTCTTTGAAGAACTACAAGAACAAATTATTTGTCCACAGTAACCGCTAGTAAAGTGGCACACAAACATGGACATGATTATCAAAGACTTCTCCAAAATGTATATTGACATATCTTCACACAAACAAGATGTGAAAATTTAGGCATGAACACTCTACACTTTTTCACTTTACTCAAAAAGTGTTTAAGCTGCATGTATTTGAGGGAAAGGGAGAATACACTCACGTAAATTTGCTGTACACTACTCACATTGTTACCCACAACTACAACAATTTCCAAGTGTTTCAGTCCCACAAGTTCTTATAAAATAAACACAGGTACTTGGATATTAATGCTTTTAGGAGCAATAATCAATATTATACAATATCTTCTATTTATGATTTCATAAATACCAGCAAGAGAGAACGCAAATTATAATTTTTTTAGCCTTTGCTCAGTCCCTTTGTAGTAAATCATGTTTACTCTTTCCAAGCTAAGACCCCTCACATCATCAACCAATTTCATTAGAAATCAAACCTAAAGCCCAATTACAGAATTTAAACCACTATTCATATATTTGACATAACAATTGGAAAAAGAATGCATATTAGCCAAAGAAATCCTCAACAACTAGACAATATGAAAAATGAAAAATTATCAAATCAAATGGATTGGATAAAATAAAAGGAACACATAAAACCGTCATAACAGGAAGGGCATTGTTTCACAAAGAAACAATTCGGAGAAAAGAAAATCCAATTCTGGTATATATTTCTTTTTTAACATACCTCCTTTGCACTAATCGGATGAAGTGCTGAGGTGGAACAAACACACGCTCCATATCAACCAATGCAACTACCATTTTTTTTGCATCACTCTTAAATCTATCAAGAGCAGCACTTGCAATTTCCACAACCTAGTTACAAGATTTATAAATATAAGATGAATAATAAAAAATGGAACTAGCAAGACTTGTGAAAGGTATATATGAATTCGTAAACATCATTACCTCTCTCTTAAAAGGAGGGTATCTTCCAAGACCAGGAGTGGCATTTGCCGTTGCAGAAACAATGTCCATCAAAACACGATGCACCTGGTTTGTAACCAACACAAAAATTGGTTTAACGAGAAAAGCAAGAAAAATACAACTACAAGAAGATCCATGGGCTTCATGGTCAAGTGAAAACTGTGGCAAAAATGGAGCACAATCAATAGCAGAAGGAATTATGTGCTACTAGAATTCACTATTCCCCATAAGAAGTCACCCATTCCAATAATAGGATGGTGCACAAACATGACACAGTAAATCCAGCAACAAGGTGTAGGTGCTACCGTTGCAACACAGAAAATACAACAGAGTGAAATAAAATGACTCCAATCAAATTCGCAGATGCTACATGATTTTTGTTTCACACAAATTGTGGTTTTGATGACTAATATTTATCTATCTAGATTACTGCTAGGAAAAGAACACTCTTTAAATGAAAGATAAGTGCATGGAAGATAAACCAACCAAAGTGAAAGCCCAATATTGCAGAAATCAAGAGAAATATTTGCAAATCTGATGTATGAAAATCTACTAAGATGTACAAGCATAAGGCACATGTACCTCATCAACGCATAGACATGATGGTTCCTTAGCCATCTCAAGGACACTTTTTATCAAGGACCTTAACCCTTTTTCAGGAGATATAAGATAAGGTTGATAACCATCTGCTTCTAGGACAACCTGATACAATTTAAACCATTCAAGAAAAAGCAAATCATCCAAAGACAAACAAAATGAAATAGGAAGTAAGGCCTACCCTCTTCACATTTTTCATGTCAAAATGTCTGTCTAAGGGCAGCTGTTTCATCCTATTAGGAAAATTGCCCTCAAAACTTGCAACAACTTTCCAACCATTACCCTGAAACAAAAAAAAATCATCAGACAAGAAATATATTGGTAGTGAAACAGATTTGACCAAGTCCTATCAATCAACAGAAGTCAATTCTTTCTTTATAGGACTAAATCCTACACTATGTACTTCTTATTTTCACCCATTGTCCAACTACTTGGAGGAATTCCAGAAAAGCTATAAATATGTACCACTTTCTGACTTGAACTTTAAATGTATCAACGTCTTCAACTACTCCAACTTCAAGGAGCATACCAGATAAGACAAAGACTATAAAAATAAGAATAAAGAATGGGCAATCCAAAAAACCTACTGTTGAGGCAGCAGGACAGTACATCAATGAAGTAAGGTATAACTGAGTGAATGTTATCTAGAGGCCAGAAAAATTTCAGTCCTTCTCTTAAATGAACAGAGAATATTCAAAGGCATAACATTCTGCTTTTCATTTCATATGGAAAGTAAAAAATTATGCATGTGCCACTACTAAAGAAACAACTCACTTCACCGCCTGTTATATGCTGGAGAAATTTGTCCTCAAATTCACGGCACAGCTGCAAAGCTAAAGCCTTTGTACCTTCAGTGTTCTCAAGTATTTGATCACCAAGCTTCAATAATTCATCCTGAACTATTTGAGACTTCCCTTGAAGCCTGTAGTGAAGATACAGGACTCAGATTGGAAATAAACTATGTATGAAAATCTCATCTATGCACCAATGCATGAGGCTCAATGTATTTGTCCGAATCAGTCTCAGCATCGTAAAGTGTTGAAATCAATCTTATAAACAAGTCAACACTCCCCAAAAAAAATGTATAAATAAAAATTCAAGCAGAGACACTGATATTTTTTTTCCAAGGAACACTCGTATTTGAGTCTGACCAAACAAAATTCTGAACAACTTATCAGAGTTTTCAAGTAATTTCAAAACATCTTTATTACTAATAATGATAAAAAGCATAAGATAATGCCAACATTACACCAAATCAACTGAGATATAAGCATGTACCCAGAAAGGAGTTTTGGAACCCTAAGACTCATACGATTACGAATCTGGCCAGCAATGGTATCTACCAAAGCAACTCTACCGAGCTTGTTTTGAGGGGCTCCACTTAGTAGTCTTTTCAGAGTTTCGACCTCGGCTCGCCAAGCAGCTTCTAAAGAGCTATCTGCCGCAGCGCCGCTAGATGATACAGAACTTATAGCAACAGACTGACCAATTACAGCAACCCATGGAATATCGGATGTTTTTGGTGGGCCTTGATTCAATAGGAGTGCCCGAACAGCTGCAAGTGCTTTCGAGTCTCCCTCTGCTTGATCCATTTTACTAATAATGCCAACTGTTCTAGTACCTATGATCAATTAAAAAAAAAAATTAATAAAACACACTCCAAAAACAAGTTTTAAAGAGACATTGAATTATCTCTTTGAATCTACAAAAAGCAGATCAAGTCAACAATGACCCACCATCTGCATCATGTTCCTTCGCGATTCTGAGAGCTCGATATGATGAAACATCTGGTGTCTGAGTAGCAGGTATAATAACTAGCAAAACAGCATCGCTGTGCTCAACATATTTGCTAATCTGAAGAAACGGACAGAAAAATTAAATCATCAAATGAATTTACAGGACGGGTATCTTGAAATGAATAATTGAATCTAAAGAATTTTTTAATAAGCAGCATAGTATGTGAATTTAGGATGACAAAAATTAATAATAAATAAAATAGCAATAGGCATAAAAACCTTGCTACTAAAATTTAAGTAAAGAGAAGATCGTATTCAAGCACTCACCATTGCATCATCCATAATTCTTTGATCTGATCCAGGTAAGTCGATCAATTTTAATGGTGGAGCTGGAGAAAAAGGAAAATCTTCCTCATAAACTAAAAAGAGATGTTATAATCATTTCAAAAGGAAAAGTTCAAACCAGTGTCACTACAATTAAATTTTCATGTTTCCCTGCAGATTTTCTAATACTTATTTCTAAAAGTTTCATACATTTAACTTTTAGATTTACAATATATTGAATAAAAAGAGACTTAAGAAATACTTAAGGTTTTAATTGAATATCTTTATGCTATCATCAGGTTAAAGGTTAGGTATAAAATCTATTGTGATGTCCATAGAGATCCAGATGGCTATTACCTCCCCCTGTCCACAAGGCACTTATAGATTTAAGAGAAAGGAGATCTGATGAGTTGAAACATGTCCTTGTTGTCTTTGTGCTGGATAGAGGGCTCCTAAAATACATGTCTAGATTAAACTTTTCAAATCTCAATCTCCTTTTTCACCATTTCTACCCTAATTGCACATTCTCAAAATTCTCATTTCTTTGTCTAAACACTATGTCTTAAGTTCATCAGCAGTCAAGTATCATAAGTTATTAAAAGGATCAAAAGCCCCTGGGGGAAGTGATGGTCAAAATCTGAAATGCAATTAAGCTACATATAAATATTTCCCTTGTCATAAAGCAAAAGTGTAGTCATTTCTATGGCAACATGAAAGAAAACAACTTTCGGGATCAACTAGGAAAAAAATTTTCATCCCAGGTAAAGTAGAAAAAGAGAATCTACTTGATGCAAGTTAAGATCATTTTGAGATTTTATGGTTAGAATTATTATTTATTTAATCAAGCGTTTGAGTTATATTTAGTTTCCTTGAGTAGATTTTATTTTTCATCTTAGGAAGTAGATTTCCTTTGATTTCATGATATTTAGAGTTCGGCTACTGTAAATAGGGCCTTTCTTATCTTGTTTGAAAGAATTTGACGATTATTGGTATAAAAAATTGTTTTCCCCTCTATTATCTCTTCTGTTTCTTCTATTTTTGTTCCCCTTTCCATTTGTTTTATCTTCATGGGACAACAAATCCTACATCAATAACTCAAAGGGATCTATCAAGTTTACTCAAAGATATTAAAAGCTATTTTTCTTTCCCTTTTCTATATGTGTATCTTCATGGGACAGCCCATCCTACATTGAAGGGAATCTATCAAGTTTACTCAAATATGTCAAACACTCTGCTGTGAGGTATTGTGCTCAGTTTTAATGGTGTTTTACATACAATACTTCCAAGACTCTTATATTGGACCAGAATCTTGAAAATTGAACCTATAAAACTGCTCTCTAAACCTGTCTTCTTAAAACACCAATTTTTCAAAATTTAGAAGTTAAATTTTTATTCTACCCAACTGAAGGAGTGGCACTAAAGGTAGAAACTCCAGCTAAATGGAGATGAGGAAGCACCTTATTTCTCACTAATAGTTTTCAATCTTAGAATAGCCTGAATTCTTTGCATGTATTATCCCAGGGACAGTAAACCATTTTATATATTGCCGACATTACCAGATTTCTAGGTAAAGAGAATATCTTTATGGTTTACAATTGACTTTCTGGGAGTCTATGCAACTAATAATTAGTGGAAAGGATCCAAATATGAGAAAGCAAAACTTCAGCTTCCAAAAACAATCAAACAATACGTGTAACAAAATTAACTCCCACAAAATGCACATGTAAGATGCCATTCAATATAACTTCATGGCACAAAGTCCATTTATAATCAACAAAAAATGAAGATTAAGATCAAGGATTACCTGAACTGGTACGAAGTTTCAGATATATTTCATCACGACTCACGCCTTGGCTTAGCCTGTTTTGAAGTGAATGCCGAAGAGCACCTATGAATTATGATGTGCCAATTCAAAAAGACCAAGGACAATCAGAAATCCCAAAAAAAAAAAAAGGAGTCCATACGAAATAAAATACATGTAACAGTGATACTGATTCTTTAGCTGTGAGTCTGTCTCCACTAGGCCACCAAAATAGAACAATAAAGTTTCATAGCAATATCATATTTGTAGATTGAAAAAAAAATAATTCTTACTTGGTGAAACATCTTGCGATTTATTGTCAATTAATAAGACGATTGATTGGCTGCTTAAAGAACCATCCTTGTTTAAATCAATACGTATAGGAGCCCGAGTAGCACCATTTCCACCAGTTGGCTTTTCACAACACAATACAGGAAAGAAAACCATTAAAATAACATGCTACTAAACTGCAAAGACTCAAAATTAAGACTCACCAAAATAGGATGTCCAATCAGACTATTCAAGATGGCAGATTTACCAGCACCCTGATATAGACAGCACAATAGCCATTAGAAAATTTCTTTAGGAAAATATAGGTAGAAAAGAAAGGCAGACTTCCTTCAAAATTAGTAACATTCTCTAATCACTAATCAGGCAGTATTAACCTCAGCTCCACCAAATCACTCAGATGAAAAACACTAGGGTGGTATGCTGGACAGAGGTACCATGGCTTTCAATCAACAACTACCGTTGGATGTGTGCTACCAAATTTAAGTAAGAACAGTCCCAAACAGACATTTAGACCTGAAGCATTCTTGACTGATATGCAAAAAGTCACTTGGTGCAATGTGTAGTGATTGTTATATGCTTAGTAAGTCCAGAGAATTGGGATATCATCCCATTCTCTGTAATCCAAATTCAGTACTAACCCCAGAAATTGGCTGGTATTAAATCATGCTAGACTTCACTAGATTTTAACGAACTAGAATTCAATTAAATCGTATCCAATACCGTTGCTTTGAACCAAAAAAAAAAAATATCTCAATTGGTCAAATTCTCAATTTCTACGTTGAAACATAACTAACAGTAAATAGTGGAGAGAATTTGATGTCTAAATAGTTATAATTTAAGTATACAATAATTCTTTTTTTTTTTTCGAAAAACAAGATTTTTAAATTTTACATATGACATTTCTCTCTTTCACGTTCGAAAACATAAATTTTTGGATATTTGAACTTTTTTTTAATGATTTTCTAACTTCTTTTAATTATTTCAGTTCCTATAGAATTCTTAAGATTAAATATTTTATTGTAAATTGAGAATCAATTTTGAATGTCAATTTTTATAATAGTTGTTTCAAATTTTGACTAAGTTAAATAACTTTCAAAATGCATTATAATATTATGGATCCAAAGATCCACTAAGCGAAACTCTGAAACGCACATGCATTACGTTAATACGACAGCGTATCACAAAAACACAGAGAAAAATAAATTAAAACTTACGACATTGCCAAGAGCGAGGACATTAAGGAAAGTAGAGGAGCGTTTGGAAGAAGACGACTTGTCGTCGACGTCCTCGTCGGCAAGCACGGCGGCCGCTTGTTTCATCGACTCCGACAGCTCGGCGAGTTCTTCAATCGCCTCCATTATTACAAAACTTTTTTTTTTTAATTTCTGTAGAGATTCTTATTAGAATTTCAAAAATGAGATCAAATTAGAGAGATTCAAATTATCAAAACTTTCACCTTCTTTTCAAATAAAATGAAAAATGTGAGTGAAATTGAAAGCGGAGAAAAAAAGTTTGTTTTCTGTTGGATCTAATATAATAATAATAAAATGTAACTGCCTCTCGCCATCTCGCTTTTAAGTTTACACTTTTTGCGTTTTGTGAAAAATTAAAATGATGAATGTCTTCAGGGGAGTCCTGGAATTTTGCCTTTTTTTCTTAAGCATGCACGTGTCAGTTTTGAATTTTTTATACTTTTTTTTTCGATCCTTTTTATTTTTATTTTCTTTTTCAATTTTAATTCATTCTTTATTTAAATAAGGTTTATAAAAAGTAAATTTTTTTTTTCACTAGAAGAGAAATTAATAAGTATAAAATTTTTTATGAAATTAATGATAGTTTTAAAAAATACATTGTATTATCTATGTCCATATTACTGGTACCCACTAAAAAACTATTGTGTATGATGTATGTTAGTAGGATAAATTTTTTAATATAGTCTTAGAAATTCTATTCAAAATTTGAAAATAAAAGTTAGGCTTAATTTATTTTAACATCTCATATAATTTGATGAAAAAGCTTGGGGTTCGAAACTTCACTTGCAACAAATTCCGGGATTTGGTTGAGGAAAAATGTGATTAAAAAATGAATTGAGTAAACAAAAATTGCAAATTAAATTAAATAATAAATTTTCTACAAATTTAGTATATTTGTGTATAATTTCCACAAAAATCCTAAATGGCATTTCCTTTTTTCTTTTCCCCCTGAAAATACTCAAGCGTACAATTTAGAAGAAATGCTTTAAAACTTTTTCTCCCCGCCTTTTAAATTCAGCATCAATGCCAATCATTAAACAAAAGAAAAATATTATTTTATGATTATCATAGGATTTATTAATTAATTATTGACCTAAAAGAATTTTATCCCATTACCCGTCCAAATAGGCACCCCCAATTTGGAAATGATTGTGTTATTGAAAAAATCAATAAAAATTAACAAAATCTTATTATCTGATGATGGGGTCCAAAAACTTCTCTCTCTCGCTCTCTCTCTTTTTTTTTTTTTCAATCTCAATCCCACTTTGGATCTCTCTATAATATGCACCTAAACATCAAAGAAGATGAATGAAATGCGACATTTTATCTGCTTTCTTTATTTTCACTCAAACCCAACAAAAAAAAAAAAGAGGAAAGAAAAGAAAAGCATACTGGAAATTGAAGCTTGTAACCAAATTTGGCTTTGCATACAGAGTCGTATATCTCACTTTAAAATATTGAATACATTGAGTTCATAAATTAACACAATCACGTATCATAATTTCCTTTTTCAACTAATAATTCTCTTTCTCACTCAATGGGAAGATGGAACTCCTCAACCTAAAAGTGACCTCATACTAATATCACAGAATCTGATGTCGAAAAATACATTGTAGCTTGCCTGCTCTACTTGTGGCGATTAACAATATGTGGGTAAAGTCCTAACACATGCTCCGGCATGAAGTCATGTCGGGTTAAGATTCCAACAATAGGAGGCCTCTGTGAATATAAAACATTCAAATGCATGGTTATTTAAATTTTTCAAGTGATTTCTGGAAACTTTATTATTCATTTATTTATTAATATACACGAGCGTTCTAGCCTATATTAGGTTATGAGTGTGTGTGCAAGTGAGCATGTGCAAGACAGAAGAGTCTTACCCCGGGTGTTTTTGGCACGACGCACAAGTGCCTGAGGGCCAGCTGCCGAAAGAGAACAGCTGCTTTAGCTAGCGACATTGTTTCTACAACTGTGTATGGAGATGTATTAGTAATGGGATGGAGATCAACAAACATCTCCATCTCCTCCTCCTTAATGTCCAAATCTTCTAGCTTGACCCCCTTCCCAGATCCTGCTTTGGCAAAATCATGTGCCTTGAACCTCCGCATAATATCTGATCCAGTCATGGTTTTCTGTTTCGTAAATTTCTTTCCTTTGAGCAACACAAGAAGATGAGACCTGAGAACAAGTCCACACAACTCTGGAGCTGGTGTCAGAGGTGGCTCATCTATCACTGGGAAACCATTGTGCCGAGTTAAACGCAGAGCATGCATAATATTTCCGACTTTTTCAACCCCAGAAAAATTAATCAATGGACCAGAAACAACATCACTTGCAACCAAATTCTTCATGTATGGTTCCGCGTGGGCTTCCAAATAAGGCAACCCCTTCAACTTGACAATCTGGTCGTAGACACCATGGTTGAAACTATCAGCCACAGTTTTCGAAATAAGAAGAACAAGCATCACCAATGGGAGCATCAATAAATTATTAGTAAGTTCAAGAAGTATAACACAGAGTGAAACTGTCATTCTCATGGTGCCACCGAGGAAGGAAGCAGCTCCAAGGAGTGCAAAGAGACCTGTGTCAAGATCAGATAGAGCCCCTAGGAGGTTCCCAACAAGGCGTCCATAAGATGCTCCAGCAAGTATGACTGGAATGAAGAGCCCAGAGGGAACAGCAATACCATAAGTGATAATGCCAAGGCAGTATATAGCAACAAAGAAAACTAGAAGGGTAGAGAGGTGAAATTCATTTGAAGTGCCCGAGCTGAACAGGTTGCGGATTGCATCATCATTTGTGTTGAGAAAGAGAGAAGCAAGGTCATTGTAGTGGCCAGCTGGACACTGAAAATTCTTGTAGTTTCCAGAACGACCTACGGTGGGGCATCTATCAGCCTCCAGGAAAGTAGGACAAGGAATGCAATGTGAAAGCCAAGGCAGGCCGTAAGAACAACAAGACGTCAAAAGAGAAACAGTGGCGACGAGCAAGATCTTGAACATAGGCCCTCTCCTGCAATACATTCTCAATAAGCAACGCTACAGCAAAGTTTGTACACAAAAATTTGTACTTGTAGCAGCATAAGTATGTAAGCATAATTCATGCCTCAGTAATATCAGTCAGCGAGAATATGTAGGATTATACATGGCAATCTTAATATATGTTTTCTTTAGAAAAACTGGGAATATTGGGAAAACTATTATACTCCTTAAAAAAGTTGAAAGAAGATCAGTGACAGTTATAAAGATCAAATACTTAACAGTTTCTCTATCAAGATTGTCTGTATGCACCTGGGTACAGATCAATATAAAGGAAAAAGTTAGGTAGGGCATACTCGTTGATAATGCTATATGTACGGAGGACCTTGTCCACAAGGTAATTGTAAAAGCTTCCAAAAATGCCCCCAATAACTCCAAGGAAAATAACTGCAAGTAAATCTGCGGAGCTATAAGAGTTCTTTGCAGAATTGACATCGAACATGATTAGCCCACCTTGTCCAAACAGTCCACATCTTCCACTCCTACAAAATTCTATGAAACCTCTCAACACCACTGCCACTACAGCTGTTGTAAAAAATGTCCTCCAAAGAAGAGCACTCCGCCACCTGAACAATTTTAAATGCAAAAGCAAAATAAAAAGAAATGAGATTTATCTTGTTATTTACTTCAACAATACCTACATGGAAATCGGGAAGAGGTAGAATATACCATGAAGCAGCTTCTTCAAGAGCGAAGAGGACCCCACCAACAGGAGCACGGAAAGCACCTGCTACACCAGCAGCTGCACCACATGTAATCAAATCCCTCCGGTCACGATCATTTTTGAAGTATCTGAGCCATCTCCAGGTCAAATGGTACTTCTTCGATCCGCCTTGTCCAAGTAAATTGGCTATGCAAGCACCAGTATGTACCATAGGTCCTTCCTTACCGACAACAAATCCAGCAGCAACTCCAAAAATGGAACCAAAAATCTGCCAAATTTAAATAGGAATTTATAGCAAGTTCATTGTAAAATCAAAATGGTATTAATTAATTGATAAATGGATGGACAGAGAATGAGCAAGAGAGAGTGTTTTAGGTTCTGACTAACCTTAACAAAGAGGGTACTTGGAGCCAATATAGAATAGGCATCTATACCATTGAGATATGCTTTCACCTCGGGTATACCAGAGCCGGCAGCTGCAGGGGCAATATAAGCACAGAGGATTCCAGCTAAAATGGCCAAACCGAGGTTGATACTCGTGTTTGCTACAAATCCCATAACGTACCTGCACTGGAGGGGATCTTTTACTGGTTAATCAAAGTATTACAAGCCTAATAATTTGTTAGTTTCCCAAGCTAAAAAGTTGTAAGAGAATGAAAAGTCCTTAAACAAGTTCAAAAGAAATTTTTCATGAAGTGGGTGAGGGTTTGATTAGTTTTTAAAAGCTGAGATAATGTTTAGGAGTTGTGTTAAGCTTACCTATCATTAAGCATGAGATGGTTGATAAGCAGAAGTTTAAAACCAGCTATATTCTCAACAAAAAAGTTACAGAAAACGGCTGCAAGCCCTGTAAGCACCCCAATAAGGAGTGCAAGTGTCCACTTGAGGACAACATACTGAAATATCTCAACCTTCTGTCTTGCTCTCCAATCCTGCTTAAAAAGCTCATTCTCAACAATCCTGTGAAAAATAAATTACCAGTTTGAGGCAGAACAATTATGGTAATTCACAAAATATTCAGTTTCTTTTCCTTTTCTCCAATGGCCAATGCAACCAAATGGAAGACACAACAAGAAGCAACGAAGATCTACACCCGTCGCCTACGCTTGAAATATCCCAATAGACAACAATCTAGTCCCAAATGAGCCACCCATAAAAGAGGGAAAAAAACTTCAAATACTTGACAATGACACACACACACACACATACACACAATGAAGCAATAAGAAAAACAAATCCAAAACTTTCTTTCAATTCATTTCAAACCAATTTTAGCCAACCAAACTCTTGTCCTAGCATCTTAAAAACAAATTACAAGCACAATGAAACATCCCAATCGCAATATTATATTTCCTTCTTTTTCTTAACTTCCTTAGCTACTAATATATAGGATCCTCAATAGCATACATAAAGAAATACATATAAAGAATGGCAAAACAAATCCAATTCATAGGAGCCAAAAGTCTATCTTGCCAACCAAACATTCATAACAGCATATACCAATAAAATTCCCATACTTTCTATCATTTTCTCTTCGTGCTCCCAGATAGCAAACCGAAAATCAGAATTTGGAAAACCAAAAAAAAAAAAAAAAAGAAATGATAAAACAAAACATGAAGCGTGCATACATACTCATAATCAAGAGACTCAATCGGGCTGATATTGGCACCAACAATGGCAATCTGAGAAGTTGTATTGGTCCTACACTTCAACAACAATGGCTCTCTCAAATTATGATCCTCTGATGATCCTGATCCCATCCTCTCAATAAACTTCCTCCTTTCACCTTCAAAACTACCATTATACCCTCCTCCTTCAACCTCTATATCATTCTCCTCCCTATCTCCTCTACTCCCATGATCCATTTTCCTTCAATCTTCAAACCCGCAAATATTTTTTGATTCCACACCCAAAAGAACCCAAAAAATAAAAAAAAAATCTCTTTTTTATCAATGAATAAAAATTTCAGCTCTTAATCCACAAAATGACCTTTTTTTATCACTTCTAGACTTCTCTATTTAATGTAAAACTCCTACGGATATGTATGATTCTTGTTTCAAATTGAAACTTTTGAACAGTAAAAAAAACACTTTTTTAATCCGTATAGCGTTGAAACGTATGAAAATGATAGCTTTCTAACAACAAAAAAAATAAAATAAAATAAAATGAAGAAGTTTCAATTTCATTAACAAAAAAAAAACAAAACAAAATGAACGTGAATCCTTTATTTGCCTTTTTTTTTCCTTTCGTGAGGAGACCATCAAATTCAATACTGGCCACGCAATTTTTTTTTTCAAAAAAAATTGAATAATAAGAAGTGTATGGAAAGTTTATACATGTCACCATTCGCCAAAATTTAGCTGTCTACAGATACTACAGCGCGAGATGGTGTTGTACGTCATAAATGAAAAAAAATTATGAAAATAATTTGTGGGCAGAAAAGGACAAAAGCTTTTTTTTTTCGTTATTATCAAGCAGTATAAAAGTTAAGAGTGACGATGCAGATATATATTATTATATAAATTTATTTTATATAAATTAATATAATATTAATTTATTAATTTAATAAAAATATAAAATAATAAAAATAAATTATATAAATTAAGATATATTTAATATTAACACCACGTTAATTTGGACTTCGTGCACCAGCGGCACCATGCCACTATTTTTGTCTTTTTACGTAAAAATTCATGAAATCCTTTGACTTATTTTTTTTTAAATTTTATTTCACAAATATTAAGTTTATTTCTTCCAAACCTGTAAATCTTTCAACAACCGATCAACAACAAATCGACTCCTCCGATGGCTGTGGTTGGTCAGAAAAGATAGAGAGAACTGTGGAGAATAAAACCCAAGTGGTGGCGTCATCGAAAACCAGAGAAACCACAGTGAATTGAAGTGGAGATTTTGTGACATTTCACTGTTTCGATTTGCAGCTTTTCGAATGTTGAAATGGAGATGACAGGCATCGCACGAGCTTCTGATCGGTACTAACCTTGGCCGATGGAGTAGTCGGAAAAGAAAACAAAATTTAGGTCGGGTTGACTCGTTTATTTTTGCAATAAGGATGGCGTGGAGATGATTAGTGTCGCACGATCTTTCGATCGATACCAACCTTGGACGGTGGCGTGGAGGGAAATGGAAATGAAATTTGGGTCAGGTTCGTCAGTATTTTGATAAAGAGAAGGGGTATTGTGATAAAGGTGCAATATAAAAGAAAAATGTATAAATAATAAATAGTATAAGGTGCTATTATAATGTTTTATTGGATGCAATAGAAATTAATTTAATATTTAAAAAATAAAGATTAAATAAAAATAAATGAAAGGAGTTGAATGAAATTTTATAATGTTACTGGTACAAAAGACAAAATCAGTGATACATACGTGGTACATAGCTGGATCTCATTAATTTATACAAAAATTAATTTTATATTAAAATTTATGATTATATCATTACTAAAAAACAAAAGTACTTCCGTTTAGAGATTGCAAAAGTTCCAATGGGGACCTTTTTTTGGGAATTTTTTTCATTCAGGAAAGATATGAGGATAATTTAATACCCAATTTCTTATTTGGACAAGGAATGAGAAAATTTTTTTATCTAATTTCTTATTCGAAGAGAGAACAGAAATGAGGTGAAATCTTTATCCCCTATCCATTTCCTCATTTTAATTTTTAATTTAATTTTTATTTTTTAAAATTACTAGTAAATAAATAATAAAATTTAAATTATAAAATTATAAATATTGGTAAAAATAAAAAATATCAAAATATTTATATTATTAAACTTTTAATCCTAATTAACTAATTAAAGTCCTAAATTTTTATTTAGGACATTAAAAAGACCGAACAAATTCTATTAGCCTAAAACTTTTGTTTTAATTTTAATATTCATTAAATATTTTAAACTTAAATCTATTTTTTATTTATCTTAAATCTATTATTTATTTATTTTTAAATGTTATAATTGCCTACAGTAAATCACAATTTTAATATCTAATCTAATTTAATATTTGTTCTTGATTTACTTCGACTTAACTATTGTGTTGTAAAATAAATAATTCACATTTATAAAGTATCCACGCCACCATTAAAAAGTTAATTTTGAATGTAAATTTGATTTTATCTGTAACAATTTTATATTAGGCTATTAATTTGTTCATAATAATTTGTATCATTTATATATTGTGTTACTTACTAATTTAATGTATGTGACTTTTGAAATAGATATTAATATAAGATATATTTAACTTTATTTTTATTTAAATTTTTTATTTTAATATGATTAACTTAAAATTAAAAATTAAAAATATATATTAATTATTCGAAGATCGAGAACAATCGGAAATCCTTTGTTATTATTAAAAAAAAATTAAAAATTTTCTTAAATAATTTTGATAAAAAAAGATAAAAACATACATAAAATACAAAAAAATTGATCCCCTCTCCTATCCTCCCTATTGGCTATTGCCATCCCTACTTCCGTTTGCTTGTGTTTATAGGCTCTGTTTGGATTGGCCCACGTTTTGAACAACAACTTCGGACGTGTTGAATGGTCTTTTTCTTTCATTTTTTTTTTAATTTTGAAAACGTGTGACTTAGAAATTGCACGGTCACTATGCTTTTTCAAAAATTAGCAATGCTTGTAGAGTCAATGTCACTTGGAACTTTTATTTTATTTTGTTTTTTTTCATAAATAAGATAAGAACGAATATTATTTTAAGCGAGCAGCAAGCGAACAACCACATGGCACATGCAGTAGGACTATTATTGGTTTGACTATTTTATTATATCCGTCCCCGTATGGTATTTGTTATATATTTTTTTAAATAAAATTTTAGGAATTCAAAGATGGGTTCAAACTTTTTCGAATAGAGTTTCCTCACATAGAAATTTAATAATTTCTAATAACAGTTTTTTTATCAAAAAAATTATAAACTTAATTAATTGATAACTTTTTAAAAATAACATTAAGAAAAAGGGTTGTCAGAATAAAAATTAGCACATTTCATACAATTTAAATAAGTGGCAACTTTTTAAGCTTAAACTGTAAAGCGAAAAGCTTTGAGTCCACAATCGTAGCTGTGGGGCTTTATTTAATTAACTTTCCGCGTTGGAAACTTTAACTGTGAATTTTTGTTTGGCTTATGCACATATTTAATTATATTGTGTACATAATCTTCAATTTGATTTTGTTTTGTTTTTTTTTCAATTCAAATTTGGCTATATTAGAATAGAAGCCATAACAAGTTTATGAATGCGATTAATATATATATATATGGATAATGACATATAAGGTGGTAATAAATTTACAATGAATTGACTGACATATTATGCATCATATCACTGCAAAGAGACAAATGTGGGATGCAATTGAAGAAAGCAAAATAACTAATCGTTGGGCAAGGACAATTTTATCTTTATCCGAAATCATTGTCTTTAATTTAATATCTAATAATCCTACTAACGTATCAAATTTACACAAACAGAATTATTGGGTTTATAATTTCTAGACCCAGCAACGAGGACAAAAAGATGAAAACATTTTATCATTATTAGGACAAAATTATCAATTCAAATCATTTGACTGATGAAAATTTTCGAATTGAATAATTATTCCTTCCAAAAGAAGAAAAAAATAGATAAAAACAAAATGAGTTAAGATGTTGGAAACGAATCTCATGAAACGAACTAAAACACTAAAAGAAAAATAATATTTTATTATAAAAAAATTAGTCACTAAAGATAGCAAATTAGTCCCTTTATATTTTCTATGATGATTAATAAATCATTCCGCATTAATCATGGAAAGACTATCTTAAAAGGTTTTAGCAACTAAAATTATTTTTAACAAAAATTATTGTCTTAAAATTAAGTTAAAATTGTCACAAATAGCGTTCAAAATGGTCAAACTATGGATTCAAAAATACAATCAATGACACTTCATATTTGTCACAATATGTGATTTATAGTGACTATAATATTTGTCTCAATAAGTGATTTATAGTGACTATAATATTTGTCTTAATAGTTTATTTATAATATATTGGTCACAATTATATATATATATATTGATATTATTCTTTTTTTGTCATAAAAAAATGAATCAAATAATAAATAATGTGTCTCTGAAAAAAAAAAGGTCATGAAATAAAAAATTACTCAAGACAAAATTTTGAACTAATATTTCT
This sequence comes from Citrus australasica, assembly GCA_029618585.1. NCBI lineage: Eukaryota > Viridiplantae > Streptophyta > Magnoliopsida > Sapindales > Rutaceae > Citrus > Citrus australasica. The sequence goes on from JARCIV010000005.1 coordinate 2,443,984, forward strand.
TAGTTTTGTCATAGTAGGTAATTATCTGTGATAAAAAATTAGGGTCTTAAAAAATAATCAAAACCATATTAGATTTGGAGACTAATAGTTTTTGTCACAAATGGTTTGATCAATTTTACATCCCTCTTTTAGTTACGAAATTATTATGTCACCCATAATTATATTTCGCTACCATATTTTTTGTCATAAAAGATTATATTTTGTTAGAAAATGATCAATTTTGGACCGAATTTGTTGCTAATTTTAAGTTTGTCACAAAACATTTGATTAAGTGACCAATTATTGGGTCATAAAACAAATATTATTCATTACAAAATATAACATGAGCCAGGACGAGATTATTGGCTACGATTTTAAAAGATTGTCACAATAAATATTATTTTATGACAAAATACAAATGTCATAAAAAAATTGTCTTAAAACATCAGATTTCTTGTAGTGTAAAAGAGACTCTAGGTGTATCGTTTATTTGTTATATGATTTTAAGATGAGCATTAGAATAAGGAAGTGAATCACCTAAGAATGTGAAAAGAATTAATATATTTGTGTTTCCATTAGAGCGAAATATTTTCAACATATAATGCTCATCTATGAAACTATATATATTTGATCTAAAATTTTATTTCAAAAATAAAAATAAAAATAATTAAAAATTTTGATTTTATATATAAAAAAAAAAGAAAATTAAATTTTAAATCAAATGACACAATGGGCGCGTAAATCAGAGTTCTGGATAGAAAGATAAACAAATAATACCGTTCTAGATACATACCCCATGCGCATAGGCAGGCGTGTGAACTTCACGGAAGCTACAATGCGTGCTACGGTCCCCGTGCACACAGCTGAAGCATGAAGCCCAGGTGTCGCCTTGCGTGACTCCGGTGACGTTGGGTCCATCACTGTCCAACTTAATTTTTAATCTTAAAGCCAATGGTGCTCTCAGATTTTCAAATGAAGGTCAAAATAAGTCAGAATTGTCAAAAAACTGATTCTGTCGGTATTTATCATCTTCTCCAAAATTAGGATTTTTGAATTTTAGTGATTAGATTCATGTTTTGCCCATAATTTTCCTATTTTAAGTTCGTTTTTAACAATTCCCGTATTGCTGGAAAGCTCTAAAAAAGATCTTCCCAATGATGTATTACAAACAATGTCAAATTGCCTATGCCTAGATCAAAAGATATGAACAATTAAGGTTTTAGGTTTCATGATTTCTTAAGGTTCATGCTCCCTAAGTTGTTCTATGTCTGTGAAATCTAGAATTTATATTTTGATTCTATTATTCTAGGACATGAAATTAAAGCCACCAAATCACATATACCTTAAAGAATCAATTAACATATAAAATTCGAGCTTTTTCATGAAACAAACTTAACCATATGCACGAATCCAACATAAATATTAGGCTCTGATACTAATAAAGGAAAGTAAAAAGAATTTAAAAAACTACCTTTCTGCAAGAATCAAATAGTAGAATAATCAAATATTATATCATGTTAATGGCCAAAAAGAAGTCACAAGTGAAAATCCTCCTCTTGGTCATAGTATAAATGCCTTTATAAAATGAATCTTTTTCATAATTGAACTCAAATGAGGAAGAAACAAAAACTATTGTTTCTATGAGTTTGATATATGGAGTTTTTTTTTTTTGGTTCTAAAACAACGATTGGGGAACCATCCATCCAACAAAGAGATTGGGTCCCCTTGGCGAATCCCTCTGAGCGGCCTGACCGAATTAATAAGCTCACCATTCCAAAGCAACTGCATGGAACAGGAAGTGATGCACTGCATGATGATTAGTATAAAGTTGGTAGGAAGACCGATGAAAATAGGAGTCACACATGAACATGTGCTTGATTGTCTTTCGACTTATAATATGAATAAGCTCTTAGGCAATGATACTATTTTCGGTGATGTGCCACTCGAAACAAAACTAATTTGATCCGGACCTACAAGAATAGGCATAAAAGCCTTTAATCTATTAGCAATAATTTCTGTAATTTTTTTATACATTACAATACAGAGGCTAATAAGGCAAAACAAAGCTTTAAACTGGTTGGATTATCAGTTTTTGGAATACGAACGATCAGTGTCTTTGTAAAATTGTAAGCCATGTAAGGTATAGTTGCTCCATTGAAGGTATCTTTGATTTACTTGCAAACTAACTCGCCGACCACCTCCCATTGCGATTGGTGAAAATAGCATGCAAGGCATCAATTCCTAATGCCTTCAAGGGTTTCACGCTAAAAATAGTGTCTCAGATTTCCTCATCATCCACAATTCTCTCGATTATGTGCTTGTTGTCAATGTTAATACAAGGATAATCATTAGGAATAAAACTATTTTTAATAGAATTAGAATCAGCTATCTAAAAATTAGTAAAAAATTAATAGTATGAGCTAGGGTTTGCAAAAACGCAGGTCTAGTTTAGGTTTGGCCTTGCCCGACCAGCCTGGATCAATAAAACAGCTGCCTGAACCTGGATTGGTGCCTAATTTTTCCACAACCAGTCTAGGTCAAGCCTGGCACCTCCCGAACATGGGTTTTTGATCCGGGCTTCCCTTGCTTGGATAAGATACTGCCCTGTTGGTTTTTAGAATTGGTTTGCCATAAATGGAACATTTGCAGATTTTTTTCTTTTTTGAAAAATGACTCATGCTAGAGAAAGCCAAAATCAGTGAGGAAAAAAATCATAAAACCAAAGCCACAACACAGCAAGTAAGGCCTATCAAATGATGGTCAAAGCACTCAAGAGTCCAAGATTTTTTTACTTTTTGCAATCAGATGCTGATTTTGTAGGATATATAAGATGCTTTTTGCAATTAGTGCTGGCTTGGAGTGTTTGCTTGGGGTTTTTGCCTTTTGTACCTAGTAGCTTGTGTTTCCTTGGAATGTTGACTGGTGGCTGCTGGTTTGGAGTATCGGATAGTTGGAGGTGCGGCAAATTTGTGTTTGCTTAACAATATGATAGAAAATTAGAGTTAGTTTCAATTTTGAGTGTATTGTATTTATATTTTCTTCTTTATTTTAACTTATTAAAAAACTGGGCAAAGTTACGGGTTCCGGGTTTTTGGTGCCATGACTGAACCACGACTCAAAAATGTTTGAGTCTTGAACTTCAACATCAAAAACAACATTTTTTGTATATACGGTCCGAGCAAAACCCAAACCAGATTGTCCGGGTTCGTGCCAGATCCGGTCCGAGTAGATTTTATTGCCACCCCTAGTCATGAGCCTTAAACTCATCCTCATCCAAAATCCACTGGCTCCTGTCATATTTGATCTAGATAATTCATTTTGGTCTTCTCCTAGTCATTGTTTTTTGGTGGGAAAAAGGAAGTATTTATGTCTCCAAATTAAATCAAGTCACTGCGAGGTTTCTAAAGCCACAACAATTCTTATTGATTGAGAATATCATCAAGTTGTTTACTAAGGGTATGTTTGGGATTGAGGTGTTATACCTTTTAAGTTGCAGCTGCTGTGGAAAAAAAATTATAACAACGAAACAAAAGTTAGTAATATGTAGTAAATATAAATTTTCAATAATAATTTTAACAAAATTATTAAAGATATAAAAAATTTTCTATGATACAAGTGAAAAAATAAATTAACATAGCTTCCAAACTACAGCAACTAATGTTTACCAAACACTTTAGTGTCATAACTTAGAAGGTACAGCTGTCCAACCTCAATCTCAAACGCATGCTAAGAATAGTCTCCAATTTTAAAAGATTATTCGACTGGTGAAACTCCAATGCTTTTACAATTTCACCAAGTCTAGCTAAGATTCTTCTCTTGAGCTTAAAAATATTTCCAAACTCATTCTTATTCCAATGATCGATTTTGTCAATAAACTCCTTGACTGAACTATTATAGTCTGCATCCTTATTCCACCCCTGAGAAACAAAACCAGAGAACTGATTATTGGTAAGCCAAGAAGCAAGGAACCTAAACAGCTTTAAACCTTTGGCCTCTATGCCCTCGTTGTTCAAACTAACAAGGATAGGACGGTGGTCGGACCCTAATCTTGGTAAATGGAAAACTATTGCCTTGCTTAAAGTGCTGAAGCAAAGAACATTACAAATGGCTCCATTAAGGCGTTTATAAAACGATCCCCGCTTCCATGTAAACTTTGGTCCAGTAAATTGGAGATCGCAAATTCTTGCAAGGCTAACTGCGACTATTTGTACTTCCCTTACTCTCCGAAGTTAAGAGAGTGGCATTGAAATTAATCACCCACTAGCATCCACGAACCACGAATATTCTCAGCCAAGTAGTTTAAATCATCCCAAAGAATTCCACTAACATGGGTCTGTAATTTAAAAATAAAAAAGCCTTTTTCTTTGGCGTATATTATGCATTTTATGACACTATCATATTAATGCATCAGTTTTGATAATCCAAATATTCAATAATTGATAAATTATATTTATAACTATTAATAGCGATGGCACATAAACAATTAATTCAAGAACTCGCCCAAAGTGCATTAATTTAAAGAGTAAAAATAACATTGCACTACAGTCTAGCCCTTACGTATTTAATTAGCAATTAAAAACTACTTTATATTGTAAAACACCATTAAAAGAATAATTGCCAAAGTCTGATGAAGAGAATATACACGCACACACATATATAACCGTACAGCAGAAGGATAAATTAAAAAAAAATGAAGTTTCAACAGCTGAATAATGCAAACTCATTTTTTTAAAAGCATTTTATTGTTTAATTACAAAATTCGAAAACCCATTGGCCTTATATACATGATAAAGACTCACCGACGTCGAACCATATTAATTTAAATTAGTTTTCAACTGAGATTTGAATTTTGAAATTACATACAAAAACACGCCCATTTTTTTTTAAATACTAATAATAAAATATTTCATTTTTCATCTATTACAACAAGAGGTATAATAGCAAAAGTGAAAAATATTTCATTTAACAAGTCCCAATATTGTCCTCCATCCTTTCTACACTTCTCTGCTATCAACGGACAACTCCAGATCCATAATCGTAAAAGTGAGGAAGACAATCATCCTCTGTTCAATTATCAAAAACTCCTTTTACCATCCATTTGAAGAAAAAAAAGCAGCAATTATAAAATATTTCAATCGTAAATAATTTTAAGTTAAATTAAACAATTAAACAATTCCTTTGGTGTAAATAATTAACTTTTAAATATAAAATATTTACAATAATCACCGTACTAGCAATTCACAAGTTAGATTATAAATAGATAGACGAAATAATTCTAATCTAGCGAATTCAGTCATAATAATTTGATTTTCATTTATATTAATTATGTTGAACCATGCTATTTTAATAAAGAGCACTTGAGAATATATATATATATATATATCCAACAGGTAAAATTTCAAAATAATATTTGCCAAAGTCTGATGAAGAGAAGATACACACGCGCACACGTGTATAATTATAACCGTACAGCAGAAGGATAAATAAAAGAAAATGAAGTTTTAACAGCTGAACAATGCATTTTATGGTTTAATAAAAAAATTTGAAAACCCATTATATACAATAGAAAATAGAAAATGCCCACCGACACCAAACCATATTAATTTAAAATAGTTTTCAATTGAGATTTGAATTTTAAAATTACATACACAAACACACCCGATTTAAAAAAAATAATAATAATGCTAACAATAAAATATTTCATTCGTCCTCTGTTGAGTCAGTCATCAAAAACCCATTTACCAGCTATTTCAACATAAGGTATATGGATTAGCAAGTCCCAATATTGTCCTCCATCCTTTCTGCACTTCTCTTCCATCAACGGACATCTCCAGATCTCTAATTGCAAAAGTGAGGAAGGCAGGCCCTTCTCCGGAAAGTATTTGAGCTTGGGACATACCAAGAGATACAAACCAGTGAGGTTTTGAAGATCAACAATCGAAGAAGATAGGCGTTCCAGATTTGGAAATTTAGAAATGCTCAGAGATGTTAGAGAGGCAGGAAGAGGAAGCGCGGTCCCTAATCTTTTGTCCTCTAGTGGAAATGACACCATGTCGTCATCACATCCTCCGATTGTGAGTTCTCGCAGAGAGGAGAATCTGTGAAATCCCCGGCCCCGCTCAATCATTGACTTCCAAATCTCCATATTACCCCTAATTTCAAGTGAATGAAGGTTGGTGGGAAGGCCATCTTCTTCTTCAAGGCTTGGAAGCTCACCTCCTATTGTTAATTCTTGAAGAGAGGTCAGATTGTGCAATCCCTTGGGTAAGGCCTCTAGTCTCTTACAATCAAATATCGTCAGCCGCTTGAGTTTCGCACAAGGCAATCCCCCTTCGGGAAAGGACACCAGATTTTCACAACTACTTATACATATCTGTTGAAGCTGGCGGAGATTATGCAAACCACTCGGTAAAATTTTCAGATTTTCACGACAAGAAATGTCGATGTATTCAAGAGATGTGTTGTTGTCCAATCTTTCTGCTATTGACTCCAACTTTGAACATCCCCAAACAGAAAGGGACTTAAGAGACGGAGGTAGATTGCCAACTTCATGGGACTCAAGCGTGGCAGGTAACTCGTTTTTTGAAAATATACATGTCAGTGAGTGACAATTGAAAACAAACAACTTCTCGAGAAGAGATGAGGTGTACCTTCCGCTGCTGCTGCTACTCTGGATGCCCTCTTCCACTGTCAAAGTCCTTATATTACCGCAATTGATGATCCGCAACTCCTTAAGGCTCGATGGTAGCTGGACAGCAGCAATATATGTCAACGAACGACAATATTGAATATTCAAGATCTCGATAGATGAATTGGTGTCGCACATCCATGCCTCTGGTAACGATTTCAGTGCATCACAAGAAGTAATCCCAATTTTCTTCAACTTGGAAGGCAGAGCAACCTCAGGAAAGGAAACAAGGGAACTGCATTTGTAGATGCCTATCTCTCTCAAGGAACTGTGGCTGAACGATGATTGTGGAAGCTTCACAAGGCCTTCGCAATTACTCAAACTTAGATATTCAAGTCTGCATGACAACTCGCAGAGCTGCTGTTGTTGGTCTTTCTCTTCCTCCGCCACCAAGGATTGAAGTTTGGGACAACTGTCAATCGTCAGTCTTTTGAGAGAGCAAATGTCCTGCAGTAATTCGTTATGGCTCTTCCATATACATGTTTCATTTTGAATATTAATTATCTCCAATTCTTCCAGTTTTGGTATTCGCGGCTTCAATGGCCCTGCGAGAAACACTTGATTTGATGCATCTCTACAAACCACTGAATTCTGTGAGCCGAGATGATCAGTTGCACTTCTCCACACAACCTTTTTACATCCACCAATCTTTAATTTGCAAAGAGCTGGAAGACTCGAAACTGAAACTGACAATTCTTCGCATTCTTGAATAACAAGCATCTCCAATGCAGGAAGGTGCTCTGGGAATGTTCCTTGCAGTTTAGAACATCTTAAAATGTGAAGCTCTCTCAATTTAGGAAACCGCTCAACTCCCTGATTGGATCCATGAGGAATCCACTCTTCCCATTCTTGCATGTCTTCAAAACGAAGAGCCTCCAAGCATGGAAATGGAATTGGAGAGTCATCCCCATAGAACTCTGAACCCAATCTCTTTACTCTACCCATTCCACGCACTGTAAGATGCTTTAGAGAGGGCAGTTGCCCGACAGACGGCAGGGCAGTACACATGCCGCAATCTTCAAATTTAAGTGTTACTAAATTTAAGAATGAGGAATCTCCTGACCATGTTGGAAATTTTGTACCTCCATAGCCACAGATACCAAATTGTTCCAGATTTTCATGGGGTTTGAGCATGTCAAGCACGCCCATTTCAGTTTCTGCCTCCCTTGAAGATGAACCATCGGTGCTGCAAGTCCAATTAAGCGATAATTCTCTAAGATTCTTCTTTCCATCCAACCGAGCCTCCTTTGCATCACCAATGTCTTTTACATTCTCTAATTTTGAAATTTTAAGTGTCCCCTGAAGATGTATCAATGACTTTAGCTCTCGTAACCCAGAACCATTGTCTTTTCCCACAGTAAAATTACTCAACGTCTGAAGACAAGTCAGCTTACCAATTCCTACTGGCATTTCCTCCAACGAATCTGTATTGGAATTATTGAGATGATGCAATTTGATGAGGTTTCCCATGGCTGCACACAACTTCTTCAGTCGCCGACAGTCTTCCAACAGAAGGGTGTGCAAATTGTAAAGCTCGCTGACTGATTGTGGCAGAGTTTTAATCTCAGTTCCAGACAGGTTAAGGTGCCTTAAATACCTCAAATCACCAACTGAATCCGGCAGCTCGGCGATGCGATATCCACGCAGAGAGAAGACCCTCAATCGTTGGAGTTTGAACAACTCAGTAAGAATGCTATGAGCCAAGTATCCATACAAATTATTCGACAACATTACTGGTAAAAAAGTTCGCAAATGTTGGATATCATACAATTTCTCAAACCTTTGAACGCCATCACAATCTCCACGAATGTATGATAGATGACGAAGATTTCTAGAAAAACATTGTTGCTTGTTAACCTCCGAGGTATACTCCATTCTGAAGTACATTTCCCCTGCAGCCCATTGAGCAAGGTCGTTGATAAGATCGTGCATCCCAAATCGTGATCTACTGCTGCTTGATTGCTGGAAAAAAGATCTTGCACGTAGCTCTTGAAAGAACTTTCGACCTAGATCTTCACTAGGATTCCCACTCTCTCCGTGATCCAAGATACCCACAGCACTCCATAATAAAATTATCTCCCCCTCTTCAAATTCATAATCCTTTGGAAACAATGAGCAATACGCAAAGCATTGTTTCAAAGGTGCCGAAAGATAATAGTAGCTCACTCTAAGCGCCGGCATAATGTCACATCTCTCTTCTTGCAATTCCCATATCTTGGTACTGAGCACTCTCTCCCAATCACACCTGTCATCTTTTCCTCGCAAAAGTCCTCCAAGTGTTTGCGCTGCCAAGGGCAAGCCATCGCATTTGGCCACTATCTTCTTGCCAATTTCCTCCAATAAATTATCTGACCCCAAAGAATGTTGAGCAAATACAGCTAGACAATCATCAATTGACAGCTTTTTTAATTGATAAGCTGAGGCAGTTCCCATGATGTCTGCAACCTCTTGATTACGAGTTGTGACAATAATCTTACTTCCCTTCGCTCCAGCTTCAAACGGACGGCTGAGGCGAACCCAATCATTGTAATTCTCGTTCCAAACGTCGTCTAAAACAAGCAAAAATTTCTTTTGAGATAACTTCTTCTTCAGCTCCTCTTGAAGCAAATTTAAATCAATGTCATCAATAGTCTGCTTGGTAACGGATCTTAGGATTGATTTTGTAAGCCTGATAACATCAAAATCATCAGAGACGCAAGTCCATGCCTTGAGATCAAAATGATCCTGCACTCGCTTATCATTGTAGACAAGCTGAGCAAGAGTAGTTTTGCCCAGCCCGCCCATACCTACAATAGGTATAACAGAGAATCCATCATCATTTCTTGAATCATCCTTCAACAACAATTCAACAATTTCCTTCTTTTCTGTTTCCCTGCCACAGACCTTGGCTTCATTCACCAAAGAGGTTGTGGGTAGTCTTTGCCTGTCTTTTTTGGATCTCCCAGCTGAACTTACGTTCAAACCCAGCGAGTCTTTCTGCGTTACAATATCTTGAAATCTGTCGTTGATCTCTTTGATTTTGGACATTATGGCGTAATCGAACTGAATCGATTGTGGAGTAAAAGTGGTGCAGCAAGTAGGAATGAGCTTCCGAAACTTACTTGTTCTTGTACGACTGCTACTGGGTTGATCCTGAGCAGCAGCTGGATCTCCATTTCCAAGCAGCAACTTCCTCCGGAAAGCCTCAGTTTGAAACTCATCCAACAAGTCTTCAACATCATAAGCCAGGTTCTGAAGCTCGCCAAGCCACAACTTCACAGACTGATCAGTCGTTTTCTTCTCCTCAGCATCAGCAAGCACCGCCTTGATTATCACCAACATATTCTTCCACTTCTTTAGGTCGGCTTGGATTTGCTGTTGGCGTGCAAACAGCCGAATCCCCTCTGAAGCTAACTTATTGACCAGCAAATCAACGGACGCCGTAAGGATTGCCTCTCCGATGAATGACATTTTTTTCTTCTTTTTTTTTTTTTTTGGTTTTGCAAAGAAAGAAAGGAGCAGAATTATGGGTAATGGAAAGCAGAATGAGAAAATGGATAATTAAGCAGAATGAGTTTGTGATTGTGAAGGGTCTGGCCCAGCAAGCTTAGTAGAAATCACGCGTTTATACTTTATTGACCAATGACAAATAATTTGGCAATTCACTCATCACCACCACTTGGTAAGCGAAATGAAAATGCTTAGTAATTAAGTGTCAAGGGTCAAGCAAAATACGACGTAAAATGTGTCAAGGGTCTCCCCACTTGTTGTTCCTTGCAGCTTAGAAAAGAAAAAACAGAGCCCACCACCCATTAATAATTTAGCAATTCACCAATCATCACCACTTGTCACGAAACCATCTCATAAACCAAGTTCGTAGGTCGAGCAGTTAATCCAGTGTCTATTTCCTAGAACCTTCATCTCATAAACCAAGTTCAATCAAAACGTTCCTCTCTCTATTTTTTTTTTTTTTCATAACTCCTAAAACGTTTCTTTTTAGAAATATTTTACTTTATTCAACTAATATGATATCTAACAAATAGACACAATTGAAATCACTCTAAAGTGAAGATGAAAGGGGAAAAAAATAACCTTGCAACCACCAGTAATTTAGCAAGCTTCACTTTATTCCACCAAAGTGTAAATAAAGCCAGCCCCCACCACCATCAATAATTTTGCAAGCTTCACACGCTTGTTGTCTTCTCCTTGACGAACTGGACATAAGTGGACCAAGAATCATTGACAGAATTTTAAAAATAATAATAAGAGAAAAAACTACACATTTTCGACTTAGAGTAGAACCATAATTAATGCTAAAATCTACTCAGCTAACATTTTCAAAATATTGTTCTTTATAATTTTTAAAACCGTGATTAAGGTTCATCTCAAATGTTTGAAGATAGTCTATCAGTTCTTCTACGCTAAGAATATCAAAATTCTTGCTTTTTCTTCAAACGTTGAATAAGAATAATGAAAAAAAAAAAAGTTGAATATGGAGGCAAAATAGAATGCATCCATCTGCACTGTAGAAGTCTTCCACTTATAAAAGTAAGTTAGAATAAACGATTTTAATCTCTCTTTTTATTCCTGTAAGTGCACTACATTTTTTTTAATCTCAATACGAAGTCGTATCATAATATTATATTCCTATTGTAAAACAAAATTTAGATAAAACAAATTCGACTATTTTTTAAAGGTATATATTTAGTAAGTTACTAGCATAACTAACAAAACGTGATTATTACACTAAATGAAATAAAAGACAGTACTATCACCAATAATTCAGCAAGTTTTGCATGCACGTATTTCTAAAAATATTATATGGAATCAAATAATAGTGATATAAAGAGAAAAGTGAAATCCTCTGATTGTATTTTTTTTCTTTTTCAAAAAAAATGGTGGGGTTGGTTTGTTTGCAAAGTTATTAGCGTGGGTCTATTTGTTTTTGTTTTAATTTTTTTTTAAATCATTCAGTTTCCGGTGACCACATTGAGTCTCGACTAATCCAAATTTGAAGTATAATCATAATTAAGGTATCTTACCTCTCCTAAATGGTGTGTTTAATGGAGATCGAACTCGAGAGCTCTTCCCACAAATCCAACCAGCGTTGCCAACTGAGCCACAACCATTTGGTTTGTTTTAACTTTATTAATCGATAAGCAAACGTGTAATGATTTGTAAATATCACTAGCATCACATTATTGGGAGGTATTGGGCTTAGTATTCACAATTTTTGTAAGATGAATTTGTAAGACTAATTAATTTTGATGAAAATGTATCGGTATTAAGATATTATTTAATTCATTAAGTTAACTTGAGGTATTAATATTCACTAATTGTGGTGCTGATTAATTTACTTAACTTGTCACTATTTACAATTAAGAATGAGGTTCAATCAATTTATTGGGAAAAAAAACAAAGATTTGATTTTAATTCTTAGGATTTGATTTCACTCTCTTTCGCTGTTTTACGTTGCTAAAGAGGCAGTAAAAAGCTTGCTGAATGTCATCAAATGCTTGTATCTCATCTCATAAATTGGCAATATTTGTTTGGTATTTCATCTCAACGGAGGCAGTAAGGATTGCCTCTCTGATGACTGACATTTTTTTTTCTTTTTTCCGGCAAAGAACGAAACAGAATTTTGAGTTTCGAAAAGCCAAATGAGAAAATTGAGCAATTCACCAATCGGTCAAGCAAAATGCGCGTAACAAGTCTTCCGCTTCTTGTTTATTCCAGTAAAGCGAGAATAAAATCAGAGCCCACCACCCATTAATAATTTAGCAATTCACCAATCACCAGTCACCACCACTCGTTGCCATGAATATAATAAATTGCACCTTGATATTTATAGGGTCCAGCAACATTGAGGTAAATGCTGAATAAAGAGGAAAATGGAATGTATCCACCACGAACCTTCGCTTTACAGGTCTTCAAACTCATAAACCAAGTTAAATCAAAACGTTTATCTCTCTCTTTCTTTTTGCCATATAATTTATTTATTGAATTAATTTCCATGCTAAAACGAAGACTTAAAAGTGCACTACAATTTTTTATAATCACAATGATAATTCCTACTATCATGTTATCTTAATGTCGTGTCAAAATAAATTATAACAAAGTTTTTTTTTCTATATAAACACTCTTTTCATTTATCAATTTTTTAGTTTCTAATATTTTTCTCACTCTTTTAATCTTAATATTTGTATTCCTCTCTTCAAACTTTCGTTATTATTTAATTTTTAAAGAAAAATCTGAAAAAAAGTAAGAAAAACATTATACTTAGAAAATAATGAATATTTTATGGGTCTAATACAATTTTATCTCACCTATAAATTTTTTGTTTAGCAATTAGTTTGAAAATCTTTAAAAATTATTTGCCGTAGGATAAAAGTTTATTTAATTTATTTTTTCACTGTATTGTATCTTAATCAATTAAGTTGTTATGTTTATTAAAAGATTTTTATTTTGTCTTAGAGAATTACTTCTTAAATTCAGATTATTTTAATGATAATAAAATATATTTATATTGTGCAAGCAAAATAAAATTGAAGAAAGAAAGAAAATATAAATGACTTAATTCTATTTATATATATCCTCAAATGTAATTGTAGTATAATAGGGGTTTTATAAGATTAATGAAGGGGTGCCAATAGTCATACTCTTATAGAAAATGGCAGTAAAAATAGTGGAAATTTAGTGTAATAAAAAGGATAAACCATAAGAAATTAATGTTTACTTCAAGATACGTTAGAAAATATTGTTTTTCTTAAAATGTTATTTACCTCCACCAATCGAATGATGCACATGAATTAAGCAAATATGTCTCTATGATACAATAAAACTCTTATTTATTTGCTTACATTGTATGTCGACGAAACAAACTTGAATATTTTTTAATATTGTAAGCCTGCCAAGAATCAATATATTATTTCTACAAAAAGAAACAATATATTAGATATTTAAAGTATAAAAAATAGATGTTGATTGATGAAATTTTATTTAGGAAAGATGGCTAAAAAAGAGTGGTGTAGCGTCATTTTATTCATGTCTAAATAGCATAAACATGACCTCTATTTATATATATACTTATGCTCTATTATTTAGATTGTCGTTCTTTTAAAATACTAGTGGTGTAACGTCATTTTATTCATGTTTAAATAGCATAAACATGACCTCTATTTATATATACACTTATGCTCTATTATTTAGATTGTCGTTCTTTAAAAATACTCCATTCATGGCCATTAGATCAAACAATCGAATTCCTACTATAGCTAATTAACTTATTGACCAGCAACTTAAAGGATGCCATAAGGATTGCCTCTATGATGATTAGCATTTTTTCCTTTTTTTTGTTTTTTTTTGTTTAGGGTTGGGGGGAGGGAAAAAATAAACCGAATTATGAGTTTATGGAAATTAAAGCAAATAAGAAAGTGAATTACAACAGAATGAGTTTGTGATTGTGATAGGTCAAACAAGCCTAGAAATCAATTCGGCAAAACCCACCACGAAAGTTAAAAAGGAACAACAGCGCCCACCACAAATATAAAATTGGAGGAACTCATGATCATTTATTTGCTTCACATATTAAATTAAATAAAAGCCAAAGCAAGAACCTTGCTTTTGCTTAACATGATTAATTAGGCACTACTTCAAAAAGAACACGAAAGCACTTAACCCTTTTGTTAATCTTAAATGTCAAGAATAAAAATTAGAATAGAATCCTGAAACATATTTCCTTTCCAACTTTTGTCAAATTGTAAGTCACTTAACGGGTACTAAAATCATAAAAATCAATCTGGAAAAAAAAGTGACTATCAAATCTTAAAAAATTAGAGCCTAAAATCCACCAATTATAAAAGATACAATTCGATAAAAAGATTATATTAGAAACTAAATTAAAATTCAACTTGAAAAGAAACTATATGAAATCACTTATCAGTAGTTATGGGATTCAATACTGAGCTGAATTTTTACTAAATATTAAATTAATGTAAATTAATGACTATTTGACAAATTTAAATGTTATGCAAAAACTTAACTCAGGATTGAATATTTATATGGAGTTAAAATTGTGGGTTTTGATCATTTCTTAGATATGGGAGTTACAATAAGTTACCAAAAATATGAGTAGTTATTAAGAATATAAATGAAATAAAATAAAAATAAGTGGTTACTTAATGTATCATCGACAAAAAAAAAAGAAAAAAAAGATAACTTGCATCAACCGTATTCTTATTGACACCTATCTTGCGCTAGTAAAAGTGGAATTTTCTCAATTGAAAGAAAGTGACGGGAAGATGCCGTGGTATTGATACTTATCTTGAGCTAGTATAAGTGAAAGTTTCCCAACTGAAACAAAGTGAACGGAAGATGCTATGCTTTAATTATTATTATTATTGACGTGGTCGAGAAGTAAAAGCCATGCATGCGATGAAGTATAATTCGGGTATATGTGTATGGTAAACTGTGCCGCTGTGCCGGTGAAGAGTGTCGATCATGATGCTGTCACCTTGCTTTAATTAATTGCGGTGACATTATAAAGAACTTTGCCTTTGCTTTACGTATTAAATTAAATAAAACCCAAACCAAGAACCTTGTCTTTGCTTTACATATTAAATTAAATAAAAGCCAAACCAATACCCTTGCCTTTACTTAACATGATTAATTAAGTACTACTTAAAAAAGAACACGAAAGTAATGAACTCTTTTATTAATCTTAAATGTCAAGAATAAAGCTACATTTTCTCCTCTTATTGTCTCTTCAGTTCATTTAAAAAATTTGAAGAGAGTTTATCCATTCTTCTTCTAAATTAAGAAAATCAACATTCTTGTTTTTTTTTCAAATGTTGAATAAAAAAAATAAATTATTGAATAAGGGGGAAATTAGATTGTATCTACCTTCACTAATATAAAATAAAAAAATTAATCTCTTTTTTATTACTAAAGTACACTATTTTTTTAATAATTGTATTGACAATGACAATATGTATCATCGATTATATTCTTGTTGTGTTGAAATAAGATATAAAAAAAATTTGGATCAAGAGGAATTCGACTCATTTGTTAAAGGTACATATTTAATATACTAAAAACAAAAATTAACATAACACGATTATTACACTAAAGTGAAATGAAAGGCAGTACCCACCAGTTCACCAACAGGAATTTAGCAAACTTTGCATTCTCGTGTTTGAGGAAATGGACAGTGGTGAATTAACCAAAGGACCAATGAAAGAATTTTAAAGAACAATATGGAGACTATACATATTTTTTCTTTTTTCCATATAATTGTTCAGGAAATGGAACTAATTTTGAGACATTTTCAAATAAACTTATTTTCAAAAGGAATGCAAAATTATTTGGTTTTATTTGAAACATTTCATGGAATCAACTAGCAGTAAAATAAATAGAAAAGTGGTAATTCTCTCATTTTATTATTTTCTTTTTTAAAAGGAGATGATGGGGTTGGGTTGTTCACAAAATTATTGGTGCGGGGGTTTATTTGTTTTTGTTTTAACTTTATTAATTAACTAGCGAAGCAAACATGTATTGATTTGTAAAAGGATCACTAGCATCAGATTATTGGGAGGTATTATGGAGAAGCACGCTTAGTATTTACAATTCATGTAAGGTGAATTTGTGAGACTTATTAATTTCGATGAAAATGTAGATTTATTAAGTTACTAATTCATTAAGTTAACTTGAGATATTAATATTTACTAATTGTGGAGATTAATTTATTTAACTTGTCATGATTTTCAATTAAGAATGAAGATCAGTCAATTTATGGAAAGTAGGATAATTTTTTTTTCGTGATTTTTAATTCCTAGGATTTGATTTCACTTTGTTTCGATTGTCGATGTTGCTGAAGAGACAGTGAAACTTTGCTGAATGCCATCAAATGCTTGTATCTTATCTCACAAAATGTCAATATCCGTTTGTTTCCCAATAGACACAGCCATCATGAATTGAAAGTAACAACATGATGAGCATATAACATATACATATTTTACAATTAATTATATAATTGGTAGTTATTTTTAATTAATTAAATTGTTTTGTTGAATACGAAATTAATTGGAGATTATGGATAGAAAGGGCATGAAGAAGTTTAATTTGGGAAGCAATAAACATTAAATTGAAAGACAAAAATACAGACAAGGATTAATGGAATCCGAGACGAAAAAATCAAAGCACAAGGATTTTCTTAATGTCATTATTTAGGCAAGTGTTTTGATGCAGCGGAAGTTTATAGTTCCAATATTCTGTTGATTTTTAGAAAATACTAGAATAAATGAACAAACTAAATTCACGTTGATTCAAAAAAATGACATGAATTTAGGGGTTAAGACTCATTGATTCCGCAAAATACCGAGAATTAGCTAACTCAAATACTCACACAGATTTTTGAAAACTAAAGTATTATTGAACTCAAAATCTTTGCTTGTAAAAGCTTTAATAGTTTACATAATTATATAAAGTGTGTATAAACTAATATGACATAAAGAGATTGGTTGTATTAAACTATCATGAACTCACAAAATTGGAAAAAAAATTATTGTTATTGCTTTTAATTAATTTTTTCACGCCACATCAATTTGTATATATTAGTTTGTATAAAATTGTTTGTGGCTCTATTATTATTGTTATATTAATCCTTCAATTTTCTCAAAAATATGAATATGGGCAGGGTATGCATTCCTATTTCATCATAAATAAATAAATAAAATTTCATTGTTTATCTTATCAACCACTTGAGAGTACGGAGGTTGGTTAGTTCCATTCGTATGAATTATCTACGTGTATATCGACTGAATTAAAGGTACTTATTTCCAGATTTTTATTTTTTTTTGGTTTCCCTTATTAACATATAACCTCAAATGCACCATGCAATAAAAATATAAATATAGATAGAGCAATCTGCTACTAAGGCTTTAGGTTGTTAGCCAGATGCTAAGGCCTTGTCTTGAATAACCCCAGCAATTCAAGCTTAAGATTACACTATAAAAAGGGGGCGCAAAGGCAAAGAAAGTGGCATGGCAAGTGGAGCAAATGAAGCGAAGGAGAGCACGTCACACTGAAATAACACGTCTGATATTTGGCTCCGCTTCCTCCCTTTAAACACCTCGAAAGAAGAATCAAGGAAGTGGTCTTGTCATCATCTTCTTCCAGTACATCAATGGAGAAGCAACATTCGAACACATGGAAATAAGAAAAATCATTGAAGTGTTGCATATTCATAATATGACTGCTGGCTTTTCTTCTATCTCAGTTTTTTTCAGAGCTTAACTAAGGGCAGTTTGATGCTGTGATTGGATAGCAGTAGCTTGAAAAACTACAGTACTTTAGTGTTTAGTAAACACTTATTGCTATAATTTGGAATTTAGATTCATTTTATCCAATACTTGAAATACGCTAATGGGAAAAATAATCAAAACGCACTCTATTAGGTAATTTTTTTCATTTCTTTTTTTTTTTGTTTCTAAACACATCAAAACTCTCTCTTGATGTTTAAAAAAATGTATTAACTTTTAACTTTTATTTGTGTCCTTTCTTATTTCATCTATGATGTCGTAAAACCCACTGTTAATCAATAAAATTTCTAAAGATACAACAATGAAGGACACAAAAAACATTTACAAGCCTTTTGTATATGATAGTTGACTATGTGTATCGGGACAATGTTGTGAGCATTAGATTGGACAAGTTATGGATTTTTATAAGTCTAGCTCATACGCAAAAACATTGAAAAACTTTGAAAAGAATAAGTTATCCATATAACACAAAATCACCATTTATACTTAGCTCATTTATATTTTTTGGCTCTGTTTAGCTCAGTTCAACTAATAAAATCTCTTGAGATATATAAGAGATTTTCTTTATTTACTTTTGTGTATCATGTCTTCCTAAAAAAGGAATTTAATTAAAAAAAATCATTGTGTGCAATATAATGTATTGATTAAGTTAATCTATCCATGTCAGCTTAATTACACTAGCTTTTATTTTCTTTTGGAGCATCAAAAAATCGTTCTGACTATATACGAAAACAAGCTACAAGAAAATTAAACTAAAAAGCTTGCTCAAAGTCAAAATGAGATTATTCGAATTTCTACTCAAAATATTGGATTATATCTTAGTTCGTTAATAGGCTACTGTTATTCGTTTGTACGATTTCACAAAAGGAAGCTAGAGGAAGATGGAGCTTTCAAGTAATGTATGCATCAAGGTAAGTGACAGAGCTAAGGAGAAATGGACAAGTACTAATCATCGTTATCAAAAATTAAATAGATCAGCATTTTCTCAGTTCTGGCCATATATATTTTTCAAAGATTGGGACTGTTAGCACCGCTGTAATTTTATTTTCAAGCTCTTCTCTGTCAAAACCTATTTTACTTTCCAAAATATCTTATTCCATTTTTTTAGTTTCTTTCTGATTCAAGAATTTTTTTTTTTTAAAAAAAATTGTTTCTTCTAAACAACTCCAATTACAATTTTTTTATAAATTTTTGAATTATTAAATCTTATATATTTAACTAAAGAGAATCATATATATGAACTAAATAGAATTAAAAGTGGACTCAAATGGCTATTATGTTATTTTTTTCTAAATTAAAGAAAAGCTTAGAATCAGAGCCTCCTTGTAAGCCATAAAAAAAAGAAAAGAAAAGTTTAGAATGCAAAAGTATTTGTGAGAAAAAAAATATAAAACACTTTGATGTAGTTGCATGAATGTAAAGAGTTAGATAGAGAAATAGAGTGTATACTTGATTTATTTTTTTCTTTAAAGTAATTGCAATATAAGAGGGGTTAAGAATTTCATAGGAGTGCCACTGATTCAACTCTTTTTCAAAAGAATTGATGTTCTGGAAGAAAATTATGACTCTATCATTGCTATTAGTTTGTCTTGTAATTCAATTATTGCCGATAAGTATTAACTGTGATTATTTTTTATTTTAAAAATTATTATTATTAGTATTGCAATTATTAGCTTTATAATTGCAATTAGTTTGTCTTGTAACTAAATTATTGCCGACAAACACTATCATGCTGACAAACAATGCATGCACGTCCTTAATCACCCACGTCCTCTACTTGTGTGAATGTGTATATAAATATATCTGGAGCATATTATAAAACCAGAAGCAAAAGTTAGAAGATATCTTTTCTAATTTGAAGAATATGGAAACTCCTTATCCAAGTTCTTAGGCCATGTTCAGCTGAATGCCACTTATGATTTTTATTTTAATATATGTATTTATGAATACAAATGTTGTTATGATTTTTTCAGGTAAGAACGAATGGTATGAGGGTAACCCAATAACTATGTACAACATTATTAATGATGAGAGCGTGAATGAAAATCTAGATCTTATTATCGTCCCTTAATACGGAAGAAATCTCGATCACATTAATTATCTTACTCTTTCGTATTATGTTCAATTAAATAAATGATGGATTATTAATACTTGTCAATTATGTGAGTTTTTCTGTTTATTTTAGTTCAACTTATAAAATCTCTTGAGATATATAAAGAGATTTTCTTTATTTACTTTTGTGTAGCGTGTCTTCTTGAAAAAAGAAATTAATAAAAAAATATCATTGTGTGATCCTTTTCTTTCCCCTACTGCTGTAGCATCAAATCCTTAGAATTAGATATCAAGTGGTATTCGAGCCGTGAAATGATCATGGAAACACGCAACAAATCAAATGCTGAATTTCGCGAAGAGATTCACTAAATCCTTGCTACACACGAGTCTAGCTTTGACCAAGTTGACGCCACCCTTCAAACAATCCTTACTTAACTTCAATCCTTGCATCTCCACTCTCCAATGTACTTCCCCAGAGGGGAGACCAACCCATTTGTTACAGCTCACATCTCTTCACGATACTGGTTAAAAGCATGGGGGCATTAGTCGAAGATGCTTCTTGGGAAAACCATTAGCGATTCTCAAAGACTTTGACATTGTGGACAAAGTGGTTGCAAGGGGTGGGGATTAACATGTCTCCAAACGACAAGCAGCCATGCATGTAATTAGTCACAAGTTGCTTCGAAATAAATAGGTACTTGACATTTGGCTCACCGATTATGTGTGCAATATTCCTGTATTTCCCATTACTTCCCGTACTTTATGCATTATTGTTTTGTATGTCTTTTGGTGTTTGCGGTGTAGTTAGGGATGGTAGCGGGTAGGGTCTGGTGCGGGTTTGACATCACCAAATTCTCATCTATAAAAAATTTTAATTACTAAATTCACTGTGGGTTATATTTAATTTTATTTACTTAACAAAGCCCATTCATTGCGGGTTTGATTGATGCTTAGTGGATATTTGGCGAGGTCCCACGTATAAAATCACAATTGCAACAAAATCTAAAAATTTAAATTATGTACGGGTTCCTCTATGATGCTGTAATTTTTTTTACATCATTAATAATGTATTAATTATGAATCATTAGATCTAATTAATGATATACAATATTTTTACTAAAAAAATAATTTAAAAATAATGGCAACCGTTCAAGTGGGTGGATAATTTTTGTAAAATAATTGTGACCACCCTTAGAGTTTGAAACAATTTCACCTATAGTATATTTTATTTAAAATTACTTTTTAGTCCTCCTTTAAATTTGCAATATGATAATCTCTTTTAAATAAATCTTCCAAAATCAGTTACCATTAAGTATAAAGTATAATATCAAGTATGTTTTTTAACATAAAGTCTTGTAATAATTTGTATTGTATGAATTTAATTACAAACCATTAATACCTAAACAATAAAGGTAATAGAAAGCATTACAATAAACTATTTTATATGTGTTTTATTAATAATACTATATATGAGTCACAACAAATGAGAAATATTTTATTTACCAATTATTATTGAAAAATATATATGTCTATATAACTATAAAGTGAGAAATATTTTGATTTAAATTTTTATCAAAAAATTAAACTATTTATTTCATGCAATTCAATGGTGGAGGATATAACATTATGAAATGTTGCTTTGACTTTCAATATCAACCATTAGATTATGAGATATTAGTGGCTCAAATATTGTGTCAAAATTATAAGTTAAAGTATCCTAAACCATATCTTTATAATGGAAATATAAAAACATACAATGATTTTTTTCCTCATTTTGTTTATTAAATATTATTTGACGTAATATTTTATTTATTGTCACTATTAATTATCATAATAAAAGTAATGACTTTTCGTAGCATAAAAAAATTATAATTACTATCAAAGAATAAAAATAAAATAATCTTTCATGATTCATAAACTAAAGTTAATTAGGAATATGTGTTAGATTTAACTTTTATGAAATTAACAAAGTGACATTTGAAAAGAAAATGAAAATAAGCTTGTGAAAGTTAAATTTTATAAGGCTGAGATAATTTCTGTCAATAAAAATCTAAAAATATAAATGATTGTCTTTCACTTTTTTCCTCATGTAAATATTATTGGAGGTAATATTTTATTTATTGTCACTATTAATTATCATAACAAAAGTAATGACTCATAATAACATAAAATTTTATAATTACAATCAAAGGATATCAATAAAATAATCTTTCGCGATTCATAAACTTAAGCTCATTTGGAATATATATTAGATTTAACTTTTATGAAATTAACAAAGTAATATTTGAAAATAAAATGAAAATATATATGCTTATAAAACTTAAAATTCCCATCATGTAAGGATATTAATTGTAAGATAAATATAAAGTTTAGAGAATAAGTATGTTAAATGGGTATTAAAAATAATACATACTTCGTGATCAATTATGCAATGACCATTAATATTATATAAAATAATAAGGATTTTAATATACGATATTAAATTTTATTAAAACATGTGTGATCAAGTAATTTTTATGTTACAAGCAATCTCAACAACGAGCTTATTAATGTAACTATGACATTTACTTAATTATATGTACTTAGTTGTGTTATTTATTACTATTATATCATATATAAATTTTACAATTGCAACTTATTTATTTGATTTGTGTTAAATAACCTACCATTATATTTTATACTTAATGGTAATAGATTTTGGAAGATTTATTTAAAAAAAATCACATTTCAAATTTAAAGGAAGATTGAAAAATAATTTTAATTAAAATATGTTATTTAAGTGAAATGTTTCAAACTCTAAGGATGATCATAGTTATTTTATAAAATCCTCCACCCTTATTCGTTTGTTAACCCTTTACCATTTTTTTTTTTACTACAAATATTGTATACCATTGATTAAATCCAATGGTACACAATTAAAAACATTATTAATGCTGTAAAAAAATTACAGCATCATAGAGGAATGAACGAACATCTTGAGAATTCATCAAAGGGATTGCAACGGTCATCTTGTGATTATCTACCGTAGCAACCGCATTTCAAACCTCCACAAAATCATTTTCCATTTCACTGTTCTCACGTAAAGCACCAAATCTGGAACCTTCACTTCGCTTACCTAAACCATCTTGATTAGGCTCCTTTGTACCGGCTCTTTCCTTATTCCCTTTGTAATTTCCTTTCTAGGGACCGAATTTTGGATTGCCCATAGTACCCACCGCCCGTGAAACATCTGGACTTCCGTCAGGGATTTCACCCAAAACCAGATCATTCGTCTTTCCCTCCTTGCACTTCCAAATTCAATTTGACCGGGCATGAGAAAAATACGCATTCTTTAGATTTTGTCTAACATTGTAATCTAATTACCACTCAAGTGTAACTGCGATTATGATTTTTGACAAAAATTTCTTTTGTTTTCTTGACTGAATTACGTATTGTCATGTAAGAATAGAAATTCTAAAAGTATATCTTGAAATCATGCATATTGGTGAAAAGAAAATCTTAATCATATATATAAGTATTAGAAGAAAAAAAAAGTGATACTAAATCTTTAAAAAATTCAATGAGCTCAACTTGAAAGAAAACCCTAATTGCAGTCAACCATGTGCCCTCCTACCCATGTCTTAAAAAACATGCAGGACATGAAATAACATTTTTTAGATACCTAAAGTTCATTATAATTATGTTATAATTGAAATTAAAAACAAAATCTCTTTTAAAAAAGTTAAAATAACACTCAAAATCAAGTGTTATCATAATTCCATGATGATCTTTCTCTACGTGAGGTTTACGTTCTCAATGTCACAAGCTATCGGGTCTCAATTTTACACCACCACAAGAACCTAATCCAAGTACATTAACATAACTCAATTGTCAACAAAATTTTTAATTAGATGATCAGATACCTCCTCTAATTATATTTTAAATCGGAGGTTTCGCGTTTCAAATTTTGAGTCTTTTCATACTGATTATGATGAGATTAGTATTTATAATTTCTAAATGAAAATGATATATAAATTTTGTATCTCAACTTATATAATAACTGATGTGTCACTATCTAATTGATTCAATCGATAGCTAATTACTAAACATTATCATTTTTTATTCAAGTAATAAATTTTTATTTATGACTCATGAGTTGGAATACAAAATAATTTTCTTAAAACAGTAACCATGGGATCACTATTTTCTAAATTTGAGCTTTAATTGTGGGCTTTGTGATGGGCTTTAATCATGAGTTATTTCTTTGGGCTTAAACGGTTTGCATAGTCCACAAACATACAAAAGTAAATAGAATGCATTATCTCGAGAGTGCGAGTAATATGAGCACAGGGCGCATTTTAGCCTTTTTCAACTGTTTGACTATGTCATCTACAAAGCCCCGCCACTTAAATTGCGTCATGTTCCGCCGGCCCTCTATCCACTTCAGCATCGTAATGGGTTCCAACAGCAACAGCAACAGCGACAGCGACAGGGATTAAGCAGTTTCACTTTCCAAACGATATTTTATAAATTTTATTCTTTAAATATTTATTTATTTATATAATAATTAAAAAATAAAAAAATACTATTTTTTAGAAAATTAAGTAAAAATAAATTAATATTATGTTAATTAAATAATTATTTTTTTAAAAAATTAATAATAATTAAAATATTTCTCTTTTTCTCTAACAAAAAGTAATAAAATATAAATTTAAGAGAAAGAAAATAACTCTTTAAATTTAAAGAGAGATAATAATTTTTTATTTAAAAAATTTTAATTAGAGCGTCTTTTAAAATTTTAAATATTGATGTGGTTTTTTAAATAAATAATAAAACCTTATTTAATTTTTTTTTTGTGATAAAAGCATTTTACCAAACAAAGAAGCAGGTTCCAAATTAAATACTTCTTTAAATAAATAAAAAAGGCAAAAAACTATACGCATGATATTATCTAGGATCATAAGTTACAACAATAATTTATTACGGAAAATCCTGCTGAGGTCACTCAATTTGACTTAAATACTATTAAAATGTAAAATATGTGAAAAATTCTCTCTAAAATTTCAACACGATTGTCGAATCATGCTTAGATTTCTCTAGAAGGTTATGTCTCACTAAAGGAAAATGATTTTTGTCTTGGGTCAAACTCTGAACTAAACGCACCGTTTTATTAAATTAAAAACGCACCGTTTTATTAAGTTAAAAACGCATCGTTAAATTGGTCCTCACGTACAAGTTGAGGACCAATTATTGCTCTTGCTCTTCTTGTTGGTCATGCGGTTGTAGGGAAGAGAGAGTTGGGGTGAAGGCTTTAGTAGCGACTGTTGTGGGTGTGAGAGCAAGAGAGGAGAAATTGTGAGAGAAAAAGAGCCGATGGGTGGGGATAGAAGAGAGGTGGGGTTTACGGAGTTGGCATTTTGAGAGGATCGTGGAGGTTGTGGGTATGCAGAGGGGTCTCAACAAGAAACTCATTGTTGTTGCCATCGTCACTGCAACGGTGCTGTGCTGGCTAAGATTTTTAACAAATAAAATCTTAATGACAAATATATTAGTTTGAAAGTCTTTGCATGACGGTGCATAATTGCAATGCTTCGACCTTCTTCATCTATGAGCTGCATCGAATAATAAATTTGACAGGTTGCTAATAAGTTTCAAGACGTCCTCGTGTGTGCTTTCTGATATTTCTTCCCAAAGATATTTGACTAATTCAAGTGCTTAAGAAAAAGAGTTTGTACTGTTGGTGATGAACTTCATTCTTGGAACTAAAAGACACAATTTTCTTTTTTATTTTTATTGTTGTTATTTATTGAATTAAAGCATCAAGTTTATATCTTGCCTTATTCATGTTTTCTTTGCTTCTATCCTATTAAATGAAGTTAAAGCCAAAAATTGGTCCTCAAAACGGCATCATTGCGTGAAGAAAGTAGCTCATCTATTTTAACAAAAATTAATTCTTAAAACGGCACTGTTTTCTCAAGTTCTGGGTTTAGCTCGGAACAAACATCAGCACTTCCCACTAAAATATTTGGACACATGTATTTAATTCCGTTCACATTACCTTCGTTTGATGATTTTTTAAACAATCTACCTTGTATTTGACTTTATCTAATCGAAGATACGTAACATTTGAAAATGTTCGAGATATAAACATATTTAAGCCGAATATGTAAAACATAAGTGTTATTTTTCCTCATGTTTTAAATAATAATATCAACTAACGCTTCATTCATTCACATTAGTAGTTCAATATTGACAATGAGACATAAATAAGAAGTCAACTGGTAAAATTTTTTAAAATTTATAATTCGGTGAAAAAATTTTTATATTCTTAATGCCTAAATATAAATAATAAAAATTATATAACTAAATATATTAAGAGTGTTTGGGCATATGATATTTCTACTATGTTAGGTGTCGTTTGTTTTTTAATTTAATAACTTAAAGTGACTTAACTTAATTAATTAAGTTAATTAGAGGTGTTTGTTTTTATAACTTAATAAGACTTTTTAGATAATTTTGACTTAATAAAATAAGTCATTTTTTTAGCTTTTTACTTAATGGAGAAATTTGAATTAAGTCAATTAGTTACTAATGTAAAAAATATCCATGTTTTATAATTTATTTTTCATGTCTATCCTAAAACTCACCCATAGACATTTACCCCACATAAAAATATCTCTGTTTTTTCTTTCTTATATTATATACGATAAAATTTAAAATTTATGGTATTTTATATATTAAAATTTCAAAATAATTATGTATTCACTAGAATATAATTTTACTTATAAATGTTAAAATATTACAGTATTTAATATATTATTCATTTGACATTTAAATTTATGGTATCAGAGCCATACTCGTCCTTGAAACTTCCCTGTTTTCTAAAACACTCATTTTCTTGCTCAAAATGGTATAATTTAAGTATTTGATTTTTTTTGCTTTCTAGACTTCAGGCGCAGAGAGAACTTCTCCATCATGGCTTCAACTTCAACTTCATCTCCTTCCAATCCTGTTACTCTTTCTTCTACTCTTTCTCTCCCTAAATCTTGCACTTCCCATACTACCAATAAGATTGAAAACCTTGTAGAATACTCCTACATCCCTGAATCAGCCCAAATCAGTGAGTCATCCCACCCTCTTCTCAGTCCTTACCAACTGTACAAACGACCCAGTTCCTTTACCCGCAGTATTCGCACCCTCATCTCTACTCGAAGGCCTCATCCAAAAGAATATATTCAGTCATCTCGACTGGATCAGTGTGCTCTTCAAGCCACCTCTGCTGAATAATATGTCACTCTGGAGATTCCCTCAGAGTTGATTTCAAACTGGAAACGCGAAGGCTATACCCATCTCTATCTCAGCGGCATCCGTTTAATCCTTACTCTTCATGGCAGAAAAGGATTACCAGTCACTGCTCGCCTTGCCCTTCTTGATACTCGCTTCAAACAGTACCAAGATGCTGTTATCGGCACTGTTCTTACCACCCTCCATGCAGGAAGTGTTTTACTCACTTTCTATCCAAACTTCAACATTTCTCTTCAAGACACCAATTTTCCCACAACCTTGAAAGTCCAAGTCCAAATTCAAGGTGCAGAGCAAATCTCCTCAGCCAAAATTGCCACTCTCCATCATCAATTGGTCTATAGGCTTCAAAATCATGCCTTAGATCTACCCACTCCCGACCATCACTCTGACACTCTCATGATCTTAGCTGAATCTGATCAAATCCCCACAATTATCCAGATCCCAAGACAAATTTCTTGTCATGAGCTCATCAAGCTTATGCCTCTTGAATGGATCTCCAACTATGAGCAGTTCCATACTAATACCGCTTCGATTCAGACATCCGAAAGCATGTTTGAACAACGGCCAGATGGAACCGTCAGACTGACTTTCAAACCACCTCCCAGTGCTCCACAAGAGCCTCCTCGGTGTTGTGCAAATTTTATTGAACTCGCAAGCGCACGAATCTGTTGTACTATAGATTAATGGTGACGAGTGTCGATCCCACGAGGAGGTGGATTTTAATTATTTATAGAATTAATTTTGTAAATGGGTGATTAGATTGATGAAAATGTTTTGGATTATGCTAAAACTTAAATTAAAATGGCGAGAATAAATTCTGAAATTGGAATTGAAATAGCAAGAATAAAATTGAAGTGTAGATCTATTAAATGACGTACTTGGGTATCTGGATCCGTATCAACATGCATCATGGGCTCAATATTCCTTATTAATACCAATTAAATCATGAGAGGGGAATCCACACCTCATGAACCACGCTATAATAAATATGGTGCTAAGGGCTTATCATGCCAAATAATAATAATCTTATACTAGGGAGCCGGTGAAACCAGGGCAGTACTAGACAAGATTAGTATTATTTGTCGATCAGAAGTCAAAACATCCACAAAAACTAGAGGGGAAGAGAAAATAAATTTACTAAATCAAGCCCATGACACATGTTGAGACTTCACCTTCAAGCCAAACTTGAAAGAAAATTAGCCACTCATAGTTGAACTAGGGGCAAAATAAGAATTTATTAAAATACATAGAAAATACAAGATAGAGAGAGAATTACAGAAAATGAATCCCAAAAATGGATTCAGAGGTCCAAAATAGGGGGGGAAGGCCCCCTTTTTATAGATACATCGAGTAAATCATGGCCATCGGATTAAAAACAGTTTGGACGCTCAAGATTTCGCCACGTCATCAGTCAACAGTACGCGGTTCAGCCACTATTTGCACAGTAACACGGTTCAGCCACTATTTGCACAGTAAATAATCCCCTGTGTTGCATGTACCGTACGCGCGTTTTTTGATCCACTAATATACTGCCACGTCACCATAAACAGTACATAAGAATTTTAGTCCAATATGATCATGACACCTCATCGGTCAATGCCACATCATCGGTCAATGCCACGTCATCGATCTGTCTATGTGAACAGTGCCGTAAACAGTAACGTAGACGGTACCCGTACATGTGAATAGTACCGTATATGTGAACAATACCATTTTCCTTTTATGCTCCTCCTTAGGTTTTCGACCGTCCTGAGTTCAAAAATGATGTCCGTTTTGCCATCTGATCTCTCGTTTACTGTGAAATGACAATGATGCCCCTAAAATACATAAAATACTTAATTAAAATAAAATACACATAATTAAAGTACAAGAAACTTAAACACATAAAAGTAAGGGTTGTTAGTAATACTTGATATGTTAAACAACGATTTTCTCTTTTATAAATATGCACTTTCTAACACACAACACACCCCCCAACTAGCTTATTGCTAGTCCCTAGCAAATAAAGCGAAAACAAAATTAAAAAATGATTTTTTTAACACTTTTGTTTATTCAATCAGATTAATGATAACAATCAAATGAAAGTATAAGCATTATCTCAAGTCTAAAGAAACACCACACCCACATCAACCATCCACATGAATCAGCCTAGTAGACTTTGTCGTAGCTACCTTCGAGAATGACATGTTAAACCCCAAAATCTCACTGGAAGTAGTGACACTCTCACAAAGAAATTAAACCCAAAAAATAGTCACTCCAATGAATGGTAATTGAGAGAAAATAATAAAGAAGTGATCTTACATGCTCTCACCAAGATAAAAGAAATATGCCCTTAGCTTAGAAATAATACGATCTCAAGTCAAATAAAAATGCTAGTCAACCCAATTTATTTATTTATTTTATTTTATTTTTTATGCATCACTACATCTTTTTAGCCCATATAACTAGCTTCTACTTCAGACTATAGTTCCCTAAAATCAAGAAGGACTTTTATTAGGCGTAACGTAGGCTAGGGACATGGTTAACAAAAAAGGGAAATAGGAAAAACAAAGTGTATGTTTGAGAAAAATGTAGAGGAATTTTTTTTTTAGAATTTGCAAGGTGGATTTCACCTATTATTGTTGTTTTTTTTAATAACATTGTTTTTAAGCAACAATTTTTTTCTTCTTTTTTTTTGAACTAGGCATAACTTCGCTATACAAAATATTTATTTACATTTTTCTCAAACATAAATAGGTAATGGATCTTGTAAGATATTGGGTTATACCCCAAATCGGAGTGAGTCAAGATAATAAGTTGACGAAGAAAAGTATTTTTTTTTTAAAGGCTCAAAAGGGCTAACTATGGATATTCATAAAAGGGATGACTAGAAAGGCTCAAACGGATCAAAGACGGCCTTTCCATCATCTTTCAGGACTCTAAATAATCTTCCATATCTACTAATTAAATGGGCTTCCAAATGTAGTAACACACATTTTTTTCTTCTTTTTTTTCATCATTTTTTTTTCATTTTTTTTAGGGTTAACTCAAAAGAAATCTAGAGATCGTGTACACAATAATAAACTACTAAGCTATATAAAGAATGGGCAAAAGGGTTACTCTCCAAGAAAAATGATAGGCTCAAACACTCACTTGGTATTTATTATGACATGTTCATTCCTTTAAGCAACTCATATTTGTCTCCGACATTAACATGTAGAGTAGAAAACATAACGTAATATCATTTCAGACTAAAGATAATACAAATACTAAAATTTGAAATTAATCATGTCATCCAATATTAAAACAAATCACACAATTTTTTTTTCTTTTTTTTTTAACAACAGTCTACCCCCCAACCTATTCTAAACGTGAAAGGGAAATATGCATGCAGAAATGTGAAAATGATGCAGAAAAACTAATTAGAAAATGATAGAAAACGATTTTTTTTTTAACTTAAGAAGATGTGTTTCTAGAAGCACTACACTCTATATTCAGCCATCTTTGACTCAAAAATTTTTGTTTGAAAATGTATATTTATAAAGGAGAAATTAAAAAGAAGGAGAAAAATAAACATCAAAACATAATAAAGAAAAAGATTTATTATTATTATTATTATTATTATTATTATTATTATTTTTTAACAATGAAGAAGCGTTTCTAGAGTCACTACACTCCATATTCAGCCATCTTCAACACAAAAAGTTAGCAACAGTTAGTTTCTACAACAAAAAATTAGTAAAAACTTAACCAATATTCCACAATTGTCGACTATTCCCTCCCCCCAACCAGAACGAAACATTGTCCTCAATGTTTTAAAACATTGAGGACAATGTTTTAAAGGAAAGAAGTAGAGTTTAGAAGACATCACCTGGTTGGTGCAACACAGAAAAAAATATTTACAGGCGAAGAGTTAAATCTAATTTGTACTTCTTACTGCGGCTACTGTTACCATCATCATTTGAACGCTCCAACAGAAAGCTCCAGGGGTCTGGCTCCGGTTTATAAGCTTGTAACATATCAAGTAGCTCATTAGCAGTGTGAGCACAAATAAAAAATTTTTTCACACTGGAAGGAATAAAGTAGTTTTTTATTGCATGGTTAAGAAATGTGAAAAAGCCATCATAAAAATTATTGACATTTAACAAACCGATGGGTTTCTGGTGAATGTGCAGTTGGGCCCAAGATGCTAGTGTGATAAGTGCCTCTAGTGTTGCAAGATCTCCTGGAAGGAAAATAAAAGCATCATCATGATTAAGCATTTCAGTTATTCGTTCTTGCATACCTGAGACGACTAACTCTTCTCCAGTTGTTGAGTCAGACATACTGCCCAAAGGTTTTAGGACTCTTGGGATGATGCCTAACACTTGGCTTCCTCTAACAAAAGCAGCTTCTGAGACCAATTTTGATAACCCTCGGTTACCTCCTCCATACACCAAGTGTAATTTTCTCTCTTCTATGCTTCGACCAAGATCTATGGCTGCATCAACGAACTCTTTATGTTTGCCATAGGTAAATTCAGAAAGCACACAAATGTTCTTGATTTGTCTATTAGGAGTAGCTGCCATTGGAATATTTCTCAAAAACGATTTGTGAGTGCTTAACAAAAAGTCATATTTAAGAATCTTGGTGACAGTGGATTACAACTGTGTATGATGTGGCATGTCAGTGTCAAATAACGCGTTAAGCACATGGCTCGATAGTCAAAAAGCAAATAGTAAAAAGGAAAAAAACAAACAGTAATGAAATTATTAGAGACAATAATGCAAATGATAAAACAACAGTGAAATGAAATAAAAGAACAGTAAAGTAAAAGGATATTTACAGGTAGTTGCGACTGTGGCTCACATCTTCCTCTGGTTTTACGTCCAAAAATGGCTTGAACGCCCTCTATGGGTCGAGGATAGGCTTCCCATCCAATTTTCTTATAAATTGGAAAATAGGGTCGTTTATAGTCAGATTCCCGAGACTATATCGTACATGCTCTTTCTGAAATAATGGCCATAACTGGAGAATCGCTCCTTGCACATATCCACTGGGATGCGTTTTAAGAGATAGAAGGATATCATCCAATGACTCCTTATTCAAGCCATCCCTAATGAATTGAATCTTATCTTCTCTGTTATCAGACACCATTCCTAAAGAACATTAGTTTTAATTGCAACTCATTCTGGCACACTTATGACAAGCAACAGAAATTCTTCGAGCTCGTCGTTTTCTTGCATAATTTCCTTTACCACAACCAGGCATGTATGCAATAAATTTTGGAGGTAACTCACCCGCCAATCGTACTTTCGCCTCGATTAACTAATAGATGTCAGCAGGTATGTTATTCCTCATGAGCAATCGCATGCGTTCGGACCGAGCTTTGTAGATCGTAAGAAGGGCATTCTGAGGAAGTGAGGGGAATCGCTTGTGAAGCTTTGCTAGAATATCGGGTCTGTCCATACCTTCACCTCAGAATATCAGTTATTATGGGAAAACTGAAGTAACCGACTTGATTGTCATGGAGTACCGTTATCCACCACTACACCAGGGTAACAAACTAAAGCATACAAACAGAAAAACAAATTAGAACACGCAAAGAAAATCAAAATCGTCCTCTTATTGAATTTACCTCAAGCTCCAACTGGATGTCGAAAACACTTTTCTCAATATCTCTGAGTTGGCGTTCTAAACTCTCAACATAGGCTACTAACTCTGGTGGTTGTAGAGCCCAAATGCGATGTGTTTTACAAGATTGAATCTGTCTTTTGAGATAAGTTTTGACACGTTGAAGTGGTTTAAGAATGTTCAGGAGGAACGGTCTAAGTAAGAGACTCATGATTAACAATGATAAGAGAAAACTTAATGATAAACACACTTATGCAAAAATAATTTCAATTAGCAAAAGAATGATAAAATGAAAAAAAATCAAACCCACCGAAAAGAAAAAAATCAATTTAAATATGGTGGGTCACTCAAATTTATTTCGGTGTCTTCTCCATGTGGTTGGTACTCTAGATATGGCTTTAATCTTTGACCATTAACTTTGAACGTGACACCGTTCTTTGGGTCCTTAATTTCAATTGCCCCATGTGGAAAAACAGTGTGAACAATAAATGGACCAGACCATCGAGAGCGTAACTTACCTGGGAATAGGTGCAAGCGAGAGTTGAATAAAAGCACTTTCTGACCTGGAGTGAAAGATTTTCTCATAATATGCTTGTCATGGAAGACTTTCATACGTTGCTTGTAAATTTTGGCATTTTCATATGCATCATTGCGAATTTTTTCGAGTTCTGCCAGTTGTAATTTTCTTTCTGAGCTGGCTTGCTGCATGTCAAAGTTAAATTTCTTGATGGCCCAATATGCACGATGCTCGAGTTCTACAGGTAGGTGGCAAGCTTTTCCATACACTAGCCTGTAGGGTGACATATTGTTCAGCAGAGGTGGCTATGATACCATAAAGAGTACGTGGCTTGTGATCTCTCAGTGCAGACCAGACTAACGCCCATTCGGGTTCGTCTCTGGAATTTACGTCGAGAGTTTTCTCGCCTATATACTTTTTAGATCAAAACCTAAAACGAGTTCTTTTAAGGTTATAAAACCCAAAACAGACTTCTCTTTAGTCTTAAAGCAGGTTACCAAACCATTTAAGAAATCGCCATAAGTTTTCTGATGCACAGGATCCTTCCTTGAAGGCAAGTGCAGAGCATACTTCCTTAAGTTTTCAAAATGAACAAATTTAATTCTTTGCTTTATTTCTTGGCTTGTGATCTCTCAGTGCAGACCAGACTAACACCCATTCGGGTTCATCTCTGGAATTTACGTCGAGAGTTTTCCCGCCTATATACCTTTTAGATCAAAACCTAAAACGAGTTCTTTTAATGTTATAAAACCCAAAATAGACTTCTCTTTAGTCTTAAAGCAGGTTACCAAACCATTTAAGAAATCACCATAAGTTTTCTGATGCACAGGATCATTCCTTGAAGGCAAGTGCAAAGCATATTTCCTTAAGTTTTCAAAATGAACAAATTTAATTCTTTGCTTTGTTTCTTTCACTAAAACTTCATTTGCAGAGAGAGAGAGAAGAGTTTAGCAATCCATGGGTTAGATAGAATACACGCGAGTTTATTGATTTCAAGCTTCTAAGCTTCTATCAAGCTTCTTTCAAGCTTCTTGATTTTACAAAGGAGGTGAGCTCTTTATATGGGAGAGCTCAGCAAGATAGGACAGGACCCCTATATTTTACAACAGTAAAAGCAAAGGTACAGCTATAGTACAAGAGTAAAACTAAAGTGCAAGCATTATTACAAGAGGACAAAGTCGATGATAAAAGGACAAAATAGGAAAGTGCATGCTATAAGACAAGAAAGAAAATGTCATGCATTAAGACAAGAATGTAAAGTGCATGAATGTAGACAAAGTGGGAAGGTGCATGAGTCAAGACAAGAGGGGAAAGTTCATGGAATGAGACAAAGAGAGAAATTTCCTGAAAAAAGACGAAAAGGGAAAGGCATGCAAAGAGACAAAGTGGGAAATTTCCTACAACAAGACAAAAGAGGAAACTTCATGCAATAAGACAAGAAAGGAAATTTCCTGGGAGAAGACAAACGACTTTATGGAGAGGAGAGGTTCATGTAGTCATCGTCAGAGTCACTTTCTGTCGCGTCAGGGTCATCGTCAGATGGTGGAGGAAAAAAGGTCTTGGAAAGCCTTGGATGCTTGCAGGTGGGACCACTGCATGGTGGATGTGGACAGTAGCTTTCGTATACTAGCCTGGAGGATGGGCGAGCATGCTTTGGTGACGTCTGGGTGGCCTTGTCGGCTTTTGAAGGTCTTGGTGGTTGTGATGGTGGTGTTTGGGAGGAAGATCTAGGTTCATGCATGGATGGTTGGGGAAATTGTTGGAGATGTTGGCTGAGAGGAAGAAAGTCTTCCCATGGGTCTTGGGAGTCTTGGTAGAGGAAGTCAGTGTAGTCTGGTTTTTCCTCTTTGATGATGATGCCGGTGGGTTTTGGGTGTGATATGGTGGATGGAGTGGGGATCATGATAATGTCATGTTGTGGGCCTAAGGATGTATGAGAGATATCTCTGTGTGGCGGTGTCTGGTGGTTGAGTTGGCAAAGGTAATTGTGCAGGGTAGGTTGAATCTCATGTTCAGTGATCGCTGGATGTGGTGGAGTGAACCATTCATAAACTTGGTCTTGGGACCAGAAAAGCTTTGTATCTGGATGTTGGAAGTATGGCCTGTGGATGATGAAGACTGAAGTGAACAATTTTGCTTCAGGGGGAGGCATTCTTTCCAGTTGTAAATCTCTGAGAGTTGCTGCAATTTCTTTCTCCACCATGGTATGGGAGAAAACCATTCAAGTAAAGTCCAGGTGAGGGAAGTGGCTTTGTCAAGGTTGAGGAGGTGCTCCAAAGTTAGACTAATTGGTATGATGAGCTTGGTGGCATAAAGAACTGTTAGGCACCAGAGGTACCATAACTCGTCTTCAGTGATATCCCTGGAGGGGTCAAGGGTGAGACCTGTAAGGAACAAATTTTTTGGGTGGAAGGTAGAAAATGGAAAGGAATCTGCTATGAGGTAGGCTTTCATGAAGAAGCGAAAAACAGCTTTGCGGGCAAAGTCCTGTATGGCAAAGACTGAGGAGAAAGTTTTGTTAAGGGGAAAGTTTTTCTTGATGAGAGATTCTGGAGGAAGTGAAGTAGCCATGGAGATAACTGGAAAGTGGTAGGTTGTGGAGAACACGGTGAGAAGTTTGTCTGGTTTGGAGAGTCTAGAAAGCATATCAGGGATGAGGTTCTAGGACCCCTTTATATGCTTGACTGAAAAGTCATACTTGGAAAACCAATCTTTTAACCTGAGTAACATTTTTTCGAGAACAGTTTTTCCTTTGAAATTGAGGATATTGGGGAAGGCTGAACTATCCATTCGGATGAGAAAATGGTGGCCAATCAAATGATACTCAAATTTCTTGATGCCGTTTTTTACCGCTAAGATTTCTTTGAACGCACTGTGGTAATGCGTCTGTGTGTCAGAGAAATGTCTACTAGCATAAGCAATAAAGCTTTCTTTTCTATCGATTTCTTCAAGGAGGATGGCACCCCATGATTCATCACTGGCATCTGTCTGTAGGATGCGCTTGCCATCTGCAATCAACTTTAAGGGAGGCGGATTTTGCGCAATTTGCTTTAATGTAGTAACAGCAACGGTGTGGTTCTCATTCCACTCTGGGGGCTTCTTTTTCAATAAAGCTGAAAGATGTCGAGTGTGGCGGTCCACGTGGGGGATGAAATCACGGATGTAGTTGATAATACCGAGAAACTGTTGAACTTGCCTTTTGAAAAGGTGTTGATCTGGAAAGTGAAGCAACTCTTGGGCAATGTGATTTCCAGGTTGATAAATGGCCGTCTTTTATGACCATTCCGAGAAATTCAATAGTGTCGATAGCAATGGTGCTTTTCTTGGCTGATAACATAATTCTATGACTTTGGACAATATCATAGAACTGACTTAACAGCTGGTGATGTTCCTCATGCGAGCCTGAAAAAAGTAAAATATCATCAATATAAATCAATGCATGATGGAGGATGGGCTGGAAGATTTAGATCATGGATTTTTGGAATATGAATGGGGCAATTTTGAGACCGAAGGGTAAGACTGTCCATTGGAAGTGGGCATTAGGGATACAAAAGGCTGTTTTGTATCATTCAGAGGGTTCAATGCCTAGTTGCCAAAAACCTGATTTCAAATCAAATTTTGAAAAGATTTGGGCATTTTTGAGAAAAGTAAACATGCTTTGTCTTCGTGGCAAAGGAAATTTGTCGTCTTGTAAAAACATGTTTAAGGGCTGATAGTCAATGACTAAGCGTTTCTTTCCTCGAACAAGCTCAGCATGCTTTTCAACATAAAAGGCTTGGCAAGCCCATTGAGAAGTTGTGGACTCAATTAGACCTTGGGCTAACAATTGTGAACATTCTTGTTGGGCTAGGAGTAAGTCAGAAGGACTCATTCCTGGATGGGTAGCTTTGGTTGGGTTAATGTCTTCATTGAGTTTGAAAGGTAACTTAATGAAGAAAGACTTATTTTTCCACAATGGGTTTGGATGGGTGAACTCAGAATGAGACTCTGGACACAGACTCAAAAGTTTAGTGGATATATCCTGG
The DNA here is from genome assembly GCA_029618585.1 of Citrus australasica. Lineage (NCBI taxonomy): Eukaryota > Viridiplantae > Streptophyta > Magnoliopsida > Sapindales > Rutaceae > Citrus > Citrus australasica. The sequence continues at coordinate 2,481,418 of JARCIV010000005.1, forward strand.
TAGGACTGGGGGGTTTCAAACAGATTATAGAGTTTTAGAATGCCTGTGAAAGGTTTGAACATGGACTTGACTCGAATTCCAGTGGGAATGATTTGGAGGTGTTTGATCTGGTGAATGATGTCAAAACCTAACAAGATATCCTTATTAGGAAGAGTGGAACCAATGACCTTGGTCCAGATGACACAATTGGGGAAAATTTAGATACGAATGGGTTTTTTGGTAATCAAAGAGATGGTGAACAATTTTCCATTGACAGCTTTAAAATGTTCCTCATATTCTGTCCAATAGTCCGGTGGAAGAATATCCGGATTTAACATGCTGCGTTGGGCTCCAGTATCTATAAGCCCAATGGCTGGAATGGGCCTTTAGAATTTGGAGGGCAAGATCTGGAGTTTGATGGAAAGGATTGGCACAGTAGTATCAAGGGACAGCAACTGTTGGTGGAAAATTACTTGAGACTGGTCACTGTTTGAGTCATCAGAGGAATTCTGTAGTGCGAACACTGTTTCATCATTGGGTTCATCTTGTTCTGAAAAATAGAATTCCAGTTCATCTTTGTCTGGAGAGTAATCTGTGGTGGCCTGAAGATGTTCAAGGAGCCGAATAGATTTTTCCCTTTTGTTGGGACAATCCTTGGCATAATGACCTTTCTTCTTGCAGATAAAACATCGGCTTGATTTTCTCCTTTTAAATTCTCTGGATGAGGATGACGTATTTCTGAAAAATCTGTAAGGCTTTCTGGACCTTCTGGATCTGCGGGGTTTGGATGAATATTCTGGATGTGTGAATTTCTGAAAATGCATTTTCTTTTTAGGACTGCAATCACAATCCTTCTTCGGTTTGCACTTGATTTGCAAATAAGGCTTTTTGCAGGCACTCCGAAATAGTTCTCTGTCGTTCAACAGTTCTTTGAAAAACTGTTTTTGATCACAGAGTTTGTCAAGATAAGTTTTGGCAAGCTGGAAGATTTTGCCAAGAGAAATGTTGTTAAGGACAAAATTGGATGCACGAAGTAGCCGTTGTATGTCTGGTTGGAGTTCATCAGGAAGGGAAGCCAGAAAAACATGCTTTAATGTTGGCTCATTGAATCCATTAAGCTTATAAAACAGCAGGGACATTCTTTTATAATGGAAATCAAGATCCTTAGCATTGAGTGAACAACATTTCATGTTGAGATAGTCTCGGCGTGCAGCTTCAAAAATGGCAGAGGGGTCACCAAGAAATTGATCATGGATAACTGCAAGGGCACTTAAGACTTCTGGCAATTGACCAAACTGCAGTTGTCGGTATTGGCCTAAAGATTCAAACCAATCTCTGAGGGCACCCGTAAAACGAGTGGCAAATTCTCTAAGGACGGATTGAGTTGTGGCTCCTGGCCTTAACATTTGTAAGTCAATCCAGGCAGACATTTCATTAAGCTGATCATGCCATTTAGAGGATGGAAGATCATCAAAGGTGAACCATGGACCATTTGACGATTTTGGACCGGTTGAACCAGTCTGGGCTTGGGCTGGAGGAGGTTGGTTTGAGGCAGAGAATTCGGGCATTTCTTCGTCAACTTCAGAAGGAATGTCAACATATGGTTCTGTGTGAGAGGTCTGGCCTTAATCAGGTTGATCAGTTTGAGCCATTAGGATTTTGGTGATATCAGCATAGGACTTTTCAGAGTCACTGGTGGATGCTGAAGAATATGTATCTGTCTCAGTAGGGCTATCTGAAACAGCTAGATTTGAATCAGAAGTTTGATCATCTGTAGGAGATGAGTGGACAACTGTGTGGGCACTAAGCAGGTGCATGGGTTGTTTATCTTTAGATTGGGTAGGAGGTTGGGAAGGAACTGGTGGTACTGATGGTGAGGCCGGTCTATAGACAGGGGTTGGTTGGTCAGGAGTGGAAACAGCAGGTTGGTGAATTGTGGCTGGTCGTCGTTGAGATTTAGGCTTTGGTTTAGGTTTAGGTGGAGGTGGTAATGGATTGTCTCTAAAAAGAGTATGAGTCATACCAAATAACTTGGAAGGTTCATACTGTCTGATAGAGGAAAGCATAGAGGAAAAAGGATGATAGGTTGGATTGATGGAAGGTATCGGAGGTGATGAGGTAAAAAGGGTAGGTTTTTGTTTTTCTGATTCAATTTGATCAAGTTCAGCTTTCAAGCGTCTGATCTCTCTTTCATTCTGGTCAAATTCCGGGCCATAATAGCGTTGAGCAAGCATGGTTCGTAACTCAGAATCGAGTTGAGTAATTCTGGACTGTAGATTTTGGTGGATCTGCTACATTTGTGCAGTGATGGAATCAACTTTGGTTTCAAGCTTTTCAGTTCGTAAACTGATTTTTTCAACTTTGGAATTGATGTTCACCAAAGTATCATTTTGTGCTCTGGCATTTTGGGTTTGCCAGTTGAGGACTGATTCAAAAGGTTTAGGAGGGTCAAGGTGTCCTGTAGAGGTGATGGCTGAGGGGATAAAAGGTTTAGACACAACATTTCGTTGGGAATCGGTATGGGTTTCTAGAAGAGGAAAGGAAGAAGAGTAGTCTGAAGAAGTAGATGAAAACATCATACAACTCAGTGGTGGTGTAGGAGTTGAGATGGGTGATGGAATCTCAGATTTGCAATTTTTGGCAAGCCAGGTGAGTTCCTTTTTGTAAAGGGGTAATGGAGCTGGTGGAGATGGAGGGTCGTGTGGTGGTTTGGGATCATGGTGGTGACATTAGACTGGGGGTTTTTTCTTTTTGGGTTTCTTTTTTCTAGTGGAGTAGTCATCATCGTCTTCCCAATCATCCCAGCAGGGACAAGAGGGATCACACATGCCTGAGCCAGGGGCATCCCATAGGAAATGACCATTTACCTTTGCTGGATAAACAGGGTACCATCAGAATTGAACCCTGTAATAGGCAGATTTTCTTGACTTGTTTGCACAACTGTGATCATGGAGGAATAGGTAAAGGAGAGCCGAGGAGGCTCTTGTGGAGCACAAGGAGGTGGTTTTAAAGTCAGTCTGACGGTTCCATCTGGCCGTTGTTCAAAGAACTGGGTCGTTTGTACAGTTGGTAAGGACTGAGAAGAGGGTAGGATGACTCACTGATTTGGGCTGATTCAGGGATGCAGGAGTATTCTACAAGGTTTTCAATCTTATTGGTAGTATGAGAAGTGCAAGATTTAGGGAGAGAAAGAGTAGAAGAAAGAGTAACAGGATTGGAAGGAGATGAAGTTGAAGTTGAAGCCATGATGGAGAAGTTCTCTCTGCGCCTGAAGTCTAGAAAGCAAAACAAATCAAATACTTAAATTATACCATTTTGAGCAAGAAAACGAGTGTTTTAGAAAACAGAGAAGTTTCAAGGACGAGTATGGCTCTGATACCATAAAGAGGAAAAACCAGACTACACTGACTTCCTCTACCAAGACTCCCAGGACCCATGGGAAGACTTTCTTCCTCTCAGCCAACATCTCCAACAATTTCCCCAACCATCCATGCATGAACATGGATCCTCCTCCCAACCACCACCATCACAACCACCCAGAACTTCAAAAGCCGACAAGGCCACCCAGACGTCACCAAAGCATGCTCGCCTATCCACCAGGCCAGTATACGAAAGTTACTGTCTGCATCCACCATGCAGTGGTCCAACCTGCAAGCATCCAAGGCTTTCCAAGACCTTTTTCCCTCCACCATCTGTCGATGACCCTGATGCGACAGAAAGTGACTCTGAAGACGAATACATGTCGAATTTGCACTCTCCATAAAGTATTTTGTCGTGTTGCAGGAAATTTCCCACTCTGTCTTCTTGCATGCTCTTTCCCCTTTTGTCTTCTTTCAGGAAATTTCTCACTTTGTCTCGTTCTATGAACTTTCCCCTCTTGTCTTGACTCATGCACCTTCCTTGCATCTTCCCAATTTGTCTACATTCATGCACTTTCCATTCTTGTCCTAATGCATGACATTTTCTTTCTTGTCTTATAGCATGCACTTTCTTATTTTGTCCTTTTATCATGGACTTTGTCCTCTTATAATAATGCCTGCACTGTAGTTTTACTCTTGTACTGTAGCTGTACCTTTGCTTTTACTGTTGTAAAAGATAGGGGTCCTGTCCTATCTTGCTGAGCTCTCCTATATAAAGAGCTCACCTCCTTTGTAAAATCAAGAAGCTTGATAGAAGCTTAGAAGCTTGAAATCAATAAACTCTCGTGTGTTCTATCTAACCCATGGATTGCTAAACTCTTCTCTCTCTCTCTGCAAATGAAGTTCTAGTGAAAGAAACAAAGCAAAGAATTAAATTTGTTCATTTTGAAAACTTAAGGAAGTATGCTCTGCACTTGCCTTCAAGGAAGGATCCTGTGCATCAGAAAACTTATGGCGATTTCTTAAATGGTTTGGTAACCTGCTTTAAGACTAAAAAGAAGTCTGTTTTGGGTTTTATAACCTTAAAAGAACTCGTTTTAGGTTTTGATCTAAAAGGTATATAGGCGGGAAAAATCTCGACGTAAATTCCAGAGACGAACCCGAATGGGCGTTAGTCTGGTCTGCACTAAGAGATCACAAGCCACGTACTCTTTATGGTATCAGAGTCATACTCGTCCTTGAAACTTCCCTGTTTTCTAAAACACTCGTTTTCTTGCTCAAAATGGTATAATTTAAGTATTTGCTTTGTTTTGCTTTCTAGACTTCAGGCGCAGAGAGAACTTCTCCATCATGGCTTCAACTTCAACTTCATCTCCTTCCAATCCTGTTACTCTTTCTTCTACTCTTTCTCTCCCTAAATCTTGCACTTCCCATACTACCAATAAGATTGAAAACCTTGTAGAATACTCCTACATCCCTGAATCAGCCCAAATCAGTGAGTCATCCTACCCTCTTCTCAGTCCTTACCAACTGTACAAACGACCCAGTTCCTTTACCCGCAGTATTCGCACCCTCATCTCTATTCGAAGGCCTTATCCAAAAGAATATATTCAGTCATCTCAACTGGATCAGTGTGCTCTTCAAGCCACCTCTGCTAAACAATATGTCACTCTGGAGATTCCCTCAGAGTTGATTTCAAACTGGAAACGCAAAGGCTATCCCCATCTCCATCTCGGCGGCATCCGTTTAATCCTTACTCTTCATGGCAGAAAAGGATTACCAGTCATTGCTCGCCTTGCCCTTCTTGATACTCGCTTCAAACAGTGCCAAGATGCTGTTATCGGCACTGTTCTTACCACCCTCCATGCAGGAAGTGTTTTACTCACTTTCTATCCAAACTTCAACCTTTCTCTTCAAGACACCAATTTGCCCACAACCTTGAAAGTCCAAGTCCAAATTCAAGGTGCAGAGCAAATCTCCTCAGCCAAAATTGCCACTCTCCATCATCAATTGGTCTATAGGCTTCAAAATCATGCCTTAGATCTACCCACTCCCGACCATCACTCTGACACCCTCATGATCTTAGCTGAATCTGATCAAATCCCCACAATCATCCAGATCCCAAGACAAATTCCTCGTCATGAGCTCATCAAGCTTACGCCTCTTGAATGGATCTCCAACTATGAGCAGTTCCATACTAATACCGCTCCGATTCAGACATCCGAAAGCATGTTTGAACAACGGCCAGATGGAACTGTCAGATTGACTTTCAAACCACCTCCCAGTGCTCCACAAGAGCCTCCTCGGCTCTCCTTTACCTAATCCTCATGTTAGTAATATGCCCTAAAGGCCAATCGAATGGTGATTTGATTGTTTAGGGAATGATCATATTTGAATAGCATTTTGATATTTATAAAATGGCAAAGTTATCAATATTCATATATTAATTTAATGAATATAGTCCAATAAGTAAAATAGTTAAGGAACACATTCTCGAGTATGTCGAGAATATGAAACGTGTATCCTTTGTACTATACTTCTAAAATAGTTCCTAATGGTGGATTTATGATTTGACACTATAAATTCCTATAAACACTAGTATGTGTTATGACTCCTTATGGTATGTGATACTAAGATGGATGGTGAGTTTCATATCATTGACATGAGATGTCAAGTCAAACACATAGGTACTTGTTAAGAGAACGAGTTTATTGAACTTGACCAAATATAGTAAGCCATATGGTTTTGAGTGTTAATGACTTATTATACATGGTATCAGATACTATGTTTAGTAATGGTCTTTAGACCTAAGGCATAACAGATGTCTTATACATAGACATCTCTGATATGTGAATGCATAAAGATTGATTCCTAATCACGGAAGAGATCTAGCAATAGCAGTCATGGTTGACTATATATGAAGACAAGTGTATGGCCAACATGGAATTCATCACTTTGTAATATACGAAAAGGATGTCCTTATGAGATAATATGAATTGGCATGAGAAATCCTCGGCCAAGGTGAAATATATTTGAAGGAGTTCAAATTATATTTTCATGTCAAGTTCATTTATATTTATTTTGAGATAAAGCACAACTGTTTAACATAATAAACCATAAGCCGTGCTTTTCTCTGGACATGGATGATGAAGAGACCAAGACATAGAGATACAATGGAATAGGTTCTATAGATCCAACAATTCTTGTTATTTGGATGGTTGTGATATACTGCTAGGTGTCACTCACGACTTGTAGAAACCTTAAGATCAATATTGATAAAGTGTATTACCAATGCATCTTAAGGTCATTAGAAAGGTTCTAATTGATGACTAAAGAGTTTAGCATTATTTAATGAATAAAGAGTTATGATTAAAATAGTTCTACTACCTTATAACTAAGAACCTAAAAGGTCACACACAATATAGAAATGAAAAAGGAGTTACTAGAAAATGAGAAGTTAGATTTCCTAATTTTAGGAAAATCAATATTTATATTATAATTAATTGAGAATGAATATAAATATAAATATATCTTAAATATGATTTAAGATAGAAATTTAGATGTTCCATAAATAGTTTAAGGAACAAAATAAATTTCATAAATCCTCTATTAAACATTATGGAATGTCGAGCACGTAAAATGACCATTTTGGACATGTTCGGGTTCATATATGATTATGGACTTATAGGCCAATTTTGGGTTTAGAATTATGGGCTTTTATTGGATCCAATATGGATTAAGAGAAAGCATTAGAACATGTCACAAGAGAAGCCCACATTTAACCATTTGATGTGATCAAAATGGGGTTAATTAATTAATTTAGCTATTTATTTATTTGATTAAATAGTTTATTGAAGTGATGAGATCAATTTCAATAAATTATGGCTAAGTGGGTGGGTCTAGGACATGATGATGTTTGGTGCCATTATTAGAGATAATGGTGGCTTTATTTGGTGGAAGGAATCAACATGAGCTAGCATTCATGTTCCTTCATTATCTCTCTCATTTCTTAATGAAATTTCGAGATTCCAAATCCTCTGAACTCCTAGAACATTTCTAAGTGTGGGCTGATTAGAGGCATCACAATGGGGTGCTCAAAGGATCTCAGATCGTGGCAAAACAGAAGCTGTTCGTGCAGAGCTGTATTTATGGACAGTGTTCGTAGCTTGCTATTTTCAGTCGTTTTCTCCTACTTCACGAAGTCATTTTTTAAACTGAAAGTGAGGTAATTAAACTTCAATCTTTCCTCTTGATTTTCGTTTTTGAATGAAGTCTATCTGAGTTTTCTAGAGCTTCCGCCATCTGTTTTAATTTTACTGCACAAAAGTTGTGTTATTAGGAACCTCATGGACAAATGTTGTCCTTCACCTCTATGATCACAGCTGTGCAAACAGGTCAAGAAAATCTGCCTATTACAGGGTTCAATTCTGATGGCTACCCTATTTATCCAGCAAAGGTAAATGATCATTTCCTATGGGATGCCCCTTGCTCAGGCATGTGTGATCCCTCTTGTCCCTGCTGGGCTGATTGGGAAGACGATGATGACTACTCCACCAGAAAAAAGAAACCCAAAAAGAAAAAAACCCCCAGTCTCATGTCACCACCATGATCCCAAACCACCATACGACCCTCCATCTCCACCAGCTCCATTACCCCTTTACAAAAAGGAACTCACCTGGCTTGCCAAAAATTGCAAATCTGAGATTCCATCACCAATCCTAACTCCTACACCACCACTGAGTTGTATGATATTTTCATCTACTTCTTCAGACTACTCTTCTTCTTTTCCTTCGCTAGAAACCCATACCGATTCCCAACGAAATGTTGTGTCTAAACCTTTTATCCCTTCAGCCATCACCTCTACAGGACACCTTGAACCTCCTAAACCTTTTGAATCAGTCCTCAACTGGCAAACCCAAAATGTCAGAGTACAAAATGATACTTTGGTGAACATCAATTCCAAAGTTGAAAAAATCAGTTTACGAACTGAAAAGCTTGAAACCAAAGTTGATTACATCACTGCACAAATGCAGCAGATCCACCAAAATATACAGTCCAGAATTACTCAACTCGATTATGAGTTATGAACCATGCTTGCTCAACGCTATTATGGCCCAGAATTTGACCAGAAGGAAAGAGAGATCAGACGCTTGAAAGCTGAGCTTGATCAAATTGAATCAGAAAAACAAAGACCTACCCTTTTTACCTCATCACCTCCGATACCTTCCATCGGTCCAACCTATCATCCTTTTGCCTCTATGCTTTCCCCTATCAGACAGTATGAACCTTCTAAGTTATTTGGTATGACTCATACTCTTTTTAGAGACAATCCATTACCACCTCCACCTAAACCTAAAACAAAGCCTAAATCTCAACCACGACCAGCCACAATTCACCAACATGCTGTTTCCACTCCTGACCAACCAACCCCTGGCTATACACCGACCTCACCATCAGTACCACCAGTTCCTTCACAACCTCCTACCCAATCCAAAGATAAACAACCCATGCACATGTTTAGTGCCCACACAGTTGACCACTCATCTCCTACAGATGATCAAACTTTTGATTCAAATCTAGCTGTTTCAGATAGCCCTACTGAGACAGATACAGATTCTTCAGCATCCACCAGTGACTCTGAAAAGTCCTATGCTGATATCACCAAAATCTTAATGGCTCAAACTGGTCAACCTGATCAAGGCCAGACCTCTCACACAGAACCATATGTTGACATTCCTTCTAAAGTTGACGAAGAAATGCCTGAATTCTCTGCCTCAAACCAACCTCCTCCAGCCCAAGCCCAGACTGGTTCAACCGGTCCAAAATCGTCAAATGGTACATGGTTCACCTTTGATGATCTTCCATCCTCTAAATGGCGTGATCGGCTTAATGAAATGTCTGCCTGGATTGACTTACAAATGTTAAGGCCAGGAGCCACAACTCAATCCGTCCTTAGAGAATTTGCCACTCGTTTTACGGGTGCCCTCAGAGATTGGTTTGAATCTTTAGGCCAATACCGACAACTGTAGTTTGTTCAATTGCCAGAAGTCTCAAGTGCCCTTGTCGTTATCCATGATCAATTTCTTGGTGACCCCTCTGCCATTTTTGAAGCTGCACGCCGAGACTATCTCAACATGAAATGTTGTTCACTCAATGCTAAGGATCTTGATTTCCATTATAAAAGAATGTCCCTGCTGTTTTATAAGCTTAATGGATTCAATGAGCCAACATTAAAGCATGTTTTTCTGGCTTCCCTTCCTGATGAACTCCAACCAGACATACAACGGCTACTTCATGCATCCAATCTTGTCCTTGACAACATTTCTCTTGGCAAAATCTTTCAGCTTGCCAAAACTTGTCTTGACAAACTATATAAGTAAAAACAGTTTTTCAAAGAACTGTTGAACGATAGAGAACCATTTCGAAGTGCCTGCAAAAAGTCTTATTTGCAGATCAAGTGCAAACCGAAGAAGGATTATGATTGCAGTCCTAAAAAGAAAAGGCATTTTCGGAAATTCACACATCCAGAATATTCATCCAAACCCCGCAGATCCAGAAGGTCCAGAAAGCCTTACAGATTTTTCAGAAAGAAGTCATCCTCATCCAGAGAATTTAAAAGGAGAAAATCAAGCAGATGTTTTATCTGCAAGAAGAAATGTCATTATGCCAAGGATTGTCCCAACAAAAGGGAAAAATCTATTCGGCTCCTTGAACATCTTCAGGCCACCACAGATTACTCTCCAGACAAAGATGAATTGGAATTCTATTTTTCAGAACAAGATGAACCCAATGATGAAACAGTGTTCGCACTACAGAATTCCTCTGATGACTCCGACAGTGATCAGTCCCAAGTAATTTTCCACCAACAGTTGTTGTCCCTTGATACTATTGTGCCAATCCCTTCCATCAAACTCCAGATCTTGCCCTCCAAATTCCAAAGGCTCATTCCAGCCATTGGGCTTATAGATACTGGAGCCCAACGCAGCATGTTAAATCCGCATATTCTTCCACTGGACTATTGGACAGAATATGAGGAACATTTTAAAGCTGCCAATGGCAAATTGTTCACCACTTCTTTGATTACCAAAAAACCCATTGATATCCAAATTTTCCCCAATTGTGTCATCTGGACCAAGGTCATTGGTTCCACTCTTCCTATTAAGGATATCTTGTTAGGTTTTGATATCCTTCACCAGATCAAACACCTCCAAATCATTCCCACTGGAATTCGAGTCAAGTCCATGTTCAAACCTTTCACAGACATTCTAAAACTCTATAATCTGTCTTAAACCCCCCAGTCCTACCAGGATATATCCACTAAACTTTTGAGTCTGTGTCCAGAGTCTCATTCTGAGTTCACCCATCCAAACCCATTGTGGAAAAATAAGTCTTTCTTCATTAAGTTACCTTTCAAACTCAATGAAGACATTAACCCAACCAAAGTTACCCATCCAGGAATGAGTCCTTCTGACTTACTCCTAGCCCAACAAGAATGTTCACAATTATTAGCCCAAGGTCTAATTGAGTCCACAACTTCTCAATGGGCTTGCCAAGCCTTTTATGTTGAAAAGCATGCTGAGCTTGTTCGAGGAAAGAAACACTTAGTCATTGACTATCAGCACTTAGTCATTAACTATCAGCCATTATCAGCCTGGAAAGAACATTGCCCAAGAGTTGGTTCACTTTCTAGATCAACACCTTTCCAAAAGGCAAGTTCAACAGTTTCTCGGTATCATCAACTACATCCATGATTTCATCCCCCACGTGGACCAACATACTCGACACCTTTCGGCTTTATTGATAAAAAAGCCCCCAGAGTGGAATAACAACCACACCCTTGCTGTCACTACATTAAAGCAGATTGTGAAAAATCCGCCTCCCTTAAAGTTGATTGCAGATGGCAAGCGCATCCTACAGACAGATGTCAGTGATGCATCATGGGGTGCCATCCTCCTTGAAGAAATCGATGGAAAAGAAAGCTTTATCGCCTACGCTAGTAGACATTTCTCTGACACACAGAAGCATTATCACAGTGTGTTCAAAGAAATCTTAGCGGTCAAGAATGGCATCAAAAAATTTGAGTATCATTTGATTGGACACCACTTTCTCATCAGAATGGACAGTTCAGCCTTCCCCAACATCCTTAATTTCAAAGGTAAAACTGCTCCCGAAAAAATGTTACTCAGGTTAAAAGATTGGTTCTCCAAGTATGACTTTTCAGTCAAGCATAAAAAGGGGTCCCAGAACCTCATCCCTGATATGCTTTCTAAACTCTCTAAACCAGATAAACTTCTCACCGTGTTCTCCACAACCTACCACTTTCCAGTTATCGCCATGGCTACTTCACTTCCTCCAGAAGCTCTCACCAAGAAAAACTTTTCCCTTAACAAAACTTTCTCCTCAGTCTTTGCCATACAGGACTTTGCCCGCAAAGCTGTTTTTCGCTTCTTCATGAAAGCCTACCTTATAGCAGATTCTTTTCCATTTTCTACCTTTGCCCAGAAAATTTGTTCCTTACAGGTCTCACCCTTGACCCCTCTAGGGATATCACTGAAGACGAGTTATGGTACCTCTGGTGCCTAACAGTTCTTTATGCCACCAAGCTCATCCTACCAATCAGTCCAACTTTGGAGCACCTCCTCAAGCCTGACAAAGCCACTTCCCTCACCTGGACTTTACTTGAATGGTTTTCTCTCATACCATGGTGGAGAAAGAAATTGCAGCAACTCTCAGAGATTTACAACCTGGAAAGAATGCCTCTCCCTGAAGCAAAATTGTTCACTTCAGTCTTCATCATCCACAGGCCATACTTCCAGCATCCAGATACAAAGCTTTTCTGGTCCCAAGACCAAGTTTATGAATGGTTCACTGCACCACATCCAGCAATCATTGAACATGAGATTCAACCTACCCTGCACAATTACCTTTGCCAACTCAACCATCAGACACCGCCTCACAGAGATATCTCACATACCTCCTTAGGCCCACAACAGGACATCATCATGATCCCCACTCGATCCACTATATCACACCCAAAACCCACCGGCATCATCATCAAAGAGGAAAAATCAGACTACACTGACTTCCTCTACCAAGACTCCCAAGACCCATGGGAAGACTTTCTTCCTCTCAGCCAACATCTCCAACAATTTCCCCAACCATCCATGCATGAACCTGGATCCTCCTCCCAACCACCACCATCACAACCACCCAGACCTTCAAAAACCGACAAGGCCACCCAGACGTCACCAAAGCATGCTCGCCCATCCACCAGGCCAGTATACGAAAGCTACTGTCCGCATCCACCATGCAGTGGTCCCACCTGCAAGCATCCAAGGTTTTCCAAGACCTTTTTCCCTCCACCATCTGTCGATGACCCTGATGCGACAGAAAGTGACTCTGAAGACGAATACATGAATTTGCACTCTCCATAAAGTATTTTGTCGTGTTGCAGGAAATTTCCCACTCTGTCTTCTTGCATGCTCTTTCCCCTTTTGTCTTCTTTTAGGAAATTTCTCACTTTGTCTACATTCATGCACTTTCCATTCTTGTCCTAATGCATGACATTTTCTTTCTTGTCTTATAGTATGCACTTTCCTATTTTGTCCTTTTATCATGGACTTTGTCCTCTTGTAATAATGCTTGCACTGTAGTTTTACTCTTGTACTGTAGCTGTACCTTTGCTTTTACTATTGTAAAAGATAGGGGTCCTGTCCTATCTTACTGAGCTCTCCTATATAAAGAGCTCACCTCCTTTGTAAAATCAAGAAGCTTGATAGAAGCTTAGAAGCTTGAAATCAATAAACTCTCGTGTGTTCTATCTAACCCATGGATTGCTAAACTCTTCTCTCTCTCTCTGCAAATGAAGTTCTAGTGAAAGAAACAAAGTAAAGAATTAAATTTGTTCATTTTGAAAACTTAAGGAAGTATGCTCTGCACTTGCCTTCAAGGAAGGATCCTGTGCATCAGAAAACTTATGATGATTTCTTAAATGGTTTGGTAACCTGCTTTAAGACTAAAGAGAAGTCTGTTTTGGGTTTTATAACCTTAAAAGAACTCGTTTTAGGTTTTGATCTAAAAGGTATATAGGCGGGAAAACTCTTGACGTAAATTCCAGAGACGAACCCGAATGGGCGTTAGTCTGATCTGCACTGAGAGATCACAAGCCACGTACTCTTTATGGATACAAATATAAAAGTACATATTTTCAGTTGAAAAAAACAAACAACTTAATATTTATTTTTTGAGATTCAGACGAAAAAATTAATATATTATTCAGATTCAGACATCTAGATTTATTCAGAATTCAGACTAATTTAGTTCTATTCAGATTTTAGACAAAAAAAACAAACGCCGCCTTAATCTTATTATCTTTCACTTAATGCTATTATGAGATAAAAAGTTTAGGAGAAAATTATGACACAACGGTGGTACTGTGTCACTGTTGCACGTAGCCATTGAATTTTAATAGATCCATCTATCTAAGTGAATCCAACGGCTGGATGCAACGGTCGCATAGTACCACTTTTACATCGTAGCCAAACCCAAAAGTTTATTAAAATAAAAACAATTCTTCATTTAGTAATAACGAATTATTAACAACTTTAACATCATTAATTTTCCTTCCTGTTTTCATTGAAAACTCTGTGTTTGTTATATTACTATTTTGGCCACTAAATTGGAACTTGATGTCAACATCATTAGTTTTCTATTTTCGTCAATATAATCTCGCATGCTTTAAAAAAAAAAAAAGCAAATGGCAATCAAATAATGATCCTCAAAGAATAATTTACACTCTAAATTAAGTCATTCAAATTAAATTTTTTTTTTGACAAAACAGCAATGATGATAATATTAATCTCATCATTAATATATTTTTTTCTAAATCATTGAATTAATAATTTTCAAATAATCTATAATTATTCCTGTTTTTTCTTACATTGTAATTCCCTTCAAGTGAAGTGACTTCGAAGTTGTAGTACATCGAAGTATCATTGTTTCCCCCTTCGGTCCTCTTTCTCTCACCAAATCTCTCACTCGAAAAACTTCTTCTCTTTAAATTCCAAAATCACTCAAACCGATTTCGTTTTCAATCAAAATCATCAACCACACCACTTTCTCTTGAATCCCTGTTATCCCATACACAAATCACATGCAATTTTTGTTTTCTTTATTTTTTATTTTACTTCATTATTTTTTTCCCATATGGAATAGTCAATCTTGATCCAGTCTTTACCACTCCGGTTGCTTCAGTACCCATCCTTGGCGATCTGAACAAGTATAAAATTTTTCTCGTTGCTTCGGAGATTTTGAATAAAGTGGCGATCGGTGGAAGGAATAAATGGCGAGGAGTAGAGGGGAGAAAGAGGAGCCCGAGAAGTACATGGGGTTACTTAAACTGTTGCGAATACTGTCGTTTTTAGTTGTTTTCGCAGCGGGAATAATCATAGGATTAGCGACGAGTTCACATATGAATCGGTATTTCACGAGAGAGTCGTTTTTATTTTCGGATAGTCGTTATTCAGCTCCTTCGTCAACTCTCCAAGGGAATTGCGCGGTGGTCCAAACTTATGATGATATTGACTACTTAAACATCGACAAGTTTGTTCGTCCTGCGAATTTGAGTCATAGAATGACTGATGAGCAGCTCTTTTGGAGGGCTTCGATGGTGCCTTACAAGGAAGAGTACCCATTTGAGAGAACTCCTAGAATAGCCTTTATGTTTTTGACGAGAGGGCCGTTGCCCTTGTTGCCTCTGTGGGAGAGGTTTTTCAAAGGGCATGAGAAGTATTTCTCTATTTATGTTCACGCGCTGCCGGGGTACAAGCTCAATGTCTCTAGTGATTCTCCCTTTTATGGGAGGCAAATCCCTAGTAAGGTAATTTATTATGTTTCTCTTTTGAGATTTTGTTGTATTTGTTTAAGATTTTATTGATTTATGATAAGGTCCTTTATGAGTTACTATTTGAGTGAGCTAAGTGAAGTTCAAACTTCATAGTTGTAGAGATCTCTTTAAGATTTGAGAAGAATGGTTGTTGATTAAATGTCAATGTGCATAGTTGCGAGGACTTACAACGGTGATATATACTCAATGAAGAGAATGTTAGTAATGAACTATTTCAACATTTCTGCTTTCTCACAGAGAATTTGAATTTATGATATATATTGGGGTGGTCTTTGAAGAGTGTTCATGGTTTGAATGTCTTTTATAGGAAGTACACTATTATTTTGCAACATCAACTCGAGTTGATTTTGGAAGCTAAAAGATTTGAAATATATTCTTCTCTGTTTATATTAAAATATATTCTTCTCTGTTTATATTAATATGAGCTTGGGAATTCAATTAGTTGTTAGGCATTGCAATCTATGTACCAATATTTGTTTCTAAAATTTGAAAATAAAATCAATATCTCTTCCCTAGAAGCCCATTTAAAGGCTTGGATGTAGTCTGATGGACTATTTTGTTAGACCCTTTTCTAGAGCTGTAGTTCTACACTGATGCTTAGAACTTTTGAGTAGCTATCCTACCTCCAGATATAGGGAATTTTAGTGCAGGTGAAACAACCGTGCGAACAACGCTGTCCAAAAACTTAGATAATTCCCCAGCCCACGCTTATAAACTGCTCCAGTTTTAGGATTGTCTAGACTTGAAAATAGCCTTACAGAACTTGTAGTTGGAATGTTGGATGAATTCGCTACTCAGAGATATATGAGCTTCTTGGAAATTTTAATATTCATTAAATATTTTAAACTTAAATCTATTTTTTATTTATCTTAAATCTATTATTTATTTATTTTTAGATGTTATAATTACCCACAATAAATCATAATTTTAATATCTAATCTAATTTAATATATGCTCTTAATTTACTTCGACTCAACTATTGTGTTGTAAAGGGAATAGTCCACATTTATAAAGTATCCACGCCACCATTGAAAAGTTAATTTTGAATGTAAATTTGATTTTATTTGTAACAATTTTATATTAGGCTATTAATTTGTTCATGATAGTTTGTATCATTTGCATGTTGCGTTACTTACTAATTTAATGTATGTGACTTTTATAATGGATATTAATATAAGATATATTTTGAACTTTACTTTTATTTGAATTTTTTATTTTAATATCATTAACTCAAAATCGAAAATAAAATATATATATTAGTTATTCGAAAATTGGGAACCATCAGGAATCCCCTGTTATTATTTAGGGAAGGGATAAAGATTCTTTTAAATAATTTTAACGGGATAGAAAGAGAACGATGATATACACAAAATATCATGAATGAATACGAATAGATTGGTCTCCTCCCCTCCCTTCCCTATTGCCATCCCTACTTCCGTTTGCTTATGTTCATAGGCTCTGTTTGGATTGGCCCACGTTTTGAACAACAACTTCGGACGTGTTGAATGGTCTTTTTCTTTCTTTCTTTTTTTTTTTAATTTTGAAAACGTGTGACTTAGAAATAGCATGGTCGCTATGCTTTTTCAAAAATTAGCAATGCTCGTAGAGTCAATGTCACTTGGAACTTTTATTTTATTTTATTTTTTTCATAAATAAGATAAGAACCAATATTATTTTAAGCGAGCGGCAAGCCAACAACTACATGGCACATGCAATAGGACTATTATTGGTTTGACTATTTTATTATATCCGTCCCCGTATGGTATTTGTTATTTTTTAATATTTTTTAAATAAAATTTTAGGAATTCAAAGATGGGTTCAAACTTTTTCGAATAGGGTTTCCTCACATAGAAATTTAATAATTTCTAATAACAGTTTTTTTATCAAAAAAATTATACACTTAATTAATTGATAACTTTTTTAAAATAACATTAAGAAAAAGGGTTGTCAGAATAAAAATAAGCACATTTCATACAATTTAAATAAGTGGCAACTTTTTAAGCTTAAACTGTAAAGCGAAAGCTTTGAGTCCACAATCGTGGCTGTGGGGCTTTATTTAATTAACTTTCCGTGTTGGAAACTTTAACCGTGAATTTTTGTTTGGCTTATGCGCATATTTAATTATATTGTGTACATAATCTTCAATTTGATTTTGTTTTGTTTTTTTTTTCAATTCAAATTTGGCTATATTAGAATAGAAGCCATAACAAGTTTATGAATGCGATTAATATATATATATATGGATAATGACATATAAGGTGGTAATAAATTTACAATGAATTGAATGACATATTATGCATCATATCACTGCAAAGAGACAAATGTGGGATACAATTGAAGAAAGCAAAATAACTAATCGTTGGGCAAGGACAATTTTATCTTTATCCGAAATCATTGTCTTTAATTTAATATCTAATAATCCTACTAACGTATCAAATTTACACAAACTGAATTATTGGGTTTATAATTTCTAGACCCTGCAACGAGGACAAGAAGATGAAAACATTTTATCACTATTAGGACAAAATTATCAATTCAAATTATTTGACTGATGAAAATTTTAGAATTGAATAATTATTCCTTCCAAAAGAAGAAAAAAATAGATAAGGAATAATTAAAAGAGACTCTAGGTGTATCCTTTATTTGTTATATGATTTTAAGATGAATATGAGAATATGGAAGTGAATCACCTAAGAATGTGAAAAGAATTAATATGTTTGTGTTTTCATTAGAGCGAAATATTTTCAACATATAATGCTCATCTATGAGACTATATATATTTGATCTAAAATTTTATTTTAAAAATAAAAATAAAAAATAATTAGAAATTTTGATTTTATATATAAAAAAAAGAAAATTAAATTTTGAATCAAATGATACAAACGGCGCCTAAATCAGAGTTCAAGATAGAAAGATATACAAATAATACCATTCTAGATACATACCCCATGCGCATAGGCAGGCGTGTGAACTTCACGCAAGCTACAATGCGTGCTACGGTCCCTATGCACACAACTGAAGCCTGAAGCCCAGGTGTCGCCTTGCGCGACTCCGGTGACGTTGGGTCCAGCACTGTCCAACTTAATTTTTAATCCTAAAGCCAATGGTGCTCTCAGATTTTCAAATGAAGGTCAAAATAAGTCAGAATTGTCAAAAAACTGATTCTGTCAGTATTTATCATCTTCTCCAAAATTAGGGTTCTTGAATTTCAGTGATTAGATTCATGTTTTGCCCATAATTTTCCTATTTTAAGTTCGTTTTTAACAATTCCCGTATTGCTAGAAACCTCTAAAAAAGATCTTTCCAATGATGTATTACAAACAGTGTCAAATTGCCTAGATCAAAAGATATGAACAATTAAGGTTTCAGGTTTCATGATTTCTTAAGGTTCATGCACCCTAGGTTGTTCTATGTCTGTGAAATCTAGAATTTATATTTTGATTCTATTATTCTAGGACATGAAATTAATAGCCACCAAATCACATATACCTTAAAGAATCAATTAACATATAAAATTCAAACTTTTTCATGAAACAAACTTAACCATATGCACGAATCCAACATAAAAATTAGGCTCTGATACTAATAAAGGAAAGTAAAAAGAATTTAAAAAACTACCTTTCTGCAAGAATCAAATAGTAGAATAATCAAAGGTTATATCATGTTTATGGCCAAAAAGAAGTCACAAGTGAAAATCCTCCTCTTGGTCATAGCATAAATGCCTTTGTAAAATGGATCTTTTTCAGAATTGAACTCAAATGAGGAAGAAACAAAAACTACTGTTTCTATGAGTTTGATATATGGAGTTTTTTTTTTTTTGTTCTAAAACAACGATTGGGGAACCATCCATCCAACAAAGAGATTGGGTCCCCTTGGAGAATCCCTCTAAGCGGCCTGACTGAATTAATAAGCTCACTATTCCAAAGCAACTGCATGGAACAGGAAGTGATGCACTGCATGATGATTAGTATAAAGTTGGTAGGAAGACCAATGAAAATCGGAGTCACACATGAACATGTCCTTGATTGTCTTTCGACTTATAATATGAATAAGCTCTTAGGCAATGATACTATTTTCGGTGATGTGCCACTCGAAACAAAACTAATTTGATCCAAACCTACAAGAATAGGCATAAAAGCCTTTAATCTATTAGCAATAATTTTCGTAATTGTTTTATACATTACAATACAGAGGCTAATAAAGCAAAACAAAGCTTTAAGCTGGTTGGATTATCAGTTTTTGGAATAAGAACGATCAGTGTCTTTGTAAAATTCTAAGCCATGTAAGGCATAGTTGCTCCATTAAAGGTATCTTTGATTTACTTGCAAACTAACTCGCCGACCTTCTCCCATTGCAATTGGTGAAAAATAGCATGCAAGGCATCAATTCCTAATGCCTTCAAGGGCTTCACGCTAAAAATAGTGTCTCGGATTTCCTCATCATCCACAATTCTCTCGATTATGTGCTTGTTGTCAATGTTAATACACGGATAATCATTAGGAATAAAACTATTTTTAATAGAATTAGAATCAGCTATCTAAAAATTCGTAAAAAATTAATAGTATGAGCTAGGGTTCGCAAAAACGCAGGTCTAGTTTAGGTTTGGCCTTGCCCGACCAGCCTGGATTAATAAAACAGCTGCCTGAACCTGGATTGGTGCCTAATTTTTCCACAACCAGTCTAGGTCAAGCCTGGCACCTCCCGAACATGGGTTTTTGATCCGGGCTTCCCTTGCTTAGATAAGATATTGCCCTGTTGGGATTTAGAATTGGTTTGCCATAAATGGAACATTTCCAGATTTTTTTTTTTGAAACATGACTCATGCTAGAGAAAGCCAAAAGCAGAGGGAAAAAAAATCATAAAACCATAGCCACAACACAGCAAGTAAGGCCTATCAAATGATGGTCAAAGCACTCAAGAGTCAAGATCTAAGCCTGTCAAATGATGGTCAAAGCACTCAAGAGTCCAAGACTTTTTACTTTTTGCAATAAGATGCTGATTTTTTAGGATATATAAGATGCTTTTTGCAATTAGTGCTGGCTTGGAGTGTTTGCTTGGGGTTTTTGCCTTTTGTACCTAGTAGCTTGTGTTTCCTTGGAATGTTGAGCGGTGGCCGCTGGTTTGGAGTGTTGGATAGTTGGAGGTGCGGCAACCGACATCACTGTTTGTGTTTGCTTAACAATATGATAGAAAATTAGAGTTAGTTTCAATTTTGAGTGTATTGTATTTATATTTTCTTCTTTTATTTTAACTTATTAAAAAATTGGGCAAAGTTACGGGTTCTGGGTTTTTGGTACCATGACCGAACCACGACTCGGAAATGTTCGAGTCTTGAATTTCAATATCAGAAACAACATTTTTTGTATATACGGTCCGAGAAAAACCCAGACCAGATTGCCTGGGTCCGTGCCAGATCCGGTCCAAGTAGATTTTATTGCCACCCCTAGCCATGAGACTTAAACTCATCCTCATCCAAAATTCACTGGCTCCTGTCATATTTGATCCAGACAATTCATTTTGGTCTTCTCCTAGTCATTATTTTCTGGTGGAAAAAAGGAAGTATTTATGTCACCAAAGTGAATCAAGTCACTACGAGATTTCTATAGCCACAACAATTCTTATTGATTGAGAATATCATCAAGTTGTTTACTAAGGACATGTTTGGGATTGAGGTGTTGTATCTTTTAAGTTGCAGTTGCTGTGGAAAAAAAACTATAACAATAAAATAAAAGTTAGTAATATGTAGTAAATATAAATTTTAAATAATAATTTTAACAAAATTATTAAAGATATAAAAGATTTTCCATGATACAAGTGAAAAAATAAATTAACATATCTTCCAAGCTATAGCAACTAGTGTTTACCAAACACTTTAGTACCATAGCTTAGAAGGTAGAGTTGTGCAACCTCAATCCCAAACACATGCTAAGAATAGTCTCCAATTTTAAAAGATTATTCGACTAGTGAAACTCCAATGCGTTTACAATTTCACCAAGTCTAGCTAAGATTCTTCTCTTGAGCTTAAAAATATTTCCAAACTCATTCTTATTCCAATGATCGATTTTGTCAATGAACTCCTTCACGGAACTATTATAGTCTCCATCCTTATTCCACACCTGAGAAACAAAACCAGAGAACTGATTATTAGTACGCCAAGAAGCAAGGAACCTAAACAGCTTTAAACCTTTGGCCTCTATGCCCTCGTTGTTCAAACTAAAAAGGATAGGACGGTGGTCGGACCCTAATCTTGGTAAATGGAAAACTATTGCCTTGCTTAAAGTGCTGAAGCAAAGAACATTACAAATGGCTCTATTAAGGCGTTTATAAAGCAATCCCCGCTTCCATGTAAACTTTGGTCCAGTAAATTGGAGATCGCAAATTCTTGCAAGGCTAACTGCGACTATTTGTACTTCCCTTACTCTTCGAAATTAAGAGAGTGGCATTGAAATTAATCACCCACTAGCATCCACGAACCATGAATATTCTCAGCCAAGTAGTTTAAATCATCCCAAAGAAGCTTACGAAGAAGAGATGGAGTTGGGCTCACATAGACCCTGGTGATCCAAATGTTCAATCCCTTCGTATCAGACACTTAAAAATGAAAATATTGCTTATGATTAATAAGGATGGTGACGTTTAACCCCGCTATCCATAATAACCAAATTCCACCTGAGAAACTAGCCGCCTCAATTTAGTGGGATCGATCATAGCCACTAAACCGAACAAAGTCGTCAGCTTTAATTCCATTAATTCAAGGTTCGCAAAGAGCCACAAGCATGGGTCTGTAGTTTAAAAATAAAAAAGCCTTTTTCTTTGGCGTATATTATGCATTTTATGACACTGTCATATTAATGCGTCAATTTTGATAATCCAAATATTCAATAATTGATAAATTATATTTATAACTATTAATAGCCATGGCACATAAACAATTAATTCAAGAACTCATTTTTTTAAAAGCATTTTATTGTTTAATTAAAAAATTCGAAAACCCATTGGCCTTATATACATGATAAAGACTCACGACATCGAACCATATTAATTTAAATTAGTTTTCAACTGAGATTTGAATTTTGAAATTACATACACAAACACAACCATTTTTTAAAAAATATTAATAATAAAATATTTCATTTTTCATCTATTACAACAAGAGGCATAATCGCAAAAGTGAGGAAGGCAGTCATCCTCTGTTCAATTATCAAAAACTCATTTTACCATCCATTTGAACATACACAAACACGCCCAATTTGAAAAAGAAAGTAGTAATTATAAAATATTTCAATCACCAAAAACCAATTTACGATCCATTTCATCGCCTAATTTGAAAAAAAAAACTAATAAGAATAAAATATTCCAGTCGTCCATCCTTTCACAAATCAAAAATATCACCAAAAACGAATTTCCAATCTATTTCAAAACAATTTTTGCCAAAGTCCTCCTCGGCTAATTAATTCATACATTAATACAGTCCTCTACTGAATAATGCAAACCCGTTACGTTATTCTACCATTTCTTAAATTTAAAGCATTCCACCATTTAATAAAAAAATTCGAAAACCCATTATATACAATACAAAAAGCCCACCGACACCAAACCATATTAATTTAACATATTTTCAATTGAGATTCGAATTTTAAAATTACATACACAAACACACCCGATTTAAAAATAATAAACCCATTTAAAATCTATTTCAACATAAGGTATATGGGTTAACAAGTCCCAATATTGTCCTCCATCCTTTCTGCACTTCTCTGCTATCAACGGACATCTCCAGATCTCTAATTCCAAAAGTGAGGAAGGCAGGCCCTTCTCCGGAAAGTATTTGAGCTTGCGACAATCCACGAGATACAAATGAGTGAGGTTTTGAAGATCAACAATTGAAGAAGATAGGCGTTCCAGATTTGGAAAATCATCAATCATCAGAGATGTTAGAGAGGCAGGAAGAGGAAGCGCGGTCCCTAATCTTTTGTCCTCTAGTGGAAATGACACCATGTCGTCATCACATCCTTCGATATGTAGACGTCGCAGAGAGGAGAATCTGTGAAATCCCCGGCCCCGCTCAATCATTGACTTCCAAATCTCCATATTACCCGCAATCCACAGTGCATGAAGGTTGGTGGGAAGTCCATCTTCTTCTTCAAGGCTTGGAAGCGCACCTCCTATTCTTAATTTTTGAAGAGAGCTCAGATTGTGCAATCCCTTGGGTAAGGCCTCTAGTCTCTTACAATCATATATCTCCAGACTCGTGAGTTTCGCACAAGGCAATCCCCCTTCGGGATAGGACACCAAATTTCCACAAAAATTTATGCTAATCCCTCGAAGCTGCCGGAGATTATGTAAACCACTCGGTAAAATTTTCATATTTTCACAATGAGAAATGTAGATATATTCAAGAGATGTGTTGTTGTCCAACCTTTCTGCTATTGACTCCAGCTTTGAACAATACCAAACATAAAGGGACTTAAGAGACGGAGGTAGATTGCCAACTTCAAGGGACTCAAGCGTGGCAGGTAACTCGTTTTTTGAAAATATACATGTCAATGATGGACAATTCCCAATTTCTAAGTGCTCAAGAAGAGATGAGGTGTACCTTCCGCTGCTGCTGCTACATTGGATGCCCTCTTCCACTGTCAAAGTCCTTATATTATCACAACAGCTGATGCTCAGCCGCTTGAGGCTCGGTGGCAGCTGGACAGCAGCAATATATGTCAACGAATGGCAATCCCAAATATCCAAGATCTCGAGAGACGAATTGGTGTCGCACATCCATGCCTCTGGTAACGATTTCAGTGCATCACAAGAACTAATCTGAATTTTCTTCAACTTGGAAGGCAGAGCAACCTCAGGAAAGGAAACAAGGGAACTGCACTTGCCGATGTCTATCTTTCTCAAGGAACTGAGGCTGAGCGATGATTGTGGCAGCTTCACAAGGCCTTCGCAATTACTCAATTCTAGATATTTGAGTCTACATGACAACTCGCAGAGCTGCTGTTGTTGGTCTTTCTCTTCCTCCGCGACCAAGGATTGAAGTTTGGGACAGTTGATAATCCCCAGTCTTTTGAGAGAGCAAATGTCCTGCAGTAATTCGTTATGGCTCTTCCATATACATGTTTCATTTTGATTATTATTTATCTCCAATTCTTCCAGTTTTGGTATTCGCGACTTCAATGGCCCTGCGAGAAACACTTGATTTGATGTATCTCTACAAACCACTGAATTCTGTGAGCCGAGATGATCATTTGCACTTCTCCACACAACCTTTTTACATCCACCAATTTCCATTTTGCAAAGAGCTGGAAGACTCGTAATTGAAATTGACAATTCTTTGCATTCTTGAATAACAAGCATCTCCAATGCAGGAAGGTGCTCTGGAAATGTTCCTTGCAGTTTAGAACATCTTAAAATGTGAAGCTTTCTCAATTTAGGAAACCGTTCAACTCCCTGACTGGGTCCATGAGGAATCCACTCTTCCCACTCTTGCAGGTCTTCAAAACGAAGAGTCTCCAAGCATGGAAATGGAATTGGAGAGTCATCCCCATAGAACTCTGAACCCAATCTCTTTACTCTACTCATTCTACGCACTGTAAGATGCTTTAGAGAGGGCAGTTGCCCGACAGACGGCAGGGCAGTACACATGCCACAATCTTCAAATTTAAGTGTTACTAAATTTGAGAATGAGGAATCTCCTAACCATGTTGGATATTTTGTACCTCCATAACCACAGATACCAAATTGTTCCAGATTTTTATGGGGTTTGAGCATGTCAAGCACGCCCATTTCAGTTTCTGCCTCCCTTGAAGATGAACCATCGGTGCTGCAGGTCCAATTAAGCGATAATTCTTTAAGATTCTTCTTTCCATCCAACCGAGCCTCCTTTGCATCACCAATGTCTTTTACATTCTCTAATTTTGAAATTTCAAGTGCCCCACGAAGATGCATCAACAATTTTAGCTCTGATAACCCCGAACCGCTGTCTTTTCCCACAACAAAATTAGACAGCGTCTGAAGACAAGTCAGCTTACCAATTCCTAGTGGCATTTCCGCCAACGAATATGTATTTGAATTATTGAGATGATGCAATTTGATGAGGTTTCCCATGGCTGCACACAACTTCTTCAGTTGCCGACAGTCTTCCAACAGAAGGGTGTGCAAATTGTAAAGCTTGCTGACTGATTCGGGTAGAGTTTTAATCTCAGTTCCAGACAGGTTAAGGTGCCTTAAATACCTCAAATCACCAACTGAATCCGGCAGCTCGGTGATGTGATATCCACGCAGAGAGAAGACCCTTAAGCTTTGGAGTTTGAACAACTTAGGAAGAATGTTATGAGCCAAGTAGCCAGGCGAACTTTCTGTCAACATTACTGGTAAAAAAGTTCGCACATGCTGGATATCATACAAGTCCCCAAACCTTTTACCGCCATCAAAATATTCAGGAATGTATGATAGATGACGAAGATTTCTTGAAAAACTTTGCTGCTTGTTAACCTCTGAGATATACTCCATTCTGATATACATTTCCCCAGCAGCCCATTGAGCAAGGTCGTTGACGAGGTCATGCATCACAAATCGTGATCTACTGCTGCTTGATTGCTGGAAAAAAGATCTTGCACGTAGCTCTTGAAAGAACTTTCGACCTAGATCTTCACTGGGATTCCCACTCTCTCGGTGATCCAAGAAACCCGAAGCACACCATAATAAAATTATCTCCTCCTCTTCAAATTCGTAATCCTTTGGCAACAATGAGCAGTATGCAAAGCATTGTTTCAAAGTTGGAGGAAGATAATAATAGCTCACTGCAAGGGCTGGTATAATGCGACATCTCTCTTGTGGTAATTCCCATATCTTGCTACTGAGCACATCTTCCCACTCACGTCTGTCATGTTTTCCACGTAAAAGTCCTCCCAATGTTTTTGCTGCCAAGGGCAAGCCATTGCATTTGATCACTATCTTCTTGCCAATGTCCTCCAATGACTTATGAGAACTGAAATCTCTCGTTCCCAAAGAGTGCTGGGCAAACACAGACAGACAATCCTCAGTTGACAAGTTTTTCAATTCATAAGCTTGATCCGGGCTCATGATTTTTGCAACCCCTTGATTGCGAGTAGTGACAACAACCTTACTTCCCTGTGCGCCAGCTTCAAATGGAAGGCTGAGGTCGACCCAATCATTGTAATCCTCATTCCACACGTCGTCTAAAACTAGCAAAAACTTCTTTCCAAACAGGTGTTTCTTCAATTTCTCTTGAAGCAAATTTAAGTCCTGATTATCCACATTCTGGTCAGCAGCAATGGAAATTAGGATTGATTTTGTAAGCCTGATAACATCAAAATCATCAGAGACGCAAGTCCATGCCTTGAGATCAAAATGATCCTCCACCTGCTTATCATTATAGACAAGCTGAGCAAGAGTGGTTTTACCCAGCCCGCCCATACCTACAATAGGTATAACAGAGAATCCACCATCATTTCTTGAATCATCCTTCAACAACAATTCAACAATTTCCTTCTTTTCTGTTTCCCTGCCACAGACCTTGGCTTCATTCACCAAAGAGGTTGTGGGTAGTCTTTGCCTGTCTTTTTTGGACCTCCCAGCTGAACTTACGTTCAAACCCAGCGAGTCTTTCTGTGTTACAATATCTTGAAATCTGTAGTTGATCTCTTTGATTTTGGACATTATGCCGTAATCGAACCGAATCGATTGTGGAGTAAAAGTGGTGCAGCAAGTAGGAATGAGCTTCTGAAACTTACTTGTTCTTGTACGACTGCTACTGGGTTGATCATGAGCAGCAGCTGGTTCTCCATTTCCAAGCAGCAACTTCCTTCGGAAAGCCTCAGTTTGAAACTCATCCAACAAGTCTTCAACATCAAAAGCCAGGTTCTGAAGCTCGCCAAGCCACAACTTGACAGACTGATCGGTCGTCTTCTTCTCCTCAGCATCATCAAGCACCGCCTTGATCTTCAAAAGCATCGTCTTCCACTTCATCAGATCGGCCTTGATTTGCTCTTGGCGTGGAAACAACCGAATCCCCACTGAAGCTAACTTATTGACCAGCAAATCAACGGACGCCTTAAGGATTGCCTCTCCGATGATTGACATTTTTTTTCTTTCTTCTCTCTCTTTTTTTTTTTTTTTTTTTTTGGGGCGAAGAAAGAAGCAGAATTTTGGGTTTTGAAAAGCAAAATGAGAAAATTGAACAGAAAGTGTGAAGGGTCAAGCAAACTGAATGTACCAAGTCTTCCACTTGTTGTTTATTCCAGGAAAGGACAAATAAAAACAGAGCCCACCACCCATTAATAATTTAGCAATTTACCAATCACCAATCACCAACCACGACCACTTGTTACCAAATTTAATAAATATAAAATCGTACGTTGATATTTTTAGGGCCAAGCAACATTAATCCAATGTCCGGGTAAACGCTGAATAAAGAGGAAGGTGGAATGTATCTGCTACGGACCTTCGCTTTATAAATCTTTAAAATCATAATAATTATTTTATTTATTGAATTAATTTTCATGCTAAAATGGAGACTTAAAAGTATACTACAATATTTTATAATCACAATGATAATTTTAACAATCATGTTATATTAATATCGTGTAAAAATAATTTATAATAAAATTTTAGCCGAATATAGTAAATTCGACTTATTTATTAAATATATATATGTAATAAAATAATAACACAATTAATATGTTATCAATCAAATAGAAACTCTAATGTGAAAACAAAATATATCCCACCACCAATAATTTAGCAAGCTTCACTTTATTACACTACAGTGAAAACAATATCTGCCCCCACCACCATCAATAATTAAGCAAGCTTCAAATGCCTGTGCTTGTCTGCTTGACGAACTGGGCATGGGTGGACCAGGCATCATTGAGCAATTCCAAAAAAAAAATTTTAAAAAATCAGTGTCCAGCAAAGAAAATCCATCTTTATGTGTTGCTTCCTACTTAGTACATCTACTGATATGTACATCTATCTAACATTTAGAAAATGGAAGTAGAAATTGGAACTCACTTTATGGCTCCAATGCAATACACGTATCAACATTTAATTAGAGTTCACACGCACACACGTGTCCCCGTGTGTGTGTCTAGTTTTAATTGAGAGATAAATTAAACATAAATACTTAGATGTTTCTAAATGATTGAATAATGATATTATTAGTATTTATAAATTTCTAAGATGCGATAATTATGTGGGGGACATATATTTATGGTTATAGAAAATGGTACAAATCTAATATAATAAAAAAATATAAACTACAGTAAATTAATGTTCACCATAAAGTACGTTATAAATATTACTTTTCTTATTACGTTATTTGCTCCCACTGATTGAGTTATGCATATGGATTAAGCAAATATATATTTAGGATACAATAAAGCGTTGATTTGTTTGTTTACGTTGTACATCAATGAAAGCAAACATCAATATTGTTGAATGTTATAAGTCTACCGAGAATTAATATATTATTCTTACAAAAAAATAATATGTTGGATATTTGATGCATAAAAAATAAATGTTAATTGATGAGATTCTTTTGAAGAAAGAGGACTACAAAAAAAATGGTGTAGGATCATTTTATTCATGTCTAATGGACATTTATTTTTATGAATGTGAGGGTATTTTGATAATTTTATGGGCACAATAGTTGTGTGTTGTGGATAGATGTTTGTTTTGAACTACATTGCGTGCAATTAGTCATATTTCACATTTATGAAAAGTAACTATGTTGTTTCCTTGATTAGGAGAAACTGCGAGTGAGAACCAAACCGTGGATATAAACGATAGTCGAGTTTAAGCATTGTCACTATGAGTGAAATATGCAAACTCATTTTCATATTTTATTATGATTTTAGAGTGTAGTAAACCATATTTGCAAAATAAGATTTTAATGCTCTAATTTAATGATTTCTAGAATAAATTTAATTTACGTATTGGTATATTATTAAAATTTTATGAATATTGGTTTTCCCTATCAATTTTGAGTAAAGTACAATAGTATTTTGAAGAAAATAAAAGTAAATTTAAAGTAAGTTAATGGAAATAAAAGAAGACTTAATGTACGATTAAAAATGTGTTATGTATGTGTATAAAAATTTGTTATTAAAAATCATGAGACAAAATCCTCTCCCTCTAGTTACAATGATCCAGCTTAGATGAGAGCCCTTCGGGGCCCCTCTGAACATATATAGAGGTTAATATACTGTGTTTTTTAGTGCTTTTACCTTTTGGAAGTCTATGCATGCTGTATGATAATAAAAGAGATTCAATATACAAATAAGATAGAGGCCTTTGAGTCTGTCTAAGTGCACATAGAAGCTTTGGATCATATACTTAGGTACTTTTATCCTTTAAAGATTATTTTATATATGCAGTATGATAATCTATGATGATATTTATGAGATATCACTTCATTGATCTATCCTTTCATACCAAATTAAAAATTGTTCGTGTTACTGATGAGAATCATGATAACATTATTAGAGAGCTTTTTTTTTTTCTTTTTCCCTTCCCTTTTTTCTGTTTTGTCCTATTGTTTGATTGGGCATAATGAAACATATATAACAAGGGACCAAGCATGACCTATATATATCTTCAACAAGCAAGGAAACAAGGGATTGAATTTGACGTGTGATGGTTATCGAAGCCAGCAAAAATAAATACCTACTCTAAATAAATTGTGTATAATGATTAAGTAGGATCGTATTCACAGAGATCGGTAATTATTTAAATCCTTTTAAAATGTAAAAGATAAAATAGGGGAATTGTTAACAATAATAAAAATTAAATTAAAATAACAAGAATGTAAATAAAAGTTGTAATTCAAATTTGGAAAAACTCTGGTTGAATGAATTAACTTAACTTAATTTGACAGACTGATCGGTCGTCTTCTTCTCCTCAGCATCATCAAGCACCGCCTTGATCTTCAAAAGCATCGTCTTCCACTTCATCAGATCGGCCTTGATTTGCTCTTGGCGTGGAAACAACCGAATCCCCACTGAAGCTAACTTATTGACCAGCAAATCAACGGACGCCGTAAGGATTGCCTCTCCGATGATTGACATTTTTTTTCTTTCTTCTCTCTCTTTTTTTTTTTTTTTTTTTTTTGGGCGAAGAAAGAAGCAGAATTTTGAGTTTTGAAAAGCAAAATGAGAAAATTGAACAGAAAGTGTGAAGGGTCAAGCAAACTGAATGTACCAAGTCTTCCACTTGTTGTTTATTCCAGGAAAGGACAAATAAAAACAGAGCCCACCACCCATTAATAATTTAGCAATTTACCAATCACCAATCACCAACCACGACCACTTGTTACCAGACTTAAAAGTGCACTACGAACCTTCGCTTTACAAGCCTTCAAACTCATAAACGAAGTTAAATCAAAACGTTTATCTCTCTCTTTCTTTTTGACATATAATTACTTTATTTATTGAATTAATTTCCATGCTAAAACGAAGACTTAAAAGTGCACTACAATTTTTTATAATCACAATGATAATTTTTACTATCATGTTATCTTAATATCGTGTCAAAATAAATTATAACAACGTATTTTTTTCTATATAAATACTCTTTTCATTTATCAATTTTTTAGTTTCTAATATTTTTCTCACTCTTTTAATCTTAATATTTGTATTCCTCTCTTCAAACTTTCATTATTATTTAATTTTTAAAGAAAAATCTGAAAAAAAGTAAGAAAAACATTATACTTAGAAAATAATGAATATTTTATGGGTCTAATACAAATTTGTCTCACCTATAAATTTTTTGTTTAGCAATTAGTTTGAAAATCTTTAAAAATTATTTGCCGTGGGATAAAAGTTTATTTAATTTATTTTTTCACTGTGTTGTATCCTAATGAATTAAGTTGTTATGTTTATTAAAAGATTTTTATTTTGTCTTAGAGAATTACTTCTTAAATTCAGATTATTTTAATGATAATAAAAGATATTTATATTGTGCAAGCAAAATAAAATTGAAGAAAGAAAGAAAATATAAATGACTTAATTCTATTTATATATATCCTCAAATGTAATTGTAGTATAATAGGGGTTTTATAAGATTAATGAAGGAGTGCCAATAGTCATACTCTTATAGAAAAGGGCAGTAAAAATAGTGGAAATTTAGTGTAATAAAAAGGATAAACCATAAGAAATTAATGTTTACTTGAAGATATGTTAGAAAATATTATTTTTCTTAAAATGTTATTCGCCTCTACTAATCGAATGATGCACATGAATTAAGCAAATATGCCTCCATGATAGAATAAAATGCTTATTTATTTGCTTACATTGTATGTCGACGAAACAAACTTGAATATTTTTTAATGTTGTAAGCCTGCCAATAATCAATATATTATTTCTACAAAAAGAAACCAAATATTAGATATTTAAGGCATAAAAAAATAGATGTTGATTGATGAAATTTTATTTAGGAAAGACGGCTAAAAAAAGAGTGGTGTAACGTTATTTTATTCATGTCTAAATAACATAAACATGACCTCTATTTATGCATGCACTTATGTCCTATTATTTGAGTTGTCGTTCTTTTATAATACTCATTCATTCATGGCCATTAGATCAAACAATTGAATCCCTATTATAACTAATGAACTTATTGACCAACAACTTAAAGGATGCCATAAGGATTGCCTCTCTGATGATTGGCATTTTTTCCTCTCTTTTTTTTGTTTTTTTGTTTAGGGTGGGGGGAGAAAGAAACCGAATTATGAGTTTATGGAAATTAAAGCGAATAAGAAAGTGCATTACAGCAGAATGAGTTTGTGATTGTGAGTAGGCAAAACCCACCACGAAAGTTAAAAAGGAAAAATAGCGTCCACCACAAATATAAATTTGGAGGAACTCATGATCATTTATTTGCTTTATATATTACATTAAATAAAAGCCAAAGCAAGAACCTTGCCTTTGCTTAACATGATTAATTAGGCACTACTTCAAAAAGAACACGAAAGAACTGAACCCTTTTGTTAATCTTAAATGTCAAGAATAAAAATTAGAATAGAATCCTGAAACATATTTCCTTTCCAACTTTTGTCAAATTGTAAGTCACTTAACGGGTACTAAAATCATGAAAATCAATCTGAGCATGACAAAAAAAAGTGACTATCAAATCCTAAAAACTTAGAGCCTAAAATCCACGAATCATAAAAGATATAATTCGACAAAGAGATTATATTAGAAACTAAATTAAAATTCAACTTGAAAAGAAATTATATGAAATCACTTATCAATAGTTATGAGATTCAATGCTGAGCTAAATTTTTTCTAAACATCAAATTAATGTAAATTAATGACTGTTTGACCAATTTGAATGTTATGCAAAAACTTAGCTCAGGATTGGATATTTATATGGAGTTAAAATTGTGGGTTTTGATCATTTCTTAGATATGGGAGTTACAGTAAGTTACCAAAAATATGAGTAGTTATTAAGAATATAAATGAAATAAAATAAAAATAAGTGGTTACTTACTGTATCATCTACAAAAAGAAAAGGTAACTTGCATCAACCGTTGTGGTATTGACACCTATCTTGAGCTAGTAAAAGTGGAATTTTCCCAATTGAAAGAAAGTGACGGGAAGATGCCGTGGTATTGATACTTATCTTGAGCTAGTAAAAGTGAAAGTTTCCCAATTGAAACAAAGTGAACGGAAGATGCTATGCTTTAATTATTATTATTATTATTGACGTGGTCGAGAAGTAAACCATGCATGCGATGAAGTATAATTCGGGTATATGTGTATGGTGAACTGTGCGGGTGACGAGTGTCGACATGATGCTGTCACCTTGCTTTAATTAATTGCGGTGACGTTATAAAGAACTATGCCTTTGCTTTTACATATTAAATTAAATAAAACCTGAACCAAGAACTTTGCCTTTGCTTTATATATTAAATTAAGTAAAAGCCAAACCAATATCCTTGCTTTTGCTTAACATGATTAATTAGACATTATTTCAGAAAGAACACGAAAGTAATAAATTCTTTTATTAATCTTAAATGTTAAGAATAAAGTTACATTTTTTTTCTTATTGTCTCTTCAGGTTCATTTAAAAAGTTTGAAGAGAGTTTATCCATTCTTCTTCTAAATTAAAAAAATCAACATTCTTGCTTTCTTCAAGTGTTGAATAAAAAAAATAATAAATTATTGAATAAGGGAGAAATTAGATTGTATCTACCTTCGCTAATATAAAATTAAAAAATTAATCTCTCTTTTATTACTTAAGTACACTATTTTTTTAATAATTGTATTGACAATGACAATATGTATCATCGATTATATTCTTGTTGTGTTGAAATAAGATATAAAAAATTTTGGATCAAGAGGAATTCGACTGATTTGTTAAAGGTACATATTTAATATACTAAAAACAAAAATTAACATAACACGATTATTACACTAAAGTGAAATGAAAGGCAGTACCCACCAGTTCACCAACAGGAATTTAGCAAACTTTGCATTCTCGTGTTTGAGGAAATGGACATTGGTGAATTAACCAAAGGACCAATGAAAGAATTTTAAATAACAAAATGGAGACTACACATATTTTTTCTTTTTTTCCATATAATTGTTCAGGAAATAGAACTAATTTTGAGACATTTTCAAATAAACTTATTTTCAAAAGGAATACAAAATTATTTGGTTTTATTTGAAACATTTCATGGAATCAACTAGCAGTAAAATAAATAGAAAAATGGTAATTCTCTCATTTTATTATTTTCTTTTTTAAAAGGAGATGATGGGGTTGGGTTGTTCACAAAATTATTGGTGTGGGGGTCTATTTGTTTTTGTTTTAACTTTATTAATTAACTAGCGAAGCAAACATGTATTGATTTGTAAAAGGATCACTAGCATCAGATTATTGGGAGGTATTATGGAGAAGCATGCTTAGTATTTACAATTCATGTAAGGTGAATTTGTAAGACTTATTAATTTTGATGAAAATGTAGATTTATTAAGTTACTAATTCATTAAGTTAACTTGAGATATTAATATTTACTAATTGTGGAGATTAATTTATTTAACTTGTCATAATTTTCAATTAAGAATGAAGATTAGTCAATTTATGGAAAGTAGGATAATTTTTTTTTCGAGATTTTAATTCCTAAGATTTGATTTCACTTTGTTTCGATTGTTGATGTTGCTGAAGAGACAGTGAAACTTTGCTGAATGCCATCAAATGCTTGTATCTTATCTCACAAAATGTCAATATCCGTTTGTTTCCCTATAGACGCAGCCATCACGAAATGAAAGTAACAACATGATGAGCATATAACATATACATATTTTACCATTAATTATATAATTGGTAGTTTTTTTTATTTGTTATTTTTAATTAATTAAATTGTTTTGTTGAATAGGAAATTCATTGGAGATTATGGATAGAAAGGGCATGAAGAAGTTTAATTTGGGAAGCAATAAACACTAAATTGAAAGACAAAAAATACAGACAAGGATTAATGGAATCCGAGCCGAAAAAATCAAAGCACAAGGATTTTCTTAATGTCATTATTTAGGCAAGTGTTTTGATGCAGCAGAAGTTTATAGTTCCAATATTCTGTTGATTTTTAGAAAATACTAGAATAAATGAACAAACCAAATTCATGTTGATTCAAAAAAATGAAATAAATTTAGGATTTAAGACTCATTAATTCCACAGAATACCGAAAATTAACTAACCCAAATACTCACACAGAGTTTTGAAAACTAAAGTATTATTGAACTCAAAATCTTTGCTTGTAAAAGCTTTAATAGTTTACATAATTATATAAAGTGTAAAGCTTTAATAGTTTACATAATTATATAAAGTTGGTATAAACGAATATGACATAAAGAGATTGGTTGTATTAAACTATCATGAACTCACATAATTGAAAAAAAAAATTATTGTTATTGCTTTTAATTAATTTTTTCACGCCACATCAATTTGTATATATTAGCTTGTATAAAATTGTTTGTGGTTCTATTATTATTGTTATATTAATCCTTCAATTTTCTCAAAAATATGAATATGGGCAGGGTATGCATTCCTATTTCATCATAAATAAATAAATAAAATTTCATTGTTTATCTTATCAACCACTTGAGAGTACGGAGGTTGGTTAGTTCCATTCGTATGAATTATCTACTTGTATATCGACTGAATTAAAGGTACTTATTGCCAGATTTTTTTTTTGGTTTCCCTTATTAACATATAACCTCAAATGCACTATGCAATAAAAATATAAATATAGATAGAGCAATCTGCTACTAAGGTTGTTAGCCAGATGCTAAGGCCTTGTCTTGAATAAGCCCAGCAATTCAAGCTTAAGATTACACTATAAAAAGGGGGCGCAAAGGCAAAGAAAGTGGCACGGCAAGTGAAGCAAATGAAGCGAAGGAGAGCATGTCATACTGAAATAACACGTCTGATATTTGGCTCCGCTTCTTCCCTTTAAACACCTCGAAAGAAGAATCAAGGAAGTGGTCTTGTCATCATCTTCTTCCAGTACATCAATGGAGAAGCAACATTCGAACACATGGAAATAAGAAAAATCATTAAAGTGTTGCATATTCATAATATGACTGCAGGCTTTTCTTCTATCTCAGTTTTTTTCAGAGCTTAACTAAGGGCAGTTTGATATTGCTATAATTTGGAATTTAGATTCATTTTATCTAATACTTGAAATACGCTAATGGGAAAAATAATCAAAACGTACTCTATTAGGTAATTTTTTCATTTCTTTTTCTTTTTTGTTCCTAAACACATCAAAACTCTCCCTTGATGTTTACAAAAATGTATTAACTTTTAACTTTTATTTGTGTCCTTTCTTATTTCATCCATGATGTCGTAAAACCCACTGTTAATTAATAAAAATTTCTAAAGATAGAACAATGAAGAACACAAAAAAATTTACAAGCCTTTTGTATATGATAGTTGACTATGTGTATTGGGACAATGTTGTGAGCATTAGATTGGACAAGTTATGAATTTTTATAAGTCTAGCTCATACGCAAAAACTTTGAAAAACTTTGAAAAGAATAAGTTATCCATATAACACAAAATCACCATTTATACTTAGCTCATTTATATTTTTTGGCTCTGTTTGGCTCAGTTCAACCAATAAAATCTCTTGAGATATACAAGAGATTTTCTTTATTTACTTTTGTGTATCATGTCTTCCTAAAAAAGGAATTTAATTTAAAAAAATCATTGTGTGCAATATAATGTATTGATTAAGTTAATTTATCCATGTCAGCTTAATTACACTATCTTTTTTTTTTTCTTTCGGAGCATCAAAAAATCGTTCTGACTATATACGAAAACAAGCTACAAGAAAATTAAACTAAAAAGCTTGCTCAAAGTCAAAATGAGATTATTCGAATTTCTACTCAAAGATATTGGATTATATCTTAATTCGTTAATAGGCTACTGTTATTCGTTTGTACGATTTCACAAAAGGAAGCTAGAGGAAGATGGAGCTTTCAAGTAATGTATGCATCAAGGTAAGTGACAGAGCTAAGGAGAAATCATCGTTATCAAAAATTAAATAGATCAGCATTTTGTCAGTTCTGGCCATATATATTTTTCAAAGATTGGGACTGTTAGCACCGCTGTAATTTTATTTTCAAGCTCTTCTCTGTCAAAACCTATTTTACTTTCCAAAATATCTTATTCCATTTTTTTAGTTTCTTTCTGATTCAAGAATTTTTTTTTTAAAAAAAAATTTGATCTTCTAAATAACTCCAATTACAATTTTTTTTATAAATTTTTGAATTATTAAATCATATATATTTAACTAAAGAGAATCATATATATGAACTAAATAGAATTAAAAGTGGACTCAAATGGCTATTATGTTATTTTTTTGTAAATTAAAGAAAAACTTAGAATCAGAGCCTCCTTGTAAGCCATAAAAAAAAGAAAAGAAAAGTTTAGAATGCAAAAGTATTTGTGAGAAAAAAATATAAAACACTTTGATGTAGTTGCATGAATGTAAAGAGTCAGATAGAGAAATAGAGTGTATACTTAGATTTTTTTTTTTTTTAAAGTAATTGCAATATAAGAGGGGTTAAGAATTTCATAGGAGTGCCACTGATTCAACTCTTTTTCAAAAGAATTGATGTTCTGGAAGAAAATTATGACTCTATCATTGCTATTAGTTTGTCTTGTAATTCAATTATTGCCGACAAGTATTAACTGTGATTATTTTTATTTTAAAAATTATTATTATTAGTATTGCAATTATTAGCCTTATAATTGCAATTAGTTTGTCTTGTAACTAAATTATTGCCGACAAACACTGTCATGCTGACAAACAATGCATGCACGTCCCCAATCACCCACGTCCTCTACTTGTGTGAATGTGTATATAAATATATCTGGAGCATATTATAAAACCAGAAGCAAAAGCAACTGAAGTGTTGAATACGGTTCACCAGAAGTTAGAAGATATCTTTTCTAATTTGAAGAATATGGAAACTCCTTATCCAGGTTCTTAGGCCATGTTCAGCTGAATGTCACTTATGATTTTTATTTTAATATATGTATTTATGAATACAATTGTTGTTATGATTTTTTCAGGATAGAACGAATGGTATGAGGGTAACCCAATAACTATGTACAACATTATTAATGATGAGAGCGTGAATGACAATCTGGATCTTATTGTCGTCCCCCAATACGGAAGAAATCTCGATCGCATTGGTTAAGTGTTATCTTACTCTGATAGGTCTCAATCAGAATTTGTAAAAGAATTAAAAGATAAGTTCTGCTTAGGGTGAGAACCAACCACAGTTGTTTGATTTGGAATAAGACTGCCTTTTATTCAAAGTTCTGAAGAGTTTAAATAACAGCAATAATAACAACCATTCCTAATTCTTAGATCACCAAACTAAGAAATAGGATACGCACAACATGACACTAACGGCTAATAGCAACATTATAGCCAAATTATTTAAAAGAAATAACAATCACTAATCACGTATTCTTATTTTTCTGCAAGCTTGATAACAGTCTTGGACTACTTCAACTTCAAGGCCGCCTGATTCTATCACGATGCATGACAAACTCCACGTTGCATGGAAAAACCAAAATCCCCACATTGCATGGCAACTACTTTAATCCAAATATCTTGGATTCTGTTTAGGCACTCTTGAAGATCTTCTCGGTGGTTCATCATACTCTTTCGTATTTTGTTCAATTAAATAAATAATGAGTTATTAATACCTGTCAATTATGTGAGTGTCTCTGTTTGTTTTAATTCAACTTATAAAATCTCTTGACATATACAAGAGATTTTCTTTATTTATTTTTGTGTACCGTGTCTTCTTGAAAAAAGAAATTAATAAAAAAATATCATTGTGTGATCCTTTTCTTTCCCCTACTGCTGTTGCATCAAATCCTTAGAATTAGATATCAAGTGGTATTCGAGCCGTCAAATGATCCATGGAAACACGCAACAAATCAACAAATCAAATGCTGAATTTCGCGAAGAGATTCACGAAACCCTTGCTACACACGAGTCTAGCTTTGACCAAGTTGACGCCACCCTTCAAACAATCCTTACTGAACTTCAATCCTTGCATCTCCACTCTCCAATGTACTTCCCCAGAGGGAAGACCAACCCATTTGCTACAGCTCACATCTCTTCACGATACTGGTTAAAAGCATGGGGGCATTAGTCGAAGACGCTTCTTGGGAATACCATTAGCGATTCTCAAAGACTTTGACATTGTGGACAAAGTGGTTGTAAGGGGTGGGGATTAACATGTCTCCAAACGACAAGCAGCCGTGCATGTAATTAGTGACAAGTTGCTTCGAAATAAATAGGTACTTGACATTTGGGTCACTGATTATGTGTGCAATATTCCCGTATTTCCCATTACTTCCCGTACTTTATGCATTATTGTTTTGTATGTCTTTTGGTGTTTGCGGTGTAGTTAGGGATGGTAGCGGGTAGGGTCTGGTGCATGTTTGACATCACCAAATCCGCATCTACAAAAAATTTTAATTACTAAATTCGCTGTGGGTTATATTTAATTTTATTTACTTAACAAAGTCCATTCACTGTGGGTTTGATTGGTGCCTAGTGGATATTTGGCGAGGTCCCACGTATAAAATCACACTTGCAACAAAATCTAAAAGTTTAAATTATGTATGGTTCCTCTATGATGCTGTAATTTTTTTTACAGCATTAATAATGTATTAATTATGAATTATTAGATCTACATAATGATATATAATATTTTTACTAAAAAAATAATTTAAAAATAATAGCAATCGTTCAAGTGGGTGGATATTTTTGTAAAATAATTGTGACCACCCTTAGAGTTTGAAACAATTTCACTTAAATAGTATATTTTATTTAAAATAATTTTTTAGCCCTCCTTTAAATTTGAGTATGATAATATCTTTTACATAAATCTTCCAAAATCAGTTATCATTAAGTATAAAATATAATATCAAGTAGGTTATTTAACATAAAGTCTTGTAATAATTTGTATTGTATGAATTTAATTACAAACCATTAATACCTAAACAATAATGGTAATAGAAAGCATTACAATAAACTATTTTATATGTGTTTTATTAATAATACTATATATGAGTCACAACAAATGAGAAATATTTTATTCACCAATTATTATTGAGAAATATATATGTCTATATAACTATAGAGTGAGAAATATTTTGATTTAAATTTTTATCAAAAAATTAAACTATTTATTTCATGCAATTCAATGGTGGAGGATATAACATTATGAAATGTTGTTTTGACTTTCAATATCAACCATTAGATTATGAGATATTAGTGGCTCAAATATTGTGCCAAAATTATAAGTTAAAGTATCCTAAACCATATCTTTATAATGGAAATATAAAAACATACAATGATTTTTTTCCTCATTTTGTCCATTAAATATTATGTGACGTAATATTTTATTTATTGTCACTATTAATTATCATAATAAAAGTAATGACTTTTCGTAGCATAAAAAATTTATAATTACTATCAAAGAATAAAAATAAAATAATCTTTCATGATTCATAAACTAAAGTTAATTAGGAATATGTGTTAGATTTAACCTTTATGAAATTAACAAAGTGACATTTGAAAAGAAAAAGAAAATAAGCTTGTGAAAGTTAAATTTTATGAGGCTGAGATAATTTCCTACCATGTCAATAAAAATCTAAAATTATAAATGATTTTCTTTCACTTTTTTCCCCACGTAAATATTATTGGAGGCAATATTTTATTTATTGTCACTATTAATTATCATAACAAAAGTAATGACTCTTAATAACATAAAATTTTATAATTACAATCAAAGAATATCAATAAAATAATCTTTCACGATTCATAAACTAAAGCTCATTAGTAATATATATTAGATTTAAATTTTATGAAATTAACAAAGTAATATTTGAAAATAAAATGAAAATATATATGCTTATAAAACTTAAAATTCCTATCATGTAAGGATATTAATTGTAAGATAAATATAAAGTTAAGAGAATAAGTATGTTAAATGGGTATTAAAATAATACATACTTCGTGATCAATTATACAATGACTATTAATATTATATAAAATAATAAGTATTTTAATATACGATATTAAATTTTATTAATACATGTGTGATTAAGTAATTTTTATGTTACAAGCAATCTCAACAATGAGTTTATTAATGTAACTATGACATTTACTTAATTATATGTACTTAGTTGTGTTATTTATTACTATTATATCATATATAAATTTTACAATTGCAACTTATTTATTTGATTTATGTTAAATAACCTACCATTATATTTTATACTTAATGGTAATAGATTTTGGAAGATTTATTTAAAAAAAATCACATTTCAAATTTAAAGGAAGATTGAAAAATAATTTTAAATAAAATATGTCATTTAAGTGAAATGTTTCAATCTCTAAGGATGGTCATAGTTATTTTACAATCTCCACCCTTATACGTTTGTTAACCCTTTACCATTTTTTTTACTACAAATATTATGTACCATTGATTAAATCCAATGGTACACAATTAAAAATATTATTGATGCTGTAAAAAAATTACAGCAGCATAGAGGAATGAACGAACATCTTGAGAATTCATCAAAGGGATTGCAACGGTCATCCTGTGATTATCTACCGTAGCAACCGCATTTGAAACCTCTACAAAATCATTTTCCATTTCACTGTTCTCACGTAAAGCACCAAATCTAGAACCTTCACTTCGCTTACCTAAACCATCTTGATTAGGCTCCTTTGTACCGGCTCTTTCCTTATTCCCCCTGTAATTTCCTTTGCAGGGACCGAATTTTGGATTGCCCAGAGTACCCACCGCCTGTGAAACATCTGGACTTCCGTCGGGGATTTCACCTAAAACCAGATCATTCGTCTTTCCCTCCTTGCACTTCCAAATTCAATTTGACCGGGCATGAGAAAAATAAGTATTCTTTAGATTTTGTCTAACATTTTAATCTAATTACCACTCAAGTGTAACTGCGATTATGATTTTTGACAAAAAATTCTTTTGTTTTCTTGACTGAATTACATATTGTCATGTAAGAATAGAAATTCTAAAAGTATATCTTGAAATCATGCATATTGGTGAAAAGAAAATCTTAATCATATATATAATGATTAGAAGAAAAAAAAAAGTGATACTAAATCTTTAAAAAATTCACTGAGCTCAACTCGAAAGAAAACCCTAATTGCAATCAACCATGTGCCCTCCTAACCATATCTTAAAAACATGCAGGACATAAAATAACATTTTTTAGATACCTAAAGTCCATTATAATTATGTTATAATTGAAATTAAAAACAAAATCTCTTTTAAAAAAGATAAAATAACAACTGAAAAGGCTATCTGTTAGCTTGTTTCATGATTGGGTTCTTCCTCTACCTGCTGCCGAGAGCCAGGCGTGGCATACTCAAAATCAAGTGTTATCATAATTCCATGATGATCTTTCTCTACGTGAGGTTTACATTCTCATAATACACATGAAACACCATATGCAAATTAAATTTTGTATGGTATGTCCATTATAGTTTCGTCACAATGCGTGCTGTAAAAAATTCACTCAAGCGTTAAAACTATACGATATGATGTTTAAAGATTAATCAAACAAATCACGTGGTGTTTATCATTTTGTCAAGTAGATGAATGTCGTGCCATTTTTATTCCGGAGTATAATGTGATGTTTATAGATTCATTAACAAATGAAATGCGGTCCATGTTTTATATTATGCAGCGCTTGTCGTTTGTTGTTTCATCACATACATGCATGTCCTATAACTTTTGCTCTTGGGCATATTATGTATGAAATATCGCGTACAATTTCATTATAAAAATGACCTATCATTTATTATTTGAGTTTGGGATACAAACTTTATATCTCAATTCTGTACACTTATTGATGTCACAAGCTATCGGGTCTCAACTTTACACCACCACAAGAACCTAATCCAAGTACATTAACATAACTCAATTGTCAACAAAATTCTTAATTAGATGTTCAGAGACCTCCTCTAATTATATTTTAAATCGGAGATTTCGCGTTTCGAAGTTTGAGTCTCTCCATAATGATTATGATGAGATTAGTATTTATAATTTCTAAACGAAAATGGTATATAAATTTTGTATCTCAACTGATATAATAAATGATGTGTCACTATCTAATTGATTCAAGTGATAGATAATTACTAAGCATTATTATTTTTTATTCAAGTAATAAATTTCTATTTATGACTCATGAGTTGGAATACAAAATAATTTTCTTAAGACAGCAACCATGTGATCAC
This sequence comes from Citrus australasica, assembly GCA_029618585.1. NCBI lineage: Eukaryota > Viridiplantae > Streptophyta > Magnoliopsida > Sapindales > Rutaceae > Citrus > Citrus australasica. The sequence goes on from JARCIV010000005.1 coordinate 2,524,493, forward strand.
TATTTTCTAAGTTTGAGCTTTAATTGTGGGCTTTGTGATGGGCTTTAATCATGAGTTATTTCTTTGGGTTAAACGGTTTGCATAGTCCACAAACATACAAAAGTAAATAAAATGCATTATCTCGAAAGTGCGAGTAATATGATGAGCACAGGGCGCATTTTAGCCTTCTTCAAACGTTTGACTATGTCGTCTACAAAGCCCCACCACTTAAATTGCGTCATCTTCCGCCGCCCTCTATCCACTTCAGCATCGTAATGGGTTCCAACAGCAACAGCAACAGCGACAGGGATTAAGCAGTTTTCTAACGACATTATGTAAATTTTATTCTTTAAATATTTATTTATTTATATAATAATTAAAAAATATGTTATTTTTAAAAAAAAATTAAATAAAAATAAGTTAATATTATTTTAATTAAATAATTATTTTTTAAAAAAAAATAATAATTAAAATATTTCTCTTTTTTAATAAAAAATAATAAAATATAAATTAAAGAGGAAGAAAATAACTCTTTAAATTTGAAGAGAGATGATTATTTCTTATTTGAAAAATTTTAATTGGAGCGTCTTTTAAAATTTTAAATATTGATGTGGTTCTTCAAATAAATAATAAAATCTTATTTAATTTTTTTTTTGTGATAAAAGCACTTTACCAACCAAAGAATTAGGTTCCAAATTAAATACTTCTTTAAATAAATAAAAAAAGGGCAAAAAACTATACGCATGATATTATCTAGGATCATAAGTTACAACAATAATTTATTACGGAAAATCCTGCTGAGGTCACTCAATTTGACTTAAATACTATTAAAATGTAAAATATGTAAAAAATTCTCTCTAAAATTTCAACACGATTGTCGAATCATGCTTAGATTTCTCTAGAAGGTTATGACTCACTAAAGGAAAATGATGTTTGGCCCGGGTCAAACTTTGAACTAAACGCACCGTTTTATTAAATTAAAAACGCACCGTTTTATTAAGTTAAAAACGCATCGTTTGCCTTCTGCCAAAAACGCACGGTTAAATTAGTCCTCAAGTATAAGTTGAGGATCAATTATTGCTCTTGCTCTTCTTGTTGGTCCTGCGGTTGTAGGGAAGAGAGAGTTGGGGTGAAGGCTTTAGTAGTGATTGTTGTGGGTGTGAGAAAGAGAGGAGAAATTGTGAGAGAAAAAGAGCCGATGGGTGGGGATAGAAGAGAGGTAGGGTTTACGAAGTTGGCATTTTGAGAGGATTGTGGAGGTTGTAGGTATGCAGAGGGGTCTCAACAAGAAACTCATTGTTGTCGCCATCGTCACTGCAACGGTGCTGTGCTGGCTAAGATTTTTGACAAATAAAATCTTAATGACAAATATATTAGTTTGAAAGTCTTTGCATGACGGTGCATAACTGCAATGCTTCAACCTTCTTCATCTAATTCATGAACCAAATTAGGATAAGAGCGAATGAGCACGGTCAAGAATTTGAAATTCCTTGAGTGCGCTGCATCGAATAATAAATTTGAAGGGTTGCTGATAAGTTTCAAGACGTCCTCGTGTGTGCTTTCTGATATTTCTGAAGGGTTGCTGATAAGTTTCAAGACGTCCTCGTGTGTGCTTTTTGATATTTCTTCCCAAAGACATTTGACTAATTCAAGTGCTTGAGAAAAAGAGTCTGTACTGTTGGTGATGAACTTCATTCCTGGAACTAAAAGACATAATTTTTTTTTAATTTTTATTGTTGTTGTTTATTGAATTAAAACATCAAGTTTATATCTTACCTTATTCATGTTTTCTTTGCTTCTATCCTATTAGATGAATTTGAAGCCAAAAATTGGTCCTAAAATGGTATCATTGCGTGAAGAAAGTAGCTCATCTATCTTAACAAAAATTAATTCTTAAAACGGCACTGTTTTCTCAAGTTTGGGGTTTAGCTCGGTACAAACATCAGCACTTCCCACTAAAATATTTGGACACGTATTTAATTCCGTTCACATTACCTTCGTTTGATGATTTTTTAAACAATCTAAGTTGTATTTGACTTTATCTAATCGAAGATACGTAACATTTGAAAATGTTCGAGATATAAACATATTTAAGCCGAATATGTAACACATAAGTGTTATTTTTCCTCATGTTTTAAATAATAATGTCAACTAACGCTTCATTCATTCACATTAGTAGTTCAATATTGACAATGAGAAATAAATCAGAAGTCAACTGGTAAAATTTTTTAAAATTTATAATTCGGTGAAAAAAAAATTATATTCTTAATGCCTAAATATAAATAATAAAAATTATATAACTAAATATATTAAGAGTGTCTGGGCATATGATATTTCTGCTATGTTAGGTGTCGTTTGTTTTTTAATTTAATAACTTAAAGTGACTTAATTTAATTAATTAAGTTAATTAGAGGTGTTTGTTTTTATAACTTAATGAGACTTTTTAGATAATTTTGACTTAATAAAATAAGTCAATTTTTTTTGGCTTTTTACTTAATGAAGAAATTTGAATTAAGTCAATTACTTACTAATGTAAAAAATATCTATGTTTTATAATTTATTTTTCATGTCTATCCTAAAACTCATCCATAGACATTTACCCCACATAAAAATATCTCTGTTTTTTCTTTCTTATATTATATACGATAAAATTTAAAATTTATGGTATTTTATATATTAAAATTTCAAAATAATTATGTATTCACTAGAATATAGTTTTACTTATAAATGTTAAAATATTATGGTATTTAATATATTATTTATTTGATATTCAAATTTTATAAGGATACAAATGTAAAAGTAAATATTTTCAGTTCAAAAAAACAAACAACTTAATATTTATTTTTTGAGATTTAGACGAAAAAACAAACATATTATTCAGATTTATTCAGAATTCAGACTAATTCAGGTCTATTCAGATTTTAGACAAAAAAACAAATGCCGCCTTAATCTTATTATCTTTCACTTAATGCTATTGTGAGATAAAAAGTTTAGGAGAAAATTATAATGCAACGGTGGTACTATACCACTATTGCACACAGCCGTTGAATTCTAATAGATCCATCTATCTAAATGAATCCAACGGTCGCACGGTATCACTTTTACCCCCTAGCCGAACCCAAAAGTTTATTAAAACAAAAAAAAAATTCTTCATTTAATAATAACGAATTATTAACAACTTTAACATCATTAATTTTCCTTCCTGTTTTTATTGAAAACTCTCTGTTTGTTATATTACTATTTTGGCCACTAAATTGGAACTTGATGTCAACATCATTAGTTTTCTATTTTCGTCAATATAATCTCGCATGCTTTTTTTTAAAAAAAAAAGGCAAATGGCAATCAAATAATGATCCTCAAAGAATAATTTACACTCTAAATTAAGTCATTCAAATTTAAATTTTTTTTTGACAAAACAGCAATGATGATAATATTAATCTCATCATTAATATATATTTTTTTCTAAATCATTGAATTAATAAATTTTCAAATAATATATATAATTATTCCTGTTTCTTTCTTACATTGTAATTCCCTTCAAGTGAAGTGACTTCGAAGTTGTAGTACATCGAAGTATCATTGTTTCCCCCTTCGGTCCTCTTTCTCTCTCCAAATCTCTCACTCAAAAAACTTCTTCTCTTTAAATTCCAAAATCACTCAAACCGATTTCGTTTTAAATCAAAATCATCAACCACACCACTTTCTCTTGAATCCCTGTTATCCCATACACAAATCATATACAATTTTTGTTTTCTTTATTTTTTATTTTACTTCATTATTTTTTTCCCATATGGAATAGTCAATCTTGATCCAGTCTTTACCACTCCGGTTGCTTCAGTACCCATCCTTGGCGATCTGAACAAGTATAAAATTTTTCTCGTTGCTTCGGAGATTTTGAATAAAGTGGCGATCGGTGGAAGGAATAAATGGCGAGGAGTAGAGGGGAGAAAGAGGAGCCCGAGAAGTACACGGGGTTACTTAAACTGGTGCGAATACTGTCGTTTTTAGTTGTTTTCGCAGCGGGAATAATCATAGGATTAGCGACGAGTTCACATATGAATCGGTATTTCACGAGAGAGTCGTTTTTATTTTCGGATAGTCGTTATTCAGCTCCTTCGTCAACTCTTCAAGGGAATTGCGCGGTGGTCCAAACTTGGGATGATATTGACTACTTAAACATCGACAAGTTTGTTCGTCCTGCGAATTTGAGTCATAGAATGACTGATGAGCAGCTCTTGTGGAGGGCTTCGATGGTGCCTTACAAGGAAGAGTACCCATTTGAGAGAACTCCTAGAATAGCCTTTATGTTTTTGACGAGAGGGCCGTTGCCCTTGTTGCCTCTGTGGGAGAGGTTTTTCAAAGGGCATGAGAAGTATTTCTCTATTTATGTTCACGCGCTGCCGGGGTACAAGCTCAATGTCTCTAGTGATTCTCCCTTTTATGGGAGGCAAATCCCTAGTAAGGTAATTTATTATGTTTCTCTATTGAGATTTTGTTGTATTTGTTGAAGATTTTATTGATTTATGATAAGGTCCTTTATGAGTTACTATTTGAGTGAGCTAAGTGAAGTTCAAACTTCATAGTTGTAGAGATCTCTTTAAGATTTGAGAAGAATGGTTGTTGATTAAAGGTCAATGTGCCTAGTTGCGAGGACTTACAACGGTGATATATACTCAATGAAGAGAATGTTAGTAATGAACTATTTCAACGTTTTTGCTTTCTCACTGAGAATTTGAATTTATGATATATATTAGGGTGGTCTTTGAATAGTGTTCATGGTTTGAATGTCTTTTATAGGAAGTACACTATTATTTTGCAACATCAACTCGAGTTGAATTTGGAAGCTAAAAGATTTGAAATATATTCTTCTCTGTTTATATTAATATGAGCTTGCGAATTCAATTAGTTGTTAGGCATTGCAATCTATGTGCCAATATTTGTTTCTAAAATTTGAAAATAAAATCAATATCTCTTCCCTGGAAGCCCATTTAAAGGCTTGGATGTTGTCTGATGGACTATTTTGTTAGACCCATTTCTAGAGCTGTAGTTCTACACTGATGCTTAGAACTTTTGAGTAGCTATCCTACCTCCAGATATAGGGAATTTTAGTGCACGTGAAACAACCGTGCGGACAGTGCTGTCCAAAAACTTAGATAATTCCCCAGCCCACGCTTATAAACTGCTCCAGTTTTAGGATTATCTAGACTTGAAAATAGCCTTACAGAGCTTGTAGTTGGATGAATTCGCTACTCAGATATCTGAGCTTCTTGGAAATTTAAATCAAATGTTGTAACAGAGAGGGGAGATCAGTAAGAAAGCAGTTAACATGCCCATATTCGTCACAGGATGAATCTGTTGGGGATACTTAGTTTTGGGTTTATGTCCTCTTTTAGTCTATCTATAGCATTATCATGCTAAACAAGAATGAACTCTAGCCAAAGGAAGAAGGAAAAGAAGCTGGAATGGTTCCTACTGGAGTTTCATTATTTTTCACTTTTCACATATTAGGTTTTTGACTAGATGTGTTTTAAGTCCAGATGTTATGGATTTTTATAGATTCTGGCCTTGGTAATTCAGAAAAGTGATAGCATCAACACGTCGTTTTGATATGTTATCTGAAGTTTCCTTGTAAAACAAGCCTAGCATATTTGATATACTTGTTTGTGTATCTAGACCAATAATTTGAAGTTTTTCTTTTGCAGATTCTTTGTGGTAAATGAATTATGAGTCTAATAATTCCGGAATATTGATGGTGAATATCACCTAACATGTGAAATAGAACCTATCATTTTAAGAGTAGTGGGATTATTGGGCTAATAAAGAGCACATAGGTTGTACCCAAACTTGATGGCAGTGGAATTGTTATTTTGATTTTTAATACATACATAACAAAAGTTTATACTCTTGAGTTTACCATGCATTTTTCTGCTTTATCTGGTATGATTTAATTGCCTCTTCCAACTTGTCATAATCTTAAAATCAGTGATTGTTATCCCTTTCTTCCATCTAAGCCTAGCTCTGGCTTCTCTCTTTCTCTAGCTCTCTGGTTTATTTTTGTATATCTGTTTTAATTTTCTGTTTTCTCCTAATGAACTCTTCTTTTTATTTATCTTCAGAATGTTGGATGGGGAACTGTGGAAATGGCTGATGCCGAGAAACGACTTCTAGCCAACGCCCTGCTAGACTTCTCAAATGAGCGATTTGTTCTTCTGTCTGAGAGCTGTATCCCAATCTATAATTTCCCAACTATCTACAAGTATCTTACAGGTTCTCCATACAGCTTTGTTGAGTCATATGATGATCCCTCGCGTTATGGTCGTGGACGCTACAGCCGTTGGATGCGTCCTGATATCAAGATCTATCAATGGAGAAAAGGGTCCCAATGGTTTGAGATGCAACGTAAGGTGGCCATTTATATCATCTCGGACACCAAGTACCTTTCACTTTTCAGGAAATACTGCAAGCCTTCTTGCTACCCTGATGAGCATTACATTCCAACTTACCTGAACATATTCCACGGATCACTGATGGCTAACCGGAGTGTGACTTGGGTTGACTGGTCAATGTTGGGCCCACACCCAGCGATGTACAAGAAAGAGAATATTACAGAAGAATTTATACAATCTCTTAGGAACAGTAATGGCTCGTTATGTTTGTACAATGAGCAGAGAACATCAAGGTGTTATCTCTTTGCTAGAAAGTTTGCTCCTAATACGCTGGAGCCCTTGCTTAAAATCAGTTCAAAGGTGATGGAATTTTGACAATTGACTAGGCAATATTTTTTTTCACTTTTTTAATACTATTTAAGCTTTTAAATTTTCATGGAGCTTTGCCGCAGCTCAAATTTTTTGTAGGGTTGGGTTGATCTGATTGTTTATGCCATAACAAAGTGTACAGGTAATACTTTTATTGGCAAATTTTGAAAGAAACTTTTTTGGAGGAAGAAAGCATTAATATAGAAAATTTTACATCATTTTAAGATTTCGTTGTACAATCTTTGATACAACCCATTTGGTGTACTTGGGATTTTAAGTATCGTAAAAGGATTTGATTTCATAAATTGCTATTGTTTCTGCAGTGCAAGAATATGATTATCAGGATCTTCATCACAAGCATAAACTACTGAAATATGCTAGGAATTGATCTCTTTCTTGATCGGTGACATTTTTCCGGGTTATTAATGGATAGCAGCAACATTTTTTCTTAGATGAATGGCGTCTTCCCCTAACGCTGAGATTGTACTTCAAGATATAAAATGACAATTAATTGGCATATAAATGTCAAATCAGCCAATCATATTTTACTTGTCATATCATTTTGTATAAGGTTATTTGTCTAATATTTTGTGGCTTCAATACAGGTTCACTGATAGATGTATCGGAAAGTCATACTGGGGCCTGAACCACCCAGATCAACCCGCCCGAAAAAATCTGCTTCCCAGAGAGATGAAAATCACCCCAGCAAACGCACACAGAGATACTCATTCTTGACCTACATATCCATTTATATAAAAACTTTTCATGAAAAGCCTGCTATGACAAATTTTTACAGAAGATGGAAAATTTCAGCCTGCCAGGGCCATATTAGTGAGGCTAAGCAAAGGTATTTGACCATGATCAGATCCACACAGAATTTACAGAGAGAATTAGATGAATGATGAAATTTGCAAGTTAAGAACATCAACGTAAGGAAGAAAAAAAATTGTAATAGGTCCAAATACAAGAAAGAATCACTCTCTATATCAAGTGTCAGAACCGGAAAATAAAGTGACTGGGTTGTTGAAAGCTCATCAAGATAAAATCATTTTCTCAATAAACATGAAATATATCAAGATAAAAGTTCTTAAGAAACATAAAATATATAGACTGCCCTAAACATAACGTATACTACCAGACAGTTTCCATGGGATTACCATATGCATCCAGTGTTTCCACAAGGTATACAGACAAAAATAATTACAGCCAAATGCATGGGAAATTAGACGGCACTCAACTTTGACAGCATCCCTGTATTTCATAAATTCTGATAAAACAAAAAGAACAAGTTTTATCATATCTTAAATTCCAGATATATAGCAACCCTACGGAATAAAATGTGAGGAATAAGTTAACCGATGCCTATAAATATTTTTTTTTAAAAAAGCTACACTTACAAGCTGAGCACATAAGTTTGAAGTAACAACATACCATTGCATAAGAAATTCTTAATCAATTAAGACATCTGTAATAAATGTGTGAGATCCAAGACAGAAGAATAATTAATCTGTCACTTCACATAGTTGCATAACATCTATATGAAGAGAGAATTTCTTAGCAAAAACTACATCATTATTACACTTGATCAAATTTTGCCATTTTAGAACTGCAGCTGAAAATGATACTCAACATACAACAATGACGCAGCAATTTGCTTGACCAACAAAGCATAGCCTTTAGAAACCAGGCCATTCCATCTGTAACTTCATGTACATAAGAATCAAGCTGTTGCCCGTTGGTGGTTTTCCTGCCATTCAGGGGGTCCTGATGGATTCTGATCTTCTTGAGGAGATCCAACTGGTGGCTGCTCAGCTGCTTGAGACCATGACTGCGGCTGTGCTGATGTTTGAGGTTGCCATGATTGTTGCTGACCAGCCGCTTGTGAGGGTGCTGATGGTGGTTGTCCTGTCCACTGAGCCATTTTATTTGGCTGGTGCCCTGACATTTGCTGCCATCCAAAGTGCTGCTGTTCACCCATTCTATTGTATCCAGAAGGCTGCTGTCCTCCCATTTGATTGGATCCAAAAGCTTGCTGTCCCCACTTTTGATAAGATCCTTGAGGTTGCTGTCTTTCCATTTGATTGGGGCCTACAGACTGCTGTCCCAACATCTGGGCGGGTCCTGGAGACTGCTGTCCCAACATCTGTGCGGGTCCTGACGACTGCTGTCGCGACATATGACTGGGTCCTGAAGACTGCTGTCCCATCCTTTGAAACGGCGAAAATGGCTGCTCTCCTGCCATTTTATTAGGTCCAAAAGACTGCTGCCCCATCATTTGGTTTGATCCAAATTGCTGATATCCTGACATTTGAGTAGGCCTGAAAGACTGCTGTCCCATCATTTGGTTTGATGTAAAGTGTTGCTGTCCAGCCATCTGATTAGGGCCAAAAGACTGCTGCCCCATCATTTGATACGATCCAAAGTGCTGCTGTCCTGCCATCTGATTAGGTCCTAAAGACTGCTGTCCGGCCATTTGATTTGATCCAAACTGCTGCTCTCCGGCCATTCTATTGTATCCTGAATACTGCTGTCCAGTCATTTGAGGTGGTCCACTCGTTCGAGGGGGTGGAACAGGTGCAGCATATCCCCACCTATCTGCATTCAAAACTCTTTCGATCTCCTCACCTCGACCAGCTTTCCCAAAAGTCTCGCGTACAAAATCTTGCAGAGCAGGGGTAATACCAACACCGTACTTCATCATTTGATCAACTATATCCTTGCTCATGTCAAATAAACCTTCATTGCACAACCCCCGGACCACAACATCATATATCAAGAAGTCGGGTTTAGGGTCTTTCTCTCCCATTTTTGTTAAAATGGGCGCACATTCTGCAACCTTACCCTTGGTTATTAACTCATTAAACACCTTAGTCCCAAAACTCACAACCACGCGCAAACCGGACTCTACCATCCTGTTAAACAATTCCAAAGCATTATCAATTCTCTCCACCTTCAAATAAGCATCAATCAACGTCCTAAAAGTTGTTACGTCAGGCGACAAAGACTTTGTGGATATTTCTCTTAACAGCTTCTCTGCCTCCTCCAACATCTCATTCTCACAGTACCGAGCAATAATATTATTATATCCCGCAACATCCATTGCAAAAGGCTTGGATTTTGGGTGTGTTCCTGCTTTCTTAAATGTCTCAATAGCTTCTGAAAACTTCCCATGCTTAAAGCACTCATTGACCATGATATTAAATGTATCTGAATTCACCGCCTGAATATTGGGTGGCTGATGATTATCCAACATCTGTTCAAACAAAGCTTGCGCCTCTTCTTTCTTCTCATGCTTTAACAAAACCTCCAAAAGGGTATTACAAGTGGCTGGAGTCATCCTAAAATTCCTCTCCATCAAAGATTTGTACGACTGCATCGCCTCCTTATCTTTCCCCTGATTAAACCACCACTCCATAAACGTTGCATTCACAACCCCATCATAAACCAAACACCTTTGTTTCAACTCATCAAACAACTCGTTCGCCTTCTCCAAGTTCCCCAAATTCAGAAACCCAGATATCAAATTATTATAAACCAATGAATCCGCTCCCAACTGTCTACTCAACATGTCCCTCAATAAATCCACAGCCTCCCCTATCCTCCCAGCATCAACAAACCCTTTTGTCAAATGCCTATAAGTATTAGAACTAGGACCAACCGGCGCCGTTTCAATAATCCTTCTAAAAACATTCATCCCCTCATCCACTTTCCCCTCATCACAATAAGTATTAATCAAATTATTATAAGACACAATATTAGGCACAATATCAGCTTGATCGAAAAAATACTTAAAGAGAGCAACAGCATCGTTATACCGTTTCGCCCGATACATAGCCGCTATGATCGCATTACAAGTGAACACAGTAGGACGAATCCTGGAGAAAACAGCCTGGCGGGCCAAGTAGGAGGCGGCATCGAGGTCTCCCGCACGGATGAGGGACTGAACGCGATTGTGGAGGTTGAGACGGGGGCCAACGAGGGCCGAGGTGGTGTCGGGGAGGCGAGGCGCGTTAGGGTCACGCGGTGGAGGCTGAGTTGGGTTAGGGCGTATGGCGTGGAGAGGCGGCTCGATGCGAAGCCGGCGTTTGCGGCGACGGCGTTCGGCTGCGGCTTCTTCGGCGGAGGAGAAGGCGTAGCCGCGTGCGGAAATGGAATTAAGGTTAAGGTTTGGGGAATTGGGGTTAAGGGCAAGGTTGTGGAACTGGTGGAGGAGAGAGAAGGAGAATCGGTGGTGGTGACGATTGCTACTGCGGAGGAGGAGGCGGAGGAGGGGCATTTTGGTAAAATGCGCCTAAAACCCTAGAAATTATGATTTGGAGTAGAAGAGAAATGGCTTAAACCCTTGACCATAAAGATTGTTTCTAGAAATATGCTACCGGTTAAGAGATCAGAGAAAATAACTGTCTGAATTGTGTGGTTTTTTTTTTTTTACTTTTTTATTTTATTTATGAGTTTGTGGGCTTCAAAGAGTGGCTGGACATAATGGGCCTCAGATCCACTTAGAATATTGACTCACTAATTAGATTAGGGGATTTTAAATATATTTTCTTTTTTAAGCTAATTAATTGAACTGAAATTATATATTTTAAGGAAGATGATGTAGTGAGCACCAATGCTCACTGTATAATGAGCATTCAGATATTTTCTCGTGAATAGTGTTGAAATTTTAAATCAATTAAACTACATTACGTCGATAAAGTGAGCAACTTCTCTCAATAATTTTTTTTTTACATTTTAATGATTTAGTAGATAATATTACTACACATTATGATGATCTAATTTAGCAGGGAGCACTATTTTGGTAAATCTATAGTTTCACATAATTTACGTTGTTCTACAAAATCATGATCATCGAGTAAGCAGGTGGCCTATGTAGATTGTTGTACATAATAATAGTGTACACCTTATCATCTCATTAAAAACATTTGTGTGTGTAATATATATAATTTTTTTTCCATTGATATGATTCCAGTTAAATTTAGCACATTGCATTAGAATTATCCATGCATCAAAGAAAATAAATTATTGTAAAGAGAATTGGAAATACATGAAGGGATACGGCATTGCATTCAAAAAGAAAAATTATATTTACAATAATTCTCAACCCACAAAATATATTTATTTACATTGCATTAGAATTCGACCACAAATAATCACTGAAACACAAAACCAAAGTAAAAAAAAAAAAAAATTGAATGAAGCAACTAAAAGGAGAAATCTGAATGAGTTGCCCCATTTTTGGCAAAAGAAATGACCAGCATTTGCTATGAAACAGCAGTCAAAAGTCTCATATGTCATCCTAAAAGCTTTAAAATAAGCAGTTCTGAGATGTCTGGTGTCATTACAGAAAGAATTGTATGCAAGGTAATCTGTGCATGCATGAAGTATCTGTGCCTGTGTACATGTTTGAAGCAAAATCTTGTTTGATGATTCCAAGAATGCCATATAATATGTTTATAGAATTAATGACTGGTTTGGTTTGTTGATTGTCGATATGGATCGACCCAACATTTGTCGTCCTCTACTGCATGTTTCCACCTATTTCTGAAGATCTGCATTTCGATGTAGGACTGTCTTCGGACCTATAAAGAGAGTTTTGAGTAAAAACATACTGAGAATTTGTACGTATGAAAATTTATGCACGTGCATGGAAAGAGCAAAATTTGTAGAATCTACTTTGTATTGAGCAGAAAAAAGCACTTTACAAATACAACAGCAATGAAGGGATCTTACCTCAGGCCGATTATCATATCTACGGGATTGTGATGGTGCCTGCAATTCCACAGAGAACGAATATCCATTATGTACGGATAAAGAATGTGCAGAAAGGCAACTTAAGGTTCAAAATACATACCAATGCAATGGGGTTTGCAATTTGCTCTAGATCATCAGAAGCCTGCCCAACAGTGTTTAACTGCATGAAGCAGATGGTAAAAAGTGAGATAACGGAAATGGGTCAGAGCATTCTTATTATTCTAGCTAAGACAGATCGTCAATTTACGATTAAGAATTAAATGTTTTAACAATATAATATGAGAATCGACAACTCCTGAACCACTTCAGTCTCACGATTCTGTTACTGATGTGAATTCAAGTACTTGCCTCAGGTTCTGTAGTGACACCAAGTGTAGGAAGACCAAGATGAACAATGTACTCAGAATCAACTACGCCAACATTTTTTGTTCGATCACCCTGAAACATAGTAAAATGCCATTAATACAGCAGAGAGAATGAGAAATTGAAGTGATATGCTTATAGAAAATTACTTGTGCACAATAGCCAAGTTGTATATCCAGGCCCCATGCGTGGATCAAGTCATTCTGATGGAGACAAAGTAATTAGAGAACAATAACTACAAAGTCTGAGCAGTATGAAGATTGCAAACAGAATCTTAATCTTCTACCATCCAAAAGAAAACAGTTGCAAGAAGTTTTTATACCTGAATCATATACCAAGCACATCTCCAAGCAGCCCTCGAAAACACAGGCGCCATCATTTCTACCCAACTGCATAACGGAATAAAATAATTGACAATCATTAGGATGGAATAGATAAGTTAAAAAGGGCCCAAAAAAAAAAGGAAACATAGAGAAAGTGACCGTTTACCCAATGCATGGAGGAGCAGTGCTGTAATCATCACACCTTCCACTACCTTTATACTTGTACATCCTCCTGTTTGAAAGTTAGTTTGAAAAAGATGAACTAATCAAATTCTTGAATAGTAAAATTATTATCAATTGAGGAAAATGCCAGTACTGTGACGGTTACAAATCTGCTGTAGGCAGAATTTAACAGCAATATCTGGAATATAAGCAGGAAAGCACAGCTCCGAATGCAAGAGATCACAAGAGAGACAAGGCCATAAGCAGGACCGGTGAGTTTTGATATAATAACCAATACGGTCACCAAGGTTTCAGCAAAGAGAAGGTTAAAGCTTACGTAAAAGAGAATATTAACTTGACGGTATTAAGACCAAGTTGATGATAAACTAATTTGACACAAACCTGTGTGCTTTTGAATTTCTTCGACGTGCGGTAATCGGATGATGTACCTCTGACTTAACAGGATCAAGTGCTGGCTGAGATATCTCAAGCCCCTCGTCTTTAACAATTGACAGATATCTACAAAAGGTTCAGTACTCTAAATATGAGGTCTAGCTGTAAACACAAAATACACAAATACATACAGTTTTGTTTTGCAAGATAATTAAGATTTTCAAAATTTTATGCATGAATTTTAGGTACAGATTTTTGCTGATCACTTTAAAAATATAAAAGCTAAAATGAAGCCATGTCTACTTACCGTCTTGGATTAAAATTCTCAACACCAATGTCTTCATCCCAGAGGAATATATAATTATACTCGGCAACAATGTCTGGATGCAAGAAACGTTTTGCAAACCACCTATTACACCAGAAGGCATGGTAAAATTTAAAAAATTACCCATGAACATACACATGGCCCCCTCGTGTCTAGGAGAACAGTTTTTCTGATAAAACTTAAATACCATTTTGTTTGATTAGCTGCAGATACATGTATGGCGTGATCAGCCCACACTAAATCTTTCCATTCATCCACAACACCATCATAATGAAAAAGCATCACGACAAAATCTTTCGAAGGAAACTGCAGCAAGAAGATGGAAATCAAGCACAGAACTTACAAGATAATTATGAAAACAAAAGAGGCAGCAGAATAGGGGCCAAGACCTTTCTAACAATTTGGTCAACTATCTTCTTTTGCTTAATTCCAGCTGCAATGGCTAACAGGTTCATTGGAGGCCTTTGATTGTTCTGACACAAAACTATGTAATATAAGCATTAGGAAGAAAAGAAAAGAAAAAAATTATGAAAATTCAAATTCATAGACCTCAGCAACAAACAGCTCATGACTCACAGGAAAACGGAACTGTGTATGAGTGAACAGAATCTTATTTGCCATTTACTTAAAAAGCAATCACAGATAAATTAAGTAGATTTTGACTATAGGTTATGAGCTATTAGATTCTAATGATGGTCATTCACAATCTCACATACAAGTTTTGATGGGGAGCTCCATAAAGGCCGCATTTCCAGATTTGATGTTTTGGACACTATTCCTTCTGGTAATGCCTCAGTTCCTGGAAGCCTGCATTGTTGATTCTAAATAGAATAGATATGAAAAGAAAAATGAAATCAGAAAGGAATTTAGATAACTTCATGTGCCACTAGAAAAATGGACTAATGGTTAACCTTGCAAGTTTCAGGTTTTGCACTGTACATGCTATGAACAAGTCCCCATCTCATTAATCTCTGCAAAAAAAATTAGGGCAATTCTACTTAATTCAGACATATCTCGGCATATCCAAATTGATCCACTGAACATCAGCAACACAACAACTAGCCCTTTGCCATTACAATCCGCAACATACCAGTCAGCGAGAATTTTAATTGAATAGAAACTCACTTCCTTGTTTTCCTTTGCAACAAATGAACTGCCAATGAAGTAAACACTACAAATCAAAGCAGCGGCGATGAACAGACTGCAGAGGCATGACCTACTCGGTGGATCTGATAGAACAGAAATCTGAAAGGGAGAAGATCCATCAATTAAATTGAATAATTTTACTTAATTTTTCAGTTTTCACTTTGAAAAAATGGCTTCAGCTTGACAATCCTCTTTCTGTAATCTCCATAACCATCCCATACCACTGTGAATGACTTATAACCCATTTTTTTCAACAAGAGTTAGACAGTACATGTGCTCATTTGATTTCTTAATTTTCCTAATATTTTCCTTCCAACCAAACAGTGTTTCAAAAAAAGACACTGTAAAATAAAAAAAGTAAAAAAAAAAAAGAAAACCTATTTAGATTTTTTTTTTCTTTTTCCCAAACACTAGGTGCCATTATCAGTGAACAAAAATTTTAAGGAAAAAAAGAAAAAGAAAATTACAATATTCATTATTCGAATTTTCCACTTGAAATCTACAAGGCCAGGCCCTAAGGCTTTTTCCCTCTAACAAAATAGAGTAAATTCAGATAATTGAAAAAAAAAAGTCCAATTGGTTACTAGCAATAAAACAGAAAGATAAGCATATCTCAGCAATCAAACAGAATTAAAAAGCACTTCCCAGAAATGGAAGCAGAAAGCACTTCTCAGCAACAAAACAGAGGATGATATACCACACATTCCAGCAACCAAATAGAAGGAAAAAGCACTTCCCAGAAACCAGACAGAAGCAGAAAGCATTTCCCAGAAACCAAACAAGAAGAAAAGCACTTGCCAGAAACCAAACTGAAGGAAAAACTTCTTTTTTTTTTCTTTTTTTTTTTGTTGGCTTTTAGACAAGCTCTTTGCTTTCCGCTATATTCATAGTATAAACGAAACAAATCAAACAAATAAACAATCAATCAATCATCAATAATCATATCTCTCAAGAGTCCTTACTAACATGCGCACACACTCGAGTAGAATCAATAAAAGCAAAACCAAAAATAAAGAGAGAGTGGTCTTACAGAATTGGTCGTCTTCATCATAGTGACAGAAGAACTCCCAAGGCAAGAAGCTTATAGCCAGCTAGACCCAACCAACCAAACAATTATGCTTATAACAACAGAAGCAGGTGCTAATAATAAGTACTTGAGGAAAAAGTGCTTTTTTCAGTCTTTTTTTTTTAGAATTCCATTTTTAAAATAATTTTATTAACTTTCCTTTCTTTTCATATAGAGGATTAGGAAGAAAAAGTGTACAGGTAAAGAAAAGAATGAGAGAAAGTTGTTTTAGCAAGTAGAAAGAAAAGGAATGGAATCCACAGAAAGAAAATGGAAAGGCATCGTCGGGTCCCCAAAACGGCGTCGTAATCACAAATCATAATTCAAAAGCAAAAGCTAATTTAATTTGTACGGAAAACGACGGGATATTTTAGACAGAGGGAAGAGGGAAGTTGTTTATCGTCATTTTGACTGCGGTTGCTGACTTGCGCCGCGTGCGTCTCCTCATGTCGAAATTGAGTTCTGTTTTGTCGTTTTGGGTTTTGCGAACACTGTAAACTGGAAGATGCCTGAGTTGGTTGTTTCAACGGGATGGGAAATTATTATGAACTCCCTGAATTTTAATGTTTTAGTGAATAAGACGATACTTTATCTGTTTATGTTAAATAACTCCCTAACTTCTTCATAGTTACTTGATTGCTTGCTTCATCTCGTTAATGTAAATTAAACTACATACGGCCGTCTAAATCTGGTACATTAGACTATAGGGATTACGATCATATGATCTTATTATGTGAATAGTGAGATAAATCATCAGAAGATTTTCCATCATATGATATTATTGTGTAAATAATGAGGTGAACCAAACCAAATAATGTAATATTATTCTTAAATTCATCATTGACGCATTTAGTGACTTAATGAATTTCATATTACGTACTAGATATCATCTAAGATTAATTTTTTTTTTAGAATTCTTTTAAAGGTGAATAGCATTTATTTGTAGGTGATAGTCATTTTATGCAGATGTTAGGCTAGCTAGTTTAGTTAATAAAATATTTTAAGTTGAAATAAGATATTTAGAGTTGAAATTATGTTCAAATAAGAGGAGAGAACAATTTAATTAATAGTTACACTATGCTTAAATAATAAATATAATTAGTTTTATAGAATGAAAATAATGCTAGTGAATCACACATTCTTAACACACCTTCAATCTCATTCACAAAATAGAAATTATTAATTTGGATTGTAACTCATATAGTAACTTCTCAAATATTTTATTTAAGTTCATGTTTTATACTTTTTTTTTTCATTGTGCTTTCGCTATGTTAAAGTTGCGTTGAGAGTGTATGAGTAGCATTTACTCAAGGGATCTGGAATCTATTTGATGAATAACGAGAAATTGCGTTTTTATTTGTTAAAATCAAAATAGTTGGGGGTCAATGATAAAATTCTTGTTGTTTAATGGAAAGAGCGTTACACGGGGAGTGTGAAAACGTGGGAAAATGTATTAAATTTGCCTTCGCGGGTGTAAAGTTTATTTGATACTCGCTTTATTTTGATGACACGTTTAACTTTGGGTATAATTATATAGAGATCCCCATTCCTAACAAAAATACATTAAAATCTAAGTAGTTTCAGTAATCATCATTTGAATTCCCAAATAATATTATTTAGCTTTTAATTGCCACTGACAGAGGCTGCCACATCTTTTAAAATGTCTTTTTCACTCTATTAAATCCGTAATTCTTATCGACTTGGAAAATTATTTGGCATTTGAATCTTAACCATCACGAACTTGGTATATTATACAAAATTTAATTAAATTTATTTTAGATTTATCGACACATCACATTTGATAAAGATATCTACTTTTATTCACAAATTTAATTTAAAAAAAGAATTATTATCTTTTTTTTTCTTTTGATCAAGTACATATCTAATGCATATTTTTGCAATTCTAATTTGTTTTAAATAAAAGATCTCCAACAAGATTTTATAAATTTAAAGGATGATTTCAATGAAATTGAATAAAGTTTATAGCAGGGAGAGATTTATGAATAGTTTAAAACCACTCTAATACATCTTCAAAAATCTAAAAGTCAATAAAGTTGATGGTATTTATATTCGGATTTGGTGGTTGGATTTTCAAAATAATAAATTTGACATCTAATTAATATATTCTAAAAATTAATTCTTTTTTTTTTCAATATAAACACAGTATTAAATGTTTATCTTGTTTTAGTTGGCTGTACTACTAATGGATAAGAATAAAAAGAAAGGAGATTATCATTTCCCACAATTATTAGCAAAACAACAAGTCTCTAATAATTTTATTTCCACTTTACGTCAAAATATAAGTATCTTACCTTAAAACACTCACCTTCCTTTAAAAGAAAAATTAAAAATGAAAAAACAGTTCATGTTCATACGTTTCTGTTTCAAACTTTTATGACAATTATTGTTAATTCATCGATTATCACATTATTTAATCCTTCATACGATTATTTTAAAATAAATGTCATATCATTAGTGATACCAGAGTGGAGATATATTTTTCCGATAAAGTTTTGTTGCGAGTTTAACTTTCTCTCTACTGTGTAGCCTTCTGTAAAATGATTCCTTGATTTTACAATAAGAGCCTAATCACAATATTTTGTTAAAAATTGTTATTTATAATGTGTAATCATTTGTCTAATTTTTCAAAAGATCCCTTTATATTCTTTGACCTATTGTGAAATAGTACCCCACTACTTTAGTAAGGGTGCTTAAAATATTTTTTGAAAGATTTAAAAGTAATTTTAAAAAACTAAAAGGTAATTTTAGTGTTCGAGTAAATTTTTTTTAAAATTATTTTTAATAAAATCACCTCATACAACAATGATTTTGAAAAGTAGAGAATGAATAGTTTATTAAATTTTAATTTTGAGAATCACTTTTATAAGTAATACAATTTCAAATAAATCATAAAAATCTAAAATTATCCTTATTAATTAAGAAATAAAATCATTAATTTCAAAGTGAATATTATTATTAATTACATTAAGATAACTAAATAGAAATAAAATTAATAATATAAAATATTTATTGTAATTATCAATTATTTTATGTACACAATAGAAAATTATTTTTTTATACATGTTTAAATAAATGTTATTCAACATTATGCCTTATCTAGACATTTACATTTGTACAGTAGTTCAACAATAAAATTTACTAAACACATGTCTATTGATTTTAAAACTCAAAATATTTTTAAAAATAAATTTTATCAAATGCTCAATCAATTCTTTCCGCAACCTATTGTTTATATTAGCAATTAATTTAAGAGTTACGGCATTACCAAATTGACCCTATTCAAACCTCCAGTGGCTTCCAGTGACTGTATATATGCGTAACGCATATGATTCTTTTGAAAATAATAAGAATTGTCTTCTCAAAAGTCTATTAATAAGATACTTATAAATACTTGTAAGTCTATTAACAAAATAGTTCTATTTCCTATTAACAAGATACTTAAAAGTCTATTAACAAAATAATTTGAATGCATCATTTGACAATTGTTGGGCTCACCTCGCAACTTTCAAGGCCCTTAATTTGGGTCGCGAGCGTCTAGTTTTCCCGCGAAAAAATTTCAGAGACATTAATTAAAATCTACCAATAACGACATCGTTTCCATCATTTGTGGAGAACTAACAGGATTCATTGCAATTGACTTGACCATGTACAATTAACACAATCATCATGAAGTTCTTTTCTATAATAAATTGCTGCTGCTTCAAGCAAAATTTTATAATTATCAAATGCTTTTAATTTTTGAAATTTTTAACTATAGTTGGTAAATTTTTGAACTTCTAACATTTTCGTGGAAAATGAATTGGCTAAGGACTCAAAATATTGCAGCAAATGCTGGAAATTTTACAATAACAGAAGTTACATGTCCATTTAATCTTACATTATTCTAATTCTTCTTGATCTCAACTAGCAGTTTGGCAGAAAAATCTGCCTGCAGTCCATGAAATCTGGAAGGAATACATTATGTCTGAGCGTATTCTCCCTACAAAAGTGTTTTTGGTCCTTTACAAGGTTGAGGGATTTAAAATCTGCAACAGAAACATTGCAACATATGGTAGCTTAAGCCCCCATGGGTAAGCTTTATGTCAATAGAACTTCTGAAGGAAAGTGACGATGAGAAACTTAAGAAGATTGATAGTTAAAAGAAACAAAGTTTTGGTCGCTAGCTTCGAAATAATACATTATATGCTAAAATTGAACATCTGTAGTACAGATTATAACCTCCGGAATATACCATGCTCATCCTATGCAACCATTCTACATCAAATAGTTGTGTTCTTCAAGATTGGACATCAATATACATTTAAATGGTCAATCAAGCTCACTGAAAGTTGAGACGGGGGAGAGTGATCATGCTGCAGCTTTGAAATGGACACTTGTGTCAGAAACAGTGAGAAACACATTATTTTTAACACGCGAATAACGGAATAAGCGAACCTGGGAGCGTTAAAAAAGATATGCTGAGTAAAGCTGGGAATGAGCGAAGTTGGGGGAGTCAAAAACAAGTTTCTGAAATGAAGATTTTTATTCTGTCCGGTATTCTCCCTGACGGGCAAAGCCTTCGCTGAAGTGAAAATTAAAAAAAAAAATAGGTACTGTTTTATTTCATATAAATGCATTTTTATGAGCTTTAGTAATTTTTTTTTTTGATGAGAAAGTAAGCCTTTATATATATATATATTGTTAAGGAAGCTCATTGTGCTGAACTTATGAAGAGCAGAAAGATGAAGAAGATGTTAGTCTCGGCAAGTTAACCATGCCAGCTCAGCAGTGCCAGGTCATCTGAGTTAGTTATAGGATAATGAGTTAGCATAAGTTGTTAATGCTTGTTGTTAGTGATAAGTGTAAAAGTGCACAACAGTCTCGTGTGTATATAAGCTGTGCTGCACTCCAGTTGTTTGTAACTTTGACAACTGTTCAGATTCAATGAAATAAATTTTCTCTGTAAATTTTCTTTCTAAACAAACAGATTAATTCTCTTTCATGGTATCAGAGCCACAATGGCTAGTTCCAGTACAACTAATCAAAATCAGTCAACTATTCACCAAACTCAATCTCATCAAATCTCATTTACTTTTGCTTCAACTGTCAAGCTTGATCGATCCAATTTTCTTCTCTGGCGTAAGCAAGTCCTGACTTCGATCAGAGGAAATAGACTTGAAAGCTTTATCTCAGAAAATCAAAATATTCCAGAGCAGTATTTGTCTCAAACTCGAGCTAGTGGATCTGTGGAGAGAACTGAGAATCCAGCATATGTCAATTGGAGAGCTCAAGATCAGACACTCCTGAGCTGGCTCTTTTCAACTATAAGTGAAGGTATTCTAAGCTCAGTTCTCAATTATGATACTGCATTTGATGTCTGGAAGTCAATTGAAAAACAATTTGGAGTTCAATCTGAAGCAAAGGTAATGCAGCTTCGATATGAATTAGACACGTTAAGGAAAGAATCCATGTCAATTGAAGAATATTGTTCTAAAATGAAGATACTTGCTAATAAGCTTGCATGTGCTGGTGATAATATAACTGAAAAAGATCTGTTAATAAGAACTCTTAATGGATTAGGATCTGGATATTTGGATTTAGCTTCAATAATTACAGCAAATAAAATGAGCTATGATGATGCTTATGCACTTTTGTTGACTCATGAGGCTAGATTGGAACAAAATCAGAATTCTCAGAATTCTCAGGCCATGTTTAATGCTAATCATAGTATGATGAATGCAAATTATTCACACATGAGGGGAAATCCTAGAAGAAATGCTTATGGTAATGGATCATTTGGTCAATTTGGAGGAAGAAGTCAAAACTTTGGTCGAGGCATGTTCTTTAACTCTTATCCTAGAGGTTTTCCAGCTGGTAGTAGTACTGCTGGTGGGTTTGGCAGAGGTCATGCTGCAAGTTTTGGAAGGAATCAGCAGTTTGCACATGTTTCTAGATCACCACATGTGAGGAATACAGTTTTACCTGGAATGAACTCAAACATGTCTACTGGTGAAACTACTGAGCTGCTACCTGTATGTCAAATATGTCACAAACAAGGTCATACTGCAGATGCTTGCTGGTATAGATATGGTGATAGTTACTCCCCTTCTCCAAGACCATTTGGTAGAGGAAGAATGATGGGACCTAAAGCAGCATACATGACTAATTTTGAACCATACTCCTACCATCAGACAGATATTGAGGATCCTTATGAATTTTCTGGTATTAACTCCAGCTGCCAACCAGTCCACAACTCCCCTGTTTCTTCTTATTCAGCAGAAGCATATACTCTACCTGAAGTTTATGTTGCAAATATGGAAGATTCATCAGATGAAGGGTGGTATCTGGATAGTGGTGCCACACATCACATTACCAATAATATGGCAAACATGCATGTTCGAGAAGACTTCAAAGGTTTGGATCAGCTGACCATTGGCAATGGACAAGGTTTGCTTATTACTCATATTGGTGATGCTTGCTTCAATCATAAGTGTTTTCATACTACCTGTCAACACACACCTATACTACTTAAAGATATCTTATTAGTTCCTTCAATTACTAAGAACTTAATAAGTATATCTAAGCTGACAACTGATAATGCTCTTTCCATTGAATTTGTTGGTAATGTGTGTTATGTAAGGGATTCACTGAAGGGGCAGGTGCTTCTGCAAGGTCTTGCTGAAAAAGGATTATACAAGTTGCTGTTAAAGTCATCTCAGATATCATCCTCTTCTTTCTTGAGTCAAGTTTCTTCACATAAGCCTTTGTCTATGTTGTCTACTTGTCATTTCTCTTCTTCTGTTACAACTGGTGCTCTAAATAATCATTCAGCTTCTATAGCTTGTTATCAAACTGTTGTCTCTCCTTGTAATGCATCAGTTAATAAAATCAGTTTGTTTCATAGAAGATTTGGTCATCCTCATCATTCTGTACTGATACATTTGCTTAAGAATGATAACACTATTAAACTCTCTCCCAATCTTATTAAACAATCTGCACAACAAATATGTGAGGCTTGTCAAATGGGCAAAGTTCATAGATTGCACTTTCCTATTACTGAAACCAAAACATCTCATATCCTTGAGCTTATTCATACTGATTTGTGGGGACCTTCACCTATACCTTCTCGAGCTGGACATGTCTATTATATTAGTTTTGTTGATGATTTTAGCCGATACACTTGGATTTATCCCTTAAAGTTGAAATCAGAAGCTTTACAAATTTTCAAATTATTCAGATTGCAAGTTGAGAAACAG
This sequence comes from Citrus australasica, assembly GCA_029618585.1. NCBI lineage: Eukaryota > Viridiplantae > Streptophyta > Magnoliopsida > Sapindales > Rutaceae > Citrus > Citrus australasica. Next base: position 2,548,015 of record JARCIV010000005.1, read on the forward strand.
TTTCAATGCTCAATTCAGAAGTTGCAATCTGACTGGGGGGGAGAATACCAAGCATTTACTGACTTCTTAAATCAAAATGGAATTATTTTCAGACACTCATGTCCCTATACACATCATCAAAATGGGGTAGTTGAAAGGAAGCATAGACATGTGGTAGAGTTAGGTCTCACACTCTTAGCTCAAGCCAAGTTACCCTTATCATTCTGGTGGGAAGCTTTCCAAACTGCTGTTTATCATATTAACAGATTGCCTTCTGCAACTCTGAAATTTCTTACACCTTATGAAAAGCTTTTCAAACATAAACCAGATTACAAGATGCTCAAGTGTTTTGGCTGTGCATGCTATCCTTATTTGAGGGATTACAACAAGCATAAATTTGCATATCATTCTAGCAAATGTATTTTCATAGGTTACAACCCTTCTCATAAAGGATACAAATGCTTACATTCATCTGGTAAAACCTATATAGCTAGACATGTTGTTTTTGATGAGAATCTGTTTCCTTATTCATCAGATTCTGTTTTCACTACAAACTCATCAAATTCAAGTTCAAATCTGTCATTTACTCCTCAACAAGTGTATCATCTATCCACTTTGTTAGTATCTCCAATGTCAGGTGATAGCAACTACTCTAATCATGATTCAGCAAGACCTACCAGCAGCACCTCTCATCATTCAGGTAATTCTGCATATAACATTGATCCTCATTTTTCATCACAAACTGTTCAGCCACATACAAAGCCTTATATTTCCTCTCATGATCAAATACCACCAAACACCATTCCATCCATCTCAGCCCCAGAACATACACAACATCTCACCACACCAGAAAATACACATTCCATGATCACTAGAAGTAAAGATGGGATTTTCAAACCAAAACTCTACAATGTTACACTTGTTAGTGAAGAACCAGAATCTGTCAAAGAAGCTATGGAGAGTCCTAAGTGGTTTGCAGCTATGAAGGATGAATATAATGCTCTAATGAGTAACAAAACATGGTCTCTGGTTCCTCGATCAGCTGATCAGAAAATTGTTGGCAATAAGTGGGTGTTTAGAGTCAAGCAAAATTCAGATGGTAGTTTGGCTAAGTATAAAGCTAGGCTAGTAGCTAAGGGGTTTCAGCAAATTGAAGGGGTTAATTATTTTGAGACATTTAGCCCTGTTGTAAAGTCAGCTACTGTCAGAGTGGTGATTAGTCTAGCTGTCATGAAGAAATGGGAGATAAAGCAAGTTGATATTAATAATGCTTTTCTTAATGGAGAGCTGACAGAGGAGGTGTTCATGGATCAACCAGTAGGCTTTGTTGATGAGCAGAAACCAGATTTTGTGTGTAAGCTTCACAAGTCTCTCTATGGCCTTAAACAAGCTCCAAGGGCCTGGTATGAGAAGTTAAAAAGCTGCCTATTACAGTGGGGTTTTGTGAACTCGAGAGCAGACTCTTCTTTGTTCATAAAAGGTACAGACAATAACATGATCATGGTGCTGATTTATGTAGATGATATCCTAATTACTGGACCAGATAGTGCAGCATTGAAGATCTTTATAACAGAGCTGAGCAGAGTCTTTGCCTTGAAAGATTTGGGAAATCTGTCCTATTTTCTGGGCATTGAAGTTTTGTATGATGCAGGCTGCATCTATCTGTCACAAAGGAAGTATATAAGGGATTTGTTATCTAAAGTCCAGCTACTTGAATGCAAGGGTACTGATACACCTATGAGCACTGGAATTAAGTTGCAAAAGGAAACCTCAGGTCATCTTGGTCAGTATCTTACTGATCCTACACATTACAGGAGCATTGTAGGGGGAATGCAGTATCTGATCTTGACAAGACCAGAAATTGCATTTGCTGTTAACAAGCTAAGTCAGTATGTTTCCACTCCTACGTTGCAGCATTTGATAGCTTGTAAAAGAGTGCTCAGATACTTGAAGTCTACCCAAGACTATGGACTTAAATTTGTTCAGCATGGAGAGATGAAAATCACAAGCTTCACTGATGCAGATTGGGCCTGTGATCTTGATGACAGAAAGTCAGTGGGTGCTTACTGTATCTACCTGGGAAATAATCTGATATCATGGTCATCTAAAAAGCAGTCAGTCATTGCCAGATCAAGTGCTGAAAGTGAATATAGAGCTTTGGCTTCAGTTAGTGCAGAGATAAGCTGGTTACAATCTCTATTTTCTGAGATTGGTTTGAGTTGTACAGAAGTTCCTACTGTCTGGTGTGACAACATTAGTGCCACTGAGTTAGCTCGCAATCCTGTTATTCACTCAAGAACTAAACACATTGAGATTGATTTACATTTCATCCGTGACAAAGTAATTGCTGGAGAGCTGCAAATTCAGTACATTCCTAGTGCAGAACAAACAGCTGATATCATGACCAAGCCTCTCTCTTTTATTCATTTTAACTATCTTAGAGACAAACTCAATGTGCAGATGTGTCCCTTGAGTTTGAGGGGGGCTGTTAAGGAAGCTCATTGTGCTGAACTTATGAAGAGCAGAAAGATGAAGAAGATGTTAGTCTCGGCAAGTTAACCATGCCAGCTCAGCAGTGCCAGGTCATCTGAGTTAGTTATAGGATAATGAGTTAGCATAAGTTGTTAATGCTTGTTGTTAGTGATAAGTGTAAAAGTGCACAACAGTCTCGTGTGTATATAAGCTGTGCTGCACTCCAGTTGTTTGTAACTTTGACAACTGTTCAGATTCAATGAAATAAATTTTCTCTGTAAATTTTCTTTCTAAACAAACAGATTAATTCTCTTTCATATATTAACTCGAAATCATATACAATACTTCGGCTGGAAATTCATCCAACCAAACAACATCAACCATTTTTTGAAGAGCCAACTTAGCTAGATCTATTTGTGTTGAGCCTTACAAGATCTATTTGTGTTAAGCCTTGAAAATTCTGAAAACTCCTCTTAATTTCCAGAATTTCAGAGATCACCCATATGATTTCAGCCATGCTGGTGTCTTTGTTATTTATAAGCTCTACTACTTCACGACAATCCGATTCAAGCAACACAGAGGTTCCCCCCACTCTCAACGCAACCTGCAATCCCATTCCATAGCTGCAGCTTCAGCCATTGACACATTACCAAAATATCTAGAAGTGTTAATGGCAGCAGCTATACAATTTTTGTTCCAGTCCCTGCTTACCACCCCCAACCTAGCTACATGTTTCTCAGCATTCATTGCAGCATCTACATTAACCTTTAGCCACCCATTTGGAAGAGGATGCCCCTGATTTTCCTTACCATCCGTTCTCTGATCTGGCCTTAACCTATCATATTGTCTGGCATTCTTAAAAGACTCCACTACTGATTCAGCTCTTGCTACTAATCTAGCTAGAGCCTCTTGTTTCCCTTCAAAAACTCACTTGTTTCTAGCATTCCATATCACCCAGAGCAGAGCTGCAACTGACTCCTTCTCGACATTTTTTGCTGCTTTGTCATTTCTTCCATCAATCTAATTATATCATGGAATTGACCTCTGGAGGGCTCCCTTCTGCTTTGTAAAAATTCTAGACTTTCTTTGTCAACTTACAACCTGACAGAGCATGAGCTATTGTTTCCACTTAATTGCAGCAAATTTGACACAATGGCTCTTGCAAGACTTTTTTTCTTCCAAAGTTTTTCAGCCGTGGGAAGCAGGTCATTTGAGGCTCTCCACAAGAAAATTTTTAGCTTCTCAGGAATATCCAGTTTCCAGATTGTATTCCAATGATACAAATTCTGGGAAGAACAGCTAGGTAAATCTGGAAACTTCATTCCCACTACTATTTGATAACCACTCCTCACTGAGTATTGGTCTCTTCTGTCATAGTGCCAAATAAGTTGGTCCTCTCTTGGCCTAATCGGAAGACGAATTTGCAGGATTGCTTCTACATCTTTAGGCCTAAAAGATTCTTTTATGACAACTTCCTTCCAGTGTTGTTCTTTATCAATTAAGTCTACAACTGCAGTGTCTATCCTCAATTTTGGGGCTGAAACAGATCTAAATGTTGAGGGCCTAGGAATCCAATTGCTTGAGTATACCTGCACCTTCTGCCAAACTCCCTACTCTCCATGTAGCACCATTTTGAATCACTTGCCTTCCCCATAATATACTCTTCCAAATGAAAGATGGCTTCGATCCTAGGCCTGCTGTTATAAAATCAAAATTCTTGAAATATTTGACTTTCATGACTCTGGCCATCAATGAGTTTAGGCTCTGAATGATTCTCCATCTCTGCCTAGCAACTAAAGCATGATTAAAACTTGAGAAGTCTTTGAAACCTAAACCTCCCCTGACTTTTGCTTAATTTCTCCTACCTTACCCAATGAATTCCCTTCTTCTCTTTATTTGCCCCCACTTAAAAAGAACTTGTGCTGCCAACTTTGGATCTTGTTCAACACTTTGTGCTTTACATCTGTGAAGAAACTTTAGCCTACTTTCCTATCATAGATGGAAGCCTTAATTACTTTTCATGGTGAGACACCACCTCCAGCTGGAAAATTTCCTTTATTACCGTGACTCGATCATCTCTTGTATTATTGTTGAAAAACATGGTGGATTTTTGGTAGTTAAAAATCTGCCTCGAAGCTCTGCCATAGCACTCAAACAATTCCTTAAGGTAGTGACAGTCCTCCACTGCTGCTCTAACAAAAATTAGGCTATCATCGGCGAGTAAAAAATGAGAGATCGTCGTATCTTTCCCAAAGCGAAGTCCCCGGATACGCTTTTGTTCCTATGCTTGCACAAGGAGATTTGAGAACACCTCTACACATAATATGAGGAGATAAGGGGATAAAGGACATCCCTATCGAAGGCCTCGTTGAGGCTGAATCAGCCTTGAGACCATTCCATTGATTATGATAGAAAATGATGATGTGGTAATACAATTCATAATCAAATCCACTATTTTACAGGAGAAGCCTAGCTTTAGCATTGTGCAATTCAAAAATTCCTACTCCACTCTATCATAAGCCTTACTAATATCTAACTTAAAAGCTGTCCACCCATGTTTTTTTCCTTTTCCATGTCTAATCTTATGCAAACATTCATAACCCACAGTGATATTATCGATAGTCAACCAATCCGAGATGAAAGCACTTTGGTAAGGGGAGATTACATGATTAAGCACATTTTTCAGCCTATTCGCAATTGCTTTCGCTACAATCCTATATATGACATTGCATAAACTTATAGGTCTGAAATTGGTCACCCTCTAAGGTTTAGGAATTTTTAGAATCAAGACTATATAAGTGTGGTTTAATGATGCAACAGAACCGTTACCATTTAGGATGTGAAGGCAAGTATGGACCACACTCGATTTTACAAATTTTCAGTGCTTTTGGAAGAAAACTGCTGGTAATCTATTCGAGCCCGGAGTTTGGTTGGGCACATCTAAGAAAGTGTCGTTGATACCTCCTCCTCTATGAAGCTCATGTCGAGGTGCTCGTTCATCCCAGCATTTACTTTTGGTTCCAAATTTGTTAAGGTTGCCTCAATTTGCATCTTTGATGGGCTGGAAGTTGCGAATAGACTTGTGAAGTATTCATGAAATTCTCTCTTAATCTTCTCTGTATCTTCAATCCAGACATTCTCCTTATTTAAGATACCTTTTATCCAATTCTTTTTTCTCCTTGCAGAAGCTTTAATGTGAAAGAACCTTGTATTCTTGTCCCCTTCTCTTAACCAGTCAGCTCGGCATCTTTGCGTCCAATACACCTCTTCATCTAGCAGCAAATTCACTATCTGATTTTCTATCTTTTTTACCTCATCTGCCTCTATATAATGCTAAAAAAATTTCTTCATGTCAGCTAGCTTTTCTTCAGATTTTTCGGCTTTTGCTTTCTGCCCTTGAATTTCTTTTTGCTCTATGCTAGTAGGTAGGCCATTGTGTTCTTAGAAGCCCTTTGAAAAGAGTCTATCGAATTCCCCTCCCTCTAGTTGTTATGATACATCCACTCCTCGGAAACAATTTGTTTGCATTCTTCATAATGACTCCACATGTCCTCATAATGCATTCTTTGGCTAACCTTTCTATTTCAACCCATAAATTTTTTCTAGTCTTGTATCTCCAGCATAATAGGGGTGTGTTTCGAGCCCCAGGCATTCAAATTTGTAACAATTAGATCATACAAGCTGCTCCTCTAGTCCTTACTTCCTAAATACCTATCAAGCATTTCCTCCACAAAATGCGGCCTGAACCTTCTATTCGACCAAGTGAAAGGATATCCCTTACACCTTAAATCTTCTAAGTTGCAATTGTTTGCAACCTGTTTGAAATCAACCACCGTACTTATGTTTCTTTCCCTTCCCCCAAGTTTTTCATTTAAATTGAGGATCTCGTTAAAATCCTTGAAACACAACCATGGAAAAGAAAACAAACCTGCCAATGTTCTTAGTAACATCCAAGTGTGTTTCTTCTGAGAACCTTCTAGATGGCCATAACTCCCTGTACATCTCCATTTCAGCCCATTTGCTATGTTCACGACAACGTCAATGTGGTGGTTGCTATATGAAGTAATATTCACGCCCGCTTTATTGGTCCACATTAGAACCACCCTCCCCCCATTCCATTCCTTCTTACATTAAAACAGTTTTCAAATCCCATCTCTTTACTCCTATTAGTCATTTGCACAGGTCTCAACTTCGTTTCATATATAAACAAAATATGAGACTTATGTTCTCGGAGAATAGCTTTTAGAGCCAGGAACGTCCGAGTATTCCCCAAACCTCGGACGTTGCAACTTATAATCCTCATTGTTGTCGGCGGGGCTGGAGACCAACCGCTGCCGATATTTCTTTTCCAGCTACAGCTTCTACCTCTGCCACCTCCATAGCCATTATGTCCCAACTTAGTTTTAGTTTTGCTCAAGGGGAAATACAAGTCACCTGCTAAATACAAGTCACATGCTTTGATGAACTCTTTTTTGAACTTGTAAGTTTCAATTTCTTGCTTTTTGGGCTAGTAGTAGTTTGGGCGTAGTTGGCCCTCTTGGAATTCATATTTAGCCCTTTTTTATTTGTCTCCTTTGTTGTGCTTCGGGCCTAGCTCTTCCATCTCCTCCATTTAGACTTGGGTTGTTTTGAAAATGAGGCACTATCCACTGCTTCTTCTTCCAGATTTATTTGCATTGAGTTGGGTTGCTGTAGTTCTAGGCCCATAAGCGGGTTTTGGCTCTCCCTCTTTCCCTCCATATTTTTGCTTTCGTTTGCATTTCCCTCCCTTTGACACAACCTTCCAGGTCTTTCCTTGAGTTCCGTTATGTCTGGCTGTTTTTTGGGCATCATTTGATCTTTTTTCAACTCCATCCCCTGTATCATTGATGGTTTGTCAGTGATCTCTCCCACTAGCTTTGACTTCGGTGATGGACTTCTTGTATTTTCATGACACTGCGCCGACCTGGACCCGTTTTCTCTTATCGGGTTTGAATGTTGATGATGAATGTGCTCTGTATCCCCTGAGTTTTCCTTTCGCTGTTGTTCACTCCTATCTTTATCCTTACCCCTTTGAAACTTTGTTCGGTCTGCTAACGGGATGGCCTTCAACCATGCCCCATATGCCAGATTTTCTTTGGGTTGGCCCTTGTATTGTGCACACTCCCGGTATTGATGCCCGATGAAACCGCAACATAAGCAAAAATCTGGTAGCTTCTCATAGACTACACCCACCACTATTTCCTTCCCGCTTTCTTGTTGGATCCTAACAGCGTTCTTCAGCCGCTTTGTGATGTCTATCTAGATTCGGACCCGTCTATATTCTCTAAAGTAATCATCTGTTGCATCTGTGGCTACATCTTCTACTCTCACAATTTTTGACGCAATTTCCCGTATAGTGTTTGTATCCATACGCATCAAAGGTACATTATGTAATTGAACCCAAAAAGAGACGTGTGAGAATGCTTGTTCAGCTACATTTCCTATCCCCCTTAGTTCCTCCAGCACGATGAGGGCACGATCAAAGTACCATGGCCTTCCTGCTAGGACCTTTCTTTTGTCCTCTTCTACTGAGAACTTAAACATGAAGATTTTTTTCCGCAGACTTTCTACCTTTACTGACCCCACTGGGCGCCATGCTTGTTGTAATGCTGCTTTTACCCCCCTCATGGCTTATACCTCTTGTTGTGAGTATTTTCCCCACCAAGCAACCCACTGCTATCTTGATTCTTTTTGCCTTTCTTGTTTCCCCCGTACTTGACTTTGTCCTCTTTTTCCTCTTCCAGCATTATAGCACTACATTTTCTTATTAGTTCCTCTGTTTCCATGGCTAAAAAGGTACTGCTTACCTTGAATGCAGTAGCAAAGAGCTCACCAACCCCTCACTTCTCTTCCTCTCTTCACTTTAAGAGTTATGCCTGTAAAAGATCGAAGCAAAAACAAAGCTACAAATTATAATGATGCTCGACTAGCGAGCATCTCACCGGATCAAACAAATCCGATTTTTAACTCCCATTCGGTGTTTTCTCAAAACAGAGAGAAAACTAGCAAGATAACAAATTGTCTAACTGAGCTTCAGTAACTTGGATGGCAATTTCTTTAAACTTTTATATTGTCTATGTGTCTGACATGAATCACATGATACTAATTTTTCACCTAAATTTGACTTATTTTATTTATTTTGTTTTTTTATATTCAGCGCATTAAAAGATTGTGTACTAAATCGAGGGAATCTTTTCTATCTAGATGCCAAATCTCGGGTTGCAACCATCAAGCCACAGATATGATGGCTTCAGTAGAGCTATTGCTTCTGATAGAGGTTTCGACGAGCGAATGGAAGTGCTGAGTTACGTGATCCGTGTTTTTTTTTTCCCACCTTGTACTAATCATTTTGTCTGAGTTGGTCTTTATTGTGTTTATTTTTCATAAGTGTTGCTTTTAAATTGTTTGTTCATCTTTCCACAACTATAAGTTAACACTTCAAAACAACTTGAAGCCATATGATTCAACTACTGCAACCCTTTCAACTGACTGCAGCAAAGCTTTAGAAGTGGACTTAGCCGAGGCTCTACTGGACCAAACTTTTTAGTATGCTAATGCAAAGCCTTTCAACGCTTTTCCTGCAGCAGGTTGTCTAATATGGCTAACATTGATCTTGGTAAAAGGAAATGGTCGAATAATAATTGAAAAATAAGAGTATTAAAAAATACACATTGACTGCTAAGATTACACATTGAATTTGTGCTAATAGGTTCTGTATTAGCACAGGGCAGAGAATAAAGGAATCATCATAACTTCTACTGGTTCTATATAACTAATTGCATCCAGGGAAAAAAAAGAAATACAGTCGTTAATGTCCTCTGAAATAATTTGGGCTTTCTATAATAGTCTTCCTTTGCTGGAATTCTATCTCAGAAAAAAGTACTATGTGCCCTTTGTATTTCACTATGTCCTTGTGGCTCTGAAATTATGTGAAATTTGGGGAAACAGAACTAAAATTAGACAGTTAGTGGGGATGTAATGAAAAACGCTATTGTTAAGTCCTTTTACGAGTTTACGACATTATTAAGATCTTCTGGAAGCACATTTGGCTTGGGAATTTATTGACGAAGCTCTTTAGACTTTATATTCATGTGTTAATTAGTGGTTAATTAGTTTAAAAAAATAAAGAACTTAAATTCTATCCATATACTATTAGCACATGACAAATGACATAAGATTGTTAAAAGCTCAAAAGAGCTCCGTTCATGAGAGGATCTTAGTCCCTTGATATGACCATTTTTTTTTAAGTTTTCGTCCTTTTTGTTCCCTTTTGAGGATCTCTTCAGCTTAGAGCATTTAACGCAGAGTACTGATAAGACAGCCGATCCAGTATTTACATGTCACAAGAACCTTTTCCGTGATGGCAAGACTTTCTTGGCAACGCCAATCTATAATACAGTGTTGCATTCCCTTGTTGAAGCTCAGGAAGTAAATGTTCCCAATGAATTATCTATAGGATGCAATTGCGGCTCGATGAGTTGGAGGTTCATATTTAAATATATGAAATCTTGTGGTATCCCACCAAATGCTACAACTCACAACATAATGATTGATTGCTGTAGCATTATAAGATGCTTCAAATCTGCTTCTGCGCTTGTTTCCATGATGGTGTGTGAAGGGTTTTATCCACAAGACAATGACATATACTGCTCTTATAAAGGTATCCTTTTGCCATTGCAACTGATGCATTAGCATTAGGTCTTATACTGCGTTATCTTATCACGGTCAAGAAGTTGAATTGAGATAAAAGAAGTTACAATGACTGGTCTCATTACTACTGGTTGAGCATGTTTTATCTCAGATTCTGCTGGATTATGGAGATTTTGATCAAGCCTTAATAAATCTGTTGGATCATGTTACCGCAGAAGGGATTCAACTAGATGTTACCGTGGTTTCCACAACACTGCAATCGAAGCATTGCAGGTGCTAAGAAGAATTTGGCACTTTAGACTAAAAGGGATCAGAATTTGAGGATTTAATCCTTGCTGAAGATTCGGAAACTGTGTTACGAAGACTCCAATTCTTCAAAGATTCCGATCAGAATCTTATATTTACAGTTGCTCTTTAGCTGTAAAGATGGTGTGCTACACTTGGGTCCCAACTTCTTGGTCACCTGATCAAAGCCTTTGGGCAAGAAGACTCTCAACTAACTCTGATACTAGACAAAAATGAGTCTGCTTGATCGATTAAGGATGGTAGGTATGATTTCTTGCACCAATAAACACACCCAACCCCCGTAAACAATTTTGTTTTCTAGAGCATTTTTATTATGAGAAGTTTTAGGCTTCGTACAGTAGTAGTATAGGCTTCAAACAGAAATTCGCAGCAATCTTACCCTGGGTAATGGTTTCCGTACCATTTATTTGTTATGCTTTCTTAACTACTAGGTCGGTCAATCTTATAAATCAAAGTTTTTTTTTTATTATTGGTCAGAAGTTTTTTGTTATACTTTCTTAAAATTTGTCATTACACTTTTCTGATTTGGTGTTACGAGATGCAAGATGGTAAATGTAATGAAAAGCCATGTAATGAATTTTTTTTTTAATTTTCACCAAGTTTGTACGTGGTACTAATTGGTTAAAGTCGTAACAATTTCTTGGTACAATCTTTCTTGTAAATAAAACTTTTCCATTTTTGCCAATTGGTCATCACAGTTACTTCCATCTATAAAGAAAGCTTGTGATACTATAAAAAGATTGTTGAAGCACATAATCTGTTTCATGAGGTCTTGGTAGCAATAGTTGAGATCAATTGCAAATGCTAAGATTGGGTCACACTCAAAAAATTACTCTAATACGATCATTAAATACCACTCGTTTAGGGGGACTATACATTATTATATAGAAAGAAAATTTTTAAAAGGCATTTTTTTGATAATCTTAGAGATCTTAACTATTATTTCAGAATTTAAGTTTCAACTAATGTGATGAAATTTCTATAATTGTCATATCATATTTGTTTGATGGAAAAATAGGATGAACAGTGAAGTGCCACGTGTCAGTTAAAGGAGCGAATCCAGAATGAATTAAGGTACTCCACGTGAATTTGGATACCCCCCGTAAAATAAGGTACTCCGTATGGAAAGGGGTACCCTAAGTACAAAGGGGTACCCTAAATAGCAAGGGGTACCCCGAGCCGTGAGGGGTACCCCCATATCTTGGGATATCCTACGAAACGGTGTAAGAGAATCCTCCAAAATATCCGCCATGCGCAACGTCTCCGCCTCCTAAAAGATTTCCTTTGATTTTGTCAGAAAACGGAATCAAAAACAATACGCAAAAGGGGGGACAGCCGCCTGCCACAGTGCAGAATATTACACCAAGGACAGTGGTCCCCAACCGCCTACCCGACAACTACTGCAGAGGTACCCCGGGACCGCTCACCAGCGCGCGCCACGTCTCCAAATGACGAGATACGCCGCGGGCATACATATAACGGCCCAAAAATCATGAAAACAGCAAAGGGACGTGGGCCAAAGAGGGTACGCCACGTGGCAGGGAGGTACACCATATATAAAGACACCTAGGGTTTATTCTCCAGAGGTTGGGACACAAGCTTTTCTCCTTCCTCCAACTTTCGCCATTCACACTCCTTCTCCAAAAACCAGGTTCTCTCCATCTTTAAACCTTAATTTACAGAGAGCTTGCTAGCTCTCTTCACCTAAAAAAGGCTCGAGTTTGCTAACTTGAGCGTCGGAGTGTGAACGCCAGGGGTACCCCCCGGCTTCACCTCTAACCCTCCTTTCACTGTTTTGCAGGTGCGAAACCCACTTTGGAGAATATCTCGTGCGTTGCTGACCTTCCACCATAGCTATCTCTCACTCCCTCCTTCTCACCTCCACAAACCTAGGATATCCCACGTCCCACACGGCAAACTAGTGAGGTACCCCGTCTTCCCCAAAACAATAAATTCATTGTCTTAGATTGGTTTTGGATTTACTCATCCCAAAATCGGTTGAAAACAATTGGCGCCGTCTGTGGGGATTCGCACAAAAAGCCTCAACCGCGGTTACCAAACTATTTGTTGTGGGTACGCCAATACATGGCACCTGACGTACCTCCTGACAGTTTAATGGGGGATCCTACCAAGATGAGAGATGATAGCAGTGGTGAAGGTAGTGATCCTGCAAGAAGGACAGCCCGCATCCACAAGGGCAAGGGTGTCAAGCAATCGATGGGTGTTCGCCAAGAGGAGGAACCTATTACGCACCAGCATTTTGAGGATCTCGCCCACGCAATACTTAGGGCGGTCGGATCTCGGGCACCTGAAAGTTCACTTCCTCCGGCGACGCTAGAAGCTCCATCACCACAAGCGGACGACCAAGCTATGATCAAAAGAGGGGTACCCGAGCCCAGCAAGCCAAAGCTTAGGCCATCGGGTACTCGTTCCAAGTTTCACACCGTGGGTACCCGCGACGAGCGTTCCACCGCCTCTTGCAATTCCCATAGCAGCCAAGGTACGAGGCGTGCAAAGCGTACCCATGAGGATCTCCGTGAGAAACTAAATGCCAAAAGGGCTTCCCAAGTGACAGCGACATCATCAGGTACACCAGGGGTACCACTTGAACTTGTGGAAAAAATGGAAAACTTGGAAGCCCAAATGAAGCTCCTCTCCGAAAGGCAAAACCTCACAGCTGCACCAGCGCCAATGACCTACCAGTCGCCGTTCACTATGAAGATTCGGAAGGCAACCCTCCCCGAGGGGTTCACTATGCCTCAGGTACCCCAATACTTGGGTACCACTGACCCCTCGGAGCATGCTGAGTTATACCGCTACCAGATGCTTATCAAGGGTGTAGATGAGAGCGCCATGTGTAGGATGTTTACACATACGCTCACAGGCCCCGCGAAGTCATGGTTTCGCTCCTTGAAAGCGGGTAGCATATCTTCCTTAAATCAATTGTTATCCGAATTTACTAAAGAGTTTTCCTATGCTTCTTCTCAAGATAGGGTAGCCTCCAAACTTGCCTTTATCAAGCAAGGGGAGACCGAGCCTTTGGCGGAGTACATGACGCGTTTCCACCAAGAAGTGCTGCGAACGGGAGCATTTGGAGATCAACAAACACTGACCCACTTCGAGAAAAATTTGCGGTTGGGTAAATTATGGCGCTCTTTCCAAAAGAAGCGTCCGCTTTCATATGGGGAAGCCCGTTCTCGGGCGTTGCAGCAAGTGGAGATGGACGAGAAATGTCAGTTGAAGCGCCAAGAAGAGAAGGCTGGCGTTGCAAAGGATAAGGAAAAGCCCAGAAGGGTGGAGGCCCCAATACATAGGGTACCCCGACCGCGGAGCCCTCCACGGGTTACCCCGCGCGGACGGGGGTATAACCCTCATGTTACATTGGGGGTACCCCATCCCCCAAGACCACCACTACCGGATCATCAGGAGCCACCACCGAAACCTTGGCATGAGTCTTTCCACCCACTGAATCGGTCTCCGGACCAGATCTTTTACCACATTTGGGACAGTGGCCTCCTCCGTCCTCCTAAGCCAATGAGGAAGTACCCCAACATGAGGCGTAGCTTGAAGTATTGCGAGTTCCATGAGGACTTTGGCCACAGCACCGCCGAATGCTTCACTTTGAGGAAGGAGATCGAATCCTTGATTCTCAGTGGGTACCTCAAAGAGTTTGTCGCTGACATGAGAGAGGCTCGGAAAACCACAGAGCAAGATAAGGGCAAGCGGGTAGCTGAGGACAGTCCTGAACGAGAGGTACCCCCTGGGAACAAGAAAGGCGTGTATGTTCGGATGATAATGGGTGGACCTACTTTGGCGGGCCAATCTAGGAGGGCTATCAAAGGTTATGGTAGATCGTTGTCGGTAAACACCAACATGGGCAGAGAAGTCAACCTTAATGAATGGGGTACACCAAGGATACCCCATCATCCCCCACCTATCCTTTTTACGGAGAAAGATGCGGAGGGCACCTCATACCCTCACGACGATGCCTTCGTAATTACTTTGAAGGTTGCCACCGGAAAGGTGGCGAGAACCCTTGTTGATACCGGTAGCTCCGTCGACATCATCTTCAAGAGCGCTTTGGATCAGTTGTTAATTGAGTCGCCAAAGATCACTCCCTATGCTACGCCTCTCATTGGGTTCGCCGGAGATATGGTTATACCAAAGGGCATCATCACACTGCCGGTTACACTTGGTAAGGTACCCCACCGTATTGTCCATATGATTGACTTTCTGATTGTAGATCGCCCGGGTGCATACAATATTATATTGGGTAGGCCGTTTTTAGTAGCAACTAAAGCAATGATATCCATGCATTATCTCGCCATAAAAGTCCCCGCCGCCCAAGAAGTTATCACCATTAAAGGGGACCAGCGGTCGGCTCGTGGATGTTATTCTGTGGCCTCCAGAATCCTTACCGCATCGACAAGCCCGTTGGGACTGGAGCATACAGGCTGCTCCACATCGATGGCACAATTGTGAGGCACCCCTGGAGTGCCGCGATGCCACGAAAATATTACTAAAGGATAGTGTCTAAACCTTTAGTCTTTTGTTTTCCTCAATGCTTTCTTCAATGTTCTGGGTGATAGGCCAAATGGGGTACCCCAAATGCCCTATGTTGGTCTGTTGCAACCTTTGAGTTTCTTTAATTTTCAAATGAAAAGGGGTAGAAGGTCTTGTGGTCTTCCATTCTCCTCAGGGTAACAAAGCTGAGTCATGTAATGATCTACGCCTTCGTTATTGATGAATGCAATTCCTATTTACAACAAATGTGAAGTGGGTTTCTTTCTCCAGTTGTCGCCATTTGGATCTGTAGCACGCGGGTTGTGTACATTTATCGCCATTGAAATACACTAACATCTGGATATATGTAATCTTCGCCATTCGCCAATCTGAAAAAATTTTGAAGAGAGGGAAGGGTCAAAGAAGACCCGCGAGTGAAAAAACTGGCATACCCTAGCGTCACGAGGTTCGCTTAGGTACGCTAACACTCATACCTCCGTCCTCTCACTCGGCAGAGTGGGGGTAAACTATCTGAAAAATTGTGAAGAGAGGGAAGGGTCAAAGAAGGCCCGAGGGTGAAAAAACCGGCATACCCTAGCGTCACGAGGTTCGCTTAGGTATGCTAACACTCATACCTCCGTCCTCTCACTCGACAGAGTGGGGGTAAACTATTTGAAAAATTGTGAAGAGAGGGAAGGGTCAAAGAAGGCCCGAGGGTGAAAAAACCGGCATTCCCTAGCGTCACGAGGTTCGCTTAGGTATGCTAACACTCATACCTCCGTCCTCTTACTATGCAGAGTAAGGGGTAAACTATCTGAAAAATTTTGAAGAGAGGGAAGGGTCAAAGAAGACCCGCGAGTGAAAAAACCGGCATACCCTAGCGTCACGAGGTTCGCTTAGGTATGCTAACACTCATACCTCCGTCCTCTTACTCGGCAGAGTAGGGGTAAGCTATCTGCGCCGAAGTCTTAGTCACCAATTCGAGAGGAGATCCGCCATAATTACTGAGAAGGGCAGGCACCAGATTCGCCGATCCGTGTAAGGTACCGGGGGTACCCTATTTCAGAAAAGGAGCGCCTAATATTGGACATTCAGAGGAGTACCCCGTTTCAGAAAATGCGAGGGGTACCCCATTTCAGAAAATCCGAGGGGTACCCCATTTCAGAAAATAACAAAAGCAGAAGGATACCCTAAGAAGTTAGCAGTCAGGCCAAACATCCAATTGCCAAATAACAAGCATGCAAGATATCAGAAAATTCGGATGGCATAGTATCAAAGCAAAAGAGAGTCATCCACAGTACAAATATCCCAACAAAACTGAAGAAAAAGAAGCAAAGTTTAAGTGTCAAAATATGGATAGCTCCAAAAAGCGATAACATAGTAAGCAAGGCCTATGCCGAAGGGGGGGCACCATCGCCAACGTCTGTCTCCGGGAGGCGGCCAGCAGAAGACTCGGAGGTTCCCGGGATAGGTACAGCCGGAGTAGGGACATCCGAAACGGGCAGTGGCTGAACATCTTGGGGTACCCCAGGTGTCCCGGAAGAGGCACCAGACTGAGAAGGCTTCCTCCTCTCCGCAATTGTGTTCAAAACCGTGGCCTTGTCAACAAACTTTTGCACACGGGGTACCTCCAACTCGGGGTCTACACTCCATACCTCCGACATGATTAGCGAAAATGCATCTTGCGCCATTGTCTTCTGGCGAGATAGCAGCTCCTCGTTTGCGGGCTGTAACTCCGCTCGGTCCTTCTCCACCCGGGCCTTCTCTCCCGAAAGGGCAGCAATGTGCTCATGTAGCGACTTGACCTCCTAGGCGAGCTGGTCCTCACGAGATTGGCGGCTTTGGAGCTCACCCTTCAGCTTATCCACTTCCGATCGAGCAGCAACAAGAGAGTCGAGATCCGGCAGGCAATGGCTGAGGAGATAAGAAGCCTGCGAGTCATGGAGACATGTCAGGTATATATGTATGTTGATATAATCAAAAAGAAATTTCTAAGGATATTTGTGGGGTACCCCAAGAAAGCTTTCCTCCTGGGTAGCCCTCAATGCTTGGCCGTAGCGCTGGCTCAGGTTCATTTTGTCTGTCTCCTCGGCCACCTCGGGGGTGACACTCTCGGCGGAGTAATAGAAGCACCGAGCTAAATGGGAAACATCTTTGTTGGAGATCGAGTCCAGCTCACTCGCGCGCAAGTCCTTGAGGAAGGCAATCACCATCCCGAACTTACGCTTCTTCGAGCGTGGGGTACCCCTCGACACGCTATGTGAGGTACCCTGAGATTTCCCTTTCCCGCTGGGAGCGGGGAGGACGAGAGGCTGACGAAGGAGCAGCCGAATCCTGGGACCCGGAAGCACCTCCCATGATCGCTGTAAAAAAGGCATCGAAAGCATCCCCCGATGACTCCATCGCTGCACACAAAACACAACAGTCGTGATTAGCTAAGCGAGCATTGAAAATGTTAAAGGCACAAACGGGAAATAAAATGAAAGGGGAGCAAATTCGAGATGCAGTGATGATGGGATACCCCAGTCCCATAGACAACGATAGGATACCCCTCAACACTCAGGCCGTACATGTGGTACCCCCACGAACAGGAGGAGAACTTCGGCCAATCAAACCTGCCCTCCACAGCCTACCCTCCTCCAGCACATCACCACTCCTTTGTGCGTTGCGGAGTCTCTCCATATACTCCTTCACTTCTCCCCCCACCTCCTGGATTGGGCATGACCCTTTAGCCCAAGTCACGTCTGCAAAATCATGAGAACCCAAGGTAGGCAAGATATTTATGCGGGAGATAACAGTAGAAAAACTATGAGTGGAGATATACTTACTGTCTACGGTGAAAGCGTTAGGAACCACCACGAGATCACCCGTCTCGCCCAGAATGTTGGTCTCCCAGCTGCCATCAGCCACGAACCACCCCTTTCGGTAACCTTTCTTCAGGACAGGGCTCCCCTCAACAATATGCCCGAGCTCACCCCACGGGGAAAAGTACGTTACACCAGGACCCTTAGGCTTCTTAAATTGATAAAGGCCCCTCAACTCCCTAAAAGAGATATCGCGCCCCATGACCTCCAGCCACAACACTTGCAGGCCCGTGAGTGTCCTCCACCCCGGGAGGGACAGCTGCCCAGGAGCTACACCCAGGAAACTAAACATCCTCATGTAAAGGGGCTGGAGAGGCAGGCGGAGCCCTAGGTCGAAAAGATCAATATGTAGAGCTATCCCATCAGATCGAGGTCGCTCAGGCCGCTCATCCTCATAGGGTACCCTAAGTCGGACAGACGAGGGAATGTTGTACTTAACCCTAATCTGTTCTAAGTCGCTCGGAGTGGCTCTCCGAATACCTAGGGAGAAAGGATTGCCAGTTTTGGAGGGTGTGGCAAGAGAAGGCGTAGAAGGCTGCCCCGATGAAGGAGCGGAAGTCTTAGACTTGGACGACTTACCCTTGTCCCTAAGTGGGGGGGTAGGCCGTTTGCGGGGTAGGCGTGAGCTAACGTGAGGGGTAACCCTCAAAGGAGGAGATTCAAGATGAGGGGTACGCCCGCCCGAGGAATCGAAGGAGGACTTATCCCCCTCGCTAATGGACACATGAGAGGGAGAACCCTCCGGGGGGCCGCTAGCCTTCCTAGCCCCAACCTTACGCCTCTTTTTCTCGGGCGCTGTATGTTTTTTACCCATCTCTACTTTTCCCCCCAATAATAAACCCGCAAACCCCCAGCCACACATCCACAAAACCGCCAACACACACCCAACAACACAGCCAGCAACAACATCACCACCAACCGCCCACCACCCATCAACCATCCAATGCAAACACCAACCACAAGCACAAGACAAAACGACAAACCAATAAACAAAAATAAAATTTTTTCAAAGTGAGCAAGTGGCGCCATTATGAATACGCCGCAAAGACGAGAGACGAGAAATAATACCTCCGTTCACCAGTGCCGCAGATCCCGATCGGTGGTCGCAGGGAGACAAAGCTGCAGGCAACGGAAAACAGTGAGTATAACAATAATAATAATAAAGATTTGATTTTTGCCTATATATATATATAAAACAGTGAGTAAAAAAAAAAAACCGAGAAGACGAAGAAGGGCTGTAGCCCAAAACCGAAGCCGGCTGCCATGGTCACAACCACCAAGAATCCACGCCGGAAAATGAGCACAAAGCAGTTCCGGCCGAAACCAAAAAAAAAAAAAACACAGAGAGGGAAACGAAATGGCAGCGAACCGACGCGAAGGGGAGAGGGATGCAACCACCACGCCGGCGTCTGCTGACCACCGCGGTAGCCACCAGCAAACCAAAACCAGCCGACGTGGGTCTTGCCGCGACAACCGCCGGAAAACGCCCAGAAAATCACCGCTCGAACCAAGGAAAAAGGAAGAAAAAGAAAGAAAGGAAAGAGGGAAGAAGAAGAAAGAAGAAAATGAGAAAGAGAGAAGGGATTACCGTGACTGGAACCGCGCCCGAAATCGCCGGATCTGGAGCTCGAAAATCACCGCTGCAGCCGCCGCGAATCACGCCGGGAAAAGACTCCAAGCCAACGCCGACCGAGAGGAAAGAAAGGGAGAAAGAAAGAGAGGAAAATGAAGGAAGAAAAAGAGAAAAAGGAAGAGGATAGCACCGGCCGAGAGAGAGAGAAACGAACGGGCAGGGAAGAAGAAGGAGAGAAAAAAAGAGGGTGAAAAAACCGAAGGGATAAAGATCAACATGCTGCAGGTTTTTTAATTGAACCTGACATGACGCGTCAGTCTGAGAAGAGACGTTCCGGGGCATTTGGGAACTTTTTAAAATTTTAAAATTTATGTCAGACGGCTGCCATTTCCCGATGATAAAAAAAAAAAAAGGGAGAGACACGACTGCTGGTTGTCAAAAAAAAAAAAGGAAAAAGTGGCGGGAAAACGAAGAGACAGAGAGAATTTTCAAGACACCCGGCATAGTCAAGGGAAGAAATTAAGCAAGTCAACCTCGGACCAGTCACATCGCCACGTGTCACTCACACAACGAGTTTCTTTTGCCTCTAATACTTCTCGCCAAAAAGAAACTGGGGGGCTGTTGTTTGATGGAAAAATAGGATGAACAGTGAAGTGCCACGTGTCAGTTAAAGGAGCGAATCCAGAATGAATTGAGGTACTCCACGTGAATTGGGATACCCCCCGTAAAATAAGGTACTCCGTATGGAAAGGGGTACCCTAAGTACAAAGGGGTACCCCGAGCCGTGAGGGGTACCCCCATATCTTGGGATATCCTACGAAACGGTGTAAGAGAATCCTCCAAAATATCCGCCATGCGCAACGTCTCCGCCTCCTAAAAGATTTCCTTTGATTTTGTCAGAAAACGGAATCAAAAACAATACGCAAAAGGAGGGACAGCCGCCTGCCACAGTGCAGAATATTACACCAAGGACAGTGGTCCCCAACCGCCTACCCAACAACTACTGCAGAGGTACCCCGGGACTGCTCACCAGCGCGCGCCACGTCTCCAAATGACGAGATACGCCGCAGGCATGCATATAACGGCCCAAAAATCATGAAAACAGCAAAGGGACGTGGGCCAAAGAGGGTACGCCACGTGGCAGGGAGGTACACCATATATAAAGACACCTAGGGTTTATTCTCCAGAGGTTGGGACACAAGCTTTTCTCCTTCCTCCAACTTTCGCCATTCACACTCCTTCTCCAAAAACCAGGTTCTCTCCATCTTTAAACCCTAATTTACAGAGAGCTTGCTAGCTCTCTTCACCTAAAAAAGGCTCGAGTTTGCTAACTTGAGCGTCGGAGTGTGAACGCCAGGGTACCCCCCGGCTTCACCTCTAACCCTCCTTTCACTGTTTTGCAGGTGCGAAACCCACTTTGGAGAATATCTCGTGCGTTGCTGACCTTCCACCATAGCTATCTCTCACTCCCTCCTTCTCACCTCCACAAACCTAGGATATCCCACGTCTCACATGGCAAACTAGTGAGGTACCCCGTCTTCCCCAAAACAATAAATTCATTGTCTTAGATTGGTTTTGGATTTACTCATCCCAAAATCGGTTGAAAACAATATTTGTCAATAATATTTATTATTATTATTATTATTATTAAATCAGCCTTTATGATAAATATATGAAAAGGACACTTACACCCCAAAATTTGAAAAAATAGTCATATAGGCCTCCGAATAAGGGAAACAAAAATTTCCTTTGACTATAATACCCTTATGTTGTATTTACTTTTTGGAGTGGGAGTGAGAAGTATGGATTCCTCCCACTCCAGTGTTTGTTTCAACAAATTGGCTAAGGATTAGAAATCTCACTCCGTGAGCCCCACCTATTTTTGGAGTGGGGAGTGGAAGTGGAAATCCACTCCTACCTCTCCATTTTCTACCCTTTTTAATTTAATTTAATTTAATTTAACTTAATATTTTATATTTAATAAAATAAAATAAATAATAATATATTTATTTGAATAATATTATTATATTTATTTTAAAAATAATAGTACTATATTTATTTAATATTAATAATTAATAATAATAAATAGTTTATTCTAAGAAAATATTAATTTTGTACTAAATAATATAATATTGTTATTTTATATAATAATAAATTTAATATAATTATATTAAATGAAATAATGTTTCATTTTATATTTACCCTTCTTTTTTACCCTGTTTTTATTAAATTTACTATAATTATATTTAATAAATATTTAAATAACATTATATTTATTTAAATAATATTATTATATTTAACTAAATAATAATTTGGTTTGATTCTAAGTCTAAATTACTTTAAAATAATATTATTATATTAATAGAGAATTAATAATATTACTATAAACCATCTTTATTTGAAAATATAATATTATTATATTTATTTTAAAATATTAGTATTATATTTATTTAATATTAATAATTAATACTAATAAATAGTTTATTCTAAGAAAATATTAATTTTATACTATGTTAATAGTATAAATATTTCATTTATATTTCCCTTATCAATAATTTTTAATTTATATAATTAAAATTAACATTAATAAAAAATTGTGATGTTCATAATTAAGAATATTAATAATTATTATAAATTTACAAATATATAATAAAATAAATGTTTATTCATTAAATATATTTTTTATTAACTTTGTAATTAAAAAACTATAATTATTTAAATAAGGATAAAATTGTAATTTGTAATTATTTACTCCAAATCCAAAACAAAGTAAACACATAAATTGAATTCTGATCTCCATTCTATACTTCAATTTCAGTGTAAGTAAACAACCTACTTCCACTCCCACTCCACACTCCCAATCCTAGGATTCTCACTCCTCAGGATTCCCACTCCAATCCAAAAAGTAAACACTACCTTAATGGATAATGACTAAAAAATTTGATTTTTAATTTTTAATAAAGATATATAATTTAAATAGTTTAATTTGTCTAGTAGACAAATAATATTAGAAAATTTCTTAATATATAAAATAATTTTTAAAATTTAAATTATTATATTTATTTTAATAATATATTTGTATTTATTATAAAAATTTTAATTAAATCTTTGGGTTAAACAAATTTTATAATTAATAAAATACGTCTTATGTATTAATAATATTAAAATTATTTTATACAATTTCTAATATAATTTATTTTTTATATCTTTATTTTAATATTACGTTTCTATTTATTATAAAATTTACTGTAATATAGTATAAGATTGTAAAGTATTAAAATATTTTGAATATTTAAATTGTTTAAAATGTATATATTATTACATTTATTTTGATATTATATCTCTATCTATTATAAAATATTTGAGTCATTTTTTTGAGTTAATAGAGTCAAAGGGTATTTTAGTTAAAAGGGGGCTTAATGTCCCTTATTGAGAATATGAGGGTGTAAATGACCATTTTTTCAAATTTTAGGCGTGTAAGTGTCCTTTTTTTGGATAAATATTGATAACCATTATCTTGGGATTCAAATGCCCGTGTTACAGTTATGAACCCCTAACATTACTCATCCAAAACTTTTAATCCAATGCAAACACACTCTAAATGCGAAAAAAGATTCTGCAACCTTTTGTATGTCATGCATAAACTCTTTATGCATAACATCTATATGGTGCACTTCAATGGATTGATGATGAATTTCCCAATACTTAATTGGTTGTATTTAGGGCTAGTTTCGTAATGATTACAGTTAGCCGTGCTATAGAAATAATCAGTTGTAAAAGAAATTAGTTAAATATTTGGTAAAATTAATTTTGAAAAGTATAATGAATTTTAAAAGTAGTTGTATGTGTTTAATAAATCGTACTGTTGAACTATTGTAAGAATATAAATTACTATATCGGACATAATGTTAAATACAATTTATTTGAACATTCATAAATATGTACATAAAATATTTGTTATTGTGTACATATAATAATTGATAATCAAAATAAATATTTTATATTATTCATTTTATTTTTTTTATTTTGTTATCAATATAATTGATAATAATAATCTAAAGTTAAGGATTGTATTTCCTAATTGATAAGGATAATTTTGAATTTTTACAATACATATAAGGATAAATATGAAATTTTATTAAGTATAAAAATGATTCAAAAAATCAAAATTTGAAAAGTTATTCCTCTCTATTTTTCAAAATCTACTGTAAGATGAAGTGATTTTAATAAAATGATTTCTAAAAAAATTTATCAAATACCAAAATTAGATTTTAACTTTTTAAAATTACTTTTGAGCCTCCCAAAAGCAATCCCAAGCAGGAACTTAGTTAGCTTGATTAGTTACAAAATTGAGACCTAATTATTAGAATATTATTGTATTTAGTAGGTTGAAGGATGCCAGTGAGTTGCTTGTTTTTGACAAACTAAAGAACACTTCGTAAGTAGTACGTCAAGTGGTATTTATTTATTGGATACACTAGTTACCAATAGCAAATGAACGAGTGTCCTCCTTCGAGATGTACAAAATTAAAGTACTATAAGAGAAGTGTAGAGTTATAGATCCATCAATCCATCCATACATATTTTAATAGTTACCACGAATTTAAAAAAAAAGAATTAAAATTCAATGCTAAACTGAGTTTTTATTGGGTATTAAATCAATGGCCCGAACTTATTTTGATTTTATACTTTTTTGTTTCACCATGTTGATCATTTATTGATTTTGTGTTCAACAAAAACTCAACTTGTCACTAAATTTATTTCATTAAAAAAAATGAAAAAAGTGCAATTATACGTGGTTTTATTTTGTGGGAATCATATGTTTTCACAGTGAAAAATTCTATGCGCTATACCAATAAATTCCATCTTAATCCCACAAAGGCAAATTCTTGGGGCAAGTTCGTTATTAATTCAAAATTTAGGATAATTTTGTTATTAGTTTAATTTTTAATTATTGTTATAGGGATGGTAAAATGGTTCGGATCGTCCAACTCATTTAAGATTCGACCCAAGCTTGCGAGCTTTGGTCTAACCCATTATGTGAGGACTTGAACATGGGCCTAAATTTTGCAAGCCAGTAATGTGCCGTGTTGAGGCATTGAAGCCCTGAAGCCTGAGCTTAGGCTCAACCTACTTGTTACCCATTTTTTAAATTTAAAATATTAAAAAATATAAAAATAAAATATCATGGTATCTGCGTCACTGCGTGTTGATGTTAATTGAATTATTGTTATTATGAGGTTATGATGTTATTATTCGCTAATGTTTATCGGAATGTGACGGTAATTGTGTTACTTTACTGGGAGTTTTAAGTCGTTTTTCTTTTAAAATAAATATTGAAACATTAAAAAGTTCAAAATGAATTCAGAGGCCCAGCCCAAAGTCGGTCCAAAATTGGACAAGCGTATAGAGCACTAGGCAAGTCTTGACCTAGCCCGTCTATTTCCCATTTTTTGTTGGAGTAGTGGAGTTAAGTACTCTTATATAGGGATGACAAATATCTAATTATGGATGGATAATATTTATCCAAATATAAATTCATAATTATTTATAATGGATATATCAATATCTTTATCCAGTATTTAATATTGGACATGGATATGAATTTTATCCATATAGCTATAGAGATCTATGGATATTTTATTTTTATTATATAAAAATAATAATATAAAATAGTTAAAATTCCAATATTAAATTTGACTATTAAACTATTTATATTAGTAATAATATATATATATAGAACGCCTAGATTGGTTATAAATTACAAACCCCTTAATAAAGCATTAAAATGATTAGGTATCCAATACATAACAAAAAAGATTTGCTCCAGAAACTTCATTCTGCATTCATTTTTTCAAAATTTGATATGAAGTCTGGATTTTGGGAAATTCAAATCCATCCTAAAGATCGTTACAAAACCGCCTTTACTGTTCCTTTTGGACAGTATGAATGGACTGTTATGCCATTTGGTTTAAAGAATGCACCTTCAGAATTTCAAAGAATTATGAATGATATTTATAATCCTTTCTCAGAATTTTGCATCGTTTATATAGATGATGTGTTGATCTTTTCTCAAACGATTGACCAACATTTCAAACATCTAAAGACTTTCTACCTTGCCACTAGAAAGGCTGGTTTAGCCATTTCTAGTTCTAAAGTCTCTTTGTTTCAAATAAAGATCAGATTCCTTGGTCATTATATTTCTAAAGGAACTATAACGCCTATTGAGCGATCTCTTGCATTTACCGAAAAATTTCCTGATAAAATCTTGGATAAAACCCAATTTTATATATATAAAATGGCGGTCCGGCAACTTTCCGGCGAATTCCGGCGGAGATCCAGCGACTTTCCGGCAAGGCCGACGGTGGTCCGGCAAGATCCGATGGTGGTCCGGCGTCCTTCCGGCGAAGTCCGACGGTAATTCCGGCAATATCCGACGGTGGTCCGGTGAGATCCGGTGGTGGTCTGGCGACTTTCCGGTGGAGGTCCATTTATAATATTAAATTAATAAAATAAAATAATAATTATTAATAGTATTAAATAAGTTAAAAAATTAAAAGGTAATTTTGAAAACTTTAGTTTTTAATATAAGAAGAATTTAAAATTTTCACTAGTTAATATAATGTTTTTACAATTATTTGTTTATTATATTTTTATTTTTAATTTTATAAAATTAAAATTTTTAAAATTGTGTTGAGTTAAACAGATATCTATTGGATAAAAATAATTATCCATATCTATCCATTTTTTTGAAAGAAAAGACTACTATTGACCTAGCCCGTCCATTTCCCACTTTTTGTTGGAGTAGTGGGGTTAAGTACTCTTATCATTAATCTTTAGCAACAGCGACATTATATACAAATGAGAATTTCGATAATACAGTAAGTGTGTGTGTCTATATATGTGTATATATATATAATATTTTTTTAATGAGAATATTTTTACTTTGTTAAAGTGAGGATTATCATTAAAATATTTAAAAAATATAAATTTTAATATATTAGCGGTTGCTTTTTTTTTCGGTTACTGCATTGAACTATACATTTTTTTTATTTTGGTTACTTGCAACATACCAGGATTTTTGTCTTTTTGTGACTTTAACTCTTCACTCTCACTGTCAGATTTAATAGAAAAGTAGCGTCCACGGAAAGGATGTGTTTATTTGGTAACGAGCGTTATAGTCCCTATATTTTTTAAAATTTAAAAACGTTAAAGAGTTACAAATTTTAATTCACAAGTCCAAATTGTCTCAAAATTGTAAATAATTAGACAATTAAAATTAGGCGAAATTTCATCAACATTTTCATTGTTAAAAATACAAAATAAATAAAAAAAAAAGTAAATTTAATTTTTAAATATAATTAAAAATTAAAATATTAAAAATTAATTCAAAAATCATTCCGAATTTTTTCATCTCATCCATCTCATGTACCATGAACTGGAATCGAAAGTAGTTAAAAAACAAAAATAGAATGAAATAATAGATATCTTCAGTTTAAGTTAGAAAGCATTAACCAATTATTCCTTTCATTATCTTAAACCATTAATTTGGTTTAGTACCTGGAGGCTAGAACTTCAACGTAAAATTAAAAAAAAAATGTAATTCCAGATTATTAATTTAAGTTTCAACCCAAATTATAGTGAAATTTCCCAATTACTACTATTTTTTATGATATTAGTATGTTAGTGTTTAATATTCAAAATAATAAGAATATGCTTAACATATTAACATTTGCAAAATAGTAGAAGAATAAAATTCATAATTATGATACTTTGATTCTAATCAAATTATATTGGTATGAATTAATTCAATAAGCCTATACACCAAAATAAGCTAAATAATAGGAGCTTTACTATTCCTAAGTTATACATTGTAGATTATTATAACAATCGTAGATTATTATAACTTTGTTAATTAATATAACATTCTCAAACAGCTAATTAAAACTCTTTTGCCAATTAAAGTTGGTAGAAAAAATCGAATCCCAAGCGGAATCTCAAATCCCGTTCCAAATGGTACATGATACGGTATATGACTTAAAAAAATTTTAAAAAAAGAATTTGAGATTAAATTTATTCTCATTAAAACTTGGGATTAGTCAGGACTTCAATCGAGATCCCGATGAAATCCTAATTATATCAAATTGTTTTAATTTTCTAATTTCATGAAAATGTTAAAAAAAATTCCAAAATTTGGCCAAAGCCCAAACTCAATGCTTGCTTTTGTACTTCTTTAGGCTAATTATTAATAGCTTAAGGTTTATATTTTTTTATTCATTAGATTATATTTATTAAAATAATCATTAAGAAAATAACAATAATAATAAGGAAAAAATTGGGCCACCTATGGAGTGGAGGGAAAGAATGAGAGAGGAAATAAAATTATAATTAAAAATAAATTAAAAATAAGAAGGAAAGCAAGGAGTCAACTGAAATTTACCACATAAAAAGACAAAAATTATGGTACCTAGCAACTGTTGCAAAGTGGTTAAATCCTAATTTTAAAACAATCAACCAAATATATTTTTAAATTCATAAAAAAAATCATTCTTATCCTACAAAATAAATTCAAAAATACTATTTAAAAAATAATACAAACGACTTCACATCTTAATACTGTAGATAAATGTAATCTTGTTGATTTTGATTTTTTTTTTTAGACCAGTTCTAAGTTATGTTTAGTACACACACAGCAACAGTTGTATGTAAGCGTATGTTATGTTAAACGGATCACAGAGGATTTTTTTTTTTTTTTTTATAGACAGACCACGTGCAACTCGTGGTTTGTTGATTTTGATGCAGATCTTGAATGATTTGCGTTGGCCGTCCACGAATTTGAGCCACGGGGCCCAGCAAGCTCTCACGAGATGCACGTCCACACAAACCAGAAGGCTATTATTGATATTGCCTATTAGTTTAACCACGTCCACACAATGCACCAACCTCACTGTCGGCTACTGCATTGCCTGTCTATATATACGTGCATGTTATATCAAACCAGAAGCAGAGATCTTTTCAGATATGAAGAATATGGAAACAACCTGCGCAGGTTTTTAGGCCAGCTTTACTTTCATTTGAATATCATTCATAATTCTTATTTTAATACATGCATTTGTTAATATATTTTTAATATAAAATTTACAGGTAATGACGATTGTTTGGAGGGTCGGCCATGGAATTTGGCCAGTATTGTTGATGATAATATTGCGAATGACGTCAATCTCCATTTTCTTGCTGTCCCTCAATACGGGAGAAACATTGACCAAACTGGTTAAATGCAAATAATGTTACTCTTTTGTGTTATGCTTATTCAAATAAAAAGATGGGTACTGTTATTACCCATCAATGTGTGAGTGTCTGTTTACTCAGTTCTACTTAATCAGATATCTTGATATGTATAAGAATTTTTCTTTATTTACTATCTTGTGTGGTGTCTTCCTAAAAAAGTAAATTAGTGAATAAAATTGTTGCGTCTGTTAATGTGTTGATTAAATTAGCCTGTCCATATATATATATATGCTTAATTATGTTCTCTTTTTTTTTTTTTAAATTAACGAACTCCGCATGTTGGTTAGCTGATTATTGCGCAGCTATAGCGGGTGACTTAGATCGTCTAAAGAATGTCTATATTTCCTATATGGCGTGTAAGATCATTATATGCTAAGCATCGATCTTAAATGTTCTATCAGTTCTTTGTTATACGAGAATCGAGATCTCTTTGTGCTAATTAAAGATATATTTGGGGTTTAAGTAAAAGCTTGATGTGAAAAACCAAAATTTCATTCTCTACATATACTATTCCATGATATTGTATCAAGCCAAAACAAAAACTCGCGAAAGCAACTTACTTAGTTATACCTTCCGATTCACCAAAAGCTAACTAGCAGATATGTTTTCTAATTTGAAGAATATGAAAACTCCTTTCGCAGGTTTAATTTTAGGCCAGCTTCTTCTGTTGAATATCATTTTAGATACTTATTTTAGCATTATACATTTATGAATAATTTTTCTATTATAAAATTTTCGTGAGAATATTGTTTATCCACCTTTTGGCAGTATTGTTAACGATGATAAATATTGCAAATGAAAATCCTAATTTTTTTGTCCTTCAAAAAGATAAGCAATTTTATTTTCTAGCAAAAGAATCCAAGTTAAAAAAAATATATTTGTGGTGTAATATGTGGTTAGAAAAATTAGTGAAATTAGAAATATGAATTGTTATATAATAGATTTGATTTAGGATGGTTAATAAATTTGTAATTGTTTATACGTATCAGTGTTAAATAGCTTCTTCCAAACACTTCATTCATTTTACGCTGTTGCTAATTAAGTACCTAATCAAGCTTGATCTAAAGCCATCTTTGATGAATCTTGATCAACTTAATAAGAAATTAATCAAGATTAAATGAACCAACTAATTAAGAACCGATTGCACGAAATTAAAGCACATTCTAAGCTTTTAATTTGGCTCCCAGGAAACGTTACATCAGTAAAACTTCTTTAATAGAATTTCCAGCCCTCAGATTTTGAATCAATAACTCACAGGTTTCAACTTCAATATTAACCGACAACAATTAAGTGTTTGAGACACAATATTTCTGAAGCCATCTATCAGTATCCCAAATAACATCCATGATACTCTAGCGTGCAGCATAGGTATGCTTCTCAAAGGGAAGAATGACCAGGCGACACAGAACACCATGTCCTTTCAAAGCATCGAATAAACTTTCCGACTGCATCATGCGCAAGTGAAAATGCAAAAATTAAGCTACTGAAGATATTGGATTATTATTTGGTTAATATGCCCCAAAAAAAAAAAGAGGAGAGAGATTTAAGATGAAGCTTTCAAATGACCTGCAAGGGAAATACTCCAAATTTATCGTCACATTCTCCATGGATGAGTTATATAGAGATGAAAAGGCTCATCTCTATATAAGTACTGGTAGCCTCCCATAGAGTTATGAATTCATTCTACACGAAAGTCATGCACAATATCAAAAACTATTAAAATATAATTTAATAAAATTTCTAAAATATGCATAATAAAAAGGGAAATTACCTTTGTAAATCATCACTTAGCAAAAATAAGTCACATCATTATAAAGTCATTTAAATCCTTTAAACATAACAATAGCATTTGAAACACATAAAATGTAATTATCTCATGCCACATTGTATCACCTGTAAACCTGGTGACTTGGCCATATAATATCATTCAGGGTACTGTACTCCGCGAGAATTATTAACATTAACATCATATGTACTCAAAATCTGGCTAGCCTCCCATAACATAACATTACTACGGACAATGAACCAAATCATTTAAAATCATCCTTGAACTTTTAATAATTTGTAGACTTCCGTAAATTACATTTAAATAATTGATAATTATTTCAAAATATTTGACTTAAAACAATGTAATAAAAGCTTTCATTTTTTAGACGATTTATAACACAAGTTTTTAATAAATATAGTTTTGTTATAAATAATTTTAAAGAATGATTTTTACTTAACAAAATATTGTAATAGACTAAACAAATTAGTTTTATATACTTTTCTTTCAACATAATACATAACTTGAATCAAAAGTAATTTAATAGTAAACTACACGTACTATGCATTAATTCACAGGCTCTGTTGGCTGTGTGTAAATTATATCACGTGGACAAACTTCAACTTTTGCATCACCTCCATCCTGTGTCTCTACCCTAAGATCACCCAATTGGGTCCGATGGTTAGGATTTTACAGTCTACTAAGACCAATACATATGCGCACACACAATGTTTGAATTCAAAATTACAACATACCAGTACAATGTAGATGGCCTGTCTGATCTCCAACCGATCAATCGCATTCCTTCTCGAACACTATTGTAAGCAATGGGAATATTTTCGACAAGGGGCAAATCACAATGCTGTCTTACAAATTTCCCATCAGCTGTCCACACTTACACCTTTTGTGGGAACTTTGTATAAGATACCGTAAAAGAATATGGCCTGTGAATTGAAGTGATCCAAACGTACTTCTGATATGGGGATGGTTCCACTGCTATGTATTTGGCTGGAGGCCCAAATTCTTTCGCCGCGCCATCCAAAGTAGCCAAAACAAGTTGTGTGGTGGTATAGTGTTCAAACAAATACTCATCATACTCATCCTTAAGCAGACCCTCAGTATATCTATTTTGAATAACATTTTGTTGCTCATTAGATTGTATCTTGGGGCCTAATGGAACCAAAGATTTCTTTGGTGGGTCTCCACGTGATAAAGGGATTGCGTAAACTAACAAAACAGAGCTATTTACCCAAACAAAACTTCCAAAAATTGCATTTAGACACATATCAGGTGACTCAAACAATGGTTTAGCTTTCCCAGTTATATCAGCAACCCAAACTCTAAGCTTTCCATCCTCACAATCATCATCATGACCAAGTCGGACGCTTAAGGCTAAAAGCTTTCCATCTGGTGACCAGGTGACAAAATTGATCTTTGCACCATCAGGGAGTCCATGTACTAGGGGTGGGCAAAAAAACCGTGGTGTAAAAAAAACCGAACCGAACCGGCGGTTTTTTCTTATTCGGTTCGGTTTTTTTTTAAGAAAAAACCGAATAAACCGTTTGTAAAAAAACCGAAATATCGGTTCGGTATTCGGTTCATTTAACCGAACCGAAAAACCGAACCGAATAACTGATTTTTTTTTATTTAATTTAAATTAAACATATGTTAATTTTTAACTGATGTGTAAGATAAGTAACATGAACTTACATGCACACAATCAGAGTATATATATATATATGTAAGTGTTACTGTTACAATTTCGTAAATTTTATTTCCCAAAAATAAACCCTAAAGCTATCAAAATCGAAACCAAAATACCAAATCCAAATCACCCAACCACTGCACACCCACCTACTGTTACAATTTTGTAATTTTTTTTTAATTTTGTGTTGTAAGTTGTGATTGTTGTTATTTTTATTTCTCTTTATAACATTATGATTATGTTTATATAGATGAATTATTGGAGTTTAGTTATGTATTTTGAAATTTTAATATTTCATATTTTGAGAGTATTTTATTAATAGTTAGTAAGATATTAGTGATAAAATATGTTTTGAATACTTTGTATTTATTGTTAATATTTGTAATAAAATTAGGATAAATTAATTGTTAAAAAAAATTATTACATTCATGAGGCCCAATGGGCTAAAAATTTAAAAATTCAAAACAGACCCATTTTATAAAAAGAACCGAAAAACCGCACCGAACCGAACCGAAAAGAACCGTTTGAATTCGGTTCTTTTTATAAAATAACCGAATTAAAACGGTTCTACAAAATTTCGAACCGAACTGAACCGTGCCCACCCCTACCATGTACCTCCTTTTCTGGGCCAAGGCTATCATCTGGCAATATCTGATGTATCCCAAGACCGGTGTAATTTTTATTAAAAAATTTAATAAAAGTTTTCTAAGTTATTTTAAAGAAAGAAACTTAAATAATGATGAAATTTTAGTAGAAAAGCAATTGTATTATCTTAATTGACAAACAATGTGTTCCCTATTGATATTATTGATTTTAATTTGCATAATTCAGCTTTACTGACATGTTATTTCGAATTATATAGTTAATAAGTGAGCCACGATTCTCCCACACAAAACATCAGTCGTTGATCGAGGCATACCTACCATGCATTATTTTGCTTTCGATACCTTTTGAAAATAATAATAATAATAATAATAATAATAATAATAATAATGATTTCGGAAGAATATTAAGGCACGTGTCAATTGCCATTAATTTGTGTGGCAATGAATTGATTAGAGCATCCAGTCAAAAAGCATTGTTTGTCCTATTATCGAGTCACCAACATTATCGAATTATCTACAATAATTGGGTGCTCCCACGTGTGATTCACTCAAACTTAACTTGAGTCTTGAGCCGTTGATGTGGCCGTTTATGCCGAGCATGCATTTACTTACTGATCTGTTTTGCTACGTCACAATCACCCACGTTGGCACCATTGGCTACTTGAATCTGTGTACACCGGTGTCAGATCAAACCAGCAGAAAGAAGTACTCACTCAAGCTCAAAGTATACATCTACTTTTGATTACGAAATCAGCAAAGATCTTTTCTGATTAATTTTGAATGATATGGAAACTCCTTGCTGGGCAGGTTAATTTTTAGGCCATGCATGTTCAGTTAAATATAATTTATAATTCTTATTTAACATGTGCCTTTATGAATAATTAATTAAGTTTTTTTAATACGATTTTTGAACCTATAACGATTGGTCGGAGGGAGTAGCACTTGCCAGCATTTTTGATTATGAGATAGCAGCTCATGATGTTGATTTTTCTTGCTGTCCTTGAGTACGGTAGAAATTCTTACCACACTGATTAAATATAGTACTGTTACTCTTGCATTATCTTTAATTAAATAAAATGATGGTATTATTATCTATCAATCGTGTGTGAGTGTTAGATAAATTCAGTTCAACTGAAAAGATCTCTTGAGATGTGAAAAAAATTTAATAGTTGACATATATTTATTATGTCTTCGTGAAAAAGAAAATAAATGAAAAAAATTATTATGTCAATAATATGTTGAGTCATGAGCTCATATTTGGACAATTATTATTACAAACCTCAATGGCAAAAATTTATTAGTAACAAAAAATATTACACCTAATCTGAAGGGCATAATTAATGAGCCGGAACCTCAAAAAGAAAAAAATTCAGAACAATGCAGAAAATGCAATGCGTGCATAAATCTCAAAAACTGAAAAGAAAAAAAATTATTACTCAATATCTCATTTATTCAATGATATGCGGTCATAAATTTAAATGATTAAGTACTACAAAAAAATTAGATTAACATCACTTGTACCGATTCCATTTTATAAGTATCTGTTTCTATAATCCATCAAATCACATCTCAAAGCCATCGATGCTTAATTTTGACATTTTATGTAAGTCTCGGTCTATAACACCTCAGAAAGCATATGTACATGCTTGAATAATATAGGTTCATTACTTGCTTAAAATTAAGATCGATTAAATTTACCAATTTTTTTTTTGGGTTGACCTCGAGTAATAAAGGGAACTTTGTCAAAAAATAAAAAATAAAAAATTACAGAACATTTGTGAATTATTAGCAATAACATTTGTTAAATCCGATCATACCTATATCTATATCTATATATATCTACGTGGATCAAGAGCCCTCTAAAATTACATTTAATTTTACACTAATGTTAAGTTTTTGGATTTAAAACATATCAATGGTGAGAATTTGATAGATTAAATTTTATCATTAATGCATGCTTTCTCTCTCTCCTCTCATCCATCTTCTTCCCCAACGCTTTCTCTCCTCTCATCCAAATCTGTTCTCAAATTAATGAGCCCCCCTTAAGTCATTTGAACTCTCAATTAAACTCAAGAAAACAACTAAATGTTCAATCTGTCAAACTTCGTTTTCGATTTAAAGATTCCTGGAGAATCGGTTGGTCACTAGACCCTTAATTTCTCTACCGTGGGTTGAAGAAGTTTGAGAGCTACGAGCTTTTTCCACCGTTCTATTGCCCAATATCAGACACTAGTATAGTGGCAAGTAATACCAAGAACAAAATTTTGTCAATTGTAATGTACACGGTAGGAACTTATCAATTTATTGCTTTACGTCCGCTTGAATGAAGAAAGCAGCATTCATAGTTCGTTCAAGGAATAATTTTGCAGTTGAGACTATACCTTGTAAAGAACTGTATCTTCAAGGAATAATTTTGATTGATTAAATTCAAAGGCTTAAAATTAGTGTAAAATTAATGTAATTTTAGAGGGCTACATCCTCGTGTATACGGACGCCTGCATTTTTTTTTTTTGAATGCGGACATACTCTAAAACTGTAGGTTCAATAAACTTATTTTTGAATGAACTATAAAACCTTATAGTTTAAGAGAGTTAAAATCTTGGAAAAAAAATTAAGGGCATTCGCATTCAAGAAAGACTATATATTTATATATTATGACATTGGTAAAGGCAAGTTATACAAGTTGGTGCCCAAAACTTTTTGGTTCCCACCCGAGATCTTTACTAGCAACATGTCAAATAAATAATAAATAGAAAAATAAAATGATAATAAAATGATAAATATATCAATCACACATCACAAGATTTATTTAAAAAATTTCTTCTGCCCAAGTAAAAAATCATGTCCACCAAGAATGACAAAATGAAAAATTATTACAACCACACCTTTAGATTATTTTATCTCACACCTAAGCCTCAATTACACCTAAATCTTTCCACTCACCAGGGCCGGCTTTAGAGTGTTTGGGGCTTTAGGCGAAATTTTTTTATGAGGCCTCTATTTGTTTTACAATTTCAATACTTAAAGAAATAAAAAAAAAAGTTCAAAATTTATTTCATTTGTAATTATTGAATTTTAAAAATAAAACCTAAAAAAAAGTTAAGAAGACATTTTTTATTCCATTAAAACTATTACAAAATAAACAATCAAATAAATACGAATAATATTATTTTCAAATAGGATATTAAGAATGATAGAATATAAAAAGTTGAGATGATGAATTAATGATAAGATAATAGAAATACACTTTGTATTTCTATAAATTGATTTTTTTTTAAATGAACCAATGAATATAATATTTTTCTTTCGAGAGAAGTGAGGAAGAAATTTTTTTATTTACTGATTTTTGAGATTACAAAGTTTTTAATGGAAATTAAAAGAAATACTAAAGGTCAAATATTCTAACATTAAATAATTAATTTTTTGAGGAAATTGAAAAGATAATTAATTTAAGTTTTTTTGAAAGACTAATAATGAATGAATTAATGATTAAATAATATTATTAGTTATATCTATTTAACATTAATGTTATCAAATATAGATTTTTCATAAAAAATAATTCTTAATTGTAGGATAATTAATAATTAGAGAGATATTAATAAGCTTTTTGATTTCCTAAAATACGTAATTTAAAAAAATGAGAATTATAAAAAAAATTCAAAAAATGAGGCCTTCACAAAATATGGGGCCTTAGGCGACCGCATTGTTCGCCTATACCTAAAGCCACCCCTGTTCTCAGAAATAACTTTGACGTTTTTGTCTGCCTTCAAATTGCTTACGCTCAGGCTCTTAACGAAATAGAAATCTCGTAAGTCAAGTCACCCTTGGTGTTGAAAACGACTGGTGAAGAATACTTTGAAAATTATAGCTAAATATATAGTTAAGCTTAATCTAGTTTATTTTAAAAATAGAGTTATTATTCCTGTGGTGAAACTGTCTTCTGTGTGTAGGATACATCCCTATTTATAGGGAAGAATTATACTTCCATAACAAGTCATAGTAGAGTTAATATTCCTCAGGTAATATCCCTGACATAAATGACATAAATCCTAATTTTAGCAAAATAAATAAATCACCAGGTCTTCTAATTAAATTAGACTACAGTTTGAGAACTACAACTCCATAAGGACGCAAATATGAAATTGTTACAAAATGCCAATTTAAATCTCAATAATCTGTCATCATGAACATATTAGTTGCCGATAATCATAAACTATTGACGACAAACTTTATATACCTTTTTCAATTTCTATCTACAATTTTTAGTTAATGATCATGATCAGTGAGCCATGGGATCCAATGATCCCCACTTACTTCGCACAATTAATTAATATAGAATTTGGATCTTCTCTTTGTAGGAGATTTGGATAACTGCATTCAAAGAATTATAAGGATAAAATTTAATTTGTTTATAATTTTCCAATTGAAACGCCAAAACCTAACGTTCTTAGAGCATCTCCAAAAGACTCTATACTTTTTATTTAAAGAGTCATATCAATGTTAAACACTCCAAAAGACATGTTAATTTAGATTCTTCAAATAAGATTTGTTTCTCACTCTTCAATTTTGTCGAGTGAGTTTCTCCCTCTTCTATTAATATTTTATTATTATTTATTGAAAAGATAAGAATGCAATAATTATTATTATTTTTTTAAAAATATAATAACAATTCAATTTGATAGTTGGAAAGATTTGATTAAAATAATATTAATTTATTCTTATTTGGTGAGTCTTTTAGAAGGGATTATATTTTTCTATACACTTATTTGCCACATCAGTAAGCAAATTGAAATTTGAAGAGTAAAATTTAAAGATCCTTTTGGAGATGCTCTTAGACTAATTAAAACTGAAAATTAACGGAAGTTTAAACTTATCTCTTAGCTTCTAAGTTTATCTCTTTTCAAACTCTAATGATAGAGATAAACTGCACTTCATCTTTACGCAATTGTCAATTAAATTCAGTAGTAAATCATCTTCTCCACGCAAACGTCTATTTAAATTTTAGTAATAAATCATATCTTATTGACATGAGAATATTTCAAGAAATGCAAAAATCTGGACGAATAGATTATTATTCTTTTTGATGGTTCGATTATTGTTCTTATTCTTATAAACAAATTATCTGGCCAGCTAGCTAATTATTCTAATTAACGAACGGCAAGTGCTTTTCCTTGTGCGGATACTATTTCAACGGGAACTTGATGAGTCGATCCGCCTATTGGACAACTACCGATTTCTATTATTGCGAAAATCTGGCTGAATAGATTATTATTCTTATTCTTAGAAAAGAATTATTATTCTTATTCTTAGAAAAAAAATTTAAGAATTATTATTCTTATTCTTAGAAAAGAAAAAAGTAAACTTTTGACAGAATGATTTTCTTTTTAATAACAAAAATGAAATTGGAAATTGGAAATTTTCATTTCCAAAACTATCTTTCACAGTTTCACTAGCTATGTCCAAGACGAAACCGACTAAAAGAAACTTTTGTAATTTACAAAATTATTGTAGCAATGAGATGTGAAATAAAAGTCTGCACGTGCTAATTGCGACAGTTTTCCCTTGTAATTAGTGTAATTGAACTGTAGCCGGTTATTCTTTATCAACTTATCCCACAGAATACCTTTTTTTTCATTTGGGAATCAACAGGCATACTTGAATCATCTATATATATTACATCAAATTACCAAACGGGAAGAACGAACTCGCAAAAGCAACTTAATTACTTTTGAGCTTTCATCCCCGTAAGCAGGGGCGGACCCAGGACTTAATATTATCCCGGATTAAATTTTAAAATCTATATTTTGAAGGAAACATAAAAATTTATATGTAAAAATAAGTACATTAAATAAGGAGGAACATTAAAAACCTTATCCCTCTAAATATGTACTATAGATGAAAATAATTATAAAAAAAGAATAGAAAATAAAAGGCAACTCAAATATGAAAATAATAATTTTCAATTATAGAATCTGACATTATAACCCATAATAACATGTAATTATATAAGGATTAAAAAATTAATTAAGAATTTCAAATTAAAATAGATCAATATATGAAATTACAATCAATTAAAAATTGCAAGTAAAACTTTTATGTTTGAAGTGAAGTACCAAATTACCAGACTTAATAAATGAAATAATTAAAAATTTATCTATCCTTTCAAATTGTAAAAGTATTATTAGTAAGGGTTTCAATAATAAACTAAATTCAATTGAAAATAATATAATTGAATTACGGACATATTTATAAATAAAATAAAAACTCTATTGTTGTAAAAAAAATTGATGAAAACATAAGGGTAATTGAATTAGGGACATATTTAAATATGAAATAAAAACTCTATTATTATACTAAATTGATGAAAATATAAGGGTAATTAGTTAGAGACCTATTTGAATATAATATAGAAACCCTATTGTTATACTAAATGGATGCAAAAATAAGGGTAATTCGTTAGGGATGTATTTGAATATAAAATAAAAACTCTATTGTTATTCCAATATATTGTCATGCAAAAAATATGATTGCAAGAAAATATAGAGATTATTCCAATATAGAATATCACTATAAAACGAATTATTGTACCTGTATGTTTTATCCGTAGTATTGGGATTCCAATAACAAAGCACCCTAGCAATACGCGTTAGAATCTTGTACGAAAATTTTGTTAATGGATATTTTAAAATTAAATTTTTATTAAACATTATTTTAGAGGGTATCTTCTTGGGTTGAATATCTTTATCCTTTTAGAAGTCATAGAAGCATTTACTTTTTAGAAAATGACAATCTGGTCTACTTTAGAATTTACTTTTGCTGTTTAGTCCCAAATAAATTTTTAAAACTTGAATTTCTATTGAGTGTTAAAATCATAATAGAAAATATAAATTGTTGATAGGTTGCCAATTTCTTTTTAATGAACAAAAAGGCTAGTTTTTGGTTGCAGAGGTCATCCCGAAGAGCAGAGTAGTTTTTAAGCAACTTTATTGCCATCTACCTGAATTCGAATCATAAAAACAAGGTAGAGACTAAAAAAAAAAATTAGAATTTTCTCACTTCAATCTTTTAGAAAAAAATTAAATAATGAAATTTGTAGATATCTCTGATAATTAATTTGTATGTGAAAATGTCACATTACTCCTCGAACAATATGTTTTTATAAAGTAATGAAATTCTTTGAGCACTGAAGACCAGATGAAATATTTAAAATTTATACGGGACTACGTAGGAAAAATGGAGGTTGCCTTGAATGTGATGCATCACCGCGTTAAATTAAATTACAACAGCATAATCTGTCTTTCCCTATACATTTAATAACAGATTTAAGGGCAATGTGTAAAATGGAATTTCTTGAAAGTTCAAGAACAAAAATGGTAGATTTCAACGTGTTGAATCGCATTGTAATGTTAAATTAAATAAGAATGGCAAAAATCGTCTTTTCGTATAAATTTAATAACAGATTTAACGACAATGTGCAAAATGGAATTTCTTGAAACTTCAAGTATAAAAATGTCAGATCTCAAAGTGTTGTAATATCTTTTCACCTTTTGCCATCTATAAATGAAAAAATGGTAATTTCTGTTTTTTCTCTTTTCTCATCTCATTCCCTATAAGGTTATTTGATAAAATAGAACATTTTTTCCTCAATAGTCTGTCATCACGAACATATTAGTTTGATAATCATAAATTACTGCCGACGAATTTTTCATCGAATCAAAAAACTTTTTTCCGTTGTGATCTACTTTTTTTCTACCATTTTTAGTTGATCATGACTTGTGAGCCACGGAATTCAGATCCCACGTAATTCGTACAATTATACTATAGTCTTTAATAATGATTTGGATCCTTCTGCAATATAATTTTTCTTAATCTGAATTTAAAAAAAAAAAAAAAGCGGGCCTCTCAAAGCATGAGTTTATTAATTTTTTTTTTGAAAAAACAAAACGAAAATAGAGAATTTCGGCACGCTGCATTTAAAAAATTATAAGGCTAATATTTAATTCATCTACAATTTTGCTATTTAAATGTCAAAACCTAACGTTTTTAGAATAAAGCTCAAGATTGAAAACGAACGGAAGTTCAAACTTATTTCTCAGTATCTAAATTTATTAATTTCTCAAACTCTAATGATAAACTGCAT
This sequence comes from Citrus australasica, assembly GCA_029618585.1. NCBI lineage: Eukaryota > Viridiplantae > Streptophyta > Magnoliopsida > Sapindales > Rutaceae > Citrus > Citrus australasica. Next base: position 2,588,886 of record JARCIV010000005.1, read on the forward strand.
TTCTTCATCAGGCAAATGTTAATTAAATTTCAGTAACAAATCATCCTCTTCACTACTCAAATGTCAATCAAATTTCAGTAATAAATCATACCAAATAAATTTATGGACATGACAATATTTCAAGAAATGAAAAAAAAAAAAAAGTCTGGCCGAATAAATAATTGTTCTTATTCTGGGCCTACGTTCGCACGGGCGGTGTGGCCCTCTGAGGCAAACATTTAATGTGAGCAGCTCGAGATCCAAAATTTGTTCGTTGGGGAGGGGAGGAGTGTTTGGTCGCGGACATAACTCTATTCTTCTGGTGGATCGATGTTACCTACATGTACATATCATCCTCATCGTAATCCAACGGTCAGTTTGAATGCCAATTGGCATCGGCCCGATCAGGACACGCGGAGGATGATGAAGATAGACGATTTTGGTTTTGACAAGTAGTTGAGGATTCACATGGAGCGAAGGCAAGGCATGGGGATGAGGGTCGGGGGGCTGTCGGCTTTGTTTGGATGTATTTGTGTAATGAATGTGAATGATCAGAGAGCAGAGCTCACAGCCACAACAGAGTGCGCAATGTTACTTGCATTACATGTCTGTGTGTGTGTGTGTGTTTGCTTAACAAACTCCTCTCTCACTCGTTTTTGTCCCATCAATAAATAAAAAGATAGTTGTTCTTATTCTTATAATAGAAAATATTATCTGGTTAGATTATTATTCTTATCCTTTAGAGGAAAAAAAAAAACAAAATCTGGCCAGCTAACAGGAACATGATTTATGCCCGAATCGGACTGACAATCTTTTTTTTATTTATTATCTGCAGTGCATCCATCTTCAGTGTATATATATAGAGGCAGACATACACACACTATATCAAACCAGAAGCAAAAGCAACTTAATTACTTCCGAGTTTTGATCTTTTCTCATTTGAAGAATATGGAGTCTACTTACCCAGGTTTTTGAGCCAACTTCATTTTTTGATATCATTTATAATTCTTATTTTAGTTTATGTATCTATGAATAACTTTCTAATATAAATTTTCAGGTAATGAATGGTCGGAGGGTTGGACTATTCCACATTGGCACAGTATTGTGGAGGATGACACCGCAAACAATAATCTTGATCTTCTTGCTGTCCCTCAATATGGGAGAAATCTTGACCACACTGGTTAAATTCAAGAGTGTTACTCTTTTATACTATGTTTAATTAAATAAAAGGATGGGTATAGTTATTACCTGTCAATTATATGAGTTTCAATTTAGTTTGGTTGTACTACTAAAATCTCTTGAGATATACAAGAGATTTTCTATGTTTGTGTCCGTGTAATTTACTTTCCGTAATAAATAAAACTATTGTGCATTAATGTGTTAATTCACTTAGTCCAGCAATACATAAAGACTTTTTTTTTTGGAATGAATCCCACAAATATAGAAGGTATTCATCGGATAAAACAATCCATAGGAATCACAAAATTCAATTGCCCAAATGAAACAAAATTAACCATGTGGCAGCAAAAACTAACCCAAAACACTTGTTTCGGAGTTCAAACTCAACAGCAATTAAACTAGGTTGATAATGTGAAAAACACAAAGTAAACAATACAGAAGTTTAACGGTAACGCCTGAGAGAGATAGTTTGGTTCCTCTTCCAGGTTGCCCTTCTTGAAGGTCGCGCCTTGTGGTGCAAGTGACCCTTTCCTCGGAGACCTCTGTACTTCATCCCAGCAGAAGTGAGTCCACGAAGCTACCTGTGCTTGTGGACAGGCTTACAGATCCAGTTGATCCTGGGATCATTGCGGATAGCATTGTGGGCAGCATCCACCAGGATTACCTCAAAGTACTTGTAAGTTGAATCCTCATTGATCCAGTATGAGTTGAGAACCTTAAGGCCACCAAGCTTACGACCGGCACGTTCCTCAGCATCTGAACTCTTGCTGCGCTGGAATTTAAGCTGAGTGACACCCTGGTTTGTCGGTTTACTGTTGTGAAAATTTTAATATACTTGCAAGCACACGAATCTAGAAATAGAATAGTGGTAACGAGGTCGATCCCGCAAGGATTGTTATAAATTGAAAAGTCTAATTTAAATCTAAAATTAATATCAATTCTAAGCTAGTTGACCAAATTGAGTTTCTAAGAAAATTAAACCAATTAAACTAAGGAAGCAATTAAAATAAAGGAGAATTCAATAAGATAAGAATTACCAAGGTTTCAGAATCCACCACTATTCAACTAGTAATTAGCTAATTATTAATTAATCCCCAATTTTAGAGTGACAACTCAAAATCAATCTATGCCATCTCATGGATATAACAATTAAGCCCAAGTAATTAAATCTAATGTACGTTCTTTTTCTACTTAATAATATGACATCTAAGCATCCCATGTGAACATATTGAATAACAAAGAGTCAAAGTTTTCTTAAGCATTCTATGTAAACAATTTAATGAAAGACATAAAATCAAAGATAATCATGTATAAACTTTATAAATCCAAGAATAGAATTAATCGAATATTAATCATAACAATCAATAATGCATGACAGAATTGATGAAAAGATTTTAATAACATCCAATTAATCATGTAAAATAAAAACCATAAACATTATAGCACATATATAGAGAATTAAATAAATAAAAAGATAATTATTTCATTTAATAGGGTTTCATCATTAACCTTAGTATAAGAAAATTAGCTAGACATACTTAAATTGAGAGTAACACAAAAAATAAAATCACTCATGGAAGCCAAACTGCTGCTGCCCAGCTTTGCCTCTTGCGTCTGCAGCTCTCGCTTCCTGGTGGCTGCCCAATTCAAAAGCAAAACTCCCTCTTATATTGCTTGAATCCTATTGTAATTCTAATAACTAAACCAACTTTTACAAGCTAAAGCCCTAAGCTTGCCACGTAATTGAAAACAATAAAAGCCAAAAGCTATTGATTTCCTTCCTTTTATTCTACTTTGGCTTTCCATTCAAAGGCTTAATTAAAAGCTTTGTTTTATGTGCTGCCCACTTTAGCTTTAACCTTCTTCTTTGTTTGCACGAGCATGGAGAATTCAATTTATTGGCTTTGGTTTCTTTGAACAGAATTTCTTACACATCTCCTTAATTACTTCCACAAATTGATTTGATCTTCAATGCTGTCCAATTGTTATTCTTTACATACTTTTCATCCATAATCTCCAATTAATTCCCTATGCAATAAAATAATTTAATTAATTAAAAATAATAAATAAATATAACTAGCAATTATATAATTAAGGATAAAATATGTATATAAATTATGCTCATCATTTACCATATACAATACCCTTGGGAACTGGTCTCTTTCGTCCTCCACGTCTTACACGCACACGATAAACGACATAACCCTGCTTGGCCTTGTAGCCCAAGCGGCGAGCCTTGTCGGGGCGAGTGGGACGGGTGACGCGGACGATGGAAGGGTGCTGACGGTACTCCCAACACCTCACCCTCTGCAAGAACCACATCACATCCGACTGCTTCTTCCTCCATAGCTCCGGCACGTACTTGTATGCACCCATTGTTCGATCGTCGAGCTCACCTGTGCTGTGATGATAAGAGTTTTGGCTGAGAAGCCGCGACTAGCAATACATAAAGATTGAATCATGTGATATTATGCATATTAATTTAATCAATTATGCTCTCTTTCTACCTGAATATTATTGTGAAATTAACTCTACAAATTAATTAGCTAATTGTTGTATTTCGGATATTTTAAAATTTCTTTATGGGGTATAAAATCATTGTTCCAAATTTTAATGGATGCATAAATAAAACAGAGATCGAGAGAGTAAATTACCATACATCCTATATTAATATAATTAGGTTCATTTCGGACGTCAATAAAGGCGCTGCTATGCTGCTTGTTGGATATTGTAAAATTGTAAACAGAATTGAACCCACTAGCTCCTCTATATCTATCTTGCATCCCTTGCACATAAAGGTAAACTTGCTGAATCAAACATAGGAAAAAGAACACCCCAAGGTTTGAAGAAATAATTACAAAGAACATTAAGTTTTTAATAAAGAACAATAAGAATTCTTTTGACTCTAATAACCCCCAAAATTTTATAATAAATAAAAATTGGATTAATTACCCCTGGATGACACATGTTTTCACAAATTTCAAAAAGATGACACATTTTTATAAAAATACTCAAGCAGATGACAATATGTTAACTTTGCAGTTAACTTTAATGTAAACAATTAATTAATTATAAAATAATATTTTTGCCCTTAGAATTAATTATAAAATAATCTTTCTACCCCTATAATAACTACAAAATGATATTTTTATCCCTACAATTAGTTACAAAATATGTTTTCGCCCCTACTCAATTATTTTTTATTTTTTAAATAGAAAATATATAATAAAAAAAGTACATCTCAGTGTAATTGAGGAGCTTTTTTTGTTAAATCAAACAAGTCTTTTTTAAAAAAGCACTGTCTTCGTTGGGGGTTTCGCTCCCTCACGAGGAGAAGGCTAAGGTTACCTTAGAATGCCAATGCTTTTCACAGGTTTATGAATTTTTCTATCAATTCCATCTATTATTTATATATATCGATCTATAACCAATCAAAACCACGATCTTAGATTTATAATTTTTTCTATCTCAGACTGTCTACCAGATCGGATCCAATCAAAGCAGTCTAATCGAAGCGAAGGGTCATACCTCTCGTTCTTCTTGAATCAAACAAAATTTTCTTATTAACGACAAAGATTGATTCAACAAGAAATTTTTTTAAAATTTTCTTATTAACGGCAAAGATTGATTCAACAAGAAAATTTTTTAAAATAGATTTGTTTGATTTAACCAAAAAAAAAGCTCATTAATTGAACTTAGATGTAATTTTTACATATTTTTTCTTTAAAAATAAAAATAATTGAGTAGGGGCAAAAACATATTTTGTAACTAATTGTAGGGATAGAAACGTCATTTTGTAGCTATTACAAGGGTAGAAACATCATTTTATAATTAATTCTAGGGGCAAAAATAATATTTTTGTAATTAATTTATCGTTCCTGTTAAAGTTACAGCAAAGTTAACGTATTGTCACCCGTCGAGTTTTTTTAAAAAATGTGTCACCTATTTGAAATTTGTCAAAATATGTATCATCGAGGGGTAATTAACCCAAAAAAATATGGTATTAAAATAAATATTATATATATTAAATTAATTTAATATTTAAAAAATGGACCTATTTATTATATTAAAATAATTTTTAATAATAAATAGAACAATAATATTAAAATAACTAAATTAAAATTATTTTGAATATTATGTAAAAAAATTAATTTAAATATGATTAACAAGGAGATATTTTTTAATTGTAAAATTTATTTAACCAAAGATTAATGTAAAATCTTTATAATAAATACAAATATATTATTAAGATAAGTATAATAATTTAAAATTTTAATATTACTTTACGTGAAAAATAATTTGAGATTATCAATCTACTACAAAGATTATAATTTTTAAATTAAATTTGTATTAGTTAAAAGACTTTAAATTCAATTTTCTAATTACAATATCCAAAGGGTATTATGGTCAAAAGGGGTCTTTATGTCCCTTTTTGAAAACTTAGAGACTTTTGTGACCATTTTTCAAAATTTTGAGATTGTAGGTATCCTTTTATCTTAAATATATAATTAGAAGTTAGAAAGATAAATAAAACTCTTTTCATGATCGAAACTTTAATCTAATTAAGCACAAATAAACTCAGGGTCATTCTATAATGTCGTAACTAAATTTACGGCATTGATGCCGTAATGGACGTGGACCGTTAGATTTGAATGAAAAATCTCTACGATTAATTCTAAATAAATAGGTAACTTGTTACCTAAGTAGCAGGTAATTACTCTTTTTTGTTTAAGTTTCAGGTTACATTTACCAATTTTATGTGTCATTTACAAGTTTTATGAAACTTTTACAAGTTAATGTTGATTTACAAGTTTTATACAACATTTACAAGTTTTTGTTTTATTTACAAGTTCTTCTTACAATTTATAACTCTAATATTAATTTACCTATTTTTCCATTAATTTACTAGTTTTATGTGTGGTTTACATATTTTATGTTTTACTTCACACTGAATGTGAATTTACTAGTTCTATGTTATTTTTCTAAGTTTTTGTTTTGTTTACAAGTGCTTCGTACAAATTATAACTCCAGCATTAATTTACTCATTTTTTTCATCAATTTACTAGTTTTATGTGTGATTTACACATTTTTTGTTCTATTTCACAATTTACTAGTTTTATGTCATTTTTATAAGTTTTTGTCTTGTTTACAAGTTTTTCTTACAATTTACAACTCTAACATTAATTTACCATTTTTTCCATTAATTTACTAGTTTTATGTGTGGTTTACATATTTTATGTTTTATTTCACACTTAATGTGAATTTACTAGTTCTATGTCATTTTTCTAAGTTTTTGTTTTGTTTACAAGTTCTTCGTACAAATTATAACTCCAGCATTAATTTACTCATTTTTTCATAAATTTACTAGTTTTATGTGTGATTTACACATTTTTTGTTTTATTTCACAATTAATGTCAATTTACTAGTTCTATGTCATTTTTATAAGTTTTTGTTTTGTTTACAAGTTCTTCGTACAAATTACAATTCCAACATTAATTTACCATTATTTTCATTAACTTACTAGTTTTATGTATGGTTTATATATTTTATGTTTTATTTCACACTTAATGTGAATTTACTAGTTCTATGTCATTTTTCTAAGTTTTTATTTTGTTTACAAGTTCGTCATACAAATTACAACTCCAGCATTAATTTACTTATTTTTTCATCAATTTACTAGTTTTATGTGTGATTTACACATTGTTTTGTTTTATTTCACAATTAATGTCAATTTACTAGTTCTATGTCATTTTTATAAGTTTTTGTTTTGTTTACAAGTTTTTCGTGCAAATTACAATTCCAACATTAATTTACCATTTTTATCATTAATTTACTAATGTTATGTGTGGTTTACATATTTTTTTGTTTTATTTCACACTTAATGTGAATTTACTAGTTCTAAGTCATTTTTCTAAGTTTTTGTCTTGTTTACAAGTTTTTCTTACAATTTACAACTCTAACATTAATTTACCATTTTTTCCATTAATTTACTAGTTTTATGTGTGGTTTACATATTTTATGTTTTATTTCACACTTAATGTGAATTTACTAGTTCTATGTCATTTTTCTAAGTTTTTGTTTTGTTTACAAGTGCTTTGTACAAATTATAACTCCATCATTAATTTACTCATTTTTTCATCAATTTACTAGTTTTATGTGTGATTTACACATTTTTTGTTTTATTTCACACTTAATGTGAATTTACTAGTTCTATGTCATTTTTCTAAGTTTTTGTTTTGTTTACAAGTGCTTTGTACAAATTATAACTCCATCATTAATTTACTCATTTTTTCATCAATTTACTAGTTTTATGTGTGATTTACACATTTTTTGTTTTATTTCACAATTAATGTCAATTTACTAGTTTTATGTTATTTTTATAAGTTTTTGTTTTGTTTACAAGTTCTTCGTGCAAATTACAATTCCAACATTAATTTACCATTTTTTCATTAATTTACTAGTTTTATGTGTGGCTTACATATTGTTTGTTTTATTTCACACTTAATGTGAATGTACAAGTTCTATGTCATTTTTCCAGGTTTTTGTTTTGTTTACAAGTTCCTCTTAAAATTTCATTTTCCTAGCTCACATTATCATTCTCCTTGAAATCATTCTCGTTACCCTCATCAACATTTTCAGCCATTTTCAAGTTTACAAGAATCTGTACATGAAGATATTAGGCACAAAAAGAAATGGAAAATATCACAAGTTTTGGATCATGTAAAACAAAAGAAAATTTAACCCAAAAACAGTAATAAATTTATCCAAAAACAGTAGAAAATTTAACCCAAATACAGCAGCAAATGAAGCCCAAAATACCAAAAAAATTTAACCAAAAATGGCAGCAAATCATCTCAAATACAGTAGAAAAATAAACTAAAAATAGCAACCAATTAACTCAGAAACAGCAGAAAATTTAACCTAAAAACAGCACCAAATGAAGCCCAAAACACCAAAAAAAGTTCACCAAAAACAGCAGCAAATCATCCCAAATACAGCAGAAAATTTATCCAAAAACAGCAAAAAATTTAACTAAACAACAGCAGTATATTAACCCAGAAACAACAAAATATTTAACTCAGAACCAGCAGCAAATGAAGCCTAAAACACCAGAAAAATTTACCTGGAAATAGAAAAAAATATAACCCAAAAACAGCATTAAATTTCTCTAAAAACAGCAGAAAAACAAACTGAAAAACAGCAGCCAATTTACCCAGAAGCAACAAAAATTTTAACCTAAAAACAACACAAAATGAAGCCCAAAACACCAGAAAAAATTAACTAAAAAACAGCAGTATATTTACCCAGAAACAGCAAAATATTTAACCCAGAACCAACAACAAATGAAGCCCAAAACACTAGAAAAACTTAACCAAAAACAGCAGCAAATCATCCAAAATACAGCAGAAAATTTGTCTAGAAACAAAAGCATTTCAAACCCAAAATTTTTCTGCAAC